>CM068372.1:256494264-257916764 GCA_034769895.1 Magicicada septendecula
TAAGAAATAAAAACTGCTCAGTATGTTTCTTTGATTGCGGACGAAACATCAGACATTCCCGTCTGTATTTCAGTTAGTTATAGTTTTCCACTATGTTTTAGCTAATGGTCAACCAGTTGAAAGTTTTTGGAAATTTGATAACCCTGAAGGCACGACGCGGAATCTATTGGTCTAAGCGTACATTTATTATGTAAATCATCTCTTTTTCAGTCATCTACGTATGTGCATTTGAATTATTTGCGCATGCGCATAACAGCTTTTTTAGTACAGTTGCACACACACATCGACGCTTGCACTATATATATATAACCGGTGAACTTCACAACAGCGTCTTACTTACAACTCGAATCTATATAACGTTCTGTTTCTGTTTCAGATAATAATAATAGATTGAATGTAAAAAGACTGTGTATGAATACAAAGAAATATCAAACACAACAGATCAATTATTTGAGTGAACATGATTGTGTATGAGAGCTACCGAGATCTAATAATGTGAATAATTTTCCGTTTAAATAAAATCTGTACATACAATAAAATTATGTTCACAGAAAGTTTTTGGAAATTTGATAACCCTGAAGGCACGACGCAGAATCTATTGGTCTAAGCGTACATTTATTATGTAAATCATCTCTTTTTCAGTCATCTACGTTTGTGCATTTGAATTATTTGCGCATGCACATAACAGCTTTTTTAGTACAGTTGCACACACATCGACGCTCGCACTATATATATAACCGGTGAACTTCACAACAGCGTCTTACTTACAACTCGAATCTATATAAAGTTCTGTTTCTGTTTCAGATAATAATAATAGATTGAATATAAAAAGACTGTGTATGAATACAAAGAAATATCAAACACAACAGATCAATTATTTGAGTGAACATGATTGTGTATGTGAGCTACCGAGATCTAATTGTGTAAGAATAACTGTACCGCCACATACAACTGAGAATAAATCCGTACAAACATACACACACGCACACACTTAGCGATGTTTTTACTTATTTGAACAAGCCATGTATTAAATTCAATAAATAATGCACTTGATAGTGTTTTAATGTGAATAATTTTACGTTTAAATATTTCCAACAACTATGTTGATTAGAAGTGCTGTAATTTCAATAACAATGTTCGCTTATTAACGTATTCAAATCTTTTTACTCACCTCTTAAATGTTGATGTACACAATTATCGATTTCACAATGAGGTATGAAGGCTAATTGCATTCTTCACGTATATATATTGTTGTATCTTACAACGGTAGGGTAGGGGTAGCTTAGCGTGTTCGTTTTGAAAGTTGATGTAATTCATGTACCCAAGAGTCATTGTCCGCAGTGGAAACTTTCAGAAGTTAGCGATACTGAAAGTATTTTCGTACATTAGTCAAAATTAGGAAAACAATCGAATCGACAAACATTATGAATTCCGTTCGTGGGAAGAGTGTAATTTCATAATATTATTTGTATATATAGACATTTTACAAAATCATAAAGCATCAAACTGTATATCCCTTTGTTGGTTTGTAATTATTACTAAACAGTAATACATGCTTAGGATGAAAATATTTGTTATGATTTTAGTAACTTACAACACCAGCTTAACCCAAGGGGTCATCGACCGTGATGGAAAAGCTTTCCCTCACTGCTTAAAGCTTTAAGAAGTTAGCGATACTGAAAGTATTTTCGTACATTAACCAAAATTAGGGAAACAATCGAACCGACAAACATTAATCCAAGAATTTACATTTTCAGCATACATAGATTTCAACCCGCAAAGATGTATGCAGATAAATGAAATGCATATTTTACATTAAAATACATTTCTGATTACTATACAAAGAATTACATATTGTTATTCTTCTCTATTTATGTTTCCAATTGTAATGGAGTTTTATACTCAGCATAAAAGAAGGACAATAGTGGCAATACCACATAAGAAAGATCTTTTATAAAAAGGTGACAGCACGTGCTGAAAACTGTATGCTTTCGGTATTCACGAAGATGAAGATTGTACAGCAAGCAAACAAATTGTCAATAAAAGATATGGACTTTTTTGGCAGGTGGCGAAGGCAGCACTGATCCGCTATTACCGAACAGTATTCGTTGTATACATTACACACACATACACACACACACACATGTTAGGTTAAACGCAACCTCTATACAAAAACAGATATCGGATTTAAATAATAATTTCGTGCTTACAATATATACTACCTATGTACACAAATTTAAAATATAGTTTACTGACCATTGTAATACAAGAGGTCATTGACATGACTTTACACTGGTTTAGCATAGTTACTCATGTTAGGTTGAACGCAACACACACACACACACACACACACACACACACACACACACACACACACACACACACACACACACACAATCAGGTCAATGACTGCTACATGCTGTCACCAGCCAGACGACAATACAAGAAGAGTACAAACAAATAGATTATCATATAGGAGAGTTAGTACTGGTTCGTAACAGACAACTATCCTCTTTTGACAATGTATGATTTTAATAAAAACAGATATCGGATTTAAATAATAATTTCGTGCTTGCAATATACAATCCATGTACACAAACTTATATATCCTTTGTTGGGTTGTAATTATTACTAAACAGTAATACATGCTTAGAATGAAAATATTTGCTATGATTTTAGTAACGTACAACACCAGCTTAACCCAAGGTCATTGACCAGCGTTATACTCAGCATAAAATAATTAACGCGCACGCACCCGAAAGATTCAAATCTTACCTTATTGGTGTTGTCAACTTGTGTGTGTGTGTGTGTGTGTGTGTGTGTGTGTGTGTGTGTGCCATACATTATCGTTTGCTAACGTTTGTATTTTGTCTAAGCTATGTTAACTTCACACACACACACACACACACACACACACAAGATATCAGTTTTTGTATACGTTCTAGGTGAAAAACTACTTTTTGGCAGGTGACGAAGGCAGCACTGATCCGCTATTACCGAACAGTATTCGTTGTATACATTACACACACATACACATACACACATGTTAAGTTAAACGCAACCTCCATACAAAAACAGATATCGGATTTAAATAATAATTTCGTGCTTGCAATATATACTACCTATGTACACAAATTTAAAATATAGTTTACTGACCATTGTAATACAAGAGGTCATTGACACGACTTTACACTGGTTTAGCATAGTTACTCATGTTAGGTTGTACGCAACACACACACACACACACACACACACACACACACACACACACACACACACACACACACACACACACACACAAGAATCAGATTTTTTGTATACGTTCTAGGTAAAAACTACTGGGTTGTCTCTGACTTTAGTTGGAAATAAATAACATTACAGATATTGATATGGTACTATGAGTAGTCTATACGTGAATACTATACATCAGACTGCATGTATCTGTCATTAGCAATCTAACGTTACGACGACATGTTAAATATCAAATTCAGTCTACTTGCATTTCACGTTAGGTTAAACTCATTAGAATGATGAGCCAAATAAATTTAACTCCCGAGCTCTATGGAAAAATAACCCACCCTGTAGAAAGTATTTTGTCCAATATACAAATCACTGATGGACTGAATATTACAAAGCTCCTTAATTTTATCAAACATATCTTAGAATTAAAGGAACTGCAACAACTAAGAGATAACCAGATTTTGCAAGTTATTTTGCCTAAGTGTAGATCTCCATTAAAAGATAGAGTGTTAGAATCCCTAAGGTATAATCAATCGGTAGAAGAACTTCATACCACACTAATAAGACATTTCATTCCCACCGGTATCTACGAAGAATTGAAGCGAAACTTAGTACTTCGTGCACAAGGTACATACGAGAGACTAGCTCATTATATTTCTGAAGTAAGAGAATCTGCTTTATTGTTACAAGTTAAATGGAGCGAACAACAGTTAGTAGACACTATCATAGTAAGACTATCCCCCGAGGAGCGATCTCGACTAGCACTCGTGAAGCCACCTACAACTTTTACGGAACTAGAACTATGTTGTATACATTCGTCCGACGTCTGGTATTCTGACCAGAATAGAAGTGTTTCTATGTCCCAGAGTCAACGAAGAAATTCATTGCAAACTAGACCTATTGGAAATGATACCCTAAACTACCGCGATAAGCGATTCGTAAGTACACATAAAACCCAAAACTATCCCCATGTTTCATACTCTAAACCAAAATCCCGACAACCTACGAGCGAAGTAAGTGAGGAAAGAAGATGTTATAACTGTGGAAAGGCCGGACATATTAGCAAGTTATGTAAACAAAAGCGTTATCAACAGAAAACCGACCAATCAAAAAATGTGTGAAGCTGGAAGACCGAAAATCCTACGTCTTCCGAAGCACCCGAAGGAAAGGTAACAACAATACTAAGCGTCAAATAAAGATGAGTAAAAATAAACGCAGAGATCCTTATTTAACAAAATTTATCGAGAAGTGCAACTCTATTGGTGCATGTAAAACAAGTATATGCCAACTACCCTATGTACAGATAGACCTTGGAGCAACGAAAACCCTTGGTTTAATTGATTCAGGATCTACCCGTAGTATAATTAGTAAACAGTTAGCCACCTTATTAGCTAATCATAAACTGATTAAACGTAGCGAAATGGTGAACATAAAGTGTACCACCGCAAATAAACAAAACCTAAAGATATCTCACAGTATTACGGTGAAATTAAAAATTCAGAATTTTACTTGGTACATTCCCCTACTAGTAGCTGAAGAGTTAGGACAGAACTTAATATTAGGCGCGGATTTTATAAGAAAAACTGCTTTAATCCTTGATATATATGCAAAACAATATTTTTTCAGATTTGATCGTACTCAAAAATATCAGTTCGACTCCGAATTAAGTAACGACACTGTTAGTGAAACCGCAAATATTCATTCAGAGCCTAATGAATCGAGTCTAAGTCATTTAAAAGGAAATGAGAGACTAAGAATCCAAAAGTTAATAAAAGATTTTTCTGCTGTACTCACCCCCAAGTTAGGATTAACTCATTTAATTGAATATAAAATAAATCTTAGTGACAACAAAGTAATACGACTCCACCCATACAAACTATCTCCACCCAAGATGGAAATCATGAGAAACCACATTAACAAACTCCTTGATCAGCACGTCATTGAACCATCAACGTCTCCATATTCATCGCCTGCATTCCTAGTACCAAAAGGAACTGACAAACATAGACTAGTCGTGGATTATAGACAACTAAATAAGAGTATAGAATTTGAATCGATACCACTGCCAGACATACACAGTGCGTTTCACTATTTTACAAAAGCGAAAATCTTCACCATAATGGATCTTAACCAAGCATTCCATCAAATTCCACTAGCTGAGGAATCAAAACATTTAACTGCTTTTGCTGTCCCATTTAATCTATATCAATTTACGAGAGTACCATTCGGTATATCACAAGGAAGTTCAGTATGCAGTCGACTGTTAGAAAAAATTTTCCATGATGTTAAATTTAAATTTGTATATCATTATCTCGACGATATAGTAGTATATAGTGAGTCAATGGATCAACATATTGATCACTTGCGTGAAGTATTATCCCGGTTAAAGAAAGCCGGACTGACCGTAAACCCTAGTAAAGTTAATTTCGCAGTGAAACAATTCTCATTTTTAGGTCACATAGTATCAGCCGAAGGTAAGGTTACCATCGATCCAGAACGTACACGCGCAATCCGAGAATTTTTACCTCCCAGAGAAGTCAAAGGTATAGCTAGATTTTTAGGTATGATTAATTATTTTCATAAGTATATACCCCACTTAGCAGATATAGCAGCCCCATTGAATGCCTTAAGAAAGAAAGGAACGAAATTCGAGTGGACTACTCAACATCAAGAAGCGTTTGAAACACTTAAAGAAAGTATTATATCCCCACCTGTATTGCAGTTAGCGGATTTCAGTAAACCATTTATCGTACAGACCGATAGTTCAAGTGTAGCATTAGGAGCCGTAATATACCAGGAAATAAATAATACTAGACTCCCGATCAGTTATGCATCCCGGACACTGACCGAGCAAGAAAGGAAGTTCTCAGCCTATGAACTTGAATGTTTAGCCGTAGTATTTGCTTTTGATAAATTCAAACCATTTTTGGAACACAAAGAATTTCTACTAGAAACCGATAATCAAGCTTTATCATGGTTATTAAATCACCCAAAGCAATTAGGTCGTATCGGACGATGGGTGTTAAGATTAAATTGCTACAAGTTCAAAGTGCAACATATTCATGGAACTCAAAATGTAGTGGCCGATACTCTATCCCGCATGTTCCAATTACCCAATACAAGATCTGGAGAAGACAATATTGAGACCACTATCGTTAATACACTAATTACTAATTTTCCCCTTGCATTTAAGGATATAGCATATCACCAACAACAAGATCCGAAATTGTGTAAAATAATCGAACAAATAGAAAAAGGAAATAACTCTGATAAATATATCTTGAGTAAAAGAGTACTTTGTTTTAAGAAGGCAAACGGAAAATTACTAAGAATAATCGCCCCGGAAATAATCAAACCCATGTTAATGGAGTACTACCATTCATCTACAATTGGAGCTCATATGGGTATTAGGAAAACGATACATCGTATTCGCAAGGAATACCACTGGGAAAACATGAATAGTGAAATAAAAAAGTTCGTGAAAGAATGCGAAATTTGTGCGCTGAGCAAACCAGCAAGAACCAGTCAAGTCGGAAAACTAATCTCCGAAATAACTACCACTCCCTTCTCGAAAATATACATCGACTATTCTGGACCTTATCCCCGCTCTAAATCCGGAAATACTATGCTGTTAATTTGTGTAGACTCATTCACTAAATTCGTGTGGATGTATCCTATGCGTCGTGCATTAGCATCTACGACAATTAAAATTCTACAAGAACAACTATTTAAAGACTATGGCACTCCTTTAAGCTTAATATCTGACAATGGACCCCAGGTTAAATCGAAAGAATTTAATGACATGTGTTTTAAATTAGGTATAAATCATATTACCGTGACCGAGTACAGACCGCAAGGAAATATAGCAGAAAGATACTTGCGTAACTTAAAATCAGCATTAATATCTTATCATGCTAAAGACCAGACAACCTGGGATCAAAATATTTCGTGGATACAATTTGCATTCAATTCAGCGTATCACGAAGGTCATAAATCAACACCATTTGATTTACTGTACAAGTACAAACCCAACCATCCTTTAACCACAAAGTGGAAAATCAATGAGTTATTACCCCGCGACGTGAATGGGAATAACATACGAAAAATATGGAACGAAGCTCGTGCAAATCTGAGAGCTAATTTACAGAAATCAAGGAAGTATCATGAGAATAATAATAAGCTAATAAAGTATAAAATAGGTGATTTAGTCATGTATAAAACTCATCCTATGAGTAAAGCAGTTGATAAGATCACTTCGAAACTATCTTATCGATGGTGTGGCCCCTACCAAATTCGTAAGTTCATCACCCCCGTTACTGTAGCTCTGTATGAACCCAATACAGAAAATTACGTTCGCAGAAGTCATTTGTCTCAAATAAAAAAATGTTTTTCGTGTCAAGATACAGAAGGAAGACTACGAGAAAGATAGAAAACCTAGAATACTATCTAAGTATTAAGAATAAAATATGTTGTATAGACTTATACCGAAATAGGATAAGATTGTGTAACATCCTATACTATAGGTAACTATAAACTCAAAACCCCCTCGTACGAATACAAGCGAGGCCTGATCAACCTTAGCTAATGTCCTGCGAGAATGGTATTATACATGAGAAATCTGATGACAAGTATAATGAAGATGAAGAGAAAGAAAGAAAGAAAAATAATCTTTAGCGCTGTAAACTAAAAGTAATTCTATTGTTCTTACAATACGGTATTATTATTAGTAAAATACTCATGAGTATAACTCCGTAAAACGAGTGAGCAATTCAAGAAAAAACCGGTAGTAGATATAAGAATTAAAATAAGGTAGATTTACGTTTTGTGTATTTTATATAGTAGATGTAGTAGAATTTAGATGTGACATAAGTATAAGATAATCGATTGATGAATAGAAATAAGCTGAGAGAGAGAAATTTCAGTATGAAATATAATTGTTTATTAGAATTATATTATTACACCCCCCCGTTTTTCATAGTTAAGTGCAGGAGGATGTGACGATTTTAAATGTATCAAAAATCGCACAGATTAAAATTTTTTAATTTTAATAAGTAAGAGTATCACACACCCTTACCTATACCCAGATTCCTGTATCAACTTGAAACCTTCCAGTACCAACACGCCAAGAAAATTATTAAGTAGTGAATAATAATAATAATTACTTAAATAATTAAAAATGCGACTAGAGAAATAAAGAAATCCCTAAGTCATAATAAAATAAACATAAAGTATTTATCTTCCAATTAATGAATAAATAATAATAGGAAAAGTACGAACTATTTTCTTAGCGCGTAAATACGCCCTAGCTTACTGAGCCCTCTCCCCTAAACCGTACGCGCATTCGGCCGTAGAACGTCGCAATGAGTAGATGTGAGTTTTGGTGTTGTACACATATACGTATGTGTATGTTCTCTAGAAGTATAGCCAGCGTGAAATCTTGTTATTGTGAATAATGTAGTGTCTAGAGTTTGTGAGAAAATATATAAATAAAATAGAAAAAGGTAGCCAACACATCTCTTAAAAACAAAATCAAATGTAAGTGTAACATAGTTAACTACTAGACTGTAGTACTGCAAAGTGAGAACTATAACTGTAATTAAAATAAAGAAAATGTGAACTACAAGAATCTGCACTAAGAAAAGTGAAATTACAACATTTGGAATTTCAAGTAAACAACCTATCTTCGAGAGCTTCAAGTAAACTAAAAATCAACCCGATGTAGATACACCAAGAACAACGTACTCAACCCGTAGAAGACAACTGGAGATGTCCCAAGAATACAACAACAACCTCAGGTGATATCAAACCACAACTTTTGTAAATTTCCCCTTAATAAGAAGTAACAAAGAACTTTAAAGAACTTTCGCAATGTAATGAACAAATTATCAGATTTGTATATTTTGTAATTTTGTAAGAAGTAATAGTAACCGTAATGTATATATTGATAAATTAATAATTTTGAGAAAATTGAGACCCGGATCCGTGGTATTAAAACTAACAGTTATATGAATAAATTTTGATATAACAAGAATAATATAATTAAGATCTTTGAAGCAGTAAAAGCGCTATTTACTAAAATAACTTTCTTTAAAATCAGGAATAATGTTTGATTAATATTTCAATAGCAATAAAGAGATGTTTTAGCTAATACCTAGTGAGTGAATAAGTTTATGCAAACCTTGTCAGTTTCCTATATCATACTTGTTTTGTAATTTGTTAGTAAGAGTTTTACTAACAACGGCAGCTGGTTTAGTTTACTGGTAAAGAATTAAACTAGTTCCCGATTTTTGTGTTGTCTTGCCAAGGGGCGGCACAAACATAGCTTAGACAAAATACAAACGTTAGCAAACGATAATGTATGGCACACACACACACACACACACACACACACACACACACACACACACACACACACACACACACACACACACACACACACACACACACACACACACACACACACACACACACACACACACACACACACACACACACACACACACACACACACACACACACACACACACACACACAAGTTGACAACACCAATAAGGTAAGATTTGAATCTTTCGGGTGCGTGCGCGTTAATTATTTTATGCTGAGTATAACGCTGGTCAATGACCTTGGGTTAAGCTGGTGTTGTACGTTACTAAAATCATAGCTAATATTTTCATTCTAAGCATGTATTACTGTTTAGTAATAATTACAACCCAACAAAGGATATATAAGTTTGTGTACATGGATTGTATATTGCAAGCACGAAATTATTATTTAAATCCGATATCTGTTTTTATTAAAATCATACATTGTCAAAAGAGGATAGTTGTCTGTTACGAACCAGTACTAACTCTCCTATATGATAATCTATTTGTTTGTACTCTTCTTGTATTGTCGTCTGGCTGGTGACAGCACGTAGCAGTCATTGACCTGATTGTGTGTGTGTGTGTGTGTGTGTGTGTGTTGCGTTCAACCTAACATGAGTAACTATGCTAAACCAGTGTAAAGTCATGTCAATGACCTCTTGTATTACAATGGTCAGTAAACTATATTTTAAATTTGTGTACATAGGTAGTATATATTGTAAGCACGAAATTATTATTTAAATCCGATATCTGTTTTTGTATAGAGGTTGCGTTTAACCTAACATGTGTGTGTGTGTGTATGTGTGTGTAATGTATACAACGAATACTGTTCGGTAATAGCGGATCAGTGCTGCCTTCGCCACCTGCCAAAAAAGTCCATATCTTTTATTGACAATTTGTTTGCTTGCTGTACAATCTTCATCTTCGTGAATACCGAAAGCATACAGTTTTCAGCACGTGCTGTCACCTTTTTATAAAAGATCTTTCTTATGTGGTATTGCCACTATTGTCCTTCTTTTATGCTGAGTATAAAACTCCATTACAATTGGAAACATAAATAGAGAAGAATAACAATATGTAATTCTTTGTATAGTAATCAGAAATGTATTTTAATGTAAAATATGCATTTCATTTATCTGCATACATCTTTGCGGGTTGAAATCTATGTATGCTGAAAATGTAAATTCTTGGATTAATGTTTGTCGGTTCGATTGTTTCCCTAATTTTGGTTAATGTACGAAAATACTTTCAGTATCGCTAACTTCTTAAAGCTTTAAGCAGTGAGGGAAAGCTTTTCCATCACGGTCGATGACCCCTTAGGTTAAGCTGGTGTTGTAAGTTACTAAAATCATAACAAATATTTTCATCCTAAGCATGTATTACTGTTTAGTAATAATTACAAACCAACAAAGGGATATACAGTTTGATGCTTTATGATTTTGTAAAATGTCTATATATACAAATAATATTATGAAATTACACTCTTCCCACGAACGGAATTCATAATGTTTGTCGATTCGATTGTTTTCCTAATTTTGACTAATGTACGAAAATACTTTCAGTATCGCTAACTTCTGAAAGTTTCCACTGCGGACAATGACTCTTGGGTACATGAATTACATCAACTTTCAAAACGAACACGCTAAGCTACCCCTACCCTACCGTTGTAAGATACAACAATATATATACGTGAAGAATGCAATTAGCCTTCATACCTCATTGTGAAATCGATAATTGTGTACATCAACATTTAAGAGGTGAGTAAAAAGATTTGAATACGTTAATAAGCGAACATTGTTATTGAAATTACAGCACTTCTAATCAACATAGTTGTTGGAAATATTTAAACGTAAAATTATTCACATTAAAACACTATCAAGTGCATTATTTATTGAATTTAATACATGGCTTGTTCAAATAAGTAAAAACATCGCTAAGTGTGTGCGTGTGTGTATGTTTGTACGGATTTATTCTCAGTTGTATGTGGCGGTACAGTTATTCTTACACAATTAGATCTCGGTAGCTCACATACACAATCATGTTCACTCAAATAATTGATCTGTTGTGTTTGATATTTCTTTGTATTCATACACAGTCTTTTTATATTCAATCTATTATTATTATCTGAAACAGAAACAGAACTTTATATAGATTCGAGTTGTAAGTAAGACGCTGTTGTGAAGTTCACCGGTTATATATATAGTGCGAGCGTCGATGTGTGTGCAACTGTACTAAAAAAGCTGTTATGTGCATGCGCAAATAATTCAAATGCACAAACGTAGATGACTGAAAAAGAGATGATTTACATAATAAATGTACGCTTAGACCAATAGATTCTGCGTCGTGCCTTCAGGGTTATCAAATTTCCAAAAACTTTCTGTGAACATAATTTTATTGTATGTACAGATTTTATTTAAACGGAAAATTATTCACATTATTAGATCTCGGTAGCTCTCATACACAATCATGTTCACTCAAATAATTGATCTGTTGTGTTTGATATTTCTTTGTATTCATACACAGTCTTTTTACATTCAATCTATTATTATTATCTGAAACAGAAACAGAACGTTATATAGATTCGAGTTGTAAGTAAGACGCTGTTGTGAAGTTCACCGGTTATATATATATAGTGCAAGCGTCGATGTGTGTGTGCAACTGTACTAAAAAAGCTGTTATGCGCATGCGCAAATAATTCAAATGCACATACGTAGATGACTGAAAAAGAGATGATTTACATAATAAATGTACGCTTAGACCAATAGATTCCGCGTCGTGCCTTCAGGGTTATCAAATTTCCAAAAACTTTCAACTGGTTGACCATTAGCTAAAACATAGTGGAAAACTATAACTAACTGAAATACAGACGGGAATGTCTGATGTTTCGTCCGCAATCAAAGAAACATACTGAGCAGTTTTTATTTCTTAAAGTGAACATAATTTTATTGTATGTACAGATTTTATTTAAACGGAAAATTATTCACATTTAAACATTATCAAGTGCATTATTTATTGAATTTAATACATGACTTGTTCAAATAAGTAAAAACATCGCTAAGTGTGTGCGTGTGTGTATGTTTGTACGGATTTATTCTCAGTTGTATGTGACGGTACAGTTATTCTTACACAATTAGATTTGAAACCCTTATGTATATATAGCACATAATATATATAGTATTGAAGCAGGTACTGTTATTATAGGAACAAGAAGATGAATACTTCTCAGAACATTGAACTTAAATGGTTAACTGTAGCCAAACATACCGCCAGTAAACGAGAGGGAGACGAGCAGAAGGTTAACAACAAGAACATTGAATTTAAATGGTTAACTGTAACCAAACAGGCTGCCAGTACACATGAGCAGAAGACTAACTGCAAAAATTTCAAGAAATTCCGTAAAGGATGTCTTTTCTCTTATTTGTCAATCGTAAGCAATTATACGGTATTTTAAATTAATAAAACAGTAATATTTATATCATTAATACTGAAACATAATTTTATTGTATGTACAGATTTTATTTAAACGTAAAATTGTTCACATTAAAACATTAACAAGTGCATTTAATACAGGACTTGTTCAAATAAGTAGAAACATCGTTGTGTGTGTGTGTGTGTGTGTGTGTGTGTGTGTGTGTGTGTGTGTGTGTGTGTGTGTACGGATTTATTCTTAGTTGTATGGAGCGGTACAGTTATTTTTACATAATTAGAGCGCGGTACAAATTGGTTGAAATGACAAACACGTTGAAAGCCTTTTGTATATATATAGCACATAATGTATATGACTACTTTTACAACTGCTATGTAGAGAGAAAATTTATTCAGACACATGTTGCGTCCAGCCACAACAGATTTTCTCAACGAATATATATATGTTTCCTTTAATTGAAACAATTATAACAAAATGTTTACTAGTGTAAGAAAATTAATTATTGTTTGTAGCTGTTTAAACACAAACAACTTTTGTTGTTGATGACGTGATTTTCTTCACCAAAAGTATGACTTTGTACTGTTTTGAGCTCTGGTAAATTTATCTTTAGGAGGACGTTGTTCTCTGGTAATGTTTATTTGATCACATAATTGTTTTCTGCCAACAAATTGGACTCTGACAAACTGATCAATAAGATCTTTTGTAAAACTTAATGATTCCGACTAGGTGATTGTAGATTTATTCTGTACTCAGTTTCCAAAATGTATCAATGACAATACTAGGAGACTAAAATATATTGAGTACCAAATCGAAACTGAACGATTGTAGCAGTAGTTAGAGAACAATTCTGTAATTTACAAATGTAATTTCTCATAACAAAATACTGCATTCCATTTCATTTTATATTCAAACTATTATCTGAAACAGAACGTTATACAGATTGTAACGTTTAAATTTGAATGTTACATTTGAATAAAAGAATGAAAAGAATTGTAAAGTATGTCTTTTCTCTTATTTGTTAATCGTAAGCAATTATACAGTATTTTAAATTAATAAAACAGTGATATTTTGTACTATTAATACTGATTGCATGTTTTATTTAATGCTTTGTCTTAGGTTTTACCATTAAACAGAAGTATTGTACCACAAATTATTGGTGGTAGTGATCTTTATGTTTATGAAAACCCCATAAAAGTGAAGTCCAAGGACTGGCTTAATGTAGTACCAAATGAAGAAGAAGAAGAGCGTATTGAAGACTGCTTCACAAATTAAAAAAATTCATAATATGTAATATATATTTTATTTGTAAATATACATTTCATATATTCTGTATTTTTTTGTTTTATATATTTTTATTTTGAAACATTTGAACCCTTTGAAGTTCACATAAAGTCATGTGATTTGTACATTTTACTAACAAAGACACGTCTGTTCATACTAAATATGTGTGTATGTGTGTGTGTGTGTGTGTGTGTGTGTGTGTGTGAGAGAGAGAGAGGGGGAGAGAGAGTTGATCCCGGTCTCATTCTTGTTATAGTCTTAAAAACAAAAGGTTGTCGAACCAACATCATTTTTATTTGAAAATAGTTTCATTGTAAATATCACTTATTATTATTATTGCTACTACAATTTATATGTCGTTAGAATTTTTAAAATTACAATGGTCTGTAAACCATATTTAAGTTTGTGTACACATACAAATCGCCTTGAATAAGGGAATTCTTGTCAACGTTTGCAGCGAGAGAGAGAGACATACACAATGTGGGTAATTACATTATAAACTAGGAATTTCTTCCGACGTCTGCGAGCGAGAGAGAGAGAGAGAGAGATGGGGAATTTCTACCGACGTTTGCAGCAGCAGCAGCAGCAGCAGCAGCAGCAGCAATACACGATACGCATTACATTAAAACTATCACGATTATATTATTCATTGATGTACAAACAATTTACATAGCACACACACAATAGGCTAACATTTACTGTGAAGCTGTTAACGTATGGATTTGTCATCTGTAACAGCACACACACATAGGTAATTACATTATAAACTAGGAATTTCTTCCGACGTCTGCGAGCGAGAGATGTTGTACAACAGATTTTGAGGAGACATCTGTAACAGTACACGTACAGGTAATTACATTATAAACTGCTGTCAACTTGTGTGTGTGTGTGTGTGTGTGCGCGCGTGTGTGCGTGCATAGTTAATCTTTCTATCACTAATTACCACACTGAATATAACTTTCTAATGACGAAATATTATCATTTCATTGTTTACGATATATATTTAATTAATGCAAAAATGAATTTTAAAAATTACAATGGTCTGTAAACCATATTTAAGTTTGTGTACACATACAAATCGCTTTGAATAAGGGAATTCTTGTTAACGTTTGCAGCGAGAGAGAGACATACAGAGAGAGAGAGAGTGCTAGCACATATGTTGTGTATATTAATTTCTAAATCGTGGTCAATGACTGTCATGTGTCAAAATTAGAAGTAGGACGCAACGAGGTAGGCGATAAATATATTTCCTGGTGATTACATTTTAGTATCGCTACGAGCGAGAGATGTTGTACAACAGATTTTGAGGAGACATCTGTAATAGTACACGTACAGGTAATTACATTATAAACTGCTGTCAACTTGTGTGTGTGTGTGTGTGTGTGTGTGCATAGACTTGTTTCGTTGAACCGATCAATGCTGTCAACGTACTCGTAAGGGTATACCCCTTGCGTACGAGCAGATTGGTCTGTTCGTCAAAACCCCGTATTTAATTATTTAAAACAAATTATGGTTTATTTTAATTTATTTCGTTATAAACCTCCGAATATGCATGCAATTATTTGTATAGTAATCAGAAATGTGTGAGAGAGAGAGAGAGACATTTTAATAATTTGCAGGTTGCATCTTACAATCACGAAAATTATTATTTAAACTGATAATTGTTTTATTAAAATCTTACAATCACGAAATATTATTATTTCATTGTTTACGATATATATTTAATTAATGCAAAAATGAATTTCTAAAATTACAATGGTCTGTAAACCATATTTAAGTTTGTGTGTGTGTGTGTGTGTGTGTGTGTGTGTGCGTGCGTGCATAGTTAATCTTTCTATCACTAATTACCACAATGAATATAACTTTCTAATGACGAAATATTATTATTATTTCATTGTTTACGATATATATATTTAATTAATGCAAAAATGAATTTTTAAAAATACAATGGTCTGTAAACCATATTTAAGTTCGTGTACACATACAAATCGCTTTGAATAAGGGAATTCTTGTCAACGTTTGCAGCTAGAGAGAGACATACACAATGTGTGTATGTGTATGTGTACACAAAACTATTGAAAATACCTTATTTCAAGGAGATTTTTTTTTATGCGTAACACTTTACCACACACACAGACTTGGCGGTATATTAATTTCTAAATCGTGGTCAATGACTGTCATGTGTCAAAATTAGAAGTAGGACGCAACGAGGTAGGTGATAAATATATTTCCTGGTGATTACATTTTAGTATCGCTACTTACAATAATCCATAAGTAGCACGACGCTTATGTAAAACCGGTGAGAGAGAGAGTTGATATCGAAGTCGTCAACAGTCATATAATTTACTATACACCTATAATGCGTCTGCTAATATAGTTTGAATTTCCCACCGAAGAAAAATGTTGGCAGATCTGTTCTATACACAATAATGCAGGATTGGTAACCCTGATCATATATTTTAATATACACTATAATACACACACATATCAAGTTTAAACCCATACATAGGTTGGTAAACCTGATCATATAGATTTAATATACATTATAACACACAACAAATTTGAACTCATGCAAGGTTGGTAAACCTGATCATATATTTAATATATACACTATAATGCATCAAGTCGGAACCCCCCCACCCACCACCTTTGGGATGCTGCGGGTCCAGCTGATAGAAAGTGACAGTGGTCTAGGCTCGCGAAAGGCGGCATATAAAAAAATAACGTGGATGCTGTGGTCCAGATACGCGAAAAAGTCGCGGATCTTGACACAGATCAGCGAAAAAGTCGCGGATGCTGTGGTCCAGCTGATAGAAAGTGAAAGTGGGTTTGAACTGTCATTTTCCCTCTACTCTAGTGCTCAATCCAAATGGCGTAACGGTGTATCTGTAGCATTTCCCCTCATACATGAATGCGGTGAAGTCACGGTAACTTTGTTTTAGTGGCACCTGCCAAAAACTACTTGTTAAATCAAACTGTTGATAGGTACTTCATATTTCCGCACCTAGCTAAGATTTCTTGTATGGGAGTTGGTCCTTCATAGTCAGGGATGGTGATACTATTTATTTTCCGCGCGTCCAAACACAACCTGACGTTACAGCGCGCGCTGTCCCACAGTGCTGTCCAAATATCGCCGCGCTAACTGACATTAATAAGTCGACGAGTTTATTTTGGAAAATTTTTTATACCTTCGATCGCCGGGTTATGCAAACACCGGCACAACAGTCGACTCTCAGAGCCGGAGAAACCAAAAAGCGCCACACCCAGGAAAAACCCTCAATCTTAAACTTGTAGGAAACCACCTGGGAGATGGGCAGAATTTCCCGGGATGCCGTCCAGCACACCATCGAAGACTGATCAGACCCTTTTATAAACCCCTGTTTCTCAAGGTCCGCACACACTCTAGATAAAATAATGGATCGGGCTGATCCAGAGTCAACTAAGGCTCTGAGTTGACCTTTTTTAACTCGAGCGACAAGAAGGGGCATACTGAAGTGTCCTTAGAGGGGGTTGGCAGGCCCTTGATACCAGCAGAACCGGACCTACCACTTGGCTAGAGGTAAGTAGTTTAGAAGATTTGCGACCTACAGGGGAAGACAACCTCCGATTTATCTTCCCCTGGTAGCTCCGTTTTTTGGGGAGGGTCCCTGCGGTGAAGGTGTTGGACGCGCACTGCTTCGCGGACAGTTTCGGGCGAAATGCCCAGGTCTATCACAGCGATAACAAACAACACTTAAACTGCTCCCTCTCTCACTGGTGGGCTGCTCCTGTCGGGGACATGAAGGCTCGCCGCGTCGCTCTCCCCTCTGAAAATCTGGGAGATCCATGTTTCCACCTCCCCTTGCCTCGTCTTTACCCTGAATGGCCCGGGACATCACGCACAATTTATCTAGATCAACAAAGCGACGCGGACGTTCTGCGAATACTAATCTCAACTTCTCCTGGGGGGGGGGTTACTCCTTCCAAAATTATCTGTACTATCTCCTCGTACGACAAACCCAACCCGAGTATCCGCGCTGCATCTCTGACACTATGCACAAAACCAGCCAAGCTCTCGCCCCTGGACTGGACACGGTAAAAATGCTTGTGTCTCAACTGCTCTAACAACCTGCCAGGCACGAACGCATCCAACACCTCCCAGTGGGACGCCGCAACGCTACCCCCGCACTGCAGTGTGTGAGCCACCCGCTCAGCCATAGAGCCACGACAAAAAGGGTATACGAGCTCGAGGAGAGTCCGGTCCGACATTCCGGGAAAATCCGATAACTGGAACAGGGTCTTAAAGAAGGGTAACAACTTGTCTACCTCCAGCCCGTCCACGACCGACAGCTGCTGGATAATTTGGCTAAGCGGATTAGGCAGCTTGTTATACGACGCCGCCACCACGCCGGAAAAGGCAGGCATGCCGGCAGTCGGCTCCTGATGACGACACTCTGTGGCCAAGACTAGAGGGCCGGGAGACACCGCAGGAGTGCGGGGCTGACTCGACTGAGGGCCCATCAATGTCGTCGCCACCTGCTCCATTAGCCCCTTAATTCTGGTGATGTTCTCAGGAGTACTGCCTTGGGCGAACATGTTCTGTAGTCTTTGCCGCAGGTGTTCTAGGCGTTGCCGAATCCTTTGGCCAGCTCTCGAAGAACTCGGCGCTGACTCCAGACACTCAGCCAGCTCCCGCAATTTCCCCCATTTCTCAAGGCATAGTTCCATTTCCTTGCTCTCGTCCGATATTTTGACAGGGGATGGCAGCTAGCGTCTCCCTCAACTGCTTTCTCAGTGCGGCGACGTCTCCCAGCGTCCTCTTGCCACGGGATCTAAGTTCAAATTCCAACTCATCTCTGAGGAACAAATCTGGGTTTATCGCGCTCATCCTCGAGCTACGCGACCGCGCAATAAGAAACAAAATCAATAACGAATTACCACCACAACAACAGAAGGTATAGGAAAAACTTGTATCACCAAGTGACCTCTGGGTTCCCTAGCGTAGCAAGGAGTCGAGAGACTAAATATGCCGATCTAACTCCCCTAACACAGAACAAGAAACAAGCAACACTAATAATAACATAAGTATTAAGACAAAACAACCACAACACACCATATGACACCTCAAAAGCCTCACAACTATATACGCAACAACAAACATAAATATCAACATTACTAATTCAAAATGTCATACAATATCTACTCTTTGCCATCGTCAATAACACCGACTACAGGCCCGACCACACCGCATCCAACAAGGAAATAAATCCGAATACGCCTAACTCGGGAACAATTCACCCATTTATCTAACTCAATCTAACTTCACTACCCACAAGGACCTCCGGCGAACTAAAGGATCTCAGTAATCAGAACATTCTAGGAAACCCGTGTGTGTGACCTGTGCTGGTACCTGGTTTACAAATAGCCCGTACAAGCACAATGAACATCATAATAACAATAATAATAATAATATGCATACCATAAACTTAGCACAAACATTAATAATATTGCCCTTAATGGACACAGCATTCTACATCACCTTTCAATTAGGACCCGCATTTATCAATTCATTACCAGAGTCAAACCCAAATTTTCTGTCTACTAATTTATTACCTTTTTCAAAAAAACTGTCCCCCAAATTTGCAAGTTCTGTCACATATCTAACCACGCTCTGCTACCATTTAAAACGCCTTAGTTCCCCCAAATTTATTTATTTTTTTTTTTTTTTGAGGGGGCGTCCCGTGATGTTTTTAGGACTAGGCAGATGGCCTAGATGAAGCATAAAATGCACCGAGCCCATTGTGACAGGACTTGCAAATAAAACTCAGGAGTAACATAACAACATTTATTTTGCCTTAGATCTTATTGCAACAATATCCATTAGTGTTATACATACATTTATTTTAGGACAGTAATCTTCTATAGAGCCACTCTATAGTTCAGCTTAAACATTCATAAGGCCCTCGGTAATTCAGCTTCACAAATTAAATTACAAAATTACAACAGCCAACCAAAACATTCACTCTAAGTGACAGAAGGAGAGCCCAGCAATGATTAATCATTCTATTGGTTGCTTTACAGGTGACTTATAATACTCAACAGGTTCACTTAATATTGCACATACCCAGCACCCACATCAAGCCAATGCATGATTGTGAAAAACCCTTTTCAGGTGACTTTAAACCTTCCATAATTAGCACTCCTTTTAAATTATAGCAATCACTCCATGTAATGATTAATCATCACTAAATTAAATTGGCATAATGCCTACTGACAAATAATAATAATCTCACAATGAGCCAACGGGTATGCTAACAATTAGTGTTTGTAAATTCTTATATGCATTCTCAATATTAATACTATTATTAATAAATATACTATAAGCTTCATGGAATTCTCAAACAATCGCAACAGCTCGAGTTTCGCCCAGGCTGCAAGCATGCACATCCCGATTGGACTGAAAACTAGAAAATGCATAAACGAAACTAAATAAAACATGAGAAAAGAAAGGCAGCAAGATAACACGCGAATTTACTAAGGTAAATGACTTTCAGTTAAATATAGGCGACAGCATGAGCTGCCCTGGCGTGGTAATTCATGAAACCGCACAACCAGTTGATCCGACGAAATAAAAGAATTTGAATAAATAGAAAACGGAATGAAACAATCGCTCTGTACATGCCTGCTAGCCCGGCATACAATTATTGACTTATTAATAATTTACAGATTAGTACCACTGAATTATAAACTTGCACATAATGAACAGACATGTTCAGTTTTGATCATCTACTGTTTAACTGCAATTTAACTCACATAAACGGAATGTAAATTTTCTATTCTTTTATATTTTCACTGCATAGTATGGCGAAATGTGTCGCGAGGTCGACTTTGAATAATTTGAATTGTTTCACCTGGTGTAAGGCTGTTACCACGTGCTGAGGTAGATGGTTAGCTCATGCCTCGATGTTTAGCAAGTTGCTGGTTCAGGATCCGGGAGATTCATCCCGTATTTATTGCGGGTTCCACCCCTAACGTCCGGCGACGAAACGGGGAGCTATACAGCAATGCTCAGCTGATGGCGATAGATTTAGTCATCGCCATCGTTTCTGCCTCAAGCCCCTGGCATGTTCGGGAAACCTATTAGCCCACGTTTTTTGTAGCAAAACTCACTAATAATAATTCACAAACACCCAACTCGACCCTAGTGTCGCACTTAACACCACACTCCAGATACAACAAGTCGCTCGCACAGAGTTTTAACAATTGAACCAATTACATTTTACTAATTAACTGAGCCACAGTAGAAGCTATAATCATTTCTTACTCAAAGAGTTAATGCTAGTACTTTATAGTAGCAGATGCTTTTATCTAGAGAATTCACACGTGGCCTCAATTACACTAAGTTATTCTCGATTGATTGGTGGTTATTTTAATATTTCACTGACACTAATACTTCACAATTTAGTAATTAACAAATGTAATTAGTTTACAAATATATATTTTTAATCAGTTAAAGGCAGTTATAAAACAATTCGCCACGAGATTTCAATTACGCTAAGTCATTCAATAGATAGCCAGTTTGTGAATATATCAGTGGTATGTTTACGTTACAATCAGTAAGTATCAAATTTAATCAAATCATACTGAAGCTGTTTTATTAATTTTTAAAGCAGTTATAAAAGATTTTACCATGTGTCTTTACCATGTTCGTACCAGGCCAGAAACACGCACACACATTAATCCAATTCCATCTGAATTATAAATATATCTACGCACATTTTCATTTTACTCAATAACAAAGTACAATAAAAAAAAAAAACTCACCAGAGGTCCTTAATAAAATTTACTCGCCCATGACAGAATTTAGAAGGACATAAGGAATCTTTTTCGTCGCCGGCGTTGATGATAGTTGTTTGAGGTACGAAAGGCAACTGAACTCTTCCCCCCACGTGGAAAGCGTTCGGGGAGACCGTAGTCACGGCAATTAATCAACAGAGCGCATGACAATGCATAACTGACCGGCTCGCTGCCACTGCAGTCAACTCTCGGCAGAAAGTCCGTCCAAGCGGAATATAGACGCAAAAATAAAATAAATAAAACTCTCCCCCAACTTCACCGTTACAGGCGACGCAAATCTTAGGATGCGGTATAGCCCCGACCAACGATAGCAGAGTTTCGCGGCCCTTTTATCCGCGGCTGAGCTGATTGGATGGCTCTGGCAGTAGACCCAATCCCCAAGCTTAAAGGGGTTAGGAATTCGCCCCCGATTATATCGATGACGGACGCGCTCGTGTGCTCGCAGCAGATTCTTCCGAGCCTCTTTCCACCTATCTGCCGTCCTACTATTTGGCTCACTGGGCAGAAGATCTTCTATTTTCCACAAGTTAGTCAACGGCAGTGGGGGGGAGAATCCAAACTTAATTTCAAAGGGGACGGCCTTATGACTCTCATGGAGGGCCGTGTTGAAACCTAGTTGTAACCACTTAAGATTCTGGTCTCAGGTGTTCTGTTGCTCAGCGTGGTAAGCAATAAGCGCGGACCTGAGATTCCTGTTGAATCTCTCCGCGTGGGACGGCTGTTGGTAGTAAGGGGAAGTGGTTACGTGCTTGATACCCGTTGCGAAACACATTCGCCGAAATTCGCCCGAAATAGACTGTGGATCATTGTCAGAGACAATGATGTCCGGAAGTCCGAAATGCTGAAACACGTGGTTCTGAAGAGCGAGAATGTTCAAACGAGAATTTGCCTGCCGTAAGGGCAATAGCCAGACAAACTTAGAAAAAGCATCCACACAAACAAGTAGGTAAGCGTTACCTGACTTGCTACGTGGGAAAGGCCCCACGTAGTCGATGAATAAATTCTCCATAGGTCTGCCCGCCACATCGGATGACAACAAACCCAACTTGGTATTTTGAGCAGGTTTACTCAAACCACAGAAATGGCATGCCTTCACTCTCGCAGCTATGTCCCTATCCATGCCCTTCCAGATAAAATGTTTCCTAATACTGGAAATGGTCTTCGAGATCCCCTTATGTCCACCTACCGGGGAATTGTGGTAATAACTGAAGACCATGGACACTAACTTGCTAGGAAGCACGATCTTAGGGGCACGTCATTTTCTTTCCCTGCAACACAGGACGCCTTTGAGCAAGAAGTAAGGGGCCTGTACGTTACCCTCCTTGAGATTTTGGATGATCGGACCCAGCTCTTAATCATCTAACTGATGGGGTAACACATCAGTGAAAGCTAATGGAAAGTCTAATAGAACAGAACAGGGTTGCTCAGATTGGACTTCACTGGGTTGGGAGTACATGCGTGACAAAGCGTCTGCAACCACATTTTGAGTTCCCAGAATGTGTTGCACTTTGAATTTAAAGGATGAGATCTTGACCACCCATCTTCTAATTTTACCCAGTTGCCGGGGATGACCAAGAAGCCAAGAGAGAGCCTGATTGTCGGTCCCGAGCAGGAACTCAGCATGTTCCAAGAAACGCCTGAACTTATCTAGAGCGTACACCACAGCCAAACACTCTAGTTCGTATACTGATGACTTCCTTTCTTGCTGGGTCAAGGTTCGGGATATGAAGGCCACAGGCTGCCTAGCACCATCAACGACCTGGGACAAAACCGCCCCGAGCCCCACCGAACTCGCGTCCGTCTGTAGGACAAAAGGTTTAGAAAAATCTGGCATCCTTAACACAGGAGGGGAGATGATAGGTTCCTTAAGGGTATCAAAGGCCTTCTGTTGGCGCTCTCCCCATACAAATTTAGTTCCCTTTTTCCTTAGTTCGTTTAAGGGGGCGGCAATCTCCGCGGCATTGGAAATGAATCTACGATAAAAATTCACCATGCCAACGAATCTAGCGATACCCTTGGCATCCCTAGGAGGGGGAAAATCCCGGATGCCCTGTGTCCTCTCGGGGTCAACAGTGACACCCCTGTGTGAGACTAGATGCCCCAAGAATGAAATACTTTTCTGTGCGAATTTAACCTTCTCCGGATTGACAGTGAGGCCCGCACTCCTCAACCTGCACATCACCTCCCTCAGATGACACAAATGCTCCTCATAGGTTTTACTGTATACAAGCAAGTCATCCAAATAATTGAAAACGAACTTAAACTTGACGTCATGAAAGACGGTGTCAAGTAGACGAGTGAGGGTTTGGGCCCCCACCGCCAGGCCCATGGGAACCCTAGTGTATTGATAAAGATTCCATGGTACACAAAACGCCGTGTATGGCCTACTTTCCTTCGACAAAGGGATCTGGTGATATGCAGTATTGAGGTCAATGACGGTGTAGTACTTGACCCCACTGAACCAATCGAATGCCGAATGTAGATCCGGAAGGGGAACGGAATCCACTTCAATAGTAGCATTTAATTTTCGGTAGTCAATAACCATACGGTGTTTACCCCCAGGCTTGGGCACCAGAAACGCTGGACTGGCATAGCTCGAATTGGAAGGTTCAATCATCCCTTGCTCTAGCAATTCTTGAACCTTCTCCCTCAGAACAGCCATTTTCGGAGGAGCGAACTTGTATGGGTGTGAGCGCACTATCTTGTAGGCCGCTAGACGGATTTTGTACTCCAAGAGATGTGTGAGCCCCAGGGTAGGAGTTAACACGGTGGGAAACTGCTCACACAACTGATTTAGGGCGCGCAGCTGGGACTGAGTGAGATGGTCTCTAGATGAATATGAGACACTCTATCTCTTGGATACCTTCCCTAGCTCCCTGATATCCAAGGAAAGGCATGACGACTCCCCGATTGAACTTGAAATAGCATTGGTGCCCCTGAATGTCTAACACGAGACCACTCTTAGAGATGAAGTCGGCACCTATGATACAGTCGACTCCCAGAGCCGAAGAAACCAAAAAGCGCCACACCCAGGAAAAACCCTCGATTTTAACCCTTGAAGGAAACCACCTGTGAGATGGGCAGAATTTCCCGGGATGCCGTCCAGCACACCATCGAAGACTGATCAGACCCTTTTATAAACCCCTGTTTCTCAAGGTCCGCACACACTCTAGATAAAATAATGGATCGGGCTGATCCAGAGTCAACTAAGCCTCTGAGTTGACCCTTTTTTAACTCGAGCGACAAGAAGGGGCATACTGAAGTGTCCTTAGAGAAGGTTGGCAGGCCCTTGATACCAGCAGACCCGGGGCCTACCACTTGCCTAGAGGTAAGTAATTTAGAAGATTTGCGACCTACAGGGGAAGACAACCTCCGATTTATCTTCCCCTGGTAGCTCCGTTTTTTTGGGAGGGTCCCTGCGGTGAAGGTGTTGGACGCGCACTGCTTCGCGGACAGTTTCGGGCGAAATGCCCAGGTCTATCACAGCGATAACAAACAACACTTAAACTGCTCCCTCTCTCACTGGTGGGCTGCTCCTGTCGGGGACATGAAGGCTCGCCGCGTCGCTCTCCCCTCTGAAAATCTGGGAGATCCATGTTTCCACCTCCCCTTGCCTCGTCGTTACCCTGAATGGCCCGGGACATCACGCACAATTTATCTAGATCAACAAAGCGACGCGGACGTTCTGCGAATACTAATCTCAACTTCTCCTGGGGGGGGTTACTCCTTCCAAAATTATCTGTACTATCTCCTCGTACGACAAACCCAACCCGAGTATCCGCGCTGCATCTCTGACACTATGCACAAAACCAGCCAAGCTCTCGCCCCTGGACTGGACACGGTAAAAATGCTTGTGTCTCAACTGCTCTAACAACCTGCCAGGCACGAACGCATCCAACACCTCCCAGTGGAACACCAAAACGCTACCTCCGCACTGCAGTGTGTGAGCCACCCGCTCAGCCACAGAGCCACGACAAAAAGGGTATACGAGCTCGAGGAGAGTCCGGTCCGACATTCCGGGAAAATCCGATAACTGGAACAGGGTCTTAAAGAAGGGTAACAACTTGTCTACCTCCAGCCCGTCCACGACCGACAGCTGCTGGATAATTTGGCTAAGCGGATTAGGCAGCTTGTTATACGACGCCGCCACCACGCCGGAAAAGGCAGGCATGCCGGCAGTCGGCTCCTGATGACGACACTCTGTGGCCAAGACTAGAGGGCCGGGAGACACCGCAGGAGTGCGGGGCTGACTCGACTGAGGGCCCATCAATGTCGTCGCCACCTGCTCCATTAGCCCCTTAATTCTGGTGATGTTCTCAGGAGTACTGCCTTGGGCGAACATGTTCTGTAGTCTTTGCCGCAGGTGTTCTAGGCGTTGCCGAATCCTTTGGCCAGCTCTCGAAGAACTCGGCGCTGACTCCAGACACTCAGCCAGCTCCCGCAATTTCCCCCATTTCTCAAGGCATAGTTCCATTTCCTTGCTCTCGTCCGATATTTTGACAGGGGATGGCAGCTAGCGTCTCCCTCAGCTGCTTTCTCAGTGCGGCGACGTCTCCTAGCGTCCTCTTGCCACGGGATCTAAGTTCAAATTCCAACTCATCTCTGAGGAACAAATCTGGGTTTATCGCGCTCATCCTCGAGCTACGCGACCGCGCAATAAGAAACCAAATCAATAACGAATTAACACCACAACAACAGAAGGTATAGGAAAAACTTGTATCACCAAGTGACCTCTGGGTTCCCTAGCGTAGCAAGGACTCGAGAGCTAAATATGCCGATCTAACTCCCCTAACCCAGAACAAGAAACAAGCAACACTAATAATAACATAAGTATTAAGACAAAACAACCACAACACACCATATGACACCTCAAAAGCCTCACAACTATATACGCAACAACAAACACAAATATCAACATTACTAATTCAAAATGTCATACAATATCTACTCTTTGCCATCGTAAATAACACCGACTACAGGCCCGACCACACCGCATCCAACAGGGAAATAAATCCGAATACGCCTAACT
This sequence comes from Magicicada septendecula, assembly GCA_034769895.1. NCBI lineage: Eukaryota > Metazoa > Arthropoda > Insecta > Hemiptera > Cicadidae > Magicicada > Magicicada septendecula. Next base: position 256,521,440 of record CM068372.1, read on the forward strand.
CGGGAACAATTCACCCATTTATCTAACTCAATCTAACTTCACTACCCACAAGGACCTCCGGCGAACTAAAGGATCTCAATAATCAGAACATTCTAGGAAACCCGTGTGCGTGACCTGTGCTGGTACCTGGTTTACAAATAGCCCGTACAAGCACAATAAACATCATAATAACAATAATAATAATATGCATACCATAAACTTAGCACAAACATCAATAATATTGCCCTTAATGGACACAGCATTCTACATCACCTTTCAATTAGGACCCGCATTTATCAATTCATTACCAGAGTCAAACCCAAATTTTCTGTCTACTAATTTATTACCTTTTTCAAAAAAACTGTACCCCAAATTTGCAAGTTCTGTCACATATGTAACCTCGCTCTGCTACCATTTAAAACGCCTTAGTTCCCCAAATTTATGTATTTATTTTTTTTTTTTTTGAGGGGGGCGTCCCGTGATGTTTTTAGGACTAGGCAGATGGCCTAGATGAAGCATAAAATGCACCGAGCCCATTGTGACTGGACTTGCAAATAAAACTCAGGATTAACATAACAACATTTATTTTGCCTTAGATCTTATTGCAACAATATCCATTAGTGTTATACATACATTTATTTTAGGACAGTAATCTTCTATAGAGCCACTCTATAGTTCAGCTTAAACATTCATAAGGCCCTCGGTAATTCAGCATCATAAATTAAATTACAAAATTACAACAACCAACCAAAACATTCACTCTAAGTGACAGAACGAGATCCCAGCAATGATTAATCATTCTATTGGTTGCTTTACAGGTGACTTATAATACTCAACAGGTTCACTTAATACTGCACATACCCAGCACCCACATCAAGCCAATGCATGATTGTGAAAAACCCTTTTCAGGTGACTTTAAACCTTCCATAATTAGCACTCCTTTTAAATTATAGCAATCACTCCATGTAATGATTAATCATCACTAAATTAAATTGGCATAATGCCTACTGACAAATAAGCCTCAGATGTGAGTTACCTCACAATGAGCCAACGGGTATGCTAACAATTAGTGTTTGTAAATTCTTCTATGCATTCTCAATATTAATTACTATTATATATAAATATACTATAATCTTCATGGAATTCTCAAACAATCGCAACAGCTCGAGTTTCGCCCAGGCTGCAAGCATGCACATCCCGGTTGGACTGGAAACTAGAAAATGCATAAACGAAACTAAATAAAACATGAGAAAAAAAAGGCAGCAAGATAACACGCGAATTTACTAAGGTAAATGACTTTCAGTTAAATATAGCCTACAGCATGAGCTGCCCTGGCGTGGTAATTCATGAAACCGCACAACCAGTTGATCCGACGAAATAAAAGAATTTGAATAAATAGAAAACGGAATGAAACAATCGCTCTGTACATGCCTGCTAGCCCGGCATACAATTATTGACTTATTAATAATTTACAGATTAGTACCACTAAATTATAAACTTGCACATAATGAACAGACATGTTCAGTTTTGATCATCTACTGTTTAACTGCAATTTAACTCACATAAACGGAATGTAACTTTTCTATTCTTTTATATTTTCACTGCATAGTATGGCGAAATGTGTCGCGAGGTCGACTTTGATTAATTTGAATTGTTTCACCTGGTGTAAGGCTGTTACCACGTGCTGAGGTAGATGGTTAGCTCATGCCTCGATGTTTAGCAAGTTGCTGGTTCAGGATCCGGGAGATTCATCCTGTATTTATTGCGGGTCCCATCCCTAACGTCCGGCGACGAATAACGGGGAGCTATGCAGCAATGCTCAGCTGATGGCGATAGATGTAGTCATCGCCATCGGATCTGCCTCAAGCCCCTGGCTTGTTCGGGAAATCTATAAACACATGTATTTTGTAGCAAACGTCACTAGTAATAATTCACAAACACCCAACTCGACCCTAGTGTCGCACTTACACACCACACTCCAGGTACAACAAGTCGCTCGCACAGAGTTTTAACAATTGAACCAATTACATTTTACTAATTAACTGAGCCACAGTAGAAGCTATAATCATTTCTTACTCAAAGAGTTAATGCTAGTACTTTATAGTAGCAGATGCTTTTATCTAGAGAATTCACACGTGGTCTCAATTACACTAAGTTAATCTCGATTGATTGGTGGTTATTTTAATATTCCACTGACACTAATACTTAACAATTTAGTAATTAACAAATGTAATTAGTTTACAAATATATATTTTTAATCAGTTAAAGGCAGTTATAAAACAATTAGCCACGAGATTTCAATTACGCTAAGTCATTCAATAGATAGCCAGTTTGTGAATATATCAGTGGTATGTTTACGTTACAATCAGTAAGTATCAAATTTAATCAAATCATACTGAAGCTGTTTTATTAATTTTTAAAGCAGTTATAAAAGATTTTACCATGTGTCTTTACCATGTTCGTACCAGACCAGATACACGCACACACCTTGATCCAATTCCATCTGAATTATAAATATATCTACGCACATTTTCATTTTACTCAATAACAAAGTACAATCAAAAGAAACTCACCAGAGGTCCTTAATAAAATTTACTCGCCCATGTCAGAAAGTAGAAGGACATAAGGAATCTTTTTCGTCGCCGGCGTTGATGATAGTTGTTTGAGGTACGAAAGGCAACTGATCTCTTCCCCCCACGAGGAAAGCGTTCGGGGAGACCGTAGTCACGGCAATTAATCAACAGAGCGCATGACAATGCATTACTGACCGGCTCGCTGCCACTACAGACAACTCTCGGCAGAAAGTCCGTCCAAGCGAAATCTAGACGCAAAAATAAATAAATAAAACTCGCCGCGATGTTTTTACCAGTCGCGGCACATAGCTTGTTTATCAAGTGCTGTTTTAACTTTCCTTTTGTGTGCGTTTATATGCGTATTAGTATCGATATCCGTAGGTACTAAGTGCGCAGTCTTAATTACGATATCTTGTTCTAATTTCGCTTTTCTTTCTTCTCTTAATTTTTCTGCTTGTTTACTAAAAAATTCTGTTAACTCGTCTATTTGTGTTCTAATATTATTTTCTTTTACTTTTTTTTTGTCCTCTACTTCGCTAAATATTTCTTGCATCATACCTTGAAGTGCCTCTTCCATCCTTAAACTTCCCGATATTGCCATGTTGAATATTATATTTATTTATTATTTAAAATTATTATTATTGTACAACCGTTCCCTACTTTTATTGATTTATTTGTTTATTTTTATTAGTGACTATTATTATTACTCTTGTTACAATTACACCTGTTATCATAGAAAATCAATGTATTGGTGGGCGCCAGTTGTGTCATTACACACAACAAAATAAACATACAAAAATATTCATACATAAACATTAATTATTATACGTAAAATCATATGCACACTTTTAGCAATAGAGCATACATTTATTTATTAAATGTAGGCGTGTCGTGATCCACGTAACGGGCGACAATACTTTAACAGTATAACTTACAAATTTAATTTGTTTAGCCCCACGCTTTTGGCAGACAATACTATAACAATACAAATTTTAAATTGTATACAATTTACATGTAATTTAATTTGTATAGGCCCACACTTTGTTGGAGCGCCAATACTATAACAATACAAATTGCCAATTTAAATGTATTTTAAATTGTGTAGTGGTATAGCTCATACAACATTACTGATAACGTGTATTTATAAATGGAGTTTGAGTGTAATAGTAATAAGAGTAGTCATTGATTGAATTGTGACATGTTTTCATTAATTTATTCAAAAAAATCACAAGTGTGTTTAAAATTGCATTTACTTCTCCATAAAATATTCATTATTATTTGTTTAAACGTTTCATTGTTGCAGTACATTCATCATAAAATAAATCTTATATCCTATATTAACAAAAGTATATGCTAAACATTTATTTGTTAATCTAAAATTTCTCGACCGCTCAGTCTGACTGTGTGCTTTATTGCATTTTTGTTTTGTTTTCTTTATATATTTTTTATTACATTACTTTGTGCATTGCATACATCTTAATGATTTATAAAATTTTAAATTGACTAAGAGAATTGTTTTTCTTTTTATATAACTTCCAACTACATTACTTTATGCATTGCGTGTAATATTACTCATTGATTACTTTACAAGCTTTAAATAAAAATTTACATTTACTAAATTAATTGTTAATCATCCAAGCAAATATTTAAATTAACTTTAAATTAATTGTTCATCATCAAAAAAAATTCTTATTGAATTTAAATTATATTCTCTTATCTCTATCTACATTTTACATAACTTTTACTTATTTTAAATTTAAAGTGTCCTTTTCAATGTCTTTATTCTCTCATTTACAAATTATAAATTGGTTATTTGTCACCTCGATTCTGTAGATCGTACCCATGTCCTCCGTTGATCCGTAGGTCCTCTTCTAATGGAGTTCCCTGCACGTTCTCCGGTTCCACTTGTCGTCCTCCAGTTACTCGTCCCTCATGGTCCCATCTGGTTGCTGTAGTGTAGAGTGATATGTTGCTCTGCACCAGCTGCTGTCCTAGCAGACACCTCTATTGCTCTGCATAGCGTTCCTCTGCCTGATGTAACCTCGTCCGTTGTCTTCAGTGCTGAACGTTTGTGGTTGTAGGGTTGTAGAGTATGTTCGATAATCGTATTTAAAATCAAACTTAGAGTTACTGTTTGATACTTGGATGAACGTATCGTCCATCCGACTTTACAATTTATTTAAAAATCACGTCGATACTGAACATAGCTTCCCGCCGCTTCTGAAGACTGATTGAGAGTAAAATTTTCTCTACTGTGCCCGTATTTATATTTAATCAAGAAACCACACCTGTCGGAACAGAATTCTGCATGTCAGAAATTGTTTGTGGCGTCGGTTCCCCACTATCGTTCAATTTCATATTTTCGCACATTTCTGCCAATTGCAATGTCTAATGCGGATTTCACGGTGTTCTAACATTGTCTGATTTAATTACACATATTCTGTGTAATTACCATCGGACTCGCATAATTCGTGTAATTACTACGCTCGTAAAATCGCACAGAATTCGCACTGAACGTCCTATTCACACCGTTTTCACACTGCACATGTGTATTACTTTTATGCATATTGTAACGGGGTAATAAAAATAAATGAGGTGAGGTCTCGCGAGTAAACAATGTAACAATTTATGTTGAGAGACGAGTTCTTATGCTCCACGTCGTATGCGTCAAATTGTAACAAATTTAATATGTCTGTGTAAAATTATTAAACCACACCGTTGTGTTCGTCAATCTGTAACAATTGATAATAGATATGTTGAACGGTAAATTATTTTGTAATCTGCCGCTCGCTCCCACTATGCGTGCAGTTCCAATGACGTCACTCAGAGTTGCCAACAGTTGCTCCGTCATCTGTGCTATGTTAACGTATTTCTTAAATAAACAGTAATAATAACAACGCAAATATAACACTAAACATATATCTTCCTTTGAACGATCTTTATTCAATGAAGCATTGATTAATTACTCCTTGTTTTTCTTTACGGTAATTACAATTGTGACAAAATTATGCGTCTTCTTTTATCAGTTATTATTCATTATTCTCTTGACAACATTATGTCCACTATTAATTACAATTAGTTGCATGTTCCATGTATCTATAATAATTGTTTGGTTATATTATTTCATTATATCATTCAAATTAATAATTTACTAATACTTCATTTTACATTGCATTTTATGTTTGGGCCTATTATCCCTCAATTTGTATTTTGATTATTTTTATATTTTGATACATTTAATAAAACCATTTGTTCACTTATAGTATTGGTACATAAGCTGTCTGTCTTTAGAAGTATTATTCTTGTCATTATTTGAAGTTCATGTCATAATCGGGGTATTTTGCATCACTTTGCCTAAATATTAATTTGGGTACGGTCAGTTGTAGTACAAGTCAGTCTAAAGTAGTTATTTGTTCATCTTCACTATCATTTTTGAAAGATATTTTTCTTCTTTTTTAGTTTCTTATCCATGGTCTTCATTAAATCTGGTACGATATCAAGCTATGCCAAATGTAATGTTACATACTACCCTGCCACCAAATTTGATTATTTTAATAAAATAGTATATTTTGTTGAAATCATCAATTATCTTATCTTTCATATTATCACTTGTTATCCTTTTTATGATCTGGTATACTTGTCTTTAATTATAAGTGTTCTATCCCTGGAGCATGTTACCTCCCTAACAATGTAATCACCATTACATATATTTTGGAATCAGTCGGGGGGGCTCTCTTGACCTAATACCCCGCTGTCCTTATAATACATAATACATGAATAATATCGATTGCTGGAGCTATCTCATCAGTCAATCACATTTAATAATCACTAGTCTATTCACGACTAAATCAAATAAAAATAATATAATAATATATTCTTGGGATGGTTCACATAGTTTAACTTCTCAGATCTAAATATTTCTTTCCATTAATTCTTTCAGATGTTTATTATCTTGTGGCGATATTAATAACATTTTTTATTTTCAATTGGTACTATCTTCTTTCCTTCTTTATCAGTACTGCTTACTCTTCATTTTTCATTCACTATCTTTATTCAATTAAAACATAACAAGTATCTGTATCTATAGTGGTTGTTGATTCTCTCACAATCATGATAGGTTATTCGTAGTAAATTCGTTTCTAGTTTTGTCTTATTTTCATCGTCGATTGTCTACATTTTTTGTCTTTTCGTATTCATTTTATAGCACTATGGTTTCCTCTGATTCATGGATGTTGCATCTTTCTTTTATATTCCAATAATAAGTTCATAATTATATTTAATAAGGGGTGCTTATTTTGTTTAGAATTTTGAAATTTATTCAAATTTGTTTATTCACTTGGTTCAAAATAACATTATTAAAATGTACTGTAAGTTGTCCTTACTATTTATTTGAATTTTGAGATTTATTCAAATTCGTTTATTGGGTTCATAATACATTTTTAAGGAAACTTGGTTGTATGTTCCCTTAATCTTTTTCGTTTCCACATCACTAATTACATAAGTATTATTGTTACTGTTTTTTACAACAACATATGGTCCGTTATACAGTAATAATAGCTTTTTTGCTATTCCTTCCTTAGAACTTGGCAATTCGCGGTTTTTTAACAATACTTTGTCTCCAATCTTGTACTGGATCATTTTCTGCTGAATTATTTTGTATTTTTTCCTTCTTTTCTCCACTTGTTCATTCAGTTTGCTTTGGAATCTCACGTTGTCGAACTGGTAAGCTGGGTTGTTTGGGAAGTTGATTATTTCACTAATTTCTCGGGGTGGTAGTCTTTCATGCATTATAGTATATGGAGTATCTTGTATTGATTCATGGTAAGCTAAGTTGATAAAGCTTTCTGTTTGTGTAATGTAGTCACTCCACTTCTGGTGTTTATCGAAACAATAGGTCCTGAGGATTTGGCCGACCTCCCTCAGTACTCTTTCCGCCGGGTTGCTATTTGGGTGATAGACAGATGTTTTATATGTCCTGACACCTAGATCTAACAAAGTCTCCTTCCATACCCTTCCTCGAAACTGAGTTCCGTGATCTGTAATAATTGACCTTGGAGCTCCTAACTCTGGTATGTATTGTTGGATTACTATTTGCAAAATCTTTTTTGTAGTTGCCCGATTAATGGGGTATAGTTTTGTAAATTTGGAGTAATGGTCGAACATGATTATAATAAATTTATATTGTTTTCTCCCTCCACTACGAGGTAACGGTCCACACACATCTAAAAATACTCTCTCTAATTTACCAGTTGATGTAATTGGCTGCATTATTCCTTCTGTTTTTTCGTTATTGCATTTTGCCAATTGACAGATGTGGCACTGCCGAATACATTCTCTAACTCTCCTGTTGATATTCTTAATGTAAGTGTATTCCTCAAGTGCCTTCATCACTTTTAATGCACCCATATGCCCATATCGACTATGGTAGTCCAGTATTAATTCTGTTTCTAAAGCTCTAGGTATTACCACCTTCCATGATCCTTGGTTATTATTTGGTTTGGAAAATAATATGTCTTCATGTAGACAATAATATGCAGTAATTTTTTCATCCTGTTGGATCTTTGCCTAAAATTGTTGATTTTTGTATCCTCTGTTTGTTGTTGTGAAATTGATTTCATGATGTTTTCCAAATCTGATTTTTTTTTTATGATAGTATATACCTTGACGATTGTTTCCTTTTCCCCTTCAAAAGTTTGCTGTTCTATGTTAATCCGGGACAATATATCTGCAGCAATATTCTGTTTTCCTGGAACATACTCCCAATTTATATGGTATTCCTGTAGTGCGAGTATCCACTTTGCCAATCTTCCATGGTTAATCTTGCAATTTTTTAGGAAAGATATTGACTTATGATCGCTCCTCACAGTTATCGGGTATCCAAGAATATAGGTTCTGAATTTTCCACAAGCGAATACAACGCTTAATAACTCCTTTTCCGTTACACTATAATTGCGTTCACATCCATTAAGTATTCTGCTTGCAAAACTCACCACCTGATGGTCTCCCTCACTATCTTCTTGATATAATACAGATCCTAAACTTATATCACTGGCATCGCAGTTCATAAAGAAAGGTTGGTCGAACTTAGGATGTTTTAATATAACTGAACTTAGGAAATTATGCTTGATCATTTGGAGTAAGTTGTCTTTTTCCTGTCCCCATGACCATTTGTTCTTAGAGGATAATTGTGGAGAAAACTTCGCTGTCCTTTCAGAATAATTTCTCTGAAACTTCCTATAGTATTTGCAAAGTCCCAGAAATGATTGAAGTTGCTTTTTAATTTTAGGACTTGGGAATTTCTGGATAGCTTCTATCTTTTCATTGGATGGTGTTATTCCTTGTCTTGTTAAGTTAAAACCCAGGAACTGGACTTCACTGGCGATAAGTTTGGATTTTTGAAGCTTTAGGATAACGTTATTGTCTGATAATTTTTGTAATACTTGCCCTACTCAGTCACAATGGTCTTCCCAATTCACTGAAGTAATCAACAAGTCATCAACATAGACTGTGGTAAATGGAATAGTATCTGGACCCAACACCTGGTCCATACAGCTTACGAATACAGCTACTGAGTTTACCAGTCCAAACGGTAGTCGCTTGAACTGGTAGTTCCTCCCTTCGAAAATAAAGGCGACGTACTTTCGACTATCTGGGTGTAACTCCACCTGCCAATACCCACAAACAGTATCCCAGGTGCTGATAAATTGTATGCCATTAAATTTTTTCAATATCTCCTCAATCTCTCTGGGAGATGTTCTGTCATTAACTATGATCTTATTGATCTCTCTAGCATCCAAACAGAGTCGTACTTTGCCATCTTTCTTGGGAACGGCTATTAACGGACTAGTATATGGGGAACAGCTATACTCAATAATATCTTCTGCTATCATTTTGTCTAGTTCAGTCCTCACTGCTTCTTTTAATGCATAAGCAACGGGATATGATTTCTTATTAAAATTTACAGGCTCCTTGAATTGTAGTGTAAATTGATAATTTTTTACTTTGCCAGGTATATCAGAGAAAACATAGCAGTATTTATTAAATATTGATATTAACTTTTCTATTTGTTGTGTAGTTAAATTACATTCATTTTGTTCTGACCGAAATTGTCGGATCTCTTCTAATTTTTCCAACCATAAACTGTCTTCACTCCCAAAGTATTCCCTTCTTATATTCCATGAATCATCTTGATTATTATTGAAATTTCTTATACTATTGCATGAAGGTACATTTTTATTTTCTACTAATTTTGCTGTCCATTCTATATTATCCATTTTTAACGACACTATGGCCTGTCTCATGTCAATTATTGCTGAGTATTTTCTCAAAATATCACAGCCTATTAGTAGATTAAATGGTAGATTACTAGCTATTAGAAAAATCATAGGTATAGCTACATTTCCGCTGGTCACTGTTAATGATACCTGTTTTCTTATTGACTTGTTTTGCCTTCCGGTGGCTCCGATTAAAATTATGTTCTGGATTGGTAGAGTCGGTAAGATGATCTTACTAAATTTTTGAATTTTGTGGTATTCGTTGTTATCGATTAACGACACGTTTGCGCCCGTATCTATCATGAATCTTGTGTCTAGTCCATTCACTTGGGCGATAATATAGGCGATCTCGTTATTCGAACTATTGTGCGTTATCGTATCTTCGTTTAGCAATTCTTCTCTCACATTTTTTAAGAAGTGGTTGTGCACTATTGTTATTGTATTGTCAGTCGTTTTGTCTCGTCCTAGTAAGTACCCAAATTGTCGGTTCAGTGATGGGACCTGTTGGTTTTTCACTGCCGCGGTCCGTTTAAATCAGGGCTGACCTCCTCGGTCCTGTTGTCTGGTTGACCGGGTCTGTCTCTATTGTGTAACTCTTGTACCTCAATGGCGTTATTATTGAACGTCACTGAGTTTCTGTTATTCCGGTCATCGTCGCAGCTCCTACTTCGTCTATGTTCATCCCGGTAGCGCTGGTTATTCTCCTCCTGAAAACTTCTCTCACGGTTCCCATTATAGTTCGTTCGTCCCTGGTACGAACGTCTTCCCACATCTCTGTCGTCAGTGCTCACATAATTCACATGTCTTCGATATGTTTGGTTTTGGTTGTTATAATTGCCATTATTATTCTGTCTGTATCGGTTATCGTAATTGTTGTTATAACCTCGGTTGTTCTGGTAATGGTTGTCTCTATCATTGGCACGCTGGTATCCGTTATTATTATTCGTAGGAGGGTTACGGTAATAGTGGTTGTTGTTATTTTTGTTGTTATTTGCCGCATTATTTCGTGGATAGTTGTTATTGTTATTGTTGTTTTGGTAACTACGTTGATAGTGGTTACCGTTGTGGTTGTAATTATTATTTGGTCGTTGCCCGTTGTTTTCATATTGGGCGTCGCGGCGACCATTATTTCTATTCATTTCATCGCTCCTTCGTCTGTACTGGAGGAAGCTCTTCTCCTGTTCCATTTCCGCTAATAATGTCGACATCTCCTCAATGGTTTGTATACGTCCGTTTATTCGGCCTCTCGTAATTTCTCCACCATAGTGATAGGCTAATAGTCTCACTAAACATTCGGTAGGAATTGCAGGCTCCAAATGTCTGGCTATGTTTATCTTACCAAGAAAGTATGCGGTTGGAGTTTGTTTGCCGTGTAGGTCATACCGGCCCAATCCTATGCCACTTCTTATCATATGTTGCGTGGCATCAGTCCAATACTTAGATTTAAATTGTTTTTTAAATTCTTGGAAATTTTGTATACTCGGCCGCAACGCCGTCCACCAATTGTCATAGACTTTTCTGAACATTTCGTCCAGCATACTCCTAATTACAACCCATCTGTCTTCTCCGGTTTTGGCTATTTTTTCTTCTACCCGTTCTAGGAATAGCATGGGGTTTCTTCTATAATTCTGGAAGTCGATGACTTCTCGGTTTTCCTCACATGTGGTATGGGCACCGTTACAGTGTCTGCTTTTTAGAGAGTTAATTTCATCTCTATGGGCAGTTGTTTGGTCTTGTACTCGATTAAGACTAGTACCCATGCTTTCTAATCTTTCTCCCATCACTGCTTGGTTGGTTCGTATATTTTCTATTCGTCCATTCGTTTCTTCCCGGACGCTCAGTATCTCTTGGTTCAACCGCTCACACTTTTCCTTGGTCTCGGATTCTACCCTTTTAATTTCAGTCACCGGTTCTTCTAGCTTCTTGTCCCATTCTTCCTGCAATTGCCGGTTATTAATTTCCATCTTGTTATTCCACTCTTCTTTTAATGATTCTTTGTGTTCATCCAATTTTTTCATGGTTTCTTGGTAATTTCCCTTCAATTCTTCCCTCAATGCTCTATTATTTTCGTCTATTTTCTCCTCCATTTTCCTGCTATTCTCTTTCAATTCCCGGCTCAATTCCACCTTCTTCTTACTCAAGTCTTCCTGCAATTTTTCTAAGTTCTTATTACTATTCTCCGTATTCTTAATACTCTCCTCCGTTTTTCGGCTTATTTCCTCCATCTTTTCTTCCGTTTTCTTACTAGTTTCCTGCATTAATTCCATCATACATTTGAACATTTCTTGCGTCTTCTCGCCTTCTGTTTGTGTGGGTTCTTCTGGTTGTTTCTCTTGAGTCTTCCTTATTATGGTTTCTACTTCCTCAACCGGTGTTGCTTCCTTGTCTTGCATGTTTATTTCGCTTTCCTTCTCGGTTTCAGCCGCTCGTTTGCGCGATGTTTCTCGCTTCCTCATTTTCGTTTATTTCTGGTCGTTTATTTATAAATTATAATTTAATTTATCGCCTCACACGTTGGTTCGCCAATTTGTAACGGGTAATAAAAATAAATGAGGTGAGGTCTTGCGAGTAAACAATGTAACAATTTATGTTGAGAGACGAGTTCTTATGCTCCACGTCGTATGCGTCAAATTGTAACAAATTTAATATGTATGTGTAAAATTATTAAACCACACCGTTGTGTTCGTCAATCTGTAACAATTAATAATAGTTATGTTGAACGGTAAATTATTTTGTATTCTGCCGCTCGCTCCCACTATGCGTGCAGTTCCAATGACGTCACTCAGAGTTGCCAACAGTTGCTCCGTCCGCTGTGCTATGTTAACGTATTTCTTACATGAAACAGTAATAATAACAACGCAAATATAACACCAAACATATATCTTCCTTTGAACGATCTTTATTCAATGAAGCATTGATTAATTACTCCTCGTTTTTCTTTACGGTAATTACAATTGTGACAAAATTATGCGTCTTCTTTTATCAGTTGGTACAGTAACTAAAAATATTGTTCTGTAGTCGGCCAGGCCAAAAGAATGATGCTGTTTATTATTTCTATTAAAATAAATTATCTCAGGGCGTATCTGGTTCTGGGATTACGGTTAAACAAATAATACGATTCTTAAAATCAAAATACAAATTTCACAGTACAAGGATATTACAAGGTTTTGGTGTGTAAAGTGCAAACTGGCAGTCGTGTATTGGTTACTTATTATTAGAGGTTATGACCAGTTTAGGTGCTTATTAGTTATCGTTAAAGTTTTTATGGTGTTCACAAAAGTGTAAAACTCAATTGGTGTTATTTTTTTGAGTGTTCTTTAGTGTTGGTGTAGTATAGTGTCTGTAGTTTTATTTTGTTTAATTCCTAGATATTCGTGTACACAAATGTTGGTTTTGACACATAAGATAATAAATTGTTCAAATTCACCAGATCCTCTTCTTTCTTCTTCCAGGACGAAAATAGGGTCCACGTCTTCTTCGTTTCTTCTCCCCGGATCTCAATTCTTCTGTATTAAATTCTGGATGTTCCTTTCTTTATTATAATATCTTGTATTGAGTATATCAGCTCGTTTTACAAATTCTGTTTTGTGTTTCACTGTTTAAAATATAATTATATGAGACGTTTTATTAACGCGTCTGTATTCAATGACCGTTGTTAAAGAAGTCCTATTTTGTTTATCTGAAATTTTTGGTTGCTAAGGTAAAACTTGAAATCTGGTTGGTTGATTCAGATATACATTGTCATACAAATTCATTATTTCAATGTCTGAATTTGGTCAAAACTTTTAAATTAGTATAACTTTTCTGTATTGATTGGGAATTTAAAACTACTAGCATCACTATTTTGGTCTTAACATTTGTGACATATAGACACTAAACATGCCTACTTTTGCTTAAAAAATACTGATGTTACATTTTTGCTATTTGAATTTTTCTTAAATAACTTAAAACGGATTATTTTGATTCCAGATTTGTTTTGTATACCATTAACTATAAATCTATCCATATTCAAACATTTGTTTTACAAAATTCTAACAGTATTTCCTAAAATTTACTAAATTTGATTTTACATGGCTTTATACAGTTTGCCATCCACAAAAACATTTGCTAATTCATTTATGTGTTCAAAAATGTGATTACCCTTATAGAACTACTGCCTGTTTTGTTAGTTTTACTATTTCTTATTATTTTATAATGGTTTGTTACTTTACTGGCTATTCTGATAACAGTTTATTTATTTTAACATTGGCCTATGTCATGGTGATTCTTTCAACACCATGTTACATATTGTTTTATTATTTAGCCTGTTGGCTTGAACCCTTATATTTAATTATAATCAATATATTGGATGTTAACCCATGATATTTAAAAATACTCATCATCCTCTCATAATGTGAATACTTTAACAAAATTACAAACAGATTGACTTAAATATTATGCCTTGAGTATTATTTTTATAATTCAACATAACATATCTTATAGCTAAAATTCTTGTAAAACATGTAACGTTTTCAGTTTTTTATGACACTCCTACTACATTCTACTATTCTTTTATAACATAACTTTAATAACTTAGCATACATCTTTTGAAGTCTAATATTCTTTTAGAACATGTAACTGTTTAGGTTTTGATTATACCTTTAATCCTATCCATTATCCTTTCAGGACTATAACTTTTATAACTTAACATCTTATAACTAACATTTCTTTATAACATATAATTATTTTATATTTAAACATGACATCTTATTCTATACTACTTTATGGTGTTTTGTCTCTTTCAAAACTTATTACTATTACCGTATACACACCTAGGGTATTTTAACATACTGTTTTTTCATAATCATATGTCTTTTACATATTTCACTATTACTGCAGTTACCTCAGGTAACTGACATTTTTTCAGTTAATAATATAGATTTTTCTATACACTTTCTTACACTTGCATTTGAACTGCTTTCCTTATATAGAGTTCATTACCTTATTGTTTTTTACTCACTCCCTACCTACTTCATGCACTTTTGGTTCTGTTATTTAATTAATTATTCGAAGTCAATTTCACATTGTTCATATAATAATAATGTGAATAAGTTATTATTCATTATGCTCTTGACAACATTATGTCCACTATTAATTACAATTAGTTGCATGTTCCATGTATCTATAATAATTGTTTGGTAATATTATTTCATTATAGCATTCAAATTAATAATTTACTAATATTTCATTTTACATTGTGTTGTATGTTTGGGCCTATTATCCCTCAATTTGTATTTTGATTATTTTTATATTTTGATACATTTAATAAAACCATTTGTTTACTTTAGTATTGGTACATAAGCTGTCTGTCTTTAAAAGTATTATTCTTGTCATTATTTGAAGTTCATGTCAAAATCGGGATATTTTGCATCACTTTGCCTAAATATTAATTTGGGTATGGTCAGTTGTAGTACAAGTCAGTCTAAAGTAGTTATTTGTTCTTCTTCACTATCATTTTTGAAAGATATTTTTCTTCTTGTTTAGTTTCTTATCCATGGTCTTCATTAAATCTGGTACGATATCAAGCTAGGCCAAATGTAATGTTACAATATTTAGAAGTCTTTGCAATTTTTCTACCATTTATGGTTTGCTTATAAATAAATAAAACTATAATTTAGCTACTATTTGGGGTGAGATTCCAAACTTTCAGGCTTGAACAGGTCTCACGCACACACTATTTACTAGTGTACACACTCTCAGCGACAATCGCGTGATCGTGCAAGTTGATTCCTGCGTATAAACTCAGCTTTCAATCTCACACCTGCTTATTTATTACATATTTCTAAAATTAATCTAAATATTTATTTAATTTAATAAATGCACAGTACAGCCTATGCTTGTATTGTCGCAATATATGTAGCCTCCCCTAAGACTTGCTTCAACACCAATATAGGGTCCACAATATAACTCGCTAAATTTATCAATTTTCCGTTGTACGGCGTCAGATTGGCAATATGTCCTAATCAATACTAAATCTCCTGTCTTAAATTTAGTTGTTCTATTAGCTTCGTTCATCTTGTTCGCGTGTTTCTCTCGCTTCATCTTCATCTTTACGAAGATCTGATGATTGTCCGGTATGCTATCTCCTGAGACTTCCTGGTTAATATAGCCTGCCTTTCCCAGACGCGTGTTGGTCTTCTCCTAAACTGCGCTTCGTAAGGTGTTAATTCTATAGTATCATGGTACGTTTCGTTAACACAGCTCTCTATTGTAGTAATAAATCGAGACCACTTCGTGTGTTGATCGCCGACGAATATCCGCAACAAGTTTCCCAATTGTTGGTTTACGCGTTCCGCGAGATTGGTGCACGAGTTGCGTATGGCAGTGTACTTTGGTTTTATTTGGAGTTTATTTAATCCTTTTACCCATTGTTTTGAGGTAAATTGTGTCCCGTTGTCTGTTACGATTGCGTTTGGTTTTCCAACTTCCTTAATATATTGGCGAATTCTTCTGATAGTCGCTGCAGTTGTTGCTCTTCTCAACGTGTACAACTTCAGAACTTAGTAAAGTTATCTATCATGACGAAGGTGTATCTCACGCCACCCGTCTATATTGGTAACGGTCCGTAATAGTCTCCACTAACTAGTTCCCCTTTCTCCGTTGGTAAGATAGGTTTTGTTCCTTCAAATAGTTTTCGATTGTCGGTATCCTTGCACCGTTGACATTTGTCACACGTTTTTATGTACTCTTTTTATTTGCTTTGACATTTTGTCAAACGTAAAATATTCTTGAACAGCTTGGTACATTTTTTACTTCCCAAGTGTCCATACATTTGATGTATTTCGGCGATAATTTCACCCGTTATGCTCGCTGGCACATATAATTTCCATTTACCCTTACATTTCCTATACAACTTGTCATCAACATAATTATAAAATCTACCATATCATTATTATTTCTACTCTTTAAATTATCCATTATAAGTCCTAACTTCTTATCTTTCCTTTGGAATCTACCCATATCTCTTATCATTTTACTCACGTCCTTATTCATTTTTATAGTTACATAGTTGATCTGGTATTCAAAGTTGTCATCTATTGGGTCTTCTTCCGCCACGTCCTCTGGATACCTGCTGAGTATATCGGCTACTATGGTATCTTTTACCTTTGCAATGGAAAATATTAAAGTTATACTCTTGTATACTGAGAATCCACCTTGTTATTCTCGAATTGTTTAAATGTCATTTGTTCATGAAGATGAGTGCTTTGTTATCAGTAATTTTGGTTAACGGTTGACCCAAGACGTATATACGGAACTTCTCCAAACATCTGACAATAGTTAATAATTCCTTTTCAGTCGTGAAATAATTCTTTTCAGCACCTTTAAAAGTTTTACTGGTGTATGCAATAACACCAATATTCCCTTCTTCATCCAATTGATCCAATTGATAGAGTTGTCCTCCATACGCGAATTTGCTTGCGTCACATTGAAGGAAGTATCGTTTGTTGTTTCTCGGAAATTTTAATATCACCGTATTGATAAATAAATCCTTCACTTCCTGGAAACACCGGTCTAATTCTGGCGTCCATGAAAACTTCTTACCTTTCTTCAATAGATTTAACAATGGTTGAGTAGTCTCCGCATATTTATCAGTAAACCGATTATAAAAGTTCGTCAATCCCAAAAATCCTTTTAATTGTTTCTGGTTTTTTGGAATTGGAAAATTTCTGATTGCTGCTACTTTTTCTTCCGTTGCTTGTACACCATTCGTAGTTAGGTGATATCCGAGCTATGCAATCTCTTGGAGAAAAAACTGTGATTTCTCAAGGTTAATCGTAAGATTCGCTCTACGTAAATTGTTCAATAATAACTCTAAATGTATAAGATGCGTCTTGATGTTGTCAGAGTAGCAGAGACAGTCGTCAACATAGATGATAGTATTTCCTTTTACCTCATCCTCCAGTGCCATATCTAGTCCCCTCGTCAGAGCGGCAGAACTAGTGCTCAATCCAAATGGCGTAACGGTGTATCTGTAGCATTTCCCCTCATACATGAATGCGGTGAAGTCACGGTAACTTTGTTTTAGTGGCACCTGCCAAAAACTACTTGTTAAATCAACTGTTGATAGGTACTTCATATTTCCGCACCTAGCTAAGATTTCTTGTATGGGAGCTGGTCCTTCATAGTCAGGGATGGTGATACTATTTATTTTCCGCGCGTCCAAACACAACCTGACGCTACCGTCCTTCTTTATCACAGTGACCATCGGATTTATATATGGGCTATTTCCTCTTTCAATAACACCATGTTTCAACATTTTGTTGATTTCGGCATCAATCTTTTGCTTGTATGCAATCGGTATTTGCCACCCGCGTTGGAAATAAGGCGTGCTGTCCGTTACTTTAAACTCGTGCTCATAGCATTCCATTCTCCCTGGACTCTCCCGAAATAAACTTTTATTCCTCATTAAGATTTCCCTAAGATTCTCTCGTATTTCTTCATCTTCACATATTATGTTGTCAACTTTCTCGTTTATTTTCTTCACGATTTCTTCACCCTCTTCTTCTTCCACTACTTACATGTGTACAATGTGTATGCTGAATTCCTGTTCACCTGCCCTTCCTTTAAATTCGACGACTCCTCTTGCTATATCAATTAAACACCTTTCATCTTTAAGAAAGCTAATGCCTAAGATACAATTCCTAATTAAGTTCGGAATGATTAAAAATACACAATCAATCTTGACCTCGTCAATATAGATTTCGCATAAAATTTGTTTTCGTACCAGCTTAGATTTACTTCCTACTGCACTAATAATTAACGTGTTAGTCATACTTAGTTCTTCTTAAGGTTCTAAATATTGTTTATTTTGATTGAACCATTCCTCGGACAACCCATTAATTGCACTGCCAGTGTCCACTAAGGCAGCAACTGAAATATTATTATTAAATTTAATTATTATTTCTGGACATTTTGATATCCGTTGTTCGATTTTTTATCTCGTCCTCGTAAATTAATTCACGTCGTATATCCGGTAGCAGTATGTTTGTCTCGTAATGTCGGTAACCAGGCGTTTTTATGGCTATCTCCTTGTTTGACCGAGTTAATTTTTTTTCCTTTTCTTTGTCAACTCCTTTCACACCTGAGGTCGACGCACCGTTATTTACGAACTCAATAGAATTTACCAGCTGTCGGTCATTTGGCCTAGTATACCCCTTATTATTTTCGCTTTCCCCTTTTTTGTTGGGCCAGGGCGGTTGTCTTCAACCGACTCCCTTGTTGTGAAACGGTTGTGAGGAATTTGTCACCCCCCCTGTACCGCGGGCGTTCACCTTATCGTGTGCTCTCACGAAGTCACTTTCTCTATTCGCACGCTGATTTATCGTAGCGTATTCTGAAATCAGTGACTCGAGGTTTTGAATTGAATTTATTCCCCTCGTCACTACAGCAACTTCAATTTCTCTCCCGTAATGTCTTGCTATTTTCTTTATCAATTGTCGATCAGTGATAGCTGGAGTCAATTGACGACTTCCAAGCAGCTTGCGTTCCATGTATTGTACTTCGCTCAGACTGCCATTCCAATTATAGCGGCCGTACTCCAGATTGTCTCGGATCGCATCTTGCCTTTCTTGACACCAATACTTCTGTGTAAAGATGTCTTTGAACTATTCAAAGTTGGTAATCTGGTCTCGGATTACCCTCCACCAGATTGCTGCGTCCGCCTCTAAATGGCGTCCAATCCATTTGACATTATCGGTTGGGTAATACATGTTTTGTAGTTCTGACAACTCCTTAAGAAATTCCATTGGGTATCGGTCCGTGCCGTTATATTTTAGTTCGCTGTTATTCGGTCCACTTACCCTTGTGGTCGGTCTGACTTCAACTTCCGCTAATTGGCGTTGCAACCTTTCTTGTCCTTCCTTGATCTTGGTAATATGGCCTCTTAATTCTTCAATTCTTGTGCCCTTCTCTTTATCTGTCGCATCGATTTTCTGTTCAGTTGAACGTTGTCTGTTATCCACTTCTACGATCTTCTGTTTCAAAGCGTTAACTGCCTCTCCCTGTTCTCGCTGTTGTTGTTTTACGTTGTTCACGATTTCTCCCTTTAATTCTTCATTTCTGCTGTTAGTTTCTTGTATATGGGTGTCTAGTTTGTTATTTATTTGATCTACTGTCTTCTGTGTACTGCTAATCGCTTCTTGCCACTCCTGGCGGTCCTTCTCTCTTAATTCTTTACTTTCTTTGGTATGTCTTTTTAATTCATCTTTCAACTCCTTCATTCCACTTTCATTCTTCTTCTGTAACTCGCTGATCTTCTTTTCCCATTTCTTGGCGTGTTCTTGCAATTCTACCTTTATTTTTCCAATCTGTTTTTCATTATGTCGTTTCTGTTTCTCGCCCAGTTTCTCACTTAATTCTTCATTCTGTTGTCTTATGAACTCTACTAGCATTTGGAAATTCATCTCGCGAGGTTCCGACGCTTGTCCCCCCGCCCTGCTCTCTGTGTCGTCTGCACTGGTGTTGTCACTCGTATTCTCTTCAAGCCCTTCGACGCCTAACTGATTGTTCACGTCAAACTCTTGACTTTCTGAATGGTTGACTGCCATTTTTGCACGACTTCGCGTAATCATTCAAGTTGTTTAGTTTAAGTTTACTTTGCTACTGTCTACTTATCTCTAACAAGTACTTATTGCCACTGCCTGTCCTCAACCTACTCTATAACAAGAATTATTACTTATTAATCGAACCCCACGTTGGGCGCCGTGTATAAGTATCTTTTATTGTTGTTAATTATTTATGCCCCGCGTTTGGGATGTCATGTGCAAGTTTGTTTTCTTTACTGATGATAAATTCTTTCCCTTTATTTGTATAATTAATTTATTTATTTAAGTATTGAGTTGTAATTAAGATATAACTAGTCTCACGTTGTGGATGCCATGTGTAAATATGTGTTTTGGGTTTGTTAATAGTTTAATGTTTTATATCTCTCGTGCATCACGTTGGGATTCCATATACATAAATAAATGCATGTAAATAAATGCATGTGTTAATGGATAATAACTGTAATAAAAGTAATAAGTTGTAATTACCTTTTATGTTGCTCGAGCCCTTCGTTAGGATGCCATAGGTAACTATGGATATTTAACATATATCAATACAAATTTGACATTGATGCAATCTCATGCAAATGAGTTTTTAATTTTGTCTTATTTCGAATAGATTGATTAATTAGTCTCACTTATAACGTAACCTTATGTGTTACGCTACCTTAGGTATTATTTTATAGACATAATTCATAATACATCATGTGTTTGGCAAATAAGAATTGATAAATTTGAATGTAATCATATTAATAACGATACAAATGAACGTCTCCTAGTTATATAAAATTTAATATTATACAGGCGCCAGACGTTTTGAAAATTTATTGTCAGAAAACAACTTTCTAAGTCATAAAGATATAGAATGCTTTGTTTCCTCAAAGTAGCAAAAAATACAGAGTCCCGTTAGCGGTGAAATCTATTTAATTGTAGTAGATGATTTAAGGTGTTATTTCTTTTGTAGAAAAATGCGTAATGACTTATGATGTTGTTTAATATATGGACATTTTGAGTATTATATTTCTATGTCTATTGCTAAAATGTATGTGTCAATATCTCTTCTTTGTATAAATGTTAATACAAATACAACTAAGTAATTAGCATCTGAACAGAAGCGTTATTATTTTAATAACCCCTGAGATCTTAAATATCTCTGGCGCCCAGTAATTTAAATAAAGAATTAATCATATTTGATATGATAAATATAATTGATACATCACGCAAGCTTTGTAATTATACTAGTTGGCGCTATCACGCGGAGCTTTATCCACGACTGCAGCTCCATAAGAGTAATATTTGACGGCCAACAACGTGGAGCTTGATTTAGCTCGGCAGAATGAAACGGGATAGACGATAGATAAGTTAAAGTAAGTATATGTTAAGGTATAAACATTAAATGATAACGCGTAGCAAAAATAAGCAGTTAAGGAAATTTACATTGTGTAATATTAATAAAACCAATATGGCAGATAATAGCTAGAATAATGGTGGTAGTGAAGTAGAATTTGATATAAATAATCAGATGGGAGAGACTAGAGGATGGGAGGAATCCGCTGAAAACGAGAGCCCGATGGTTTCTTCAGAGGCAAGGGGACGACGGGAAGAAGAAGACGTCCGTCAAGAAACACAACAAACACAAGTACATATTGAAACGCAACAAACGCCAACAAACCTAGGTATCAATATGATACTACAACACATCACACAACAAATAACAGAAAACACTAGAAAAAATGAAGAAAATTCTAAACAAATAGAACAGAACTTGACAAAAACAATGACAGAAAAATTAGCAGAAAATACCAGACAAATGACAGAGAACACGAATAGAGAGAAGAATAGACGACATTGAACGAAGCATGGAACAAAAAATTACACAACAATTACAGGAACATAAGATACAAGTAGAACAACAGATACACCAAATCAGAAACGAAAACCAAGAAATAGCTACCAAATTACGGACAGAAACGAAAGAAGTCGTTCGAGAGGAAATGGAAATCGTCCAGTCAGAAGTGAGAGAACACCTGGAGAAGAGCGAGCAAGTTATCAGGCAACACCAAGTTGTTGTTGCACAGGAAATTAAAACACTAAATAGTAAAGTAAATAATAATAGTAAAAAGAATGGTGAACAAATACAAAAATTAACAGAACTCTATGAAAACAACTGCACGGCGGTGGACGGGCAGTTGACACAAATCAAGGAGGGATGTACGTGCAAGATTCGCCCAAATTGAGAGAACGCCAAGGCAACACGGGATGATACTGGAGTACACCAAGAACATTACCTTTAACGGAGAAGGAGAATATCCAATAGAGTTTGTTAAAGTGCTGGAAGAACTTCATAGAGAACACTACCTAAGCGAAGGGGTTAACTGGGTGTCCAGGCATTTGGAAGGAGAGGCCGCCATCTGGTGGAAGTTGATTAGGAGTGAAATTAAAACCTTTTCAGAGTTTCAGGAAGCGTTTACCGCTAAGTACTGGAACCAAATGACACAAGGTGTGCGTGATCGATTAGAATTTGGGAAGTATCGACCGGAAAGCGGATTGAGTATGATACAGTATATGGAACGCTGTATACTACAAAACCGACAACTAATACTGCCAATCTCAGATCAACATCTGATAAGAAAATTGTCATGTCATTACAGTCATGAAATTGCGGTAGCGTGTATAACGAGGGGTGTCAACAACATAACGGAATTCTAGATGTTACTAATGGAATTTTCTGCATTAAGGAAAAAGAAGGACGACGGCAACGGCGGGTATAACACGCAGGTACAACCCAAGCAGGAACAAAAGGGGAATGTAGGACTGCAGTGGCAACACAACAAAAATGAACGACCGACCACTCAGCGTCATAAAACAAATTGGCGACAGGCGGACAATGAACCCGAACGGAGAGAAAGAGAAAAACTGCCGCCAAAGAGAATATATGAGTCGCAAGTAAATGCCATTGCCAGTACCAGCGGTAACCAACCAAACTCGCAGGTAGTCAATACAACAAATATGAATTCAAAAAACTGCATGAATTCAAAAAACTAAATAGGCGTTATGGTAGAAATAAGGTAGATTTAAATATTAACTATAAGGAAATTAGTACAACTTTTGTAGACATTAGGGATTCCTTACTGGAAGAGGAGACTGAGTATCAAGAAATGCGTAGAGTTAAGTGCCCTGAAATAAATATACACCTCAACAAAATATCGGTGATTGCGCTACTCGATACCGGTAGTCAAATTAATGCTATATCTACCGAATGGTATAACAAATATAAAAAACAAATGGGCAAGTTAGACGTATTGAAGGTAACAAATATAATTGTGAAAGGAGCGGTAGGGAGGAAATCTAAGCCGATAACACAACAGGTGATGTTGGAAGTAAGAATCGGTGAATACATAACCGATAGTGTTTTCATAATAGTACCAAATTTGATTCGTGATTGTATAATTGGACTCAGTCTACTACAGGAGAGTAAATGTATTATCAATCTCAAGGACAACCACATAACTTTTAATAGTAATACTAGTTGCGAAATACCCGTATGTTCTGAGATACTAACAGTGGAAATCGCTGAAGAAGAGGAGAAAATTGAGACAAAAATTCGAGAAAAGCCGGAAGAAACGACAGGTATCCGTGCACAAACGAAGGAGTTGGAGGACGTTTTATTCAATAACTACCAAATTTTCCGAGAGTATCCAGGAAGGAGAGCCAGATACGAACATCGATTTGTAGTAACTGACACCACACCTTATTGCATGAAAGGATGGCCAGTCCCTCTGAAATATCAAGACGCGGTGAATAAGGAGATTAAGAAGATGGAGGAGTGCGGAGTCATCGAACGGGCTACTAGTCCTTATATTAATCCAATGGTGACAGTAATTAAAAAGGACCAATCGGTGCGGTTATGTTTGGGCGCCAGGTGGATTAATGCGGTGACGGTCCCGGATCATGAAGGGGCCTTGCCTATAAATGAAGTGTTGGCGAGCTGGGGCAACATCAAGGTAATGAGCAGCATCGACCTAACCAGCAGTTTCTGGCAAATCCCGCTGGCAGAAGAATGCCGTGACTTTACTGGGTTCCTAATAAAGGAAGATGGTATCGGTATACCGTTACACCATTCGGATTAAAGACGAGCCTAGCCAGCTTGACCCGCGGACTAGACCATGTCTTATCAGAGGAAATGAAGAAGTTTACAATTCTATACGTGGACGACTGTCTTTGTATATCCGGAAGCGTCGAGGAACACCTGGTTCACCAGCGGTTGTTGTTAGAAAATTTGAAAAGAGCAAACTTTACCGTGAACTTGAAAAGTCAAAGTTCTTTCGAGAAAAAATTAAATACTTAAGCTACGAATTGTCAACACAAGGCATCAGCGCCTCTACAGAAAAAATAGCTGCGATTATGGGATTCCCAAGACCAAAAAATCCCAAACAACTAAAAGGGTTTCTTGGTTTGACAAACTTCTAAAATAAGTTTACTAACAAATATGCCGAGAAAACCAGACCACTGTTACAGCTACTGATAAAGGGTGTGAAGTTCAAATGGAACGAAGAATTAGATAAGCAGTTTAACGAGGTCAAAAAACTATTTGTGAACACGGTGATGTTGAAACATCCGGACCCGAATAAGCGCTTCTATCTGCAGACCGACGCGAGTAAGTACGCACTCGGGGGTCAACTATATCAAATCGATGATGACGGCCAGATAGGAATTATAGCGTTCACAAGTCGAGTACTTCGAGGAGCAGAGCTGAATTATTTTACAACGGAAGTGGAACTACTAGGCGTGGTCCATTGTCTTAAAAAATTTAGGACCTACGTATTAGGACGTCCACTGACGATAATTACAGACAATAAAGCCCTCACATTTATACAAACATGCCAGTTAACGTGTTCTAGGATCACTAGATGGATATTAGCTATTCAAGAATACGATTTCGAAGTAGTACACTGTAAAGGGAGTGAATACATTGTGGCAGATGTACTCAGTCGTAACCCGGAGGATTTACAAGAGAGTCTAATACAGAACGGCGACGAAGAAACAGAAATATACACCGTCGATATCAGACTTAACAAGCAGTTAAAAAGCCAATTAAAAAATATAGCACAAAATCAACAAAGAGACCCGAAATTAAACTATTATTGATAAGTTGTTTGATAATGTAGATGGCAAATTACGAAATATATACCAATTGTATAACGATAAGTTGTATCGAAAAGAGAACAGGAGATGGAAGGTGATGCTAACAAAAGAAATCGGAGAAGCATTACTAAAGGAGATCCATGAAATGTACGGACACAGCAGTGTCAAGAAGAGTTATGAAGTATTCAAAGAGCATTTTACGGGAGATCACTTCTATAAATATATAAAGAAATTGGTCAAAACCTGCGATACTTGTCAATCATGCAAATATCACTTCAGGAAGGGAATTGGACAAACCAGACCAGTTTTACCAAAAGAAAAAGGCGATATAGTCAGTATGGACTTTTATGGGCCTCTATTAACATCAACGAGCGGAGTTAAATATATTCTTGTAATAGTCGATAATTTTACAAAATATGTAGAACTATACCCCATGATGAGGGCAACAACCGTCATAACACCAACAAGTGAAAATCATATATCCAAGAAGTTGGTAAGCCCAAGGCGATATTAACAGATAACGGCACGCAATTTACTAGTAAATCATGGGTAAAGCAGTTGAAAGCTCTCGAAATTAAGCCCAAATATACAGCCATCCGCAACCCATGTACCAATCTAGCGGAGAGAATTAACCGTCAGCTGGGTAATATCTTCAGGGTAATGGTGGGTGGACACCAGACGAAATGGGCGAAATACATTAAGATCATCGAGAAATGCATAAATGAAACACACCACGATACGATCGAGATGACGCCACTTCAAGCACAATGGGGTCAGAAACCGAGGAGAGCGTGGGAAGCGTACATAGGTCGAGAAGTAATGAAGGAAGATATAGAGGACTGTCGAAAAGAGATTTACCAGAGGCTGAAAAGAAAAGATGAGCAAAGAGCCAGAAAACAGAATGAAGGAGGTGATAAATTAAAATTCAAGGAAGGAGATCTGGTCTTAATCAGAACTAACCCAATCTCCGACGCGTTAAACAAAATAACGGCAAAGTTTTGCGAGTTATACGACGACCCATATTTGGTAACGAACAGCAAAGGAGAAGCGACGTATGAAGTAGCAGATGTGGACAATCCTGGCACGGTACGCAGAATCTTCAATGTCCAACAATTAAAACCATACCACCAAGGGGTAGAATGAAGGATTTTAATATTATTAAAGGTTAATTAATGGGAAATAAATTTCTAAATTTCTTGAAAGAAATAGAATTTAAATTTTCTTAAGACAAATATGTACCATTGTAATAGAATAAGCACAATATGTATTAAATATAAGTAATGTTAAGCAATGTGATATATAATAGAAAGTGATTCACAAGCAGTGAATAAAAAGTATGAACAGCTGACAGAGGATAGTGACAGTGAGTAGTGCAAAAACCAAACAATAAAAGCGAAAGTTGTCAGACTAGCAGGTAGAGAATACTGTTGTTAAAATGGAAAGTAGGTCACCCTCACATGTAAACAATCTTTGTAAATAGTGAATAAAGGAATTCAGAGGCATGCAAATTGATTTACCCAAAGTCTTAATATCGATTATGGTTAAATCAATTTGGGGGACAAATATAACGTAACCCTATGTGTTACGCTACCTTATAGACATAATTCATAATACATCATGTGTTTGGCAAGTAAGAATTGATAAATTTGAATGTAATCATATTAATAATGATACAAATAAACGTCTCCTAGTTATATAAAATTTAATATTATACAGGCGAAAGTAAGGCACCAGACGTTTTGAAAATGTATTGTCAGAAACCAACTTTCTAAGTCATAAAGATATAGAATGTTTTGTTTGCTCAAAGTAGCAAAAAGTACAGAGTCCCGTTAGCAGGGTGGTGAAAACAACCTTGAAGTTACAAAGGAATAAGCGGCGACAGCGGTTTGATCACAAGAGAAAGTTAGCGTCATTTTTGTAAGTTAACTTACACATGGGAAGAACTCGCCTGCCCAATGTTTAGCCAACCAAAAATAGCGTCACTTGGAAGCGGGAACTATTATCAGTTACTGAATGGGTAAATTCGAATTTACCGGCAAGAAGTTGAACAGATAGCCAGTTGGGGTATTTTTTAGTTTGACGGTGGGGAGAGTAGTGCGATCAACCATATAAATATTACCCTCGTGGGAACACTAAGGAGTCTTAGATATCAATCAGAGGAGTTTAGTTGAATCAGTCGGAGGAGTAGTATATCAGTCTTTATTGTGACAATATTCTTGTTTTTAAGTAGACATGAAGGAATTAATAAGTCAATTTATTATTCAGTAACTATATATCTACAATCCAACCAGAAATTGTTCAAGCCAATACGAAGAAGCAAGCGATTCGCGAGTGACTAAACTTAATTTAGGGCATCATCAAGAGACACGAAGTATATTTACTATGTGCGCGAAATCTGAATTAAGTAAAGGCAGAAGTATACTTTATTATGTGCGGTGTAAGACGGAGTATATAGCCGAATTTAAGGTCGAAGTGCGCGAGCGTCAGTTGTTATCGCATACGAGTGAAAATCAAAGGCAGAGCAAATAGTGATAAGGAGTGATGTGTGGGGAAGTGAGACACGAAGAATGCAGGAAATGGATAATCATAAATCAAGTAACAAATTTAAATTCAATTGATAACTAAAGTAGACCCAATGTAGTATAGTCGTCTATCCATGGTTCGCCCGTTTCATTCTGAAAGAATTCACGAGTATGTTGAGATGCTAATGGTATTCTATATCTTATGACATGGAAGAAAGAATTATTAAATATATTATGTTACATGACATTTTTACCATGCCCTAGTAACATAAATATACCATGATTATATTATTAAAAAGTACCAGGAGACATAATATTTTAAGAAAGACTTAATTGAATATGTTTAATTTTAATTGTTTATTGTATGTTATGTTTATTATAATTAAAGTAAGAACTTACTTATGAAATTTGTTTTTTGTGTGCAGACTGTAAAGTTATAAACACAGTCAGTTAAGGGGAATTATAACATATTACTAATAGTTATTAGTAATCAGTTTTTGTCACATTTATTAATATTATGTATACTAGTGTTAATAACACTAATGTTAGTCTTAACAAGAAAGTACCAAAATCATAGTCAGTCAAATTATATGAATAAGATTTCTATTAAAATAATAAGGAAACAATGTCAGTTTATGTTAAAAGATTACCAAATGTATAAAATAAATTTAAGAAAGTGAAAGGTACAAAAAGAAATAATAAATAAGTTTGGAACAAAAATAATAAAAAAAATGTAAATCATTAACTCAGGAAATATAGATCATAAAATAGTCAAGAGTGATGTCAAAATGATCAGTTTTTTATCAGAAGAACAAAGAAACAAATAAAAAGAAGATAAGAGTTCTTATAAAAAAGGTATATCCTTTTAAAAGAAAATGACATATAAAATAGTAAAAGGTTTGTTTATATTATTCTTATGATGTCACCAGGGTGATATAAAAATGTTACTTGGAAACCAAGGAGATATCTAAGAGAGGCCTTAGCAAATAATATGTAGAGGAAGAAAATAGATGGATTCTAAAAAAACTGAATGCAAAAAGGTTGATTTAAATACTTATAAGTTAGTGAAAAATAAATTATAATATATGTGATATCAGTGCATCTCCAGATAAACAATTGAATAATTATATATATCAAGATTAAAATAGAAGAATGAATTGCTACAAGACTCTACAGAATTAAACCAGGACATCTCTGAAGAAATTGGACCAATTGACACAGGAAGAGAAGTATTTTTTGATCTAAAATTAATCTGAAATATTCCCTGTTAAACCTGATCTGAAGGTTTCCAAAAACTTTAAATACGCTTTTTATAAAAACCATAATTAACTTTCACTGAGAACAATAATGATTAGTAATATGGACATAAGCATAAGCCACCATTGATGTATAGTGCTAACATAATTTAAAGCTAATTAAGTCTAAAAAACATTTTTATAACTTAACCTATACACTGAACTGTTTTACACTCTTAATATAATCCTTTTAAGATACATTGTGACTATTTTTCATCATATGTATTTTGGTACTTTCCCTGTCAATACTGTTGTTATATCGTAGTCTAAAGGACCTACTGGACATTATAATTGTATTTCATTTATTAAAAATAAATTATAAAATGTTTTAAAAAAAACTGAGATCTAAGAGTTACTGCTGCCACTCTGAGCTTATAAAAATACAGCTGGCCAAACTTTGTTAAAAATTATGTTTTACATTTAGAACAAATTAAAGAATAAATAAAGGATTTGTGTTTACAAAATACAGAAAAATGTTTATTTGTTTCTTATTTCATGAAAACAAAAAGGGTATGATATTCTGAACAAAATATCTGATACTGTGAGTTGACTTCAGTAATTAGATTAAGTTGGCAACACTCATCAATTGAAAATCTTAGCAGATTCTTTTAAAAATGTGGTGATGAGCACAAGTTATCATATCCATTGCTGAAAGAAAAGAATAAAAGAGAGTTCATTACAGAATAAAGAGACCATATACTATTTACATAAATTTGAACAAAAATTTATTATTGATATTTCACCAATAAAATTTTATTTGCAAACGGTGATTGCAAATTGGCGCTCAACAAACATCCCCCTGAACAGATACTCATCCTTAATTTAATATTAACAAAAATATATACAAATAATAACAGAGTTAAACAAGACACAAATTCAGATAAATAACCATAGATTCGAGTCTAGATGTAACAAATTGGCTATCCCAATAGTGAGGCTAAATAAAATATAATTTAGAAAGAACGATTATTAGATTTGTATAATAGAATACGAGAGAGTACATCGAGTGAACGTTACAATATGTACTTTGTATAGGTTAACTCATAATTATGAAAGGAGATAATCATTAAATACATATATGTAATCTGGTAGGTTAAATCGTAAATGTATTGCTCAATGAATAATAGTTGAATAGATTCAGTTTGTCTAGATTACTTTAATGTTGAACAAGGATAAATTTATAAATGATTTAATAGTTTGTTTTATAAATGCAATCTATTTAATTGTAGTAGATGATTTAAGGTGTTATTTCTTTTGTAGAAAAATGCGTAATGACTTATGATGTTGTTTAATATATGGACATTTTAAGTATTATATTTCTATGTCTATTGCTAAAATGTATGTGTCAATATCTCTTCTTTGTATAAATGTTAATACAAATACAACTAAGTAATTAGCATCTGAACAGAAGCGTTATTATTTTAATAACCCCTGAGATCTTAAATATCTCTGGCGCCCAGCAATTTAAATAAAGATTTAGTCATATTTGATATGATAAATATAATTGATATTATCACGCAAGCTTTGTAATTATACTAGTTGGCGCTATCACGTGGAGCTTGTAATAATACATATTAAATAAATATAGATGTGTGTTGATGATATAAGAGATTATGGAGTATGTGACTCCGATGTAATCAAGCCCCACTGTTTGGATTAGCCAATTTGTAATAAATTAATAAATAAGTTGTAAGTTGTAATGTGTTTAATTGGTGTTTAAATTGGTGTGGCTCTCGACGTCTTACTGGTCTGAAACACTTCCTTAAGTTTCCCAGCTGGTCGATTCCCAATGGTAGCAAGACTGGTCGAGTAGCGTAATGTCGATGAAGTAATATATGCCCAGCTTCACCGAAAGTTTCAAAACAAAAATTATTGTTTTGAAGAAAATTTAAAAAGAATTATGTTTATAAAAAAAATAATTTAAAAAAAAAATTTTTAATTTTATTAATTAATTAATTAGGATCAATTAATTAATATAGGGCTGTGAAGTTTTAAACAGTGTAATGCTCTTCTGAAAATTTTTATTAAAGTTTTAGTATAATTTAAATAATCTATCACCACTCATAAGACTGTCTGTAAACCAATCGATACTTGTTTACCTTTTTATTTTTTAGGTTATCTTCACTTACGGGTGGTAAAGTCCTTGTAGATTATCAATTAGAATTATATTATTGGTAATTAGTATTATTGAAGAAATAAAGAACTATTAAGTATTGAAAAGTATTAATGTTTTTTATTAAGTAATAGCAATATTGACTCTTATCGATTAGTATCGATTCTCAGGATATCGAAAAAAGTTACAAGTATATGATATAAAAATTATATAGGGTTCTTTAAACAGCCAGTTATTACCAAAGTCAGAGAAATCGGGCTAATATTTAAAAGTATAACGTTACAATCAAATTAATAGTTATTAATAAACACAGACATTGAATAATAATTTGTAAATATAATAATTGTTTTCACCAAACAGCTGAGTTGTACTAAGAAGAAGGCACTGGAATCGTCAAAGCAAATGGCCGCCGTCAAGTTGATCAAAATGTTGCTCGTTCCTTAGTGTTCCAAATAATGTATTTTCTGGCAAAATTCCTGTTCTTGTCTCTGCAAATCTCTTGTTAAATGTTGTGTAGTGACTGGTGTAGTGATTCTGGGTTGTATTTAGTATGTCTGTGTAATTATAAGTCAAAACACTTTTCCCAATTCCGACACTAATTTGGTTAATGTGTTATACAGTTTTCTGGTGTTTTGTGGTGTTTTTCAGAGTAGAAATGTATTGTTTAGTGTTAATTAGTGTTTCTTGATCGTTTTTGTCACAATGTATAGGTTCTGGAAAGATTTTATAATTCACTCCCGACTTTACAGTAACGTACTGTTCGCCACTAAACTTCACCTTTGTAAGATAGGTTAGATCGTCACAAAACTCTCGTTTATGTTATCCGTTCAAATACCAATAATCAACTAACTGTTTCCTTCAGTTTCAATTAAACTCTTAGCCCATATAATATTATCCTTAACATTGTTCAAAAATATTTTCACATCCTGTGTATACTTTACTATTTCACTATATGAATGCCTAAACTTTGGTTATTTGTCAATTTTATTCACTAGATGTGATTTAAATTAATCTTTCATTTCATTCAGCTTATTTTCAGATTAAATAATGCCATTTTATAGTGTTTTCTGTCCAAAAAATAGTAATTTCACTTTCAGTTTGGTATACTCTGAAGAGTCAAAATATCAAAATTTACTTCCTGTCATTATATAAATTCAGCCATTTTATCAGTTATATTTAATATTAATAATCCTATATTGTATTAAAAGGTTCATATTCCCTTATTTTCTGGTAATTAATTGAATTAGTTGTATTCTGAAACATTATTCTGGAATATATGATTCCCATGTCCAAATTTCTGAGTTTAGTCATTTTCATTTTTATTTATAATTCTGAATATATTTATTAAAATCTCTCTAAATGGTATGTGCAATTATATGGCATGATCTCAAGTTTATTTTGTCTAAACCCCTTTTGTTTATTTGCTTTTAAATGAGTAATTTCTCTGTTTTGATGAAGTTTGGTTTCCATTCTTTTGGCCTATGATTTTTTAACAATTTTTCTTACAAAATAATTTACAAACAATATATGATGTGTGATACCCTCTCTGACTTTTACAAATAGTATTATAAATTAAACATGTTTTCAAATTACACAAAAACAATTAGTATTGGTTACAATACAAATAATAGTTAAACAAAATAAAGAATATTTTTTTTAAATAAATGGTTGTCTTCAAGTCAGACATTTTGCAACAAAATCCCCATTTCCAAACATGGAAATATGGCTTACAAAAAAAAGGTTTTTTACTAACTAACATCTTAATTGCCCTCTACTATTTACAAGTATTAACTATTTTTATAGTTCTGATGTTAGTTGTATCAGACCCAAACAAATGGCCTTATATCTAAAACATTTTTAAACATTCTTGTACTATATACATAAAAACCTTATATTTATATTCTTATCTCTAACTATTATTATAAGTAGGATTCTACAGTTTTTATACCGTCTTTTATACATTGTCTTTGGGGAATTGTACCCTGTCATTAAGAAATAAATAGTATGAATTGTTCAAAAGGTATTATGAACTCTGTTTTTCTTTTTTCATGTAAAACAAAATGTTATTTTAAACAGATTCATGTCTTATGAACAACATATTGTCACAGTACACATTTTAAGTCATTGAAAAATGCATATTTCATTGCATCCAATGTTTGTGATTGCCAAGAATGAAACACAAGGTTCATTTTTTATAATACCCAAAACTATCACTGGTTCACTTTCACTTATATATTATGTTAATGCTAAATGGTTGTATAGTCTTATCAACATAATAAATTGGTTAGCGTTTTTCAATGGAGATTTGTTCCATGGGTACTATATTATTGTTTCATCTTAGTTCACAGGAAACTTTTACTTTGTTCACTTCTCTCTCTTAAATTTATATACATGTGGTTTTTATTTCGTTATACTTTTGTTTTTAGATATTTATTTTGGGGATATAGGGATTTGGGTGTCTTTTATAAGAGCATGACGTCTTCTTCAGGATGCTGCCCTCTTCTTCTTTCTTCAGTCTTCTTTTCTCCTGCCTTCTGGGACTGGTATCTTCTCCATCTTCTTCTTGTTGCCATCAGGTTTCTTGGGATCTTCTCCATCTTCTTCTTTATTTCAGAAATACACAACCTGTATTGGTTGATCTTGGCTTATTTTAGGGTTTCTATTCTATTTATTCTCCCTCGTTGTGGGTTTGGTCATATTGTGTACTGCTTTGTTATTTACTATTTTACCTTCCTGGGTTATACCTTGAAAACCTTTGGTTATGAGACTGGTCTTGGATGACTCATCACTAGTAACTCCTTTTATTTGAACTTGTATTTTCTTTATAATAATGATTTCTTTCCACAGTTGCTATGAATTAATTTATTTATATTAGACTTAAAGCTTTCTTCCAAATTTAAATATTATAACTTCATTATTCTAATGATCAATTGCCATTCAATATTATGCTTATATCTGTCATGTTACAGATTGCTCCCCTCCAGAAGTAATTATTTCAGACATGTTTATGAATGAAATAATTTCTTATGATAATTTCATCATTTCTTATAATTCATTTTCTTCTCCATTTTTATATCGACTTTTTTATATTAGAGTTTTATTGATTTTATATATATGGTTACTTGTCTTACTACTGATTCTTTTCGGATAGTTAGTGTCTTCTGAGATATATTATAATTGTAATACATTTTCTTTCTATATCAACTTCGTGTTGTATCCTTGGGATATTAATTCCCTAACATTCCCTATCACGTGGGCTGGGGCAGATCAGAGGGGCACTGTACGCTACTTCTCTGCTGGCCATACACCACTTCTATAAATTGAGTACAGAGGCATATCCATCCCTGCTCAAAAAACATAATGCTGCTGGAATTATCTTCAGTCAGTCATCGAATAAATAAATAAAAAGTAGTCTCATTTTCGACTAATAAAAATATCTTTGGATTCTCCACTTCGTAGTCTCTCAGATTATCTCAAATTTTCTATCTTAATAAATCTTCATAATCATTATTATACTCATTACATATATATTTTTTCAAAACTCTTAACTTGTCTGATATATTTAATTTAATTATGGTTGAAAAACTTTCTTTTAATAATTCTGGTTACTGTTTACTGTGTAACTCTCTTTCTTCTTCTTTCTGAATTCTCTTTATACTTTCTTCTGGTTACTGATAGTATTAGCATGGTCTTTATATATAGTCTTTCTTATTCATTATTTGAATGGTCTTAATATATTATATTTAATTTTTTAACATTGTATCTTTACATTAGATATACAGGTTGTTATATTGATCATTTTATTTAAACATTTTGGTTCTTTCCTTTCTCTTAGAAAGTTATTAATCTGTCTTCGCATTCATTAGCATTAATTCATTTATATTATATTTCATGTGGTATTTCTTCTCTTTGCATTTCATATAGGTTTTATTATTATTATTTGTTCAAAATCATCTTCTCCATCTGTTTGGTATGAGTTGTTCTTCTTCGCTCTTAATTAACTGTTTTCATTATCGTTTCATAGGTAATTAGTCTCTTTGCTTCCAAATTTTTTTCCTTCTCTGGCATATTACACTCTTTTTTGTTATTCTTCTCTACTCCTTCAAATGCTATTGTGAATGTCTAGCATTTATTCTGGATTAACGTTAATTCTCTTTTCTGAATTAATCACTTTATTTTCTTCTCAATTCAATCATAATTGACACATAATTATTTTTTGTTGGAACTTGGTTAGTTTTAATGTAAAATTCAAACTATTCTTTTTATTTAATTGAAAAATATTTCTCATAAATCCTCGTAACATGTTGATCTTATCTTGTTTCAAAGTACTGACGTTCTATCAACATTCAAATTCTGTTTAATTCATTTATTCCCAGAATTGTTTCATTCAGACTTGTTTATAGTACTGTGATTTTACTATTATTTCTGAATGTTTTGGTATTTCTCCAAATTCAAATTCTTCTTAATTATTTACCATAAAGTTTTCTCACAAACTTAGTTATAGTA
This sequence comes from Magicicada septendecula, assembly GCA_034769895.1. Taxonomy (NCBI): domain Eukaryota; kingdom Metazoa; phylum Arthropoda; class Insecta; order Hemiptera; family Cicadidae; genus Magicicada; species Magicicada septendecula. Next base: position 256,557,427 of record CM068372.1, read on the forward strand.
AGTTGGTCTTACTTTATTTTTAAATTTTTTGTAAAATTAAGTTCAAAATTCTCTCTCTTTCTCTTTCTTCCATAAAGTTTTGTTCTAAATTATCAGGTTGTAGTAAGAAGTACTTACTCAATTTTAAATTTTTATAATTATATTTCAATTCAAAAGTCTTTCTTTTTCTTTCTTCCATAAAGTTTGTTCCAAAATTATTAGGTTGTAGTAAGATGTACTTACTCAATTTTAAATTTTTATAAATAATAAGTACAAAATTCTCTCTTTTTCTTTTTCTTCCATAAAGTTTTTTCTTCAAATTATTAGGTTGTAAGTTGTTCTTACATATTTTAGAATTTTTTCAAAATTATTAAAAATTCTTTTTCTTTTAATTCTCCAGAATGTTCTTCTCAAAATATTAGGTTGTAAGATGTACTTACATTATTTTAGGATTTTTCAAAATAAAAATTCTAAATTCCTTCTTCTTATAATTCTCCAGAATGTTTTTCTCTAAATATTAGGTTGTAAGATGTACTTACATTATTTTCGAGTTTTTAAAATTAAATTAAAAATTCTTTTTCTTTTAATTCTCCAGAATGTTCTTCTCAAAATATTAGGTTGTAAGATGTACTTACATTATTTTCGAATTTTTAAAAAATAAAATAAATTCAAAATTCTAAAACTCACAACTCATTCTTCATAATATTTCTTCATAGAAGCTTGATTGTACACTCCTTTGATTTTTCCTGAAACGATTTCCCTCAACTCATATGTGTTGTTATGCTTATCATTTACCACAACATATGGGCCAGTGTATAGTAATAGTAGTTTTTTGGTTATGCCTTCTAAGGTGCTAGGCAGCTCTCTATTTTTTAGGAGGACTTTTTCACCCTCTTTATATGTTACAATTCGCCCTATTGCCTTCTGGTATTTGGCTTGCCGTTTTTCCTGATCTTCTGCTACCTTATTGTAAAATTTCAACTGGTTGAATTTCCTATTGTTGTTCGTTGGAAATTCAATGATTTGTTCAATGTCTCGGGGAGTCGGCTTCTCATACATGGCTGAGTATGGTGGAATTCCTATAGCTGGATGGTGGGCATAATTTAGGAATGTTTCTGTCGCTGCTAGGTACTCTTGCCACTTTTTCTGTTGGTTATGACAGTACGTGCGCAATAGCCTACCCACTTCTCTTAGTACTCTCTCAGCCGGATTGCTACTTGGGTGGTAGACTGATGTCTTATACGTTTTGACCCCAAGTGCTAATAAAGTGTCTCGCCATCTCCTCCCCTTAAATTGTGTACCATGGTCGGTAATAATAGAAGATGGTCTACCGATCTCTGGGATATACAAATCGATAATCACCGCCAAAACCTTTGCTGTCGTTGCCCGATTAACCGGATATAGCTTTATATACTTGGTGTAATGATCCATTATGATTACCAAGTATTTATATCTGTGCCGACCACCGCTACGGGGAAATGGCCCGCAGATATCCAAAAACACTTTTTCCAGTTTTGCGTTGGAAGTTATCGGTATCATGATACCCTCTGTCTTTTCATTGTTTACTTTTGCACATTGGCAGATCTTACAGGACTTGATGTATGTTCTCACCTTGCGGTTGATATTCTTGATCTTACAATTTTCCTCTAGAGCTTGTATCACTTTTAACGCTCCCATGTGACCATACCTGACATGGTAATCGATGATGACCTCCTTTTCGATTTGGTGTGGGATTATCACCTTCCATGTCTCATCGTCTAAGGCGGTTTTTATGAATAAAATTCCCTTGTTAAGGTGGTAGTATTTAGAAATGGTTTCATCATTGGCTTCCAAACGACTCACAATGTTTTTCAGCTTAGGATCAGACTGCTGATGGATTCGGATATTTATTAACAAAGCTTGTAAATCGGCTCTTGTCGTGAATATGTTATAAATTTTTACTAAGCTCTCCTTCTCTCCCTCGAAAGTCTGATCTTCTAGATTTATACGTGACAACACATCCGCTACCACGTTCTTCTTTCCTGGAATGTATTCCCATTTCAGGTCATATTCTTGTAGGGCGAGTACCCACCTAGCCAATCGGCCGTGACTCAATTTGCACCTACGAAGGAACGAGATGGATTTATGATCAGTTCGTACCGTGACTTGATATCCGAGAATGTACGTCCGGAACTTGCTGCATGCGAACACCACGCTCAACAATTCCTTTTCTGTCACACTGTAGTTCTTTTCGCACTGGTTCAGTGTGCGACTAGCGAAGCTTATTACCAGATGTTGTCCCTCCTCATCTTCCTGGTATAATGTCGTTCCTAAGCTTAGATCGCTAGCGTCACAGTTTAGAAAGAACGGTTTCTTAAAATCTGGGTGACGAAGTATCACACTCTCCAGAAACTTCTCTTTTATCAATCGGAAAGTAATATCTTGATCTTCACCCCAAGTCCATTTGTTTTTGGCAGATAACTGTGGTTGAAACTTGGCGGTCAACTCGGAATATCGGCTCTGAAACTTCCTGTAATAGTTACAGAGTCCGAGGAAAGATTGCAATTGTTTCCTGTTTCTTGGTTGCGGGAACCTCTGAATTGCCTCCACTTTTTCTGCTGATGGGGTAATACCTCTGTCGTCTAGGTTCAAGCCTAAGAATTGTACCTCGCGCGCTATGAACTTGGATTTCTCCAACTTCAATGTTATGTTGTTCTGCGCTAGTTTGTTTAGTACAAACTCCACTCTGTAACAGTGCTCCTCCCAGGTTCCGGATGTGATTAGTAGATCGTCGACATAGACGGTGGTAAATTGGAGCGCTTCTGGTCCCAAAATCTGGTCCATGCATGCCACAAATATGGCGACAGAATTGACAAGTCCGAAGGGCAGTCTCTTGAACTGGTAATTGCGCCCTTCGAAAATGAACGCTACATACTGGCGGCTTTGTGGATGCAGCTCTACCTGCCAATAACCACAGACCGTATCCCAGGTGCTAATAAAGTTAGTACCATGAAAACGCTTTAAGATTTCTTCTATTTCACCGGGAGATGTTCTGTCATTCACAATTGTCTTGTTCAACTCACGCGCATCTAAACAGAGCCGGACTTGTCCGTCTTTCTTCGGAACAGCAATAATTGGACTAGTGTAAGGTGATTGACTAATCTCAATTATGTCGTTTTCAATCATCTTGTTTATCTCTGTTCTCACGGCTTCTTTGAGCGACTGCGCTATTGGATATGACCTCCGGTTAAACTCTACGTTTTCTTTAAAACGAAGTTGGCACTGGTAGTTTTTTACCTTCCCTGGTTCATCAGAAAACACCGCCTTGTATTTCTCGTATATAGCGATTAGACGATCAGCCAGATGTGTTGGTATTTTCTTGTTATCGCTTCCGCACTGGAAATTCCGTATTTCTTGGATCTTAACTGACCATAAATCCTCTCCTCCATGATTGTATATTATGGGTTTATAAAGAGGGCTGTTTCTAATAACATTTATCTTACGAAGTTGTTGATGTATAGGGCTGGGAAGTATAGTTGTGCCTCCTACCAGATCTGCGGTCCATGTTACTCCGTCTGGGAAAAGTGATACTTTATTTAAATTAAGATCGATTACTGCCGAATATCTACGAAGAATATCGCAACCGACTAAGATGTCAAATGGTAATCCGGTGGCGATTAAAAATTCCATGTCTAAAGCTATATCACGGCTAACGACACTTAAGGAAACTTGCTTCCTAATGGTTTTATTCTGGCGGCCAGTTGCACCTACCAACACAATGTTGTTGACTGGTAACATTGGCAAAGTTTTTCCACATGTACATTGTATTCTCTCCAACTCATTGGAGTTTATTATTGAAATATTAGCTCCTGTGTCTATCATTATTTTAGCGGGAACTCCTTCCACCTCCGCTGTTATATAAATTATCTCATTATTACTGTTGCTGAGACTCTTCTCGTTCTCTTCCAAAAGTTCAGTTCGTATGTCTTTCAAAAAATGGTTACTGATAATAGTGATGTTTTTATCATTGTTTGCTTGTTGCAAATCATCCTTTTCTAACCCAGGAAGTATAAGCAGTAACGGGTCATCGTTGTTGATTACTGCCTCCTCTCGTTTAAAGCATTTTGGTCATTGTTTAAGTTACTGTTGACCGAGGCATCGTTCGGGAAACTCTGGTTTGTTTCCTGACGTTCTGTACCCTGGTTGATGTTTAACGCCCTGTTCTGTTGTCTGCCAAGATCTTCCAGGCTGGTACTTCGTCTTTCCTGTTCGTATCTTGGGCCGTCTCGTTCCGCACTCCTCCATCTTCGGTCGGCGCCGTGGAAGCTGCTCCTCCTCGGTTGATAATATCTCCTGGGTCCGCGATCTTCTGCTCTTATAAAATTTACCCTAGGGCGCGACACTCGGTTATTACTATTGCTATTATTATTATTACTAATATTATTATTATAGTAATTTCGGTTAGGTTGGTAAGGTCTGTCACCATTATTGTTGGGATATGGATTTCTCTGACTGTATGGGACATTATTATGTTGGTAAAAATTGTTTCTATTATTTGGGTAAGGGTTATTATTCCTCACTCCGTTAAAATTACCGTTAAACTGGTTATTACGCGGCTGGTTGTTAGGGCCGTCGTAATTACTGGGCTGGTTCCGGTTACTTGCATGGTTATTGCCGTTATTGGGGTAGGTAGTCGGCCTTACTTCTGGTCTCTCATTTCTCTTTCTGCTCTGCCGATAATACTCTTCGTTCTCGTATCCCTCCAATAACTCGGTCATTCCCTGGATCATCTTGATCTGGCTACCTCTCCGGGCCCTGATAATGTCCTCATCATAGTGATAAGATATCTTATTCACTAAACATTCTTCTGGGATTGCTGGCTCAAGGTGTTTTGCCATACACACCTTCCCCAAGAAATATGCCGTCATGCTGCTACCTAATTGTGACCTGTATCTTCCATTACAAATATTGTCTCGGATCAAGTTCTGGGTGGTCTCAGACCAGTATTTTGTCTTAAACATTTTCCGGAACTGTTGGTAGTCGGAAATTTCACTCCGGTTGGCCATCCACCAATTATCTGTTATGTCTCGGAAAGACTCGTCGAATATTTCCCTGCTATGGCTCCATTGGGTAATTTTATGCTTGGTCAAATATTCCTCTACCCTAGCCAGGAACTCCATCGGCTTGCGTTTGTATTGCCGGAAGTTGAGCCACTCTCGGCTTTCGTTGACGGGCAATCCGGTGAAATGAGTCGGTCTGTTTCTAATCGCTTCCATCTCCTCTCGGCTTTGTCGCACCTGACCGGTGATATTGGCCATGGTCTCTTGTATATCATTACATCGTTCTGTGACCTGGTTGCGTACTTTTCCGAATTCTTCTTGATTTTCCTTCCTCTGTTCTTCTACCTTCCTACGACTATGTTCTTCAATATTTGTGAACTTGGTGTTCACCGCTTCTTTAAACTCATGGACCTCCTTTTCAGTCTGGTTGCACTTTCCATCAATCTCTCGGATCTGTCGATTGACCATTATATTTTCTTCTTCCATCTTCTTATTCATCGCTTTCTTGTTAACATTGATTTCCTTATTCAGTTCTTCTCGCAACAATTCCATTCTTTCGTCCAGTTTGTCCAGATTCTCCTGATTGACTTCTCTTAATTCTTCTCTCAAAATTTGATTGTCCTCTCTCAATTCTTCCAGCTTCTCCCCCATCTTCTCTTCCAACTTCCTGTTGTCTTCCTTCAACTCTTCCTTCAATTGTCGGTTGTTCTTCTCTATCTTCTTCCTGGTTTCATCTATTTTCTGATTAGTATTCTCAATTTTATTAATCAATTCTTCTTTAGTCGCTTTGAATTCTTCTTTGAACGACTGGTTGTCTCCCTTCAATTCTTCTAACTTCTTCCCCATCTCTTCTTCCATCTTCTTGTTATCTTCCTTCAAATCTTCTATGTTCTGGTTCATCCCCGTCAACTCTTCTTTTGTGGATTGATTATCCTTCTTCAAGTCTTCCATCTTCTCTTCCATCTTCTTGCTGTTTTCTTCCATCTTCTCTTCCATCTTCTTGCTGTTCTCTTCTATCTTCTTATTTGTTTCTTCCTTGCTGGATTTGATATCTTCTTTCAAGGACTGGTTGTCTCCCTTCAACTCTTCCATGTTCTTGTTCATCCCACTCAATTCTTCTTTCAAGGACTGGTTATCACTCCCCATTTTCTTACTATTATCCTCCATTTCCTTCTTCAACTCTTCCTTGTTGGATTTGTTGCTCTCTTCTATTCTCTGACTCATTTGAAGGAACATTTCCATCATTCTCTCTAGAATTGGACCTTCTACTGTTTTGGATTTCTCGGGTCGTTCCTCTTGGATATTGACTTCCCCTGTCTGTGTGGGTATCTCCGGTTGTTCATTTTGTTTGGACAACACCGGTGGTAATACCTCTTCCGCCTCTACTGGCGTCGCCTCCTTGTTGTCCATGTCAGCTTCTATTTCTTTCTCGGCCTCCGCCGCCCGTTTCTTAGATGTTGCACGTCGTTGCATTTTCCCTCGAAATTCTCTGGCTTTGTAGCTGTTGCCTAGCTCCAACTAGTGATTGGGCAGAATGTATTGGCCTTCCAATCGCTAATTAAAGCCCCTAAAGTTGTGCGCCAATTTGTAATAAATCAGATTAAATAAATATAGATGTGTGTTGATGATATAAGAGATTATGGAGTATGTGACTCCGATGTAATCAAGCCCCACTGTTTGGATTAGCCAATTTGTAATAAATTAATAAATAAGTTGTAAGTTGTAATGTGTTTAATTGGTGTTTAAATTGGTGTGGCTCTCGACGTCTTACTGGTCTGAAACACTTCCTTAAGTTTCCCAGCTGGTCGATTCCCAATGGTAGCAAGACTGGTCGAGTAGCGTAATGTCGATGAAGTAATATATGCCCAGCTTCACCGAAAGTTTCAAAACAAAAATTATTGTTTTGAAGAAAATTTAAAAAGAATTATGTTTATAAAAAAAATAATTTAAAAAAAAAATTTTTAATTTTATTAATTAATTAATTAGGATCAATTAATTAATATAGGGCTGTGAAGTTTTAAACAGTGTAATGCTCTTCTGAAAATTTTTATTAAAGTTTTAGTATAATTTAAATAATCTATCACCACTCATAAGACTGTCTGTAAACCAATCGATACTTGTTTACCTTTTTATTTTTTAGGTTATCTTCACTTACGGGTGGTAAAGTCCTTGTAGATTATCAATTAGAATTATATTATTGGTAATTAGTATTATTGAAGAAATAAAGAACTATTAAGTATTGAAAAGTATTAATGTTTTTTATTAAGTAATAGCAATATTGACTCTTATCGATTAGTATCGATTCTCAGGATATCGAAAAAAGTTACAAGTATATGATATAAAAATTATATAGGGTTCTTTAAACAGCCAGTTATTACCAAAGTCAGAGATATCGGGCTAATATTTAAAAGTATAACGTTACAATCAAATTAATAGTTATTAATAAACACAGACATTGAATAATAATTTGTAAATATAATAATTGTTTTCACCAAACAGCTGAGTTGTACTAAGAAGAAGGCACTGGAATCGTCAAAGCAAATGGCCGCCGTCAAGTTGATCAAAATGTTGCTCGTTCCTTAGTGTTCCAAATAATGTATTTTCTGGCAAAATTCCTGTTCTTGTCTCTGCAAATCTCTTGTTAAATGTTGTGTAGTGACTGGTGTAGTGATTCTGGGTTGTATTTAGTATGTCTGTGTAATTATAAGTCAAAACACTTTTCCCAATTCCGACACTAATTTGGTTAATGTGTTATACAGTTTTCTGGTGTTTTGTGGTGTTTTTCAGAGTAGAAATGTATTGTTTAGTGTTAATTAGTGTTTCTTGATCGTTTTTGTCACAATGTATAGGTTCTGGAAAGATTTTATAATTCACTCCCGACTTTACAGTAACGTACTGTTCGCCACTAAACTTCACCTTTGTAAGATAGGTTAGATCGTCACAAAACTCTCGTTTATGTTATCCGTTCAAATACCAATAATCAACTAACTGTTTCCTTCAGTTTCAATTAAACTCTTAGCCCATATAATATTATCCTTAACATTGTTCAAAAATATTTTCACATCCTGTGTATACTTTACTATTTCACTATATGAATGCCTAAACTTTGGTTATTTGTCAATTTTATTCACTAGATGTGATTTAAATTAATCTTTCATTTCATTCAGCTTATTTTCAGATTAAATAATGCCATTTTATAGTGTTTTCTGTCCAAAAAATAGTAATTTCACTTTCAGTTTGGTATACTCTGAAGAGTCAAAATATCAAAATTTACTTCCTGTCATTATATAAATTCAGCCATTTTATCAGTTATATTTAATATTAATAATCCTATATTGTATTAAAAGGTTCATATTCCCTTATTTTCTGGTAATTAATTGAATTAGTTGTATTCTGAAACATTATTCTGGAATATATGATTCCCATGTCCAAATTTCTGAGTTTAGTCATTTTCATTTTTATTTATAATTCTGAATATATTTATTAAAATCTCTCTAAATGGTATGTGCAATTATATGGCATGATCTCAAGTTTATTTTGTCTAAACCCCTTTTGTTTATTTGCTTTTAAATGAGTAATTTCTCTGTTTTGATGAAGTTTGGTTTCCATTCTTTTGGCCTATGATTTTTTAACAATTTTTCTTACAAAATAATTTACAAACAATATATGATGTGTGATACCCTCTCTGACTTTTACAAATAGTATTATAAATTAAACATGTTTTCAAATTACACAAAAACAATTAGTATTGGTTACAATACAAATAATAGTTAAACAAAATAAAGAATATTTTTTTTAAATAAATGGTTGTCTTCAAGTCAGACATTTTGCAACAAAATCCCCATTTCCAAACATGGAAATATGGCTTACAAAAAAAAGGTTTTTTACTAACTAACATCTTAATTGCCCTCTACTATTTACAAGTATTAACTATTTTTATAGTTCTGATGTTAGTTGTATCAGACCCAAACAAATGGCCTTATATCTAAAACATTTTTAAACATTCTTGTACTATATACATAAAAACCTTATATTTATATTCTTATCTCTAACTATTATTATAAGTAGGATTCTACAGTTTTTATACCGTCTTTTATACATTGTCTTTGGGGAATTGTACCCTGTCATTAAGAAATAAATAGTATGAATTGTTCAAAAGGTATTATGAACTCTGTTTTTCTTTTTTCATGTAAAACAAAATGTTATTTTAAACAGATTCATGTCTTATGAACAACATATTGTCACAGTACACATTTTAAGTCATTGAAAAATGCATATTTCATTGCATCCAATGTTTGTGATTGCCAAGAATGAAACACAAGGTTCATTTTTTATAATACCCAAAACTATCACTGGTTCACTTTCACTTATATATTATGTTAATGCTAAATGGTTGTATAGTCTTATCAACATAATAAATTGGTTAGCGTTTTTCAATGGAGATTTGTTCCATGGGTACTATATTATTGTTTCATCTTAGTTCACAGGAAACTTTTACTTTGTTCACTTCTCTCTCTTAAATTTATATACATGTGGTTTTTATTTCGTTATACTTTTGTTTTTAGATATTTATTTTGGGGATATAGGGATTTGGGTGTCTTTTATAAGAGCATGACGTCTTCTTCAGGATGCTGCCCTCTTCTTCTTTCTTCAGTCTTCTTTTCTCCTGCCTTCTGGGACTGGTATCTTCTCCATCTTCTTCTTGTTGCCATCAGGTTTCTTGGGATCTTCTCCATCTTCTTCTTTATTTCAGAAATACACAACCTGTATTGGTTGATCTTGGCTTATTTTAGGGTTTCTATTCTATTTATTCTCCCTCGTTGTGGGTTTGGTCATATTGTGTACTGCTTTGTTATTTACTATTTTACCTTCCTGGGTTATACCTTGAAAACCTTTGGTTATGAGACTGGTCTTGGATGACTCATCACTAGTAACTCCTTTTATTTGAACTTGTATTTTCTTTATAATAATGATTTCTTTCCACAGTTGCTATGAATTAATTTATTTATATTAGACTTAAAGCTTTCTTCCAAATTTAAATATTATAACTTCATTATTCTAATGATCAATTGCCATTCAATATTATGCTTATATCTGTCATGTTACAGATTGCTCCCCTCCAGAAGTAATTATTTCAGACATGTTTATGAATGAAATAATTTCTTATGATAATTTCATCATTTCTTATAATTCATTTTCTTCTCCATTTTTATATCGACTTTTTTATATTAGAGTTTTATTGATTTTATATATATGGTTACTTGTCTTACTACTGATTCTTTTCGGATAGTTAGTGTCTTCTGAGATATATTATAATTGTAATACATTTTCTTTCTATATCAACTTCGTGTTGTATCCTTGGGATATTAATTCCCTAACATTCCCTATCACGTGGGCTGGGGCAGATCAGAGGGGCACTGTACGCTACTTCTCTGCTGGCCATACACCACTTCTATAAATTGAGTACAGAGGCATATCCATCCCTGCTCAAAAAACATAATGCTGCTGGAATTATCTTCAGTCAGTCATCGAATAAATAAATAAAAAGTAGTCTCATTTTCGACTAATAAAAATATCTTTGGATTCTCCACTTCGTAGTCTCTCAGATTATCTCAAATTTTCTATCTTAATAAATCTTCATAATCATTATTATACTCATTACATATATATTTTTTCAAAACTCTTAACTTGTCTGATATATTTAATTTAATTATGGTTGAAAAACTTTCTTTTAATAATTCTGGTTACTGTTTACTGTGTAACTCTCTTTCTTCTTCTTTCTGAATTCTCTTTATACTTTCTTCTGGTTACTGATAGTATTAGCATGGTCTTTATATATAGTCTTTCTTATTCATTATTTGAATGGTCTTAATATATTATATTTAATTTTTTAACATTGTATCTTTACATTAGATATACAGGTTGTTATATTGATCATTTTATTTAAACATTTTGGTTCTTTCCTTTCTCTTAGAAAGTTATTAATCTGTCTTCGCATTCATTAGCATTAATTCATTTATATTATATTTCATGTGGTATTTCTTCTCTTTGCATTTCATATAGGTTTTATTATTATTATTTGTTCAAAATCATCTTCTCCATCTGTTTGGTATGAGTTGTTCTTCTTCGCTCTTAATTAACTGTTTTCATTATCGTTTCATAGGTAATTAGTCTCTTTGCTTCCAAATTTTTTTCCTTCTCTGGCATATTACACTCTTTTTTGTTATTCTTCTCTACTCCTTCAAATGCTATTGTGAATGTCTAGCATTTATTCTGGATTAACGTTAATTCTCTTTTCTGAATTAATCACTTTATTTTCTTCTCAATTCAATCATAATTGACACATAATTATTTTTTGTTGGAACTTGGTTAGTTTTAATGTAAAATTCAAACTATTCTTTTTATTTAATTGAAAAATATTTCTCATAAATCCTCGTAACATGTTGATCTTATCTTGTTTCAAAGTACTGACGTTCTATCAACATTCAAATTCTGTTTAATTCATTTATTCCCAGAATTGTTTCATTCAGACTTGTTTATAGTACTGTGATTTTACTATTATTTCTGAATGTTTTGGTATTTCTCCAAATTCAAATTCTTCTTAATTATTTACCATAAAGTTTTCTCACAAACTTAGTTATAGTAAGTTGGTCTTACTTTATTTTTAAATTTTTTGTAAAATTAAGTTCAAAATTCTCTCTCTTTCTCTTTCTTCCATAAAGTTTTGTTCTAAATTATCAGGTTGTAGTAAGAAGTACTTACTCAATTTTAAATTTTTATAATTATATTTCAATTCAAAAGTCTTTCTTTTTCTTTCTTCCATAAAGTTTGTTCCAAAATTATTAGGTTGTAGTAAGATGTACTTACTCAATTTTAAATTTTTATAAATAATAAGTACAAAATTCTCTCTTTTTCTTTTTCTTCCATAAAGTTTTTTCTTCAAATTATTAGGTTGTAAGTTGTTCTTACATATTTTAGAATTTTTTCAAAATTATTAAAAATTCTTTTTCTTTTAATTCTCCAGAATGTTCTACTCAAAATATTAGGTTGTAAGATGTACTTACATTATTTTAGGATTTTTCAAAATAAAAATTCTAAATTCCTTCTTCTTATAATTCTCCAGAATGTTTTTCTCTAAATATTAGGTTGTAAGATGTACTTACATTATTTTCGAGTTTTTAAAATTAAATTAAAAATTCTTTTTCTTTTAATTCTCCAGAATGTTCTTCTCAAAATATTAGGTTGTAAGATGTACTTACATTATTTTCGAATTTTTAAAAAATAAAATAAATTCAAAATTCTAAAACTCACAACTCATTCTTCATAATATTTCTTCATAGAAGCTTGATTGTACACTCCTTTGATTTTTCCTGAAACGATTTCCCTCAACTCATATGTGTTGTTATGCTTATCATTTACCACAACATATGGGCCAGTGTATAGTAATAGTAGTTTTTTGGTTATGCCTTCTAAGGTGCTAGGCAGCTCTCTATTTTTTAGGAGGACTTTTTCACCCTCTTTATATGTTACAATTCGCCCTATTGCCTTCTGGTATTTGGCTTGCCGTTTTTCCTGATCTTCTGCTACCTTATTGTAAAATTTCAACTGGTTGAATTTCCTATTGTTGTTCGTTGGAAATTCAATGATTTGTTCAATGTCTCGGGGAGTCGGCTTCTCATACATGGCTGAGTATGGTGGAATTCCTATAGCTGGATGGTGGGCATAATTTAGGAATGTTTCTGTCGCTGCTAGGTACTCTTGCCACTTTTTCTGTTGGTTATGACAGTACGTGCGCAATAGCCTACCCACTTCTCTTAGTACTCTCTCAGCCGGATTGCTACTTGGGTGGTAGACTGATGTCTTATACGTTTTGACCCCAAGTGCTAATAAAGTGTCTCGCCATCTCCTCCCCTTAAATTGTGTACCATGGTCGGTAATAATAGAAGATGGTCTACCGATCTCTGGGATATACAAATCGATAATCACCGCCAAAACCTTTGCTGTCGTTGCCCGATTAACCGGATATAGCTTTATATACTTGGTGTAATGATCCATTATGATTACCAAGTATTTATATCTGTGCCGACCACCGCTACGGGGAAATGGCCCGCAGATATCCAAAAACACTTTTTCCAGTTTTGCGTTGGAAGTTATCGGTATCATGATACCCTCTGTCTTTTCATTGTTTACTTTTGCACATTGGCAGATCTTACAGGACTTGATGTATGTTCTCACCTTGCGGTTGATATTCTTGATCTTACAATTTTCCTCTAGAGCTTGTATCACTTTTAACGCTCCCATGTGACCATACCTGACATGGTAATCGATGATGACCTCCTTTTCGATTTGGTGTGGGATTATCACCTTCCATGTCTCATCGTCTAAGGCGGTTTTTATGAATAAAATTCCCTTGTTAAGGTGGTAGTATTTAGAAATGGTTTCATCATTGGCTTCCAAACGACTCACAATGTTTTTCAGCTTAGGATCAGACTGCTGATGGATTCGGATATTTATTAACAAAGCTTGTAAATCGGCTCTTGTCGTGAATATGTTATAAATTTTTACTAAGCTCTCCTTCTCTCCCTCGAAAGTCTGATCTTCTAGATTTATACGTGACAACACATCCGCTACCACGTTCTTCTTTCCTGGAATGTATTCCCATTTCAGGTCATATTCTTGTAGGGCGAGTACCCACCTAGCCAATCGGCCGTGACTCAATTTGCACCTACGAAGGAACGAGATGGATTTATGATCAGTTCGTACCGTGACTTGATATCCGAGAATGTACGTCCGGAACTTGCTGCATGCGAACACCACGCTCAACAATTCCTTTTCTGTCACACTGTAGTTCTTTTCGCACTGGTTCAGTGTGCGACTAGCGAAGCTTATTACCAGATGTTGTCCCTCCTCATCTTCCTGGTATAATGTCGTTCCTAAGCTTAGATCGCTAGCGTCACAGTTTAGAAAGAACGGTTTCTTAAAATCTGGGTGACGAAGTATCACACTCTCCAGAAACTTCTCTTTTATCAATCGGAAAGTAATATCTTGATCTTCACCCCAAGTCCATTTGTTTTTGGCAGATAACTGTGGTTGAAACTTGGCGGTCAACTCGGAATATCGGCTCTGAAACTTCCTGTAATAGTTACAGAGTCCGAGGAAAGATTGCAATTGTATCCTGTTTCTTGGTTGCGGGAACCTCTGAATTGCCTCCACTTTTTCTGCTGATGGGGTAATACCTCTGTCGTCTAGGTTCAAGCCTAAGAATTGTACCTCGCGCGCTATGAACTTGGATTTCTCCAACTTCAATGTTATGTTGTTCTGCGCTAGTTTGTTTAGTACAAACTCCACTCTGTAACAGTGCTCCTCCCAGGTTCCGGATGTGATTAGTAGATCGTCGACATAGACGGTGGTAAATTGGAGCGCTTCTGGTCCCAAAATCTGGTCCATGCATGCCACAAATATGGCGACAGAATTGACAAGTCCGAAGGGCAGTCTCTTGAACTGGTAATTGCGCCCTTCGAAAATGAACGCTACATACTGGCGGCTTTGTGGATGCAGCTCTACCTGCCAATAACCACAGACCGTATCCCAGGTGCTAATAAAGTTAGTACCATGAAAACGCTTTAAGATTTCTTCTATTTCACCGGGAGATGTTCTGTCATTCACAATTGTCTTGTTCAACTCACGCGCATCTAAACAGAGCCGGACTTGTCCGTCTTTCTTCGGAACAGCAATAATTGGACTAGTGTAAGGTGATTGACTAATCTCAATTATGTCGTTTTCAATCATCTTGTTTATCTCTGTTCTCACGGCTTCTTTGAGCGACTGCGCTATTGGATATGACCTCCGGTTAAACTCTACGTTTTCTTTAAAACGAAGATGGCACTGGTAGTTTTTTACCTTCCCTGGTTCATCAGAAAACACCGCCTTGTATTTCTCGTATATAGCGATTAGACGATCAGCCAGATGTGTTGGTATTTTCTTGTTATCGCTTCCGCACTGGAAATTCCGTATTTCTTGGATCTTAACTGACCATAAATCCTCTCCTCCATGATTGTATATTATGGGTTTATAAAGAGGGCTGTTTCTAATAACATTTATCTTACGAAGTTGTTGATGTATAGGGCTGGGAAGTATAGTTGTGCCTCCTACCAGATCTGCGGTCCATGTTACTCCGTCTGGGAAAAGTGATACTTTATTTAAATTAAGATCGATTACTGCCGAATATCTACGAAGAATATCGCAACCGACTAAGATGTCAAATGGTAATCCGGTGGCGATTAAAAATTCCATGTCTAAAGCTATATCACGGCTAACGACACTTAAGGAAACTTGCTTCCTAATGGTTTTATTCTGGCGGCCAGTTGCACCTACCAACACAATGTTGTTGACTGGTAACATTGGCAAAGTTTTTCCACATGTACATTGTATTCTCTCCAACTCATTGGAGTTTATTATTGAAATATTAGCTCCTGTGTCTATCATTATTTTAGCGGGAACTCCTTCCACCTCCGCTGTTATATAAATTATCTCATTATTACTGTTGCTGAGACTCTTCTCGTTCTCTTCCAAAAGTTCAGTTCGTATGTCTTTCAAATAATGGTTACTGATAATAGTGATGTTTTTATCATTGTTTGCTTGTTGCAAATCATCCTTTTCTAACCCAGGAAGTATAAGCAGTAACGGGTCATCGTTGTTGATTACTGCCTCCTCTCGTTTAAAGCATTTTGGTCATTGTTTAAGTTACTGTTGACCGAGGCATCGTTCGGGAAACTCTGGTTTGTTTCCTGACGTTCTGTACCCTGGTTGATGTTTAACGCCCTGTTCTGTTGTCTGCCAAGATCTTCCAGGCTGGTACTTCGTCTTTCCTGTTCGTATCTTGGGCCGTCTCGTTCCGCACTCCTCCATCTTCGGTCGGCGCCGTGGAAGCTGCTCCTCCTCGGTTGATAATATCTCCTGGGTCCGCGATCTTCTGCTCTTATAAAATTTACCCTAGGGCGCGACACTCGGTTATTACTATTGCTATTATTATTATTACTAATATTATTATTATAGTAATTTCGGTTAGGTTGGTAAGGTCTGTCACCATTATTGTTGGGATATGGATTTCTCTGACTGTATGGGACATTATTATGTTGGTAAAAATTGTTTCTATTATTTGGGTAAGGGTTATTATTCCTCACTCCGTTAAAATTACCGTTAAACTGGTTATTACGCGGCTGGTTGTTAGGGCCGTCGTAATTACTGGGCTGGTTCCGGTTACTTGCATGGTTATTGCCGTTATTGGGGTAGGTAGTCGGCCTTACTTCTGGTCTCTCATTTCTCTTTCTGCTCTGCCGATAATACTCTTCGTTCTCGTATCCCTCCAATAACTCGGTCATTCCCTGGATCATCTTGATCTGGCTACCTCTCCGGGCCCTGATAATGTCCTCATCATAGTGATAAGATATCTTATTCACTAAACATTCTTCTGGGATTGCTGGCTCAAGGTGTTTTGCCATACACACCTTCCCCAAGAAATATGCCGTCATGCTGCTACCTAATTGTGACCTGTATCTTCCATTACAAATATTGTCTCGGATCAAGTTCTGGGTGGTCTCAGACCAGTATTTTGTCTTAAACATTTTCCGGAACTGTTGATAGTCGGAAATTTCACTCCGGTTGGCCATCCACCAATTATCTGTTATGTCTCGGAAAGACTCGTCGAATATTTCCCTGCTATGGCTCCATTGGGTAATTTTATGCTTGGTCAAATATTCCTCTACCCTAGCCAGGAACTCCATCGGCTTGCGTTTGTATTGCCGGAAGTTGAGCCACTCTCGGCTTTCGTTGACGGGCAATCCGGTGAAATGAGTCGGTCTGTTTCTAATCGCTTCCATCTCCTCTCGGCTTTGTCGCACCTGACCGGTGATATTGGCCATGGTCTCTTGTATATCATTACATCGTTCTGTGACCTGGTTGCGTACTTTTCCGAATTCTTCTTGATTTTCCTTCCTCTGTTCTTCTACCTTCCTACGACTATGTTCTTCAATATTTGTGAACTTGGTGTTCACCGCTTCTTTAAACTCATGGACCTCCTTTTCAGTCTGGTTGCACTTTCCATCAATCTCTCGGATCTGTCGATTGACCATTATATTTTCTTCTTCCATCTTCTTATTCATCGCTTTCTTGTTAACATTGATTTCCTTATTCAGTTCTTCTCGCAACAATTCCATTCTTTCGTCCAGTTTGTCCAGATTCTCCTGATTGACTTCTCTTAATTCTTTTCTCAAAATTTGATTGTCCTCTCTCAATTCTTCCAGCTTCTCCCCCATCTTCTCTTCCAACTTCCTGTTGTCTTCCTTCAACTCTTCCTTCAATTGTCGGTTGTTCTTCTCTATCTTCTTCCTGGTTTCATCTATTTTCTGATTAGTATTCTCAATTTTATTAATCAATTCTTCTTTAGTCGCTTTGAATTCTTCTTTGAACGACTGGTTGTCTCCCTTCAATTCTTCTAACTTCTTCCCCATCTCTTCTTCCATCTTCTTGTTATCTTCCTTCAAATCTTCTATGTTCTGGTTCATCCCCGTCAACTCTTCTTTTGTGGATTGATTATCCTTCTTCAAGTCTTCCATCTTCTCTTCCATCTTCTTGCTGTTTTCTTCCATCTTCTCTTCCATCTTCTTGCTGTTCTCTTCTATCTTCTTATTTGTTTCTTCCTTGCTGGATTTGATATCTTCTTTCAAGGACTGGTTGTCTCCCTTCAACTCTTCCATGTTCTTGTTCATCCCACTCAATTCTTCTTTCAAGGACTGGTTATCACTCCCCATTTTCTTACTATTATCCTCCATTTCCTTCTTCAACTCTTCCTTGTTGGATTTGTTGCTCTCTTCTATTCTCTGACTCATTTGAAGGAACATTTCCATCATTCTCTCTAGAATTGGACCTTCTACTGTTTTGGATTTCTCGGGTCGTTCCTCTTGGATATTGACTTCCCCTGTCTGTGTGGGTATCTCCGGTTGTTCATTTTGTTTGGACAACACCGGTGGTAATACCTCTTCCGCCTCTACTGGCGTCGCCTCCTTGTTGTCCATGTCAGCTTCTATTTCTTTCTCGGCCTCCGCCGCCCGTTTCTTAGATGTTGCACGTCGTTGCATTTTCCCTCGAAATTCTCTGGCTTTGTAGCTGTTGCCTAGCTCCAACTAGTGATTGGGCAGAATGTATTGGCCTTCCAATCGCTAATTAAAGCCCCTAAAGTTGTGCGCCAATTTGTAATAAATCAGATTAAATAAATATAGATGTGTGTTGATGATATAAGAGATTATGGAGTATGTGACTCCGATGTAATCAAGCCCCACTGTTTGGATTAGCCAATTTGTAATAAATTAATAAATAAGTT
This sequence comes from Magicicada septendecula, assembly GCA_034769895.1. NCBI lineage: Eukaryota > Metazoa > Arthropoda > Insecta > Hemiptera > Cicadidae > Magicicada > Magicicada septendecula. The sequence continues at coordinate 256,575,823 of CM068372.1, forward strand.
GTAAGTTGTAATGTGTTTAATTGGTGTTTAAATTGGTGTGGCTCTCGACGTCTTACTGGTCTGAAACACTTCCTTAAGTTTCCCAGCTGGTCGATTCCCAATGGTAGCAAGACTGGTCGAGTAGCGTAATGTCGATGAAGTAATATATGCCCAGCTTCACCGAAAGTTTCAAAACAAAAATTATTGTTTTGAAGAAAATTTAAAAAGAATTATGTTTATAAAAAAAATAATTTAAAAAAAAAATTTTTAATTTTATTAATTAATTAATTAGGATCAATTAATTAATATAGGGCTGTGAAGTTTTAAACAGTGTAATGCTCTTCTGAAAATTTTTATTAAAGTTTTAGTATAATTTAAATAATCTATCACCACTCATAAGACTGTCTGTAAACCAATCGATACTTGTTTACCTTTTTATTTTTTAGGTTATCTTCACTTACGGGTGGTAAAGTCCTTGTAGATTATCAATTAGAATTATATTATTGGTAATTAGTATTATTGAAGAAATAAAGAACTATTAAGTATTGAAAAGTATTAATGTTTTTTATTAAGTAATAGCAATATTGACTCTTATCGATTAGTATCGATTCTCAGGATATCGAAAAAAGTTACAAGTATATGATATAAAAATTATATAGGGTTCTTTAAACAGCCAGTTATTACCAAAGTCAGAGATATCGGGCTAATATTTAAAAGTATAACGTTACAATCAAATTAATAGTTATTAATAAACACAGACATTGAATAATAATTTGTAAATATAATAATTGTTTTCACCAAACAGCTGAGTTGTACTAAGAAGAAGGCACTGGAATCGTCAAAGCAAATGGCCGCCGTCAAGTTGATCAAAATGTTGCTCGTTCCTTAGTGTTCCAAATAATGTATTTTCTGGCAAAATTCCTGTTCTTGTCTCTGCAAATCTCTTGTTAAATGTTGTGTAGTGACTGGTGTAGTGATTCTGGGTTGTATTTAGTATGTCTGTGTAATTATAAGTCAAAACACTTTTCCCAATTCCGACACTAATTTGGTTAATGTGTTATACAGTTTTCTGGTGTTTTGTGGTGTTTTTCAGAGTAGAAATGTATTGTTTAGTGTTAATTAGTGTTTCTTGATCGTTTTTGTCACAATGTATAGGTTCTGGAAAGATTTTATAATTCACTCCCGACTTTACAGTAACGTACTGTTCGCCACTAAACTTCACCTTTGTAAGATAGGTTAGATCGTCACAAAACTCTCGTTTATGTTATCCGTTCAAATACCAATAATCAACTAACTGTTTCCTTCAGTTTCAATTAAACTCTTAGCCCATATAATATTATCCTTAACATTGTTCAAAAATATTTTCACATCCTGTGTATACTTTACTATTTCACTATATGAATGCCTAAACTTTGGTTATTTGTCAATTTTATTCACTAGATGTGATTTAAATTAATCTTTCATTTCATTCAGCTTATTTTCAGATTAAATAATGCCATTTTATAGTGTTTTCTGTCCAAAAAATAGTAATTTCACTTTCAGTTTGGTATACTCTGAAGAGTCAAAATATCAAAATTTACTTCCTGTCATTATATAAATTCAGCCATTTTATCAGTTATATTTAATATTAATAATCCTATATTGTATTAAAAGGTTCATATTCCCTTATTTTCTGGTAATTAATTGAATTAGTTGTATTCTGAAACATTATTCTGGAATATATGATTCCCATGTCCAAATTTCTGAGTTTAGTCATTTTCATTTTTATTTATAATTCTGAATATATTTATTAAAATCTCTCTAAATGGTATGTGCAATTATATGGCATGATCTCAAGTTTATTTTGTCTAAACCCCTTTTGTTTATTTGCTTTTAAATGAGTAATTTCTCTGTTTTGATGAAGTTTGGTTTCCATTCTTTTGGCCTATGATTTTTTAACAATTTTTCTTACAAAATAATTTACAAACAATATATGATGTGTGATACCCTCTCTGACTTTTACAAATAGTATTATAAATTAAACATGTTTTCAAATTACACAAAAACAATTAGTATTGGTTACAATACAAATAATAGTTAAACAAAATAAAGAATATTTTTTTTAAATAAATGGTTGTCTTCAAGTCAGACATTTTGCAACAAAATCCCCATTTCCAAACATGGAAATATGGCTTACAAAAAAAAGGTTTTTTACTAACTAACATCTTAATTGCCCTCTACTATTTACAAGTATTAACTATTTTTATAGTTCTGATGTTAGTTGTATCAGACCCAAACAAATGGCCTTATATCTAAAACATTTTTAAACATTCTTGTACTATATACATAAAAACCTTATATTTATATTCTTATTTCTAACTATTATTATAAGTAGGATTCTACAGTTTTTATACCGTCTTTTATACATTGTCTTTGGGGAATTGTACCCTGTCATTAAGAAATAAATAGTATGAATTGTTCAAAAGGTATTATGAACTCTGTTTTTCTTTTTTCATGTAAAACAAAATGTTATTTTAAACAGATTCATGTCTTATGAACAACATATTGTCACAGTACACATTTTAAGTCATTGAAAAATGCATATTTCATTGCATCCAATGTTTGTGATTGCCAAGAATGAAACACAAGGTTCATTTTTTATAATACCCAAAACTATCACTGGTTCACTTTCACTTATATATTATGTTAATGCTAAATGGTTGTATAGTCTTATCAACATAATAAATTGGTTAGCGTTTTTCAATGGAGATTTGTTCCATGGGTACTATATTATTGTTTCATCTTAGTTCACAGGAAACTTTTACTTTGTTCACTTCTCTCTCTTAAATTTATATACATGTGGTTTTTATTTCGTTATACTTTTGTTTTTAGATATTTATTTTGGGGATATAGGGATTTGGGTGTCTTTTATAAGAGCATGACGTCTTCTTCAGGATGCTGCCCTCTTCTTCTTTCTTCAGTCTTCTTTTCTCCTGCCTTCTGGGACTGGTATCTTCTCCATCTTCTTCTTGTTGCCATCAGGTTTCTTGGGATCTTCTCCATCTTCTTCTTTATTTCAGAAATACACAACCTGTATTGGTTGATCTTGGCTTATTTTAGGGTTTCTATTCTATTTATTCTCCCTCGTTGTGGGTTTGGTCATATTGTGTACTGCTTTGTTATTTACTATTTTACCTTCCTGGGTTATACCTTGAAAACCTTTGGTTATGAGACTGGTCTTGGATGACTCATCACTAGTAACTCCTTTTATTTGAACTTGTATTTTCTTTATAATAATGATTTCTTTCCACAGTTGCTATGAATTAATTTATTTATATTAGACTTAAAGCTTTCTTCCAAATTTAAATATTATAACTTCATTATTCTAATGATCAATTGCCATTCAATATTATGCTTATATCTGTCATGTTACAGATTGCTCCCCTCCAGAAGTAATTATTTCAGACATGTTTATGAATGAAATAATTTCTTATGATAATTTCATCATTTCTTATAATTCATTTTCTTCTCCATTTTTATATCGACTTTTTTATATTAGAGTTTTATTGATTTTATATATATGGTTACTTGTCTTACTACTGATTCTTTTCGGATAGTTAGTGTCTTCTGAGATATATTATAATTGTAATACATTTTCTTTCTATATCAACTTCGTGTTGTATCCTTGGGATATTAATTCCCTAACATTCCCTATCACGTGGGCTGGGGCAGATCAGAGGGGCACTGTACGCTACTTCTCTGCTGGCCATACACCACTTCTATAAATTGAGTACAGAGGCATATCCATCCCTGCTCAAAAAACATAATGCTGCTGGAATTATCTTCAGTCAGTCATCGAATAAATAAATAAAAAGTAGTCTCATTTTCGACTAATAAAAATATCTTTGGATTCTCCACTTCGTAGTCTCTCAGATTATCTCAAATTTTCTATCTTAATAAATCTTCATAATCATTATTATACTCATTACATATATATTTTTTCAAAACTCTTAACTTGTCTGATATATTTAATTTAATTATGGTTGAAAAACTTTCTTTTAATAATTCTGGTTACTGTTTACTGTGTAACTCTCTTTCTTCTTCTTTCTGAATTCTCTTTATACTTTCTTCTGGTTACTGATAGTATTAGCATGGTCTTTATATATAGTCTTTCTTATTCATTATTTGAATGGTCTTAATATATTATATTTAATTTTTTAACATTGTATCTTTACATTAGATATACAGGTTGTTATATTGATCATTTTATTTAAACATTTTGGTTCTTTCCTTTCTCTTAGAAAGTTATTAATCTGTCTTCGCATTCATTAGCATTAATTCATTTATATTATATTTCATGTGGTATTTCTTCTCTTTGCATTTCATATAGGTTTTATTATTATTATTTGTTCAAAATCATCTTCTCCATCTGTTTGGTATGAGTTGTTCTTCTTCGCTCTTAATTAACTGTTTTCATTATCGTTTCATAGGTAATTAGTCTCTTTGCTTCCAAATTTTTTTCCTTCTCTGGCATATTACACTCTTTTTTGTTATTCTTCTCTACTCCTTCAAATGCTATTGTGAATGTCTAGCATTTATTCTGGATTAACGTTAATTCTCTTTTCTGAATTAATCACTTTATTTTCTTCTCAATTCAATCATAATTGACACATAATTATTTTTTGTTGGAACTTGGTTAGTTTTAATGTAAAATTCAAACTATTCTTTTTATTTAATTGAAAAATATTTCTCATAAATCCTCGTAACATGTTGATCTTATCTTGTTTCAAAGTACTGACGTTCTATCAACATTCAAATTCTGTTTAATTCATTTATTCCCAGAATTGTTTCATTCAGACTTGTTTATAGTACTGTGATTTTACTATTATTTCTGAATGTTTTGGTATTTCTCCAAATTCAAATTCTTCTTAATTATTTACCATAAAGTTTTCTCACAAACTTAGTTATAGTAAGTTGGTCTTACTTTATTTTTAAATTTTTTGTAAAATTAAGTTCAAAATTCTCTCTCTTTCTCTTTCTTCCATAAAGTTTTGTTCTAAATTATCAGGTTGTAGTAAGAAGTACTTACTCAATTTTAAATTTTTATAATTATATTTCAATTCAAAAGTCTTTCTTTTTCTTTCTTCCATAAAGTTTGTTCCAAAATTATTAGGTTGTAGTAAGATGTACTTACTCAATTTTAAATTTTTATAAATAATAAGTACAAAATTCTCTCTTTTTCTTTTTCTTCCATAAAGTTTTTTCTTCAAATTATTAGGTTGTAAGTTGTTCTTACATATTTTAGAATTTTTTCAAAATTATTAAAAATTCTTTTTCTTTTAATTCTCCAGAATGTTCTTCTCAAAATATTAGGTTGTAAGATGTACTTACATTATTTTAGGATTTTTCAAAATAAAAATTCTAAATTCCTTCTTCTTATAATTCTCCAGAATGTTTTTCTCTAAATATTAGGTTGTAAGATGTACTTACATTATTTTCGAGTTTTTAAAATTAAATTAAAAATTCTTTTTCTTTTAATTCTCCAGAATGTTCTTCTCAAAATATTAGGTTGTAAGATGTACTTACATTATTTTCGAATTTTTAAAAAATAAAATAAATTCAAAATTCTAAAACTCACAACTCATTCTTCATAATATTTCTTCATAGAAGCTTGATTGTACACTCCTTTGATTTTTCCTGAAACGATTTCCCTCAACTCATATGTGTTGTTATGCTTATCATTTACCACAACATATGGGCCAGTGTATAGTAATAGTAGTTTTTTGGTTATGCCTTCTAAGGTGCTAGGCAGCTCTCTATTTTTTAGGAGGACTTTTTCACCCTCTTTATATGTTACAATTCGCCCTATTGCCTTCTGGTATTTGGCTTGCCGTTTTTTCCTGATCTTCTGCTACCTTATTGTAAAATTTCAACTGGTTGAATTTCCTATTGTTGTTCGTTGGAAATTCAATGATTTGTTCAATGTCTCGGGGAGTCGGCTTCTCATACATGGCTGAGTATGGTGGAATTCCTATAGCTGGATGGTGGGCATAATTTAGGAATGTTTCTGTCGCTGCTAGGTACTCTTGCCACTTTTTCTGTTGGTTATGACAGTACGTGCGCAATAGCCTACCCACTTCTCTTAGTACTCTCTCAGCCGGATTGCTACTTGGGTGGTAGACTGATGTCTTATACGTTTTGACCCCAAGTGCTAATAAAGTGTCTCGCCATCTCCTCCCCTTAAATTGTGTACCATGGTCGGTAATAATAGAAGATGGTCTACCGATCTCTGGGATATACAAATCGATAATCACCGCCAAAACCTTTGCTGTCGTTGCCCGATTAACCGGATATAGCTTTATATACTTGGTGTAATGATCCATTATGATTACCAAGTATTTATATCTGTGCCGACCACCGCTACGGGGAAATGGCCCGCAGATATCCAAAAACACTTTTTCCAGTTTTGCGTTGGAAGTTATCGGTATCATGATACCCTCTGTCTTTTCATTGTTTACTTTTGCACATTGGCAGATCTTACAGGACTTGATGTATGTTCTCACCTTGCGGTTGATATTCTTGATCTTACAATTTTCCTCTAGAGCTTGTATCACTTTTAACGCTCCCATGTGACCATACCTGACATGGTAATCGATGATGACCTCCTTTTCGATTTGGTGTGGGATTATCACCTTCCATGTCTCATCGTCTAAGGCGGTTTTTATGAATAAAATTCCCTTGTTAAGGTGGTAGTATTTAGAAATGGTTTCATCATTGGCTTCCAAACGACTCACAATGTTTTTCAGCTTAGGATCAGACTGCTGATGGATTCGGATATTTATTAACAAAGCTTGTAAATCGGCTCTTGTCGTGAATATGTTATAAATTTTTACTAAGCTCTCCTTCTCTCCCTCGAAAGTCTGATCTTCTAGATTTATACGTGACAACACATCCGCTACCACGTTCTTCTTTCCTGGAATGTATTCCCATTTCAGGTCATATTCTTGTAGGGCGAGTACCCACCTAGCCAATCGGCCGTGACTCAATTTGCACCTACGAAGGAACGAGATGGATTTATGATCAGTTCGTACCGTGACTTGATATCCGAGAATGTACGTCCGGAACTTGCTGCATGCGAACACCACGCTCAACAATTCCTTTTCTGTCACACTGTAGTTCTTTTCGCACTGGTTCAGTGTGCGACTAGCGAAGCTTATTACCAGATGTTGTCCCTCCTCATCTTCCTGGTATAATGTCGTTCCTAAGCTTAGATCGCTAGCGTCACAGTTTAGAAAGAACGGTTTCTTAAAATCTGGGTGACGAAGTATCACACTCTCCAGAAACTTCTCTTTTATCAATCGGAAAGTAATATCTTGATCTTCACCCCAAGTCCATTTGTTTTTGGCAGATAACTGTGGTTGAAACTTGGCGGTCAACTCGGAATATCGGCTCTGAAACTTCCTGTAATAGTTACAGAGTCCGAGGAAAGATTGCAATTGTTTCCTGTTTCTTGGTTGCGGGAACCTCTGAATTGCCTCCACTTTTTCTGCTGATGGGGTAATACCTCTGTCGTCTAGGTTCAAGCCTAAGAATTGTACCTCGCGCGCTATGAACTTGGATTTCTCCAACTTCAATGTTATGTTGTTCTGCGCTAGTTTGTTTAGTACAAACTCCACTCTGTAACAGTGCTCCTCCCAGGTTCCGGATGTGATTAGTAGATCGTCGACATAGACGGTGGTAAATTGGAGCGCTTCTGGTCCCAAAATCTGGTCCATGCATGCCACAAATATGGCGACAGAATTGACAAGTCCGAAGGGCAGTCTCTTGAACTGGTAATTGCGCCCTTCGAAAATGAACGCTACATACTGGCGGCTTTGTGGATGCAGCTCTACCTGCCAATAACCACAGACCGTATCCCAGGTGCTAATAAAGTTAGTACCATGAAAACGCTTTAAGATTTCTTCTATTTCACCGGGAGATGTTCTGTCATTCACAATTGTCTTGTTCAACTCACGCGCATCTAAACAGAGCCGGACTTGTCCGTCTTTCTTCGGAACAGCAATAATTGGACTAGTGTAAGGTGATTGACTAATCTCAATTATGTCGTTTTCAATCATCTTGTTTATCTCTGTTCTCACGGCTTCTTTGAGCGACTGCGCTATTGGATATGACCTCCGGTTAAACTCTACGTTTTCTTTAAAACGAAGTTGGCACTGGTAGTTTTTTACCTTCCCTGGTTCATCAGAAAACACCGCCTTGTATTTCTCGTATATAGCGATTAGACGATCAGCCAGATGTGTTGGTATTTTCTTGTTATCGCTTCCGCACTGGAAATTCCGTATTTCTTGGATCTTAACTGACCATAAATCCTCTCCTCCATGATTGTATATTATGGGTTTATAAAGAGGGCTGTTTCTAATAACATTTATCTTACGAAGTTGTTGATGTATAGGGCTGGGAAGTATAGTTGTGCCTCCTACCAGATCTGCGGTCCATGTTACTCCGTCTGGGAAAAGTGATACTTTATTTAAATTAAGATCGATTACTGCCGAATATCTACGAAGAATATCGCAACCGACTAAGATGTCAAATGGTAATCCGGTGGCGATTAAAAATTCCATGTCTAAAGCTATATCACGGCTAACGACACTTAAGGAAACTTGCTTCCTAATGGTTTTATTCTGGCGGCCAGTTGCACCTACCAACACAATGTTGTTGACTGGTAACATTGGCAAAGTTTTTCCACATGTACATTGTATTCTCTCCAACTCATTGGAGTTTATTATTGAAATATTAGCTCCTGTGTCTATCATTATTTTAGCGGGAACTCCTTCCACCTCCGCTGTTATATAAATTATCTCATTATTACTGTTGCTGAGACTCTTCTCGTTCTCTTCCAAAAGTTCAGTTCGTATGTCTTTCAAAAAATGGTTACTGATAATAGTGATGTTTTTATCATTGTTTGCTTGTTGCAAATCATCCTTTTCTAACCCAGGAAGTATAAGCAGTAACGGGTCATCGTTGTTGATTACTGCCTCCTCTCGTTTAAAGCATTTTGGTCATTGTTTAAGTTACTGTTGACCGAGGCATCGTTCGGGAAACTCTGGTTTGTTTCCTGACGTTCTGTACCCTGGTTGATGTTTAACGCCCTGTTCTGTTGTCTGCCAAGATCTTCCAGGCTGGTACTTCGTCTTTCCTGTTCGTATCTTGGGCCGTCTCGTTCCGCACTCCTCCATCTTCGGTCGGCGCCGTGGAAGCTGCTCCTCCTCGGTTGATAATATCTCCTGGGTCCGCGATCTTCTGCTCTTATAAAATTTACCCTAGGGCGCGACACTCGGTTATTACTATTGCTATTATTATTATTACTAATATTATTATTATAGTAATTTCGGTTAGGTTGGTAAGGTCTGTCACCATTATTGTTGGGATATGGATTTCTCTGACTGTATGGGACATTATTATGTTGGTAAAAATTGTTTCTATTATTTGGGTAAGGGTTATTATTCCTCACTCCGTTAAAATTACCGTTAAACTGGTTATTACGCGGCTGGTTGTTAGGGCCGTCGTAATTACTGGGCTGGTTCCGGTTACTTGCATGGTTATTGCCGTTATTGGGGTAGGTAGTCGGCCTTACTTCTGGTCTCTCATTTCTCTTTCTGCTCTGCCGATAATACTCTTCGTTCTCGTATCCCTCCAATAACTCGGTCATTCCCTGGATCATCTTGATCTGGCTACCTCTCCGGGCCCTGATAATGTCCTCATCATAGTGATAAGATATCTTATTCACTAAACATTCTTCTGGGATTGCTGGCTCAAGGTGTTTTGCCATACACACCTTCCCCAAGAAATATGCCGTCATGCTGCTACCTAATTGTGACCTGTATCTTCCATTACAAATATTGTCTCGGATCAAGTTCTGGGTGGTCTCAGACCAGTATTTTGTCTTAAACATTTTCCGGAACTGTTGGTAGTCGGAAATTTCACTCCGGTTGGCCATCCACCAATTATCTGTTATGTCTCGGAAAGACTCGTCGAATATTTCCCTGCTATGGCTCCATTGGGTAATTTTATGCTTGGTCAAATATTCCTCTACCCTAGCCAGGAACTCCATCGGCTTGCGTTTGTATTGCCGGAAGTTGAGCCACTCTCGGCTTTCGTTGACGGGCAATCCGGTGAAATGAGTCGGTCTGTTTCTAATCGCTTCCATCTCCTCTCGGCTTTGTCGCACCTGACCGGTGATATTGGCCATGGTCTCTTGTATATCATTACATCGTTCTGTGACCTGGTTGCGTACTTTTCCGAATTCTTCTTGATTTTCCTTCCTCTGTTCTTCTACCTTCCTACGACTATGTTCTTCAATATTTGTGAACTTGGTGTTCACCGCTTCTTTAAACTCATGGACCTCCTTTTCAGTCTGGTTGCACTTTCCATCAATCTCTCGGATCTGTCGATTGACCATTATATTTTCTTCTTCCATCTTCTTATTCATCGCTTTCTTGTTAACATTGATTTCCTTATTCAGTTCTTCTCGCAACAATTCCATTCTTTCGTCCAGTTTGTCCAGATTCTCCTGATTGACTTCTCTTAATTCTTCTCTCAAAATTTGATTGTCCTCTCTCAATTCTTCCAGCTTCTCCCCCATCTTCTCTTCCAACTTCCTGTTGTCTTCCTTCAACTCTTCCTTCAATTGTCGGTTGTTCTTCTCTATCTTCTTCCTGGTTTCATCTATTTTCTGATTAGTATTCTCAATTTTATTAATCAATTCTTCTTTAGTCGCTTTGAATTCTTCTTTGAACGACTGGTTGTCTCCCTTCAATTCTTCTAACTTCTTCCCCATCTCTTCTTCCATCTTCTTGTTATCTTCCTTCAAATCTTCTATGTTCTGGTTCATCCCCGTCAACTCTTCTTTTGTGGATTGATTATCCTTCTTCAAGTCTTCCATCTTCTCTTCCATCTTCTTGCTGTTTTCTTCCATCTTCTCTTCCATCTTCTTGCTGTTCTCTTCTATCTTCTTATTTGTTTCTTCCTTGCTGGATTTGATATCTTCTTTCAAGGACTGGTTGTCTCCCTTCAACTCTTCCATGTTCTTGTTCATCCCACTCAATTCTTCTTTCAAGGACTGGTTATCACTCCCCATTTTCTTACTATTATCCTCCATTTCCTTCTTCAACTCTTCCTTGTTGGATTTGTTGCTCTCTTCTATTCTCTGACTCATTTGAAGGAACATTTCCATCATTCTCTCTAGAATTGGACCTTCTACTGTTTTGGATTTCTCGGGTCGTTCCTCTTGGATATTGACTTCCCCTGTCTGTGTGGGTATCTCCGGTTGTTCATTTTGTTTGGACAACACCGGTGGTAATACCTCTTCCGCCTCTACTGGCGTCGCCTCCTTGTTGTCCATGTCAGCTTCTATTTCTTTCTCGGCCTCCGCCGCCCGTTTCTTAGATGTTGCACGTCGTTGCATTTTCCCTCGAAATTCTCTGGCTTTGTAGCTGTTGCCTAGCTCCAACTAGTGATTGGGCAGAATGTATTGGCCTTCCAATCGCTAATTAAAGCCCCTAAAGTTGTGCGCCAATTTGTAATAAATCAGATTAAATAAATATAGATGTGTGTTGATGATATAAGAGATTATGGAGTATGTGACTCCGATGTAATCAAGCCCCACTGTTTGGATTAGCCAATTTGTAATAAATTAATAAATAAGTTGTAAGTTGTAATGTGTTTAATTGGTGTTTAAATTGGTGTGGCTCTCGACGTCTTACTGGTCTGAAACACTTCCTTAAGTTTCCCAGCTGGTCGATTCCCAATGGTAGCAAGACTGGTCGAGTAGCGTAATGTCGATGAAGTAATATATGCCCAGCTTCACCGAAAGTTTCAAAACAAAAATTATTGTTTTGAAGAAAATTTAAAAAGAATTATGTTTATAAAAAAAATAATTTAAAAAAAAAATTTTTAATTTTATTAATTAATTAATTAGGATCAATTAATTAATATAGGGCTGTGAAGTTTTAAACAGTGTAATGCTCTTCTGAAAATTTTTATTAAAGTTTTAGTATAATTTAAATAATCTATCACCACTCATAAGACTGTCTGTAAACCAATCGATACTTGTTTACCTTTTTATTTTTTAGGTTATCTTCACTTACGGGTGGTAAAGTCCTTGTAGATTATCAATTAGAATTATATTATTGGTAATTAGTATTATTGAAGAAATAAAGAACTATTAAGTATTGAAAAGTATTAATGTTTTTTATTAAGTAATAGCAATATTGACTCTTATCGATTAGTATCGATTCTCAGGATATCGAAAAAAGTTACAAGTATATGATATAAAAATTATATAGGGTTCTTTAAACAGCCAGTTATTACCAAAGTCAGAGATATCGGGCTAATATTTAAAAGTATAACGTTACAATCAAATTAATAGTTATTAATAAACACAGACATTGAATAATAATTTGTAAATATAATAATTGTTTTCACCAAACAGCTGAGTTGTACTAAGAAGAAGGCACTGGAATCGTCAAAGCAAATGGCCGCCGTCAAGTTGATCAAAATGTTGCTCGTTCCTTAGTGTTCCAAATAATGTATTTTCTGGCAAAATTCCTGTTCTTGTCTCTGCAAATCTCTTGTTAAATGTTGTGTAGTGACTGGTGTAGTGATTCTGGGTTGTATTTAGTATGTCTGTGTAATTATAAGTCAAAACACTTTTCCCAATTCCGACACTAATTTGGTTAATGTGTTATACAGTTTTCTGGTGTTTTGTGGTGTTTTTCAGAGTAGAAATGTATTGTTTAGTGTTAATTAGTGTTTCTTGATCGTTTTTGTCACAATGTATAGGTTCTGGAAAGATTTTATAATTCACTCCCGACTTTACAGTAACGTACTGTTCGCCACTAAACTTCACCTTTGTAAGATAGGTTAGATCGTCACAAAACTCTCGTTTATGTTATCCGTTCAAATACCAATAATCAACTAACTGTTTCCTTCAGTTTCAATTAAACTCTTAGCCCATATAATATTATCCTTAACATTGTTCAAAAATATTTTCACATCCTGTGTATACTTTACTATTTCACTATATGAATGCCTAAACTTTGGTTATTTGTCAATTTTATTCACTAGATGTGATTTAAATTAATCTTTCATTTCATTCAGCTTATTTTCAGATTAAATAATGCCATTTTATAGTGTTTTCTGTCCAAAAAATAGTAATTTCACTTTCAGTTTGGTATACTCTGAAGAGTCAAAATATCAAAATTTACTTCCTGTCATTATATAAATTCAGCCATTTTATCAGTTATATTTAATATTAATAATCCTATATTGTATTAAAAGGTTCATATTCCCTTATTTTCTGGTAATTAATTGAATTAGTTGTATTCTGAAACATTATTCTGGAATATATGATTCCCATGTCCAAATTTCTGAGTTTAGTCATTTTCATTTTTATTTATAATTCTGAATATATTTATTAAAATCTCTCTAAATGGTATGTGCAATTATATGGCATGATCTCAAGTTTATTTTGTCTAAACCCCTTTTGTTTATTTGCTTTTAAATGAGTAATTTCTCTGTTTTGATGAAGTTTGGTTTCCATTCTTTTGGCCTATGATTTTTTAACAATTTTTCTTACAAAATAATTTACAAACAATATATGATGTGTGATACCCTCTCTGACTTTTACAAATAGTATTATAAATTAAACATGTTTTCAAATTACACAAAAACAATTAGTATTGGTTACAATACAAATAATAGTTAAACAAAATAAAGAATATTTTTTTTAAATAAATGGTTGTCTTCAAGTCAGACATTTTGCAACAAAATCCCCATTTCCAAACATGGAAATATGGCTTACAAAAAAAAGGTTTTTTACTAACTAACATCTTAATTGCCCTCTACTATTTACAAGTATTAACTATTTTTATAGTTCTGATGTTAGTTGTATCAGACCCAAACAAATGGCCTTATATCTAAAACATTTTTAAACATTCTTGTACTATATACATAAAAACCTTATATTTATATTCTTATTTCTAACTATTATTATAAGTAGGATTCTACAGTTTTTATACCGTCTTTTATACATTGTCTTTGGGGAATTGTACCCTGTCATTAAGAAATAAATAGTATGAATTGTTCAAAAGGTATTATGAACTCTGTTTTTCTTTTTTCATGTAAAACAAAATGTTATTTTAAACAGATTCATGTCTTATGAACAACATATTGTCACAGTACACATTTTAAGTCATTGAAAAATGCATATTTCATTGCATCCAATGTTTGTGATTGCCAAGAATGAAACACAAGGTTCATTTTTTATAATACCCAAAACTATCACTGGTTCACTTTCACTTATATATTATGTTAATGCTAAATGGTTGTATAGTCTTATCAACATAATAAATTGGTTAGCGTTTTTCAATGGAGATTTGTTCCATGGGTACTATATTATTGTTTCATCTTAGTTCACAGGAAACTTTTACTTTGTTCACTTCTCTCTCTTAAATTTATATACATGTGGTTTTTATTTCGTTATACTTTTGTTTTTAGATATTTATTTTGGGGATATAGGGATTTGGGTGTCTTTTATAAGAGCATGACGTCTTCTTCAGGATGCTGCCCTCTTCTTCTTTCTTCAGTCTTCTTTTCTCCTGCCTTCTGGGACTGGTATCTTCTCCATCTTCTTCTTGTTGCCATCAGGTTTCTTGGGATCTTCTCCATCTTCTTCTTTATTTCAGAAATACACAACCTGTATTGGTTGATCTTGGCTTATTTTAGGGTTTCTATTCTATTTATTCTCCCTCGTTGTGGGTTTGGTCATATTGTGTACTGCTTTGTTATTTACTATTTTACCTTCCTGGGTTATACCTTGAAAACCTTTGGTTATGAGACTGGTCTTGGATGACTCATCACTAGTAACTCCTTTTATTTGAACTTGTATTTTCTTTATAATAATGATTTCTTTCCACAGTTGCTATGAATTAATTTATTTATATTAGACTTAAAGCTTTCTTCCAAATTTAAATATTATAACTTCATTATTCTAATGATCAATTGCCATTCAATATTATGCTTATATCTGTCATGTTACAGATTGCTCCCCTCCAGAAGTAATTATTTCAGACATGTTTATGAATGAAATAATTTCTTATGATAATTTCATCATTTCTTATAATTCATTTTCTTCTCCATTTTTATATCAACTTTTTTATATTAGAGTTTTATTGATTTTATATATATGGTTACTTGTCTTACTACTGATTCTTTTCGGATAGTTAGTGTCTTCTGAGATATATTATAATTGTAATACATTTTCTTTCTATATCAACTTCGTGTTGTATCCTTGGGATATTAATTCCCTAACATTCCCTATCACGTGGGCTGGGGCAGATCAGAGGGGCACTGTACGCTACTTCTCTGCTGGCCATACACCACTTCTATAAATTGAGTACAGAGGCATATCCATCCCTGCTCAAAAAACATAATGCTGCTGGAATTATCTTCAGTCAGTCATCGAATAAATAAATAAAAAGTAGTCTCATTTTCGACTAATAAAAATATCTTTGGATTCTCCACTTCGTAGTCTCTCAGATTATCTCAAATTTTCTATCTTAATAAATCTTCATAATCATTATTATACTCATTACATATATATTTTTTCAAAACTCTTAACTTGTCTGATATATTTAATTTAATTATGGTTGAAAAACTTTCTTTTAATAATTCTGGTTACTGTTTACTGTGTAACTCTCTTTCTTCTTCTTTCTGAATTCTCTTTATACTTTCTTCTGGTTACTGATAGTATTAGCATGGTCTTTATATATAGTCTTTCTTATTCATTATTTGAATGGTCTTAATATATTATATTTAATTTTTTAACATTGTATCTTTACATTAGATATACAGGTTGTTATATTGATCATTTTATTTAAACATTTTGGTTCTTTCCTTTCTCTTAGAAAGTTATTAATCTGTCTTCGCATTCATTAGCATTAATTCATTTATATTATATTTCATGTGGTATTTCTTCTCTTTGCATTTCATATAGGTTTTATTATTATTATTTGTTCAAAATCATCTTCTCCATCTGTTTGGTATGAGTTGTTCTTCTTCGCTCTTAATTAACTGTTTTCATTATCGTTTCATAGGTAATTAGTCTCTTTGCTTCCAAATTTTTTTCCTTCTCTGGCATATTACACTCTTTTTTGTTATTCTTCTCTACTCCTTCAAATGCTATTGTGAATGTCTAGCATTTATTCTGGATTAACGTTAATTCTCTTTTCTGAATTAATCACTTTATTTTCTTCTCAATTCAATCATAATTGACACATAATTATTTTTTGTTGGAACTTGGTTAGTTTTAATGTAAAATTCAAACTATTCTTTTTATTTAATTGAAAAATATTTCTCATAAATCCTCGTAACATGTTGATCTTATCTTGTTTCAAAGTACTGACGTTCTATCAACATTCAAATTCTGTTTAATTCATTTATTCCCAGAATTGTTTCATTCAGACTTGTTTATAGTACTGTGATTTTACTATTATTTCTGAATGTTTTGGTATTTCTCCAAATTCAAATTCTTCTTAATTATTTACCATAAAGTTTTCTCACAAACTTAGTTATAGTAAGTTGGTCTTACTTTATTTTTAAATTTTTTGTAAAATTAAGTTCAAAATTCTCTCTCTTTCTCTTTCTTCCATAAAGTTTTGTTCTAAATTATCAGGTTGTAGTAAGAAGTACTTACTCAATTTTAAATTTTTATAATTATATTTCAATTCAAAAGTCTTTCTTTTTCTTTCTTCCATAAAGTTTGTTCCAAAATTATTAGGTTGTAGTAAGATGTACTTACTCAATTTTAAATTTTTATAAATAATAAGTACAAAATTCTCTCTTTTTCTTTTTCTTCCATAAAGTTTTTTCTTCAAATTATTAGGTTGTAAGTTGTTCTTACATATTTTAGAATTTTTTCAAAATTATTAAAAATTCTTTTTCTTTTAATTCTCCAGAATGTTCTACTCAAAATATTAGGTTGTAAGATGTACTTACATTATTTTAGGATTTTTCAAAATAAAAATTCTAAATTCCTTCTTCTTATAATTCTCCAGAATGTTTTTCTCTAAATATTAGGTTGTAAGATGTACTTACATTATTTTCGAGTTTTTAAAATTAAATTAAAAATTCTTTTTCTTTTAATTCTCCAGAATGTTCTTCTCAAAATATTAGGTTGTAAGATGTACTTACATTATTTTCGAATTTTTAAAAAATAAAATAAATTCAAAATTCTAAAACTCACAACTCATTCTTCATAATATTTCTTCATAGAAGCTTGATTGTACACTCCTTTGATTTTTCCTGAAACGATTTCCCTCAACTCATATGTGTTGTTATGCTTATCATTTACCACAACATATGGGCCAGTGTATAGTAATAGTAGTTTTTTGGTTATGCCTTCTAAGGTGCTAGGCAGCTCTCTATTTTTTAGGAGGACTTTTTCACCCTCTTTATATGTTACAATTCGCCCTATTGCCTTCTGGTATTTGGCTTGCCGTTTTTCCTGATCTTCTGCTACCTTATTGTAAAATTTCAACTGGTTGAATTTCCTATTGTTGTTCGTTGGAAATTCAATGATTTGTTCAATGTCTCGGGGAGTCGGCTTCTCATACATGGCTGAGTATGGTGGAATTCCTATAGCTGGATGGTGGGCATAATTTAGGAATGTTTCTGTCGCTGCTAGGTACTCTTGCCACTTTTTCTGTTGGTTATGACAGTACGTGCGCAATAGCCTACCCACTTCTCTTAGTACTCTCTCAGCCGGATTGCTACTTGGGTGGTAGACTGATGTCTTATACGTTTTGACCCCAAGTGCTAATAAAGTGTCTCGCCATCTCCTCCCCTTAAATTGTGTACCATGGTCGGTAATAATAGAAGATGGTCTACCGATCTCTGGGATATACAAATCGATAATCACCGCCAAAACCTTTGCTGTCGTTGCCCGATTAACCGGATATAGCTTTATATACTTGGTGTAATGATCCATTATGATTACCAAGTATTTATATCTGTGCCGACCACCGCTACGGGGAAATGGCCCGCAGATATCCAAAAACACTTTTTCCAGTTTTGCGTTGGAAGTTATCGGTATCATGATACCCTCTGTCTTTTCATTGTTTACTTTTGCACATTGGCAGATCTTACAGGACTTGATGTATGTTCTCACCTTGCGGTTGATATTCTTGATCTTACAATTTTCCTCTAGAGCTTGTATCACTTTTAACGCTCCCATGTGACCATACCTGACATGGTAATCGATGATGACCTCCTTTTCGATTTGGTGTGGGATTATCACCTTCCATGTCTCATCGTCTAAGGCGGTTTTTATGAATAAAATTCCCTTGTTAAGGTGGTAGTATTTAGAAATGGTTTCATCATTGGCTTCCAAACGACTCACAATGTTTTTCAGCTTAGGATCAGACTGCTGATGGATTCGGATATTTATTAACAAAGCTTGTAAATCGGCTCTTGTCGTGAATATGTTATAAATTTTTACTAAGCTCTCCTTCTCTCCCTCGAAAGTCTGATCTTCTAGATTTATACGTGACAACACATCCGCTACCACGTTCTTCTTTCCTGGAATGTATTCCCATTTCAGGTCATATTCTTGTAGGGCGAGTACCCACCTAGCCAATCGGCCGTGACTCAATTTGCACCTACGAAGGAACGAGATGGATTTATGATCAGTTCGTACCGTGACTTGATATCCGAGAATGTACGTCCGGAACTTGCTGCATGCGAACACCACGCTCAACAATTCCTTTTCTGTCACACTGTAGTTCTTTTCGCACTGGTTCAGTGTGCGACTAGCGAAGCTTATTACCAGATGTTGTCCCTCCTCATCTTCCTGGTATAATGTCGTTCCTAAGCTTAGATCGCTAGCGTCACAGTTTAGAAAGAACGGTTTCTTAAAATCTGGGTGACGAAGTATCACACTCTCCAGAAACTTCTCTTTTATCAATCGGAAAGTAATATCTTGATCTTCACCCCAAGTCCATTTGTTTTTGGCAGATAACTGTGGTTGAAACTTGGCGGTCAACTCGGAATATCGGCTCTGAAACTTCCTGTAATAGTTACAGAGTCCGAGGAAAGATTGCAATTGTATCCTGTTTCTTGGTTGCGGGAACCTCTGAATTGCCTCCACTTTTTCTGCTGATGGGGTAATACCTCTGTCGTCTAGGTTCAAGCCTAAGAATTGTACCTCGCGCGCTATGAACTTGGATTTCTCCAACTTCAATGTTATGTTGTTCTGCGCTAGTTTGTTTAGTACAAACTCCACTCTGTAACAGTGCTCCTCCCAGGTTCCGGATGTGATTAGTAGATCGTCGACATAGACGGTGGTAAATTGGAGCGCTTCTGGTCCCAAAATCTGGTCCATGCATGCCACAAATATGGCGACAGAATTGACAAGTCCGAAGGGCAGTCTCTTGAACTGGTAATTGCGCCCTTCGAAAATGAACGCTACATACTGGCGGCTTTGTGGATGCAGCTCTACCTGCCAATAACCACAGACCGTATCCCAGGTGCTAATAAAGTTAGTACCATGAAAACGCTTTAAGATTTCTTCTATTTCACCGGGAGATGTTCTGTCATTCACAATTGTCTTGTTCAACTCACGCGCATCTAAACAGAGCCGGACTTGTCCGTCTTTCTTCGGAACAGCAATAATTGGACTAGTGTAAGGTGATTGACTAATCTCAATTATGTCGTTTTCAATCATCTTGTTTATCTCTGTTCTCACGGCTTCTTTGAGCGACTGCGCTATTGGATATGACCTCCGGTTAAACTCTACGTTTTCTTTAAAACGAAGATGGCACTGGTAGTTTTTTACCTTCCCTGGTTCATCAGAAAACACCGCCTTGTATTTCTCGTATATAGCGATTAGACGATCAGCCAGATGTGTTGGTATTTTCTTGTTATCGCTTCCGCACTGGAAATTCCGTATTTCTTGGATCTTAACTGACCATAAATCCTCTCCTCCATGATTGTATATTATGGGTTTATAAAGAGGGCTGTTTCTAATAACATTTATCTTACGAAGTTGTTGATGTATAGGGCTGGGAAGTATAGTTGTGCCTCCTACCAGATCTGCGGTCCATGTTACTCCGTCTGGGAAAAGTGATACTTTATTTAAATTAAGATCGATTACTGCCGAATATCTACGAAGAATATCGCAACCGACTAAGATGTCAAATGGTAATCCGGTGGCGATTAAAAATTCCATGTCTAAAGCTATATCACGGCTAACGACACTTAAGGAAACTTGCTTCCTAATGGTTTTATTCTGGCGGCCAGTTGCACCTACCAACACAATGTTGTTGACTGGTAACATTGGCAAAGTTTTTCCACATGTACATTGTATTCTCTCCAACTCATTGGAGTTTATTATTGAAATATTAGCTCCTGTGTCTATCATTATTTTAGCGGGAACTCCTTCCACCTCCGCTGTTATATAAATTATCTCATTATTACTGTTGCTGAGACTCTTCTCGTTCTCTTCCAAAAGTTCAGTTCGTATGTCTTTCAAATAATGGTTACTGATAATAGTGATGTTTTTATCATTGTTTGCTTGTTGCAAATCATCCTTTTCTAACCCAGGAAGTATAAGCAGTAACGGGTCATCGTTGTTGATTACTGCCTCCTCTCGTTTAAAGCATTTTGCTCATTGTTTAAGTTACTGTTGACCGAGGCATCGTTCGGGAAACTCTGGTTTGTTTCCTGACGTTCTGTACCCTGGTTGATGTTTAACGCCCTGTTCTGTTGTCTGCCAAGATCTTCCAGGCTGGTACTTCGTCTTTCCTGTTCGTATCTTGGGCCGTCTCGTTCCGCACTCCTCCATCTTCGGTCGGCGCCGTGGAAGCTGCTCCTCCTCGGTTGATAATATCTCCTGGGTCCGCGATCTTCTGCTCTTATAAAATTTACCCTAGGGCGCGACACTCGGTTATTACTATTGCTATTATTATTATTACTAATATTATTATTATAGTAATTTCGGTTAGGTTGGTAAGGTCTGTCACCATTATTGTTGGGATATGGATTTCTCTGACTGTATGGGACATTATTATGTTGGTAAAAATTGTTTCTATTATTTGGGTAAGGGTTATTATTCCTCACTCCGTTAAAATTACCGTTAAACTGGTTATTACGCGGCTGGTTGTTAGGGCCGTCGTAATTACTGGGCTGGTTCCGGTTACTTGCATGGTTATTGCCGTTATTGGGGTAGGTAGTCGGCCTTACTTCTGGTCTCTCATTTCTCTTTCTGCTCTGCCGATAATACTCTTCGTTCTCGTATCCCTCCAATAACTCGGTCATTCCCTGGATCATCTTGATCTGGCTACCTCTCCGGGCCCTGATAATGTCCTCATCATAGTGATAAGATATCTTATTCACTAAACATTCTTCTGGGATTGCTGGCTCAAGGTGTTTTGCCATACACACCTTCCCCAAGAAATATGCCGTCATGCTGCTACCTAATTGTGACCTGTATCTTCCATTACAAATATTGTCTCGGATCAAGTTCTGGGTGGTCTCAGACCAGTATTTTGTCTTAAACATTTTCCGGAACTGTTGATAGTCGGAAATTTCACTCCGGTTGGCCATCCACCAATTATCTGTTATGTCTCGGAAAGACTCGTCGAATATTTCCCTGCTATGGCTCCATTGGGTAATTTTATGCTTGGTCAAATATTCCTCTACCCTAGCCAGGAACTCCATCGGCTTGCGTTTGTATTGCCGGAAGTTGAGCCACTCTCGGCTTTCGTTGACGGGCAATCCGGTGAAATGAGTCGGTCTGTTTCTAATCGCTTCCATCTCCTCTCGGCTTTGTCGCACCTGACCGGTGATATTGGCCATGGTCTCTTGTATATCATTACATCGTTCTGTGACCTGGTTGCGTACTTTTCCGAATTCTTCTTGATTTTCCTTCCTCTGTTCTTCTACCTTCCTACGACTATGTTCTTCAATATTTGTGAACTTGGTGTTCACCGCTTCTTTAAACTCATGGACCTCCTTTTCAGTCTGGTTGCACTTTCCATCAATCTCTCGGATCTGTCGATTGACCATTATATTTTCTTCTTCCATCTTCTTATTCATCGCTTTCTTGTTAACATTGATTTCCTTATTCAGTTCTTCTCGCAACAATTCCATTCTTTCGTCCAGTTTGTCCAGATTCTCCTGATTGACTTCTCTTAATTCTTTTCTCAAAATTTGATTGTCCTCTCTCAATTCTTCCAGCTTCTCCCCCATCTTCTCTTCCAACTTCCTGTTGTCTTCCTTCAACTCTTCCTTCAATTGTCGGTTGTTCTTCTCTATCTTCTTCCTGGTTTCATCTATTTTCTGATTAGTATTCTCAATTTTATTAATCAATTCTTCTTTAGTCGCTTTGAATTCTTCTTTGAACGACTGGTTGTCTCCCTTCAATTCTTCTAACTTCTTCCCCATCTCTTCTTCCATCTTCTTGTTATCTTCCTTCAAATCTTCTATGTTCTGGTTCATCCCCGTCAACTCTTCTTTTGTGGATTGATTATCCTTCTTCAAGTCTTCCATCTTCTCTTCCATCTTCTTGCTGTTTTCTTCCATCTTCTCTTCCATCTTCTTGCTGTTCTCTTCTATCTTCTTATTTGTTTCTTCCTTGCTGGATTTGATATCTTCTTTCAAGGACTGGTTGTCTCCCTTCAACTCTTCCATGTTCTTGTTCATCCCACTCAATTCTTCTTTCAAGGACTGGTTATCACTCCCCATTTTCTTACTATTATCCTCCATTTCCTTCTTCAACTCTTCCTTGTTGGATTTGTTGCTCTCTTCTATTCTCTGACTCATTTGAAGGAACATTTCCATCATTCTCTCTAGAATTGGACCTTCTACTGTTTTGGATTTCTCGGGTCGTTCCTCTTGGATATTGACTTCCCCTGTCTGTGTGGGTATCTCCGGTTGTTCATTTTGTTTGGACAACACCGGTGGTAATACCTCTTCCGCCTCTACTGGCGTCGCCTCCTTGTTGTCCATGTCAGCTTCTATTTCTTTCTCGGCCTCCGCCGCCCGTTTCTTAGATGTTGCACGTCGTTGCATTTTCCCTCGAAATTCTCTGGCTTTGTAGCTGTTGCCTAGCTCCAACTAGTGATTGGGCAGAATGTATTGGCCTTCCAATCGCTAATTAAAGCCCCTAAAGTTGTGCGCCAATTTGTAATAAATCAGATTAAATAAATATAGATGTGTGTTGATGATATAAGAGATTATGGAGTATGTGACTCCGATGTAATCAAGCCCCACTGTTTGGATTAGCCAATTTGTAATAAATTAATAAATAAGTTGTAAGTTGTAATGTGTTTAATTGGTGTTTAAATTGGTGTGGCTCTCGACGTCTTACTGGTCTGAAACACTTCCTTAAGTTTCCCAGCTGGTCGATTCCCAATGGTAGCAAGACTGGTCGAGTAGCGTAATGTCGATGAAGTAATATATGCCCAGCTTCACCGAAAGTTTCAAAACAAAAATTATTGTTTTGAAGAAAATTTAAAAAGAATTATGTTTATAAAAAAAATAATTTAAAAAAAAAATTTTTAATTTTATTAATTAATTAATTAGGATCAATTAATTAATATAGGGCTGTGAAGTTTTAAACAGTGTAATGCTCTTCTGAAAATTTTTATTAAAGTTTTAGTATAATTTAAATAATCTATCACCACTCATAAGACTGTCTGTAAACCAATCGATACTTGTTTACCTTTTTATTTTTTAGGTTATCTTCACTTACGGGTGGTAAAGTCCTTGTAGATTATCAATTAGAATTATATTATTGGTAATTAGTATTATTGAAGAAATAAAGAACTATTAAGTATTGAAAAGTATTAATGTTTTTTATTAAGTAATAGCAATATTGACTCTTATCGATTAGTATCGATTCTCAGGATATCGAAAAAAGTTACAAGTATATGATATAAAAATTATATAGGGTTCTTTAAACAGCCAGTTATTACCAAAGTCAGAGATATCGGGCTAATATTTAAAAGTATAACGTTACAATCAAATTAATAGTTATTAATAAACACAGACATTGAATAATAATTTGTAAATATAATAATTGTTTTCACCAAACAGCTGAGTTGTACTAAGAAGAAGGCACTGGAATCGTCAAAGCAAATGGCCGCCGTCAAGTTGATCAAAATGTTGCTCGTTCCTTAGTGTTCCAAATAATGTATTTTCTGGCAAAATTCCTGTTCTTGTCTCTGCAAATCTCTTGTTAAATGTTGTGTAGTGACTGGTGTAGTGATTCTGGGTTGTATTTAGTATGTCTGTGTAATTATAAGTCAAAACACTTTTCCCAATTCCGACACTAATTTGGTTAATGTGTTATACAGTTTTCTGGTGTTTTTCAGAGTAGAAATGTATTGTTTAGTGTTAATTAGTGTTTCTTGATCGTTTTTGTCACAATGTATAGGTTCTGGAAAGATTTTATAATTCACTCCCGACTTTACAGTAACGTACTGTTCGCCACTAAACTTCACCTTTGTAAGATAGGTTAGATCGTCACAAAACTCTCGTTTATGTTATCCGTTCAAATACCAATAATCAACTAACTGTTTCCTTCAGTTTCAATTAAACTCTTAGCCCATATAATATTATCCTTAACATTGTTCAAAAATATTTTCACATCCTGTGTATACTTTACTATTTCACTATATGAATGCCTAAACTTTGGTTATTTGTCAATTTTATTCACTAGATGTGATTTAAATTAATCTTTCATTTCATTCAGCTTATTTTCAGATTAAATAATGCCATTTTATAGTGTTTTCTGTCCAAAAAATAGTAATTTCACTTTCAGTTTGGTATACTCTGAAGAGTCAAAATATCAAAATTTACTTCCTGTCATTATATAAATTCAGCCATTTTATCAGTTATATTTAATATTAATAATCCTATATTGTATTAAAAGGTTCATATTCCCTTATTTTCTGGTAATTAATTGAATTAGTTGTATTCTGAAACATTATTCTGGAATATATGATTCCCATGTCCAAATTTCTGAGTTTAGTCATTTTCATTTTTATTTATAATTCTGAATATATTTATTAAAATCTCTCTAAATGGTATGTGCAATTATATGGCATGATCTCAAGTTTATTTTGTCTAAACCCCTTTTGTTTATTTGCTTTTAAATGAGTAATTTCTCTGTTTTGATGAAGTTTGGTTTCCATTCTTTTGGCCTATGATTTTTTAACAATTTTTCTTACAAAATAATTTACAAACAATATATGATGTGTGATACCCTCTCTGACTTTTACAAATAGTATTATAAATTAAACATGTTTTCAAATTACACAAAAACAATTAGTATTGGTTACAATACAAATAATAGTTAAACAAAATAAAGAATATTTTTTTTAAATAAATGGTTGTCTTCAAGTCAGACATTTTGCAACAAAATCCCCATTTCCAAACATGGAAATATGGCTTACAAAAAAAAGGTTTTTTACTAACTAACATCTTAATTGCCCTCTACTATTTACAAGTATTAACTATTTTTATAGTTCTGATGTTAGTTGTATCAGACCCAAACAAATGGCCTTATATCTAAAACATTTTTAAACATTCTTGTACTATATACATAAAAACCTTATATTTATATTCTTATCTCTAACTATTATTATAAGTAGGATTCTACAGTTTTTATACCGTCTTTTATACATTGTCTTTGGGGAATTGTACCCTGTCATTAAGAAATAAATAGTATGAATTGTTCAAAAGGTATTATGAACTCTGTTTTTCTTTTTTCATGTAAAACAAAATGTTATTTTAAACAGATTCATGTCTTATGAACAACATATTGTCACAGTACACATTTTAAGTCATTGAAAAATGCATATTTCATTGCATCCAATGTTTGTGATTGCCAAGAATGAAACACAAGGTTCATTTTTTATAATACCCAAAACTATCACTGGTTCACTTTCACTTATATATTATGTTAATGCTAAATGGTTGTATAGTCTTATCAACATAATAAATTGGTTAGCGTTTTTCAATGGAGATTTGTTCCATGGGTACTATATTATTGTTTCATCTTAGTTCACAGGAAACTTTTACTTTGTTCACTTCTCTCTCTTAAATTTATATACATGTGGTTTTTATTTCGTTATACTTTTGTTTTTAGATATTTATTTTGGGGATATAGGGATTTGGGTGTCTTTTATAAGAGCATGACGTCTTCTTCAGGATGCTGCCCTCTTCTTCTTTCTTCAGTCTTCTTTTCTCCTGCCTTCTGGGACTGGTATCTTCTCCATCTTCTTCTTGTTGCCATCAGGTTTCTTGGGATCTTCTCCATCTTCTTCTTTATTTCAGAAATACACAACCTGTATTGGTTGATCTTGGCTTATTTTAGGGTTTCTATTCTATTTATTCTCCCTCGTTGTGGGTTTGGTCATATTGTGTACTGCTTTGTTATTTACTATTTTACCTTCCTGGGTTATACCTTGAAAACCTTTGGTTATGAGACTGGTCTTGGATGACTCATCACTAGTAACTCCTTTTATTTGAACTTGTATTTTCTTTATAATAATGATTTCTTTCCACAGTTGCTATGAATTAATTTATTTATATTAGACTTAAAGCTTTCTTCCAAATTTAAATATTATAACTTCATTATTCTAATGATCAATTGCCATTCAATATTATGCTTATATCTGTCATGTTACAGATTGCTCCCCTCCAGAAGTAATTATTTCAGACATGTTTATGAATGAAATAATTTCTTATGATAATTTCATCATTTCTTATAATTCATTTTCTTCTCCATTTTTATATCGACTTTTTTATATTAGAGTTTTATTGATTTTATATATATGGTTACTTGTCTTACTACTGATTCTTTTCGGATAGTTAGTGTCTTCTGAGATATATTATAATTGTAATACATTTTCTTTCTATATCAACTTCGTGTTGTATCCTTGGGATATTAATTCCCTAACATTCCCTATCACGTGGGCTGGGGCAGATCAGAGGGGCACTGTACGCTACTTCTCTGCTGGCCATACACCACTTCTATAAATTGAGTACAGAGGCATATCCATCCCTGCTCAAAAAACATAATGCTGCTGGAATTATCTTCAGTCAGTCATCGAATAAATAAATAAAAAGTAGTCTCATTTTCGACTAATAAAAATATCTTTGGATTCTCCACTTCGTAGTCTCTCAGATTATCTCAAATTTTCTATCTTAATAAATCTTCATAATCATTATTATACTCATTACATATATATTTTTTCAAAACTCTTAACTTGTCTGATATATTTAATTTAATTATGGTTGAAAAACTTTCTTTTAATAATTCTGGTTACTGTTTACTGTGTAACTCTCTTTCTTCTTCTTTCTGAATTCTCTTTATACTTTCTTCTGGTTACTGATAGTATTAGCATGGTCTTTATATATAGTCTTTCTTATTCATTATTTGAATGGTCTTAATATATTATATTTAATTTTTTAACATTGTATCTTTACATTAGATATACAGGTTGTTATATTGATCATTTTATTTAAACATTTTGGTTCTTTCCTTTCTCTTAGAAAGTTATTAATCTGTCTTCGCATTCATTAGCATTAATTCATTTATATTATATTTCATGTGGTATTTCTTCTCTTTGCATTTCATATAGGTTTTATTATTATTATTTGTTCAAAATCATCTTCTCCATCTGTTTGGTATGAGTTGTTCTTCTTCGCTCTTAATTAACTGTTTTCATTATCGTTTCATAGGTAATTAGTCTCTTTGCTTCCAAATTTTTTTCCTTCTCTGGCATATTACACTCTTTTTTGTTATTCTTCTCTACTCCTTCAAATGCTATTGTGAATGTCTAGCATTTATTCTGGATTAACGTTAATTCTCTTTTCTGAATTAATCACTTTATTTTCTTCTCAATTCAATCATAATTGACACATAATTATTTTTTGTTGGAACTTGGTTAGTTTTAATGTAAAATTCAAACTATTCTTTTTATTTAATTGAAAAATATTTCTCATAAATCCTCGTAACATGTTGATCTTATCTTGTTTCAAAGTACTGACGTTCTATCAACATTCAAATTCTGTTTAATTCATTTATTCCCAGAATTGTTTCATTCAGACTTGTTTATAGTACTGTGATTTTACTATTATTTCTGAATGTTTTGGTATTTCTCCAAATTCAAATTCTTCTTAATTATTTACCATAAAGTTTTCTCACAAACTTAGTTATAGTAAGTTGGTCTTACTTTATTTTTAAATTTTTTGTAAAATTAAGTTCAAAATTCTCTCTCTTTCTCTTTCTTCCATAAAGTTTTGTTCTAAATTATCAGGTTGTAGTAAGAAGTACTTACTCAATTTTAAATTTTTATAATTATATTTCAATTCAAAAGTCTTTCTTTTTCTTTCTTCCATAAAGTTTGTTCCAAAATTATTAGGTTGTAGTAAGATGTACTTACTCAATTTTAAATTTTTATAAATAATAAGTACAAAATTCTCTCTTTTTCTTTTTCTTCCATAAAGTTTTTTCTTCAAATTATTAGGTTGTAAGTTGTTCTTACATATTTTAGAATTTTTTCAAAATTATTAAAAATTCTTTTTCTTTTAATTCTCCAGAATGTTCTTCTCAAAATATTAGGTTGTAAGATGTACTTACATTATTTTAGGATTTTTCAAAATAAAAATTCTAAATTCCTTCTTCTTATAATTCTCCAGAATGTTTTTCTCTAAATATTAGGTTGTAAGATGTACTTACATTATTTTCGAGTTTTTAAAATTAAATTAAAAATTCTTTTTCTTTTAATTCTCCAGAATGTTCTTCTCAAAATATTAGGTTGTAAGATGTACTTACATTATTTTCGAATTTTTAAAAAATAAAATAAATTCAAAATTCTAAAACTCACAACTCATTCTTCATAATATTTCTTCATAGAAGCTTGATTGTACACTCCTTTGATTTTTCCTGAAACGATTTCCCTCAACTCATATGTGTTGTTATGCTTATCATTTACCACAACATATGGGCCAGTGTATAGTAATAGTAGTTTTTTGGTTATGCCTTCTAAGGTGCTAGGCAGCTCTCTATTTTTTAGGAGGACTTTTTCACCCTCTTTATATGTTACAATTCGCCCTATTGCCTTCTGGTATTTGGCTTGCCGTTTTTCCTGATCTTCTGCTACCTTATTGTAAAATTTCAACTGGTTGAATTTCCTATTGTTGTTCGTTGGAAATTCAATGATTTGTTCAATGTCTCGGGGAGTCGGCTTCTCATACATGGCTGAGTATGGTGGAATTCCTATAGCTGGATGGTGGGCATAATTTAGGAATGTTTCTGTCGCTGCTAGGTACTCTTGCCACTTTTTCTGTTGGTTATGACAGTACGTGCGCAATAGCCTACCCACTTCTCTTAGTACTCTCTCAGCCGGATTGCTACTTGGGTGGTAGACTGATGTCTTATACGTTTTGACCCCAAGTGCTAATAAAGTGTCTCGCCATCTCCTCCCCTTAAATTGTGTACCATGGTCGGTAATAATAGAAGATGGTCTACCGATCTCTGGGATATACAAATCGATAATCACCGCCAAAACCTTTGCTGTCGTTGCCCGATTAACCGGATATAGCTTTATATACTTGGTGTAATGATCCATTATGATTACCAAGTATTTATATCTGTGCCGACCACCGCTACGGGGAAATGGCCCGCAGATATCCAAAAACACTTTTTCCAGTTTTGCGTTGGAAGTTATCGGTATCATGATACCCTCTGTCTTTTCATTGTTTACTTTTGCACATTGGCAGATCTTACAGGACTTGATGTATGTTCTCACCTTGCGGTTGATATTCTTGATCTTACAATTTTCCTCTAGAGCTTGTATCACTTTTAACGCTCCCATGTGACCATACCTGACATGGTAATCGATGATGACCTCCTTTTCGATTTGGTGTGGGATTATCACCTTCCATGTCTCATCGTCTAAGGCGGTTTTTATGAATAAAATTCCCTTGTTAAGGTGGTAGTATTTAGAAATGGTTTCATCATTGGCTTCCAAACGACTCACAATGTTTTTCAGCTTAGGATCAGACTGCTGATGGATTCGGATATTTATTAACAAAGCTTGTAAATCGGCTCTTGTCGTGAATATGTTATAAATTTTTACTAAGCTCTCCTTCTCTCCCTCGAAAGTCTGATCTTCTAGATTTATACGTGACAACACATCCGCTACCACGTTCTTCTTTCCTGGAATGTATTCCCATTTCAGGTCATATTCTTGTAGGGCGAGTACCCACCTAGCCAATCGGCCGTGACTCAATTTGCACCTACGAAGGAACGAGATGGATTTATGATCAGTTCGTACCGTGACTTGATATCCGAGAATGTACGTCCGGAACTTGCTGCATGCGAACACCACGCTCAACAATTCCTTTTCTGTCACACTGTAGTTCTTTTCGCACTGGTTCAGTGTGCGACTAGCGAAGCTTATTACCAGATGTTGTCCCTCCTCATCTTCCTGGTATAATGTCGTTCCTAAGCTTAGATCGCTAGCGTCACAGTTTAGAAAGAACGGTTTCTTAAAATCTGGGTGACGAAGTATCACACTCTCCAGAAACTTCTCTTTTATCAATCGGAAAGTAATATCTTGATCTTCACCCCAAGTCCATTTGTTTTTGGCAGATAACTGTGGTTGAAACTTGGCGGTCAACTCGGAATATCGGCTCTGAAACTTCCTGTAATAGTTACAGAGTCCGAGGAAAGATTGCAATTGTTTCCTGTTTCTTGGTTGCGGGAACCTCTGAATTGCCTCCACTTTTTCTGCTGATGGGGTAATACCTCTGTCGTCTAGGTTCAAGCCTAAGAATTGTACCTCGCGCGCTATGAACTTGGATTTCTCCAACTTCAATGTTATGTTGTTCTGCGCTAGTTTGTTTAGTACAAACTCCACTCTGTAACAGTGCTCCTCCCAGGTTCCGGATGTGATTAGTAGATCGTCGACATAGACGGTGGTAAATTGGAGCGCTTCTGGTCCCAAAATCTGGTCCATGCATGCCACAAATATGGCGACAGAATTGACAAGTCCGAAGGGCAGTCTCTTGAACTGGTAATTGCGCCCTTCGAAAATGAACGCTACATACTGGCGGCTTTGTGGATGCAGCTCTACCTGCCAATAACCACAGACCGTATCCCAGGTGCTAATAAAGTTAGTACCATGAAAACGCTTTAAGATTTCTTCTATTTCACCGGGAGATGTTCTGTCATTCACAATTGTCTTGTTCAACTCACGCGCATCTAAACAGAGCCGGACTTGTCCGTCTTTCTTCGGAACAGCAATAATTGGACTAGTGTAAGGTGATTGACTAATCTCAATTATGTCGTTTTCAATCATCTTGTTTATCTCTGTTCTCACGGCTTCTTTGAGCGACTGCGCTATTGGATATGACCTCCGGTTAAACTCTACGTTTTCTTTAAAACGAAGTTGGCACTGGTAGTTTTTTACCTTCCCTGGTTCATCAGAAAACACCGCCTTGTATTTCTCGTATATAGCGATTAGACGATCAGCCAGATGTGTTGGTATTTTCTTGTTATCGCTTCCGCACTGGAAATTCCGTATTTCTTGGATCTTAACTGACCATAAATCCTCTCCTCCATGATTGTATATTATGGGTTTATAAAGAGGGCTGTTTCTAATAACATTTATCTTACGAAGTTGTTGATGTATAGGGCTGGGAAGTATAGTTGTGCCTCCTACCAGATCTGCGGTCCATGTTACTCCGTCTGGGAAAAGTGATACTTTATTTAAATTAAGATCGATTACTGCCGAATATCTACGAAGAATATCGCAACCGACTAAGATGTCAAATGGTAATCCGGTGGCGATTAAAAATTCCATGTCTAAAGCTATATCACGGCTAACGACACTTAAGGAAACTTGCTTCCTAATGGTTTTATTCTGGCGGCCAGTTGCACCTACCAACACAATGTTGTTGACTGGTAACATTGGCAAAGTTTTTCCACATGTACATTGTATTCTCTCCAACTCATTGGAGTTTATTATTGAAATATTAGCTCCTGTGTCTATCATTATTTTAGCGGGAACTCCTTCCACCTCCGCTGTTATATAAATTATCTCATTATTACTGTTGCTGAGACTCTTCTCGTTCTCTTCCAAAAGTTCAGTTCGTATGTCTTTCAAAAAATGGTTACTGATAATAGTGATGTTTTTATCATTGTTTGCTTGTTGCAAATCATCCTTTTCTAACCCAGGAAGTATAAGCAGTAACGGGTCATCGTTGTTGATTACTGCCTCCTCTCGTTTAAAGCATTTTGGTCATTGTTTAAGTTACTGTTGACCGAGGCATCGTTCGGGAAACTCTGGTTTGTTTCCTGACGTTCTGTACCCTGGTTGATGTTTAACGCCCTGTTCTGTTGTCTGCCAAGATCTTCCAGGCTGGTACTTCGTCTTTCCTGTTCGTATCTTGGGCCGTCTCGTTCCGCACTCCTCCATCTTCGGTCGGCGCCGTGGAAGCTGCTCCTCCTCGGTTGATAATATCTCCTGGGTCCGCGATCTTCTGCTCTTATAAAATTTACCCTAGGGCGCGACACTCGGTTATTACTATTGCTATTATTATTATTACTAATATTATTATTATAGTAATTTCGGTTAGGTTGGTAAGGTCTGTCACCATTATTGTTGGGATATGGATTTCTCTGACTGTATGGGACATTATTATGTTGGTAAAAATTGTTTCTATTATTTGGGTAAGGGTTATTATTCCTCACTCCGTTAAAATTACCGTTAAACTGGTTATTACGCGGCTGGTTGTTAGGGCCGTCGTAATTACTGGGCTGGTTCCGGTTACTTGCATGGTTATTGCCGTTATTGGGGTAGGTAGTCGGCCTTACTTCTGGTCTCTCATTTCTCTTTCTGCTCTGCCGATAATACTCTTCGTTCTCGTATCCCTCCAATAACTCGGTCATTCCCTGGATCATCTTGATCTGGCTACCTCTCCGGGCCCTGATAATGTCCTCATCATAGTGATAAGATATCTTATTCACTAAACATTCTTCTGGGATTGCTGGCTCAAGGTGTTTTGCCATACACACCTTCCCCAAGAAATATGCCGTCATGCTGCTACCTAATTGTGACCTGTATCTTCCATTACAAATATTGTCTCGGATCAAGTTCTGGGTGGTCTCAGACCAGTATTTTGTCTTAAACATTTTCCGGAACTGTTGGTAGTCGGAAATTTCACTCCGGTTGGCCATCCACCAATTATCTGTTATGTCTCGGAAAGACTCGTCGAATATTTCCCTGCTATGGCTCCATTGGGTAATTTTATGCTTGGTCAAATATTCCTCTACCCTAGCCAGGAACTCCATCGGCTTGCGTTTGTATTGCCGGAAGTTGAGCCACTCTCGGCTTTCGTTGACGGGCAATCCGGTGAAATGAGTCGGTCTGTTTCTAATCGCTTCCATCTCCTCTCGGCTTTGTCGCACCTGACCGGTGATATTGGCCATGGTCTCTTGTATATCATTACATCGTTCTGTGACCTGGTTGCGTACTTTTCCGAATTCTTCTTGATTTTCCTTCCTCTGTTCTTCTACCTTCCTACGACTATGTTCTTCAATATTTGTGAACTTGGTGTTCACCGCTTCTTTAAACTCATGGACCTCCTTTTCAGTCTGGTTGCACTTTCCATCAATCTCTCGGATCTGTCGATTGACCATTATATTTTCTTCTTCCATCTTCTTATTCATCGCTTTCTTGTTAACATTGATTTCCTTATTCAGTTCTTCTCGCAACAATTCCATTCTTTCGTCCAGTTTGTCCAGATTCTCCTGATTGACTTCTCTTAATTCTTCTCTCAAAATTTGATTGTCCTCTCTCAATTCTTCCAGCTTCTCCCCCATCTTCTCTTCCAACTTCCTGTTGTCTTCCTTCAACTCTTCCTTCAATTGTCGGTTGTTCTTCTCTATCTTCTTCCTGGTTTCATCTATTTTCTGATTAGTATTCTCAATTTTATTAATCAATTCTTCTTTAGTCGCTTTGAATTCTTCTTTGAACGACTGGTTGTCTCCCTTCAATTCTTCTAACTTCTTCCCCATCTCTTCTTCCATCTTCTTGTTATCTTCCTTCAAATCTTCTATGTTCTGGTTCATCCCCGTCAACTCTTCTTTTGTGGATTGATTATCCTTCTTCAAGTCTTCCATCTTCTCTTCCATCTTCTTGCTGTTTTCTTCCATCTTCTCTTCCATCTTCTTGCTGTTCTCTTCTATCTTCTTATTTGTTTCTTCCTTGCTGGATTTGATATCTTCTTTCAAGGACTGGTTGTCTCCCTTCAACTCTTCCATGTTCTTGTTCATCCCACTCAATTCTTCTTTCAAGGACTGGTTATCACTCCCCATTTTCTTACTATTATCCTCCATTTCCTTCTTCAACTCTTCCTTGTTGGATTTGTTGCTCTCTTCTATTCTCTGACTCATTTGAAGGAACATTTCCATCATTCTCTCTAGAATTGGACCTTCTACTGTTTTGGATTTCTCGGGTCGTTCCTCTTGGATATTGACTTCCCCTGTCTGTGTGGGTATCTCCGGTTGTTCATTTTGTTTGGACAACACCGGTGGTAATACCTCTTCCGCCTCTACTGGCGTCGCCTCCTTGTTGTCCATGTCAGCTTCTATTTCTTTCTCGGCCTCCGCCGCCCGTTTCTTAGATGTTGCACGTCGTTGCATTTTCCCTCGAAATTCTCTGGCTTTGTAGCTGTTGCCTAGCTCCAACTAGTGATTGGGCAGAATGTATTGGCCTTCCAATCGCTAATTAAAGCCCCTAAAGTTGTGCGCCAATTTGTAATAAATCAGATTAAATAAATATAGATGTGTGTTGATGATATAAGAGATTATGGAGTATGTGACTCCGATGTAATCAAGCCCCACTGTTTGGATTAGCCAATTTGTAATAAATTAATAAATAAGTTGTAAGTTGTAATGTGTTTAATTGGTGTTTAAATTGGTGTGGCTCTCGACGTCTTACTGGTCTGAAACACTTCCTTAAGTTTCCCAGCTGGTCGATTCCCAATGGTAGCAAGACTGGTCGAGTAGCGTAATGTCGATGAAGTAATATATGCCCAGCTTCACCGAAAGTTTCAAAACAAAAATTATTGTTTTGAAGAAAATTTAAAAAGAATTATGTTTATAAAAAAAATAATTTAAAAAAAAAATTTTTAATTTTATTAATTAATTAATTAGGATCAATTAATTAATATAGGGCTGTGAAGTTTTAAACAGTGTAATGCTCTTCTGAAAATTTTTATTAAAGTTTTAGTATAATTTAAATAATCTATCACCACTCATAAGACTGTCTGTAAACCAATCGATACTTGTTTACCTTTTTATTTTTTAGGTTATCTTCACTTACGGGTGGTAAAGTCCTTGTAGATTATCAATTAGAATTATATTATTGGTAATTAGTATTACTGAAGAAATAAAGAACTATTAAGTATTGAAAAGTATTAATGTTTTTTATTAAGTAATAGCAATATTGACTCTTATCGATTAGTATCGATTCTCAGGATATCGAAAAAAGTTACAAGTATATGATATAAAAATTATATAGGGTTCTTTAAACAGCCAGTTATTACCAAAGTCAGAGAAATCGGGCTAATATTTAAAAGTATAACGTTACAATCAAATTAATAGTTATTAATAAACACAGACATTGAATAATAATTTGTAAATATAATAATTGTTTTCACCAAACAGCTGAGTTGTACTAAGAAGAAGGCACTGGAATCGTCAAAGCAAATGGCCGCCGTCAAGTTGATCAAAATGTTGCTCGTTCCTTAGTGTTCCAAATAATGTATTTTCTGGCAAAATTCCTGTTCTTGTCTCTGCAAATCTCTTGTTAAATGTTGTGTAGTGACTGGTGTAGTGATTCTGGGTTGTATTTAGTATGTCTGTGTAATTATAAGTCAAAACACTTTTCCCAATTCCGACACTAATTTGGTTAATGTGTTATACAGTTTTCTGGTGTTTTGTGGTGTTTTTCAGAGTAGAAATGTATTGTTTAGTGTTAATTAGTGTTTCTTGATCGTTTTTGTCACAATGTATAGGTTCTGGAAAGATTTTATAATTCACTCCCGACTTTACAGTAACGTACTGTTCGCCACTAAACTTCACCTTTGTAAGATAGGTTAGATCGTCACAAAACTCTCGTTTATGTTATCCGTTCAAATACCAATAATCAACTAACTGTTTCCTTCAGTTTCAATTAAACTCTTAGCCCATATAATATTATCCTTAACATTGTTCAAAAATATTTTCACATCCTGTGTATACTTTACTATTTCACTATATGAATGCCTAAACTTTGGTTATTTGTCAATTTTATTCACTAGATGTGATTTAAATTAATCTTTCATTTCATTCAGCTTATTTTCAGATTAAATAATGCCATTTTATAGTGTTTTCTGTCCAAAAAATAGTAATTTCACTTTCAGTTTGGTATACTCTGAAGAGTCAAAATATCAAAATTTACTTCCTGTCATTATATAAATTCAGCCATTTTATCAGTTATATTTAATATTAATAATCCTATATTGTATTAAAAGGTTCATATTCCCTTATTTTCTGGTAATTAATTGAATTAGTTGTATTCTGAAACATTATTCTGGAATATATGATTCCCATGTCCAAATTTCTGAGTTTAGTCATTTTCATTTTTATTTATAATTCTGAATATATTTATTAAAATCTCTCTAAATGGTATGTGCAATTATATGGCATGATCTCAAGTTTATTTTGTCTAAACCCCTTTTGTTTATTTGCTTTTAAATGAGTAATTTCTCTGTTTTGATGAAGTTTGGTTTCCATTCTTTTGGCCTATGATTTTTTAACAATTTTTCTTACAAAATAATTTACAAACAATATATGATGTGTGATACCCTCTCTGACTTTTACAAATAGTATTATAAATTAAACATGTTTTCAAATTACACAAAAACAATTAGTATTGGTTACAATACAAATAATAGTTAAACAAAATAAAGAATATTTTTTTTAAATAAATGGTTGTCTTCAAGTCAGACATTTTGCAACAAAATCCCCATTTCCAAACATGGAAATATGGCTTACAAAAAAAAGGTTTTTTACTAACTAACATCTTAATTGCCCTCTACTATTTACAAGTATTAACTATTTTTATAGTTCTGATGTTAGTTGTATCAGACCCAAACAAATGGCCTTATATCTAAAACATTTTTAAACATTCTTGTACTATATACATAAAAACCTTATATTTATATTCTTATTTCTAACTATTATTATAAGTAGGATTCTACAGTTTTTATACCGTCTTTTATACATTGTCTTTGGGGAATTGTACCCTGTCATTAAGAAATAAATAGTATGAATTGTTCAAAAGGTATTATGAACTCTGTTTTTCTTTTTTCATGTAAAACAAAATGTTATTTTAAACAGATTCATGTCTTATGAACAACATATTGTCACAGTACACATTTTAAGTCATTGAAAAATGCATATTTCATTGCATCCAATGTTTGTGATTGCCAAGAATGAAACACAAGGTTCATTTTTTATAATACCCAAAACTATCACTGGTTCACTTTCACTTATATATTATGTTAATGCTAAATGGTTGTATAGTCTTATCAACATAATAAATTGGTTAGCGTTTTTCAATGGAGATTTGTTCCATGGGTACTATATTATTGTTTCATCTTAGTTCACAGGAAACTTTTACTTTGTTCACTTCTCTCTCTTAAATTTATATACATGTGGTTTTTATTTCGTTATACTTTTGTTTTTAGATATTTATTTTGGGGATATAGGGATTTGGGTGTCTTTTATAAGAGCATGACGTCTTCTTCAGGATGCTGCCCTCTTCTTCTTTCTTCAGTCTTCTTTTCTCCTGCCTTCTGGGACTGGTATCTTCTCCATCTTCTTCTTGTTGCCATCAGGTTTCTTGGGATCTTCTCCATCTTCTTCTTTATTTCAGAAATACACAACCTGTATTGGTTGATCTTGGCTTATTTTAGGGTTTCTATTCTATTTATTCTCCCTCGTTGTGGGTTTGGTCATATTGTGTACTGCTTTGTTATTTACTATTTTACCTTCCTGGGTTATACCTTGAAAACCTTTGGTTATGAGACTGGTCTTGGATGACTCATCACTAGTAACTCCTTTTATTTGAACTTGTATTTTCTTTATAATAATGATTTCTTTCCACAGTTGCTATGAATTAATTTATTTATATTAGACTTAAAGCTTTCTTCCAAATTTAAATATTATAACTTCATTATTCTAATGATCAATTGCCATTCAATATTATGCTTATATCTGTCATGTTACAAGCTTTATCCATGACTGCAGCTCCGTAAGAGTAATACACTCTATGGGCATCATATGTAGATATGCCTGTTAATGCCTATATCATATTGAATTAAATGTGTACGTGTATTAAGTGTGAAGAGTACCATTAATTAATAGTCAGATAACTTTGACTTTACTATGAGCATTACTACGTTATCACTAATTTATTCCACACTTTGGGTGTCATTTGTATCTACGTATAATTACGTAAGGTAATTGGTATTAACTAGGGTGATTATAAATGATGCGACTCGTACACCAAATTCTGCATTACGAACAATAATTTATTCAGACCTTCTGCAATGGTCATCAATTTCTGAACTTAAATATAACATTATTTCGCAATATTATATGATACATTACTTTATTAATTCGTTCATTACTTCTATGAGGGTTCATCTTGTTATGATAACTTGATTATAAGTAGTTAAATCATGACTTCTTTACATATTACAAAATTTCTCTCATTAATGGATTCATATTTCAATTTTGCCTTTCGCAATATATCATTTTTACTCTAAATGAATTCAAATATGACTTCTAACTAGATCAGAGGTGTGTTCTTTGTGAGGAACAGGACAGTGGCTACTAAACATAAGTGATACATAAATGTTTTACTTTTGGTAAGTATCCGCAACTACGGCGTGTGACTACGATGATTTCCTCTCTCCCTCGCTCCTCAGGATGACTGATGACTTGGTGTACACTCTCATCGTCGTCCGAAAGATACACTATTCACTATCGCTGTGATTATGCACTCCGGCGTCAACATTCTTTTAGTTCGCACTCGTTTAGAAGTTATATGTGTAACATAAGTTAGTTAGTACGATCATTTGGCTTTGATTTATTCATTTCATGAATTATTCGCGTATGATTGTAACTTTACCACTTTTGTTAACAAGCACTGATTGTTTGTAATTTATTTAGTCGGCACAGTTATTTCACTTATGAACATTTTCATTACGATATCTGACATAGTTAATCGACGTAAATAGTACATTAGTTCATCACACAATCGCGATATTTAGTTCATATTTCTGAATTATCTTTCACGATTACGCACAATGTCTCTACTTTATTCACACCGTCAGAGTTTTTGAGCGTCTTTACACAACTCGTTATTATACAAACTTTTAATTTGAACTAAGTCTCTTTTAAGTTCTACTTCACTACGTACAATACGATCTTGCGATTCACCATCAACATTTTACTCCGCACTTTACGACTCATCAGTATATTGAGATAATACAAAGTCTGATTAAGATTAACCCAAAATTACTTTTGAGAAAACTCTATAACTAAGACTCTTATCGTTACTAAGACTTAGAATAAGACTTCCGATTTTGTACTGGCGAAATAAACAGACTCCCGACGAATATAATACATAGACGAAATGTATAAGACAAAGTTATACTAAGGCAAAAACGTATATCTCTTCTAAGGCTCCTGCTCGTCGTGAACACGTATTTTTATATCTTGAGTCCTTCCACTTTCCTGCATCCAATTCACTCCTTCCCACCATCTACGTTATTATTGGTTTTCGTCTTCATTTTCCACGAAAACTCCTCCCTGAGTCTCTAGCTAGACTCCTGGCTTCGTCCTTATTCGCTCTGGACCCTTGTCTCCTTATTAACGTCTTCTAAAGAACCGCCTTTACCAAACTCTAGTTCGTGGTAGGCTCATCTAGATCCCTTCTCTCGTATCATCCTGTTTCGCTCCTCCCTTGCTGTAAGACGAAAGACCAAATTTCACGCTTGTCCTTCATCCAATTGTTCTTGTATTTCCATTCAGCTCTTCCTACTAATTGCTGTCCAGTTACCCATGTGTCTTTTAGTTTAGGTATGACCAATTGCTGAATTGTCTCCTGACTTCCTTCGTTTCGTTCACACGCTGACGGAGGTCGCTTTCTCAGTAAGGCACATCTGTTCTGCAGATCTCCTGCTCAGTCCGTACCCTGGCTGGTAAACAAGTTCCCCGCTGTCTCACAATGCGTGGTCCTTTGTTCATGTAACGTCCGTATAAGTTTTGTCATTGTGAACTCTGTACATCTGTGTGTCGTCGCTAAGCTCCCACACGTGGCTTGACAATACTCGCGTCGCCATCGTATTCGTATTCTTTGTAATTGGCTCGGTAAGACGTATTCCTTTGTTTTTCTGTTACTGGAGCCCGTTCCCACCCCATACTCTTACGCCGAACATCTGCTATAACTGAGGCATTGTGTTCTCTAGCTGTGCCTACTTCGTCGCTAATGTGTCGCACGTGTCGTTGTCCGAACGGCGGCTGGTCGACTCCAACGTGTATCATTTCTGACAGCTGACACCTGCTACTGTTCCTTCTATGCAATAAAAAAAAATCCTCTACAAAATTGCGTTACAATAGGTTTACCTCAGTTAAACAAAAACTGAAGTTGTTCATTTTTATACAATATATTTATTCCAGGTAAACATAAATAGAAATACAATTTATAAAGAAAGGTTTGTTGGTATTAAATAATGAAATGACTTCGTTTTCTGACTGAGAATTATTGCAAACTTTCTAATTTTGTACAAAATACATTTGATTATACAAATTGTTTCACTACACACTTGAATTTTTGAAGCTTTACTCTTTCCGCCCTTTCAAAGTTAGAGCCCAAGTTATGCCCATGATATAGGATGTCTCTTTGACAGAAGAGAAAAATAACGCAAGGACACGGGGATTGAACTACTCTAGTAGAACGTCGATTACTGGACACCGGACATTCTCAGACCGGAGTCTTTTCTCTTATGATGACAAATGACTGACTAGAGAGCGTCCCACGTAGCATGTAGCACTGTAGTAGCGGGTCGAGCCCAATGGCTGCCTGAGGATAGACTTAGTGCTGGTTCATTCGACTGGTGCCTAAAAACTGGAATGGACAACCGCCAACCAGTTAACTGAGAAGGCGGGGGAGAAAGGTTTCATTTTTTTATTTATTTTTTAAAATTTGAGCAATCAGTGGGCACTGCCGCATGAACGGGTTCAGGTGACAGATGTCACCCGTTCCCAGTCCCGCGTGCAGACGTCGTGAGGCGTCGGTCGCTCCCCGCGAGAGAGAGCATCCCTATCGAAAGTAGACTGAGTCAGCGGGAAAAATATTCAGTGTAAGAAATTTCGGACTATAGTCTGGTTGGTCGTGTCGGAGATGTTTCAATGAATGGTAAATTGTTCCTCTACGCAGCCGTAACGACAGGCCTAATATCGTTGCATAATACATAGAGTGGCACACTCTCTTCTTGTCCGTAACTCTACTTACCATTCTCCATACGGGGTCACCTTTCAAAGACACTAAATAGGAATTTCCGTGGTTTCTTATGTTCCTGATATACGGCGAAGACTTTTAAGATATGTCTTTATAGCACCACTTACACGATCAGTCGGATTGAAACTCTGAATAATCAGTTCAGAGGG
Organism: Magicicada septendecula; assembly: GCA_034769895.1. Lineage (NCBI taxonomy): Eukaryota > Metazoa > Arthropoda > Insecta > Hemiptera > Cicadidae > Magicicada > Magicicada septendecula. Next base: position 256,617,644 of record CM068372.1, read on the forward strand.
ACATTCATGAGATCAATCACGATGTACCCTACACTAATCAGTCAGACTGACAGTCGGAATGAGATGATTTCAACTCAGTTGAGAGTGAAAGACCGTCAAGTGCACAATGTCAAATAAAAAGAAGACGTGTTTGGCCATTGTGTTGGCATTGACGTTCAAACGGAAAGTTAAACGTGCACGTTGGGTGAAAGAATGGTGTAAAAAACCTGGAGAATACACTCATTTAAATTTACTACGTGAGATATCAGATATCAGTGACTAATGCTGAAGACGACTATAAAAATTACTACCGCATGAACCAACGACTTTTTAATATGTTGCTCAGCAAAATAACACCGTATCTATCTAGAAGGGATACAGTAATGAGAGATTGTTTATCGGTAGAAGAGATATTTGCACTCACTTTAAGGTTCCTTGTGACTGGACGAAATTTTGAAGATCTGAAGTTTTCAGTTATCATTTCCCCTTCAGCCATTTCTCAAGCAGTGTTTGAAACATACGAGGCACTTATCTTTGTTCTCCAGGATTACATGAAGGTAAGTAAAGAACTGAATTATTAAATAATTACATAAACATTCGTTTTATTCAAACATATACACACCCAAAAAAAGAAAAGTATTTTAAAACATAGATTAAAGGCTACCAAAAGTAGAAAAATACGTTGCTACATCTGCGTCGAGATCTTCAGCAGGCTCTGTATAATGTTGCTTATAGTTATTTGCCGTAGAGTCAGACATCCCCGATGGGCTGAGTCCAGCAGAGCTATAGGCCGACGTCGTAGACGGGCTGACCAGGGAGTTCTGGATGTTGATTTGCACCGACCCTCTGTGGAGGCTCCCCATGCCCGCCTCAAATAAAATGTCATTGATAGCTTTTTCTGCAAACTTTCTTTGCGTGGGACAAAGGTCTTTCAGTTTGTTTGCCCACACTTTTGCTATATTTAAATATTCATCCTCAGGCTCTTGTGTGCTTATATTAGAGTCTGCAGAAAGGTAGTTACAGGCTAATTGTAGCAACTCATTCTGCTTTGCGATTGGTCCCATTGATTTTTTTCTTTTTTGTGGTGGTGGCATAGGTGTCATCGATGAGAGGGAAGTTGTGGGTGTTGATGGTGAATCATCGCCATGTTCGTCTTGGCCTTCACACGTTTCCTACAACCAAAACATAGGTATTAAGTTCAGTAACGTTTATCTGTCTGTCCGTCCGTCTGTCTGTCGGCCAGTCTAATTTTGCATATTCAAATTCTAACACATTCTATGTACATGAGTAACTTTCGCAAAAAGATCACCTGTAATTTTTGTTTTGTTTCAGATGCCTACTAGCATTGACGAGTGGAGAGCAATCAACCACGAGTTTGAAACTAAGTTCAAATTTCGGAACTGCATTGGTGCTATAGATGGGAAACATATAGCTATAAAAAAACCGCACTCGGGATCAATGTACTACAACTACAAAACGTTTTTTAGTGTAGTCCTATTAGCGGTAGCCAGTGCTAAAAAAAAGTTCATAATGGTGGATGTTGGTATAAATGGGCGAATATCAGACGGGGGAGTTCTTTTCCACTCCAAATTTGGAGAACTTTTTCAAGCAGAAAGACTTAATCTGCCACCACCCTCTCCTCTGCCCAACTGTTCTGAAAATTTTCCTTTCGTATTCGTAGGAGATGAGGCTTTCGCATTACATAAGAATTTGATGAAACCATACTCTCAAAAAACATTGAATGAAGAGCAGAAGGTTTTCAACAAGACATTATCCTCTGCACGGTCTGTTGTGGAAAATGCCTTCGGCATTTTGGCCTCCCGATTTCGAGTTTTGTTAACTACCATGTGTTTGGAGCCGCTCAAAGCTTCTATTATAACATTGGCATGCTGCTATCTTCAGAACTTCCTTATAGAAGAAAATTATTTATAAAGAAAAGTAAGTTCATATGTGAAAGTTTATATATAATAATATTTACCTACTAATGGGGAAGGAGTGGATCGGTGCCCTATGCTACAGCTGCAAAGGTCAAAACACAGAAACAATTCCTCCGAGGCAAAAAACGTTTAGGAAATACTAGAAGGAGCCCGATAAGGGCGCAATAGGCTCCATTCTGGAGTAATACGTTAAGTGGTTCTAGGATGGATTTGAATGCCTGAATTAGAGGTGGGTTTTTTAGTGGGTAAGTGTCCCACACACCAGATAATGCACGGCCTCCTCTAACGGTGGAGATCGTTTCTGTAGGTATTACTGTACTGCAGAAGGGTTGGAATCCGATGAAATGTGATTTCATACTGTTACACATTAGATTTACGGTAGTCTTAAATATGCGAAGTAATGTACCTAAGTTACTTGTTTATGTACTTGTAATGTTAAAAATTAGACTTGTTTATGTACTTGTACTGTTAATAATGAGACTTGTTTATGTACTTGTAATGTTAAAAATATAGGCCTACATATTATGAAAAACACAAATAATACTTTACTAACCTTTGATTGCTGGTCATCACAGAGGGTGGCTGGACATTCCATACTATCATGCAGAAATCCCAGGGCATAAAATACCCAAGAGTTTGGCTTGTACACCTCATCACTTCCCGCTCCCGACCTTCTCGAAGGTTTTATTTTGTTTAGTTCTCTTCGACAGTTGGAGCGTAAAGTGTTAATTTTTTTCGTAACGTCCTTCAAAGTAGCGTCAGGTTTTATTTGTTTATAAATTGTCAGTAGCTTCTCTAAAGCCAGCTTTCTCTTGTACTTGTTAACATACAAAGGGCTAGTTTTGCTCCAGAGCTCAGGACAACTCTCGTAATTTTCTATACAAAGTTTTAACACATCGTTTTTATTTACCGAAGTAGGGGACTCGATATCAGACCATCCTTCTAGCCCCACACCTTCACTCAGACTGTCAGTCTCACTACCACCTCACATGATTGAAACCGTGATTTCAAAAAATCTAGAAATCCATCATTCACGTTCATCATTCCATCAGTCTTAACCTTACACTTTCAATAAGAATGTCAATTCAACCATCGCTATGATTCAACTGTACTGAATCGATAGTAAAAGATTTATCAATGTTGGTATCACTGACGAATGAAAACAAAAATGTTCGTCTGTTACTGAAGCAGCAGAAGGTAGAATGTTGCTGTTACTTCATGCAAAACTCCGTTAGTGAGCAGTGGGCAGGATGATGGAAATTTATGAGAATACCAACGTTCTCGATGAGGTTGTTGAAGTCTTTATATTAAAGTTTAATATTAAGAGTGTAAATAATATTTTGAAGGGTAAACGTATCTTTATCTGATAAGGTTATGTTTACATTTAATCATTAAAAAAAAAAAAACTTTAAATCATTTATCATGGAAGTTACGATTATTGTCTTGTCGTCAGCTAACCCCCAAATACCTTATGTTTTAATAATTTTAATGAAGTAATTGGATCTTGTATCAGAAGTAAAGTTATGTGAAAATGTATGACGCTACGACGCGCGCGCGTACACACACACACACACACGCACACATTTAAAACACCGGTATTAGAAACATTTGTCATTAAATATAAAATGTAATATAAAAATATTAAAACACTGCGATCCGTATTAATATAATAATATGTAACAATAACAGAAAATTAAAATATGAGTTGAATACTTGTCAGTTGTGGAGAATTTTATCTCGTTTAGAGAGATACTGAAAAAGAATATAGTTAAGTGATTTTATACATTTATTCGTATTTATTTTCATCATTGGTGCGTGAGGGGCAACTAGTGGCCATTAGCCTATTTTACTGTTGTTGTTCTTCAGTTATTATCATGGGTGATGAGTAGGCCTATGTTTAGCTTCTTTCTTGAAATCATATAACATGGTGCTTTCCTCCAAATCTTAGAACTTCCTTTGACCACATTCTGCATGGGGTGCTCTTCAGAAATTTTTGCTGTCTTCAGTCTTCCATTCTCACTGTATAAACCAGCCACTTCAAACATGTAATTCTATTGGGAAGGTAAGGCATAGGTCTTTGTAAGTTGCGCACAATTCTAGTTGAATGGGGTGGGGGTAATTTTCTATAAATGAAAATTATAGTTGAAGGGGGAGGGGATAATTTTTTTACTTCCATGTTCCATAAGGAAATGGAAGTATGGTAATGGCAAAAAAATTGTGTTCGAGATAACGGCTGATTCTGATTGTACTACCCTCAAAACATGAAGAAAATTCATCTTTCAAAAAGTGTGTTTGTGTGTGTGTCTGTGTGTAGAATTTTTTCTATGGCAAATGATAAGAGCCGCAAATTCAAGCAGAATCAAATAATGTTTTACATAGAGCCTTGAATTGTAGAGGACTCAAGGCCTATTGTTTTTAGTGAAGATTGGTTAAGGGAAAGGGGTAGTTTACCTGCAACGTTTTATGTTTTAACAAAGCTAATTTTACTTGCATGTTCCATAAGGAAATGGAAGTATGGTTGTCATGGCAAAAAAAAATCGTGTTCGAGATAATGGCAGATTCTGATTGTACTACCATCAAAACATGAAAAAAAGTCTGTGTGTGTGTGTGTGTGTCTATGTGTAGAATTTTATCTGTGGCGAATGATAACAGCCGCAAATTTAAACAGAATCAAATAATTTTTTGTATATGTACCCTGAATTGTAGAGGACTCAAGGCCTATTGATTTTGGTGAAGATCGGTTAAGGGAAAGGGGTAGTTTACCTGCAACGTTTTACATTTTAACAAGACTAAAGTGCTTAATTTTGATAACTAAAGTATCCTGAAAAGAAGGTCATAATAATCCACTGTAGAAAGATAGATGAAATATCTATAAATGAAAAGGGTAGTTGAAGGGGGGAGGGGGTAATTTTTTAAATAAATTAAAATGGTAGTTGATGATGGAGGAAGTAAATTTTTATAAGTTTTATATGTGTAATAAGCTATTGACAACAAAGAAGTAGTTTCTATGGAAACATTTCATTTAACTTTAACAAAATTCTATATTTTTTCATTTTAATTTAAATCATGTATGAGAGAAAATATATCGTTTGTGGCAGGTAAGCTTGTGGCAGGTAAGCATATCTCAATTATGTAATGTTTATGTTTCCATTTTATTATGATTACCGCAATAAAAAGGCAGGCAACACACACACACACACACACACACACACACACACACACACACACACACACACACACACACACACACACACACACACACACACACACACACACACACACACACACACACACACACACACACACACACACACACACACACACACACACACACACACACACACACACACACACACACACACACACACACACACACACAATTCACGTTATTTCTGGCTTCACTCATGTTTATTTTCTTACATTTGCACGCTTTTTAAATGGAAAGTGCCGAAACTCACACCAACACAACGCGTGCAAGCCGAAAAAGTGTGCAGCATGGATAGCGATTTGCTTCCTGTGGATCGCTGGGCAGTGTAACTGCACGTGTTTACAGAGGAACGGTTCATAGACAGACTTTTCATCTTTAGGGAATGAACCCTCTGCAAGATGCTCAGAGTCCATGAGTGACTTCGGAGCACTTTGGAGGAGGGATGATTATCTGCGTAATTCGGTTTCTTTATAAGAATAAAGTAAGCCTACCTAATTTTTATGGATAAAGTGACTGAAAATAACATTATATTAAGCGACTACTCCATAATAACAAAAATATCTATAAATAGTGAAATTAGTTTGAGGGCGGGGGATATTTTTTTAGAAATTACCAAACCGAATTCAAGTAAATTATTTTAAACATAAATCTTACAACATGGAAGTCATATATGGTTCTCCATACCGATTTTTTCTATGATGAATGGTAACTGTCGCACATTCAAACAGAATCAAATAATTTTTTGCATACGTCCTGAATTGCAGAGGACTCAAGGCATTTTAATTTTGGTGAAGATCGGTTAAGAGAAAGGGGTAGTTTACCTGCAATATTTAAGTTTTAACAAGGGTAATTTTTTCTATGATGACTGATAACTGCCGTAAATACAAACATAATCAAATAATTTTTTGCATACATCCTTAAATTGTAGACGACTCAAGGCCTTTTGATTTTGATGAAGATCGGTTAAGAAAAAGGGGTAGTTTACCTGCAACTTTTATGTTTGAACAAGAGTAAACTACTTAATTTTGATAAATGAAGTATCCTGAAAAGAAGATCGTAATAATCCACTGTAGAATCGTAGATGAAATATCTATAAATGAAGAGGCTAGTTGAAGGGGGAGGGGGTAATTTTCTATAAACGAAAATGATAGTTGAAGGGGGAGGGGATAGTTTTTATTTATGTCGTGTACTGCGTTATCAGCAACAAAGAAGTAGTTTCTTGTTAAAATTCCTTCTTGGGCTGTTTGGCGTATTCCAATGTTTTCTACAAAACCAGACGTTTCGGCAGTGCTATCGACTGCCATCATCAGTGAAAATCGAGTGCGCTAACGTGAGGTGGTATATGTTAATGACCACAGTAGTGTAGTTAAGGCTGAAGAAAGAAGTAGTTTCTATGGGATTATTTCATTTCGAAAATGATTTTAAATATAAATCTTAGAACATGGAAGTCATGTATGGTTATCCATACTGATATTTTACTCTTATAATACAGAGAGAAATCTGTACTGCAGTACATTATTTTCAGTCCAGTTCAGTTCTTGACTAACTATGATGTCTAGCTTGAATTTTTGTGAACCCCGAAGTCTCATGCTTACAGTGTATCCATGCATGTTCGCGCTCATGCATGTGCACGTACACACACACACGCATGCACGCTATTTCAAAATGCAACACTACATGGTGAATGAAGTATTCTCAACATTTTTTTTAAAGATTTAATGAAGAATGTTGTGTTAGTGGTTAAAATCACAAGCAGAATTATCACTGTTGCACACCACTTATGAAAAGGGTTAACATACAGAAAGCTAAAATAGAACAACAACAAAAGAATTGTGCAGGGTGCATCTCTATCTCTTGTGCAGGTTGCACACCACTTATGAAAAGGGTTAACATACAGAAAGCTAAAATAGAACAAGAACAAAAGAATTGTGCAGGGTCATTGACATACATAGGTTCACATACTAGAAAATTATAAAATGTTTTAATAAATACGGAGTAGATATAGCTATTAAAAAATGTGAAACGGTATTTGATAAGATAAGGAATAAAAATATAGAAAAAATCCCAGTATTACAGGAAAGCAGAATTTATAAATTAAAATGTAAAGACTACAACAAAGTGTACCTAGGTGAGACAGGACGAAAATTCGTATGCAGGTTGTCAGACCACAAACGTGGAGAAGGTAATAGAACAACGAATTCGTTATATGCAAGACATTTCATAGAAGACAACCATAAGTTTGTTAATCCTTTGGAAGACTACGAAATTGTAAAAGTAGTAAATAACACAGTTGAAAGGAAGCTTAGGAAGGAGTTAGAAATATTGAAAGAAAGAGAAAAAGGGTTAGACAGTTTAATTAATACTAAAATTAAATTTGATAATGAAGAAATATTTTATAACATAATTAAGAAGTAAATGATAGAGGACAGATAGATAAGATTAAGAATTAAATTGCATAGGACTAATTAGGTGTTTTTAAAATAGGGTGTGTGACTGGCACACGTGTGGATGAGAAAGACTAGGTTTAAACACACACACACACACACACAGAAACGCAAGGAATTTGCTAGAAAAATATGTAACTGTCCAGATGGTGGGACAGGGCTGAGGGTGGGGAAGGGACATTGAATTATAGCTTGTTGTGTGTGAGCAGGGTGGGGTAGGGTGGGGGTGAAGGGCTTGTTTTCAGGTTATTTGTTTCATATCCGATCTGACGATGAGCTGTGAAGCTTGAAAGTGCTAATCGGAATAATTTTTATATAGTGGTGTGCAACAGTGATAATTCTGCTAGTTATTTTTTTTTAAGAGTTTACATCCCCTGTTGCTCATTTTTTGTTTGTTTGACCCAGCAGTTTTTTTTTACTGTTTCCCTCCCAGCACATGAGAACTGGTGAACATTAAATTTAACCTATCTACACTCTTTGGTTGCACCAAATGGGGTATTCCCAAATTGTTTTTCATTTCTTTCCATGTGTTATAGTATTGACATATTCCTTTACAGTTCATTCAGAGTTTTGTTTAATTTTTTTTATTGTACAAGACTTCTGTCTTTCATTATTTACTTCTCTATCTCTTCTCATTTTTTCCTCTTCCATCTTACTAAACGTTATGTGGCTTTTATTCTTTATGGCTTTTGTGCTCTTTATTTCCTTTTCGTTCTTACTATTCCCGAGTTTTCACCAGTCACCGATAGTTGATCAGTTTTCTTGTCACCCAGAGTTTCCCTTCAGTTACCTTTGTCAAGTCTAACATTTCTTCTTCAGCTTTAATTTTACTTTGCAATAACTTCAGTCTTTTTCTGCAGAGATACCGTTTATTGTTGACTCCTGTTCCAACAGCTTGATGTATTTGGGCGCGTATCTGTCACTTTTTGAATCCACTCAAACCACATAAGCAAGAAGTCATGAGATACTTGGAAATATGAAATTTAAAAAATATGGATTGAATGTTTTAAAAAAAAAGTGTGTGTGTGTGTGTGTGTGTGTGTGTGTGTGTGTGTGTGTGTGTGTGTGTGGCCACATGTGCATGCATGCATTAAAATATACTAATTGAGTATGTTCGATTTAAATTATCTTTTCGTTTCTATATTTAGCTGAAAACAAAATAATATATAGCTTTTGTTTTTTGATTTTAGGTGGAATTGTTGTTTAAAAAATTAGAGGGTTTGCCAGACAATGCTAAACAGTCTGTGTTGAGTAAGATCCAGGAGAAAGTTCCAGGCCAGGGTAGGTTTCTGTTATTATTTATCAAAACAATAATTAGTTTATTATTCATATGAAGCATATTTATATGTATAAATTTAAAGTAATAAAACTTAATTTAATCATTTAGGTCTTCCGCATAGTTCATTTTCTTAATTTTTAATTAATTGTTTCAGATAATAATCACAATGACCAAAAAAGTGAAGGAAAAGAAAAATGTAAAGTAACGAGAGAAAAGGCATTAAATTTGAACTGTGATGATTCACATGATGATCAAGGTATTGTTTAATAAAACTGTTAGATATGGTGTGTGATAAGAAATAAATAAGAAGGATCGTCTCTAAGAACATAGGTTTTTAGAGTGTATATTTGTGTGCAGTATATTCTGTAAAGGACCTAGCCAAAAGGTATTTAAAATGTATAAGAAGTTTTTTAAGCTGGAGTAATGTAAAGTAGGTATTAGCAAGTTAATCTCATATCTGTTGGACTAAAATAATACAAATTCCAGTCCTGTTATGTGTGTCAGTAAGTATGTTTCGTATATGTATTAATTACAATTTAGTGTAACAGTTGTGCAGCAGCCAATTATGTACATTATATTTTTTTTATTCTGTTTTTGTGGCAAAGAAATGAAACTATAACTTGTTTGAAATTGCAAAATTCATTTCAAATTTTTAATAAAATTTGTTTCTGAAAAGTAGCATGCCTGAGGATGTATGGGCCCTCACATGAAGACATTGAATAGGCTCATCTCTCTTAAAACATCTCATCAGGCTTGAAGATATTGAAAGTTTGTGGCAAAATGTTAAAGATAAAAAAAAGTCAGTATAAAAAAAAGATTTTGAATGATATATCTAAACAGTGGACTATATAAACAGTGGAATAAAAATAAAAGATTTTTCATTTATGTGAAAATAAAAAAAATTACATTCTTTTTAACAGATCATAATTTTTGGATATATATTATGAATATTTCAGAGTTTGAGTATACTCTCTGACATTACTTAAAAATATATATAGATAATTTCTTTCAGTTTGATAATCTTTTTGAAAAATATAGAACTATAAAACAAAAAACATTGAAATTTATTACAGTAAGTGGACTCCCATAAACTGGGGTTCCCACATTACTGGCCTTAGAGACCCATTATATAAGCCAGATAGAAATGAAGTTTTTAACTTATATGTTCCCTTCTCATAAATTTTAATATTTTTAAATTACACCATGTGCACATAATATATTAAAATTATATATATTTTATTGTTTTAATGTTTTTTTACAATTAACGTGTTACTTATAGGTGTAATTTATTTAAAATTTGACTTAACGTATTGATATTTTTTTTTACTATGAAAATTAAAGAAGAGTAGAGCAAAGCATGAATTATAAGAAGGTGGCAACTGAGTAGTTACATTTCAGATAAATACTCAATTGCAGGTGTATTAACAAGCAGAGGAAGAAATACGAAAAATCTAAACCTGCATGGAGAGAGTAGCAAGAGATCAGTTGAAAACCAGGTATCACTACATGAATCCACCTGTTCGGATGAAGGCGATTCATTATTTATAATCCAGTACCCATGGATGGACCACCAGTATGAGGCTGTGTAAGTTTTGTAATGACTTGATAGGAACAAAATACATTCATTTATTATTCTGAAAATTCCTTGTTGCCCTCAGCATGAGTAAATAATGTTTGAGGACTTGAGATGGGCGCATGCTTCAGATTTGTTACATTTTCACTTATGAGTTCACTGTCTTTAGTCTTTACATATTATCTCCCTTTGTTTTTCTTGTACCACTGATGCTTTTTGATTTTTGAAGTAGGCATATATTTTACTTTGTACCAATAGTTATTGGTGGAATAGAACATTAAATTAAATAAAAAACTTAAAACATTTGATTTTAAATGATTATTCTTACATGTTTCATCCATGTTGTGTAAAGATATATGTTGACATGTTTTCACATAGCTGAAAATATGATTGATTACTGTTTATGATAATCACCACTATTCATAAATATTTTTCACAAGTGTGTTTGATTAAGTTTAGATGTAAGTCATACTTAACTGGTACACACACATGGCACACAACATTGTTGTGTGTCAACGTAATGTCAGCAGGTAGAGTGGCATATTTCTGTTATAAGTTGGTTTGTTAAAAAGTAATAATTGTCTCTTATTGTTTTAACTCATAAATCATTCAGGTAGTTTATGCTTAAGTTTGCAGGGTTCACTCTCTGTAGAATAATCAGCAGCTCATGCTACTACTCATTTCACGTACTTTCTGTGCCCTGTGCTAGCTTGGAAACTTTGCCTTGATGCTTCTTATACCACCACTCCTAAACTGTTGACTTGTTACCTACACGTTTGATATAATAAGTTAGAAAAAAAAACAGACCCATATTAGTGTTTTAGATTTATACCATACTATATTTTCAGAGATGTTGAAGCAGTAGTCCGATCTATAGATGGTTTTAGAACTAATTTTGGGTACAACATGTACAAAAGGGTAGTAATGCAACTTCCTAATAGCCTGACTTGTCTTCTGAGCTGCTGTTTACAGACTGGACTACATACTGGCTTTACTATTATCACAGGAGTGAATTGTACATATTTTGAGCTTTTGTAAACTGTACTTACACTTATTAGCTGTTGTCTGCTAATCAGTTTGTGTGGAATGATATAAGTGTTAGTTATGGATCTCCACGTTGCATCAGACTACCAGTCTAATGCTTTTGAAAGAGGAAATGCTAAATGCTACTTTTGCTTTTTTTATGGTTAAATATGCTTAGTGATTTTAAGTTCCTCCTTCCTGTAAGCTTCTGTTGAGGTCTGTAAAAGAGCAGGTGGAGGTGTTTTGCACGTAGAGACGGAGTTGTGTACCTTTCAAGGGCCACAAGAGTCCTCGTAAGTTGCTCAGAAGTGCTAACACAATTGTATCAGCCATTGTAAGGGTAAATGCTAGTCCCAAGGGCAAAAACAAACATGTGAGTCTTTCTGAGGATTGAAACATCTTCAGAGGTCCTTTGAAGGACTACAACTGAAAACTGAAACATGGATCAAAGATCCTGAATTCACTGAACAATAAATAAATGTGTGTGCACGTGCATGTGTGTGTGTGTGTGTGTGTGTGTGTGTGTGTGTGTGAGAATTATGACTGTAAAATTGGATCTTTGTCATCCTAATTTGAACAAAGGTTGTCGTAAGTATATTCTGTTTGATATGTAGTTCTGTCTTGTGCATCATGAACTACATAAAGCAATTAAACTTGCTGAGCAAATAATAATTCCCAGTACTACAGTCAGTGAAGTTCTGTTTTGTAAACACTATTAACAATATTTCTGCACTTACAAGGCCAGACCACGCCCATATGCCATACTGGTGTTGAAATATGCTTGCATTTACACTATTTGATTAGAGTTTGTTTTATACCGTAAATTCATTCTTCACATTGGTTAATGGTATAATTTAGTTAAAATTTTGCTGATAGATATCTCTTATAAATAAATGAAGTAATCAGTGTACAGCTGTTACGAGTTAAAGAGGATAATGTTTATGATGTAAACAAAATGACAAATACATGAGACTTCATACTTAATTAAGTGACTTATGATAAGAATTCTAATCATTCAGATTCTAAAATTTACAATTCTACTAGAAATGTCACTTAGGAGCTTGACAAATATAGTGAAGAATGTAATGTAGGTCTTTGTGTACCCAGACGTTGTGAACTATATTGTTACATCAATCTCGCTGATCATCATATGGTACAGTGGAAAACAAAATAAAGACACCAATTAAGTCACCAATCACCAGCTTTAATTAATGACAAATACAGTTTATAATCAACTTGTACAATAATCCGAGCAAAATTTGTCCACACACACAATAATAATGTCAACTAATAGAGTCCCACACAGTTATAACACAATAACACTTCGCCACAATACTTCGAACCTCACTTGAATAAATCGCCACTTATTTGCACTGAGTAATTGCCAATGTAAACTCACTGACCATCGCTGTATGCTTATATCTATACCCTGCTGAGATCGGTGCCAGAATAATCGGTCATTTTGTGGATGATGTGTCAAGCAAACTGCGTATTACAGACACTCTAAAACATATTGTAAGTATTAGTTATTAGAGTGTACAACATAATACCCAAGTGTATTAATTTAGACCTGAACATAAAAAAAATTGTTTGCTGCAAGGTGATTTTCAAGATTAACTTGTAAAAAAAAAGATTGTGATCAACACATTTGCAGTATAAATGAAATCAGTTTGTGTCAGTCTTAAATTTGAATCTTGGATGAACTGTCTTATTAACAGGCAAGATTGTTCCTTTTTTTGGATTATTACTAAAAACAAGAAGAGTTGTACTGAAAGTGTTAACAATGATCATTATAAAAATGTAGCCTAACAGTTAAATGTAATGGCTTTTATGTAAATGTAGAGTTCTGTAAGTGTGAGGCTGATAAGCTTCCCCTATATTATTTAAAGAGAATATGCAATTAATTTAATTGTTAGTCTAGAGATATATGGCAATAAAAAGCATGTACAAAATGAACGTTAGTAGTAAATTGTAAATGAATGCTTTTAAAAACAAAATAAATTTTGTAAAGAAAACAGCATAAGTTAATATTCTTATGCCTGTGAGGCACGCATCATACATGATGTGTGTGTCGTATGGATGTGTATGTCTTCGTTGATGTATGGAATTACATATGGAAATACAATTTTTGAGAATTTGAGCAGATTACACGATTGCTTTCAACTACATGATTATTCTTGACACACATTCAGAAAGTAGTAGATTCATCTTGCAACCTTAGAAGGGATAAATACAGGTTTTGAAAGCAACCAGACTTTCAGTTTTGAGATTGCTGTTTCAGTGTGTGCTAGTACTTACTGTTATATAAATTCATAAATATATTTTGATTTTATTTGTTTACTAATTCTCGACTCTTACAGCTGCCATGTTGTCTATTACCAACCAAAAGTTTTACTCACCAGGGTTCGAATCAGCGAACGGGAAGTGCAGAACTGGTTATTTAAGAAAGTACAACTGAATTACCATCACATCTATTTTAATTCATTTTTTCACACTACAAAAGAAAACATGAAAATATAGCCCTTAACATAATTTCAAATTTTATATAACAAATATTCCCCTTACTTTCTCCTACTTTGTTATGATCTTTTAGATAGACAATAATAACATTTATTATGCATGATTTTCTCTTTAGAATAGAAATAAATACATTTTATAACATAAGATCAATTCTATAGAATGTAAACCAGCGCTTGCATTCAACCACTCACACATATACCCCATGATTTTTAGAGCTCTCCATTTTTGTGAAAATATTTAAATTTGAGTTTTTATGAACCCTAATTGAAATTTTTGGTTTTATATTCTTGTCGGTTACTTATCTGAATCGTAGCATTTCCATAGTTCAGTCTCCTCACGTATTTTCCTTCGTTTCACACACACATTTTTTATTTTAACTGATAATTTGTTTTTTACATTTCGCCGAAACTGTTATTATGTAACGAAAACTGCAATTCACATCACTTATGAGAAAATTTTGATTTTATATCACATTTTGTTGAACTACGGGCGACGAAAACTTCGCCTAACCGGCTAGCCGGCGGACGCGACGATTACTTGCGTCCGACACTTATAGTTGTTGTTTGCCGACTGTCTTTGTTTTGTGTGTGTGACGAAGCTGCTGGCGCTGACACACCTACATTCCAGCTTGTTGTTCATCGCTGATGTAATATCGGGTGATGCCGTTACATCACTTGTTTACAGTTTAGAGTCACTGGAACTGGCCTTGGCACAGTTTTGCACATTTGTCTATTGCGTCGTTATAATCGTTCTTGTTTTACAATAATTTCACAAGCAGTGCTACCACTGTCGCTACCAATAAAATTTACCTTTTGTTACTTTATGTTTACGTTATTTCCCAATTATTATATTTACATTGTAAAAAATGTTGATTGCTTTATAAAAATACAATTTCTTTATTTTACCCCAGGTAGGCCAAAATGTCCCGTTACAATACCCCCTCAATGAGAGGTTTCATGCCGAAGCATAAAAACTCTCATTGACACACTCATACTTGCTAAAGGGATCAGCCAGGATATGTCGCCACAACCCCCTGTATGGTTTACAAAAAAATATAATTAACTCACCCTTGGTCCAGTGACTGTGACCGCACCTGAATGACAATACTGGACTTCTCTCTCGAGATCCCAACACCATAAAGTCAGACAGATACTTAACGCCCCTGCTCTGACGCGCTGGCCAGCTCAGGACCGCCGCCACAGCATCACCAAACTCTGAAACAACAAATTAAATATCAACTAGTGGCCTTACACAACACCATATCCCCAACTGACCTGTTTCCCCCTAGCGGTGCTGGTTTACGTTAAGAAGCACTGGTTTTGTTCTTCACTTACTTCTAACATATATAAGAATACCTAACAACACAACATGATACCCATTTTAAAATTCCATAATCTCATTCTGTCTACACTTTCTCTTGTTAACTTTTATCCCAAAATTCAAAATTATTGCCCTGATTCCCATCAGAATTTAAATAAACATTTCCCATTACCATATTACACATCTCTCTCATCCCCAATTTGCATCCAAAATATTTAAATTCATAAAAGTCTCTTGAATACTAACAAACACAATACAACATAAGAAAACATAGTACATTTATAATTCACATTGTTATTATTATCTTTATTGTAGTCTTTCAGTCTTCGACTGGTTTGTACCCTCCCCGCATATACCCGTGGTGCGTGTGGTACTGATTCTCTCACAGGTATATGGGACCTACAGTTTAACGCCGGATCCGAACGGCATAGTTGGGGAAGGTTTATACTAAGCAGGATACCTCTCGCTGGTTTGCCATTGCCTTGCGAGGGGGAACGGTCGTATCTAAATCAGATGGCCCCCAGCGGGAATTGAACCCGCGCCGACAGCATAGCAGCGCCACACGCTAGCCACTACGCCACGACCGCTCCATTATCTTTATTATTACCTTAAAATAAACAATTTGCATTTAAGTTTGACCACAATTTACACACTTTACATCATTAACTGTGCATATAAAATCATAAAAATTACCTTTTAATCTCAATTTGACTTTCATTAATTCATTTCCCAAGAAAAGTTAATTTTTTTTTTTTCAATCTTCGTTTTACACATCATTTCATTTATTATTCCATTTCATTAACTTGGGTGATTCTCAGTTATTCATTATAATTCACTTTATCAACTTGGCATTTACCCATAATCTTCCCCTTTTATGACTCTAACGCTCCCTTGCAAAATCTTTAACTAGTATGACACCCATCTCCCAAAAAAAATCTACCAACCCTTCTCTACCTCTAACTAACTACTCTAACTCATTTCGCATCATTCTACCCTTATCACAAAAATACTCTCTACCCCCTTTGTACTCAGGATGTGTGTTTCCCTCCCAAAGCTCATTCCCTTATGTTGGTTCCTGGATTCTACCTAAGGCAACCCTTTCCGGCGCTAAACGGTCCCTTCCCGTCCCAACCCTTTTTGTTGGACTCCTACCACACCACCCCCTCTTACAAAATTCCCATCACCCAATTACTCTATCATTACGTCATTACTACTACAAAATAACATCATCACTTATAAACATCAATATCACTCATTATTCTACATATTTCCCCATAGCTACTGTGTCACTATCAATATTCAAATTCTACATTACTTGTATTTCATCTCTTATTCTCTTTAACACCCATCTATATTCAACTTGGACTGACTCAAATGTCTTACTTAAACAATTACTATCACCCAACTTCTATCTTTTACAACCCATTGAAAATTTACAATTATCTCAAATCTATTTCATTATTTATCTAAACTCTTTAAACACATTGAAAACTTACTCTACAACACATTATTACATTTTTATAATCCTTATTCCTAACATATTACATGCAATTAACACACTAAGACATAATAAACACAATATAGGAAACATCTAGTGCATCTATTTTGCAAATCAAAAACAAAATTATTCAGTTATCTCAGTAGCGAGTCATCATTATTAAAATACAACAAATTTTTTAATTCATTACCCCCCCGGGTAACCTCCTTACGACACACACTATGACCCCCCCTGGACTGTGGCATCCAGTTGCTTCCACAAGGACTGAAGTTTTGGAGGAATTTTGTCATCATCTTGTCCTTGCTTCAGCGTTACAATTTTTTTTTTAAACTAGATATAATATCTAAATGTACATATTATACGCCCCTAATGCGGGTCTACCACCTGGCCTTGCTGTTCCTACTCGAACAGAGTGGCAGCCGCTGTTCCATAATTTGGTGATTCCCCTAAATTACCCCCCTGTCAATTTCTAAATTCACCTTTACAACGATAACAGCTATGGCCAGTTAAGGCAGAACGTGATGCAATGAGCCCCAACCATAGCTGTTAAAGCTAAACCAATTCCACGGTCAGGGTTCGGTGAGTCCGTGACCGCCCGAAAAGTTGGGGAATCACAAGTAAAATATATTTTTGTTTAAAATTAACAATTTATATTACGTGACATTTCTAGTCTTGGTTGTGTTTTAACCTCATACATTACTTTCTTAACTTTCCCTACCTTGACCTTCATTAACATAAAATAATAAGTACAACAATATATTTACTTAGTCACTTAAATTAATCTGTTTACACTTAACAATGTTGTCATTACATGAAAATAAACAATTCACCTTTTAGATTTACCAACATTACATAACTTAAAATTTTAATTTCATTTTCAAATTCTGTTTACTCGTGCCCTTGTTACATTTTATTATTGCATAATAAATTTTATTACATAAAGAGTAAATTTTGTTTGAACACACTGCCTCACTAAAATTATCTATTTACACGCCTAGGCAATCCACAAACTAAACATTTTAACATTTATTTATTTATTTATTATTATCAAATTTAAAACTCATAAAATCATTTAAAAACTCATAAAAATTCAATTATATAACATTTTAAATCAATCACGAATATTTAAACATCTCCAATTATTTTAATTAAATTAATTCTTGAAAACACAATATATTTCAATTATTATCAAAACAATTACAGTTCATTAATTACTGTCTTTCAAAATTATTTTCATTATTTATTTAGTCTACTGAAATAATCTTATTATTATTAAAACAATTACCTACACACATTGTTTATTATATACTTGTTATAATCAATATACACACAATCAATTTCCCTAAATTATTTACAAATTATTCGTCATTAACTGTTCAATTTTTTCACACTTCATTTCAAAGTCTGCAAGGTCATTACCATAAATTACAATATTTAACAATGTCCATACACTGATTTTTTAATTCAACCTCCATCATCATATATATATCGAATATATTTATAACATGCATCATTGTTATCCACACACAACTTGTTATTACTATTATTATAATAATCCATTAACTTTATTTCATTCATTATGCCATTATAATTTATAGGGTTATTCCCTATTAATATTTCATAAAACTTGTCAACATAAGTTATTATTGTCCAGTCTCCATCAGTATTATTGGTTAACGTCAGGTAAGCTATTTTATCATTTTTATATTCCTCTACTATTACATCAGATAAATTATTATCGTTTATAAAGATATTATTAAAATAATCCTCTATCTCTCTTTCGACAGGTAAGTATTTTATATTGTTTATATTCATCCCTTCTAACCTCTCTCTCAATTCATTATAATTTCTCTTTAACTTATATAATTCTATCTCTCTCTCAATACACAACTCTCTATCTAAATCTCCCTCACCATAACGCCATATCACACTTTCCCTCTCACTCCATACAGAGGGTACTAATTTATAAAAATTCGGGGAACAACTCAAAGACCTCATGTCTTTCAATAACAAGGGACTCTTACCCTTCAACAACAACATTTGTGAACACCTTGGTTCACCATAAATATGGGGAAAATTTACCCTCTGCCCTACATACTCATCTAATCTCCCTTTCCACTTTCTCTCTGACTCATAAACACACATTAACATTCCATTATTACATTCTAAAACTTCATCAGTACTATCAATATTTACCCCATTATTTTTTAACATCATACTTTCACTTATATTGTCATAATTCTCACTCCCACTTACCTCATCATATGGTTCTCCATTATTCTTTACCCCCACTATACTCTCAGAATTGTAATTAATATCATTATCATCACTAGTCAATATTTTATTATCTAACACTACCTCTCCCACTATTTTGTCATTATTAATATTCATAACATTGTCACCTAACTTCTCAACACTCTGTTCTAATCTGTTAAATTTAGCTTCTATTATGTCATTAGTTTGGTTTAAATGCTCATTAATTTCATTCATATGGGTTTTCAACTCATCAAAACTATTCTTTTGTTCTTATAATTTGGTGTCAAAATCATTGCTTAATTTAATTTGTTCATCTAATTTCTCATTGAAACTACTCTTAATTTCTTTGATTTCGTTTTTCAATTCTCTAAAATTACTATCTTGTTTTTCTACACTATTGTACATCATATTGTACAATCGGGTTAATATCATTTTCGTCAGATTTCTGATTTTGATTTCCTAAAATAGGTGTTGAATGAATCTCAACTGTCTGTATTATTTTTGACTCCTCAAGACTACTGTCATTTGTTTGAATTCCGGAGTCGCTACTTATCTGAATTTCTGTTTGACTGTCAGAGAAGCTGACTTCGTTATTAATACTCTCGTTAGTGGTCATTGTGCAAAATGTGCTTAAAATTTACTTCTTTTGAACTACTGTTCTATATATTTAGCACAACAAAACATCACATAATAGCTATAACATAACCTTGCAATTACATATTTTTCTTTTTTTTTAATGTTATTTTAAATAACCGTTCTGCTCTTCCCAGTAGGCTTGTATTTATATAAATAATTTATATAAATGTCCCTACGTTCAGAAGCGCCACTTGTACTAGTACTTACTGTTATATAAATTCATAAATATATTTTGATTTTATTTGTTTACTAATTCTCGACTCTTACAGCTGCCATGTTGTCTATTACCAACCTAAAGTTTTACTCACCAGGGTTCGAATCAGCGAACGGGAAGTGCAGAACTGGTTATTTAAGAAAGTACAACTGAATTACCATCACATCTATTTTAATTCATTTTTTCACACTACAAAAGAAAACATGAAAATATAGCCCTTAACATAATTTCAAATTTTATATAACAAATATTCCCCTTACTTTCTCCTACTTTGTTATGATCTTTTAGATAGACAATACCCTAATAACATTTATTATGCATGATTTTCTCTTTAGAATAGAAATAAATACATTTTATAACATAAGATCAATTCTATAGAATGTAAACCAGCGCTTGCATTCAACCACTCACACATATACCCCATGATTTTTAGAGCTCTCCATTTTTGTGAAAATATTTAAATTTGAGTTTTTATGAACCCTAATTGAAATTTTTGGTTTTATATTCTTGTCGGTTACTTATCTGAATCGTAGCATTTCCATAGTTCAGTCTCCTCACGTATTTTCCTTCGTTTCACACACACATTTTTTATTTTAACTGATAATTTGTTTTTTACATTTCGCCGAAACTGTTATTATGTAACGAAAACTGCTATTCACATCACTTATGAGAAAATTTTGATTTTATATCACATTTTGTTGAACTACGGGCGACGAAAACTTCGCCTAACCGGCTAGCCGGCGGACGCGACGATTACTTGCGTCCGACACTTATAGTTGTTGTTTGCCGACTGTCTTTGTTTTGTGTGTGTGACGAAGCTGCTGGCGCTGACACACCTACATTCCAGCTTGTTGTTCGTCGCTGACGTAATATCGGGTGATGCCGCGACATCACTTGTTTACAGTTTAGAGTCACTGGAACTGGCCTTGGCACAGTTTTGCACGTTTGTCTATTGTGTCGTTATAATCGTTCTTGTTTTACAATAATTTCACAAGCAGTGCTACCACTGTCGCTACCAATAAAATTTACCTTTTGTTACTTTATGTTTACGTTATTTCCCAATTATTATTTTTACATTGTAAAAAATGTTGATTGCTTTATAAAAATACAATTTCTTTATTTTACCCCAGGTAGGCCAAAATGTCCCGTTACAAGTGGGGCATGTTATAGTGGTTTAGTGTAATATGATTATAATGAATTATTCTGTGAAATCATCTACAATTAGTGATGTTTATTATTTATTGAGACATTGTTAATTAGGTGATGTTTATTGGGTGTTGGACAATTGTAAGCCTGGGGAATAGCTTGCATATGAGTGTTAGTATTGTTTTGTTTATTTAAGCTGTCATTAAAGTTCTAAATATCGATTTCTCTGGTATTCAGTTATTTTATTTCCACTGTTTAAACACAACAATCCACATTACCATCATAATAGTTTATTATTGTACTTATACAGTATTGCTCTATTATACCATCTGAAAAAATATTCGATCACTAATTAAAGCAACATCATGATAACAGTGCCAAATAATTATGAGAGTGTTATGTTAATTTTTTTTTATATACCTATAACATCTTGAGCTATGTCTATATGAAGATTGCCCATTGTAGTTTGAAACATCTTTTTCATGGCATTTTTACTTTTTTAAGCAATTGTGACGTCCATTTTTCAAATTCATTTGACAGTTTTTTTATCTCTCTCTTGTCACAAGTCTTTCAGTGGGCAATTTCCACTTCAATAATAAGTATAAATCTAATAAGTGAGTTTGGAAGTGTGGAGGGCTACAAAGCAGTCATGCATCAAATGGACAAATGTCATGAATCAACAGAGGATACACACTAGTTCACTGTTATGGAGGGTGTAGTACAAGTTGTTTTTCTCACAATTCAGGCTGTCCACTTACACTTTTCCTCAGAGAAATTGCACCACTTTCAGATGGTAACTGGTTAATAGCTTCCTCGTCTGGAAAAAATTAATGATGGGCAATCTCTTGATATGTGAGATAACTTTCAGCATGTTGCGTGACCTAACCAGGTGAGCTTTTTTCATCTCTATGAAGACATCTCGGTGACCAACTATGATAATTGAATTTTGGTTTGAACACACATTGATCTTTGTTTCATCACAGGTTTTGAATTACCTGTTGAAGATTTTTCTGGTTTAGTTCATCCTTCTGTTCCAACTAGTATTATGTGATAGACCTCGTGGAGCCTTTGTGCATCTCCTTGGAGTATTTATGGGATGAGTTTGGTTGTGATGCGGTGGTTTCTCCAAATTAACTCTGTCAAGGTGTCATGATCCAACACAATAAATTTGGGAACTCTGTAGAGAGATTTAATTTATATTAACACAGCAATATAATATTTTGTGATAACTGGTATGATTAAACTTAAGAAAATAATAATATTGTATATTATTATATATTATAAATATGTATAGGAATATTATTTAATAGGAATAAAATTAAGTAATAATACGTTCTTAAAACATTGAAAACTATATAATTGTACACTAAGCTGTGTGCATTAGTAGTCTATATGAATTTTGTTTAGGGCACCACAATACATATCTACTCCTATAGGAAGCAGTTTGAAAACTTGTTTTGAAAGGATCAGTGATAACAGTACTCACCTCAATGTGGATAATACTTACGATCAAACTCAAGTTACAGGTAAATGTTAGTGTGTTTGAAAATACTAAGTATGTGGTGTGTGTGTGTGTGTGTGTGTGTGTACACACTAGCAGAGTGTCTGTGCTTTGTTATAATAAACAGGAAAACAACAAAAAAGCAAATAAACAACTGATGTAATTATGTAACTGTCTATTATAATGCATAAGGAATTATTCTGAGTAGTTATCAGAGAAAACAAATAGGGATTTTCAAACAATGAAGTTATTATTATTTTTATAAAATCTTGTTATAAACTATGTGGCCAGGTCATTAGAAGAGCTGACTCTAGAACAAGTCACATAGAACTGGTCAGTCTTTCCATAAGTCCATACTGGCCATCACGAGAGACTATCTCTGGGTTTGTTGGTGGTCATTGTGAAGCATCCCAATTGACTGGAAATTGTAAACCCCTAAATTGGAATGGTTAATCAGATGAAGTGTAAGGGACGTTATTTCCCTCTGAATAGCCTGTAAATCTAATTGCTTCCTTTGCATTTTGTTGAAGTCACTTGGTCTGGACTGGAACCTCACATCATTATATACTTTTTAGGGTTAAGGGTCTAGCCTACATAAAGTGCTCTAATCATGCAGCACGTAGCCTTTCTATTTTAGCAAAAATATCTACCAAGAATTGATGTAGAAGATTGTGGTAAAACAAAATGTAGTTTTCTTGATTGTTTTGCTCCATCATGAGACAGAAATAAAAGTTAGATGCAGATTCAGTTTTGTCAAAGGTCTCTTGGTATTTGGATTTCACTGCGATAGGTTGATGGTGTATCACACTTCCCCAGTACCCATGAGCTTGCAAATTGTGGTGAACTAATTTATATGCTAACTTCAACAGCTGGGCATGTTTTCTCAAGAGTAATTATAGTAAACATTTTTATCTCATCAAATCATCTGTCTGGACATCTCTGCCAAGTGTTCTGGCTTGGCCCTGTACTATTCTTCAGTTGGCTTATACTATAAACTTAGAAACTCCACCAGTTACTGGGAACATTCTACACTTCACCTGCAAGTGTGTCTGTGGCATGCAATAGAGGGGAAAACGGACAGCCCTGTCATCTGTTATATATACTGCATGTTGAGGAATTTTCACAGCTTCAATATAAATACTTCAAAATGTCATTACTGAAAAAAAAATAAATCAAATAAAGAAACTATGAAATTAAAATACCTTTATCTTAAAAATATGATAAAAACAAAATTAAAATTTTGTCTTGCTACAAGAAAAATATAGGATGAAAGCTTTCAAGTCTATTAAAAGAAACAAACATTTTTATTAATAAAATAAGTATTATCTAATTACCCAAAGTATTAACCGATGATTTGAGGAGATAAAAATGTTCATTATAAAACTCTTGATAAAACATGCCCTGCTGCAAATTGTGTTGAAGTTAGCATATAAATCAGTTCACCACTAGAGGCTTTGGAGAGATTATGAGCCATGTTCCAAAGGCAGGATTTGACCTTGGGATTATATATGAACATATGTATGAAATAATAGTCACATTTAAGATTGTAATTATTGATTTATTTTTGAAATGGTTATAAAGCCTGCTCCTCCTCCTTTGCCGCTACAGCCCGAAGTCGAGCCTTGGCCTCCTCAACCCTGGCCCTCCACCTCTCTCTACCAGTAGTAACTTCCATCCTTGCACTCCCAAAATCTCTCTTGCTTCCACAGCGACAGCATGTACCCATCTTTTCTTTGGATGGCCTTTTGGTCTTTTGCCATCCATACTCCCCATAAGAACTCTTTTAGGGGTCATTTGTCATCCCTCTTACGATATGGCCAGCCCATTGCAGCCGCCTCAGGTTTACGTACACTTCTACCGTTTGTTCGTTGAAGTGACAATATATTTCATCATTATACCATATCCTCAATTCCCCATTTCTATATATGCAGCCCAGGATCCATATCAGGAGCTTCCATTATAATATCTTCAGACTTCAGGTGTTTAATTGCTCTTTGTGTTAATATCTAGGTTTCACTGCTATACCACAGGATGGGTTGTGTGATAGTTTTGTATATGCACATTTTTGTATGCCTATGAATAACTCTTTACTTAAAAGTGGTGATAAAGTACTAAATTCAGAAATATGAAAAAAATGTTAAATATGGGCTGAAAAACTGAAATAATAACTTAGACAAATCTGTGTAAATTCAAATAGCAAACAAAAAACTGTTAATACAGAAATTTTTCAAGTTGTTATGGAATAAAGTACTGAACTAAAAATTTTACAAACTGAGTTGTATACACTGTGGACTGAATTTATTTGAAGGCTTTCTCTTGTTTTCTCTTGTAATTCTTGCTAAAAAAAAAAAAAAGGACATAACTTCAAAAACTAGTATAAAAATTTTTAACATTCCTCAATCACCAGACAACTAGCAGTGTTTACACAGAAGCAGTTTTATATGTGCTATAATGTACTACAATTAAAAATATTTGTATTCACGTAACAAATTAGCCCAATATTTAATTCAACTTATAGGACTACAGTATTACAAGCAGATTTTTAAATGGTTTTATTTCCTTTTTTCCTATGGCTCTCTGGGGGAGGGGGATTTAACCCCAAAGTCCCTCATCGCTGTGCCGTACCACCTAAAAAGATGCATTGAGTTTTTACTTAATGTTTGCTCAACCAGCACTATGTTTGTTGTCAGTAGCCTGTAAAGCATACTAACCCTGTATGTTGTCAGAATAATTATAAATGATAAAATTATGTTTTCTAAATAATGAAGATATTAGTCTTTAAAACAGTCTTTAAGACTTTGATAGTACTACAGACATCATTCACCCTCGGCCGATAATGTGCAGCGAGAGTCCAAACCCATTACATGAATCAGATCACAGCTCCTTTTGGCCAGCTCTTCGTCCAACCCACAACCATTTTATCCAAAATTACAGTCCTTCCTCATGAAGGTTGGGGATAGTCTTCACCCACTTGACATAGGGGTACCATTTTAGCTGTACGTAATTTCTTCGGAACCTAAGCATCCACTTATTTAATGTTTTTCACCATATCTAGCTCTGTTTCTTGTTAAATACACATTACATTCACAAACATAAAATTCTGCACCTGTCCTGTCTTGGTTATAAAGAACATAAGTTTTCATGGCTCCGTACTCAGAACGCCTATCGACGAATACTAGTAGCGGTCACTAGACATTCTTTCGTCTTTTCGATTCACACAGATAATGAAAATTACATCTGAAAGTCACCCTATAACATATGCCTTTTGTTGAACGAGGAAGCGAGTTCTTAGGGTTTAACTCAACCATTTGGCATTTGTCTGTCTGTCTATCTAACTATTTAGGGTATGTTTCATGATAATTTTTTAACGTATCAACCGATTTTCATAAAATTTGCCACACATATCTACACTTTTACCCTACAGAATCTTGTTGTTTTTGAGATTGATCATTCCAGAAATAGGATGGGGAGTCGAAATTGTGAAAAAATCGCAAAATCCCATGTGAGGTTTCAAATCAACTGTAATTTAAACCACAATCTGAATATATATTCGTTTTTGAAATTTTCAAAGTTTTTGGATGTCAGAGCCCAAACTGTTGGCAGATTTTTTGATAAAATCACAAAAATTCATGTGGTATATTAAGTTAAATCAATTTTGACTAAAATCTGAATGTAATGTTAAGTTTTAAAATTTCAAAATATTTGGACTCACCAGTAAAGAGAGCACAATTTTTTTCCTTAAAGTGGAAATCCAACTGGGTGTCAGATTAAAAGGAATTGTAACCCAAATCCGAACGTTCCTAAGTGTTAGCATTTATTTTGTGATTGTGTGCTCTACAGTTGTTATGTTACTAAAGAAATATTAGAGTAATCGGAATGTTTGTAATTTTCCCATAATTGGAAAATTGTCTAATAACGAAATTTATGTACTTCATTCAAAATAGTGAGCGAGTTCTGTACCTCAGGGAGCATACTAGTTAATCATAATGAGACAAATATATGGGTGAAGATCACTTAAGGGGGAGGGGTAGTTTACCTGCAATGTTTTATGTTTTAACAAGAGTAAAGTACTTAATTTTGATAAATTAAGTATCATGAAAAGAAGGTCATAATAATCCTCTGTAGAAAGGTAGATGAAACATTTATAAATGAAAAGGGTAGTTAAAGGGGGAGGGATAATTTTTTGTAAATGAAAATGGTAGTTGAAGGGGTGAGGGCTAATTTTTTGAAAGTTACCTTTCTGATGTCGAATAAACTACTTCATTTTGAAGGATAAGATACCTTAGTAATTACATATAATGAAACTATTACTCAATAAAAGTGTAAGTATCAAAAATTGGGTTGTTTGGTTAAGGGGGAGGGGTAGTTTACAAGTGTTTTGTGTTGTAACAAGTGTAAAGTACTTAATTTTGATAAATAAGTGGCCTGAAAATAAGGTCATATTAATCCACTGTAAAATGGTAAATCAGATATCTATAAATAGAGAGGGTAGTTGAAGGGGAGGGGGTGATTTTTTGAAAAATACTTTGCTGATATCAAGTAAAATATGAGTATGTAATTTTGAAGGATAATATACCTTAGCAGTGTACTTTAAACAAGAATAGGCCAGAAACTGCCGGTTTATTAACCATGAGAGTACAGTAGTATCATAAATAAATAACAGATAGCGTTATTAGTACTAAAATTGAAATGACCGTATATATAGGGTTGTAGTAATTTGAGCATAAACTTAGAAAACATACTGGTATCTCAGTAGCCTATGGTGCGTGTTCCATGTGGAATGTAGCACTCAAAGGGTTAAATACTGTATAAATTAATATACTATGTATATCATCAGTGTACTGTATTACAACAAACTGATTATAACATATTACATTGACAATATAATAATTTATGAATAATGTAATTTAGATATACTATATTAATATAATAATCTATGTATTGCCATTTATCACTTTATGGCCTAACTGCTTGTGTGCATAACACAGTTTGAGTTTTGTTTGTTTTTTTTCTAGGTGACCAAGATGAGAAAATGGGTCGTACCAAAAAATCTGAACCGATTCCAAAAAAAGTAGATCCTAGCAAAACACCATATGTTTGTGCTGAATGTAGGAAAGCTTTTTCTTCTTCATACTTATTAAGTAAGATATTTATCTTTTTGATTTGTGTGTGTGCGCGCACATTTATGTGTGTGTGTGCGTGTGTGCTTGGTGTAAGTTATGACTTTTACACACTGAATTTATTTGAGCAGAAAGTACATTTCAGTACAGTGTGTGTTTGCTTTATTTCAGAAGTACATATGAAGAACCATCGTGGTGAAAAAGATTTTCAGTGTGATCAGTGTCCATTCAGAACTCTGACAAAAACAAATCTTAATCAGCACATGATTGTACACAAAAATGTGAAAGACTTCATGTGTGAATACTGTGGCAAGCTCTTCCTCAGGATTACTGGGTTACAAAACCATATACAGATACACTTGGGGGAAAAGAAACATCCATGTGAAGAGGTAAATAGATTTTACTGGAGTTACGGATATTTCTGAATAGTCTTCACTTTATTTTTAATTAATTTGTGTAAAAAAATTGAGTGTATGTCTATGAGTAATGATGTCTCATTGCATGTCATTAAAGTAAATCAGTTAAGTAGACAATATTGAAGATAGTAGTAGTAACACAAGTAGTGATTCAGATAGCTGGTGTTTACATATTGGCAATATTTAAAGGATTTATGGTTTGTGTTTTTGTTATGAGCAGTCATAACATTTGTTTCCATTAATAATAGGTTGTGCACTGGATAATTGATACCACTTTCAGGTGAAACAGTATACTTTTTAAGGATGTATCACTGTAGTTTGCATACACAGTGATATATAGTGGCTTATAGAAGCATATAGTGACATATTAAACATAGTTTATTAATAGAGTAACTTATTAGAGTTTGGCTGGGATGGTGTTTAGCTCATGTACAGCTACCGGCGTATAGCTGAGCTCTTGGGTCCGGGAGTGGGGGAATTGAAAGGGTGAGGCGCACAGGGTAAATCATTAACATTCCTGTTAACATTGACTCACGATATTGTGAATAGCCTTTTGTTCTGTAATGACTCAGTGTGTGTCGCTTGTCCTGTTTGTTGACTTCTGTGAATTATCTGTTTTGCAATAGTGTTGATATCTTTTCAGTAGTTGGTGTCTTGAGAATCTCAGTTGGGTTTATGCTAGTGCTTTGTGTGTGTTAGTGAAACTAATAAAATGAAACTATTAAAATTGTTCATAATGGCTGGTGTGAACAGTAGGCTAGGCGGGAAAGATCTAAATGGTCAAAGAAGGGAAATATTAGCAATGTGTTTAAATTTAAGAAGAAAGAGGCTGATAACAAAGAGGTGACGATTCCAGTTGTTAGAGCTAAGGAGCAAACTGCTGCTGCTACTGGCGTTTCTGAACATGTGGTGACCAAAATAAACAAGGAATTACGACAACTTGAAAATTGCAATGAGGGTGATAAGCCTACTTCATTTGTTACTCCGTACAAGAAGTGAACGAAAGAGTAACCTGTAACTGGACTAGATGAGTTTGATCAAGGTGTTGTGTGGCGATTAGTGCATAAATTTTATACAATAAAAAACGATTGCCGACAGCAGAACTTTTGAGAGAAGAACTTCAAAAAAGAATAGGGTTTACCGGAAGTGAAAAAAGTGTGCGTGTAGTCCTGAAAGAAGTGGAGTTTTATTGGAAAAAAATTAGGAATAATATAAAATTACTTATTGAACAATTTGATATCAGAGAAGAGAGGATTAATTATCTCCAAGCTGTCAAGAAATATAGTGAGATGAAGGCCGTCCTATCATTCTTCTCGTGTAAGTGGAAAAGTATGGTCAGTGAGACGATTCCAGCCAAGGGACTCATTCTCCAATTTCTAAAGGAGATCGTATGATTATTATACATGCTGGAGGGGAAAAAGGTTTCATTCCTGTTGCATTACTATGTGGAAAGCCGCGAAAGCGTCATCTTCTTCAGGAGACTATCACAACAATATGAATAAGGAAAACTATATGAATTGGATACAAGAAAACCTGCTTCCAAAACTAGAACCTCGATCAGTGCTTGTGATTGATAACGCCCCTTATCATAACATTAAAGTAGAAAAAGTACCCACATCAAATAGCAGAAAGATGAGATGAAGCAGTGGTTGACTAGAAAGCGGATTCCTTATTCAGACACTATGCTGAAACCACAGCTTTACAAACTTATTAAATTGTATAAGGGGCAATTCAAAAAATATGTTTTGAACGATGGAAAGTGAAGGACATGAAGTGTTACATCTCCTGCCGTATCATCCCGACCTCAACCGTATTGAACTAATTTGGACTGAGGTGAAAGGATTTGGTGCGAGACAGAACATTTCATTCAGTCTCAATGAGGTAGGAAGATCGTGTGAGGAGAAGTTTAGTGTAATGGGACCTGAAGAGTGGAAACCTAAAATAAAACACGTTCAAGAAGGGGAACAGTATTACACTTCATTGGAACCAAACATAGATAATTTTGTGGATTCCTTCATCATCAACCTTGATAACAACAGCTCCTCAGACAGCTGGGACATGGACAGCAACAGCTCTGATAATGACTGTGATGTGGAAGAAATTTCTGAATTAGTGTAAAATATCCGTATGGAGAACCATACATGACTTCCATGTTCTAAGAGTTACATTTAAAATCATTTTTGAAATGAAATATTTCTATAGAAACTGCTTCTTTCTTCAGCCTCAACCACAGTACTGTGGTCACTAACGTATACCACCTCACGTTATCGCACTCGATTTTCACTGATGATGGAAGTCGGTGGCACTGCCGAAACGTCTGGTTTTGCAGAAAACATTGGTCTACGGCCAAACAGGCCGGGAAGGAATTTTAACAACAAACTACTTCTTTGTTGCCGATAACGTAGTACATATATAAAAAATTATCCCCTCCCCTTCAACTATAATTTTCAGTTATAGAAAATTACCCCCACCCCGTTCAACTAGCCTCTTCATTTATAAATATTTCATCTATGTTTCTACAGTGGATTATTAAGATTTTCTTATCAGGATACTTTATTTATCAAAATTAACCGATCTTCGATAAGATTTACGATATTAACCGTAACCGATCTTCACCAAAATCAATAGACCTTGGGTCCTCTACAACTCAGGCACATATGTAAAAAATCATTTGATTCTGTTTGAATTTACGGCAGTTATCGTTTGTCATGAAAAAATTTCTCTTGTTACAACATAAAATGTTGCAGGTAAACTACCCCTTTCTCTTAACTGATCTTCACCAAAGTCAACAGCCTTGAGTTCTCTACAATTTACGGATGCATGCAAAACATTATTTGATTCTGTTTGAATGTGCGGCAGTTATTGTTTGTCATAAAAAAATTACCCTTGTTAAAACATAAAACGTTGCAGGTAAACTACCCTTTTCTCTTAACCGATCTTCACCAAAATCAATAGACCTTCAGTCCTTTATAATTCAGGAACGTACGTAAAAAAATTTGATTCTGTTTGAATTTGCGGCAGTTATTGTTCATCATGAAAAAATTTCTCTTGTTACAACATAAAATGTTGCTGGTAAATTACCCATTTCCCTTAACCGATCTTCACCAAAATCAACAGGCCTTGGATCTGTATAATTCAGGAAGGTATGCAACAAATTTTTTGATTCTCTTTGAATTTACGGCAGTTATCGTTTGTCATAGAAAAAATTACCCTTGTTAAAACATAAATGTTGCAGGTAAACTACCCCTTTCATGTAACCGATCTAAACCAAAATCAACATGCCTTGAGCACTTAAAACTTTAGGAATGTATGCAAAAAATTATTTGATTCTCTTTGAATATGCGGCAGTTATCATTCGTCATAAAAATAAAAATATCGGTATGGAGTTATGTATAAAAATATACATGACTTCCATGTTCTAAGATTTATATTTAAAATCATATTCGAAATGAAATATTTACATAGAAACTATGTCTTTCTACTTATTGCTTCAGCATTAACCACAGTACTGTGGTCTAACGTATACCACCTCATGTTTTCGCACTCGATTTTCACTGATGATGGCAGTCGATGGCACTGCCGAAAAGTCTGGTTTTGCAGAAAACATTGGACTACGGCTAAACAGCCCGGGAAGCAGTTTTAACAAAAAACTACTTCTTTGTTGCCGATAACATAGTACACATATACAAAATTCTCCCCTCCACCTTCAACTATAATTTTTAACAATAGAAAATTACCCCCACCCCATTCACCTAACCTCTTCATTTATAGATATTTCATCTACGTTTCTACAGTGGATTATTATGAGCTTCTTATCAGGATACTTTATTTATAAAAATTAAGTACTTTACACTTGTTAAATTATAAAATGTTTCAGCAAAACTACCCCTTTCTCATAATCGATCTTCTCCAAAATCAATAGACCTTCAGTCCTCTACAATTCAGGGATGCATGCAAAAAATTTTTGATTCTGTTTCAATATGCGGCAGTTATCGTTTGTCATAAAGAAAAATTACCTTTTTTAAAACATAAAACGTTGCCGATAAACTACCGCTTTCCCTTAACCGATCTTCAACAATATCAACAGACCTTGAGTTCTATATAATTCAAAAAGGTATGCAGAAGAGTAGTTGATTCTGTTTTAATGTACGGCAGTTATCGTTCGTCATAAAAAAATTACCCTTGTTAAAACATAAAATGTTGCAGGTAAACTACCCTATTCCCTTAACCAACAGGTCTTGAGAACTCTATAATTCAGGACTGTATGCAAAACATTATTTGATTCTGTTTGAATTTGCGGCTATTATCGTTTACCATAGAAAATATCGGTATGGAGAACCATACATGACTTCCATGTTCTAAGATTTATATTTAAAATCAATTACGAAATAAAATGTTTCCATAGAAACTACTTCTTTCCACTTATTGCTTCTGCCTTAATCATAGTACTGTGGTCACTAACATATACCACCACACGCTATCGCACTCGATTTTCACTGATGATGGCAGTCGACGGCACTGCAGAAACGTCTAGTTTTGCAGAAAACATTGAACTACGGCCAAACAGGTTGGGAAGGAATTTTAACAACAAACTACTACTTTGGTGCCGATAACGTAGTACATATATAAAAATTATCCCCTCCCCCTTCAACTATAATTTTCATTTATAGAAAATTACCTCTACCCCGTTCAACTAGCCTCTTCATTTATAGATATTTCATCTACGTTTCTACAGTGGATTATTCAGATCTTATCAGGATACTTTATTTATCAAAATTAAGTACTTTACTCTTGTTACAACAAAAAATGTTTTTGGTAAACTGCCCTTTCCCCATAACCGATCTTCACCAAAATCAATAGACCTTGAATCTTCTACAACTCAGGCACATATGTAAAAAATTATTTAATTCTGTTTGAGTTTACAGCAGTTATCGTTCTTCATGAAAAAATTTCTCTTGTTACAACATAAAATGTTGCAGGTAAACTACCCCTTTCCCTTAACAGATCTTTACTAAAATCAACAGGCCTCGAGTTCTCTACAATATAGGGATGTATGCAAAAACTTATTTGATTGTTTGAATTTACGGCAGTTATCTTTCGTCATAAAAAAAATTACCCTCGTAAAAAGATAAAATGTTGCTGGTAAACTGCCCCATTCCCTTAACCGATCTTCACCAAAATCAATAGTCCTTGAGTTCTGTATAATTTAAAAAGGTTTGCAAAAAAGTAGTTGATTTTGTTTGAAATTACGGCAGTTATCGTTCGTCATAGAAAAAATTACCCTTGTTAAAACATAAAATGTTGCAGGTAAACTACTCCTTTCCCTTAACCAATCTTCACCAAAACCAACAGACCTTGAGAACTCTACAATTCAGGGCTGTATCCAAAACATTATTTGATTCTGTTTGAATTTACGGCTGTTATCGTTTGCCATAGAAAAAATTATCCTTGATAAGAAAAACGTTGCAGGTAAAATACCCCTTTCCCTTAACCGATCTTTACCAAAAACAATAGGTCTTGAGTACTCTACAAATCAGGCCTGTGTGCAAAAAATTATTTGATTTTGTTTGAATTTGCGGCTTTTATCGTTTGCCATAGAAAATACCCTTTTAAAACATAAAATGTTGCAGGTAAACTACCCCTTTCCCTTAACCGATCTTCACCAAAAACAATAGGTCTTGAGTACTCTACAAATCAGGGCTGTATGCAAAACGTTATTTGATTCTGTTTGAATTTGCGGCTTTTATCGTTTGCCATAGAAAATACCGTTGTTAAAACAAAACTGTTGCAGGTAAACTACCCCTTTCCCTTAACCGATCTTCACCAAAAACAATAGGTCTTGAGAACTCTATAATTCAGGGCTGTGTGCGAAACATTATTGTATTCTGTTTGAATTTGCGGCTGTTATCGTTTGCCATAGAAAATACCCTTGTTAAAACATAAAATGTTGCCGGTAAACTACCCCTTTCCCTTAACCGATCTTCACCAAAAACATTAGGTCTTGAGAACTCTATAATTCAGGGCTGTTTGCAAAAGAGTAGTTGATTATGTTTGAATTTGCGGCTGTTATTGTTTGCCATAGAAAAAAATCTACAGACACGCAGACACTTTTCGAAAAACGACTTTTTTTCATGTTTTGAGTGTAGTACAATCAGAATCTGCAATAATCTCGAACACGATTTTTTTTTGCCATCACCATACTTCCATTTCCTTAAGGAACATGGAAGTAATTACCCTTTTAAAACATAGTTGCAGGTAAACTACCCTTTTCTCTTAACCGATCTTCACCAAAATCAACAGACCTTGAGTACTCTATAATTCAGGAAGGTGTGCAAAAAAGCATTTGATTCTGTTTGAATTTACGGTAGTTATCATTCGTCATAAAAAAATTACCCTTGTTAAAACATAAAATGTTTCAGGTAAACTACTCATTTCCCTTAACCGATATTCACCAAAAACAATAGGTCTTGAGAACTCTACAATTCAGGGGTGTATGCGAAACATTATTCGATTCTGTTTGAATTTGCAGCTGTTATCATTTGCCATAGAAAAATATCTACTGACAGACAGACACACAGAGAGAGACTTTTCGAAAAATGACTTCCCTGGCTGTTTGGCTGTATTCCAATATTTTCTGCAAAACCAGACGTTTCGGCAGTGCCGTCGACTGCCATCATCAGTGAAAATCGAGTGCGATAACGTGTGGTGGTATATGTTAGTGACCACAGTACTGTGGTTAAGGCTGAAGCAATAAGTGGAAAGGAGTAGTTTCTATGGAAACATTTCATTTCGTAAATGATTTTAAATATAAATCTTAGAACATGGAAGTCATGTATGGTTCTCCATACCGATATTTTATATTATATTTGTTGTTGAAGTTTTACTTTACAATTCAAAGAAGAGATAGGAGGTAAGAAAATAAATTACTTAGATTTAAACATAGAAATTAAAGATAATGAGAAACTACAGTTTGGGATATTTAGGAAAGAGTCGTATTCTGATATAATTATACCAAGAGAGTCTTACCACCCATATAGATATAAAATGGCGGCAATCAATTCATTTTGTTACAGAGCTCAGAAGTGTTTAAAAGAGACCGAGTCAAAAGATAGGGAGTTAAGAACGATAAAGGGAATTGTAAGGAATAATAATTATAACACCAACATAGTGGATAAAGTTATGAAAAGGGTTAACATACAAAAAGATAAAATAGAACCAGAACAAAAGAATTATGCAGGGTCATTGACATACATAGGTTCACATACTAGAAAAATTATAAAATGTTTTAATAAATATGGAGTAGATATAGCTATTAAAAAATGTGAAACGGTATTTGATAAGATAAGGAATAAGAATATAGAAAAAATTCCAGTATTACAGAAAAGCGGAATTTATAAATTAAA
Organism: Magicicada septendecula; assembly: GCA_034769895.1. Taxonomy (NCBI): domain Eukaryota; kingdom Metazoa; phylum Arthropoda; class Insecta; order Hemiptera; family Cicadidae; genus Magicicada; species Magicicada septendecula. The sequence goes on from CM068372.1 coordinate 256,653,117, forward strand.
ATGTAAAGACTGCAACAAGGTGTACCTAGGAGAGACAGGACGGAAATTCGTATGCAGGTTGTCTGACCACAAACGTGGAGAAGGTAATAGAACAACCAATTCGTTATATGCAAGACATTTCATAGAAGACAACCATAAGTTTGTTAATCCTTTGGAAGAATACGAAATTGTAAAAGTAGTGAATAACACAGTTGAAAGGAAGCTTAGAGAGGAGTTAGAAATATTGAAAGAGAGAGAAAAAGGGTTAGACAATTTAATTAATATTAAAATTAAATTTGATAATGAAGAAATATTTTATAACATGATTAAGAAGTAAATGATAGAGGACAGATAGATAATATTAAGAATTATTTTGCATAGTACTATTTGGATGTTTTAAAATAAGGGTGTTGACTGACCCACGTGTGTGGAGAGGAAGTGGGTAGTTTAAAAGGATGCACACACACACACACACACACACACACACACACACACACACACACACACACACACACACACACACACACACACACACACACACACACACACACACACACACACACACACACACACACACACACACACACACACACACACACACACACACACAACACTGAAACACAAGGAATTTGCTAGAAAAAATATGTAACTCCACAGATGGTGGGACAGGGTTTAGGGGGTGGGGAAGGGTCATTTATATTATAGCTTGTTGTGTGTGAGCATGGTGGGGGAGAGGGGTGAAGGGGTTGTTTCCACTTATTTTGTGTCTATTCCAATCTGACGATGGGCTGTGAAGCTTGAAAGCGCTAATTGGGATAATTTTTACATAGTGGTGTGCAACTGTGATCATTCTGATTTTGTTTTGAGTTAATACTGGCAGCCATTTTGGGTTAGGCCTTTATGTATGTTTTACGACTGTATATTTTATTATGTGGAAAATTAAAACGAGTAGTTACAGTAGCTAAAGAGTTTGTGTTTTCATTGTGTCACTTTTTCTGTTTAAACAAATCTCGCTGTTACGAATCCTGGCACCCCTTAGGTAAAAAAGTGTTTAAACGAAGAAGCACATGTTCACCGGCAAGGATCCCGGTAAGTACACATGTGTACCATGTTTTGACCGACATTATACATATATAAGTACCATAGTTTATGTATATAAAAAGAAAATTAGATGGTAGTTAACAATCATGTATAATCTTCTTGTTTGCTTGACAAAAAATAATAAAAATCTATCGATGGTTGGTGGTTGTCAAGAAGAATGTTGATCGGTCATGTTAGGACCAAATAAAATGTTAAGTTGAGCTGCGGCCTTGTGGACCGCGTAAAAATGTGTTGTATGTTAGCACATATGCCCCTTTTTATAGAAAGAATGAAACTTGGTGTATTATCGCCAGGATGCAAAATAATAAAGATAGTGGACTGTATAAATAGATTTATTAAGTTACTCCAATCTTACACTCAATTCATTGTAGTGAAGTTGGCTAATGCTGAAGATTAAATTTTGAGAAGTGATTCGGAAATGAAATTACATTTGATGCGGCACAAATGTGTGCACTTTAGTTACATCGAAACGTGGTGGCCTAAGGCCTAAATTATTGTCGTATGATGAATTATATGAATCGTATGAATTGAGGCGCGAGTACGCGACACTTAATTACATGAGAACAAGTACTAGCAAGGTATTGCTAGTATATTGCAAGTATGCAATATGTATAATGTTGTAAGGCCTAAAGCCTAAATAATTGTCGCGACAACAAGAAATGAAAATGACAGAGCCAAGCAGCAAACGTGAGAACGTCCGCTGCCGGCCAAGGCTCATAGTACTGTGTCTGTTATAAAAACGAGATAAGAACGATTCAGCAGGCATACAGATTAGCCAACCTACAAATACGAAAATTACCATACTACTGTCCATAACTGCCCGTCAAAAAATCAAAAGATGAATAATCGGTGACTCATCACATGATGGGCCCAATAAATTGTAACATTTATGCAAGTCATAGTGGTTACCTTGAACCATTAAGGCCAGTAGACCCACACAAGCAGAATTGAATACAATGAGCAAACAAAATTATTATAAATTGTACATGTAAAGACATAAATTTAGCATGACGCCATATAGTTTGAACGATGCATGCTATCGTGATGTATCAGGAATATACAATAAATTGTTATGTGAAAACAAGTTATACATCGTTGACTGATTGCAAGCACAAATTGTAATGACATGTATGTCATAATTAGCATGAATGATAATTGTGCAATGCGTGATCACAGAATGCAAAATACAATATAAAATACAATATAAAAATAAAAATATAGGCGTGGGGTGGTTATAGACAGTAGATGCGAAAAACAATGTGTTTTACATAAATACAAGTTATATAATAAATACAATAGAAATCAGTTTAGTTACTTACAAATATGAATAAGGCACAATAGCATAAGTGACAGTTACAACAATGTGGTTATACAAATGTAAGACATGAGTTGAACAATTGCAAAAAATACATTCATAGAATAATAAAATCACACATATTGACAAATGTGCAAGAAAATGCATACATGGTTGTATAACTGCATACCATGCGAATATTATGTAAAAAAAATTATATAAAGCAATACCACCAATAACATGACACATACCCAATACCAATATCAAAATGTAAATGTGTAGGACATAATATGCCTCACAAATTGTTAACATATAAATACAAAAATAGCAAAGTATACCACCATGAAACTATGATAAGTACAGACATAAGGACAGTGCATGGTTGTAAATTACAAATCACATGCAAATTTAGTATAAAAACACGCAATGATGCAAAATTAACATTAAAATGTTGTGATGATACATATCACAATTAAGTTGATCAAATGGTCGTACAATGAAGTAATGAAAGCCAGTGGCCAAGTAAACTAGCATTGTGCTAAATAATTATAGTAACCTTGTTCAAGCCTCGTCCCGGGCTGGCAACAAGCATAGCTTATGAACGGGTCTCCGTAAAATACCCGTAGGCGTGCGAATGTCTACAACTCTAATTAAGTTGTCTGGGCCGGGAAATGTGGCAGTAATTACCCCAAATTTCCATGATAATGGAGGTAAGTTATCCTCCATCAATAAAACCAGGTCACCAATGGAAACATTATCCTTGGCGAATTTCCACTTGTGACATTGTTGTAATTGATGTAAATAATCGCGAGACCAAGCTTTCCAAATGACTTGGACAAACTTCTGGAGAAGTTGCCAACGTCCAAGACGAGAGATGGGAACGTGAGATAAGTCTGGATCAGGAATCGCCGTTAAAGCTTATGCTAAAAACAAAGGTGCTTATAACTAACAAAATCTTCTTAGAACATCTGATTTATGTATTTTTGACAAATATATACAAAGGAAAATAAACTCCTTTTTTTTACTGTTCGTCCCTCGTAGGGACCAAACATAATTTATGAATTGGTCGGCGATAGGTGCCAGTAGGCGTGCGAACGTCAACTACTCTAATTAAGTTGTCTGGGGCGGGAAATGTGGCGGTAATTACACCAAATTTCCATGCTAATGGAGGTAAGTTATCCTCAATCAGTAAAACCAGGTCACCAATGGAAACGTTATCTTTGGCGAATTTCCATTTGTGACGATGTTGTAGTTGATGTAAGTAGTCGCGAGACCAAGCTTTCCAAATGACTTGGACAAACTTCTGGAGAAGTTGCCAACGTCCAAGACGAGAGATGGGAACGTGAGATAAGTCTGGATCAGGAATCGCCGTTAATGGTGCGCAAATCAAAAAATGGCCAGGTGTAAGTGGCACCGGATCGTTTACATCCGATGAAATTGCAAATAATGGACGTGAGTTTAGACATGCCTCTATCTGAGCCAAAACTGTCGTAAACTCCTCGAAGGTGAGTATAGACTTGCCTACCACGCGGCGCAAATGATGCTTTAAACTCTTTATACCGCTCTCCCAAAGACCACCAAAATGGGGTGACGAGGGCGGTATAAATGACCATGAAATACCCTGAGAGGTCGTAAAGGATTTGATTGATGAGGTGGCATCCTTATTATGCCAAAGATTGTAAAGGTCATGTAAAACATTGCGGGCCTTCCTAAAGTTCGTGCCATTGTCAGAATATAACTGGCTGGGTATGCCCCTACGGGACATAAATCGACGTAAGGCAGCTATAAACGCGTTGGCTGTGAGGTCGGAAACCAATTCCAAATGAATGGCCCTGGTTGCTAAGCAGATGAACAAAGACACGTACGATTTTGACAAAGTCCTAGATTTCTGCCCGCCATGATGAATCATGAAGGGACCACCATAATCAACTGCGCAGAATAGAAACGGCCGCGAAGGAGTGACTCTAGGAGATGGTAAAATACCAAGCCTCTGAACCTGTTGTTTGGCACTAAACCTGAGGCACTTGACACATCTACGAATAATGGAGCGAATGACTATCTTGGCGTTAATAATCCACCAACGCTGACGAAGTGAGTGATGCACGAGTTGAGAACCAGCGTGAAGTAGACGAATGTGTTCGCGTTCAATAATAAGGCGAGTAATATGAGCCGAGGGATGCAAGACAATAGGATGTTTATTGTCATAAGGTAATTGCGACTGCTGTAAGCGCCCGCCGATGCGTACTATGCTAGACTCATCAAGAAACGGGTCCAGAGAAGACAACTTACTCCTAATAGAGAGGAAGACCCATTACGAAGACAATTAATCTCGGCAGCGAAGTGGATCGACTGAGATTGTTTTACGAAAAAATTAAGAGTGGAATGAATTTCAACGGGGGTAAGAGCGCCCGATATTTTGTCAGCACTGGAGAGTCTAATATTTTTGATGAATTGAAAGCAGTAAGCGTACACGCGTGTCAGACGGTGCAACGAAGAAAAGTCCTTTGAAAGATCAATAGCCAGGGTAGACATTAGAGAAAGTTTGGGGGTTTGTTTCTCCTCCGCAGTGAATTCAGCAGATGACAGATTAGCAGGTAAAAAGGGTGGAAAAGGATTGGACTTGGAAGATTGAGACAAGCAGGCGGGACCATGCACCAAAGCGAACAATCGCGCAACACGTCGGGGTGGCATCCTCTAGAAATGATATCAGCAGGATTATGACGAGAATTGATGTGATGCCATGTGTAGGCTTGCGTAAGACGCTGAATCTCGGCAACACGATTAGCGACGTAGGTTTTCCACCTCGAAGACTGGGCATGAATCCAGTAAAGGGACACCATAGAGTCAGAATATAAATGAACACTATTAATAAAGAAACGAAGAGCATGGGGGACCTGGAATACGAGTCGTGATAACAATAAGCAAGCGCAGAGTTCAATGCGAGGTAATGACACCTGACGTAGTGGGGCCACGCGAGATTTAGAACACAGAAGCTGACAAGAGGCCGATGAATCTTGATAAATGACTCTAACATAAACACAACACCCATAACCCCTTTCAGAAGCATCCGAAAACCCATGTAATTCAAATATCCTTGCCTTAGACTTGCAACGAATAGAATGTGGGACAATAATTTTACTGATCAGACACAACTTATTGCATAATGAATGCCAATGCAAGCGTAATTGCCTGGAGATTGGCTCATCCCAACCAAGATTGCACAGCCAGAGTTGCTGCATAAACTGTTTGTACAGAAAAACAATGGGACAGACAAGTCCGAGCGGATCGTAAATGCCTGCGATAATCGATAGGATTTTCCTCTTGGAGATGCTTGGTTCAACAGGGAATGATTTGATGTCAAACAAAAATGAATCGGTAGTGTTATTCCAGAGAATGCCCAAGGTACGCACATTACCCTGTTTGTTTAAAGGGAGTGATAAATTGTCATGATTTGCAACCACCTGGGGTTCATTTGATGCCCATTTATTGACCGTATTGACTCAACAACGGACCTAAGTCAGATTTCAACTTGGTCAGATCAGAAATGGTGTCTGCTCCAGTCAACAAATCGTCAACATAGAAATCATTGATTATAGCTGACGCTGCGTCAGGAAAAGAAGCTTCATGATCCTTACCAATTTGATTAAGACAGCGAGTAGCCAAAAACGAAGCTCTAGCAGTGCCGTATGTAACAGTGCGTAATACAAAGTGTTTAAACTGTTCGAGGGGAGAGTCGCGCCACAGAATACGTTGATAATGACAATCCTTCTCAGCTACCAGAATTTGTCGATACATCTTCTCGATGTCGGCAATGAGAACATAGTTATGCATACGAAATCGCAAAAGAATAGAAAAAAGGTCTTGTTGGACGTTCGGACCTACCAACAAGATGTCATTGAGAGAAAGACCATTGGTAGTTTTGGACGACCCGTCAAAAACGATGCGAAGTTTTGTCGTAGAACTAAAACGCTTAAAGACCGCATGGTGTGGCAGATAGTAGGTATTTGAAACCCCAGAATTGATAGAGCAATTGTCGATAAGCGTCATGTGGCCAAGATCCTTATACTCCTGAATAAAGTTTGCGTAGTCGCGCGCAAGCTTAAAATCGCACATGAACCGGCGTTCTAAACTCAAGAATCTTGCTTCAGCGGTAGCATAGGACTCACCCAACTGGGGATTGTCTGACTTAAATGGTAGCACAACAACGAACCTACCCTCTTGATTGCGATGAGTAGACCTAACGAAATGCTCCTCACAAGGTGACTCGTTATTAATAGGTGCATTATCAGGGATAGTTTCTGTCTCCCAAAATTTTTCGAGAGACTCCAGAATTTGACTGTCGTTATTCCTTGCTAGGAACGAAACAGCAGGACCCTTATAGCGGCAGTGTTTGGGCAGATTGCCTGCAAGACTGTAGCCTAACTTTGTTTCCTGTATAATAGGAAAAAGAGAACCGCGGACGTATTTGTTAGCTAAGATTAAATCTAGGTATAATTGCGCCCCTAACAGTATGTCGTTTTCGGATGATATGTTGAAATTTGGGTCAGCAAGAAAAATGTTATCTGGAATGTTAAATTGATTTATGTCAAAAGATTGTGCTGGCAGTTTATGGGTTAATACAGATAAGACAGCACATTTTGCCTCGAAGCTAAATCTTTGATAACGAGAAATAATGCGTATAGACGCGAGATAAATGGCATAACACGCGGTATTATTTATACCTGTAATCGGTATGTTGGATTTATTCAAGTTAAGCCGTAATTTCTTGGCAAATGATTCCGTACAAAAATTTATTTGTGAACCCGCATCCAAAAGAACTCTTGCGGTTTGTCTGTTGCCAGCCTGGTCAATGACAAACACAATTGCTGTTGATAAAAGAATATTATTTGTGGATTGTAATTTCAGTGAACAATAATTGCTGCTGCTGGCAGAGACTGGCTTCGGCACATTGTTTATGTGCAACAATGTATGGTGTCGTTTTGAACAGATCTTACATGATTGTTTAATCTTACAATTAGATGAGAAATGATCTGGTCTCAGACAATTAGTACAGCATTTATGATTTAATATGAATTGTCCTCGTTCTGATGTGCTTAGTGCACGAAATTTATCACACATGTAAATTGGATGATTAGATTTACAGCATAAACATGAATAATTATTTGACGCTGAGTGATAACTTTTAAATGCAGTACTGCCAGCAGCGTTTCGTGATTTATGTTTGTCAGATTTATTATTGAATCTTAAACTTAGCTTGTTGAGTTGCTGTCTGGCATCGATAGGCAGTGTATTTTCTAACAGCTGTCTACGTGCGTTTAAAAACTGAGTAAAACCTTGAAAGTTAGGAAGATTATCAGGGTCTATAGACTCCTTCCATAATTCAAAAGTAGTATGATCGAGTTTCGCTGACAATAATTATACAGTGATAAGCTCGAATGAATACACTGACAGTTGCATGGCTGCCAGTGAATTAACGGAAGACGTTATCGTATTTATGAATTCTGCCAAACTTTGGACAGAGTCCTTTATTGTTGACTTTACTTCAAGTAAATTTTGAATATAGTACTTTGCTAGTATGAATTTATTGTCATATCTAGCGGACAGCAAACTCAACGCTATCGAGTAGTTGTGACGATAAAAAATATACCAAAATATAAAATAAATAAAACCACTACCAGGACTTACCTGTTGCAGAAATTTTTACCAGAAGCCCAGAGTCGCCACCTATATCTTTGAAGGACAGATATGGAGACCTTTACACTTTACCTTAATAAAACGGACAATTTAGCAATCTGACCCACCCAATTAATAATTCAGAAGATTCCGATCCGTTAGACGAATTTTTTCAACACAGAAATGAGAAAGTGGTAATGACGAAATAACTTAGTCTAACACATTATTTCAAAGAGAATCATTATTTTTTAATGAGCAATTACCAACAAAAAAATTTGTGCTATTAATCTTTTAATAACTTGACTTTAAAATTTTCGTACACTTTTACACTATGTTTTATCCAATTATATTTACATTCTATTACTTACTACTAGACTGCCCAGCCTGCAATGCACTCACACATTTATACACACTATTTATTAACCCCTCAACATCTTAGAAATTTTCGTTTTAACTCGGGGAACCGCACTATAGCGAGGCCGACCAAACACGTGGCATTGTTCCGCGCTTACAAAAGGTCTGTACTGAATTGTTTTACTGTCTACAATGTCGCAATTTTTTCACTGTGTTGGATTGATTAACTTCTTGGGTCCCGGTCGGTATTAAAACGTTATTACACTTGCTTTATCCATATTTAAAAGTTCGACCCGACCGGGGCCCGCGAGTCGTAACTACGTGTGTATATGTACTCTGTAGCTCGTGGACTGTGTGGCGTCTTTTACTAAGATCGACTGGAACGGTAACGTAACAGGTACATCTTACTTTCTCTGGAGGGAAACTGTGGTTCACTGCCACTATGTTTTCGTCGCTCAAGCCTCAGTTGTTGTGAGGTAACCATTTTATATATGGAATATGGAAGTTATATTCCGGGTACCAAAGTACGATATGGGCTTCTGCTCTGCTGATGTCACCAACAGTAGGCGGGGCGTTAGCAGTGTTTCCGGGAGGTCTTGGAGAAGACGACGAATATTTTTACGCTCTGGCCATCTTGAGTTTTTAGTCAAGAGCGTCCTTTTGAGCGCGTGCGGGTGTAGTTGCGCTTGAGCGTTGACACACTGGTACAGAGTTCTTAGAATTTTTGTGGAGGTGCGAATTCCTCTGCCGCATTACACCACTGAAATTGCGTATCGCCTTGTTACCGCTGTTTCTCAACATCGTTCTGCTACACGGACAAATACGTTGCACAATAATTTTCACAACTTTTGACAAACCCGCCCAAAATAAAAGAAATAAAAAATATAAATGCCCCACACTGTTAAAAATAAAAATACCCAAAAATTGACACGCTACAATACCCCCTCGATGAGAATTCTGCTGTTCACGACAGAAGAAATCTCATCGATAACCCCAAAGAGGACCGGTGAGGAACTGGGGCCAACAACCCCCTGGTTCTTAATCTCATGGGTACACGACCCCCCTGGCTCAGCGACTATGGACTCATCTGAACGAGATCACTGGACTTCTCCGTAAGAGATCCCAACACCGAGAAATCGAGCAGACTCGTACCACGGCGCACCTCGCCTTCTAGCATGCTACCCCCAAAAATCCTCAATCCCTGGCTAAAATTATTCCAGCTCCTCCGCCGATATGTTTCCCCTTTTTGCAAGCTGGGCTGCCTTTAGCAGGTACTGGGCTCACACACTCTAACATTACATGTTGCCATAACACACTAAAAATAAAAAATTTCTTTTAAAATTTATTAAAATTAAAAAAAATTCAAAATTCAAAAAAATAATATTTTATCAAAAAATTCTCTTCCTTGTTTTTCTAATTTTTGTTCCAAATGACTTAACCTAGACATTTCTACTAATCTAAACACATCCTTACTCTAACATGAGAACCACTTATAGTCTACCAATACAATGCAATACAATAAAATAAACATGGTTAATGCACACATAATAAAAGAATCATTATCTAAAATATTAATTCGCTGGCAGGCGAAAAATCACGGTTTTTTTTTTTTTCAAAAAAATTAAAATTTTCAAAAATTTTAAAATTCAAAAAAAATTTAAATTTATTTAAATGTTTTCTTCATATTTAAAATTATTTAAATATTGGTTTGAATTAATTAAACAAACAAATTAAAATTGACTTCCTACTATACAAGCTTAGTAGGTGTATGACCTCATCGGCTGATCGAAACTAGGTCAAGTCCAAAACCCTTGACCTACATATGTTGTGTATGCTTTCTGAAAATACACTGAACATCTGTAATATCCTAACTTGAAATACACAACATAATAAACTAAAACATTTAAAACAAACAAAATATTAATATAAATAATAAACAAATTGACATTTAAATTATTTAAAATAAACAATTCTTGACTTGACATTATTTTCAATCCTATCAATTTCTGTCACTGGTTTCGAAGAAATGAAAAGTTTATATTCTTTATCATAACTCTCTCTCTTTATTCAACAATCTTACGTTAATCTACTGTGGGTGATGTAAATTATTTATTCTCATTTACTGCATTAGATCGGTATGCATATATAAACTTTCTCCCTCTGACTCTAACATTCATCAACTTCAAATACCATGACACCCATCTCTACCAAAATATCTACCCCAATACCAAAACACTCTAAACCCAACTTACCATTGAACTCAATTCGCCGCCTTCTCCCAATATATAAAAAAAATACTCTCTAACCCTTTGTACCTAGGATATGTGTTTCCCCTACCCCAAAAACTCAATTCCCTTATTTGGCGGCCTGGATTCTACCTAAGGCGGCCCCTTCCCCACTAAAATCTATCCCTATCCCGTCCCAACCCTTGTTGCGGACTCCCCCAATACACTACCCCCTAATACAAAATTGCCATCCCCAAAAATCTCAATCTCATTACCTCACTACAAATACAACAAAATAACATTAACTATAAAAACAACAATATGCCACTCAAAATCTACATAAATTCTCCACAACTACTGTGTCAACATTAATACTTCTCAAACTTCTATTACATTACACAACTTCAAAACAACATTACATCATATTCATCTCTACTATTCCAAATTCAACTTTGAATTCAATTGGGACAGATTTATATGCCCCAGAAAATATTTATCACCCAAAAAACTATCTCTTATCAGATTTCACAAATCGTCACTTTATTTCTCATTGTAGCAAATTATTTTTATCATTACTTTAAAATATCTGTAATACATTAAACATTACATTGAACATCAATTACTTAAAACATTTATAACTAATATACCAGTGACGTATTATTGCTGATCAGCTGATCCTCCTAACACAATGAAAATACATCTCACAATTGAATAAATTATATGAAATATATATTTATCAATACTCACTTCTACCCTCATTGTTTCCCCTTTTTCTGATTCTGGTCATTTATGTTAACCTGCCAGACGATTTAATTATTGGCGTAGAAAAAAAACACACACATCATGACAACACATATTCTTATCAATGCCTATACCTAACATACAACAATAAAATAATACACTTAAAATTATAGCATGAACACCTTATATTAAGAGTCTGAGCATATAATTATGTGGACAGAGCACAAGCATTTTTGATTGGATTCAAATTCAAATTAGCAAAAACTTTTTATGTCATAACATTTAAATTCGTGGCTCATTTGAGCCACCCCCCATCCACACACACTATTTCAAATTATGTAAGACTGTGGCGCCTTTTCGCTTCGACAGAGACTGTATATTTTGGAGCAGGTTTTACCTCTCCGTGTCTCTGCTTCCGCTATTAAGTTTCCAACGTTACGAACATCATCTGTTCTTGTTATATACTTATACACCCTTAAGACAGATCTACCACCTGTCTTGCTACCCCAAAGCGGGCAGAGTGGCAGCCGCTGTTCCATAGTACCGGAGATTTCCCCTAAGTTCTCCCCCCATTGAATTTCAAATTTATACCAATTTCAAGTCAGCTATGGTCAAGGGACTTGATATGACCATAGCTGGCTGCTAGCCAAAACCACGGTTAGTGCTGGTAAGGCAGTAACCGCCCGAAAAGTCGGGGAAATCTAAACTTCATTTCACTGCCTGTTTCAATCATCACTATTATGTGCGACACTGTCATTTAGCAGGGTGTAAATTTTAATTTACACGGATAAGGTGTGCCGCACATTTATCGCCATTTTGGCCTCCGATGGAGGTAACACTCACTGTTACCCCCAACCCATTTCGCTATCTACGAGAGCACAGGCAACCCCCGCAATAGCAACTTAATAGCTAAGTAATAGAATTTTTATATACAACATTCTAATGTGACATTTTCATCAATCATCAATCATTAATCATATCCTTCCTAACTTTCTACAATTAGATTACTTAAAATTTTCAAATTCATTATTAATATTTATTTTTCATCATATCTCAGTTATTATTATTACCCTTTAAATCATTATCTCAAGTTATTTTCATTATTGAAGTTAAAATTCGTTCCATTAAGTTAAACATCTGTGTACATTTTATTATATTTGACTTGTATCATAAAAATTTTATACTTACAGTCCATAATTCATATACTGACATACACAACTATATACACCATACACCACTACTCCAAGTAACCTCTGAAACATTTAACAAAAAGTGATTTCAAATCAACAATTTATCATTTAATTACCAACTTCACTTCTCGTAAAATAAATTAAATTCACAAAAAAATTAATTATACAACATTTACATAATCAATTAAAATATTTAAAATATATCAAATTGTTTTAATTAAATTAATTATTAACAATACAGAATTCATTACCATCAACAACTGTTATTATTCAATTACTGTTTTCAAAATTAATTTTATCATTTCTTTAAATTGCAAAATATTATTATTACAACAATTAATTACCTACCTACACTATTCACTTAACCACAACACATACAATTGGCTTTACTACATATTTATTTACAAATCTGATTCATTATTTAGTCAGTTATCATATTTCAATGTTCAAATCAGCTAAGTCAAACCCCTTAAAACAAAATATTTAACTGTCTTTTATTGTTTTATATTTTAGCCTCCATCGTCCCAAATTAACCTTGGTTCTACATAGCACTTTTCGATTTCGTTAACACACATACTGATACTTTGTGTGTCATAAACCCAAAAGTCAAAGTCATCCGTCTTATCAAAATAATCTTGCAACAAGTCAACACTAAGTATATCTGTTAAGTCTCCGTTAGTAAATTTCTTCAATATCGGGTCAGTTACTTTTGTATTAAAAATCAAATCATTCTTATTTAAATACTCTTCTAATACTTCTTCCAACTCACCATAATCTCTCTTTAAATTATATACTTCTAATTCTCTCTCATCATAACACCATCTCATACTTATAAAATCATTCCACACAGAGGGTATAATATTATACAAATAAAATAAACAACTCCAATCTTCTACTAATACGGGACTCTTGCCCTTCAAAAACACTTGTGACCACATTAAATCATCATAAATAATAAAGGGAAAATTTGCCCTCTGTCCCCACTCTACTACAACATTATTTTTCCTCTCTCTCTCTAACTCATACACACACATTAACATCTCATAATCACTACATTCTGCAATTTCATTAGTACTCTCATTATTTATTTTTACCGTATCACTTTCTGATACCAATTTTTCAAACACATTATTATTCTCAATATTACATTCGTTATGTTCGACATTATTGTTATTATTAGTTAACTCTTTATTTGGTATCCTATTCCTACATTTGTCACTACAATTTTCATTTGTGTTATTTTTCTCTGTACACGTCACATGTACTCCCATTCGCTCAACACTCTGTTCTAACTTATTCAAATTAGTTCTTATCGTTTCATTAGTACTTTCTACACATTTATTCATTTCTTGTATTTCATTTTTTAACTCGTGAAACTTGACATTGGAATCAATTTGTTGCTCTGTATATTTTGTATTTATGTTGCTATTTATATTTTCAGACACGGTTTTTATTAAATTAAACAGATCGTCTATTGACACCTTTTTTTCTTCCACCCCTACGCTAGCGTTAGGTCTATTCTTATCTTGTACCTCGGTCATTTTCAAAATTTCTTTATATCATACCCTTTATATAACGTCCCCTTAAATCAAAATACCCCATACATAAAACAGTTATTAATACGTAAAAGTAAACACCTGCTCGCTCTACCCAAACGTAACCTTATTTAGCGTAATTATATACGATAATATTACATAAGTACGTCATTACCACATCCTATTTTCTGTGTATTAAAATAGGTCTATCTCGTATAACATTACAATTAAACGAAAATCCTGGCAGGGTCGCCACTGTGACGATAAAAAATATACCAAAATATAAAATAAATAAAACCACTACCAGGACTTACCTGTTGCAGAAATTTTACCAGAAGCCCAGAGTCGCCACCTATATCTTTGAAGGACAGATATGGAGACCTTTACACTTTACCTTAATAAAACGGACAATTTAGCAATCTGACCCACCCAATTAATAATTCAGAAGATTCCGATCCGTTAGACGAATTTTTTCAACACAGAAATGAGAAAGTGGTAATGACAAAATAACTTAGTCTAACACATTATTTCAAAGAGAATCATTATTTTTTAATGAGCAATTACCAACAAAAAAATTTGTGCTATTAATCTTTTAATAACTTGACTTTAAAATTTTCGTACACTTTTACACTATGTTTTATCCAATTATATTTACATTCTATTACTTACTACTAGACTGCCCAGCCTGCAATGCACTCACACATTTATACACACTATTTATTAACCCCTCAACATCTTAGAAATTTTCATTTTAACTCGGGGAACCGCACTATAGCGAGGCCGACCAAACACGTGGCATTGTTCCGCGCTTACAAAAGGTCTGTACTGAATTGTTTTACTGTCTACAATGTCGCAATTTTTTCACTGTGTTGGATTGATTAACTTCTTGGGTCCCGGTCGGTATTAAAACGTTATTACACTTGCTTTATCCATATTTAAAAGTTCGACCCGACCGGGGCCCGCGAGTCGTAACTACGTGTGTATATGTACTCTGTAGCTCGTGGACTGTGTGGCGTCTTTTACTAAGATCGACTGGAACGGTAACGTAACAGGTACATCTTACTTTCTCTGGAGGGAAACTGTGGTTCACTGCCACTATGTTTTCGTCGCTCAAGCCTCAGTTGTTGTGAGGTAACCATTTTATATATGGAATATGGAAGTTATATTCCGGGTACCAAAGTACGATATGGGCTTCTGCTCTGCTGATGTCACCAACAGTAGGCGGGGCGTTAGCAGTGTTTCCGGGAGGTCTTGGAGAAGACGACGAATATTTTTACGCTCTGGCCATCTTGAGTTTTTAGTCAAGAGCGTCCTTTTGAGCGCGTGCGGGTGTAGTTGCGCTTGAGCGTTGACACACTGGTACAGAGTTCTTAGAATTTTTGTGGAGGTGCGAATTCCTCTGCCGCATTACACCACTGAAATTGCGTATCGCCTTGTTACCGCTGTTTCTCAACACCGTTCTGCTACACGGACAAATACGTTGCACAATAATTTTCACAACTTTTGACAAACCTGCCCAAAATAAAAGAAATAAAAAATATAAATGCCCCACACTGTTAAAAATAAAAATACCCAAAAATTGACACACTACATAGTTTTCATTACAGATAGGTAATGACTTAATTAAATCTAGCAGCTCATTTTTCAGAGACGAATACAAATAGTGTTATTTCTGCACTGACGTTAAATCAGATCTAGCATGCACCAATATGAACTGAATACAATACAAGTTGGTAAAACAGTCGAGGCAACTACACAAAATAGTCCCGTTTGCCTCAGCCCAGTCTAACTTCAACACTCGCGCGAGTGACACACATATACAGTTCTGGAACGTAAATTGCGGGCCCGCAAAACAACAAAATGTGAATAACAGATTATTTTTAAAAGGTGACGTAAAATCGAAATTATATCTAAATAACAGAAATGAACAGTTTTTCGGAAAGTTAATAATTAAAACAAACGTGTGTGCGTGGAACAATATGACTACTTCTAGACTAAAAAATCAGCTAAGTAACCTACAATAATATAAAGAAAAAAAAACAAATTTTCAACTATGGTTTAAATATTCAAAATTGTAACATTTTAACAATTATGAGCTCTTAAAATCTGGGGATAGATATGTGTGTGTGTGTGAAAGCACAGGTTTTCGTTATATTATAGTTGTAGAGAATAATCTGTATTTCTGTTATATCTTAATTTGAAAACTACTTAAACAAATGATCATTTTTATGAATACTTATTTTGAATATTACGGAAGTTAAAATGTATGAGGGAGAAGGGAAATCTTGTATTTTGACCTAAAGAAAATTTATAACTTAATGGTGTTTTCTTTTTTAGAATCTAATAAAACAATATTGATTTGAATACTTAAATGTGAATTAGTAGTTATTTCAAACAACCATATTGTTTTCAACACGTCTAATTAGAGATCCTGGACAATGGTGAGTATAAAGTTTGAGTTGGTACTAGACAACATGGCGGCTGCACCAGCCGAAAGTATGTAAGTGTAAACAAAGTTTATTAGTGAATGAATAATAAAGGTAATTAATAGTTAACAATGGCGCCCGACCAGCTGGACCGTTTGCATAAATCTAATTATGCAAATGTGGACCTGTTGCAGGAATGATATGGTTGTTTGAGGTAAAAATAAATTACGTAAAATAGACGTAGATATGGGTTATGTTTTGCTAAAGGTAAAATATTGATGTTGATGTTTTGTAGCGGATAAGATGGTTGCATTTAAGTAAAATAAAAAGGGTATTATATAAATAATTTTTGAAATGAATGAAGTATAAATAAGGTACATAGGAGGTTACGGGAAGTAACGTAAAGCGTTATGTAAGTAGAATACATTGTTGTGTGAAAAGTAGATGTTAGATATGTTAGTATTTTGATTCAAAAGTAATAATTTTACCATTACAAAATGGAGAATCAAGAATTAAATTTAGAAAGCACTCTTACAGAGTCAATGTTGACTGACAATGTAGCGGCACAATCTGCTCCAACGACAACACGAGTCAAAGAGTTGTCGATGGATGATATGTTTAACTTAATAAAAACAATGTCTGAAAATATAAATAGCAATTTAAATGCAAAATTTAAGGAACAAAAAAGGGATTCCAATGATAAATATGACAAAATAGATGTAAATTTACTGAAATCAGAACTGAAATTAAACAACAGAATTCAGATTTTAATAAACACATTAATGAAATTAATACACGTCTTGATACATTTAAAAACCAAATAGTAGAATCAATAACTAGTAGTTGTGAGAAAAAGTTTGATGAGATGAATAAAAATTTAGAAGTTAAATTAAATCAAATACTGAATAAGAAGGTAGATGACAATGTTATAGTTATGACAAATATTAATGATGACGAAATAGTGGAAGAGGTAGTGTTAGATAATGATGTTGATTACAATTATGAGGTAGGTAGGAGTGATGATTATGACGATATAAGCGAAAGTAAGATGTTAAAGAATAATGGGGTAAATATTGAGAATACTGATGAGGTGGTAGAATGTAATAATGGAATGTTAGTGTGTGTTGATGGGTTAAAGAGAATGGGTGAAGAGAGTTATGTTGTGGGTATGAAGCAGAGGGTAAATTTTCCCCATATTTATGGTGAACCAAGGTGTTCACAAATGTTGTTGTTGAAGGGTAAGAGTCCCTTGTTAATGAAAGATGTAAGTTGTTTCCCCTTTTTGTATAAGTTAGTACCCTCTGTGTGGAGTGAGAGAGAAAATGTGATATGGTGGTGTGATGAGAGAGATTTAGAGAGAGAGTTGTCTATTGAGAGAGAGAGATAGAATTATATAAGTTAAAGAGAAATTATAATGAATTGAGAGAAAGGTTAGAAGGGGTGAAGACAAACAATATAAAATTCTATATATATTATACGAACCAGTACTCTCCTTAATGTTTTCTTTCTCCACCTGTATTACCTCACTCACTCTCTCATTCTTTTTACACTTTGTTTTTAAACCCCATTTAATGAGCTCATTACCACTTCTCTTTACCGACACACTTCTGGCCAAAAAACACGAATTTGCAACTTTATCTCCTCCTGGTATTTAGAGGCACATGGTTTAAACTACGGTGCACGATATCGTTTTCGTCTTTTTCACGGAACTATCCGCATTCACTTTCTGCACATTTCTTCCGGCGATATTATAAATTGTTTACTGTTATTCGGTTTAAATTCACCTTTTGGTAGACCTACTTAGAACTTTTCGGTCTACCAAAAAATTGTCCGAGGCTACGGTTAGTTTTATGTCCGCTCTATTTGCCGACTGCTATTCAACTTCAGTGTTAGTCAGCTGCTACCTGTGGCCTCCTGAGGAAAAAACTGGTGATAGACTGCTTACTATGATTCACACACACAGAGACTGCTTGCAAGCTGTTACGTAATATGTCTGGGCTGGGCAGTCTAGACATCAACAATAACACTGTATGTTGCTGGTTACAAGGGGCACCTCACAGGTGAATACTGACAATTAAAAATTTCCTGATTTAAATTAAAACTATGGTAGCACACAATTCTGTACCGTTACAATACCCCCCCCCCAATGAGAGGTTGTATGCCGAAGCATACAAACTCTCATTGCCTATAACCTAAGAGGATCAGTGAGGATATGGCGCCGCTACCCCCCTTAAATCCTTATTAAAATCATGGGTACTTACCCCCCTAAGTCCGGTGACTGTGGCCGCACCCATCCAACCTTACTGGACTTCTCTGCTCGAGATCCCAACACCATAAGCTCGGACAGATACCCGCCACAGTATCACCTAACTCTATAACATTCAATTAAAAAATTGACAAACAGACCTTCCATTATACCA
Source organism: Magicicada septendecula (assembly GCA_034769895.1). Classification (NCBI taxonomy): domain Eukaryota; kingdom Metazoa; phylum Arthropoda; class Insecta; order Hemiptera; family Cicadidae; genus Magicicada; species Magicicada septendecula. The sequence continues at coordinate 256,672,055 of CM068372.1, forward strand.
TATCCACAACTGATTGGTTTCCTCTTAGCCGTACTGGTTCATTAATTGCAAAGTACTGGTTCGTCTTTATATAAAGTACTGGTTGCATAATTTTGGTTATATAAACTTCTGTATACTTACAGCTAGTACACATAAATCCCCTATAAATTATATACATATTGTTTTCTCCTACCAAGATTCCATCGCCCACCAAAAATCACAAATGGATTACATAAAATACAATAATAGCACCTTACTATATGATACGTACCACAAACAAAACGCATTATTACCTTTGAATTTTAAATAAAATTTATGAACCTTATGATCCTACATAAAAATATTACCTACATTCCATCACATCTGGTATTTCTTTTTTTTTTGTTTCATAATAAGATTTTGCTCATGGCACTGATTCATCAAAATACAACATTCTTGTTGTTGTCAACTACAGCATGACTGCATTGGTCACACAACATACAACACACCTGTTTACATTAACAGTTGTATGCCAGACTGGTGTTATAACACTGACTCAGTCTCAACATTCTGATTACAGCACTACTAACACATGTACTTCCTTCAATTTTTTGGTTTCTATAAATCTTTTAGTGCTGACATATTAGTCATTTACATTTACTGTCTGTTACAATTCATATCAAAATTAATTTTGCTTCATTAATAAAATTCACCTTTTTTGAATTACTTTAATTCCACCTCCACTCAAAACAATTTGGCTTTAGTTACATTATTTAAAACACTTTTGATTTAAATACATAATACAAAACAAAATTCCTTCGTACCTCCTGTTAATTATTTAGTAAAATCGCATATTATTATTATGATAACATACTACAAACATTGTTACATAAACTATAATCTACATTCCCACAATATAATCTTGACACAATACATTTAACACCGACACATTTACTTACAAATTTTCGTCATAGTTTTATTATTTACCACACTTCAATACCTAAATCAGCCAGGTCATTACCATAAACTAAAATATTTAAAATGTTCATACATTGCATTTTTATCTACCCCCCATCGTCAAAAATTAGTCTTATCTTCACATAACACATTTCATTTTTATTTGTACACATCATATGGCTATCATTTGTGTAATAACCATAAAAATTTATTTTTTCCATTGTACCATAATAATAATAATAATACATAGGGTTACCCCCCCATTATTACTATATCATAAATCAAATCTGCATTAGTATTTTTAGTCAAATCTCCGTCGGTATTTATAGTTACACTCAGATAAGTTACATTATTATCACAATTGTCTGCTATTACCAGTACACTCCTTCTCCCAACAGGTACATATTTATCATCAATATAATCATTGTCATTGTTTACTACAGCACAAGGTAGATCTACATTATTTATCAGAATTCTCTTAATATTCATCTTCTCTATCAACTCTCCATAACCTCTATTTAGCTTAAACCACTCTAACTCTTTCTCTCTCTAATAATCACTTTCATCACCACAACATTTCACATTCTCACTCCACACAGAGGGCAACACCACTAAATTATTTAAATACCATCTGACCCTACCAGATAAACACAAACAACTTATTTGACATTTTGAAGACCTTTTGTCTTCTACAAAAACTATCGAGGAACTCTTGTCCTTCAGCAACACTTGTGAAGCTTTTTCTTCACCTATACCACAGGAAAATTTTGGCCTCTGTTCATATTCTACATTTAAACTACCTCTATACTCCTTTTCTAAATCATTACGATCGCTAACTAACAATCCTCTAACCTCAACTAATTTTCTACTCTCAATATTACTACTATTATTTACTGTATCACTTTTTGATACCCCATTTTCGAATTTATTACCCGCTTTACTTACAGAACTTTCTAATTTGTCATTTACTGTAATTATTTGTTGTCCAAGTTCATTTTGGTTAGATTCTAACATGTTTGTTTTACCGTCTACCCAGGCCCGTATTTTGGATGTATAACGCCCCTGTGCAGTCATTAATTTTACGCCCCCTATTCCCTGAGCTAAACTTCAGTGTCGCTATTCGTTTACAGACTATGGACAATAAATTGTTTAATTACTTACTTCAATTTTAAACTGTATTATAGACAGTATTTAAACTTAACTGAATACACAATATATGAAACAAAGGTGCAAGTTAAACATTTATACATTATTCTGAAGACGATATATGGTAAACACATAGAAAATAATCACTACAGTTTAATAACCTCAGTTAAAAATATCACTGAAACATCCAATTTGGTCAGTCAAACGTATATGGTAGAAACACTGCAATTTGATACTAACCATTTTGTGAAACTTACCAAACTTAGAGAAATGACTTTCTTCTGACTTTTGCATTTGCAAATGCATTTATCACTTCCTCAAAATCCAGACTGACAGTGATGTCTGATTCTATGGCGAGCACTCCAAGACTGACCAGTCGTTCTTGATTCTGTGCTGTCCGTAGATAGTTCTTGATTCGTTTTAAAACTGAAAATGACCTTTCAGCAGAACAGTTTGTTGCTGGAGTACAGTTGTAGATCTTGAGTGCAGTGTACACATTTGGGTAGACGTCACTAATTTACTTCGAAGCCAACATTCTGCAGAGAAATGGAAGAGACGATAATTTGTTACCATCTTCTGTCTTCATAGATAACAAATAGCTTTTCAAATGGATGCATTCTTCACCAAAGCTGCTTTCTATGTCAGAATCATAAATGGCTCGAAGTTTCTCTGCAGCATCATAAATTTGAGGAGCTTCTAGTTTGGTGATATTTGAGAGAAATGAAAATATTAAATTATATTCTTTGTAGACATTAACTCTCTTCTGTAACTCAGTCTGGAGAGTTTGTATGATCTTGGAATATGAAATTTCCATTCGTCTCCAGATCTTGTCATGTTCCAAGTCATCTGATCCTAGTTCTTCTTCAGGACTTTCTGGTTCCGCTTCTGATTCAGATGATTCATCAAAAAATCGCCTACATTTAATTTGACGTTTTGGTCTTGAAATCTCAACAGCTGAAGAAGAAGGAACTGATTCCAGACTCCTGATCTGATTAAGTTTCTTTTCAGCTGAATCTCTGTGATTGGGGAAACAGGTCTGAAGCTCAGTTAAATACACTGTAAGAGAGTCGTACATTTCAATAACAGTGGAAATGTCCATTTCCTGAGCTTGCAATTTTTTCATGACTTTGCCAAATTGTTGAAGAATAGAACCCCACACTGATGTCATGAATGCTACCTCAGTGCTATTTAATTTCCTAAGGAGACCATCAGCTTGGCATCTACCTTTACCCGTTTCATTTTCTGAAATAGTTCTTAATGCAGAAACCACTGCTTTCCAATCTGCATCCAAGCTCTTGCAAGCATCCTCACGTGCACACCATCGAGTTGTTGACAGTGATTTCAATGTCATGGTTACAGAATCAAAAAATGTTTCCAAGATATTCCATCTCCCTATAGAATCTGCGAAGTAATTATATAAACTTTGCAATAACTCAAAAATCTGTACTGAAGCAATACAGCATTTCACTGCTTGTGAACCAACTAGATTCAGTGAGTGAGCTGCACATGGAATGAAGAAAACAAGAGGATTTCTTTCCTTGAGTCTTGCTTGCAAGCCAGAATATATTCCAGACATGTTGGCTGCATTGTCATATGATTGACCTCTACAGTATCAACTTTCAGACCATGTTGTTCTAAAGAATTCATTAGTGCTTCAAAAAGCTTTTCTCCAGTATGGCCTGTATTTTTCATAAAACACAGAAATCTTTCAACTGAGAGCCCACAATCAGTTACATATCTAACAACTACACTTAACTGGTCATTATGAGATAAATCTGGCATAGAATCTACTATGACTGAAAAATATTTAGAAGAAATAACTTCATTGCCTATTTTTTCACTCACTGACTTTCCCATAAGATGTATTAATTCTTCATAAGTTGCTGGTGACAAGTATGATGTAGATCCTTTTCCAGGATTACCGAACCGTGCAATATGGTCAGCCAGAAAAGAATCGTACTCTGCAATTAATTCCAAACACATCATGAAATTTCCATTTTTCACAGAGCCAAACTTCTCTTCGTCTCCACGAAATGCTAAACCCCTAGAAGCTAGTTTTTTAACTACAGAAACAACTCTTTTTAGTACATTTCTCCAATATGTAACTTCATGTTCATGCTGGCTGAGCAATCTTTTGTCAATTCTGTTCATCTCATTTACTCTACTTTTCAATTTTAACAAGCAGTCTCTGTGAGAAGCAGAATTTTCATGTTCGGCTATTCTTATGCCAGCATGGCTCCAATCATTGAAACCAGATGTTGCAAACTGAGATGTACCACCGAATAATTTGCATGGGGCACAGAACAGTGATCCTTGGCTGGGAGAATAAACAAGATATTCACGGTTCATAATTTCCCCATTTACTAAAATCCTATGGAATAGTTTCTTGCTGCAAAACCGTTGTGTTCCATCAACATATCGCCGCGAGGACTGTGAAAAGTCAGCGTCTTTGTTTTGATTAATACCATTTTTTATCAAATAATCCCGAGTGTGATCAGTGTTTTCCCAATAGAATGGATCATTACTAGGAATAGACACTGCAAAATCCACTTCTGTAGAGAGTGTAGCTTGTTCCTGTACTTCGAGATTTTCGACTTCCACGTTGTCTTTACTGTTTTCCACTATAATTTCACCTGAATTTTCAGGCCTACACTGTTCACTTTTGTTTTCACCACTGAAATATGAGTCCAGTCGAGGTATTTTCTGCAAAATTTTACTCTCCCTCTGTCTTTTTTCCTCAGCTTTCTTGCGATATGCAGCACCACTTAACCTAGATCGCCCATCCATACCGTCCCTAAGCTATTATATTTTAACGGAAAAACCTATAGAAATACTGTTTTGTAGAACATTTAAAACTGAATAATTCACTGTCAACAGTTAAAATACTTGGCGTATCGTATAAAATGCCTTGATTTTGAAATTAACAACAAGTTGGAACGATGAAACGCCAACTTAACTCTGAATTAATAACAACATACACACCAAAGAATATGCACACATTTAGACATTTTGCAAAGATAGTTTATCAGATTACTAACTCTATACTCAACACTAAATACAAATTTTACGTCCTATAATTTAAATAATACGAATAATAAACGTTATTTATAAATGAAAACACTGCTCACACCTTTACACTTTCGTACACAACGCAGAACGTAACCTCCAAACACAAAGCTGCAGAGCACGTGTAAAATTATTCACCACAGCCACGTAAATTACATCAGCCTAAGAAGGAATGAATACCAAATGTTTCAGAAACTATCCGCTAGAGGGCAGCACGAATACCATTCCAATAAACGACGTATGACGGCAATACTAATGAAGCAAAAGTTGAAAACGTAAATATACGTGATTACTGATTTTGGCCCGTCTGACAAAAAACGTGTATATACGTGATTAGTGTTCAAAGGGTTAATGCCAGAGCCAGAACGCTAATCTACTTCGGGCTTTATAATGATATGAAGCGATGTTTTTTTTAACCAGCTATATTTTGCCGCCGTGTGCACCTGCATATGTTGCACATGCCTAAATACGGCCCTGCGTCTACCACACACACACACTCTCCTAACTCATCTGTTTTTCTTTTTGTTTCACTACATATTTCGTTAATTCGCTCATCAATACTACACAATGAATTAGTTAATACGTCAAACTTAGCATTGTTTATGTCAAAACGTTTGTTTATATTGCTACTCATAGTCTCAAACTTTTCATCACTATTGTGTAAACGATTATTTAAGGCATTTAATTTACTGTTCATCTTGCCCTTAAATTCATTAAAATTATTGCTTAACATCATACTTTGTTTTTCTAACATTACCTGTATCATATTCACTATATCGTTATTGTCATTTTGCTTGTTTTGGATAGGCGTTGAATGAATCTTAGCGCCTTCCATTGTCACCGACTCGCTCACTTCAATCTTACTCTCTTGTTTATCCATTTTTAATATATAAACATAAAAACATAAATCTATACAATAATTCAGAATTTTACAAATACGCCGTTACCACAACTTGTCTCGTACTTCCAATCAGGCCTAAACCAATATCAGAAAATTCCATATGAGTCATTCTGGCAGGGTTGCCACTATTACGTTTTATTTCTTACCCCCCTTTGTAAACTTTTACTTACCTTTTACAATCTTTTTTCGCACTCGCCCTGACTTACCAAAAACAGAAGATTCCAAACTTATAGGTCCCCACCAATATTTTTAAACAAAAGGACAAATATGGAAACCTTAATACATTTTCCCATTATTTACTTTTAATTACTTACCAGGTTCGTTTAGGCGAGATTTTCCATACAGGACAGGTTATGTTAAACGGGCGTAATAACTTACTCTAACACTTATTCATGATAATTCAAATACTATTTTATTTAACATAAAAATTGACTTCTTTCTTTTCCTTTTTTACTTTACTTATAATTTTTATCAATAAGGTTACAATATCAAAATATCAATTCTATATATATTATACGAACCAGTACTCTCCTTAATGTTTTCTTTCTCCACCTGTATTACCTCACTCACTCTCTCATTCTTTTTACACTTTGTTTTAAACCCCATTTAATGAGCTCATTACCACTTCTCTTTACCGACACACTTCTGGCCAAAAAACACGAATTTGCAACTTTATCTCCTCCTGGTATTTAGAGGCACATGGTTTAAACTACGGTGCACGATATCGTTTTCGTCTTTTTCACGGAACTATCCGCATTCACTTTCTGCACATTTCTTCCGGCGATATTATAAATTGTTTACTGTTATACGGTTTAAATTCACCTTTTGGTAGACCTACTTAGAACTTTTCGGTCTACCAAAAAATTGTCCGAGGCTACGGTTAGTTTTATGTCCGCTCTATTTGCCGACTCCTATTCAACTTCAGTGTTAGTCAACTGCTACCTGTGGCCTCCTGAGGAAAAAACTGGTGATAGACTGCTTACTATGATTCACACACACAGAGACTGCTTGCAAGCTGTTACGTAATATGTCTGGGCTGGGCAGTCTAGACATCAGCAATAACACTGTATGTTGCTGGTTACAAGGGGCACCTCACAGGTGAATACTGACAATTAAAAATTTCCTGATTTAAATTAAAACTATGGTAGCACACAATTCTGTACCGTTACATGCTTAGCTCTAATGCATAAACCTGTTGGTGACATTGTTTTGTTCTCTACTACTATGTTCTCATCGTCTACATCACTGTTAATTTTTTCTTCTGTATGAAACACCATGTCCATAATGTCCTGACAATTGAGGACCAATATAATATAGACCAGTGTTGCAGCAAAGGGAGTTCAGAGATAAGTGGAAAAGAGTTGGAGGAGAGTGAAAATGTTATAAATTAACAAAGTAATAATGAAAGTAGAATTAAATAATTAATTAGTCTTGTATGAACATTAAATTTGCAGTACAATGTGTAATCATAGTAGTCATCCAGTGAGTATGAAATCACCTTGTGGAAAGAGTGCTAGATTGGAGGTTCAGATTTTTATGTGAGTTTTGAGATTGTATTCTTTTAGTGAGTTGGAAAGAGACAGTTGTAAACTCATTACCTTTGAATTCAGCCCACAGGTATTCAGCTCAGTTTATGATATTTATAATTCAGTAATTTATTCCATATAACAAACAAAAATTTTATTAAACAATTGTTTGTTTGCTATTGGAAGCTTGTACAGATGGTTCTAATGTTCAACCTAGTTTTTTGATCATGTGAATTAGTATCCATATTTAGTAATTGTTTGCATTTTTTAGTTTAGTACTTCAGTTGAATGTCATTTCAAACATAAAACAATAATACAGATTTTATAATGCTTCCATTTCTCCAGAGATACATACACCTAATACTGAATGTGTGTTCATAATGCTGTTGACAAATGCTCACCACCTTCTTTACCATAGAGTGCATATTGCAGTAATTAGTACTCTCTGGCCTCAACCAGTCAGTTGATTTATATAACATTTTCAACAAGATGTATTTCCATATTTCATATGTCCTGTGAGTGCCCAATTCATGAAAATTTTGGTTCTTTTTGGGAGTGACTAATGGGCACTGGTAGACTGATTAAACATCTTATTGCAAAGTATTTACAGACATGTACTTACTAATGCGAAGTTTTAAAAAATTCATACCAAACAGTTAACATTATCAGCGTCTACAATGGAAAATGTTTATGCTAGTTTCCTGGTATCATTATCTTTATCATTTCATGACTTCATAAAGTTTTAGATGGTTGATAACTTAACACTTATGTTTCCATGCTTAACTTCATTGATTGTTACAAAAAAGCAAATAAAGAGATATTTTTCTTTTAATTTTTTTAGTCATAAAAATTGGAACCCCCCTCTCTGATATAGACAAACAAAACTTTATTACATTGTTAAATCCTATTGATATTAAATTGTTATTACAGAGTAGTCAGATTAGTTTTATTTACATACATGAGTATAAGGTACAAGATTAGTTTGAAGGTAGGATCGCCATCTTTATGGGTTTTCCTGAATATATCCTCTGTTTCATGTGAGAGGGAAGCGTATGGGAGGATTTTTTTACATTCAGGATTTCATCAGTTCCTAAAAAGTGAGGCAGGTTTAGTATGTGAAAGGGAAGAGTGAGTTCACTCATAGCATATACCATGTGACTCATATTGCTTGTACTGTTTTGACTGTCTTTTGCTATTAGCTGTTTCATAAAGTCATTTATTGTGCTTCATTGTGCTTTATATTAGGATAAAAAAATGTTTTCTTTGAAAAAGTAAACAGATAAACTTAAAAAAAAAATCAGCTGGCCAATTTCAGTTAATCAGTATTTTGGTTAATGGTATTTGTTAATGAATGCTTTTCAGTTCTCTGGATATTTTATTGTTTTGGAAATACAGTGGAGCATCAGAAATATTTCTGAGCAATAGCAGCTCATGTTTAGGTAACGCAGTAGCACAATCACCATTAAAACCTGACTTGTGTTGTAGAGTATGAATAAAATAGTAACTACTAGGGTTTCAAAGCTAAATCGTAATAATCACTTACCAGTTGGAAAGCACATAGAAATTATTGGAAACTAAGCATCCCTCTGTGGTGTCTGCACCAGCTGTGAGCAATTCACTTATGGAGAAATAACAATAAAACAGTGTTCTATTTGGCTAGAGTGCCCATGACAACTACATAGGTTATTCTCAGTTTAATCAGGGACTGCAACCTCTGTTGTAAATATATGTTTATGTTGTTATATTATTTACATGCATCAGTCATATTTTGTCCAATATATTTGATTGTTAAATGTAATTATAATGTAATATTAGTGTACCAGTATATAAAAAATAATTAAGTTGTTGTAGTGTAAGTCATCCTGTTGAGAAAAAATGAATCAAGAGATCAAGTAAATTTACACTGGAGCTTCAGAATTCCACAGGAAGTGTTGTATTATTATGTACATAATTTTTAATTACACAGTAATAATAATAATGATAATGATAATTTCATTACTCTGCTTTTCAAGCCTAGTTAAATTTTGGTGTTTCCTGTTTAGATAATTAACAAATTGAATACTATCGAATGAAATTGCAACCTCCAAATTTTTCGTCCACCAACTGGAACTGTTCCTGAAATTTTTATTTTGAAAAACTTGAATTTAGTTGATATGGCTCTTTTTTGTGTAGACCATAGCTGGATCTCACAGGTCCAAATTGGTTTTTGAACTTCTTTATACAGGAGTAGTTTATTGTATAATAATAGTGGAGTTTTTCCAGTTGACAAACACATTTTTTTGTACACTTAAGGTTCAGTTTGTTTCATTTCTTTTTGACATGCTCCCTCCATTGGAGCTTAACATCAAGGTTTATTTCAAGCTATGTTTCAAGCTTGCATAGTGTTACCAGTTGCTACTGAGCAATGCTCATGATTTTTGTATACAGAAACAATATGTACTCTTTACCTTTTGGTGGAGTTTAAAATTATTGTGTAGAGCTTCTTGGAGCTTTCGGCTGCTTCCTTGGTTTGATAGGAGTACCTGCTAAATAAAGGTTCAAAGATGTAATTATTTCTGTTTCTATAAAAACATACAAGAACATTTAAAACCGTTTCTTGAATAATTTTATATAAAAATGTAGCTGCTTTTACAACTAAGGTGTATATTCACATAATAGAACGTGCATGGGTACTTCTTAATGTCTAACATTTTACTAATTGCAGTGCGATTATAAGACACACTCAAAGGCTTCACTTCAAGTCCATGTTCTGGCAAAGCATAACAGTGAGAACAGTAACAAACATGTATGTCCTGTTTGTGGATTTGTTGTGAAACAACAGTATCAGCTGGTGTCGCACATTAGAGTACATACAGGTATCAGACCGTACAAGTAAGTAACCTTTTGTTAAATGTACATCAATACTGTTTTAATTTGTTTGTTACCAGTCTATCACTGATCATAGTGGTAGACTGGGAACTCTTAGAATTTTACATGTAAGTGGTAAATTATCGTACTAGTTAACAGTTCGTACTGTTTTAATAAAGGCCTGTATAATACACTAGACATGAAAATCACATTTCAGTGTTCTAGTGTACATCAGTGAATTAGTAATTGTAACTGTTTGTATGAGAGCTGTTAAAATTTCACTATCACAGTTATCAGTTTTAAACACATTTGATTCCTATAGATAACAGAATGTGATTCTTGACATGGAGCTACCATATTTGCATCGCATTTTAAATTGAATACTAGTATATCTTCATGTGGAGTAACATATGCTGAATAGTTTAGAGACAGATTCAAGTTTTTACACATGAGCTGTATGATTCTGATTAAAGAAATAGACTGTATTCTGTTAAAGGAAATTAATTGATTGACCATACACATTGGATGATGCATTTACATGCCAATTATTTTAATTGATAATATAATAATTGCTTATAGAGCAAATATTAAAGGAAGTAAACAAATATTTAGATAAGTCAATAATTTTATTCTGATTAACACTATCAAATATGGTAAAACAAGCAAACAGTAGTAAGATTCAAAATTCTTGTAGTTAAATCAGGGATGCATAATGTGTCTAAATATGCGAAGGAAGTTTGTGGGAAATTAGAGAAACTCTGGGAAAATTTTAGCTTAGAGTGAAAAATAAGTAAATAAACTTATCAGTATTAACCAGCAATCAAAACTAACTGGTTGATGAATAAAATGTGAAAGATAAAAACCAGCTGCCTTATCAGTAATTAAGTTAGAAATTCTTTTGAGAAAAACATGTTGGTTTTAATACAAGACATTTTATCACATATCACAGTGATTGAGTGGTGCATTTTTGAACCAAATTTTGTTTTCTTTTGTTACATTTAGTTGATTTATAGTTGACAGCCTCCACAAAGATACAAGATAGCTGCCATTTCTCAACAACACAACAACTGACCTAACACCACTTATTATGTATATTGTAATGTTACATATTATCATGACCACCAGGGTTCCAAAACAAACATTAACCAACCATAAAAAATTATAAGAAATACCACATTTGAATTTCAAAGTTAAGTAAAGGAAAACATTAGGAATTGATCATAAAAGGAATATAGAAGACATCTTTAACAAACTATGAAGATGATTTAAAGAAATAAAGACAATGACCATAGACTAGACGTAAAGTAACTACCTACTAACCCAATAGATTAGGTAAAGTGAGAAAAACCCTTGACAAAGAGTAATTATAAGCCATGAACTTAGGAATAATACAGCACCAACAACAGCCAAATTCAACTTGTAACAAAGAATTAATTATGAAAAAATAGCTAATATCATGAGAAGAGATAAAAACCCCAAATTATTATGAAAATAAAGGTAGATTAACCAAAACAATCACTAGGAGGAAGAACTAGATAAATTATAGAATTGATAAAGAGAAAAATAGGAGTTCCAGGTGAAGTAAATAAACACTCCAATGACTGACTAGACGGACTGAATAAAAATGACTCAGACTTAGAATGACAAGCACCCAACTAGATTAGGAGAGTGAGAAAATAAATAAATGAGTGTAACTAATATAAGAAAACAGAATATGAGAGAATAACCATGTATTTTAAATATTAACTATGACAGTGATGAAAATCCTAGAATGTCAGAAAAGACTGATTGCTAATTAAAAAATGTATGTAAAATAATAAAGTAAAACTGGATAATAATAACCAGTAGTATAATTAAGGAGTAATATTGTATATAGATGATTATCGTTTAAAACTATAACCAGTGAAAACCAACAATGTAAATGGATTTAGTCAGAGAAAGGGAAAGTGAAGCAAACTAACCTAGCAACCTATAAATGCACTCTTATAATGATAATAAATGTAATCAAAAGGATATAAAACTGTTGTGCATTATAACTAAATGAAAATAGATAACACTAGGATCATTCTGATCACTAATACAAGACAACTAGAAGGTTGTATTTATTATAATTAATGAAATGTACTTTGATGAAGTAAGGCTGGAGTGAGGTATATACATCGTACAATACACACCAAATTAAATACTTAATAAAAGGAGAGTGATTACTATCAGAAGTACCAGTATGAAATCACATAACTATTGTAATATAAACAAGGTAATACCTACCACTGGTCAAACCATGAATTATGTATTTATAAGGAACATGACTGTTTGTACCTAGATGTAAGATCTATTATATAAAATCAGTAGTAATAAAGAAAATTAAGCAGAGACAAACTGTCTCAAACTGCATAGTAAACCTCATGTTTGGTTACCGATAAGATGTTAATGAAAATAATCAAGTCTCACAAAGAAACAATTGTAAATAACAACCATTTCATAGTACAAGAACTCATGTGGTTGTTAATGACAAAATACAAGAATAGAATCACATCAGGAACCAGAATATGTTAACCACAAGTTGGTAAGAGTAGTCAATAACAAATAGAAAGTATTGACAACACTCTAAATAACCTCAGAGTATAACACAAATATAAACTAATTCAGAATGTTACAGACACCATGGAATTATTTTTCCTGTACAGCCTAACAGGAATTATTGTAATTATTTTTATAATTAAGGGTATAGAATCTTCTCACCACAACAAAAGATATTGTAGGAGCTAAACTCAATAGAAACCATATGGAATTGTAAATAAATAGATAGTAAGAAATAGTTTAATAAAAAATTATTGTAATAAGATATATGTAAAAATAAGGATCTTTGTTATTAATGGACGGAATTATATCATAAGGGGTGTTAAAACGTGCACCATTGAAAAAGACAAATAATGGTGAAGCCGTATATGAGTTTACTTGTGGTATAAAAGACTTAAGTTCATTAGAAACTATTTTAATGATTTTCAGTAAGAAAGTTGGCGTCGGTTTTTTAATCTCCACACCAGCCACTCACGCCAATGATACAATTAAATTATTTTCTAAATGAGAGGGAGGATGACTTCGTGATGGAATGGCATCAATTTCCACCAATCACAGGGCGTAAAACGACCGAACCCAGAGGTAGTGCAAATTGGAACAGCGGGTTTAAGCGTCACCTGAACGATACTTTTGATCGAACCACGATGCTATGCAGTTGATGAATTTCTACCGATCAAATTGCTGCCATTGTTACTCAGCATCCTGTGCAACCGATGTCAACAAACGAATCTAACCAAACTAGTGCAGTTTAATAACACATTGTAATTTATAATCAATGAAGTGAAATCAAGTTAAAAGTGATTAGGGAATTGCCTGGTGTATAATAATTGGCAATTCAGGGAAATAAAGGGAAGTATTGTACAATTATTGTTACTTACATGTTATGGTATAATCCAACCAAGTAATTTAAACTAATGACATTTTTATGAATAATTCCATTAATCGAACACTAAAACTTTATTAACAAGATCACTTTTTTATTGTACAATTGAAAGGTTAAGTTAAATAAATAAAGTTAAATTAAGTTAAATAAGTTAAGTTTAAGAATGGTTCAATTTGCTTAACCGATTAACCTAAAAGTATTGAACTTATTCATACTAGATTTGTGTTATAATATTAAGAATTTACAATTACAGAATGTAACCACTATCGTATTTAAAGATTTTATAATCAAGATCAACGTTTTATAGTTAGTATTTTGCAGTTTCAAAGAACCTACTTATTTAATTTTACTGAAGACGATTCTCGTCTACTAACGTTTTATTGTAACAAGATGACACCCTGAGATTGTAGTTTTTCGAACCGTATTAATTGATTGTTAACCGAAGTTAAGGGAAGGGAATGTATTTAACTGTGATTCAGTATTAAGTAACGCTGAATAAATTATATTTGTTAACCATTAATGGAGCATTAATTCATTTGAATTTTATAATAACAATTTGATTTGTAGCGGACAGGTTATGTTTACTTGTGAAAATGTTGGCAGCACTTCTAGCCGTCAAAAGTGAAAAGATTTAACCATTATCTTTTTTATTCATAATCATGACTTTTTTAAATAGTTTAGCACGATTGACAACACTGCATTCAAGTAAGAAATGATTTGTAAGACTGACATGATTACTCCAATTATATTTTAACGTATTTAGAGTCGACGTCAAGTGAAGATTACCTCGGACGATGCTCCGCAACAACATTAATTACTAATCAAAGTACACCATTGAAAGGAGCCTCCAGGTGGTCTAGTGGCTAACGCGGGCGATTGATGCACTCGTGGTCCCGGGTTCAATTCCCGGCGGAGGCTCCATACGGCGTGCACTCAGCGTTGTGAGGCAAACTGAGTAGGCGCTGAGATAACGTGAATACCGCAACTAGCGGCTGGTGGCGCGTAGTACTAGCCATACACCGTCACACTAACACAAAAGCTGCGCGGTACGCCTTGGTCCTTAACGGACTGTGGAGCAGAGGTTTTAAAGTACACCATACCATGATCTACAAGTAACCTACTGTCCCATTAGTGATGGTGTTGAAACTATTAACCAATAATAAATTAAATAAACAAATTTAAGAAGGAAGACAAAGCACCATTAATACAATTAATTAAATAAATAAATTAATAAATCACAATAAATCTAAGAAACAACCCCTTCAGTTAATGGTTTGTTACAAAAAATTGACACAACCAACGTGTGGATTTAATACATATTATATATTACATTTTGAATGTTACAAAATGGCACCGCAACTTGTGGATTTTAATCCATATACATATATTACACAAATTGTTACAATATATATATTGCAGCATAACAAAATAATTATTGCATAGATAGGTATAATGATAATACAAACACAGAGTCTATATCTGGAGGTAGGACATTTATTAACTAACAAAATTATTATTTCCGCCTTATTAAGTTGTCAGACATAAGATTATTTATTTAATTATTTTGTCTTTCAACTAAAGAGTTTATTCAGTTCTGATTTTTATAACAGATTGTTACTTGTATGTCAAATTCCACAACTACCATCGATGTCCGGTGATGAGCTGTTGACTCATCATTGCCTGTTGACCTTAGCATAGTTCACTCCTACGTTTCACACACACACACACACACACACACACACACACACACACACACACACACACACACACACACACACACACACACACACACACACTGCGGTTATCATACTGTTATTGTTTATTAAATCATCTCAGGGGTTTTTGTAATGGGTAATTAAATAGATCTTGTGTATTGGGCTTACCCACTCCAGACTCTTCAAGTGTTCTCACGTCAATCAGTAATCAAATGCTGTCCTAGGCGGAAAATCTTGCACTAACGTGAAAAGCACTAATATTGATCTATTATTTGTTGTATTTGAGTTCTTCGACTAGATAACGTTTACAAAAAACTCGTAACGCATACCTAAGTTCTACATCACTTATAGAATAGACCTGTCCTAACATGAAAAACTCATGACAGTCAGTACGACCTTCTATGATGAGACCTCGAAGCAAACTGAGCGATCTGTACTCGGCAAAGGACCGACTCAAATAATTTTTAGACCTTCTGATTGGTTGAAATCTTAGATACGTCATAGATTTTCATCATGATAGACTGACTTCAAGTTAAAACTATGCCCAATTCTGCAAAGGGCTGTGTAGATTTAATCTACAATTTTTTTACCCTATTGCAGATAACGAGTTAAAAGAAGAATTAATTTAATTTAAAAAACTATATTAAAATTACAGTTCTGGAGTATCGAATATATGAAAAACGTGGCCTTCAAGACGGTGCATACTCTGTCCAAGTTTCATAAAGAAATGTTAATTATTAATGAAGTTATTCAATAAAGTGTGAATCACATGCGCACACGGGCACTTGTGCACTAATATTGCACTGGACATGATAGAGTATAAAATTATGGGTATTTTGACATAACTCATTTTTTACCCATATCTTAATTCAAAACTTGCATCTAATTTACAAAAAAAAAAGAAAATCAATTTATAACTTGTCTATGATCGTCAGAGAATGTGTTATAGCATTAATATCCCTTATTGATGACTTCCTTAGCACATGTTCTGTTGCAATATATTATAACGATACCAGGTGTAACTGTAATAAGAGTAGTACATTATGAGTAGTTAAAATTTCATGTTTATTGTTTAAAAAGCATTATAAATAATAAAACATTGTTAATAATCTCCGATCAAGATATCATTCATTATTAAGTGTTTATCTCTTAAGCTATATGGTGTTACACACATTTAAAACACTCTTACATCTAGACATGTTAATAATCTTAATCTAGACATTTATTCAAATTGATTTAATAAAGAAATAAAATTTAAATGTAATTAAGTTTTATTTTAATTGAATTCATTTAAATCAGATCTGACCTCAGCTTGCTCAGTCTATACCAATGTTTTAAAAATAAATTTAAAATTATATTAATTACTCTTAGACTGGCATTTGTTTCGTATTCAAAATTTAAATTATTCTTTTCTATAAAATGCAAATATCAAATCATTTCAATTATTTGTCTTTGATAAAAAAAAAATACTATCTCAAAATTAAAGTCTTTTTTCTTCTTCTATATTTATCTATATGCGATCGCTCATTCTTACGACTACATTTACATAAGACCCTATTACATTATTTACCTAATTATAAACTTTTTTTTTATTCATTGTCTCTTTATATAGTCTTTATGAGCTCTTTAAAAAAAATCATTTATAAATGCATTATGCATGTCACCTCGAGTTTTGATGACCTTACGACTTATTGACGGGATCCAGCGTTGTCCAGAGTTGGGTTACCATTACTCTTGGCTTGGCGTGGTCCTGGATATGCCCAGAGTCCAGCGTCGTTCTCCAGCAGTGTGTGGTCCGTCCCAGAGAATTAATATCGGCTGCGAGGTGGATCTCGTTCGGCTGTTAGGTGTTTAAAAAGCATCTCCTAACGTCCAGCATCTCGCGTCGCTCTTTGTAGCTTCTCTGTAGATACTCTTGCTGACTTAAACAGTCCCGGTACTCTACGTTTCCCGTAATAGTGTAAACATAATTACTGAAAATGTCCTTATTCGTTCGTAGATGAGACTTATAACAAAATAAAACTGTTCTGCCGACGGACAGCAACTGTGTCTTGAAATGAAGAGAAGGGCTTCCAGTCGAACCCTTAATTTATACCCTCTTGAGATTCCACACCTGTTGGTTCCGAAATTGTCCTGTCGAGACCTGCAGATCACATGATAACCCCCACTCCCGAACTTTTTCATATACTTGCAATTTTCTGCAAATGGCAATGTTTTGTGAGGAATTGAGATAGCACAAATCATAGATAATTTGATTAAGCACTCACTTTATTAATTTGAGCGTCTTAGTGTAATTTGCGTATTTTTTGGCACACTTTATTTCGCACTGACTTCGCGTAGTGTGTCCTACTAACGTCATTTTCTTACTGTGGATAACTATAAAATTTACACACACTTTGGTGCCTTTTGTTTGTTTATACACTAATTAGTTTTCACACAGTGAATTAAAATAATTATTTTAGTAATTAATTGGGGAGGGTTGCTGGGATTCCTGTCTGTACATGCATCACTAACATACACAGGATACACGCGTAACACACATACAATCGAGCAGGTGTTCCTTGCCTGTTGGAACAGGTTAATTTCTCCCCTAGTGTAACAATGAAACATTTTTACAATCGCAGACATGTCCATTTACCCCAGACTTATAATAATTTTACATTTATTTAAATCAATGCTCAATACAGCATATGGCTGTATCGTTGCAATATATATATATATATATATATATACGAGGTGTGTTCATAAAAAGACCAAACTTTTTGAGTAACACATCAGCTTGCACAAACGACGCGCCACGACTTTGCGCGCACCTAGCGATAGTTTTTGACAACAAACTGCCACTTATTGTGTTCCGCTATTAGCATTAGTCTTTGAGGTATATCAGGTTGAGTGGGCCAGCGATTAGTGACAAACTGATTAAGAAAGACCGCAAAGAACAACATGTGCGCATGAAATTTTGCGGCAAAACTAAGTTAAAACTGTGCTGAGTCAAATGATTCAGCGCGACTTTATTGGCATTTTTTGACGGTAAGGGCAGTACGAAATTTAATGTAATAAGGAGTGCTGCTCTCTACCCGTGGATAGGAGAGGCTACCGTTTGCGAATTTTCACTGTTTGATCCGTGTCGCCATCTGCTGAGATTTTGCAGCAGTTTTAAAACAGTGCTGCGTCCTGGTGAGAATTTCCTTACAAACGGACAACGAACGGAAATTTTCTGTTAAGGCTTGTCTCAAAATCGAAGCCTAGCTGAGGACCTCGTAGAAAATCTCTTCGGTGGAGAGAGGTGTGAAAATCTAGCATCGACTTCTTTTAAATATGAGATAAGTTTCTTAACGACTGCGGTAAGTTTTGATTTCGTTATATTAATTATATACTAAACTTTTAAAGGAGAAAACTTTTTTTTAGTAAGCTTGAGTAAGCCCCCACTTGTCGGAGCATGCATTGTGAGACGTAAGTGTTCGTAAAGTTTTTATAAACCAATAAAGCTTGATTATTGGAGTGTCAGAATCTCGGCTTTAATACCTAAAGTACAATAACCACAATGTAATTAATATTGAACTTTCATTAAAACTGATGTAACGAGATTGTGTTGTTCACTTAACCTATTACACAATACGTCGTCATTAAGTGGTATAGGGTTTTGCTACAACATCTGTAAAACTTTATACATATATAATTGGGAGCTTACTCAGGCACGTTTTAAACGTAAATCATGTCACATTCAAAGTTATAGTATTCTCAGATTCTATGGAGTAAAAAACTATGTGTTTTAAATAAATTCTGCGCCACGTGGTAACCTCAATTTCACTCAAAGTAATAAGTTCATAAGATGTTACAGAGCCAAGATAAATTATTGTATTGCAAAAGCAACTCAAATTCAGTGAGGTTCAAGTTACAAAGCGTTATAAAGAATCATTGTTAGAGAACTTTTTTAAGTAAGGCATGTTGGCCAAAATAATGTTACCAAGTTTTATTATGTACAACATAACTAGGTGTTGTTTTTATTTATGTATTTTGGAGGGTGTCCAAACAGTGGGGGCATTTGTGTGTGGTCTCTCACTAAAAATGTAATGTGTGACAATAGGGTTCACTGAACAGAGACAAGTCCTGCTGCCACTGAACGAAATGACATCTTAAAAGCTCCACACTCGACACCGAAGAGAACAACGGCCGCAACAACATGCCAATCATGAGATCGCCACGCTATAAATAAGATCATCCTTCTGGGCCCATAACCCAGAGGTCCGTGGATCGAAACCACGCTCTGCTACCAATTGTAACCGCGCTCTGCTACCAAATGAGTAGTTAAAACAAAAAGAATATTTCTTTTTGTAAAGAGGGGTTACAAGTTAATTAAAACTAGGCTAAGGCCTAGAGAAGCTAAAATTTGCGCTGGATCCAGTAAGACGGGACTTGCAATAAAAACTCAAGAATTAAATAATCAACAATGGTTTTATTATTCTATCTCATAATATTAATAACAAAAAACAACAGTGATTTAGAATTCCCCTTTTAAATGGTTAACTAAAGAAGTATACCCTCTCAACAAGGCCACCTGAAAAATATTAACTGAGTCCCTGAAAATAATTGCTATGTCACCATCAATGAATTGAAAATGTAAAATAATCATTAACCTCAAAATAAAACTCCCATTAAACTATTTCTTAAAATATAAAATTTATATCATATGTTTCTTTTAAAATGCAGTATATAAATTGATGAAGGTAAATAATTTCATTCACAGTTACTATTAATAATTAAAATAATTATTCATCCAATTTAAATGAACTTTAAAGGTGACACTTACTATACTTGTTAAATAAAATAATTAATTTTCATAAAGAAATGATCAGCCACGATTATTGAGATAGAATACTCGTCTACTGGTGTATATAAATTCTAATAATAATAAAATCCCTATATCCCACCAAAAGTACAGCAATGCATAATATTTATATATATATATATATATCCCCCAAAATGTACACAGAAATATACAGACATAACACGTTCCACAAGACAAATTACATATACAATAGTATACAAATACATAAAGGTCTCTTGCCACGCCCTTTTTTATATATTAGCCTTCTGGTGTATATAAATTCTAAACTTCTTCTTTATAGGAATCCCAATTAGGATTAAAGATTTATTTCTATAAATGTACCCCCATGGTGTGGGTTACTTGCACGTCATGTGTATCATAAGGTATTGCATACAAATGTCCCCAGGACATTAAAATTTAAAACCAAGTGCCTAAGTGGCTAAGTGCTAAAATACTTAATTAAGGTGAGAAATAAAAAATGTTTAAAATAATTAACGCCCCCCAGTTACCATGATTAAAATAAAGAATTTATATAGACTAAAATAGGGCCAATTAATGAAAGGGAAAAATTGCACAATATTAGCACCTTATATAAAAAAAATACATTTGTGTGTCAGAGACGGACATGTTTCTTCAATTTATAACCAGTCTCAACAACCTTGTTTCAACAAACAAGTTGAAAAGTGTTTCGACATGCACAGCTTGGTTGAAACTAATTTAAAATAACACCTACCTCCCCAGTAATCTTTTTATACAAATGACATAACCAGATTTTAAAAATAAGAGAAAATATATGTTTTTATGCATAGTAAATTAAACTTGAGAAAATTGGTAATAACAAAACTGACTTTAAATCTGTAGTGAAAGTACTATAAAGAAATGAGTGGAAATCTAAGTTGGATGCTGTGTTGTAGACATGTCAGTCTCTGAACTGACAATTTACTATACATGTATTGAAATTTACAATTAATACTTAGTGTTCACACTAAACTGTCCCATCAATTGGGGATCCAAATGAATGTATACTTGAACGGTAAAACTGATGATTATGTATAACTGGTGCCATGTTGATTCTACGTGTGAATATAAATGGATATTTTTCACCTGCTTATATGTGCCCAGAAGGATGATCTTATTTATAGCGTGGCGATCTCATGATTGGCATGTTGTTGCGGCCGTTGTTCTCTTCGGTGTCGAGTGTGGAGCTTTTAAGATGTCATTTCGTTCAGTGGCAGCAGGACTTGTCTCTGTTCAGTGAACCCTATTGTCACACATTACATTTTTAGTGAGAGACCACACACAAATGCCCCCACTGTTTGGACACCCTCCAAAATACATAAATAAAAACAACACCTAGTTATGTTGTACATAATAAAACTTGGTAACATTATTTTGGCCAACATGCCTTACTTAAAAAAGTTCTCTAACAATGATTCTTTATAACGCTTTGTAACTTGAACCTCACTGAATGTGAGTTGCTTTTGCAATACAATAATTTATCTTGGCTCTGTAACATCTTATGAACTTATTACTTTGAGTGAAATTGAGGTTACCACGTGGCGCAGAATTTATTTAAAACACATAGTTTTTTACTCCATAGAATCTGAGAATACTATAACTTTGAATGTGACATGATTTACGTTTAAAACGTGCCTGAGTAAGCTCCCAATTATATATGTATAAAGTTTTACAGATGTTGTAGCAAAACCCTATACCACTTAATGACGACGTATTGTGTAATAGGTTAAGTGAACAACACAATCTCGTTACATCAGTTTTAATGAAAGTTCAATATTAATTACATTGTGGTTATTGTACTTTAGGTATTAAAGCCGAGATTCTGACACTCCAATAATCAAGCTTTATTGGTTTATAAAAACTTTACGAACAATTACGTCTCACAATGCATGCTCCGACAAGTGGGGGCTTACTCAAGCTTACTAAAAAAAACGTTTTCTCCTTTAAAAGTTTAGTATATAATTAATATAACGAAATCAAAACTTACCGCAGTCGTTAAGAAACTTATCTCATATTTAAAAGAAGTCGATGCTAGATTTTCACACCTCTCTCCACCGAAGAGATTTTCTACGAGGTCCTCAGCTAGGCTTCGATTTTGAGACAAGCCTTAACAGAAAATTTCCGTTCGTTGTCCGTTTGTAAGGAAATTCTCACCAGGACGCAGCACTGTTTTAAAACTGCTGCAAAATCTCAGCAGATGGCGACACGGATCAAACAGTGAAAATTCGCAAACGGTAGCCTCTCCTATCCGCGGGTAGAGAGCAGCACTCCTTATTACATTAAATTTCGTACTGCCCTTACCGTCAAAAAATGCCAATACAGTCGCGCTGAATCATTTGACTCAGCACACCCTCACCCCAAAAGGGCAACATAGTTGCCCCAACGTTAAATGCCAGGAGGGTACCCTGCAGTGTACCTCTCCCCAAAAGATACCAGTGGACGTCGTGGTTGGGTTGGCTCAGCTGAGCTTGCTCTCAGGAGAACAGAATTCAAAAGGAAAACGAAAGAGACGAAAGAAGATATGTATTATGTAAGTGTGCGGGTGCTGCATGCTGACCTGATCAGAGTCCGCATACAGCACAAGAGAGAGAGCTAAAGACCAAAGAAAGATTCCTACGTACGTAGATATTCCGATCTCCTGAGGATCGCCCCATTCGCCTGAACACGACTTCCACATTTAACATGGACCTCCGTCCTATCTTTACGGGGACTATCCCCCTTCGAACGTTTTGGATAGCCCCCGACAACGTTTAAGTTTGGAAATGTGGCTTGTCAACAACTTTTGTTTGTCTCCCGGTACGCCCAGCCGGGCCGTCACCGGTGACGTAAATCCTATGATTCGGTATGGCCCCGACCAACGGTAGCATAGCTTCGCAGCACGTTTATCGGCGGCAGAGCTGAGTGGGTGGCTTTGGCAATAGACCCAGTCACCAATCCGGAAGGGGTTTGGAATACGCCCCTGATTATAACGCCGACGGACCCGCTCGTGCGCTCGCAGCAAATTCTTCCGAGCCATTTTCCATCTCTCCGCAGTTTTATTATTGGGCTCCCGCGGCAGAAGATCTTCAATATCCCATAGGTTGGTCAACGGGAGTGCGGGCGAGAATCCAAACAAAATTTCAAAGGGCACGGCCTGATGACTGTCGTGTCTGGCCGTGTTGAAGGCTAATTGTAACCACTTCAGATTCTGATCCCAGGTGGTTTGTTGCTCAGCGTGATAAGCAATCAAGGCGGACCGGAGATTCCGATTGAATCTCTCCGCATGGGACGGTTGTGGATAATAAGGGGAAGTGGTTACGTGTTTGAAGCCACTGGCAAAACACATACGCCTGAATTCGTTTGAAATAAATTGCGGGCCATTGTCCGAGACAATGATGGTCGGAAGACCGAAATGCTGAAAAACGTGGTTCTGTAAAGCGTTGATGGTCAAACGAGCGGTTGCCTGCCGTAAGGGCAGTAGCCAGGCAAACTTTGAAAAAGCATCTACACAAACAAGCAGGTAAGCATTACCTGACTTGCTACGGGGGAACGGCCCCACGTAGTCAATAAATAACTTTTCCATTGGTCTGCTCGCCACCTCAGAAGATAACAACCCTAGTTTGGTGTTCTGGGCAGGCTTGCTCAAGCCACACAGATGACAGTTTTTTACTCTCGTCGCGATGTCTCTATCCATGCCCTTCCAGATAAAATGTTTCCTAATACTGGAAATGGTCTTCGAAATTCCCTTGTGGCCTCCGATTGGGGAATCATGGTAATAACTGAAGACCATGGGCACTAATTTGCTAGGCAGCACGATTTTAGGTGCTCGTCCTTTTCTTTCTCGACAGCAAAGGACTCCCTTGGACAAGAAATAAGGGGCCTGTACGTTACCCTGCTTAATATTTTGGATGACTTGACCCAGCACTTCGTCGTTTAACTGATGGGGTAACACATCAGTGAAGGCTAACGGAAAATCGAGAAGAACGGAACAGGGTTGCTCAGCTTGGGCATCACTGGGTTGGGAAAACATACGGGATAAGGCATCTGCAACCACATTCTGGGATCCCCTGATGTGTTGCACGGTGAACTTAAAGGATAAGATTTTCACCACCCATCTACCAATTTTACCCAGTTGCCGGGGATGAGCTAGAAGCCATGAGAGAGCCTGATTGTCGGTCTTGAGCAGGAACTCAGCATGTTCCAGGAAACGCCTGAACTTATCTAGAAAACTTTCCAGAGACATTCTGGTTTTTAATTAAGCATAAGCGGAAGCCTGCTTGAGCCGAACGATTATTTTAAGAATTTTTAAAGAGAGCAAAAATCTAATTATCAGTGCAATCAAAGCGATATCGAAGATCATGGGAAGAGAGCTCGCGATGTGGTAATTATAATTCATTCTTTTAATTACCGAGATTTTCTGAGAGAATGCGCATTCATATAAAATCGTAAAATTAAATTTAGATCGATAAATTTAATTGTATGGTATTACTGCATTTGTAATAAAACAATTCTTACTGTATTTGTTGACGACGATCAGAAAGAGACCCAATTTGAAATCGATCAATAACTGCGTACCAACCCAAATGGTAATGATAACTTTGGAATGCAATGAAAATAGATCAGAAATAGATTTTACGAAGTTACCACCAAAATTTTGTACACACAGCGTATTAAGATCTTCCTTCTCACTTCGTTATAAATCCGCCGGACGGTGTGTGCCCGTGCCCACTACAGCGCGTGTAGCTCGAAGACTGAAGATCATGACGGGATGGAGAAAATGGCATTCAGGCGTCAAAACCTGTCGCTAGCAGCACTTAATTCTGCAGCTCGCTCTATGCGCTAGTTGACGTGCTACACAAATAGTTCGGTCTTTTTTTGAACACACCTCGTATATATATATATATATATATATATTGTCACCGGACAGAAGGCTTGCCGCACGACAAATGGTGCCAATCGTACACTCTTAGTGTTTTTGTTGGCCCTAAAAAGGACTGTGTGGCGAGAAGGCTGATGTTGGTCGTGCTGCGCTGAGATGTTCGGCGGCTGCGCCCGCTGTTCGTGGCGCACTGCAATCCTCCTCTTCTTTCGGCATCGGTTGTAGAGTCGACTGCCGGCCCAGCGAAATCCATCACTGGCACGGAACTGGAGGGCGAAGACGCAAGAACGCCGGTTCTATTCTTCGGCCGTTCCTTCCGGCTGACTCCACGTCGATGTCGTCCGAGAGAGGAGAGGAGATGAAGTGCGTCCGATGGCTATGATGAATAGTACGCCAAAATTTTCTAGCGGCCCTGGTTTTATGCACTACCGGGATCACTGATTGGCTCGCTCCGAGCACGTAAGTTGGTCACGTCTCGGCTGCTGATCCCTGATTGGCTCGCTGTGTCTGCCGCTGGTACCAGAGAGCATATGTTCGCATACCGCTGCCGTCACAATATATACACACACACGTGTGTAAATTTGTTTTTTAAAGCTAACAAGATTAAATATAAGGGCTAATTGATATGCTTTGATGTTAGTTATTAATTATCAACATATTGTTACGATGGTCTCATGGATCATCATGTTATACAGTGGAAACAAGGTAATTGACACCAATTACAAATTTTAATTAGACACAACAACAGTTGAAAATCAACTAAGGTACCCTTATACAATAGTTCAAGTTTTTGTCGAGCACACAACAATAAATATCACCTTATTGTAGTTTTGCAATAATTAACATAATACTCACTTCCCACTAAACCATAACAATCACATTGATCTCCATTTGTAAAATCGTGAGGTGTAACTGGATTACCAACATCGTTGATTCTCTTTTCACAGTGTAAGGACCTTTCCAGTTAGTTTGATGTTTTAGGGAGTGACCAGACCGTGCTTTGCTACAACCAAAGTTGGTTTCCTTATTCAAAACCCACCCTACTGCTGCAAATGTCATACTGTGTTTTCATTTTACCACTGGCTGTCTTCAGCCGTCCTCTTATCAAAGGATTCATTTCTTTCAAATGGTTTTCTGATTGTGAAGAATAATTCTCTGGCTCATGGAATTGAGTATTGGGTGATCCAAACATCTCTTGTATTTTCTATTAGCTCATGTAAGTTTAGCAGTATTTTTACAAAACGTCTGTAATATGAGCATAATCCCTTGAAACTCTGAACATTGTATGTACTCTTTGGAACTGTCCAGTGAGATTAAAATAACATTAGCTGCTGAGACCAAATGACCCAAATACTGTACTTCCTTCTGGGACAGAGACACTTAAGACACTTCTTTGGGCCCAGCTTCAATTGGCCATCACAAATTCTGGTTAGAACCTCCTTAAGTTGTCTTTTCTTTATCTTCTTGATTAAGACTGACTTGCTAATATCCGCTGTTCAGGTCCAATATGGAAAACCAATGAGCTCCAGATAGCATGGGAGTGTGAAGTAATGGATAGCAATCTTTCTTTGCCCATCATTCAACTTCCGGTAGTCTACGCAGAAACATAACCCAATGAACTTCTTCACTACCGGAGAAAACCAAGGACCTGATGAAGCCCCGATTATTATTCCCTCCGTCAACATGTCCTGTACTAACTGAAACATTTCCTCCTGCTTAGCTAACGGAGGTCTTCGAGGATGTTGACATATTGGTGTTGTATCCCCTGTATTGATGCTTATTGTACAAGAGAGGCTCTTCCCAGTGACTGACCCTGAATTGCAAAAGCATCTTTGAATTAATGAAAAAACTGTCTGAATTCTTTTACCTCATCACTCGAGAGACTGTCAGATCTGTTCAACTATTAGTCTGGTAATTTTAAAGTTTCTGAAGCACTGGGTCTTCGTTGCATCACCCAGGCCACAGGAGAAATGTTCCTAGGTGTGTCTTGCTTTGTAGATTGACTGCCTTGTCCACAATATTCACCACTCTAATAGGTATAATTCTGATTTTGTCTGGTTTTACTAAAATTCTGGCAATTAGTATGCCCGGTGTGCTGACTACTTGGGGTTTGAATATAGAATACTGATTCCCCCTAGTATCTACATCAGTTCTAACCATGATGATTTTTTTTTTTTTTATTTTGGCAGGATAATTATGACCACTTGATTTATCATGTCCATTGATTTTCAGAAGTATTTTGTGGAGAGCATTACTACTTTTTGCATGTTTCTTAAGACATTTTTTTTGAAGTCAACTGCAAAACCATAGGCATTCATAATGTGCACATCAGGAATGCTTTATCCACAATATCAGAGACAAGCTGATGGTGATCAAACTCAAGTCGACCTGGAACACTTTTACAGATCTTCTGGTAGCTATTTGCAGGCTGCAAGAACACCAGATTGGCTTGAGATTTTTCACCAGATAGAACACACAACGGAATCTGTGGTACCCATGTCAACTATTATCGAGGTCAACCTTTCTTGAACGAATCCATTACCTGGCTCCCGTTGTTTTTCTGAAGTGTAGAAATTGCGTACTGTCAAGGGGCGCCATTACTCCAGTTAGTCAAAACACGCCCCATTGTACCAACTACTGCTTGTTTCCCTGCTGCTTAACTCTGGACCAACAATCTCTGCAGATGTCCAGTTTTTCCCACATTATAAAACTTCAGTCTTCCACATTTTCTTCCTTTGTTCTGTAGTTACAATCATTGTAACGGGACAAAAGGGGCATAGTAATTTTATGTAATAATTTTATTGTTGGAGACGTATTGGGAGTTAGAACAAAGCGTAGTTGAGTCACAGGACGAGCACGTGGCCGTACTGCGTAGTAAGCACACCACGTGTTGTAATGTAAAACTAATTTCCAGCTTTGAGAGACATCTGGAACCGTCTATGTGTGAAGGCGAGGGAATAAGTGGGCATCTGGTGGAGCCACGTGGCAATACGCACAAAGAACAGATAGCGTGGCCAAGCCATCTCAGTTCGCGCCAGTCGCCAGTTCACCATCAAACAGTGCGGACGTAATTTCACCGTAGCCTCGGGAGAGTTTTGTTAGCCTTGGTAGGCCGAAAATGTTAAAGTCGGCCTACCAAGGAGTGTATTGCAGTGTAATGCAACAGTAAACAGTTTCACTACAGCATTAAAGTTTTAAAATGTGAATTTGGATAGTTCTGTGAGAAAAGAGTTACACAACATAGTGCGCAACACCTGGGACCTTTTACAGCTAAGAACAGTAAAAAAACTAATTTAACAGGCCAAAAGTTTATCAGTAAAATGAGCTCAATAAACGGGGGTTTAAAAGATATGTAAATAGAATGAGAGAGTGTGTGAGAGTATAAAGAAACAGAAAAAGTACTGGTTTGTATATAGCAATGTGCATATTGAATTTTTGTGATTTATATGTTTGGGTAATATCACAGATAAATAGGAAAGAAAGAGAAATTAATTGTTGCTTAATAAAAAATAAAATAAGATTGGTTTAGTAACATAACCATGTGTTAGCTTAATTATTACGCCAAATTATGATAACCTGTTCCGTGCTAAGAGGCTCACCTAAAACAAACCTGGGTAAGTATTGAATCCAGGAAATTAAATTATTTAAATTATTAAATGGGAAAAGTGTAAAAAGGTTTCCACATTCCCTTTTTCCAAATGTGGTGGCGACCTTGAATAATTTGTGATCTTCTGATGGTTTTGTAATAAGGTAAGTCATAGTAAGTTGATCAGAGTCGGGGGAAGAAGTCGTTTTGCGTATTTGTCAATACATAATACCGTTACAATTGGCAGTCCCTGCCAGGATGCTTATATGAATTTATTCATATAGGTTTAGGCCTGCTTTGAAGTACGGAATATGGTTTTGGTAGACGGTGTTTTTTGTATTGTTGGTATAAGTCACGAAATGTGTGATTAGACGTTACGAGTATAGGTTACGGAATTTGAGTTATGATATAAAACGTTGTGTTTAAAATTATTTTGCTTATATTCTTATATAAAATTTCATTTGTATAAATATTTAATTATTTAATTACAAATAATTAAAATGGAAGATAAAGAAGGGGAGAGTAGTTTAACTGAGTCTGTTATAATGAGTGACGCGGGAGCAGTGTCAACTCCCGTGTCAACCAAAGAAAAAGAGGGGTCAATGGCCGATGTGATGAATTTTATGAGAACAATATCTGATGACATTAAACATAATATGGAACAACAAAATGTTAAGTTCGAAAGTAATTTTAGTGAGCTAAATGAAAAAATGAACGATTCCCAAAAGAGTATCGATATTAAATTTAATGATATGAAACAACAAAATGTTAAGTTTGAAGATAATATTAATAAGCGTCTGAATGCTATTGACGAACATTTAGATAGCTGTCTAAAACAAATACAAGGTAATGTAAATAACATTAGAAAAAGAAATGAGAAATGGAAACAAGATACAGGTAAGTGTCATGGGAATAAAAATAAACTAAATGAAATAATAGACGACAAGGTAAGTGATGATGTTAAAATAAGTGATAATAATAACGATATCACAAGTAATAATGGTGACCATAATTAAAGACATAGTAATAGAGAGTAAACTGTTGGATAACTATAATAGTGATGATGTAAGTGAAAATGGGGTATCCGAGAATGATACATTAAATAATAGTAGTGATGATGAGAATATAATGGGAGTAGAGGTTAGTGGTGAGGTAATATGTGTTAATGAGCTTGAGAGAGAGTGGAAGGAGAGTTTAAATGATAATGTGGGGCAGAGGGCAAATTTTCCCTATGGTGTATGTGGAGTAAAGACTCTACAAGTGTTTAATGAGGACGAAGGTTCCTCCGGGGGAGACATGTGGCCTCCAAATGGTCCCTTAATGTTTTATGGTGTACCTGGTAAAGCCAGAAGGTGTTTTAATAATGTTGTATTGCCCTTTGCATGGAGAGAGAGAGTTCAGGGGGGTTGTGAGAGGTATTATGATGAGAGAGAGAGAAGAGAGACATAGAGATTTTTAAGGTTAATAGGGGTTATAAAGAATTAGTAGATAGGTTAGGAATTGTAGAAATTGAAAGAGTTAGTGATATTAAGTACTTACCTTGGGACATAATTAGTGCAGCAGCAAATGATGATAATGAGCACTTACCTGGTGATGAAACTGGTGAAGTAGCAGATGATGAGAATAATGATGAGGTTATAAAATACCTGATAGTGACAAAAAATACTAAGGGCGACTGGACTATACCCAATGTAGACATGACATATGATATAATAATGTGGAGTAATCCTGTAGATTATTATTATTATGGTATTGTGGATGAATTTGAGAAGTTCAATGGTTATGATAGTGATAGAAACAGTATAATGAGTTTAATTAAAAATGAATTGTATTTATATAATGTAAGATTAATTTTTGATGATGGAGGTTAGACATTTATTGTTGATGGACATTTAATTATGTGAGTGTAATGGTTTTAGAAAATTGGCTTGATAATGTATTGATTTTTTGGTAAACAATGACATTTGAGGTGACGCATATTGTATATAATTTTATATTGGTGGTAGATGTATTATGTATTAGGTTATGTTGTTATGATAAGGTGTCTGCAGATACATTGTTGTGTGTGTACATTCTATTTTGTGTAATCAATGTTTATAGTTTTGATTGAGTTTATAACAATAATAATGTTTTCTTGGATTGAATAATTGACAGTATGTAATTATAAATTTTATGATGGAATTAAAGTAGTTTGAAATGTTTTAAAAGATGGAAATTTTGGTAATAAATTTGAAAAATTTATTTTGTAGATTTGCCTTGTATAATGAATGGTAAGTGATTAAAATTTGATGATTAAAATGTTTAATAGAAATTCAGAGTTGAAGTTATAATGTGACAATTGGAATATTTAATAGAAGGTTAATACTAAAGTTGTGAAATGTTTGTAATGTTATTCAAATTCAGATTTGAAAGGTTTATTTTAATGTGATGATGGTAATGTTTATTTGGAGATGTTGCATTTATGAGATGTACAACATGGTTGTATCAGACATGTATAATATGATGTATTTGTGAGAAGATGATGACTAAAACTATATAATATGGTTAGTAGGGGAGCATAAGAGTACATATTGTGTTGTCTGTGTATTTGTTGTATTGAGTAATTTTCTTTTTTATATAATGATATTTTGTATTGTGTAAGAGATGACAATAGTAATCTGAATTGGTAATTGGAGTTGAATCTATTTAAATGAGATAATTAGAATCTTTAAAATGAAATCTATAAAATAGAGGATTGTATTTGAAATGAGATTTCAAAATTATTTTTTTCTAATTTGAATTGAATGGAGAAGAATTGGTTTCTGATAATATTTTCAAGAGTATGTGTTTTGAAGGAAATGTATTATATTGTGCTAAGGATATATGTTGTAGAAAAATAATGTTATTTGTGTATTATGAGTTAAGATAAAAAGCCAGTACTTTGCTAAAGGCAAACCATTACGTGTAGGAGGAACCCAAATCGGTTAAGGATATGGAATGGTGAAAGGCCATTTGTTAATGTTTTTACTTGATTGTTACAGAATCTGGGTGATACTGTGGAGGCGGACCTGTGCTGGCCTGTGCGTCCGGGCAGGGTCGGCTAGTGCCTGTCTGGCTTTATGGTGTTGGGATCCTGAAGAAGGAAGTCCAGTAAAGTCATGCAGGTGCAGCCATGGACACCGGATTAGGGGGGTGAGTAACCGATGAGTTTAATAAGGATATAAGGGGGGTTGTGGCGCCATATCCTGACTGATCCTCTTAGGTTTAATCAATGAGAGTTTTTATGTTTTTACATAAAACCTCTCATTGGGAGGGTATTGTAAAGGGACAAAAGGGGCATAGTCATTTTATGTAATAATTTTATTGTTGGAGATGTATTGGGAGTTAGAACAAAGCATAGTTGAGTCACAGGACGAGTACGTGGCCGTACTGCGTAGTAAGGACACCACGTGTTTTAATGTAAAATGAATTTCTAGCTTCGAGAGACATCTGGAACCGTCTGTGTGTGAAGGCGAGGGAATAAGTGGGCATCCGGAATAAGTGGCAATATGCACAAAGTACAGATAGCATGGCCAAGCCATCTCAATACGCGCCATTCGCCAGTTCACTATCAAACAGTGCGGACGTAATTTCACCGTAGCCTCGGGAGAGTTTTGTTAGCCTCGGTTTTCCGAAAATGTTAAAGTCGGCCTACCAAGGAGTGTATTGCACTGTAATGCAACAGTTTCACTACACCATTAAAAGTTTTAAAATGTGAATTTGGATAGTTCTGTGAGAAAAGAGTTACACAACATAGTGCGCAACACCTGGGACATTTTACAGCTAAGTACAGTGAAAAAACTAATTTAACAGGCCAAAAGTTTATCAGTAAAATAAGCTCAATAAATGGGGGTTTAAAAGATATGTAAATAGTGAAGCAGTACGAGTTTAAATAATTATTAAAATCTATAAATCTGTACCTATTAATAGGCGGCAAATGAAGCTTTACTTGTTTTTTAAACTAAAATATTGAGACTCTAGTTACTTACCTTATCGATAATTTACCAGGTGTCGTCTGATGTACTCTTGGCAGAGAAAACACACAGGTGAATGCAAATTAACAAACACATATTTTACAAACTCAAATAAAATGGTATTTTATTTGTTTAGCATAACATTTTTTTCTGTTTTCTTTCCAGTTTAAATTTACTAAAATGCACCTCGTTCTTTTTATCGTACAATATGATACATAATGAATTGTGAAACTACTTCACATTATGACTTTCATTGTTGAGTTAATACTCCAACCAATATTTAATTCATATATGCCTGCTATTAAAATTTACCTACTACTGGCTATAATCTAAATACTAACTTATTTTTTATCAAAAACGACCCAGATTGCTCACACGCACTATCATACCATTTCAGAACCCCACCTTTACTTGATTTAGGCATTTATTAAAGAAATACTTGAATGAGATACTGTTACTTGTTGCAGTGGAGTCCCCCACCGACCGCATGGCGCGTCACACACTTATTCCTCTTTTTCGATGTTAAAAATTATGCCCGCACTTTTGATGACTTACTGGGTTTACTGTTACATTATGACTGCACTTTTGTACACATTAAAACTATACTGGTGTTTTAGCCGGCCGACCGTATTTAGCTAAAAACAAATTTTTATAGAACCACGCATGGTCTCGTGTTGTGGTGGAGTGGCTGCTGCTACCCAAGTGCGTCGGTCACATTCATTTCCGTCAGCTCGCGTTGTGATTGGCTGCGGCTCTTACATGGCAGGTTCCGGTGATCGACTTTGGTGTCGAGAGTATAGATAGCGGCACACGAGCGCACACTCACTGCCACATTCCATTGTAGCTGGTTGTTAGCTACGAAGTTTTTGTTACTTCTCCCCAACGGAAAATACAAGCATACGCGCACCGGCTCGCATTCTGATGCTGTTATCGTTGTGTACTAGGCACAGACTGGTACTGAATTGTCTACAGGGTGTCCAATAAAGCACGTCTTATTGTCCGCAAAAGGTGTCCAAACAGATCGTCCCAAAATAATTATCAAATTGAATAAAAATTATACCCTTCAAAATAGCCTCGTTACAATACCCCCCCCAATGAGAGATCTTCTGCAGAAACAGAAGAATGCTCATCGCTAAACCCCTAAGAGGATCGGTGAGGATATGGTGCCAATAACCCCCCATAAATTTCTTAATGCATCATGGGTAAACTACCCCCCTAACTCGGTGACTATGGCTGCACCTGAACGATATTACTGGACTTCTCTGTCAGAGATCCCAACACCATAAAATCGAACAGACAAGCACCACAGCGCACCTAACCTTCTAACATTCTACCCCCAAAATGAAACCCCTGGCCTCATACCATGCCAAATCCTCAACCGATATATTCCCCCTTACATGCACACTGGGTCGCTTTTAGCAATTACTGGGTACGTACACATATTCATTATTATGTTATATATAAATTCCCTATTCACAATTTATAAAAGGTTTTATCTTTTAAAAATCATTTCTTTTTCAACTTCCTTGACGTTGTTTTCAAACCAAAAAAAGAAAAAAATAAAGCAAATAAACCAAACTTTAATCATTTGACCTTTGTTCAAAAATGACTCTAAGTCTCACATCAAAACGTTATACCACTTTTAATCCCATCAACCTACCCAAACTGTTTATATGAATTTAACATTCTATTATTCTATATCAATCTCCACTAACTCCTCGCAATCATAAAACAAATAAAATGAACATAATTAAAACATAAATTTCCTTATTCTAGCATTTAGTGATAACACATTTCCTATGAATAACACAAATCATTAGCATATAATCCACAAAATATTCTGAATCTCAAAACACCATTTATATGGCAGGTATAAAATAATATTTTTTTTTTTTAAATTTTATTAAAATTTAATAACTTTTTATTAAATTGTTATTCTTGTAAATAAAGAAAATTATCAAAAATACAACTAGCATTTATCTGGATTACAAGAAAAAAACATAGGTATGGGCCATATGGACCAAGATACAACCCATCAGCTGATCTCACTGGGTCAGGTAAATGACCTTGACTTACTTACACTACACATAATTATACAATACAAAATACATAATATATGCTCATAATTCTTATACGCTAACATAATAACAATAATGACACAATCAAACAATATAAACACCATAAACACCTTATCTACTGGAATCATCTTTTCAAAATCAGTAACGTCATATATAAAACATAACACAGAGTATAATACGTGTAAGTAAATTCGTATCAGTCATGTACAGTAACCACTTCTCAAGTCAAAAACCAAATCGACTGGTCGGTGTCATGAGTTACAAAACAAATTTTTACATTCGTTACTCCCCTGAGTAACCTCCCGGCCACACACACTATTGTACCCCCCACTGAACTGTGGCGTTCAGCTGCTTCCACAAGGACGGCATTGGTGGAGGAATTTTGGCATCTCCGTGTCCTTGCTTCGGCCTTACATTTTTTAAAATTAATTAGATATAATATCTGTTGTTTCATATTTACGCCCTTAAAACGGGTCTACCACCTTGTTAACTGTTCCCACGCGAACAGAGTGGCAGCCGCTGTTCCATAGTTCCGGGGATTTCCCCTAAAGTCACCCCCCATTAATTTCAAATTTATACCAATTTCAAGCACAGCTATGGTCAGTTCTACAATTTCTGCCCATAGCTGGCCGTCGTCCAAAACCACGATTAGTGCTGGTAAGGCAGTAATCGCCCGAAAAGGCGGGGAAATCAACTTTAAATTCATGCATGCTTAACTCCATTTTATAATACACTGCACGGCAACAAATCAACATATAATATAAAATTATTTAAAAGTTGTGCAGTGTATTTTACGCCAGTTTGGCCTCCGATGGAGGTAACACTTTCTGTCACTCCCCAACACTTACTGCTACCTACAGTGACACATGCCACCACTGTACTAGCCTACTTATAGCTAAACTTAATGTCCTTCTATATTTGCAGTCTCTACATTCCATAATTATATCACTTCTATCAACACCACACAGCCCCCCAAAATTACCCACACATCTTGTATGAAAACAAGTTTTTATTTTATTTAACACACTTTTCACATAAACATTTTTGCAAGTCCAAACTTTCATTTTTTTCTAACATTTTCTCTATGACAAAAATAGGAACTACAATAATGGATCATCTTACAAATTTACATTAAAAGTATAATACATTTTGTTTTCCGAAGGAAGTTAAGCATTTAAATTACATAATTTTGGTTGTTTCATTCTGAAATTTTTTTTTAATGCCAAAATTTTTTTTCTAATTTTCTAGTTTGAATTTCTAAAACAAACTGTAACAGTACATAAAGGCCCAATACTTTAATCATGGGATCTGAGGTTAATTTTTTATGTTTTATTGTATAACTGTTGACTACAGAATGGTTAGGTCCATTGTCCCTCTGTAAAAAGGAACAACGCAGATTCGGTGAGCGTAGCACAGTACCAAGGTCATCGTTGGACAAGAAAAAGCCGGTAGAGGTAATGGCAGTGTATATGACGACGGACTATAAATAAGAATTGTGATTGGGTTATAAAGCTGTTTCATCATAAACAAAAGACAATGACGCATAAACCACAACGTATGTAACGAGGCGTTGTCCCATCGAACAAAAGACGATGACGTCAAATGCACACACACACAAGCACAAATTTGCATATGCCTCTTTCTCAGTTCACCACAGCACACCAAAGGGTCAGCAGCGATGTATCGCTGTCTGGTCAGTTTTTCAACAAAAGTTTAAAATAACTATATTATAAAATAAAAATGTGATAGTGGAGCGATAGAGGCTCAAGTTTTATTAACAGTCAAAACATAAAATGTAGAATCAGTGCACAATATATTAAAAACGAAACATGAGGCGAACACCGGCCATACACCTGGAGCACAGCCAACACCAGCGAGGGAGCAACTCCGACCACCGTTGAGAGAAGTTAAACCATTATCACCTTTTGTTTTCTTAATTAGTGAGCTCATTAACCGAAATTAGCCAAATTTGATCAAATGTATTTGCAATAGGGAGAATGAATGTGAGTGCGAGTGAGTGAACACATGGCCATGACTATATATGCAGAGGGCATTGGTTTGTGTGTCGGTGAAGATACAATTCAGTAAATAATTAGAGCTGCAGCTAAGAGTAAAAGTTTATAATGATATTAACTAGAGTCACAAAAATGAGAATATTATGACTGAATAGGGTTGATTAAAATAGCCACCATTTTGTTTTGTAACATTGTATGTGACGCCATTTTGAGGCCTTATTATATATTTATGTTTCTTTGGTTCTGACAATTAAAATTCAGTAATTGCACTCAGTTAACTATCAGTGTTATTATTTCTATCACCTTCTTGTGTCTCGATCTCGCTTAGAATGAACCCTGGCCCCTTAGAGAGAGATTAACAGTAAAAAAGAAATCACGTGCTCCCAAATATTTGAAATCGGTAAGTACATGTGTTTACCATATAACATTCATATTTATATGCATCATAAATATAGGTATTTGTGTGTAAGAGTGAGTTGGTTAACAAATGGCGCCCGAACAGGGACTTTATATAAAGCCACTTTATATAAAATATAGGCCAGATTTAGAAACAAAGAAGGTGATAGAACTGTGCATAACCTAGTACACGAGAGGTTATGTTTACAAAACATAGTAAATAGTAATTGTGTAACTAATTACAAGTAGAACTAAATAGTCATTCCAATAGTCAAATTACCAAAATGGCAGAAAGTAATAATAGTATAGAAATGGATAATACAGCTACAGAGTCAATTTTATTAGACGGAATAAATGCTAACTCGACACCCAAAACAATTGAAAATAAAATATCCTTGGAAGATTTATTTACATTAATTAATGACAAATTTAACCAGATGAATAGTACATTTAATGTAAAATTAGACAGTTTCGAGAACGAATTAAAGAAACAAAATAACTTGAAAAATGTAAAACTGAATCAATTAGAGGAGAAATTAGAAGAATTAAAAAATGAAATACAGAGACAAAATTGTAATATTGACAAAGTAGACAAGTTAGAGATGAACAAAGACAAGGTAAGTAGGGGAGAGAATCGTAACAATATAAATAAAAGTATGACATTAGAAAATGATTATGTAAACAGGAGTAGTGATAATGAAATTTTATGGGGAATGGAATATGATAATAATGGAATGATAGTGTATTTTGAAGGGTTAAAGAGAGTGTGTAGAGAGAGTATGATTGTAGGGGAATTGCAGGGGTTAGATTTTTCCCTTAATGGTGTATTTGGGGGTGATGTACATGTTTTTAGGAAGGACGAGAGTGCCTTCGACGTAGATTTGGGAGACAAAAGGTCTGCAAATAGTTGTCCCTGGATTTTTTGTGCACCTGATAGGTGGTGCGAGAATAAAGTTGTAGTGTCCCCTGCATATATTGAGAGAGAGAATGTGATTTGGGGTTATGATGGGAGTTATTGTGAAAGAGAGTTGTGTGATAATTGGGAGATGGAGTTATATAGAGTAAATAGAAATTATGAAGAGTTTATGGAAAGGTTAGGAGGAGAGATGATATATGATAAAAATAGCAAGTACTTACTTTGTATTGAAACTGAGGTAGTAGGAGATGATGTTGATAACAATGATAATATAACTTACCTAATTATGACTGATTATACAGGAGGTGACAGGACAATGACCAATCATGACAGGTTAAATGAGTTTGAGGATAATGATGAACATTTGAATTGTATATGTATTTATGATGTTAGTATAAGATATCTAACAATAAACAATGTATATAGTTTTAAGATTCGACTATTATTTGACGATGGAGGGTAAACATTTTATTGTGTTTATAAACATTTAATTATGTGGACAGTGTTTTAAGATGGACTGTTTATGACTGATTTATGGTAAACGATTAATTGGTAATTTGGATTGTATATTTTTGTGTATATTAATGTCAATGTATTTGTGTATTTTTGCTGTTGTGTATTTTATGTATTTGGTATGTAAACTAGGTACGGTAGAATTTTAAATAATTTAAGGAAGTTGATGATGATTTAAATGATATTATGAGATTCAGATTCTAAGGGATAGTAAATGATTAAGCATTATGATATATTTGGATATTGAGAGGTATTGTTGTTTGTAAAATAAGTGATGAATTTTCTAGTGGTATATTAAAGTGAAATGTTGTAAAAGAGTTTGGGGGTAGTGATAAATAAGGGCATTGGAGTTAGTTAAATAGAGTTAATGGGAGTTGGTGAAAATAAGAATGTTGAGATACAGATAATATAAAGAGGTGTTAGATATTTTAGGGACACAGTGGTTAGTGATTATATGTAGAGTTGAGTAATGTGAATGGTAATTATATTTGTTGATGGTGATATTTTGTAGTAAGGGTATTGGTGTAGGGAGTCCGCAACGAAAGGTGTTGGGACAGGAAAGGACCGTTGTGTGCCGGAAAGGGTTACCTGAAAGGGTCAGGAACCGATAAGGGAATGAGTTGGTTAGAGTAGGGAACACACATACTAGTACAAAATATCGGTATGGAGAACCATACATGACTTCCATGTTCTAAGATTTATATTTAAAATTATATTCGAAATGAAATATTTCCATAAAAAATACGTCTTTCTACTTATTGCTTCAGCATTAACCACAGTACTGTGGTCACTAACGTATACCACCTCACGTTTTCGCACTCGATTTTCACCGATGATGGTAGTCGATGGCACTGCCGAAAACTCTGGTTTTGCAGAAAACATTGGACTACGGCTAAAGAGCCCGGGAAGCAATTTTAACAAAAAACTACTTCTTTGTTGCCGATAACGTAGTACACATATAAAAAATTCTCCCCTCCACCATCAACTATAATTTTTAATAATAGAAAATTACCCCCACCCCGTTCACCTGACCTCTTCATTTATAGATATTTTATCTACGTTTCTACAGTGGATTACTATGAGCTTCTTATCAGGATACTTTATTTATAAAAATGAAGTACTTTACTCTTGTTAAATCATAAAATGTTTCAGGTAAACTACCCCTTTCTCTTAACCGATCTTCTCCAAAATCAATAGACCTTCCGTCCTCTACAATTCAGGGATGCATGCAAAAAAATATTTGATTCTGTGTGAATGTGCGGCAGTTATCGTTCGTCATGGAAACATTTGTCTTGTTACAACATAAAATGTTGCAGGTAAACTACCCCTTTCCCTTAACCGATTTTCACCAAAATCAGTAGACCTTGAGCTCTGTGCAACTCAGGAAAGGGTGCAAAAAATTATTTGATTCTCTTTGAATTTTCGGCAGTTATCGTTCGTCATAAAAAAAATTACCCTTTTTAAAACATAAAACGTTGCTGATAAACTACCCCTTCGCTTAACCCATCTTCAACAAAATCAACAGACCTTGAGTTCTGTATAATTCAAAAAGGTATGCAGAAGAGTAGTTGATTCTGTTTTAATGTACGGCAGTTATCATTCGTCATAAAAAAAATTACTCTTGATAAAACATAAAATGTTGCAGGTAAACTACCCTATTCCCTTAACCGATCTTCACCAAAACCAACAGGTCTTGAGAACTCTAAATTTCAGGGCTGTATGCAAAATATTATATGATTCTGATTGAATTTGCGTTTGCCATATAAAATAGCCTTTTAAAACAAAAAACGTGGCAGGTAAACTACCCCTTTCCCTTAACCGATCTTCACCAACACCAATAGGTATTGAGAACTCTAGAATACAGGGCTGTATGCAAAACATCATTTGATTCTCTTTGAATTTGCGGCTGTTATCGTTTACCATAGAAAAAAATTACCCTTGATAAAAACCGTTGCAGGTAAACTACCCCTTTCCCTTAACCGATCTTCACCAAAAATGACAGGTCTTGAGAACTCTAAATTTCAGGGCTGTATGCAAAATATTATATGATTCTGATTGAATTTACGGCTGTTATCGTTTGCCATACAAAATACCCTTGATAAAACAAAAAAGTGGCAGGTAAACTACCCCTTTCCCTTAACCGATCTTCACCAAAAACAATAGGTCTTTAGTACTCAACAAATCAGGGCTGTATGCAAAAACTTATTTGATTCTGTGTGAATTTGCGGCTCTTATCGTTTGCCATAGTAAATACCCTTTTAAAACATAAAACGTTGCCGGTAAACTACCCCTTTCCCTTAACCGATCTTCACAAACACCAATAGGTCTTGAGAACTCTACAATACAGGGCTGTATGCAAAACATCATTTGATTCTGTTTGAATTTGCGGCTGTTATCGTTTACCATAGACAAAAATTACCCTTTTTTTTCGTATTGTTTAAATTAGTAGCCATCCTTACTATTTCTTTTATGAATTTGCTAACTGCTATAATTTTTATTGTTCGATTAAGCTTTTCGTCATCACTGACATCTTCAGGTCTTAAACAACGGTTAAGACCTGAAGATGTCAGTGATGACGAAAAGCTTAGTCGAACAATAAAAATTATAGCAGTTAGCAAATTCATAAAAAAAATAAAAATTACCCTTGATAAAAAACCGTTGCCAGTAAACTACCCCTTTCCCTTAACCGATCTTCACCAAAAACGATAGGTCTTGAGAACTCTACAATTCAGGGCAGTATGCAAAATATTATGATTCTGTTTGAATTTGCGGCTGTTATCGTTTGCCATACAAAAT
Source organism: Magicicada septendecula (assembly GCA_034769895.1). NCBI lineage: Eukaryota > Metazoa > Arthropoda > Insecta > Hemiptera > Cicadidae > Magicicada > Magicicada septendecula. The sequence continues at coordinate 256,713,630 of CM068372.1, forward strand.
ATCCTTGATAAAACAAAAAACGTGGCAGGTAAACTACCCCTTTCCCTTAAACGATCTTCACCATAAACAATAGGTCTTTAGTACTCAAGAAATCAGGGCTGTATGCAAAAACTTATTTGATTCTGTTTGAATTTGCGGCTCTTATCGTTTGCCATAGAAAATACCCTTTTAAAACATAAAACGTTGCAGGTAAACTACCCCTTTCCCTTAACCGATCTTCACCAAAATCAAAAGGTCTTGAGAACTCTACAATTAAGGGCAGTATGCGAGATATTATTTGATTCTGTTTGAATTTGCGGCTGTTATCATTTGCCAAACAAACAAAATTACCCTTGATAAAAAAAAACCGTTGCAGGTAAACTACCCCTTTCCCTCAACCGATCTTCACCAAAAACAATAGGTCGTGAGTACTCTACAAATCAGGGCTGCATGCAAAAAATTATTTGATTCTGTTTGAATTTGCAGCTGTTATCGTTTGCCATAGAAAAAAAATCTACAGATAGACAGACAGACAGACACACGGACACACACACAGACACTTTTCGAAAAACGACTTTTTTTTTTATGTTTTGAGTATAGTACAATCAGAATCTGCAATAATCTCGAACACGATTTTTTTTGCCATCACCATACTTCCATTTCCTTAAGGAACATGGAAGTAAAAATGAGCGGTGCCGGAGGTTTTAAATGGGATTTGTGAACGGGGTTATTATAGAGATATTGGTGTCATAATATGTTAATGGTTAGAAGCGGTTAGTAGGAAAAAAGGGGTAGTAAGGGTAGATTGACAAATGCCAAAATAAGGTATAGAGAATAATGAATAATAGAGAGTCGCCCAAACTAATAAGGATAAAAAGGTTAGAAAAAGAGAATTCATGGTAGAAAGGTAATGAGAAAGTGGAAATTGTTTTATAGAATCTGACATACATAAATGTTAAATAATTAAAAGTTAATAGAGAATTGATAATAGTGATGTGATAAAGTTTTGGTACAAGTCATGTAAATGTAAATTGTTTAATGTAAGATAAATGTAACAATGTTAATGTGTAATGTTCGATGTTCTATGCTGTTTTTATTATGTTGATGGTACAATAGTGTGTGAGGTCAGGAGGTCGCTACAGGGGTAACGACGGTAACAAATGTTAAAAGATAGTAGATTTTGGATGTTAAAAGTATAAAGTTAGCAACGGTGTTGAGCAAAATATAGTATGATGTCATTTGCAAAAGATATGAAATAATTATGAAGTTGAGTAATAAAATTTGAATAATAAACTTGTCTGCCATAGTAGTTGTAGGTTGAATTTTATAGAAATAAATAGGTGATGGTGTTTTGGGTAATATTAAAGAATTGTTTGTGTATTATCTTATTTGTAGGAACATATGTTTTTTCTCTTACAAGGAAGAGATTGAGTTTGGTGGTGGTAAAAAATCAGTCTATGTTGGATTCTTGTTGTTGTTATGTTGAAAATTTTAATTGAACAAACCAATGCCCAGACACAAACCAATGCATCTAAAAGGAGACATATCAGTTGTAGATATGGAAGTATATTAAACCACTATTTAAAATTTTGTATTACATGTTTCAGAGTTTTGTGGTGTTGTGACCGCGGTCCTGGGCTGGCTGGAGCGTCAGAACAGGAACGTAGAGTGCCTCATGGCCTTATGGTGTAGGGATCTCTCCGGAGAAGTCCAGTAAGGTCAGAGGGTGCGATCAGCATCATTGGACCAAGGGTAAGTGATGATAATTTTTTAATATAGGAACATTACTGGGGGTTGTGGTGACATATCTAGGCTGATCCTTTTAGAACCGTCTGAATGGGTCAATGAAAGTTTTTGTGTCTCGACACAAAATCTTTCATTGAGGGGGTTTGTAACAGTACATAAAGGCCCAATACTTTAATTATGGGATCTGAGGTTAATTTTTATGTTTTATTGTATAACTGTTGACTACAGAATGGTTAGGTCCATTGTCCCTCTGTAAAAAGGAACAACGCAGATTCGGTGAGCGTAGCACAATACCAAGGTCATCGTTGGACGAGAAAAAGCCGGTAGAGGTAATGGCGGTGTATATGACGACGGACTATAAATAAGAATTGTGATTGGGTTATAAAGCTGTTTCGTCATAAACAAAAGACAATGACGCATAAACCACAACGTATGTAACGAGGCGTTGTCTTGTCGAACAAAAGACGATGACGTCAAATGCACACACACAAGCACAAATTTGCATATGCCTCTTTCTCAGTTCACCACAGCACACCAAAGGGTCAGCAGCGATGTATCGCTGTCTGGTCAGTTTTTCAACAAAAGTTTAAAATAACTATATTATAAAATAAAAATGTGATAGTGGAGCGATAGAGGCTCAAGTTTTATTAACAGTCAAAACATAAAATGTAGAATTAGTGCACAATATATTAAAAACGAAACATGAGGCGAACACCAGCCATACACCTGGAGCACAGCCAACACCAGCGAGGGAGCAACTCCGACCACTGTTGAGAGAAGTTAAACCATTATCACCTTTTGTTTTCTTAATTAGTGAGCTCATTAACCAAAATTAGCCAAATTTGATCAAATGTATTTGCAATAGGGAGAATGAATGTGAGTGCGAGTGAGTGAACACATGGCCATGACTATATATGCAGAGGGCATTGGTTTGTGTATCGGTGAAGATACAATTCAGTAAATAATTAGAGCTGCAGCTAAGAGTAAAAGTTTATAATGATATTAACTAGAATCACAAAAATGAGAATATTATGACTGAATAGGGTTGATTAAAATAGCCACCATTTTGTTTTGTAACATTGTATGTGACGCCATTTTGAGGCCTTATTATATATTTTTGTTTCTTTGGTTCCGACAATTAAAATTCAGTAATTGCACTTAGTTAACTATCAGTGTTATTATTTCTATCACCTTCTTGTGTCTCGATCTCGCTGACAATGAACCCTGGCCCCTTAGAGAGAGATTAACAGTAAAAAAGAAATCACGTGCTCCCAAATATTTGAAATCGGTAAGTACATGTGTTTACCATATAACATTCATATTTATATGTATCATAAATATAGATATTTGTGTGTAAGAGTGAATTGGTTAACAAAACTACTGTAGTTCGTGGAAAATACTACCGGGGGTTTTTTATTTCACGAAACTAGGGGTCCCACTCCCCGTTCAATGATAGTTTTAAATTTCTAGTTTACACCAATTTGTGGATTAGGACCATCGTTGATTTCACCCTTTGCGGGGCTGCCGTCAACCATGGCCTGCCTCCAGAATGCCAAAAACCACGATCAGAGGTGGTGAATCTGTGACCGCCCGAAAATGGGGGAGGATCCCTTCTACTTTTAAAATACCATAACGTGTGTATAAATAATAATAAAATGAAAAGAAACAAAAAATTATAATAATAAAATATAAAAATGTCTGTTTATATATGAAAATTTTAATAATTACAAAATATATCTATCATCACTCAGCTAGGTAATACTTTTTTAATTGGGTCACATTATAAGTTCCTTTTATTTCTCGAGTTTGCAAATCTACTAAAACATAAGCATTCTCCATTTTCACTTGGCTAACCTCATATGGACCGTCGTACAATAGGTAGAATTTTTTAATTTCTTTGTCCAATGCTGATGATTGATCGTGATTTTTTATTAATACTAGTTGTCCTACCTCGTATTGTATGGGTGTTAAATTCCGGTCATGTCTCCGTTTCCGCTGTTCGGCCTTACTCAGCAGGCGCTCCCTTGCGATTACCAGTTTCCTATCATGTGGTATACCCATCTGGGTTGGAAATTTTACTAGTTCTTCTAATATGCGTGACGGCCTTCTCTGAAACATTAACTCACATGGGCTGTAGCTAGTGGATTCATGTAAACTATTGTTAATATACCCTTCTATCTTGCACACAAAGGTAGCCCACAAAGAATGTTTTTTGTGGCAAAAGGTTCTAAACATTCTCCCTAACTCCCGCATAACACGCCCACTAGGATTTGACTGTGGATGATACACTGATGTGTGTTTAACTAAGATGTTTTCCCAACCTAAAGTTTCCCGCCAGGTGTTGCTGGTAAACTGAGAACCATGATCTGATAATACTATTTTGGGTTTACCTACTTCAATAAGGTATTCATTTACTGTTTTCCTAGCTAATACTGAGGAGGTAGCTTTTTTAATTGGGTACAATTTTACAAATTTGGTAAAAACATCTAACACAACAAATAAATAATTTACCCCTCTTCGACCTTTGGGTAAGGGGCCATATAAATCAACGGCAACTAATGCTAAAGGACTGTCTGGTATTACATGCTGCATTAAACCCTCCTGTTTACGATTGTTTACTTTGGCTTTCTGACAAATTTCGCATGTTTGTAATATTTTATGCACTGTTCTTTCCATATTATTGAATTTACATGACTCCTTTAATATGTCACTACATTTCTTGGGACCTATATGACCATACCTTAGATGGCAATCTCTCACTACTTCAGGTATTATAACTTTAGGGATGCACACTTTCCAATCGTCTCCCTGTTCATTTGCCCGGTGAAACAAATGTTTATTAAACAAACTAAAATGCTTCTCCCACTTGTGAAGTATGTTGGGTATTTGATTCAAAGCTAACATTATTTTACCAAGTTCGGTGTCTCTTTCTTGTTCTGTTGCTAAGTTACTTATTAATTTGTTCATATTTATTTCCCCCACTTCTTTTACTATAAATATTTTATACGTATTTGCTATGTCTACTTCGGTATTATTATCAAAATCTGTCCTGGATAGGACATCAGCTACTATATTTTCTTTACCCTTACAATACTCAATTGTTAAGTCATATTCTTGTAATATTAGCATCCAGCGCACTAACCTACCATGTGTTAATTTACAGTTCTTTAAAAACATTAAAGCTTGATGGTCGGATCTTATGATTACCTTATTTCCTAATAAGTACATTCTGAACTTTCTACAGGCGAAAACTATTGATAACGCCTCCTTCTCCGTCGTAGTATAGTTCTTTTCACTAGTTAATAGAGATCTACTTGCAAAAGCTACTACTTTATGGTTACCACTCCCATCTAACTGAAACAACTCTACACCCAAGGCAATGTCTGATGCATCTGTGTGTATATAAAATGGTTCTAAAAAATTAGGATGAGCTAATATAACTGTGTTTAAGAATTTATTTTTTATCAGCTCGAATATATTTTGCTCTTTTAAATTCCACTGCCATCGCTTGTCTTTATTTAACAAATGTCCCAACTGTACTGTTAAATATGAATATTTGTCTACAAACTGCCTATAATAATTGCACAACCCTAAGAAACTTTGCAACTGTTTAACATTTTTTGGTATCGGAAAATTTTGTATTATTTCTACTTTCTTAGGGTCTGTACTGATACCCCTTGCTGAAATTATATGTCCTAAAAAATTAACTTGTTCTTTCAAAAATTCCGACTTCTTAAATTTAACTGTTATGCCATATTCATACAGTCTACTTAGCACTCTATCTAACCTTTCACAGTGTGTATCAATGTCTGGTGACGTAATTACTATATCGTCTACATAAACGGTTGTGAATTCTAAAATCTCTCTCCCTAATACATAATCCAGGCATTTAATAAAAATTGAAACACTTACGTTTAGTCCAAAAGGTAACCTATGAAATTGGTAATTCCTACCGTTGTATAAAAAGGACACATACTGTCGAGACTCCTCTTCCAGCTCTATTTGCCAGTAGCCGGCAGTCAAGTCCAAGGTGGTGATGTATTTGGTCCCACTAAAACGTTGCAGAATTTCGCTTACTGGTTCCGGTGATTCTCTGTTGTTATCGTCTACTTTTTTACTTACCTTTAACACACGCCACTCTGACTTACTGCGCTCAGAAGATCTCACATTATTTTTCGGTCGCCACGATTTTTTATGGTTCAAAATCGAAACCTTTAAATTAACTTTTAGCCAGATTCGTTAAGCGAAATCTTTCATACTGGATAGGTGATGGTAATGTGGCGTAATAATTAACTTAAAACATTGTTACGCTACTAATTCATTTTATTAAATTTCATTTTTAATTTACGTTCTCATTCAGTTCTAAATTTCAACCAACTCTTTACTGCAAATTATTCCTTTAAAAACATTTTAATGAAATTACATGGATGTTAATTCTTGTTTATTCTAATCATGAAAAACTGAGATAATTTTAGCGTTATTTTTCTAATTACAAACATATACTGATACAACAAAAGATACATGTTCTAACATACTTATTCTACATTCTTTATTTGATAATTTTAAAGCGACCCAGCTTGCTATTCACACACATTCATTCTTTTTACTTCCATATTCCTTAAGGAATGGAAGTATGGTGATGGCAAAAAAAATCGTGTTCGAGATTATTGCAGATTCTGATTCTACTACACTCAAAACATGAAAAAAAGTCGTTTTCCGAAAAGTGTCTGTGTGTCTGTGTGTCTGTCTGTCTGTCTGTCTGTCTGTCTGTCTGTCTGTCTGTAGATTTTTTTTCTATGGCAAACGATAACTGCCGCAAATTCAAACAGAATCAAATAATTTTTTGCATACAGCCCGGTTTTGCAGAGTTCTCGCGACCTATTGTTTTTGGTGAAGATCGGTTGAGGGAAAGGGGTAGTTTACCTGCAACGGTTTTTTTTTAGCAAGGGTAATTTTGTTTGTTTGGCAAACGATAACAGCCGCAAATTCAAACAGAATCAAATAATGTTTCGCATACAGCCCTGAATTGTAGAGTTCTCAAGACCTATTGTTTTTGGTGAAGATCGGTTAAGGGAAAGGGGTAGTTTACCTGTAACGTTTTATGTTTTAACAAGGGTATTTCCTATGGCAAACGATAACAGCCGCAAATTCAAACAGAATGAAAAGATTATTTGCATACAGCCCTAAATTGTAGAGTTCTCAATACCTTTTGTTTTTGGTGAAGATCGGTTAAGGGAAAGGGGTAGTTTACCTACAACGTTTTTTTAACAAGGGTATTTTCTATGGCAAACGATAACAGCCGCAAATTCAAACAGAATCAAATAATTTTCTGCATACAGCCCTGATTTGTAGAGTACTCAAGACCTATTGTTTTTGGTGAAGATCGGTTGAGGGGAAGGGGTAGTTTACCAGCAACGTTTTTTATCATGCGTATTTTCTATGGCAAACGACAACTGCCGCAAATTCAAACAGAATCAAATAATTTTTTGCATACAGCCCTGATTTGTAGAGTACTCGCGACCTATTGTTTTTGGTGAAGATCGGTTGAGGGGAAGGGGTAGTTTACCTGCAACGGTTTTTTTTATCAAGGGAAATTTTTTTTTTTTTTGGCAAACGATAACAGCCGCAAATTCAAACAGAATCAAATAATGTTTCGCATACAGCCCTGAATTGTAGATTTCTCAAGACCTATTGTTTTTGGTGAAGATCGGTTGAGGGAAAGGGGTAGTTTACCTGCAACGTTTTTTTAACAAGGGTATTTTATATGGCAAACGATAACAGCCGCAAATTCAAACAGAATCAAATAATGTTTTGCATACAGTCCTGATTTGTAGAGTACTCAAGACCTATTGTTTTTGGTGAAGATCGGTTAAGGGGAAGGGGTAGTTTACCTGCAACCTTTTACGTTTTATTTTCTATGGCAAACGATAACAGCCGCAAATTCAAACAGAATCAAATAATGTTTTGCATACAGCCCTGATTTGTAGAGTACTCAAGACCTATTGTTTTTGGTGAAGATCGGTTAAGGGGAAGGGGTAGTTTACCTGCAACGTTTTTTTATCAAGCGTATTTTCTATGGCAAACGATAACAGCCGCAAATTCAAACAGAATCAAATAATTTTTTGCATACGTCCCTGAATTGTAGAGGTCTCAATGACTTTCGATTTTGGTGAAGATCGGTTAAGGGGAAGGGGTAGTTTACCTGCAACCTTTTACGTTTTAACAAGAGTAAAGTACTTGAAAATTTATTTAAACTTTTTGAAACAATGGTAATTGTTAAAAATAAAATAATTTTGTTGCCAGGCAATAAAATTATAATTTTTGCATTTTAATGTAATATAATATTTTTCATTTAATACAGCAATAAAAAGGCAGGTAAGACACAGCCTGGCTGTTTGGCTGAAAATGATTTTAAATATAAATCTTAGAATATGGAAGTCATGTATGGTTCTCCATACCGATATTTACTTCCATATTCCTTAAGGAATGGAAGTATGGTGATGGCAAAAAAAATCGTGTTCGAGATTATTGCAGATTCTGATTCTACTACACTCAAAACATGAAAAAAAGTCGTTTTCCGAAAAGTGTCTGTGTGTCTGTGTGTCTGTCTGTCTGTCTGTCTGTCTGTCTGTCTGTAGATTTTTTTTCTATGGCAAACGATAACTGCCGCAAATTCAAACAGAATCAAATAATTTTTTGCATACAGCCCGGTTTTGCAGAGTTCTCGCGACCTATTGTTTTTGGTGAAGATCGGTTGAGGGAAAGGGGTAGTTTACCTGCAACGGTTTTTTTTTAGCAAGGGAAATTTTGTTTGTTTGGCAAACGATAACAGCCGCAAATTCAAACAGAATCAAATAATGTTTCGCATACAGCCCTGAATTGTAGAGTTCTCAAGACCTATTGTTTTTGGTGAAGATCGGTTAAGGGAAAGGGGTAGTTTACCTGTAACGTTTTATGTTTTAACAAGGGTATTTCCTATGGCAAACGATAACAGCCGCAAATTCAAACAGAATGAAAAGATTATTTGCATACAGCCCTAAATTGTAGAGTTCTCAATACCTTTTGTTTTTGGTGAAGATCGGTTAAGGGAAAGGGGTAGTTTACCTACAACGTTTTTTTAACAAGGGTATTTTCTATGGCAAACGATAACAGCCGCAAATTCAAACAGAATCAAATAATTTTCTGCATACAGCCCTGATTTGTAGAGTACTCAAGACCTATTGTTTTTGGTGAAGATCGGTTGAGGGGAAGGGGTAGTTTACCAGCAACGTTTTTTATCATGCGTATTTTCTATGGCAAACGACAACTGCCGCAAATTCAAACAGAATCAAATAATTTTTTGCATACAGCCCTGATTTGTAGAGTACTCGCGACCTATTGTTTTTGGTGAAGATCGGTTGAGGGGAAGGGGTAGTTTACCTGCAACGGTTTTTTTTATCAAGGGAAATTTTTTTTTTTTTTGGCAAACGATAACAGCCGCAAATTCAAACATAATCAAATAATGTTTCGCATACAGCCCTGAATTGTAGATTTCTCAAGATCTATTGTTTTTGGTGAAGATCGGTTGAGGGAAAGGGGTAGTTTACCTGCAACGTTTTTTTAACAAGGGTATTTTATATGGCAAACGATAACAGCCGCAAATTCAAACAGAATCAAATAATGTTTTGCATACAGTCCTGATTTGTAGAGTACTCTAGACCTATTGTTTTTGGTGAAGATCGGTTAAGGGGAAGGGGTAGTTTACCTGCAACCTTTTACGTTTTATTTTCTATGGCAAACGATAACAGCCGCAAATTCAAACAGAATCAAATAATGTTTTGCATACAGCCCTGATTTGTAGAGTACTCAAGACCTATTGTTTTTGGTGAAGATCGGTTAAGGGGAAGGGGTAGTTTACCTGCAACGTTTTTTTATCAAGCGTATTTTCTATGGCAAACGATAACAGCCGCAAATTCAAACAGAATCAAATAATTTTTTGCATACGTCCCTGAATTGTAGAGGTCTCAATGACTTTCGATTTTGGTGAAGATCGGTTAAGGGGAAGGGGTAGTTTACCTGCAACCTTTTACGTTTTAACAAGAGTAAAGTACTTGAAAATTTATTTAAACTTTTTGAAACAATGGTAATTGTTAAAAATAAAATAATTTTGTTGCCAGGCAATAAAATTATAATTTTTTCATTTTAATGTAATATAATATTTTTCATTTAATACAGCAATAAAAAGGCAGGTAAGACACAGCCTGGCTGTTTGGGTGAAAATGATTTTAAATATAAATCTTAGAATATGGAAGTCATGTATGGTTCTCCATACCGATATTTTATTACCCCATTTTAATTATTTAGTCCCAAGAAAAAAATGAAATTATTTATTTAGTTGAATAGTCAGTTGAGTACTTCACCCTTAACGACTCTGATGATCACGCGTCGTAACGATCACATGTCCAAAAGCTTTACACATTTTCACTTCTTTTCTGTCACTTCACTTCGAGCTGATGGGCTGCTCTAATTTACGTTTTTATACACTTTGTGGACATTTTGTCAAATTTGTATAGTTCGCGAACTTTGTAGGAGGTCCCGGCCGGGAGAAGTTCTTTCGTCAACTGATGAAACGGCGGGTAATTAAATCCCCACCTTATCTGACTGTTTCCGGGCACATACACGGCCACTGCGATTACTAAGCTTTTCGTCACCGTTTAGGTAGCATGGTTTGGCATTGGGCACTGGCGTTGACGATGCTGACTGGCGAAAATAGCGAGGCAGTGGAAGGCGTGGCCTGTAAGAGTATCCGTCAGCAACGAACCGCATGGAACAAAAGTCTTCGTCTCTCGCCATTTTTTGTGGCGTCCCTTTGGAGTCTGATCTGCGTTGTCCCGCGCGCATGATCATGTTGTGCGTCTTTGTACGTGCCTCAATGCTTAATTACCGCCATGTGTTTAGACTAGGCATCGCATTCCATTGCCAACTCGCCGTTCACAATCTCACTTCATTGTTCCTTGGACGACAATTTTACTTCACATAGGGACTGACCGTGCAGAGGGAAAATATAATATTATAAATTTTTAATAAAATGAAAACCCTTCCCTTTTGCCCCGTTACAAGATCTTCTGTCGAAACGGAAGAAATCTCATTGCTAAACCCCTAAGAGGATCGGTGAGGATATGGTGCCAACAACCCCCCTCTAGTCATCGGTAAACTACCCCCCTGGCTCGGAGACTATGGCCGCACCTGAACAAGATTACTGGACTTCTCTCTTCGAGATCCCAACACCATAACATCGAACAGACACGCGCCACAGCGCACCTAACCCCCTAACATGCCATCCCAAACTCCAAATCCCTGGCCTTAGTCCATGTCAGATCCTCAACCGATATGTTCCCCCTTATCATGCACACTGGGTCGCCTTCAGCAATACTGGGTGCATACATATACTTATTAATACATCCTAAACAAACTACTTAAATATTTTAAAAGCATTCTTCAAATTACGATATAGCAAACAAATTAAATTCCAATCGTGAAATCTGGTTGAAATTTCGTCTGAGTTCCAAATCAGTCTGTTCTGTTACCATTTCTCTCTTCAAAAAATAAAAAATAAAATCTTTTACATGACTCTAGTAACTCTATTAATTTTCTCCAATCCAACAATCACAAAGAAAAAACAAACCGAACATCTTATTAAACATGGAGTCACTTACTCTAACATTTGTTTACACATATATTCTAAACAATATAATTCAATAAAAAATACTAGTAATACACATAAACAATAATACACTTACAACTCAAAACATCAGTTAGATGGCAGGCACAAAAAATTTCAATTTTTTTTTTTAAATTTAAATTTATTAAAATATACTTTTCTCCATATTCAGAAAATTTAAAATCATTTAAATCAATTAAACAACAAAATTTGCATCACTTCATTGCCAAAACTGGTCTAGTTTATAACATTCAACCATCAGCTGATCAAACTGGGTCAAGTCAACAACCTTGACCTACATAGGTTATACATAGGCTACATCATGATTAAACATCTTTAAAAATTTTTATCTTTAAACACAACAACATAATAAAATATGACATTTAAAATTAACATAGTATTATTACAATTAACAATAAAATTGACATTTAAATTAATTAAAAATTACACATTTATTGCTCTAATTAGTTTCAACTTCTATTAAAATCAGTCACTGATTGTCATTAAGTTTATATTTTTACTATGACTCTCTTTCTTTAACATTCTCAATCTCCATTAGTTTGGGTGATTTAATTATTTATACTAACTTGATTTACAACTTGATATGTGTACATTTATAATCTTCCCCCTCTGACTTTAATATCACTAACAGCTTTAACTAATATGACACCCATCTCTATCAAAAACATTTATCAAACAATCTCTAAACCCAACTTACTACTCAAATCATTTCGCATCATTCTGCCCTTATATAAAAATACTCTCTACCCATAAAAAAATACTCTCTACCCCTTTGTACTCAGGATGTGTGTTTCCCCCCTCCCCAAAAGCTCATTCCCTTATCTGGTCCCTGGACTTCATTCCTAGGCAACCCTTTCCGGTGCTAAACGGTCCCTTCCCGTCCCAACACCTTTCGTTGCGGACTCCTACCACACCACCCCCTCTTACAAAATTCCCATCAACTCTAATTACTCTCCCAATACAATACTCTCATTTACAAAATATCTCCGCTTATTTATTACATCAATATATCAATCAATACTCTGCATATTTTCCCCATAACTACTGTGTCACTATTACATCTCAAATTCTACATTACATTAATTCACAACAATATTTATTCATCTCTAGTACCCCTTTAAATTCAACATGGACTGATTTAAATGTCCTCACTCAACATTAATCACCCAAAATCTACCCTTTTTTTTTCTTACACATCATTTAAAACTCTTAACTATATCAAATTATTTCCAACATTTAAATCAAAATCTTTTAATACATTAAAATCATTATATTCAAACATTAGTTACCTTGGAAATTTACAAACAATTTATACGTGACATTCTACAGCGGATCAGCTGATTTTCTTAGCAAGGTGAATGACCTTTGTTCAAAATGCTACACAAAATTATATAACAAAAAATACACAACACATATTTATAATTCTTACATTCTAACACAACAAACTTAATGATCCACTAAAGCATGATAACCAAAACATAAGAAACATCTACTGTATACGTTTTCTCAAATCAAACAATTATTTAATTACTTCAAGAGCGAGTTGTCATTGTTAAGTTACAATATTTTAATTCGTTGCTCCCCTGAGCAACCACCTTGCCACACACACTATTACTTTTTTCTCTGGTGGACTGTTGCGCCCATGTGCTTCCACAAGTACGGCATTGGTGGAGGAATTTATCATCTCCGTGTCCTTGCTTCAGCATTACATTGGAAATTATTTGGATATCATCATATCCATGTTACAAATTTATACGCCCTTAAAACGGGTCTACCACCTGGCCTTGCTGTTCCTACTCGAACAGAGCGGTAGCCACTGTTCCATAATTCCGGGGATTTCCCCTAAATTCACCCCCCATCAATTTCAAATATTAACCAATTTCAAGCCAGCTATGGTCAAGGTTCTTAATTTATGGCCATAGCTGACCGCTAGCGAAAACCACGATTAGTGCTGGTAAGGCAGTAATCACCCGAAAAGTCGGGGAAATCAACTCTAATTTCAGGCATGTTCTCATCGTCATTATTATACATGGCACGGCAATCTATCAGGATACAATATAAAATTGTATAAAAGGGTGTGCCGTGTATTTTACGCCATTTTGGCCTCCGATGGAGGTAACACTCTCTGTTACCCCCAACACTTATCGCTACCTACGGTGGCACATGCCACCACTGTACTAGCCACTTAATAACTAAATTAAATCTTCCACATAACATCATTTCATTATTTCTCACTCACTACAATTATATTCCTCAAAATTCCAAATTTATTATTAACATTTTATTTTATCTCATATTTCAGTTATTACTACCTTTTATATGGTTTCTATTTAGTGCAATTATCTCAAATTAATCTCATCATTGAGTTAAAATCTTTTCAACACCTGTAAACATTTTACTCTGTATAACCTGTATTATAAAATTTATACTTACAGTACATCGCTCATACCCTGTCCTAAATACACAAATATAAACACCAAACACCCTGTATCTTCTGCAACATTTTAACAACAATGTTATTCCATACTAAACAATTTAACACTTATTTATTTATTAATTATTGTCAAATTCAAATCTCATAAAATAATGTAAATTCATTATCAAAATTCAATTATACAACATTTAAATCAATCAAAAATATTTAAACATCTCAAATTATTTTAATTAAATTAATTATTGAACACACAACATTTTTAATTACATTACTTCCAAAACAATTTATCATTCATTAACTACCACCGTCGGAATCATTTATTTAATCTGACAAAATATTATTATTATTAAACAAATTCTACTACATACACACATCGTTTACCTAACATTTTACAATACACACAATTAATTTCACTAAACATTTATTTACAAACTTTTGTCATTAATTATTCAATTTATCACACTTCATTTCCAAAATCAGCCAGGTCAGAACCATAAACTAAAATGTTTAGAATGTCCATACACTGAGTTTATATTCAACCCCCATCATCAAAAATTAGTCTTGGTTTCACATAACATTTTTCAATTTTATTTACACTCCACTTATTATTATTATTATAATAGCCCTTATCAACATAATATTCTATACCATTATAATCTATTGACTCATAAAACCGGTCTACATTTGTGATTTCAATTCTGTCTCCGTAAGTATTTTTATTCAACATCAAGTAAGTTATTTTATCATCATTATATTCTTTTACTACAACATCAGGTAAGTTGTTATCATTTATTACCATATTATTAAAATATTCATCTGTCTCTCCTTCACAATGTAATTCACTTTTTTCATCTCTCTCAATATCTAACACCTGCACCAACATTTCATAACCTCTATTAATCTAAAAAATCTCTATTTCTCTCTCTCTCTCATTACAACACCTCTCATAACCATACTGAACTCTCCCATTCCATGCAAAGGGCACCATTAAATACCTATTACCTCTACCGGGTAAACCACAAAAAATTAAGGGACCATCCGAAGACACCTCGTCTTCCACACCACCACCAGAGGAAACCCTGTCCTCATAAAATACTTGTGAACCTTCCATGTCACAATACACTTGGGGAAAATCTGCCCTCTGCCCCTCTAAACTCTCTACACACACTCTCATATCCTTATCAATACTTTCTCTACTCACAACCTTACACTCTAACACCATGTTTTTAATTTCACCACTGTTATTACTCATTAACTCATTGTTATAATTATCGCTACTACTCACCTGGTCTCCCGCCACCTGTTTTGCATCTAAATTACTACCACTGTTAATACATGTCTCTCCGTTATTTTCACTTATTTTACTCTTATCTGTTTTTATCATCCACTCTCCCATTCTCTCAATATTCTGTTTTAATTTACTAACGTTACTGGTAAATATCTCCTTGGTTTTCTCGACATTTTTATTGATTTCGTTTATGTGGGTTTTCAACTCACTGAAATTGCTTTCACATTTTACTTTTTGTTCATGTATTTCGCTTTTCAACTCGTCAAATTTATCATTGAAATTATTATTTTGCACGTCAAAACAACTATTTATAGCATCAAATTTGCTATTCTGTACATCAAAACTACTCTTGACTTCGCTAACATCACTGCTCAGTTTATCAAATTTATTATTCAAACTGCACAGCGTGCTACATAGATATTTCATCATATTTTTTCAGGTTGATTACTTTCCTTAATTAATTTTGGGGTCATCTGAATCCCCGAATCATCTATATTATCTGTTTCATTCGTACTACTTTTACTCGTAGTTTTGTCGTCTTGACCTACATTCGGAGTTGAATGTACTTCAAGGCTACTCATAACAGCTGATTCATCAAATTCAGCTATTTCACTTACAACAGTTGAGTCAGACAAACCGACTCCGTTCTCTGTATTCTCCATTTTTATAAATTTAATTAGTTTCTATTATTTGTAACTTTGTTATTAGTTATTATATAACTTATTTATTATCTGAACAAAATCTCATAACTTAACTCTTTAACCGTATTTTACGTCTTAACCTCTCTCTATTCACACATCTCGTAATTTTAAAATCTTTCTATTACAAAATTCGCCTACTATCACCACCTATTTCGTACTTCAGATTAGGCCTAAACCTATACGAATTATTAATTCATCTGAGTTATCCTGGCAGGGTCGCCAATTGTTATCGTCTACTTTTTTACTTACCTTTAACACACGCCACTCTGACTTACTGCGCTCAGAAGATCTCACATTATTTTTCAGTCACCATGATTTTTTATGGTTCAAAATCGAAACCTTTAAATTAACTTTTAGCCAGATTTGTTAAGCGAAATCTTTCATACTGGATAGGTGATGGTAATGTGGCGTAATAATTAACTTAAAACATTGTTACGCTACTAATTCATTTTATTAAATTTCATTTTTAATTTACGTTCTCATTCAGTTCTAAATTTCAACCAACTCTTTACTGCAAATTATTCCTTTAAAAACATTTTAATGAAATTACATGGATGTTAATTCTTGTTTATTCTAATCATGAAAAACTGAGATAATTTTAGCGTTATTTTTCTAATTACAAACATATACTGATACAACAAAAGATACATGTTCTAACATACTTATTCTACATTCTTTATTTGATAATTTTAAAGCGACCCAGCTTGCTATTCACACACATTCATTCTTTTTTATTACCCCATTTTAATTATTTAGTCCCAAGAAAAAAAATGAAATTATTTATTTAGTTGAATAGTCAGTTGAGTACTTCACCCTTAACGACTCTGATGATCACGCGTCGTAACGATCACATGTCCAAAAGCTTTACACATTTTCACTTCTTTTCTGTCACTTCACTTCGAGCTGATGGGCTGCTCTAATTTACGTTTTTATACACTTTGTGGACATTTTGTCAAATTTGTATAGTTCGCGAACTTTGTAGGAGGTCCCGGCCGGGAGAAGTTCTTTCGTCGACTGATGAAACGGCGGGTAATTAAATCCCCACCTTATCTGACTGTTTCCGGGCACATACACGGCCACTGCGATTACTAAGCTTTTCGTCACCGTTTAGGTAGCATGGTTTGGCATTGGGCACTGGCGTTGACGATGCTGACTGGCGAAAATAGCGAGGCAGTGGAAGGCGTGGCCTGTAAGAGTATCCGTCAGCAACGAACCGCATGGAACAAAAGTCTTCGTCTCTCGCCATTTATCGTGGCGTCCCTTTGGAGTCTGATCTGCGTCGTCCCGCGCGCATGATCATGTTGTGCGTCTTTGTACGTGCCTCAATGCTTAATTACCGCCGTGTGTTTAGACTAGGCATCGCATTCCATTGCCAACTCGCCGTTCACAATCTCACTTCATTGTTCCTTGGACGACAATTTTACTTCACATAGGGACTGACCGTGCAGAGGGAAAATATAATATTATAAATTTTTAATAAAATGAAAACCCTTCCCTTTTGCCCCGTTACACTGTCTGGAACAATTATTCTGTTTATTTGTCTTGCGTCTAAACATAATCTTATCGATAAATCTTTCTTTGTCACCACGACTAAAGGTTTGGAATATGATGTAGTAGATTTTTCTATTATACCTTCCCTCAACATTTTATTTATTTCCTCCTGTACTAAACCCCTCTTGGGAGTATGGTACCGGATAGGTTTTAGGTGCAAAGGGTGTTTTTTCTTTAACGACTAATTTACCCTTAAAATTCTTTACTAAACCGGGTTTGTCTGACAAAACTGATTTATTATTTTTATTATTAGTACTATTTTCTCCCTGTCTTGGTAGCTAAATTCCCCATCTTGATATAGGATTTTATTCATTTTTTCCTCCAAACTATTTTCATTTTCAAATAATTCAGTATTATTTACTCTCAAGTTACAATAATTTATCATTAAAGGCCTACACTCGTTTATGTCATTGTCAGAAATTAACATTCCCTTACTAATTATTTTTAAAGCTTTCATTCCTACAGTTTTCTTTTGTATGAATGGTATTTCAATTATATTATTGTTATTATTTAATTTCATAGTCTGGGTACAATAGTTTAACTCCGCTTTAAAATTATTTAAAAAATCATTACCCATTATAGCTCCCATATTTAAGCCTGGAATGACCAAAAAAGGTACATTTATTGTGTTTTTATTTACCTTTAATTGTAGCATTATTTGCTTAGTTACTTTTTTACTGCGAACACCCGTTACCCCTATAACACTAATTCCCAGTACTGGTAATTGTGGAATTGTCTCTGTAGTTTGATTTTTGATTTTTTCAAACATTCTGTCGTCTATAGCAGTCAGTTCACTCCCTGAATCTACTAGAAAAGTGTATTTAGAATTAAACACTTCGGCTTCAAATTCTGCCATCCCAAAAGCATTACTACTCTCTCGCACTTCTTCATCGGATAGACCATTATGTATATTGGTAATTAGTGACCCTATTGTCATGTGATTCCTAGATGGCTGGGGGCTTTCTTTTTCAACCGCCCTGATCAGTTTAACGGTATTGGAGGTGGTGGTTCACTGTAAACCCCCCTACTGTTTTGATTATGAGATGGTGCTTCTACACCCCTAGTGTCATTTGGGTTACTAGCATATCCCCCTCTACCTCTGTGGTTGAAATGTCCCAGCATTCCCCGATTACTGGTGAAGCCTCTCCCTCTATGATTCCCTCTAAACCCATTATGTTCAAAACCTCGATTATAATTCTCCCCTCTCCCTTGAGCACTCTCCCTCGGACCCTGACACCTATAGCATTGATTGCGCGAACTGTTATAGTTATTAGCTCTACAATTAGGGTTTGGACATAACCACGCCCCCTCCCCTGATCTACTCACATTATTAATAAAATGGTCTGGTTGTCTTACTTCAGTATCTCTAAATTGATATTTGTTATCTTCTTCCTCTTTCATACTTTGATACGGTTCTAATATATTTTCTAAATCAGCAATATTAGCAAACTCCCGGGTTCTGATTGTGGACCGTGTGTCCGTAGGTAAATGCTTACTAATGTATCTTATAAACGATGAAAGAGGCATTGGTGGTTCTAAGTATTTAACCTGATTATATAGTCTTGTCACATACGATGTAATACTTATGTGTTTAATATTAAAATTGCCCCACCCCATTATGGTACTACGTAATCCCTTTTGTTTCTCTTCTGACCAGTACTTATTTTTAAATGCTTGTTCAAACTCATTAAAATCTACCCAGTTATCATTATGAGCATCCGCCCGTATTTTAGCATCCCCTTTAAAGTACTTAAATTAATTCTTACTAATTTAATCTCCCAACTTTCTTGGTTATATTTATTAAAACTTTTTATAGAGTTCAAAAATTGTATAGGGTTCACCCCCCTGCTTTCATTACTAAAATACCCTAATTCCACTTCCACATTCACTCTCTCACTCACATTAGTTAATTTCTGATTAATGGTTACATTCAAATCTTCTCTGACTTTAATTATTTCACGCTCATGTTCTGTTTGTTTATTTTTTTAGTTACATTAATCTTAATTGCATCAACTTGTTCAAAGTTACTTCTGAATTCATCATTTATATTTTCTTGTATTTTATTTGCTTGTTTGATTTGCTCACACTCATTAATTATACATTGAACATTACTGTCAATTTTGTCATTTTGCTTTTTAATTTTATCATTAAATTTATTTGTCAATGTGTCAAATTTTTTATTCGTCTCTAGCATTTTCTCTTTTTGTTTTTTGTTAATTATTTTTATATCGTTTTTCATTTCGGTTTGTATCTTATTTATATCACTAGTCAGTTCATCTTTCACTCCAATAATAGCCTCATTCATACTTTCCAAGCGGCTATTCATATTTATTTCACTCACTCTCAATTCGCTCCTTACGTTCATGAACTCGTTATTTAAATCAGTAATTTTAATATTTACAGCATTTATTTCTGATTTGATTTCAGATTTTAAATTATTATTTTCTGATTTGATTTTCTCATCTTGTTTGTCAAGTTTATCATTTACTATGTATATTTCTAATTTGACTTCCATTCTAAACTCATTCAAATTCTCATTATTCTTTTTCATTACTTCCATAATCAACGCTAATTGATTAAATATATCTACACTATTGCTTTTACTACTACACTCAACTTAGACTGTTTCGTTTACATTCAGTATTTCTAATTGTACATTCTCAGCACTATTTTCGTTTGTTGAAATTAAATTGTCTTGCGTAACGTTTAAAATAGATTCTTCTACACTACTTTCACATAAATCTGCATTCTTATTTTTCTCTGCCATTTTTGATCAGGTTGTAAATTAATTTAGTTTCTATTCAATTAAAAATTAATTTACAACGTCACTGTTAATCGGGCGCCAACTGAAGCAGTACGAGTTTAAATAATTATTAAAATCTATAAATCTGTACCTATTAGTAGGCGGCAAATGAAGCTTTACTTGTTTTTTAAATTAAAATATTGACTCTAGTTACTTACCTTATCGATAATTTACCAGGTGTCGTCTGATGTACTCTTGGCAGAGAAAACACACAGGTGAATGCAAATTAACAAACACATATTTTACAAACTCAAATAAAATGGTATTTTATTTGTTTAGCATGACATTTTTTCTGTTTTCTTTCCAGTTTAAATTTACTAAAATGCACCTCGTTCTTTTTATCATACAATATGATACATAATGAATTGTGAAACTACTTCACATTATGACTTTCATTGTTGAGTTAATACTCCAACCAATATTTAATTCATATATGCCTGCTATTAAAATTTACCTACTACTGGCTATAGTCTAAATACTAACTTATTTTTTATCAAAAACGACCCAGATTGCTCACACGCACATTCATACCATTTCAGAACCCCACCTTTACTTAATTTAGGCCTTTATTAAAGAAATACTTGAATGAGATACTGTTACTTGTTGCAGTGGAGTCCCCCACCGACCGCATGGCGCGTCACACACTTATTCCTCTTTCGATGTTAAAAATTATGCCCGCACTTTTGATGACTTACTGCGTTTACTGTTACATTATGACTGCACTTTTGTACACATTAAAACTATACTGGTGTTTTGGCCGGCCGACCGTATTTAGCTAAAAACAAATTTTTATAGAACCACGCGTGGTCTCGTGTTGTGGTGGAGTGGCTGCTGCTACCCAAGTGCGTCGGTCACATTCATTTCCGTCAGCTCATGCTGTGATTGGTTGCGGCTCTTACATGGCAGGTTCCGGTGATCGACTTTGGTGTCGAGAGTATAGATAGCGGCACACGAGCGCACACTCACCACTGCATTCCATTGTAGCTGGTTGTTAGCTACGAAGTTTTTGTTACTTCTCCCCAATGGAAAATACAAGCATACGTGCACCGGCTCGCATTCTGACGCTGTTATCGTTGTGTACTAGGCACAGACTGGTACTGAATTGTCTACAGGGTGTCCAATAAAGCACGTCTTATTTGTCCGCAAAAGGTGTCCAAACAGATCGTCCCCAAATAATTATCAAATTGAATAAAAATTATACCCTTCAAAATAGCCCCGTTACAATAGAATGAGAGAGTGTGTGAGAGTATAAAGAAACAGAAAAAGTACTGGTTTGTATATAGCAATTTGCATATTGAATTTTTGTGATTTATATGTTTGGGTAATATCACAGATAAATAGGAATGAAAGAGAAATTAATTGTTGTTTAATAAAAAATAAAATAAAATTGGTGTAGTAACATAACCATGTGTTAGCTTAATTATTACGCCAAATTACCATAACCTGTTCCGTGCTAAGAGGCTCACCTAAAACGAACCTGGGTAAGTATTGAATCCAGGAAATTAAATTATTAAATGGGAAAAGTGTAAAAAGGTTTCCACATTCCCTTTTTCCAAATGTGGTGGCGACCTTGAATAATTTGTGATCTTCTGATGGTTTTGTAATAAGGTAAGTCATAGTAAGTTGATCAGAGTCGGGGGAAGAAGTCGTTTTGCGTATTTGTCAATACATAATACCGTAACATCATTGAGTCTCTGTACCTTGTTCTTCCTCTTCATCATCTGTGTTGTGATCGTTAAGTGTGGGCACTTCATGATTTACCCAACCAGATGCTGACTTGGTGACCTCAAATTGTAAAGCATGGACAAGGGCATCCACGCTGTTATGGTGTTGTACCACACAACACTTGTAGTTGACCATCTCTGACACCATCAGGAAATGTCTGCATTGTAAACCTCATTTGAAAATCCTCTGGTGCTACAGGATACGCTAGCCTAATTAATCTGTTGGTGCTTCTTTCAAACTCATGAAGACTCTCCTCAGAATGCTGTCACCTTGCTCTCAACCGAATGCAGTACACATTGTGCAAATGTTTATCACTATACGAATGGTAGTGGTTTTATCAATTCGGCATATGTGTTCTGGCTATCAGGTGGCATTTTCTGTAGTAGTTCAAAGCAGGTCCATTTAAAGTGAGAATGAATGAAACTGCTTTCTCTCTCTCTATCCAGTGATTTGTGCATGCAGCAGTTTCAAATTCCTGAAAATATGTCGCCCAGTGAGTGCTTCCATCAAATGTAGGTGCCTTGATATGAAGTGGCCCAACTGCAGGCAACCCACTTTCTGTGATACCTTATTTTGTATATAATTTTTTGTCTTTTATGATTGGCATCGTCTCTGCAGTCGTTTGTTTTGAAATGCATGTCTGTATTTTCATTATCTGCTTGACTTCACTTTTAATGTGCTTTCCTATGTTTGCAACTCACTCTTCTACTGCAACAGATACTTTTGTCAGTTTTGCTTCTTCTGTGTTTGAGACATAGACATATGATAGACATATTTTTCTACAGCAGACAATCTCACCTCTTGTCTATTGAGTCACCATGTAGGAGACCCAGCTCTGCGATAGTATGTTCTTGTCATTGTTTTTGCTTCTGTGTCAGTGCTTTTATGTTTTTCATTTCACTCTTCCACTCATCTGATTTCTGCCTATATTTCTCGTTTTATCGTTCTTTCGACTTGAGTCAGAGTGCTTTTTGCCGCTCTTCTGGCTCATGTCTTCATACCTGTATTTCTCATCCTGTTGTTCTTCTGCTTCCTGTCATTGTTTCTCCTCCTGGTGTTTCTCTGCACAGTTAAACCCTAGTAGCTTTCGGATCGGGCCACTTGAATCTCCCCTATCGGTTGACTGGCATCTATTGTGTCAGTGGAGTTCTGAGTTGGTTCGTGTGAGAGGGGGAGGAACAGCATCCTGCTTCCACTTGCCTGGTGGATGGTGTTCCCCTATTACGCTGGAAGGTGGAGGAAAAGTCGTAGACAATCTGAGGAAGATCCTATGGATTGACCCCGGAGGTTTGGCCCACGACCATTCTGGGCAATGGGGGTCATCGTGTTGATCGGTGATGTACTAAAAAATGGTACCACAGGATCGTGAGCCAGCCCGGACAGAGGTCCTGTCCACCCAGTGTTCACTTGTTGAGGAAAGGGTTTGTGGGACTGTGGTTTCACATGCTGATGGTAGATAAGACATCCCCTTAAATCTTACTGGGATGGAAGTACACGAGCTGTGACCACGAGACTCTGATGCGGTGTTTTCAGTTCCAAACCTCTGGGTTCTTCACACCATCAAACTATCTGCAGTAGCACCACTTGGAAAGATTCCATTAACTGACTGGTTTACATTCTTTAAACTAATTTCCACTGGACTACCCTTCTACAAAGAGTTCTGTTTCCACTCTTAAGGATCATATCCCACTTCAGACACCACTGTTACGATGGCCTTGTAATGGGACATTTAAGCCCACCTAATATTTTGGGGAAAACAACATAAATTTTATTCGAATTATAACAATGTAGGAAGCAATGAGTGAATTTGTGTCAAGGTCACATCCAAGACGCATGATGAACAGTTATTTTTAGATACTTGACCTGTAACCTATGAGATAACGGGTCATACGATATGACGTCAGAGACCCACCCAGCTTCATATTTTCGCTGGAATGTAGATCTAAAATAATCTTCTCGTCAAAACTGAATTAGAAACTCATCAGAACAAAAGGTTAACATCACGTGATTCCCTCACTACTTCAGAAATTGAAACATTAAATTTCGCCCCAGTCTGCAATAACAACTCGTAATGAACGGCCGTATAGTCCGCGGACAAATTTCGGGCACGCCCAAAACAAACAAAAATGTAAAATGTAAATCAACGAAATGGAAACATTAGAACATATTAACAGTTAAATTTCCTTAAAGGAAAAAACAAGTAGAGTCAGTGAACGAAATACTGAGTAATCGACGTGATGAGCTTTTTACAAAAACAATTTAATGAACTAAATATTAACCTGAATGAACAAAAGAATGAAATTAAGGAGATAAAAAGTAATTTTAATGATAAATTGAAAGAGCAAAATAATGAAATAAATAGTAATCTAAATGAAAAGTTGAAAGAGATAAAGGACGAAATTAAACAACAGAAATTTGATTTTAATAAGCATATTAACGAAATTAATACACGTTGTGATAGTATTCAAGAACAAATACTAGAATCAGTAAACCATAAGTTAGATGAACAAATCAATGAATTAACAGAAAATCTTGAAAGTAAAATAAATAATGTAAACGAACAAATGACAGATCAAATTAAAATTCAAGTTAAAGAACAGTGTGTAGAGATAGAAAGTAAGTGTATTAATAAGATTAACGAAAATAATGATGACAAAAAATAAGATAGTGGAGGTAGAAAATGTATGTAAACAATCCGTGCAAGAGAGTGTGGGGGTTATGAATAAACATAACCTTCAATACGAAAATAAATATGATAACAAATTGAACAAGATATAGTAGAAATTAAAGATGAATTACATGTGGCAGTGAGCCAAAATTTAAATAATGTTGCGGAGCGAATATTATATACTCGCGAAGCAAAAGATGATATTGAACTTGAACAGTTTTGTTGTGACAACCGGAGAGTACACCCGATGCAGTTCCTGAGTAGGGTAAGGGAATTTAACCGGTTTAATAGCAGTAGTTGGGAGGTGAAATTATTAAAGATTTTAAAATGTTTTAAGGGCATTTCTGAAATATGGGCTGAAGTACATAGAACAGAGTGGGGTAGTTATGAGAATTTCGAGGCAGTGTTCCGAAATAAATATTGGTCTGAAGAGGACCAGGAAATATTACGTAGTAGAATCATGGGAACAGGGAATTTTGGGGGACATAACAACAACATAACCGTGTACGTAATGAGGATATTTAACGAGGCGAAATACTTAGAACTGCCATTGCCATTTTGATCGTTTGTTAGGCATGTTAGTAAACACCTGCCCAGGGAGGTACAAATTACATTAATGACGAGAGAGGTAGCGGATATAAATGAATTGGAAAATATATTAGATGTATTTCAGAACATTAGGGACCGTGAAATAGGTAGGCGTCCTAACCAATCAGGTACGAGTAATAGCAGTGGTTATACGCTACAAAGAGTGTCACAACAGGGACATGCATACGTTAAACAAGAAAATAATAGTCGAGACAGGGGTGGGGGTGGAAATGTACAGAGTGCTCGGGAGAGAATTACGCCGGTAGGAATTTTTGTTTCAGGTGCAGGAAACCAAGGCCAAATCAGCGGAGCGGAAATACGTCGTCACATAACAATATACAACAGCGAGCAAGAGATGACCGTGGGGGAACAATGGAAATAATAACCAGAATGAGAAGGGGTACCGGCAGAGCAGTACCACCGCCAGAACGGAAAACTGAGGCCGACAATGGAAGCAAGGACCCCCACCATTGTCCACAGCGAATAACAGGGTCCAGGTAGCAGACGAATATCATAATAATGTAATACAAATGGATATTACGAAGGAGTTGTTGGAGGAAGATGACACGGGAATCGTGGAAACAAAAACCGGATTGACGGAGGTAATCGTCACCATAGAAGGTAAGAGTTTTAAAACATTAATAGATACAGGATCTGAGATATCAGTAGTTTCAGAAATTGTAATGGGAGAATTAAAAGAAATAAATAAAAATATTCCATCATTACCAGTTGTGGGCGTAACAGTAGTGGGGGTAACCGGAGTATGGAGTAAAAGGGTTACTAGTCGAGTACAATTAAATATATCTCTTAATGAAACTGAGTTTGAAAATACCTTTCTAGTAGTAAAGGGACTGAGTTTAGATGTAATCTTAGGAAATGATTTTTTGGAGAGAAATAAAGCAGTAATAGATTTTAATAAACGAACAGTAGAATTTAATAGTGGGAGTGAACCAGTCAGGGTTAATTTTAAGAGGGCGTTAGATGAAATTAGAGTTACGGGAGTAAAAATGATACAAAAGCGGGTAGGCGAGGGAGATATAGAAACAAGAGTGAATATATGTCGAGAGAGTGAGATAGTAGAGAATGATGAGGGATAGCTGCATGTAAGTGATGAGAGAGTATGGGAAAATAGGGCTGATAAATTTTTTAATGAGGGTGGAGTTGTAGGGAGCCCCAACGACAGGAGTTGTGGGCAGTTGTGGAACGTTTTAGAGAGGTGTTTGCGGAGTTGCCTGGAAAAGCCAGGAACTATGTATGCGAGTTGAAGGTTCGGGAACACTCACCCTACATGCAGAGGAGTTATTCGGTGCCGTTTTCAAAGAGGAGAGCAGTGCAAGAGGAGTTGGATAGAATGATGGAGGGAGATATTATTGAGGGATCGATATCGCCTTACTCGAATCCATTGGTAGTGGTAATCAAGAAAGATGGAAGGGTAAGATTATGTTTAGATGCTAGGAAAATCAATCAAATTATAATACCTGACCGGGAGTCGCCAGAACCCATAAATGAGATTTTTCAGAAATTCAGTGGAGTCAAGTACATGACATCTTGGATTTGACAGCAGGATACTGGCAGGTTCCGCTAGCGGCAGAGAGTCGAAGGTATACTGCATTTCTCTTCAATAGTAAGAACTATCAGTTCAAGCGTTTGCCATTTGGACTTAACACTAGTGTAGCAAGCTTTATAAAATGTTCAGATATGATATTACAACCTAAGGACTTAGATTTTCTGACCATATACATTGATGGCATATTAATAGCATCAAGAACATTTTCAGAACATTTAGAACATCTTGAATATGTGTTAGATAAATTACAGAATGGGGGTCTAACGGTTAATTGGGAGAAGTCTAAGTTTCTGCAAACTGAAATACACTTTTTTGGTTTTATTATTACTCCAGAGGGAAGTCTAGCTAACCCTGATAAAGTAGAAGCTATTATGCGCTTTCCAGAACCGAAGAATATTAAACAGCTACAAAGTTTTTTGGGTCGTGCATTCGAGGAGATAAAGAAAAAATTTTCAAAGATGATAATGATGAATTACCCTGATTTTTTGAAAACCTTTTATTTACAGATTGACGCCAGTAACGTCGCCCTGGGAGCGGAATTATACCAGGAGGATAGCAACAAAGAACAACACGATAGCTTTCGCCAGCAGAGCCCTTTTGGCAGCTGAAAGAAATTACACAACTACAGAAAAGGAGTTACTGAGTATCGTGTTCGCTGTGGGAAAGTTCCGCATGTACATCTTAGAGAACAGAACAGTCATCAGGACAGACCACAAAGCGCTGTCATTTTTGAATACCTGCAGATTAACCCATAGCCGTCTAACCAGGTGGGTACTAACATTACAGGAGTATAATTTCTCATTGGAGTATATTAAGGGGACAGACAATAAAGTACCAGACACTCTTTCCAGGGTAGATGTCACAGAAAATAAAACAGGGAGGGATCTTAAGGAGATAGAAATTTTTCGTTTAACAAGGGAAGATAGAATTTTTGGTGAGGAGTTGGGAAGGGATATTAAGAATATGCAGAGATCAGATAATAAATCGGGTAAAATAATTGCTAGTTTAGAAGCCGATTCAAATGGGTCTGAATGTAACACACATTTTCAAATATATCAAGGAATTCTGTTCAAAAAGGTAGAAGGGGGTGAGCGTGATTGGAGATTGGTTGTGCCAGAAGTGTTGGTAGATAGAATTATTTGGGATTGCCACATAAGGTATGGGCATTTTGGGGCGAAAAAGTGTATGAATGTTTTAAAAGAGTCATGTGTTTTTAAGAATATGGAGGGGCGAGTTCGAAGGTTGTTACTGGGATGTGATTTGTGTCAGAGTGTAACCCCTCTTTTTTTTATACTTGTGTTTTATAATTTTTTTTTTTTAAGAGGCTACTAGATATTTAGGACTAGGCTTAAGGCCTAGAAGAAGCATAAAGTGTGCTGGGTCCAGTATGACGGGGCTTGCAATTAAAACTCAGTATTAACAAACAAGATAACAACCCTTTATTAGATTTCATAGTTTTCATAATTCCAAAATTTAGCAACATTTAATTCATCACAGATTTATAATTTTTCTTTGAATATTCATATATCAATTCAGGATAAAATTTCCATATTACATGTAATTCAATTATAACAATAGTTTCAATTTCAATTTCAATTGAATATTTCAATAACTGAATTTCAATTATAACATGTATATCCTTCCCTCACATAACACCTGACCTAAAGATAACACATAATTTAAAACACATACATATAACATAGATACCTATACATCACATAATCACAGACAAATTACAATTATAAAGCCTGGCGCACAGCCTGCATATTTTATGCCTGTATAATTTTACAAAAATTACAAATTTATAAATTTAAAGAAAATCTGAATTGGCCATAAGAACGAGAAATTACAACTTCAAAGTGTCAGTGCAGCCTGTATAGTTTTAAAAAAGATACATTCAGAAATTTGCTTGACCATAATAACAAGAAAATCTAATTGTAAACTTAAATGTCAGTACAGCCTGTATAATTTTACAAAAATTGCAAATTTATAAATTTAAAGAAAATCTGAATTGGCCCGGCCGCTGACATGTTCCAGCGCCTGACCCAACATAGGGTAACATGTCAGAAACTTGCATGAATTTGCACCAACAGGTGCCTACCCCTGATTTAGTGATATATTTAAAAGTAACACATCCTGATAGCAGAACAGAAGCAAAAAACCCCAGCCCTTCTATGAAAAAGAAAGTGATTATGTGCAATAAAAACCCCGTGATAAAAATAAAACCACAGCTCATCGTACAACAACACCCATTTACTTCATAAAAAAAAAACCGTCCCCCACAAAATTTTACAAACCCATTATAGAGTATAAAATTAGTGTGCGCTGGACACATCCATCGGGCGGGCCTACAATTGTTCTCATACTAAATGTATTCTTAAACCCAGGTTACATGAAAACTGTCCAGCCGGCATAGAGTATAAAATTAATGTGCGCTGGACACATCCATCGGGCGGGCCTACAATTGTTCTCATACTAAATGTATTCTTAAACCCAGGTTACATGAAAACTGTCCAGCCGGCACACACCCGATTAAACAGTTTAAGGGTGTAAAAAAAAGTTAATCTAAGTGTATGTTAAATGTACAAAACATGGTGTTTTCTGTAGAGGCCTAGTGTGAATAAGAATTGGTTGAATATCACCTTAATTGATCCAGATTGTTCCCCGTTGGTTACTGTGGCAGGCTATGCAATTGTTCCTCCTCTGGCAGGCGAGGGGAGAGCGTCTAGGTGTTCTTAAATCATTGTGGAAGTTGTAATCAGCACATGCGGGGAAGGTCACATCTCAGACTGGATCGGGAACCCAGAGATCTAAGAGCGTTTACTCAGGCATGAAGGATAGAATTTACAACGATTAATGAAAACTCAGCACTGCCAAAGGAGCACCGGCAGTACACGCAGCGGTCGTCCAGGCTTGACTGAACTAACATGCAAAAAAAAATGATCTGTGTTGGGAAACATAATTGCCTGGTTTCATCAATAGATCGCGCCGGCCTCCAGACCCCGAAACAAGGTAACACAGATCGACCAGAATAATAAATCGCACTTGTATTAATAAATACACTTTTTCAATAGACGGCCGGTTTCTCAAAAAACCGGCACACCCCCACCCCAAAAAGGCAACATGGTTGCCACACACCTGAAACTTGGGGTACCCTTCTAGGCCACCAGGCATCTCTGGTAAATCTCAAGAAATATCGCTCTTAGGCTCTAAACAAACTACATTAGACAATACAATAACAACAACAGCACCATACCAACCTAGTCACAACATTTCTAACTGAATTCTTTTCTAACTCTCTTTCTGATTTCTTTTTCTTTCTCTAAATTTTTTTTATTTTATGTTTTTCTAAGGGGAGGGGTAGGAAAATCGGGAAGATGAAAAGGGGCAAGGATCATTGAAGGTCAAGAGCGAGGACTAAGGGTAAGGACATGGTTCTCTCTGAGAATAAGGATGAGTGGAGAAAACCAAGGCTCGCGTAGGCAGGGGCGCATTCCTGAAGTAGACGAACACCACTGGGACTGTGGGGAACATCTAATCTACCCGCTACCCATTACCCGCTTCTTCTCACCTTTCCATGACGGACTTTATGTACTCGTTCCTTCCAGACATCACTCACTGAGAAATTATCTTGTGTTGAGCTGTACTGATTTGTTTCTTCTGAATCAGAATCACGGCAACTTACATCACTACCTTCACTCCGCTTTGGATTATCCTCATCATCTAAATCCTCTGCTTCTGCCTCCCCTGCTTCCCTTTCTTCCAACCCTTCTCTTCTTCTTCCTCTATTCCTTCTTCCTTATAGCCCACTTCTTCCTCTTCCACTTCTTCCTCCTCCTCCTCTTCCTTTTCCACAATTTCCCCTTCTTCACCCCCATAATCCAAATCACCATCACAACACTGAGCATCCTCACCCTCCTCCGGTTGCTCATCTGATCCATCTTCAACAGCATCTTCACCCAGCTCCTCACTAATTTCTTCACCACCCTCGTCACCAGCTCCTTCACAAACTTCTTCACCAACCTCCTCTCCAATCTCATTTTCATCCTTTTCATCAACACTTTCATAATCATCATTTAAATTTTCTTCATCATCAACATCATCGCCATCACGTCCACTACCACCATCATAATACTGTACATCTTCACCATCTTCCAGTTGATCATCTGGTCCATACAAAACCTCTTTCCGTTCATCAGAATTTTCAGCATCACATACAGAAGCCGTCCGCAAATCTGCACACACTACATCATTTTCACTCGCACACTCCACAGTGCTGCCACCAAATTCATCCTCAACTTCTACCTCATCTCCTTCAACCACACTTGCAGCCTGAATAACCCAGTATCCATCCGCAAACTCAGAAACTTCAGTCTCCCTAACACCTATAACTATACTTCCCTGTGCAGCATCTGCAGACCGCTCTTCTGCCTCTTCTTCCGATTCCTCTCCTTCACCCCTTTCAGCAACTATAACGTCATCGACATTTCCTACCATGGAATCCAGCTGTCCAGGTCTATGTGCAATGTCTAAATTAAATTCTACTTGCGATGGTAAAGCTACATTATCAAGTGACTTCTCATATCCATGCGTAGGCGATGATGATATTACAGGATCGGGATCCATCATGAACCGAGATGGAGATACCGGAACAAATTCTGCGCCATCTGGATTCAACTGTGACGTCATATCTGAGTCTTCTAATTCAGTGTTAACAGACGTGTCCTTGTTGTTTTGTGTTGATCCACTGAAGTAATTCCCCTCTTCTTCTTCCTCTTCACCTTCTTCATCCACTACTCTATTAGGCACTTGTAATTCATCTGGAATGTTTAAAGTTTCTTTTCTTTCCAAATAGGAATAAAGGCTTGCTACAGGATTCCTACTGAGCGATGTTGGTTCACTAATATAACTTCTTCCCCTGTTAATTTCATACTTATTTGTTTTCTCTTCTGTAACTGTTGTTACCGTCTTTTCACTTGCTACCTCCTGGTAGCTTTCATTACTTCTAAAATATTCAGCTTTTCTCACAGTTTCCTGCGTTCTTCACCAACCACCATGTTTGTCGTTTTTTGCTCTTTCTAATGAACTACCCAAGCCTTGACCATGCTTTGCAGCTCTTTTCCGGGACTCGTCACTCGCCTGGACCCTTCTGGCAAACCCGCACAACCGGTCCAGGTCCGCAAAACAACATGGACGGTCTGCAAACACCAAACGAGATCTCTCTTGGGGAGTCACCCCTTCCAGGATTACCTGTATGATGTCCCTCTCAGGCAACCCCAACCTAAATATCCGAGCAGTTTTGTGTATGCTCTGTACAAAGTCCGCCAATGCCTCTTCGTTGGCCTGTACACGATAAAACAACCTAAATCGCAACTGGTCACGTCGTCGACGGGGTATAAAGAAGTCCAACACCTCCCCATGGAGAAAGTCGATACTCCCTCCACGACGCAGAGTGTTGGTGACCAGCGCAGCCAATGAACCCCGGCAATACGGATATATAAGGGACAAGAGGTCCCCATCGGACAGCCCTGGGAAGTTCGCCAACTGCAGGACAAGGTCCAAGAAAACCAACAACTTGCTCTCATCTTGTCCATCCACCACCGAAAGTTTCTGGAGAACGCAGGAAATAGGGTTGGGCAGTCTCTGATAACCTACCCCCGCCAGAATTATACAATACACAAAACGTAACAATAAAACATGAATCCCAACGCAATACCTAACACAAACATAACTTACAAAAACAGAAAAACTCGAGTACTATACTTCCTTCAAGAAGAACCCCGGGTTCCCTAGCGTTGCGGAGACCTGACCCACTCCTGAACTCGCTCTCGTTACCACCCAAGAGGACAAACAATTTCAGACACTAACACAATACATAAGATCAATAACACCTAACACCTATCACAACACATCACATTTCACAAATACATGCAACAACCACTAAGGACGACATTGCCATTCAAAAAAAAAAATTTGTAAATAATGAACTATAAGTCAGTACACCCGATGGTACCGACCTCCGATCGGACCATACCGCATCCCACCAACTAACGCGCTATTATTCGAATATCAAGGATACAGCCTACTCCCATCGCAACGCCCCAGATCTCCAGTAAGTCAAAGTCTCCGACGTCCTCAAAAATATACCAACTAAAATACATGCATGCCTCATGGCGGCATCCAGTTTACAATTCAAAAGCAGGCTGACCAATCATACATCAACATAATACGTAAAACATTGAACATAAAACAAACATAGGCATATATGTTACTCTCTTTTAATTTTTGTAAGTTCCAATTTTCCCAGACTGTTTCCGAGTTTGCAAGCCCCGTCACACCAAAGGACCAAGGTTTCAACCCTAGATAGAACCACGCTCTGCTACCATTTGTAACCCCTCATTTTTTTTTATAAATTTTTTTTTTAAGGGGCTACTAGATATTTAGGACTAGGTTTAAGGCCTAGAAGAAGCATAAAGTGTGCTGGGTCCAGTGAGACGGGACTTGCAATTAAAACTCAGTATTAACAAACAAGATAACAACCCTTTATTAGATTTCATAGTTTTCATAATTTCAAAATTTAGCAACATTTAATTCGTCACACATTTATAATTTTTCTTTGAATATTCATATATCAATTCAGGATAAAATTTCCATATTACATGTAATTCAATTATAACAATAGTTTCAATTTCAATTTCAATTGAATATTTCAATAACTGAATTTCAATTATAACATGTAAATATCCTTCCCTCACATAACACCTGACCTAAAGATAACACATAATTTAAAACACATACATATAACATAGATACCTATACATCACATAATCTCAGACAAATTACAATTATAAAGCCTGGCGCACAGCCTGCATATTTTATGCCTGTATAATTTTACAAAAATTGCAAATTTATAAATTTAAAGAAAATCTGAATTGGCCATAAGAACGAGAAATTACAACTTCAAAGTGTCAGTGCAGCCTGTATAGTTTTATAAAAGATACATTCAGAAATTTGCTTGACCATAATAACAAGAAAATCTAATTGTAAACTTAAATGTCAGTACAGCCTGTATAATTTTACAAAAATTGCAAATTTATAAATTTAAAGAAAATCTGAATTGGCCCGGCCACTGACATGTTCCAGCGCCTGACCCAACATAGGGTAACATGTCAGAAACTTGCATGAATTTGCACCAACAGGTGCCTACCCCTGATTTAGTGATATATTTAAAAGTAACACATCCTGATAGCAGAACAGAAGCAAAAAACCCCAACCCTTCTATGAAAAAGAAAGTGATTATGTGCAATAAAAACCCCGTGATAAAAATAAAACCAAACCAGCTGGTTCGGCTCATCGTACAACAACACCCATTTACTTAATAAAAAAAAACCGTCCCCCACAAAATTTTACAAACCCATTATAGAGTATAAAATTAATGTGCGCTGGACACATCCATCGGGCGGGCCTACAATTGTTCTCATACTAAATGTATTCTTAAACCCAGGTTACATGAAAACTGTCCAGCCGGCACGCACCCGATTAAACAGTTTAACGGTGTAAAAAAAAAGTCAATCTAAGTGTATGTTAAATGCACAAAACATGGTGTTTCCTGTAGAGGCCTGGTGTGAATAAGAATTGGTTGAATATCATCTTAATTAATCCAGATTGTTCCCCGTTGGTTACTGTGGCAGGCTATGCAATTGTTCCTCCTCTGGCAGGCGAGGGGAGAGCGTCTAGGTGTTCTTAAGTCATTGTGGAAGTTGTAGTCACCACATGCGGAGAGGGTCACATCTCCGACTCGATCGGGAACCCGGAGATCTAAGAGCGTTTACTCAGGCATGAAGGATATAATTTACAACGATTAATGAAAACTCAGCACTGCCAAAGGAGCACCGGCAGTACACGCAGTGGTCGTCCAGGCTTGACTGAACTAACATGCAAAAAAAATGATCTGTGTTGGGAAACATAATTGCCCGGTTTCATCAACAGATCGCGCAGTCCTCCAGACCCCGAAACAAGGTAACACAGATCGACCAGAATAATAAATCCCACTTGTATTAATAAATTCACTTTCAACAGACGGCCGGTTTCTCAAAAAACCGGCACAAGAGGTCTAAGGTAGTGAATTATAGAGTAGAAGGGGAGTTGAATTTTATTGGAGAGACCGTTTGATTTAGTTGCTGTATATTTATATGGGCCATTGCCCAAGGGCAGGGGTGGAGTAATGTATTTTGTTGTTGTTTTGGACACGTTTTCTAAGTTTGTTAGGTTATATAGTGTGAATAGAGTGACGAGCAGGGTGCTGAGTGAAAAGATAAGAGATTACATGGTAAATGTAGGTAAGCCGAAGATAATTTTATCCGATCACGGACCCCAATTCATCAGCGGTAGATGGAGGCAGACTCTAGGATGGGAAGGCATCATAGCCAAGCATACAGCAGTATACCATCCACAGTCCAACCAGGCAGAACAGGTGATAAGAGAGATTGGTAGGATATTTCGGGCGTATTGTCACGCCAAGCATAGTGAATGGCCGTTGTACGTGAAGAAGGTAGAAGAATGGTTGAATAATACCACCCACGAATCCACCGGGTTTACGCCGTATGAGTTAATAAAGGGAACAAGGCCACCTAGAATATTGGAACAACTTTTTGAGTATCCACCAGAAGATCAGACCATCGACATGTTTGTGAAGATCCAACTAAAAAATGAAAGTTTACTCACAAAAGGGGAAAGGAGAAAGCGGAGGCATGATGAAAAATGTAAGTGGACTAAATATGAGGTAGGACAATTAGTATTGGTAAGGAGACACGATTTGTCTAGCGCACAAGATAAAGAGATAAAGAAGTTTTTCTGTTATACGAGGGACCCTATGAAGTTATAGAGGTAAAGATGAATAATGCGTACGTGTTGAGAAACCAAGCAACGCAGGAGATAGTAGGTACACAGAACGCAACGAATTTGAAATTATATTGGTCACAATAAGTAATTGAATTTTAATCTATTATTTTATGTTTTCAGAAGGGACTCTCCCCCATTTTCGGGTGGTCACGGCTTCACCATCCCTGACCGTGGATTTTGGCTGTTTGGAGGCGGACCATGGTTGGAGGTAACCTCAACTAAGGGGGTGAAAGAAACGATGGTCCTACTCCACAAATTGGTGCAAGTAGAAATTTAATTTTGTTGTTGAACGGGGAGGGGGACCCCTAAAGTTCGTGAAAAAAAAATTAGGCAATTATCCACGAACACATAACAGTTTTATTTTAATAGAATATCCAAAATTTAATGTGAATAACAAGTGCGACTCGTTAGGAGTTATCTCATTACCCAGTAAGATTGTCAGTAATAAGTAACAGTCTTACTCGGTAATGAAATACACATAATTGTAAAACTTGTACCGAACATCTAAGCTATGTGAAAGAAGTAGTTATAATTTAGATTTAAATTTAGGAGGGTTAGGGTGACCGATTAGTGTTATAGTATACTTGTTGCACTTGTTAGAGACTATTATAGGAAAATAAGTTAGAATGTTTGCATGTGTACCTAGTTTAACTCCATGGTAGATAGTAGCTTAAATATCAGAAATAGAAAATAGCAGACCAATGTCTGGTGGTAGTTAAAAAGAAAATGATGTAATTCTGAATAGATCAAATGTTGAGTGTAATCGCTAATGGGAGTGAAGTAGTTCCAAGGACATAGTAAAGCTATGATGATAATATAGAACTGATCAATGGACAGTGAAATTTAAATGATAATGTTTATGAAAATTTGTTGTAACATATAACGATTTTTTACTTTTTGTGAATTGTAGTGATAATGTAGATTTTAAATGTATAACACGATTAAATGTTTTAAATACGATTCCCCACTTTCGGGCGGTCCCGGCCTTACCAGCCCAGACTGTGGTTTTCGATGACAATCAGCTGTGGGCAGACTCATTGTAACCTGACCATGGTTAGTTGCCTATGAAATTTGTGTAACTTAGAAATTAACAGGGGGTTTTCATCAGGGGAATCGCCATAACTCTGGAACAGCGGCTATCATCGAAGGGGGTGATAGTGCCGTATTAAGGGCGTATGGATCATTATAGTAGGATTACTGGTGTCCTCGGACATCAGTAATGCCGAATTTTTATATAATGTTGAAGCAAGAATGGTGTAAGCAGCGTTTTCACCCTAATAAAATTCAGTTCTTGTGGACGCAAATGGGCGCTACAGTCCAACATCAGTAAACAATAGTGTGTGTGGAAAAGGAGCTGGCCGTTACAAGCCAGGGGCATAAAATGAAATGTTTATGCAACCGTGCTAATACCGAAACCGGCGAGGGTTGAGAGGTAACTTGCACAATTGTAACTGGGTAAAGCGAGGATATTAGATAATGATGGAGAAGGAGGTTACTAAATTATTAGTAACGAATTAATGAATATTAAAAAATGTTTATTTAAATTCTGATAGAACCAGAGAAATATTTTGAATTTTGGGAATAAGAATTAACCAGAGAAGGGTTCAGAATGTTAGTATGGAAGTTTAAAAAATGTTTTATATCATATGTTATGGTAACTATGTATACAGATATATGCTAGAGGTTAAGAGGAAAAAACCAGTGCTTCTTAACGCAAACCAGCACAGCTAAGGGGGGAACAGATCAGTTAGGGATATGGTATTATACAAGGCCACTATTTGATATTTTTGATTTGATGTTTCAGTGTCTGGTGATGCTGTGGCGGCGGTCCTGAGCTGGCCTGCGCGTCAGAGCAGGAGCGTCAAGTGCCTGTCTGGCCTTGCGGTGTTGGGATCTTGAGAGAGAAGTCCAGAAAGGTCATTCAGGTGCGGTCACAGTCACTGGACCAGGGGGTAAGTGAACCATGATTTTTAATAAAACATAAAGGGGGTTGTGGCAACATATCCTGACTGATCCCTTTAGAAAGTATGAGAGTGTCAATGAGAGTTTTTATGCTTCAGCATAAAACCTCTCATTGAGGGGGTATTGTAACGGGACATTTAAGCCCACCTAATATTTTGGGGAAAACAACATAAATTTTATTCGAATTATAACAACGTAGCAAGCAATGAGTGAATTTGTGTCAAGGTCACAGCCAAGACGCATGATGAACAGTTATTTTTAGATACTTGACCCGTAACCTATGAGATAACGGGTCATACGATATGACGTCAGAGACCCACCCAGCTTCATATTTTCGCTGGAATGTAGATCTAAAATAATCTTCTCGTCAAAACTGAATTAGAAACTCATAAGAACAAAAGGTTGGCATCATGTGATTCCCTCACTACTTCAGAAATTGAAACATTAAATTTCGCCCCAGTCTGCAATAACAGCTCGTACTGAACGGCCGTATAGTCCACGGACAAATTTCGGGCGCGCCCAAAACAAACAAAAATGTAAAATGTAAATCAACAAAATGGAAACATTAGAACATATTAACAGTTAAACTTCTTTAAAGGAAAAAACAAGTAGAGTCAGTGAACGAAATACCGAGTAATCGACGTAGGGTGCATGAAAAAGTCGAAAGTGCATATCAGAATGGCCTTGATGTCTCCCGGACAGTTGAACAGATAAGTAACAGATGGGGAAAATTAAAATAAAATATGAGCTCAAGGGGAAAATCTAAAATATGTTGTATGTGAGAGTGTGTGGGGGTCTTGCTTAATTATATATTAAACCATGAAGCGCTGGTTTGTGTTCTATAAAATTGATCTTATGTTTAAAATGTATTTATTTCTATTCTAAAGAGAAAAAAAATCATGCATAATAAATGTTCTTATTGTCTGTATAAAAAGTCGTAGCAGAAAGAAGAAAGGGAGGGGGAATATTTTGTTTACGAAAAGATTGAAATGATGTTAAAGGGTTTTATTGTTTTTATGTTTTCTTTTGCTGTATAAAAATTCAATTAAATAAAAGTATAACCATAGTATGATGGTAATAGAGTTGTACTTTTTTGAATAACCAATTCTGTTCTTCCGGTTCGCTGATCCGAACTCTGGTGTACCTTAGGTAAGTACAATTGGCAACAGGGTAAGATGGCGTCTGAAATATGGACGAAAACAGTAAACAAAATTAAAATTAATTAAGAGTGGGTGTATGAAATAGTACACCCTCACAGATCTTTGTGTTGTACAATGGAAACAGAATAACTGTCGCCAATGAAGTCACTAATTACAAACTTAAACCACATCAATTTCAAACACTATTATAATTGATTTATAGTGTATTCATAGTTGTTTCAACATATTGTTTTTCTGTGCAGGTGTAATGTATGTGCTAAAACATTTGTAACAAATGGTATACTCAGAAGACATGTGAGGCATGTACACAGCTCACGGCAGTACAACTGTGATTATTGCTTAAAGGATTTCCCAACTGAATTCCATTTGCAGCGGCATATAAGAATACATTTCAATGATAAGCCTTATAACTGCCCATACTGTAACTATTCAAGTAGAACACAGGGCAATGTCAGCAAACACGTCAGGAGTATTCA
Organism: Magicicada septendecula; assembly: GCA_034769895.1. NCBI lineage: Eukaryota > Metazoa > Arthropoda > Insecta > Hemiptera > Cicadidae > Magicicada > Magicicada septendecula. Next base: position 256,752,900 of record CM068372.1, read on the forward strand.
TTGTAAATTTGATTTCTCTTTCAGGAGGTAATTATTGAACATGGTTGTACTGTTTGTAAGACACCACTGTAACTTTGTTACTACTGATAATTTGTGCATTAATACTGTTGTACAAGGTGTGTTAAAAAAGAATCCGACCATATTTTCATCTGGAAAAATATTTGAATGTGAGCAGTAAAACTAGCAGAGCACACTAGTAGTATCTAACACATATGCGTGATTTTTTGTGACCTCAGAGGATGTCAGTTGCTGTCCAGTACCACTATTTTGTATGTTTAAGTGTAACAGCTTCTTGTCATGTAATGTGTTAAACAACATGCCTGCACCAAGTTGTGTAACATGTCTAAATTGGGTCAGTTTATTTCTTACAGTATGGGGTATTTGCATTTTTATTTATTTCATTTTTGCGGGATTTTATAAAAAATTATTGTGAAAGTTTTATTTGACGACAAACGTACATTCCATCGGAACAGAACACGTGGTAAGACACTGTGTTGAAAGAAAGGCAAGGCGCAATTTCTATTGTGTAAGTCGGCAAGGAATTCGTACCACCCTAAAAATTCTCAGAACTCTGTATATGTGTGCCGACGCGCGTACTCAACATCTCAAGCATGCGCGCTGTTAGTGACGCCGAGAAAACTCAACCGGCGCTGTAAAAAATGGTGCATGAACGAACAGTTTGTAGCACCAACCAGCCAGCTACAGGAAATGTATTTAAGCCACGCCTACTGCTAGTGACATCAGTATAGCAGAGGCAAATATCGTCTACAAACTGGGCTGATATAATGACTATGTTCCATGCATAGAGTGAATACGATACAGCAAATCAACATTATACGACGACGAACATCAGGTGGCAGTGAACGGCAGTTTCCTACCGCCCAAACGCAGTCTACATTAAGCAGAGACGCTAGACAGTCAACTAGAAGCCGACTCCAACTACAGACGCTTACAGTTTTGTTTAGGGCCCGGTCGGTGGTGTTATAAAATGTAATTAATCCAGTAGGACCGACCGGGACCCCAGAATATACATATCGCAGTAAAAAATCGGTACAGTGATGTGGGGGAATTAAAGTGATAAAGTACGGACATTGAAGTTACGGGACTAAGCACGTGTTCGGCCGGCAACGCGTTCGTGGACGGGTATCTCGCATAACAATTACGGAGTACATAAAATTTAATAAATCAAGGGTAATGTATGAAAAATGTATGGAAGCGTGCGTGAGCAGAGTGGGCTGCCTTAGATGTAAGAATAGTTCATGTTTGGTTTTGTAGTACTCTAATTCTTGTAATTATAATAATTAATTATAACTAATTCTCTTATAATAATAATAATAATAATAATGGAAATTGACTTAATTCATTAAAGCGATCTAATTCACAATATAATCATGTGTTAGACTAAGTTATTTCGTCATTACCACTTTCTCATTTCTGTGTTGCGAAATTCGTCTAACGGACCGGAATCTTTCTGAATTCTTAATTGGGTGTGGTCAGATTGCAAAATTGTCCTTTTTATTTAAGGTGGAGTGTAAAGGTTTTCGATATTTTACCTATAGAAAAAATAATCGTGGCGACCTTGGTCTTCTGGTAAAATTCAAATAACAGGTAAGTGGATGTAGTTGCGATATCAAACAGGTAAGTCCTGGTAGGGTATTTTATGTATTGAATATATTTTCGGTGTCTTTTTTTATTGTTACAAATGTCGACGCGCTGCCAGGATTTTCGTTTAATTGTAATTTTATACGAGATAGACCTATTTTAATACACAGAAAATAGAATGTGGTAATGACGAATTTGTAAACAATATTGAGAATACGTATTTACGAGTGAGTAGGTTATGCTTGTGGTGTGATTCACAGTAGTTATTAGGCGTTTTGAGTATAGAAAAATAGTAGTTTCATATATAAAAGTGTTATACAAACGAACTTTAAAAATGTCTATAATACAAAGTAATGATAGTGATTTTGCGTGGGATGAGTGGGAGAGTGAATTTCAAGGTGTTGTGGGTGAGATGACAGACGAGGAATGGGGTAATTTAGACGATAGGTTAACACGAATGGAAGAACAAGAGGAAGGGATATTTGCGGAGATTAATAAACATAGTGAGATGACCAATGGTAAAGGTAAGATAGTCGAAGTAGCAGTGGTAGAGAATAAGAGAGAAAATAGGCCTAATGATAACGATAGTGTAGGGGTGGAAGAAAAGGAGTATACAGTATATGACCTATTTAACCTACTTAATGAGTTAAAAACAGGAATGGATAAGGGTTTTGATATGATAAATAAACATTTTGACGAGTGGGACAAAATAAGGGATGAGGGTTTTAATAAACTAAAAAATGCTATTGATAAACCAGACGAGAAGCGGGAGGAGAATAGAGGTCAGTTAAAAGAGAGTACAGAAGTTGAGTTAACACAGGTAAGTGGTAATAATGTCTTTGATAATAGTGAAGAAATAACCAGGTGAGTGATAAAGATAATGAGTTAATCAATAATAGTGACAAAATAGTGGAAGAAATAGTGTTGAATAGTGGAGATAATTATGATGGTTACAATTTTGAGGTAAGTGGTGATGTTGGTATAATTAGTTCTAATGATGAAATAATGGTAAATAATAAGAATAATGATTGTATAGCTGAAAATGGGGTATCAAAAAGTGATACAGTAGACGATAGTGGAAATGAGAGTAGAGCGAGAGTTGAGGTTGATCATGGATTGTTAGTTAGTGTTTATGATTTAGAAAGGGAGTATAGTGGTAGTTTAAATGTAGAAGGTGAACAGGGGGCAAATTTTTATGGGGTTAAATGTGAAGCAGAGAATTCACAAGTGTTGATGGAGGACAAGAGTTCCTCGATAATTTTTGTAGAAGACGAGAGTTCTTCAGAAGGTAAAATAAGTTTTTTGTGTTTATCTGGTAGGGCCAGATGGTATCTAAATAATTTTGTAGTATTGCCCTCTGCATGGAATGGGAGAGTTCAGTGTGGTTATGAGAGGTGTTGTAAAGAAAGAGAGAGAGAAATAAAAATTTTTGAGGTTAATAGAGGGTATGAAATGTTGGTGCAGGTGTTAGATATGGAGAGAGATGATGAAACAGAGAGAGAGGAATATTTGAATAAAACTGTTATAAATGATGATAAAATAATTGACTGGGTAGTGAGACAATTTACTGACGGAGACTGGATAAAATTAATTGATCGTGACAGGTTGTATGAAATAATAGATGGTATGATGAACTTAGAAATAATGGTTTATGAAAACAATAATAATAAACTAAAGGTGAACAAAAATCATTTAGTCTATAAATATGTGAGATATCTTTTTGACGATGGAGGCTAAAATATAAAACAGTAAAAGACAGTTAAATATTTTGTTTTATGGGTTTTAACTTAGCTGACTTGGACATTGAAATATGACAACTGAATAAATAATGAATCAGATTTGTAAATAAATATGTAGGGAATTCAATTGTATGTGTTGTGGTTAAGTGAACAGTGTATGTAGGTAGATAAGTGTTGTAAGAATAATATTAATATTTTGCAATTTAAATAAATAAACAATAAATTTTGAAAACAGTAATTAGAGAATTATAATTGTTTGGATGGTAAGAAATTTTGTATTGTAAATAATTAAATTAATTAAAACCATTTGAGATGATTTAAATATTTTGATTGACTATTTAAATATTGTGTAATTAAAATTTTTTTTAATGAATTCAAATTATTTTTTTTTTTTACGAGATGAATTTTGTAATTAAATGAATTGCTGGATTTAAACTAATATTTTTGTGAAATGTTTCAGAGGTGAGGTGAAAGTAATGTGGTATGGTGAATATGTTTTGTGTGTGTCATTATAAATGAACTGTAAGTATAGAACTTTTACAATACGAATCATGTATAATAAAAATATGTACAAGTGTAACTAAGCTTTTAATTCAGTAATGAGATTATTTGAAATAATTGTGTTCAATAAAAATGATAATTAAAAAATCTAATAATAACTGAAAAATGATATATACTAATTATTAATTTTGAAAACTTTAAGAAAGTCCAATGGTAGAAAGTTATGAATGAGTTAAATGATTATTGATGAAAATATTATTAGAATGTACATAAAAATTTAATTAGTTAGCTATTAAGTTGCTATTGTGGGGGTGGCCTGTGCCCTCGTAGATAGCGAAATGGGTTGGGGGTAACAGAGAGTGTTACCTCCATCGGAGGCCAAAATGGCGAAAATTGTGCGACACACCTTTTTCGTGTAAATTCAGTTTACACACTGATAGACGATCGTGTCGCACATATAAATGACGAGTGTAACAGGCACTGAAATGAAGTTAGATTTCCCCGACTTTTCGGGCGATTACTGCCTTACCAGCACTAATCGTGGATTTGGCTAGCGGTTAGCTATGGCCATATCAAGTCCCTTGATCATAGCTGACTTGAAATTGGTATATAGTAGAAATTAAATGGGGGGTGAATTTTAGGGGAAATCCAGGCACTATGGAACAGCGGCTACCACTCTGTTCGAGTAGGAACAGCAAAGCCAGGTGGTAGACCCGCATTAAGGGCATGTAAACATGTATAACAAAGGTATGTTGATATCTGAACCTTTTAAAATGTAATAGCGGAAGCAAAGACACGGAGAGGTCAAACTACTCCAAAATATGCCGTCTTTGCAGAAGTGAAAGGGCGATACAGTCCTACATAATTTGCAATAGTGTGTGTGGCTGGGAGGTGGCTCAGATGAGTCACGAAATTAAATTTTACAACATAAAAAAAAAAAATTTTTTTTTTGCTAATCAAAATTTTGATCCAATAAAAATGCTTGTGCTCTGTTTAAATAACTAGCTGCTCAGACATTCAATATAAGGTGTGCATGCTTTTAAATGTATTATTTTATTGTCGTAGGTTAGATATAAGCATTGATAAGAATATGTGTTTTCATTGTGTGTATATTTTTTTTTCTAAGCCAATAATTAAATCGTCTGGCAGGCGGTTAATATGAATTATCAGAATCAGAGAAAGGGGAAACAATGAGGGTAGAAGTAAGTATTGATAAATGTATATTTCATATAATTTGTTCAATTTTGAGATGTGTTTTCATTGTGTTAGTAGATCAGCTGATCAGCAATAACATGTCACTGGTATATTGGTTATAAATATTCCAAGTAATTAATGTTCAATGTAATGTTTTAATGTATTACAGATGTTTTAAGGTAATGATAAAAATAATTTGATAAAGTGAGAAGTAAAGTAATAATTTATGCAAGTTAACAAGAGATAGTTTTTGGGTGATGAATATTGTATGGGACACATAGATCTGTCCAAGTTGAAGTCAAAGTTAAAGAAATAGTAGAGATGAAGATAATGTAATGTTGTTTTGAAGTAATATATGTTATAGAATTTTGAGAAGTATTGATGTTGACACAGTAGTTGTGGAGAATCTATGTAGAATTTTGAGTGATATATTGTTGTTTATAATTAATGATGTTATTTTGTTGTATTTGTAGTAAGGTAATGAGATTGAGATTTTGGGGATGGCAATTTTGTAGTAGGGGGTAGTGTAATGTGGGAGTCCGCAACATAATGATAAGTTGGGACGGGATTAGGATCGATTTTAGTGAAAAGGGGCCGCCTTAGGTAGAATCCAGGGGCCAGATAAGGGAATTGAGTTTTGGGGGGGGAAACACGTATCCTATGTACAAAGGGTTAGAGAGTATTTTTTTTATATAGAGAGAAGGTGGCGAATTGAGTTTAATGATAAGTTGGGGTTAGAGAGTGTCTTGATTAGTAGAGATTTTGATAGAGATGGGTGTCATGTGAGTTACAGTTGTTAGAGGTTAGAGTTAAAGGGAGAAAGATTATATATGTATACAGATCAAGTAGTAAATTAAATGAGATAAATATTTACATCACCCACAGTAATGGAGAATAAGATTGTCAAGCAAAGAGAGAGATTTATAATAAAGATACAAAATTTCATTTTGAAACCAGTGACAAAATTCTGATAGAATGTGGAAATAATGTAAAATTAAGAATTGTTTATTTTGAATAATTTAAATGTCAATTTGTTTATTATATATAATAATATTTTGTTATTTCAAATGTTTTATTTTATTAGGTTTTGTGTTTCAAGTTAGATTGTGGCAGATATTAAATGCATTTTCAGGTAGAACTTATACATAACACATGTAGGTCAAGGTTTTTGGACTTGACCTAGTTTCGATCAGCTGATGAGGTCATATGCATACTAAGCTTGTATAGTAAGGAAGTCAATTCAACTTGTGTTTTTTGATCAGTTTAAACAAATTCTAAATAATTTCTCTATATAAAGGAAACATTTTAATAAATTTAAATTTTTTTTGAATTTTAAAAATTTTTAGAAAATATTTTTTTGAAAAAAAAAAAAAATCTTGATTTTGCACCTGCCAGCTAAGGAATATTTTAAGTATTGACTATTTTATTATTTGTGTGCTAACCATGTTTATTTTATTGATTTATTGTATTGAATTGTATTGTTAGACTTTAGGTAATCACCTGTTAGGCTAAGGATGTTTTGTTTGATTTTAAGAAGTGTTCCATTGGTGTAATTTTTTGTTGATAACAAGAAAAGAAAATAAGGAAGAGAATTTTTTTTGATACAATATTCTATTCTGAATTTTGAATTTTGTTTCTTGGATGAAATAGTAAATTTTAAAGAATTTTTCAATGTATAATATGTAATGTGAGTGTATGTGAGCCCAGTATCTGCTAAAGGCAGCCCAGCTTGCATAAAAGGGGAAACATATCGGTGGAGGATCTGGCATAGTATAAGCCAGGGATTGAGGATTTTTTGGGGGTAGCATGTTAGAAGGTGAGGTGTGCTGTGGTACTTGTCTGTTCGATTTCTCGGTGTTGGGATCTCTTACGGAGAAGTCCAGTGATCTCGTTCAGATGCGTCCATAGTTGCCAAGCCAGGGGGGTCGTGTACCCATGAAGAGTAAGAACCAGGGGGTTGTTGGCACCAGTTCCTCACCGGTCCTCTTCGGGGTTTATCAATGAGATTTCTTCTGTTTTGGACAGCAGAATTCTCATTGAGGGGGTATTGTAACGTGTCTAAATTGGGTCAGTTTATTTCTTACAGTATGGGGTATTTGCATTTTTATTTATTTCATTTTTGCGGGATTTTATAAAAAATTATTGTGAAAGTTTTATTTGACGACAAACGTACATTCCATCGGAACAGAACACGTGGTAAGACACTGTGTTGAAACAAAGGCAAGGCGCAATTTCTATTGTGTAAGTCGGCAAGGAATTCGTACCACCCTAAAAATTCTCAGAACTCTGTATATGTGTGCCGACGCGCGTACTCAACATCTCAAGCATGCGCGCTATTAGTGACGCCGAGAAAACTCAACCGGTGCTGTAAAAAATGGCGCATGAACGAACAGTTTGTAGCACCAACCAGCCAGCTACAGGAAATGTATTTAAGCCACGCCTACTGCTAGTGACATCAGTATAGCAGAGGCAAATATCGTCTACAAACTGGGCTGATATAATGACTATGTTCCATGCATAGAGTGAATACGGTACAGCAAATCAACATTATACGACGATGAACATCAGGTGGCAGTGAACGGCAGTTTCCTACCGCCCAAACGCAGTCTACATTAAGCAGAGACGCTAGACAGTCAACTAGAAGCCGACTCCAACTACAGACGCTTACAGTTTTGTTTAGGGCCCGGTCGGTGGTGTTATAAAATGTAATTAATTCAGTAGGACCGACCGGGACCCCAGAATATACATATCACAGTAAAAAATCGGTACAGTGATGTGGGGGAATTAAAGTGATAAAGTACGGACATTGAAGTTACGGGACTAAGCACGTGTTCGGCCGGCAACGCGTTCGTGGACGGGTATCTCGCATAACAATTACGGAGTACATAAAATTTAATAAATCAAGGGTAATGTATGAAAAATGTATGGAAGCGTGCGTGAGCAGAGTGGGCTGCCTTAGATGTAAGAATAGTTCATGTTTGGTTTTGTAGTACTCTAATTCTTGTAATTATAATAATTAATTATAACTAATTCTCTTATAATAATAATAATAATAATAATAATGGAAATTGACTTAATTCATTAAAGCGATCTAATTCACAATATAATCATGTGTTAGACTAAGTTATTTCGTCATTACCACTTTCTCATTTCTGTGTTGCGAAATTCATCTAACGGACCGGAATCTTTCTGAATTCTTAATTGGGTGTGGTCAGATTGCAAAATTGTCCTTTTTATTTAAGGTGGAGTGTAAAGGTTTTCGATATTTTACCTATAGAAAAAATAATCGTGGCGACCTTGGTCTTCTGGTAAAATTCAAATAACAGGTAAGTGGATGTAGTTGCGATATCAAACAGGTAAGTCCTGGTAGGGTATTTTATGTATTGAATATATTTTCGGCGTCTTTTTTTATTGTTACAGTTGTACCAAAAGCTTTGTGATACCTGAAGCAAACATTTTGTAAGATTAAGCCAGCTTTGGGAACAAATCTGTGGGAGTTACAGACGTTTAAGTATTATAAGTGTTTTAAAAATGCCAGACATCAGTTGATGGTGGTCACTGTGTCTGAAGGCCATCAACAAGCCAAAATGCAAATGTCATTAACAATGTGCATAGTTGTAATAGAAAAACATTGGATAACCATCTGAGAAATTGCAAATGACACTGGGGTTAGTGAAGGTTCTGTACACATGATTTTAGTGGACTATTTGGGCTTGCAAATAGTGGCTCTACAATTTGTACCAAAACTTTTTTCTTTTGTACAGAGAGAGATCTGTTTTAACATACCACAGGACATGGTGGAATGTACCAGTGATGATCCTGACTTCCTAAAGACTGTGATATGAGGTGACAAGTCTTGGGTGTATGGATGCAATCCAGAAACCAAGGCTCAGTCATCACATCGAAAATCATCATTATCCTTAAGTATGAAGAAAGAAAGACAGTCATGAGCAAAGTGAAAACGACTCTTACTGTTGTAGTGACTTCCATGTAGTTGTGCATTATGAATATGCACCAGAAGACCAAACTTATCACCATCAGTACTATCTGGAAGTTGTGTGATGTCTTTGTAATGCAGTTTTCTATAAGAGACCAAACCTGCAGGAATCATGCAAGTGGCAACTGCATCACCGTAATGTCTAGGTTAAGGGCGTGGAGTCACAAGCGGACTGCTTTTAGGGAGACTAGGATTGGAAGGCACTAGGTAAAATATTTTTCCCTTCTGGTTTATGGTTGTATAATTTTTAAACATATGGTGTATGAACATGTGTTAATTAGTTGGTAACTTGAAGATCATTTAGAAGTAATTAATATTAAATATTGTAAGCATACATTGCAGCAAGCATTCATGGTGGATAGAAGTATGATTGTATTTTCAAAATTGGTTTGGTATTTTCAAATTATGTACATTACAATTCTCCAGTTTGCTTATATATGGTTATATAATGCTTTGTCTTGTTTGTAGAATCTTAAAGTTGATTAATGTTGCATGAAATTATCATCTAGAATAATTATTCAAGAAAGATATGTCTTGATATTTTTAAACACACACGCCTTCTACTGGTATTAAAATAGGTAAGTAAGCTAGAGTAGTAATCATTGGAACTCTGTGTGCAAACTGATCACATATATGCCCTCAACAGTGATGTCGGTTTTTAGACTGTAAGGTTAGTTTCAAACAAGCCTCAGAATCTACCATACAAAGCCCCTTAAAAAAATTAAAAACACAAAACCACAGAGTTGCCATCTATATTTGACAGTCAATATACGGAAACTGATCCACTGTCCCCATTAAGCAATATCATGTAAAATTTCACAACAATGATATCCCTTAAAGAAATCCCCCTCAACCCCATTGAGGTGAACCCAATGAACACAGAGTAGAATATGCTAAAGTGACGTATGAAATGACATAACTCATATACTAATGTATACTTTTATTGTAAACCATTACAAAAAATTCCTTTGATACTTTTTATATTAATTAATTATCAATTTCATATTATTTCATCATTACTTTCTCTTCCAATAATTACATAAAAATATCACTCAGTTCAGTTTGGAAGTTTTATTTTGAAATATTGAACATTAGGACAAAATATGCAATTTGAGATAATAATAATATTGATTGTTGATTGTGTTTATAATGGTTTATACAAACATATAAGCAATAATCTGTCCCCTACTTAGCTTAATTGTATTATGTTATGTTTATTGGACATTTAATGAATGAATAATTCTCAGTAGTTACATGAAAATTTGAATCTAATATAATATATTTAAAGATTTTTTTTGTATTAATTTGAACATTTCATGAAGTCTGACCTACGCAACCGATAGGTCTACCTTATTTTGTATTGTTTGTATCACCATTGTTAATAAATTTTTATATCTTCTTGTTTATATCATTTACATATACAGTGAACTCAGGTTATTTTTTCTCAATATATCAAAACATAGAGGTATCTAATTCAATAAATAATAAGATTGATCTAATCTAGCATTGAATATTAGTATAATATTATGTCATGACATCAGATTAACAACAATACATTAATGCTACAAATTAAGTAGTTCCAGTGATATGTTTATTTTATTAATGTATGTAGTTCTCTCTTTTTTTATCAAGCAAATCAATGCTTGAATTACTCTTTCTCATCCCCCCCGGTAACACTTCCCTGTTATCTCATTGTAAAAGAGCATTAGAGCGTTATGTTTTAGTTTCTTTTTCCTACTTTTGCCTTACTAATTTTTATATTATTACTGTTGGTTAATACTATGAGCCACCACACAAGACTATAGAAATGTAGTTGTTGTCCTGAAACGTAGGCCTATGTGCTCCTTGCTCACAGGTAGGATTACCAGCTTACTGTATGATGGCCTAACAGTGACTAGCTGTGGTAACAGCATCATTTTCCATTGTCACATATGGTGGGATGTCTGCCATATCAAAAATGGTGCTCACATTGAACCAAAATGACTGCTTATTGAAAAACTTGATATAATTTGATTTAAAATGGCATCTCAACTGACACAATTGCAAATGAATAAATTTCTAAATGCTTTCATAGTTGTAAAATCCTTTTTGAATCACCCTGTATATTATGTATTAACATTATTGTTTAAAAATTATATAATATTGTTAAAAAATTTTACAGGTAATAAGTTACTTGATTTGATAAATAAATCAATACTTTCACAGAAATTTGCTTTAGTAAAAAATATTAGTGCTACTCGTATAATGCCTGTGACCCATTAATTTTAATTATGTTTGATTCTGATACCTATAGCTAATGTGCCAAGAAACTTTATGGGCGATAAAGATCTGTCAAGCTATACCTTTGACTTCCACAAAAGTGAATTTTTTAATGAAGAAATTTGATCTTGTTGATCAGAACTTTTGATAATGACTATCCAATTTTATGGGGTCCTAGGTTGTAGTTTTAAGCTGCAGTTTTTATTTTTAAGAAACCACCAATTTTTGTCAGTAGGGCTACTGTTTCCATGTAATATTCCTCCATAAAATTGTTCAGCTTCTGCAAATTGTGTGAAATATGTGTGAACACATTCAGGGGATTACATTTTGTTTACAGATATGAAAAAATTAAGTTTCTATACAAACACTAAGAAGAAATTAACATGATTGAGAAAATATTGTTTAAAAATAACTCATTTATCCCCTGTTTTGACACTCCGCCTCACGAAGGGTTTATATCCTTGATCTCTCTCACATCTGTGCCTCCCGTCTTTTGCTTGGGCAGCCTTTTAGTCTTTTACCTTCCATGTTTCCTATGAAGGATGTTTTTCGACTCTTGATGCTTTACTTAGCCACATTATTCATCCTCATAATATGGCCAGTCCATTGGAGTTTTCTCAGTTGCATTTGCATTTCCACTGTTGGCTCATTGAAATGATAATAAACATACTGGTTATCTTATATATTCCACTCCCTGTTTATAAATTATGGTGTCTAAGATCCACATCAGGATCTTCCTCTTCCTCTCAAATATATTCAGGTGTTTCAGTACTCATTGGATTAATATTCAAATTTCACTACTATAGCATAAAATGGGTCTTCCAATACTTTTACATATATGAATTTTTATCTCATTATCTCTTGATTTAAAAGTGCTGATAAGTGGAAAATACACTTTGTTAGGCAGAATTATCTTCTTATGTCCACTTCTTCATTCCCTTATTCTGATATTGATGCTTCCAGTATGTGAAACATGTGACTGCTTCTATGCAGTTTTCTTCTATGATAAGGTTTTGCCTGGGTTAATTAGATCCAATATTTCTTAACAATTTAGTTTTATCCACACGTATTGATAGATCAATTTCTTTTATACTTTTATATATTTTTTTAGGCTTTTATATGTCTCCCTGACAGCTGCACTTGATAGAGCTATTGATGACTATGTTGTCGGCATATACTGCTACTTGTGCACTTGTGCGGACTTGTAAAACACGCTTGAGGAGACTACACTTTTTTTTCTGACTGTATATTCTAGAGCCAGGCTGAAGAGGAGAAGAGCCAGCCCACCACCCTGTTTTTGTCCCTGGGTGAGCTCAGTGTGTGAGTTCATTCTGTACTCTTACCTGCAAAAGTGTGGCAGCTATGTTCATTTGTGTTAGGTAGACCAGTTTTGTTGGTATCCTAAATCTTACCATTATATTGTATAATTTGTAAACACTCAGCATTTGTTCAGTATTTGTTTAACTGTGAACAGTTGGTCTCGTGTGGTCGTTCCTGTTCTCAAACCTGATTGGTATTCTCCATTAATTGTTTCTGTTAGTATCACATTCCCAGATCTATTGATCAGTTTATGCACTTGCATAAAACATGATCTGTAACTGTGGTTAGTGTTGTTGAACAAATGTAAGTCAAAGTCGAAAGACAAAAGACGAACAAAGTTTGGCGCGAGGAGTTTTGTATCAAACACAGTTTGGTAATTCTTCGTAGCAGAATAGTTCGAAAACAGATCATAGCAAACTGGGTCAAAATCTTATCCCATTTTGTGTGTCTTATAACAAGTCTTTTGGATCCCAAAATGCTTTGAAGGACAACCGTTTGACAAATTAGTCTTTCGGACTCCAAACTTTGCAAAAAGGGTTACCTTTTGACAAGATTGCATTGACAAACACAAACATATTCTTTGAGCATTGCGCTCTGGTTACATTTGCTTGTCTCTGTTTCGGCTTCAATTCGCCTCTTCAGCTAAGGAAGTTGTGATAGCAGTTTTCACTGCCGACTACTACCTTAGAACAGATGTGGAGAAGGTAAAATTTCTCGTTTGTGAATTACCAAACTGTGTGTGGTTAGTGTGTTTGCTGAGTTAAAAATTATACAAAAATTGTCAAATGTAGCCTTTGATTAGTTGTAAATGGTGCAATTAAAAGAATGTGTGATAAGAAAATTAAACAAAAAATTGATTTCAGTTGTTGAAAATGAACAGGAACCATACTTATTCAGGTTGATATTTTTGTATTATCGGATTGTAAGATTAACAATAAAAAATCGGTATGGAGAACCATACATGACTTCAATGTCCTAAAATGTATACTTAAAATCATTTAAATATTAATTAAATAAGTGGATGCTTGAGTTCTGAAAAAATTACGTCTCAGCTAAAATAGTACCACCATGTCAGGTAGATTAAGACTATCCTCAACCTTCGTGAGGAAGGACTGTACTTTTGGATAAAATGTCTGTAGGTTGAACGAAGAGCTAGCTAAAGGTAGCTGCGATCTGATTCCTGTAATGAAATTGGACTCTCGCTGCGAGGGGCCGAGGGATGTCAGTAGTGTTATCAAAGTCTTTCCTGTCAATACTATACTAGTCATTTTTCTTTTTTAAAATTGAGTGTTTATTTCTTTCTTTCCATTTGTCTGATTTCCTGAACAACTATTCTGTTCACCCGTATAATTATAAATTTCTCAGCAAAACATTTCTTCCTTAATACGACACCAAACTATAAAGTAAAAGTAAAACAAAACTATAAAAATTCATAAAACAAATGAAAATAACTGCCTACACTCAAAGTCTGCTGACTGTGAGCATAACCGGGAAGCACAACAACAAAAACACTTAAAGGATCATACAATGAACAACTCAGTTTTTCTTCATATTGTCACATCTGTACATAAGTATTTCTCACTTTCTTGTGATACTAAACATAAATTAAATTCACTACAATTAAATATGTATAAATTGTATTGAATATATAAAAGAGCAGAGACAGCATTAGTTTTATAACCAGTTGCTAATGGAACAGTAAACGATCAGAGTTTTTAATAAACTTTCAAGTCAATAATAACTTTCTGCATTTCTTAAAACAATGTTAGTGCTATTCAGGTAATGAAAACTGCTACTGCAGGTCTTTGCAGATTATTCTTGTTAAGAAAACTACCCCACTGAGTAAAACCCCTGTTGGCCAAAATATAATAATAGTTTCATTTCAAATGTAAAGTCTTTTGAAAACAACTGGTACTTATTAAAATGAATGTTTTCAGAAAGATTATGCACTTGTAATTAATATGTTATGGGAAAGTAAAACATTAGTTAGATACCAAAGTTGTCAACCTACGATGAGGAGGGGCAGCATTGACACTTTATCTCACAAGTACTTCTTTCTTAAGAGAGTTTGCAAATACATAGTGGTTCCTTTTTGTACTCCCAAAAGTAGTTTAGGAGTTAAGCAGGATAATCTACTAATTTATGTACTAATTTTATATCTTATGTACAATAAGCCATTGCTTCGTGTTTCATTTTCCCCATTATATTTGTCCTTGTAATGTAAGTTACTGTTTTTCAGTTTATGCGGTCAGGAAAAGTCTATTTTTCCAGTTAAATTAAAAATTCACTAGATTAAAAGATATACCGGTATGTGTTCATTTTGTTCAGATCATTCTTGTGTATCAGATACTTTATCCAGTTATATAAATGGCAACATCTCCACTTATCTATAGAAGAGATAAAATTGAAGATTTTGATGTTCTAAGAATTTATCCAGTTTGCAGTAATTTAAAAATTACTAGTTATGTTGATTTCTCATAAGGCCTCTGTGGTTGTTGTTCATTCAGATATTACAAGCATTTCATGGCCAATCTGTTCATATAGAATGCTGTGTATTGTGCTGTATATGGTTCAGACAGGTCCCTAACAGATCAAACTGATAACAGTTTTTCTAGAGATATTGTTATCCTCATAAGTGCAGTAGAATTAGTAGTTTAGCAGAAAGCATAATATTTAGTCTTTTTGGAAAGATTAAACTCTTTTGATTACGAACTGTTGTAGGTTAAATGCAATTAAGAAATTGGCATCAAGTAATGGAAATGAACTACAGTGGCTAGAGAAAAGTGAGACTGTTGTGAAAAAGTACCTTGAAAGACTGAGCGAACGTAACGGCAGCAATTTGACTTTGGAAAGTTTGTGTGAACAGGAAAGAAAACGCAAGTCATCAGACAATGTACTGCTTCCAAAGAATAAAAAACATCTGAAAAAAGCTAGTCCAGTCGACCATTCTTACAGTGAGAAAGCTGTTCGTTCTGATCTTCAAAATACAGTTCAGGTTTAAATTGTTATAGTATTTTTTAATTTTAATACCATCTAAAACCACGTTGGTATTAATCTCAACACTGTCATTTCATAATGACAAAGTAAGTTAAGAGTATTCAATTTCTAAATCTAGTATCGACCAGAGGCAACACTCATACACAGGTGCTTACAGTAAATTAATTATGGAGTCCCATTCGCGTATACTTGTGACACATAGCTGTGAATAGGGTTCCTACCTTCATTTTTTGTGTTAGTTATGTCTGAAAACATCGCTGTTTTCCTTTTACTTTATCCTTCTGGCTACTTATATCAAATATTTTTATTTTGCTGTACTGTTTTTGTACAAACATTTTCAGTGCAAAAAACTAGCAAAAGTCAGTGGGTAATCTAGGCTAGGGGTCAGTGTTTTTTTTTGGAAAGTTACAAAATATTCATGTATGCCTTACTTGTTCACTTGTACAGTCCCTCATTTTTATAGCTATGTGTATCACATTCTGTTATCGGAGTTATCAGCCTGTGAGGTGCCTCCCCCCCAAAGGTGAGGGAATTTTAAGGGGGCACTGTAAGCTTGTTTAAAAACAAGATCAGTAATAACATGTGCGTATGTGCGCGCACACGCACACACACACACACACACACTTTAATATATATAGGTGGGGGTGCAGGTACATGTAATTTTTTAAAGGGGAATCTCAGATCTTAAAAGAGGGAATCTCTGTTCTGTACATCGTAAACTTGAATTGCAGTAGTAACAGAGTAACAGTTTGACATGTTAGGTGCATTACACAGATTGTATCAATACAGCTAAAACAAATAAGGGTGACAGTAAGAAAAATTCTTTTACTTCGTAAAAGACAGTATCTTTAGAAGTGGTTATTAATTATTTGATTATGTTTATATTAAGACTATATGTTGAATGTACCACTTTTGGAAGACCGTAGAAACATTCAGTTGTTACAACTTGTGCCATACTGCACTTAGATTCTTAGCTGAGGTGGCCAGTTGTTAAACGGTCATGTTATTCTATGAACTATGGCATTAGTCTTGCTAATGAAATGCCTGTTAAAGTAATGAAATTATTGACATGATGAGTGTACTAATTATCACATGGACATTATGTTTATTTGAAATATCTGTGACCCTTTAGTGTGGATACAGTAGACTTATTTCATTTGATAGGAGGGAAAATAATTAGGACCTAATAAATGCTGTATAGCATTGTGTTGAGTATTCACTGTTTGTAATCTAACTTGATGTATTTTTAACAACACCAAATGAATAGAATATTTTTATATTTCTAGATATCTCCAGTTTCGCACGATCCTTTGTTAACAGCACATGACAACCAGCTGCTAAGTTTAGATTCTTCTGTTGCTGAAATGGAGCTTACATTTCATTCTGACATACCTCTTCAAGTAAGAAATGTAAAATTTTGTATTAGTGTTATTGTGTCATACTTCATTGTATTCTATTATATCATATAACATGAAGTATTCTATTATATGGCATCTACAAAAGATTGTGTTATATTTTTTGATATTGTTAACAGCATTAACAGGATGTGACAGAGAGAAAAATTATATTATTTAGTCATATTTGTTTTGCCATTCCCATTTAAAAAATAATCAGTTAAATAAAATTAAATGTATTCTTAAATATTGCTGAAAAAGAATAAAATATATGTATGCATCTACTTTGTATACGTTACACAGCAAAGAAAATATAAATTGAAAATTTTACATCCGCATGTTAAAAAAAAATAAATAAATAAAATAAACACTCTTTGATTTAAGGATTATGTGATGGAGATGGTGAATGATCTGAATCCTGTTGAAGTAATGACAGCACCTCTTGATGTCAGTCTTGATCAAGAAACACTTGTTGTTATAATTGGTCAATGAATGGATTTGTGTCTCAGAGGATGTAAGTGTTTTTTCTTTTAAGTTATAAAAATTTAATTGTAAGATATGTGGTCATGTTTATACGATTACTTGTGTGTTCAGTTAAAATGAATTTTAGAATAGTTGCTTATTTAATTATGAGAATGTTAAGTAATTCATATGCTTCTGCAGCTGGTACTTTGAAGATTCTGTTAGGGTTTGTTTTATGTCACTTTCTATTACATACCTTTGTACGTATCTTATTTCACTCCTTTACAAAAAGATTTTCAGATTCCATGTGCACAACACAAAAAATAAAGTATGGTACAAGCATAGTTGTATGTTTTGTGTCAGTAATAATTACTTTTAATATGTTGTGTGAAGAAGAAAACCCTTTCACAAGAAAGGTGAAATGACTTCAGCTTCAGAAGACAAATGGGTTTGAGTAATGTGACTACAGGAAGTCCCTGAGTTACAGACTTACAAAGCCCCTGGCTTATGAACTTTGGAGTTCTAGACTTTCCTTCCTTTTCTGTTGCTTATGGCTATCACATTGTTGTGCATTTGGTTTTCTGGTTATAAAATTTGTTCAGTTATCAACACATATCTTTAGTGTGTTTTAACTCTGTTTTTGTCAAAGTTCTCTAAGGCTATTCTTCAAATTATTGTGAAAGTACATTCCAAGTGGTGTGCATTATTAGTATACATACTCCTTGTCTTTATGTTTTTACTTTATAATATTTCTGTGCTTTTGTTTCTAATTTTAACATTTACAAATTAACAGTTTTGTATGTTGTATGGGTCTATTACAGATGCTTGCCATTATGTGTTCCTCATAGTTTTAGTAGTAATAAAGGTTTGTACCAGAATTTACAGCGAAAAAAAATGTATTTAATCTAATATACCTTATGTGTGCAGTAATTTGTGGCAATACAGAATACATTGTAAACAAACATATTTGCAGAATTGTGGTATTTTATTCTTCAGATTATTTGACAGTTATTTTTCTGATTTTTTAAAAGCTCAACCCTTAGATTATTCATATAATTCAGTTATAATATAATAATTTGAAACTATATTACTTTGTTCAAATAATAAAGCTCTTACCTTCGGGTTCGGGTCCAGAGTCGTACAGACGAAAACAGCTGTAGAAGGGATTATTTGAGATATACGGTATAAAAATTACTACACAGTTTATGCTAAAACAAATTGCTTCTGGTTTATTATGCAAAATAATTACTTCGTCTCTCTTTTATGACACTTAAATTTCTTCTTTCTTTTCTGTTATATTAAAATAATCATTGCAGGAGTAACAATTAGTAAAAATCAAACAAATTAACAAGATGAATATTTCTTACTTAACTAGCTTATGACAACTATGGTATACCACAACTATTTATTTTTTGCAATGAACCAATACGTGATTTAACCCCACACTCACACACATTCGTTCTTTGAGATCTCTGATATTCATTTTAAATTTACAATTTATTTATGTTGAATTATACTCTGGAAAAAAGGGTAAAATGATTTTAGTTAAAACTCAGTTGATACTTAACGACTGAAGAACTGCGCTGTGTTGCACCTTTGCTGTGAATGCACTGGTTTTTTGGTTAACACACCATGAATTGGTTTTGACACTGTTTAACTGCGGTACTGTTGTTGATTGGTTCGTATTATGTTGATGCGTCACTATTATTTTAATCCACTTTAGAATAACATTTCTTTTTATTTTGTCGGCCGACATAACTTTTTGAACACTTAGATCTTTTAGGTTGGCCGCGCGTTATACTGTTTATACGCTTTTTTATACTAGTTTTAGTACTTTAAAAGATAGGCCGACTATTAATTATTATTACGGCCTATCTTGCACCCGAGGCCACCGTTTAGTTATCTGAACTGTATGGTGCTGCTAGCTGTCTGTTGTACACTCTCTGATGACAGGCTGCACACTGTTTCACTAGGACTGCTGCTTGGGCAGTTATGCAATGCGTCTAGACTGTTGTTTAGACTAACAGTATATATTGCTGGTTACTGGGGCACCTCACAGGTGAAGACTGACAATTTGAAAATTAACTAAATTGATGCAAAATAAAATTAAAACTATGGGATCACCCACTTCTGTACCGTTACAATACCCCCCCAATAAGAGGTTGAAGGCCGAAGCGTTCAAACTCTTATTGCCTAAAACCTAAGAGGATCAGTGAGGATATGGCACCGCAACCCCCCTGAACTCTTTACTAAAATCATGGGTTCTTACCCCCCTGGTCTGGCGACTGTGGCAGCACCCATCCGCTCTTACTGGACTTCTCTGTTCGAGATCCCAACACCATAAGCTCGGACAGATACCCGCCACAGTATCACCCGACTCTGAAACATTCAATTAAAAAATCAACAAACGGCCTTCCATCATTCCATATCCCACAACTGATTTGTTTCCTCTTAGCCGTACTGATTTATTTTCAAAGTACTGGTTCTGTTTAAAAATAATAATATAAACTTACAGTCTACTTACAGTTCAATCATATTACTTAAATAATACTCCCCGTGTAATATTACCCCTCCAAAATAACACTTTAATTATACAAGTTATCCTTAATTTCTATTATATAAACAGTTATATGTACATCTTTTTTTTTTCAAAACACTATCTCCGCTTGAACGTTTCCTTTAGTTTTCAATATTAAATGAATATTTTAATCATTATTTTTTCATCAATTATTTAATCTATCGTTCAAAATAAATTTAAATTTATTATTAAAAATCATCTTTTCAATTGATTTAATTATCAAATTAATTTAATTATATTTAATTCCACAAACTCTAAGGTACAGTAGTAATTGCCTCAAAATTTCCATCTTATTTGTTCAAAGCAAGCTATTAATTGCATTACAATAAAAGGCTACCTCCGTTTCAACACGTCTTTCATTTCATAATAAGGTTTACTCATCAGAATACTGATTCATCAGACTACAACAGTTATCAACTTCAACACCTGGCTGTAAACATTAGTCAAAACATACACCACACCTGTTTACATTAACAGTTGTCTGCAATACTTGTTTTATAAGCACTGTTATAAACACTCCCGCAGTCTAAACATTCTGGTTACCACTACTAGCACATACACGTCCTACAAATTTTTTGTTTCTATAAATCTTTTAGTTAACATATTTATCTCTTATTTGTTCCAATTCGGATCAGATATAATTTTGCTCCATTAATAAAATTGACGTTTATTAATTAATAAAATAATTAATAATCTCCACTTAAAACAGTTTAACTTTAGTTATATTATTTAAAACACTTTTAATACAAACACAATTCAAAATTACTTCATTATTACCTCTTATTGATTATTTTAGTGAAATAAAATATTATTATTTATTATTATACCTTTTCCTCTCCTTACAAACATATGTTACACATAAGCTATAATATACATTGCAACAGAATACTATTAACACAATACATGTTTATACCGTGTATCTCAAATAATCCCTTCTGCAGCTGTTTTCGTCTGTACGACTCTGGACCCGAACCCGAAGGTAAGAGCTTTATTATTTGAACAAAGTAATATAGTTTCATTGGCGCCCGAACAGGGACCCGAGTAGTATATATTTGAACAAAGTAATATAGTTTCATTGGCCCCCGAAACAGTGACGCGAGTGTAGGTTTTACATCTTACATTTGCCAGACCTAATTAAGCTGCAGAACGGGTTATTTGGAAGTGAGGGTGATTATTGTGTAGTTTGCTAAGCATACATTTACAAGTATATATTTACTCAAAATGGAGAGTCACAGTGATACAGTCAACAACGTTGACTTGACTAGTACAATTACAGACAATCAAGTAAAAACAATAATAACTGAAACTGTAGTAAACGAGATAAGCTTGACTGAGTCAGTGATAATGATGTTGCGAGTCAATCGACACCGGTTCAGGCTAAAAAAGATGATAGTTATAAAATGTTTGAAAGATTACAAGCAATGCTAGAGGTAAATTTTAATGCCATAAATAGTCGTTTTGACATGAATGATACCAAATTCAATGAACAAAATACAAAGTTTGAAACTATGAGTAGTGATATAAATAAACGTTTTGACATGAATGAGACTAAATTAAATAAACGATTTGACATGAATGATGCCAAATTTGAACAATACAAAGAACAGAATATGAAATTTGAAAATAGCGTAAATGTAAAGCTTGATGAATTAAATAATTCATTGTGTAGTATTGATGAACGACTTAACGAAATATGTAGAGAAACAAAAAGAGAAACAGATGAGTTAAGAGAGAGTGTGTGTGTGTGATAGACAATAAAGCAGACAATAAATGTGAATCAAATGTGGTATCAAAAAGTGATACAGTAGACAGTAGTAGTGATATTGAGAATAGAAATGTAATTGATCATAATGAAAGAGAGTATAGAGGTAGTTTAAGTGTAGAGGGTGAAAAGAGGGCAAATTATTCTTGTGAGACAGGTGAAGAAAAAGTTTCACCAGTATTGTTGGAGGACAAAGGTTCCTCGTTAGTTTTTGTAGAAGACAAAAGGTCTTTAAAGTGTCAAAGAAATTATTTGTGTTTATCTGGTAAAACCAGATGTTGTAGTAATGTTGTGTTGCCCTCTGTATGGAATGAGAATGTGAAATGTTGGGAGAAATACTGTGATGAGAGAATTAGAGAGAGAGAAATAGAAATATTTAAGTTGAATAGAGATTATGAAATACTAGTACAGAATTTATGCATGAAGAGAGAGGAGCAAATTGATTTACCTTATAAAATAGAGTTTGATAATTATTTTGATGAATATGATGAGAAAACAAATTACTTGATGTTGAATAAAAACATTGACGGAGACTTTATAAAAAATACCAATGTCGACTTGATTTATGATAAGATAATTTTGGGGGTAACCCTATATATTATTATTTTGGTAAAAAGGAAAAAATAAGTTCTTATGGTTGTAAAACAAAAAACAGCCGTATGTTGTGTATCACCAAAATTGAAAAGTGTCATATACAGAAAAGACTAATTTTTGATGATGGAGGTTGAATATAAACAATGAATGGACAGTTTTAAATATTCTAGTTTATGGTAATGACCCGGCTGATATAGATATTGAAGTACGGCAAATAATAATTGGATATGACAAAAATTTGTAAATAAATAAATGTGTTAATGTTAAATGTATGCAGTTTGTCATCAGAGAGGGTACAACAGACAGCCAGCAGCAGCATACAGTTCAGATAGCAAAACGGTGGCCTCGGGTGCCAGATAGGCCGTAATTAAGAGTCGGCCTATCTTTCAATCTTTTACATTACTAAAACAAGTACAAAAAGTGTATAAACAGTAGCGCGCGGCCAACCTAAAAGATCTAAGTGTTCGAAAAGTTACGTCGGCCGACAAAATAAAAGGAAATGTTATTCTAGAGTGGATTAAAATAATAGTGACGCATCAACATAATACGAACCAATCAACAACAGTACCGCAGTTAAACAGTGTCAAAACTAATTTAGGGTGTGTTAACCAAAAAACCAGTGTATTCACAGCAAAGGTGCAACACAGCGGAGTTCTTCAGTCGTTAAGTATCAACTGAGTTTTAACTAAAATCATTTTACCCTTTTTTCCGGAGTATAATTCAACATAAATAAACATAATTCAACACAATAATTGTAACGGTACAGAAGTGTGTGATCCCATAGTTTTAATTTTATTTTGTATCAATTCAGCTTTAGTCTTTCAATTGCCAGACTTCACCTGTGAGGTGCCCCAGTAACCAGCAATACACTGTTAGCCTAAACAATTGTCCAGACGTATTGCGTAACCGCCCCAGTAAGCAGCAGTCCTTGTGAAACAGTATGCAGATTGTCATCAGAGAGTGTACAACAGACAGCCAGCAGCAGCATACAGCGCAGATAGTTAAATGGTGGCCTCGGGTGCAAGATAGGCCGTAATAAAGAGTCGGCCTATCTTTTAAAGTATAACAAGTATAAAAAAGTGTATAAACAATTGGTGACTATGATTTTAGTTAAAACTCAGTTGATACTTAACGACTGAAGAAATCCGCTGTGTTGCACCTTTGCTGTGAATGCACTGGTTTTTTGGTTAACACACCCTAAATTAGTTTTGACAACTGCGGTACTGTTGTTGATTGGTTCGTATTATGTTGATGCGTCACTATTATTTTAATCCACTTTAGAATAACATTTCCTTTTATTTTGTCGGCCGATGTAACTTTTCGAACACTTAGATCTTTTAGGTTGGCCGCGCGTTATACTGTTTATACGCTTTTTTATACTAGTTTTAGTACTTTAAAAGATAGGCCGACTATTAATTATTATTACGGCCTATCTTGAACCCGAGGCCACCGTTTAGTTATCTGAACTATATGCTGCTGCTAGCTGTCTGTTGTACACTCTCTGATGACAGGCTGCACACTGTTTCACTAGGACTGCTGCTTGGGCAGTTATGCAATGCGTCTAGACTGTTGTTTAGACTAACAGTATATATTGCTGGTTACTGGGGCACCTCACAGGTGAAGACTGACAATTTGAAAATTAACTAAATTGATGCAAAATAAAATTAAAACTATGGGATCACCCACTTCTGTACCATTACAAATTCTCCTTAGTTTTATTCTTTAAAGGCAAACTCACATCTACGACTCTAATAACACATTGCTTTGATTCACCGGCCACTTTAAAAACATCACTATTTATGCCGTCCAAGGTTGCAAGATTGCTCCATGGCTTTCTCAGTGCATGCCGAGTAATTGACCAGTCTCTGGAAGGTATACAACTCTGTATGCCATTTAACTATGAAGCCAGCTGACCTTGTAAATATCGTGCCATACAAGGTGTCTGTATCATAGATGTAAGGCTTACCTTCCTTAAGCCTGTAAAAATCCTTTTTCCACTTTCAGAGCACCTTCTCGTTACACTCATAAATACCTATTTTTTTGACTCAAGATAACCCTTTTTTTTTGTCTTGGCCACTTTCAAGACATTATCTCTTAAATCTCTTGTACACTCATAAGCATTCATAATGTCTATGCCAAGAATCACTTTATGGACAATGTCTGTAATGAGCAGTTTAAGGCTAAGTTCAAGGAAATCAAGATGTAAAGATGCATCAGCCTTTCCTAATATGTTTCTCTAATAGCTGTGCGATAAGTTAGTTGCAGTTGTATGGTAAAAGAGCTCAGTTGATAGTGGAGGTGGCTAACTGTACACGACACACAATGGACACTGTAGAATCTGTATTAGTGGTAATGGTTTGTCTTCAGTGAGTCTTTTAACAAAGAAGTTCCATCTTAAATTCTGAAATGTAGAGACTCTGTGCTCTTCAGGATCTTTACTCCCCAGGTCGGTGTGTTCTTTCTGTTTTAAAGTCTTTCAATAATCTGGAAGATGGCCACTTTTCCCATATATGTAGCACTTGGAGCCTTCTGTCTTGTTGCCATGGTTTGAAAAATCTTTGTGGTGCTATTGACTTTTTACATTGTTTTTCAGAACCATCCATATCCATATAATTTGTACCTTACAACAGTCTTGTGTTATTGGAGTCTTTTGACTACATTATGGTGACATTACTTTAATAGTATAGTATTAATTATAGTATATAATAGTGCCAAGATTGCAGACTTGGCAGCTTCTACTGCCAACTGAAAAACAGCAGTGTCTCAGCTATTCTGATACCACGTCAAACATAAGACATGTAATTTATCTCTGACACTGTCTATGAAGTAAGAAAGAAAACCATGCTAAGAAGTCTTCCCATGTTTCATGATAATCCAGCCTAGTTAGTTGGTAGAGACACTTGTTTCAAAATCCTGGAGGCCTGTTTTCAGTTGAGCTTAATACATTTATACAGATGCTGGCCCCCGTACCACAATACCGGAGTTTTTATTAGTTCACTATAGGTGTTCTGCCTAACAGGTATTACTTTCTATAACAGCTTTGCAATAGGCCCTTTAAAAGCAACAATGAGTGAAAGGCCTTTCTCTTCTTCCACCATTTATTTAAGGAAGCAGCAGCCTTGGTGTGAACTGGCCCCACCTACAGATTATAGCACTTTTTCGTTACTGTTATTTTCTGAATTTTTTGTGTTTATTAATGGCTCTGTATTCCCTTTCCTTAATTGTTCGACTTCAGCTTTACTTTGCTCTCTCATATTCACAGTGGACTCTTCTACTGCAATGGATATTTTTATTAACATTCTTGATGTTTTTTAATATTTTAATTATTTTCTTGATATTATTAATATTCTTGATATTGATATTTTATTCTTCTATACCTGAACCAGATTTTCCACTTCAGGTAGTTTTATCTTTTGGCTACTCAGGTTTGCATGTAATTCATCCAAGTCACCACATTGAAGTCCCAATTATATAGTAGTATTCTCTTGCATGTGTTTTTGTTCCTGTCTCAATGCTTTTGTGTCTTCTTTTTCATGCTTCCTTTTCTCATTATGTTGTTTTTCTGCTTCTTCTGCTTTCTGTTAGTAATCTTCAGTCTGCTATTCATCTGCTTCCAACAGCTGTGTTTTCTGGGATTCCTCCTCTTGTTTTTCCTAATGTCATGTTGCTCATAGAAGACGTCTCTTTCTGTTCCATAGGTGTACTGTTGTTCTTGAAGTGCAGATTCTAATAAACATATCTTGCATGACTCATTCTATAAATGGCTCACCGATCATTT
This sequence comes from Magicicada septendecula, assembly GCA_034769895.1. Taxonomy (NCBI): domain Eukaryota; kingdom Metazoa; phylum Arthropoda; class Insecta; order Hemiptera; family Cicadidae; genus Magicicada; species Magicicada septendecula. The sequence continues at coordinate 256,779,077 of CM068372.1, forward strand.
CATAAGTCTCCATTGCAGTTTTACTGAGTCTAATGCAGAAATTAATGTTAGCTGTCTGCTCGAGCTTGCAGTCTATACTGAAATTGCAAATGTGCCCTTACATGTATTCATATAAATTTGTAAAGCACAACTCCCAATGCTACTAGTGAAAGGCAATATTTATTTACTATAATGGTGCATGATCTGTATATATGGCAAATTCAGAATCCCGCACCAAAAAAGCTGCAGAAAATGTGTATTAAGAAGGCAGTGGTGTGAGTAAATGAGCGTGTGCATGTGAGAAAACAGGAAATACAAAAGAAAAACATTATTAAATGAAATTATAAAATAGCAGAGAATATTTATTTTGATGGTCAAGGGTTTTTGTGATAATTTTGGATGTAAATGCAAGTAATGGCATGTGGTGTCGATGCAAATAGCGCAGGACAGTACTTCCGTGGGGCGAAGTAGTTTGTCATATATCACCAGAACAGCACAAGATCGGGGGTAGTTATTGGGTTAAAACTGATATAGTATTTATGATAAAATTATGGTGTTTATACCAAAAATATTTTAAGTAAAGGTCGCCAGCCGAAACGAGGCAGCGAAAAAAAAGATCAGCCCCCATATGACAGTGGCATGAGAGGCAGTCGACAGTCACTCTCAGAACAATTTTGTTTTTGTGAGTATGCTGGTGTACAAGGTAGAGCAAAAATAAGCTTGAAAAGGTGGATAGTGCACGTGAGTTTGATCGAAAGCGTGTAGTTGGTAACAAGCAACAAAAGAAATAACAAATGGAAGTGGTGTATGTCGGAAATAGGTAATAAAATGTAAAAACCTTGGTATCGTTTTGCGACAACATGGCAGCACTGTACAGGTTTGAAGTGATGAATTAGGGAACATTAATTAAAACAGTAGATCTATAAAGTGAAGTCCGTACAAAGAGTGACATAAACTAAACAAAATTTGGGGGGGGGAGAGAGAGAGAGAGAGAGAGAGAGAGAGAGAGAGAGAGAGAGAGAGAGAGAGAGAGAGAGAGCTTGCCCAACAGAAGAGAGACATCCAACATCAACAGAAATTAAATTTAAATTTCTGGGTAATAAGAGAATAAAAACAGGTATGACTAGTCATACAAACAAATTTAGTAAAAATATAATGACCAAGTAAAAAGAGACATATTTCAAACAAAAAGTTGTGTGTGTGTGTGTGTGTGTGTGTGTGTGTGTGTGTGTGTGTGTGTGTGTGTGTGTGTGTGTGTGTGTGTGTGTGTGTGTGTGTGTGTGTGTGTGTGTGTGTGTGTGTGTGTGTGTGTGTGTGAGGGGGGGAGAAAATAAAGGGTCTTCAAATATTATAGTATATTAGTATAAAAATATTAAAGTGTTGTTGTTACTCTCGGCTTTTGGTGATAAAGATTTTTACTTTTTTTGTATTTTGTTGTGTGTTTGATGGAAGTAGAGGAGATGGAAGATTTGGTGGAAGAATTTAGAGGAGAATGAGGAGAGTTTATAAATTAAAAAACACATTGAAATCGAAGTAAGCAACTTGAGTTTTCTGATACAAATTTAATAAATATAATGAGTTCTTTTTGTCATTTGTTTTGTGTATTATGACCCCAACCTAACCTGTACTCAGGGACTTGTCTAAACGGACTTGGGTGTTTCCGTCTTCTGGTAAGTAGTTAGTGTTATTTTAGCATTTCCGTTATTAGTTGGGATTATGATATGGCTCTCACATGCATCTGTCAAGTGTGAGTGGCGACCTGGGCTATTTCAAAATTTGTTCCTTCACAGTATAGCATGTGCGTCCTCAGTTTTTATGCTTATATAACTAGTCTCGGAAGATACCACCTTGTATAGTATATTAAGTACTCAAGTTTTTCCTCTGGGCAGAGATGTAATCTGACATGCAAACAAGTTTTTGTATGATATTAATTTTTCTTTATAATATGTATTACAGTATTCGACTTGGATTTTTACATTATCACACGAAGAAAATATGATTTCTTAACTGCCACCTCTGCAGTTGACTTAGTATTCCAATGTACAATATTAAAGTCTTCAGAAATGATCTCAAGCCTTCACACCTTGATATCAGATCAGTAGTGCAGTATATAACTGAAGACTTGTACCCATTAACAATAACACTGAATAGGCCCTTCTCTATTCAGACATCCATAAAGATACTGAAACAGAAAACACAAACAATTGCTCCCCTCCTTCCATTTACGTTTAAAAAAAAAATTCTGACTTGAATTATGTATTTTGGCTGTTTTCTTTCTTACTACAGAGTATGATGGATAGAGGTTAGTCACCTCTTATTTTGTTAATATATCAAATATAACTATTTAAGCTTTCAGAATAAGGGGAAAATTTATAGAAGAAGTGGGGGGCAATGCCAAAGCTTAACATATTATATGGACATCTTAACATGAGGCCCACCATACTGCATCCCATTAGTTATGCCACTGGGTTAGGTTACCTATATGAGAACTCCCATATGTTTGATCTTCAGGTCAGACTACTCTCACACATCAACATTAATACTAGACAGTTTATTGTGTGCTGAATCTAAAGCTATCATCTTGTAATTGTTTATAGTTCATTGTAACATGTAAACATTGTTAACCATTTCTATATGATGGTGCCTTCTGTCTGCCCATAACAAGTTCCATAGAAAAGAATAAATCAAAGGTGTTTTTTGTGTCATTTAATTTTTATTTTATTCTTTTTTTTCTCACCTACAAACTTCTCTACTAAATAAATTATTGTGTGTTCTAAGTTACGCAGAATGTAAATTACCTAGTGTTTTTTGGAAGCAGGTAGAAAATTAAATGAACAATAAAATAAAATTGTTTAATAAAATATATAAAAAGTATATACAAATATTTAAATTCATAACACTAACAATTATGTAATCAATAAGTATACATTTACAACTACTATATATATATATATATATATATATATATATATATCACATAAATGTTAAACACTAATATTAAGCAATATTATCATCAGAGGATACATAATTATCATTAGTGCTGTTTGATGTAATTCGTTTGCTCATGTCATCTTCAATTTCTTGCAGTGGTTTGTTCATTGTTTCAGGTAAACAGAAATAAAGAAACAACATTCCAGTAAGAGCAACAATACCATATATTGCAAATGCACCAGAAATGTCCAATGTTGAGATCAAAATTGGAGATGTCTTTACAACAAGAAAAAACATTAAGAAACCAAAACAAGAAGTACTTCCACTACCTATTTCTCGCAGACTTGCAGGAAATACCTGAAATATAATGAACCACAAATATAAGTTTATAATTTCATGATTATAAAAGACTGCACTTATTTTAAGCTATTGTGATATTTTGTAACTTGTGCTAAAAGATATTAAATTTTTTTAATTACGGTTTTTTATTTAATTTTTGCACATACTCAACATACAATCAACATGGTTGTACAAACGTTATAAATTCTTCTGAACTCTAGGAATTAAATTTACTGGTTTAAACTATGTAAAATATTATTTGAGGTAGGTGCTTCAAATGTTCTGGAAATTCATGATTGTCAATTTTCATGATAGTCAAATTTATGTCATGAATGGTCTATTCATGACATAAATTTGACTTTATATACTTGGCACTTCATGTGTCTTTCATAAATCAGGCTGCAATATCATGAAATTATATCTTAAGATCATAGACACTTTAATTTTATGAATTTTTAATTGTGTGGTTTTGTTGTCTTTTCTGAAGCTGCTGAAATTCAAGAAATACATAAATAAGCATTTGATAAAGAAGTATCAGGACATGCACATAAGTATGACTTCAGGAATTTTTGCTTAAAACGTATTCGGACCAATGTAGAATAAAGGGTAAGTGACTGTGTGAGCTCTTAACAGAAAATCTCAAAATAATGTGTGATTTTGTGATTGAATATGCTATGTTATTTTTAGCTTTCATGCGGAATCAAACTAACTTGTGGCATTTTGTTCCTTTTGTGCTTTATTGAACATGATTTGCTGCACATGTATGTCAGAATTCCACAACAAGAGCCAGAAGGAACATTTAGTTCTCAATACATTGAGCTTTGCCTTAGAAACAGTATGATCTTTGAGATAAAATTGAAGTTGCTGCTGAGATAAGATTGAGGGTGACTGCTGAAGGAGGTTGACGTAAATGTAAATAAATGGTTTTCAGTAATTCTTTCTGAAACTAAACTGAAGTACTTCCTCCCAAGGATATTAATATAATAAGAAGTTAGTGCTGTAACAGGGAATTTTACTCAGCATTTTGCAGAGTACAATTTTTGTATATGATATTGAACATCTGACTGGATGGAATTTTTGTGCGCAACTTGGGCTTAGGAAAGTCCATATTTTCTAATGTCATTTCACTTACTAAAAAAGAGTGCAGGAGCTACAGTTTTAGTACAGAAGAGTCAGAAAAAAAAAACAGTTTTTAGCATGGGGTCTGAGTAAACGAGACACTATACCCCACAATCAACAGTCACAGTTTGAACACCAGGGAGAAAAGGTGCGGCTCAATTCAGTAGGCCATGAATTACTGCCTACTGGCAATTGGCGATCAGTGTAATTGAAATTGTAACAGCTGTAATAATTGAAGAATTGCCTTTCAGCCATCAAAAATTCAAACAGTATAAAATTTGAAACAGTAAAAGAAAAAGTAAGTGTAAAACTAAAAACAGAGAAATTAGCAGAATAAGTGTGGAACAATGAAAATATGGCCATGAATTGTGTGTGATTAAACAAAGGAATTTTGGACCATGTTTGAAGTCAAGCTAAATTAACAATGACTAAGAAACATTATGCACAGTTATACTAATAGACAAAATTTAAATAACATTGAGGGATATGGTGCAGTAAATGAGGAAATAAACCATACTCGTGGGGCGAGAGGGCATTAACGTTTTTGTAAGAAAGCGAAAGAATGGAAAATGATGGCTGGAGGGGGGGGGAGTGAGAGAGAGAGAGAGAGAGAGAGAGAGAGAGAGAGAGAGAGAGAGAGAGAGAGAGAGAGAGAGAGAGAGAGAGAGAGAGAGAGAGAGAGAGAGAGAGAGAGAGAGAGAGTAAAAAGAAAAGTGCTGATTTGCCTTGATTTTTAAAATGGACTTTAAATTAGGGTAGTTGAGTAAGGCTTAAAGAGAATTTCTTTTAGATTTTTACTCTAACAAAATGTAAGGCTAATTTTACACAACGGTTTCATCCATACAGAAAAAGACTGTACGACGATGCTTTCATACTACATGGTTGTTTGCCATCGCAATGGTTCTGTCACATTGTGTTCTCAACTTTGTTCAGTAGCGGTTGCAGTCAACTCAAAATAATCGCTAACATATCATTGCGATGTGGTTGCTGCACCATCGTCAAAGGTGTAAGAGGTGAGACTGGATTTATTGTGTCCATCTCATCTATCAAAGGAGGGATGAAATTGCTTCATTTCCGCACTGTTTGAAATTCTATAACTATTTTCGTACATCAGTTTCATCTTTCAATGAATTGATTAACAAACTAAAGGATGTTCTTCAGCGTCAAAATACAAAAACAAGAAATTATATTCAACCTGTTCAACTGTAAACTGTGACATTGAAATAAGTAAAATACATTAGTAGTAAAAACTTGGTAATTTATGAAAGGCCTTTTATCATTCAGTGATGCTTTTCTGGAAATTCAAACAACTGTTTCTACATCGAATAGAGTAATACCCCAGAGTTACACGATAGATGGGCCCGATGAAGAGTGCACAGTTCGGATTCGCATAAGTTGGGGTACAACTTTGCATATAAATACATATAAATTTTAGTTAATTAATATCAAAGGCTAACAAAAATACTTGTTTAAAAGAAAAGCATGTAATAAAAATTGTAGTTTTTCATACATAGTAATAGAAAATAGTATTAAATAAAAGTTTTACACAAAATGAAGTTATTTAGACATTGATGGCTTCATAAAATCTAACAGGCTCGTCTAACGACACGTCTTCTTTTTTCATGCAAAATTTCTTCGTAGCAAGCTAATAATTTCTTAATCCCTTGCCTTGTAGCTGTAACATGCTCTTCCTTAGAGTCTATATCGTCTAAGATTTGTAATCGTTTTTCAATTGAGTTAAGACCTTCTGTTAAGCTTGTAACTGTCATGTGTTTTTCTGGTAGAACTGCGTCTGAGGTTTTGGCTTCTTCAGCACCATTTTGCTCACGCATTTTTATGAGCTCGCCAGTTGTCAGCTTCTTGCTACGTGAGTCCAACAGCTCACTGACATCATCACTATCAGATTCATCAGATCATCATCAGAGTCTAATTGCCTGGTAATACTGCCAACTTCTTGTACTGTATGAGCGACTGTATGAGTGACTTGATCAGTTTCAGGCATGACTTGAGATGTGTTATGATTTTAAATACATAAACTTTTAAGTAGTCCTCACTAATTAAATATCTGTGTCACTGAAAAAGTGACTGGAAATTGATGAAAGTAGATTATAAAACCTGTTATATATGGCTTCACACACACACACACACACACACACACACACACACACACACACACACACACACACACACACACATACACACACACACATACGTTTATAGAGGCTATGTATAAATTTATATATTTTATATACCGTGTTTATAAATTTTAATATGTATATATTTATAATATGTGTAGAATACTTGTTGCTACATATAAAACACGCTATAAACTAATAACCTAAAAACACACTTTATACATAAAACTGAACTGACGGCATAGATGGAAAGTACATGCAGGCAACTCTACCGTACAGCAAAAATCCGTGTGAAACCACGCACACAACATATACCACTGTGTTCATAGTGACGGCGTGGCTGCTGTCCCTCACAGTGGCAATGGATGGCTGCAAACGGCTATTGCGGTGTGTTTTTCTCGGGTTGAATGCTGCTGTGCCCTTTTTCATTCCACTGTGTACAAACTGCCAATGGTTTTTTTCTGTATGAACGAAACTCCTGTGTGAAAGGGGCCTAAGATGTTTGCACCATTAGCTGCACTTTTATAGGTTATCTTGTTATGGATTAATGAGTATTTTGTTGAATACAAAATTATTGAATATTATTTTGGTATCACTGTTTTTATTGCGTGTTTTATTAAAGTGTTTATTTTTATTTCTTTTGTAATTCAATCTTTGTTAAATTTCAATATTTAACACATTTAATTTAGATAACAGATATGTGATATAATGAATGAGTTTGGTAAAACAAGTGATAAAATGATTGAAAATTTTAAATGATCATGAATAAAAATTATACATCGAAAAATGAATATGAATTAAGTTATTTTGAACATCACCTTATCTCAACTTAACCTGTGCTCAATGAGTTTGCTTATTGGCCTGATAATTTATTTTAAGGGAAAATAGTGTTTTAGATTGTTTCAATGGGGATTAAAAAGCAGCCTCACATACCACCTGTAAAAATGTGGGTGGCAACACTAGTTTTTTTTTTTTTTTTTTTTTTTTTTTTTTTTTTTTTTTTGGGGGGGTGGTTATAGGTCTTGGGACCTCACAGTAGTCCTAACCACTACAGTGTGACTCTTATATGTATATTGATGGATCCCCACTTATAGAAAACTACTGTACATAACTTGAGATGTGTTATGATTTAAAATATAGTTAGTGCAGAATACAGGACTAAGAAGTTAATTAAAACAATAAAATATTAGCCTTAACATAAATCAAACAAAATAGAGTACCTGATAGAAAGTGCAAAGGAGTATGATTTAGAACTGTAGGGAGTCAGAATTTTAAGTCTGTGACCACAGCATTGAATAAGTCAGGCACAAACCAAAAACAAAAACAAAAACCAAAAACATTTTTGTGGGTTTGTGGTTTTTTATATAAAGGGGCATGAATGACCAGATCAGTCAATACAATTGTCAAATGGGGAACTGTGGACTTGAAGAAAGATTATGAAAGAACTAAGAATGGTTATCAGAATCAGAAGCATTCGGACAGAGGAGAAAGTTGTTAATTGACAGAATATCAGAAACAAAGGCTGCGTGTTATAGAAAAAGCTGGACTGAGGAAGAGCTGTGTTATGTCATCAGGCTGTGAAATGAAAGGGATAATAGACCAGATCCAACAACTCTACAATGTTGTGGTTAAACAAGAAAATAGGACCTATTCAAGATACTAGAGATCTTAGAAGAATGTGGTGTATAAGATGCCCAAAAAATGTTGACAAACTTTTGTGACAAAGTTTTTCTTTCTTTCATTTTATAATTTTATGTGTATGGTTGTATTCAAACTGTAAGTTTTTTTTTCGAACTGAGACATAAATTTTTTGTTTTTACAAAATATCTGAAAATAGAATTTATTTCCTCATCATTTTCTTTGTCTTTCATCACAACCTTAAAATAATTCTATATCATGACTATAATAATCTTATTCCATGGGTCTGATTCTCAAAATAAATTATGTGAATTACTTAAACATTACTAATTCACCATATTATAACTATATGCAATTATTATTAAACTGCCTTAACAATATCTATATATTAATACGTGAAGAGAAAACTTTGTACCCCTTTTTAAGCATATTGCGCGCACGGAGGAGTGTGAGATTTGGCATAGTTAAAGTTTATATGGAGAAGGAGTGCAGAAAGCTAAAATTTATATATAATATCTGTTACAAATACATTAAATAAAATAAAATAAAATAAAACATTCATTTGCACTTGAAAATTCATTTAAACTTTTTCAAACAATGGTAATTGTTAAAAATAAAATAATTTTGTTGCCAGGCAACAATAGTCTGTGGAGTGTATGTCAAGGCAAAAAAGCGTTTATTTTATATTTTGTATATTAGATATCTGTGTTTTATATATTAATGTGCAGTTGAAAGTGAAATACAGCTTGCTTAATATACACCTGTCCCAAAAGGAAAATTTTGTAGCAGCAATTTGAATTGACTTACACTCGCCTAATTATTATTGGTGGTTTCAAAAAAGTGAGTACATTTTATTATTTTTAAATTAAACCCTGTCTAATCTTAGTTTCAGTAATTTCATTACATGTTTTTTTTTACATTCAGATATTTGCACCTACTTCCATTATGCCTCGACATAGAACATTGACGGGTCGGAGTGAGAGAAAAAGAAGAAGGAATATATATTCGCGTGAAAGTCAAAATGATAACAGACCAAATGCAAATTTAAATAGTGTAAATAGTATAACATTGACGGGTCGGAGTGAGAGACAAAGAAGAAGGAATATATATTCGCGTGAAAGTCAAAATGATAATAGACCAAATGCAAATTTAAATAGTGTAAATAGTATACAAAATGATGAAATTATTTTGAGGGATACATTTAAATGCGCACTGAATGTCATTCCAAGAAATTTTAATACTTTTGATTGTGGATTAATGCATTTACAATGCAGGTTTTGCAATGCAAAACATTTCGAATCTGAGGTCACTTTAGGTGAAAGGACTGCATTCACTTCATGTTGTCATAAGGGTAAAGCAATATTACCGGCCTTAAGTCAAAATGAATACTTTAAATCATTGTATGATGGACTTACTTCAAATGAACCTTCAATAAAAAGAAAGTCAAAAAAAAATTCACGGAGTATTCTTGATACTCCCGTCGGATCTTTATTTCGTGAATGCGAAATTACATACGTTACTCTCGTTATCGGGAGATTCTTTTGTTTTGTTTGTCAGAAAGAAAGTTGAAATGAAAGAAAGAAAATTACGCTATACATAACATTTATTCATCGAAATCATTAGTACAAATGGCTAACCTATGAACAATTGGTCGATGGTAACTAAAATATGAAATGTAGGGCATAATCATCGGACTAAGTTGACGTACAAACGTTAAGTCGATTGTGGTGTTTCCAAGTGTAGTCGGAGAGGTTTGTACAAGTTGTAGATCGTATTCTTGTTGCATATATGAACGCGCCATTGACGGACCGATGTTACCGTCCGTACGAGTCTCAGTATTGTCATCCTGCATATCAATGAAATCGTCGTTGCTTTCTACGTCTATTGGACCACTTTCCAAATCCATTCGACACGATGACGAAGTGCTAGGTTGCTCCAAACGTTGTACGCACTCGCTACTTGTACTGGGCGCTCCACTTCCACCATCCAAATTCGAATTCTGGCGTCTTCTTTCCAATTCCTTTTGTTGCAATCGACGTAGCCGACGTTCTGTATTTGTAAGTCGTGGTGCACGTATTTTGTTCGGAGTTCCAGATTTTACAGCCTTCTTTCTCTTCTGAGGACGCGGCATTTTCACAATATCTCAATATTTTCTGCTTTCCAATGTTAATTTTATATTTCTTGTGTTATTAACATCTAACTCACGTTCTCAGCTCTCCGTAGACACCTCGATCACTAAAATCGACCAATTCGTTCCGGAGATACAACGAACTGAGCGCGCGCCGTGCCCACACAAGCCCTAATTTAGACCCCCACGCGCAGCGCTGTGACGTCACCGCGCAACCCCCCTCCGCTCGCGACAAACCATTTCCGGTAGTCGACAAAACGGGCTATCCAGTCATAGTTTTAGATATTCTGTAATCCTTATAGTTTTTGCACACGAGGCCCTCGAAAGTACACAAATATTGGTCGCGGCAAAACCTTACATGACACTGAGAACGAACCATAAGATGTTCATTCTCATTCACATCAAAAATTATTTTGAAAACATTCGTAAATACAATTCATCATTTGCTATGGTTAGCTCAGAAGCTAAAATTTCGGATACAGTTACGCGTGGAGTGTATCATTTTAAAATACATGATGTTTTTTATCACAGATCAGGTCCAATGACTGCTGGATATGGTCGCTCACCATATTATGGTCCAAAATCATTTGAGGATGTTAGAACATACAATGGAATTATACACACTTCTTTTGTTGAAGCGTGCCATGCTCGCGGCATTGCTTCAAATGATAATGAATGGCGCGAATGTTTAAATGAAGCAAAAGAATTACATTCACCAAAACAAATGCGAAATTTATTTGGTTACATTTGTGCATTAAATGTGCCAGCCAATGCATTGGCGTTATGGAATAAATTTAAAGTATATCTTAGTGAAGATTTTTTGAGAGATTACAACGAAGAAGTATCCTTTAATACAGCTCTATTAGAAATTGAAGATATTTTGAATGTTCATAATTTCTTGGATTTCGTTGTCCATGACGTGTCCGTTACTTAACTAAATATCACTATAATATTGACGACTCGGAACACTAAGTTTTTTATAAGTAAAAACGTAAAGTTTTACCTTACAGCCTAAACCGGCTTTCACCTATAGAAGGCTTCATCAGAGGCTGTCGTGAGTAGCGCTGTTCATCTTGTTGTTGGCGACGAGATAGTGTTTCAAAAGATCGAAGCTGTATGTGTGTGGTGAGATGTGTTCGAATAATGCGTGCGATTTGAATTGTGTCTGTTCGTTTAGGATGTCGTTTTTATTTGTTTTTGTGTGTTTGTATATTTCTAATTGTTCTAGAGTGTCTAGTTTTCGGCCTTTTGTGTGTACGTGTAGTATGTTCATGTTATTGTCGATGTTTTTATATGTGTGGTTTGCTTCAATGAGGTGGTTTGCGAAGGTAGATTCTGTAGTGGTGTGGAGTGCTTTTGTGTGTTCAATGTATCTCTGTTTGAAGCTACGTCCTGTCTGGCCTATGTAGAATTTATTGCAATTTGAACAATTTAGTTTATATACACCGGGTAGATCGAATTTGTTTTGTGCTTTGGGCATGCGTTTTGATAGTGTGTGTTCTGTTTTGTTAGTAGTTTTGTAAGCGATTCTGTATCCTGCTTTTTTGAATTTGTGGGCAATTTTTTCTGTTTGTTTGTTGATGTATGTTAGTGTTATGAATTTGTTGTTTTCTGTCTTTGTCTGTTGTTTGTTTTGTGTTTTGTGTAGGAGTTTACTGACTATTGTTCTGTCATAACCGTTAGATTCTGCTAGATATTTTATCGTGTTTAGTTCGTCTTTGTAGTCTATTTCATCTAAGGGGATGTTGTTAAGTCTATGTATCATGGTTCTAAAAGCAGCTAGTTTGAGTTGTATTGGGTGATTGGAGGTGTTGTGTATTAGTGTGTCAGTTTAGTTGGTTTTCTGTATATACTGAATTTGTGCCTGTGTTCTAGTTTTGTGATGGAGACGTCTAAGAAGTTTATGGTATTGTTGTGTTCATATTCGGCAGTGAAGATTATGTTTTTATGTATTTTGTTTATGTGCGTTAGTAACTGTTCACATTGTCTTTTGTTTCCCCTTAGAAAAAACAAAAATACTCACAAACAATGACAGACACTCACATAAAATACTATATTGGCACAGATACGTTGATGACATTCTAATACTATACAGGGTTATATATTAGGTTAATAAGGTTAATATTAATATTAATATTATATAAGGTTAATAGCCCCCTTTGTATGAATTTGTTAGGTGGAACATATGGATTCAATATTCTTCGAGAGGGCATTAGGTTTACTTAAAGTATTCTTTGCTCCTAACAAATTTTTGACCTCTAATGCTAATAGCATTGTTAACAAACATTGAAAGTAATAAAAATGGACTTGTAATATTATACAACGGATATGGCAAATATAATGTTGTGTTTAAGTTTTGGGCCAATCCAATACACAGGTAATGACAGTGCACAGAACAATAAAAAATTCTGTTTTAATTTAACAAATGCTTTTTAGAAGTTATAATTTATGGTTGTGAATACAACACCAAAAAGTATAACATGGAAGGATTTCTGTAATCTGTGGACCAGATTATTAACAACAACTTTAAAATAAAGGGAAGTGTAAAAAATAACACAGAACACTAAATGTAGTTCTAGTTGCTAAAGTTGCATACACCAAGTAAAAATATTAGTATATAAATAAATTTATGCAAACTAACATTCATATATCTACAGTTGTAAATACATTTTGTTTATATATTTTATTATCTATTAAAATCTAGTAATTTATTACTATGCCACATAATGCAATTATCTAGATAGTGTAAGTTGAGCCACTTACAACAGACCCACGGTCATCACACTAGGCAATGCGAAAGTCCCGTTATCCTCAAAGGGTCCAATTTTTAAGCTTTTGTATGCACATATAAAATGTGTGTGTGTGTTTACATAAATGCACACGCACACACACACACACACACACACACATACTGTACATGTATTAAATTATATATAATGTATAATAACATCAGAAAATTAACTTACTTCACCAGTCATTATCCAAGGCAGTGGTACAACACCAATACTTATAAAGCTTATATAAGTAACTATCATTGGAACAGTGAGCCAGGTGAACTGTGGTGGTAGGTAACGGATACTGACAGCTAATGTAAAGAGCGACAAACTTGTACCAGCAGCTGAAAAGATTGCTAAATTGCGACGGCAGATTTTTTTCATCAGAATACATGTTAGACCTGACATAATTACTCGAACTATGTCTATTATAAATGTTGCTAAATAATTGTTGACATTTGATGTCAATTTTCCAAGTATATCTACAGAATAAAATATGACTGCATTTACACCAGAAAACTGCTGTATAAAGAAAAATACATTCATTATAACAAATGGTTTCAGAAAAGAAGTTGCTAAAAGCAGTTTAATTGTTTCCTTTTCAAATTTTGATTTGGACAGGGTAGAAATAGTTTTTTCACGTCCTAACAGTATGCTTAGTTCAGCAGCTGCTTTATTAGAGGATCCTCGAAGCCAGAAAAATGCGTGTTCAGCATCAGTCAACTTTCCTTGACCAACAAGCCAAGTTGGAGACTCTGGAGCTGGATACAACATAATATACCCAATGAAAGGGAACAAAGCACACGAAGCTGCAGCTGTTTTCCAATTCAGCATGGTTCCAAGTACATGAGAACCCAGAATTCCAGTAGAGACTGCTAATGAGATGCTGGCAAGTACTGTTCCTCTAAATCTAGGATCAGATGTTTCAGCAATGTATACGATAGATGTTGGACCCAAGATTCCTACACTAAGACCAGTCAGTATTCGACCACAGTATAGCATTGTTATGTTTGTGGATAGGGACAATACCACCCATCCAGTGACGGCTATTGTACAGACTAGTAGTTGTGTGAGGCGGCGGCCATATTGTTCCATCATATATCCACTCAGAATGCATCCTAATGCCATTGGTAAAACGGCCGCACTTGCTGAAACAATTTGAAAACAGAATTTAAACTTTTTTGTATATATTTTGCTTAACGGCTTCTTTAAGATTTTTAGATATAGTTAATATTTTAACTATTTCTAAACAGTTCCCCTATATCTTAATTTCTTCTAAATAAAGTAAAAATTATATGTAATTCATTGTTTCCAACTACCAGATACTAATTTTAAAATCAGATTTTTAATAACATTTCAATTTTTACCTGCATCTCAGCTAGCTTACACAAACTGTGTAAGCTTACCTCATCAGAGGTGGCTGCTAGTGGGTGCATCATCAGTGAACAAAAGCAGAAAAAGGGGTCAACCTAGGATAAGATGGTTGGATGATGTGCTTGAAGATCTCATACAGTAATGTAACTCTTTTTCTGGGCCCCCAGCAGGAATTTTTTGCAGGCCCCTCCTACTACCCTTACTTAATTCATGTCATTGTTTCCTCTTAAATACAACCCCTCCTTACAACTGTGACAACTACTAACATTATATATATAAACAGAATATGTTCTGCTCAGGCCTGTTTAAAATCCCTTATTCCAAACCTAGGCCAGTTTGATCGGTCAATTTTATAAATTCTAAAAGGCTTTAATTAATTTTTAAGTTGTTGAGCCTACCTGCTTCTTCTTCAGAAATTGAGAGATATCTGATTATTTAACGCAGTTGATCTTTTCTATTAATGTCTTCTGTACTAGTCCATTATTACAGAGAAAAACTGAGCAGATTCAATCTGTTTCAAAGTAATATTTTGAACTTTTTTAGATGAAAGCTGGATAAGTTAATTTTGAATTTTGGGGATCATACTTCTCTCTGTTCTTTGGACCACTGATTATCTCTTGCAACCAGTGGCGTATGCAGAATTTTGATAAGGGGGGGTGTCATTATTAAAATTCTTTACAATTGACATTATTGGTATTTTAAATGTTGTGTATTATTATTATATCATGTTACGGTATATTTATTATACTATGTTCGAATAGAACATATTCATAAATACCCTAATAAAATCTTCGAAACGTATTTTTTTCATAGCCTTAGGCTACAATTTTTTAACAAATTTTAACATCTGTTTCATTTTGTATAATAAATATCGGTATGGAGAACCATACATGACTTCCATATTCTAAGATTTATATTTAAAATCATATTCGAAATGAAATATTTCCATAGAAACTACGTCTTTCTACTTATTGCTTCAGCATTAACCACAGTACTGTGGTCACTAACGTATACCACCTCACGTTTTCGCACTCGATTTTCACTGATGATGGCAGTCGATGGCACTGCCGAAAAGTCTGGTTTTACAGAAAACATTGGACTACGGCTAAACAGCCTGGGAAGCAATTTTAACAAAAAACTACTCTTTGTTGCCGATAACGTAGTACACATATAAAAAATTCTCCCCTCCACCTTCAACTATAATTTTTAATAATAGAAAATTACCCCCACCCCGTTCACTTAACCTCTTCATTTATAGATATTTCATCTACGTTTCTACAGTGGATTATTATGAGCTTCTTATCAGGATACTTTATTTATCAAAATTAAGTACTTTACTCTTGTTAAATCATAAAATGTTTCAGGTAAACTACCCCTTTCTCTTAACCGATCTTCTCCAACATCAATAGACCTTCAGTCCTCTACAATTCAGGGATGCATGCAAAAAAATATTTGATTCTGTTTTAATGTGCGGCAGTTATCGTTCGTCATGGAATCATTTCTCTTGTTACAACTTAAAATGATGCAGGTAAACTACCCCTTTCCCTTAACCGATCTTCACCAAAATCAACCGACCTTGAGTTGTCTACAACTCAGGAATGTGTGCAAAAAATTATTTGATTCTCTGTGAATTTTCAGCAGTTATCGTTCGTCATAAAAAAATTACCTTTTTTAAAACATAAAACGTTGCTGATAAACTACCCCTTTCCCTTAACCGATCTTCAACAAAATGAACAGACCTTGAGTTCTCTTTAGTTCAAAAAGGTATGCAAAAATGTAGTTGATTCTGTTTGAATTTACGGCAGTTATCGTTCATCATATAAAAATTACCCTTGTTAAAACATAAAATGTTGCAGGTAAACTACCCCTTTCCCTTAACCGATCTTCACCAAAAACAATAGGTCTTGAGAACTCTACAATTTAGGGTTGTATGCAAATAATCATTTGATCCTGTTTGAATTTGCGGCTGTTATCGTTTGCCATAGAAAATACCCTTGTTAAAACATAAAATGTTGCAGGTAAACTACCCCTTTCCCTTAACCGATCTTCAACAAAATCAACAGACCTTGAGTTCTGTATAATTCAAAAAGGTATGCAGAAGAGTAGTTGATTCTGTTTTAATGTACGGCAGTTATCGTTCGTCATAAAAAAAAATTACCCTTGTTAAAACATAAAATGTTGCAGGTAAACTACCCTATTCCCTTAACTGATCTTCACCAAAAACAATAGGTCTTGAGTACTCTACAAATCAGGGCTGTAAGCAAAAAATTATTTGATTCTGTTTGAATTTGCGGCTGTTATCGTGTGCCATAGAAAAAAAATCTACAGACACACACACACACACTTTTCGAAAAATGACTTTTTTTCATGTTTTGAGTGTAGTACAATCAGAATCTGCAATAATCTTGAACACGATTTTTTTACTTCCATGTTCCTTAAGGAAATGGAAGTATGGTGATGGCAAAAAAAATCGTGTTCGAGATTATTGCAGATTCTGATTGTACTACACTCAAAACATGAAAAAAATTTGTTTTTCGAAAACTGTGTGTCTGTCTGTGTGTGTGTCTGTAGATTTGTTTTCTATGGCAAAAGATAACAGCCGCAAATTCAAACAGAATCAAATAATTTTTTTCAGACAGGCCTGGTTTTGTAGAGTATTCACGACCTATTGTTTTTGGTGAAGATCGGTTGAGGGAAAGGGGTAGTTTACCTGCAACGGTTTTTTTTATCAAGGGTAATTTTGTTTGTTTGGCAAACGATAACAGCCGCAAATTCAAACAGAATCAAATAATGTTCCGCATGCAGCCCTGAATTGTAGAGTTCTCAAGATCTGTTGATTTTTGTAAAGATCGGTTAAGGGAAAGGGGTAGTTTACCTGCAACGTTTTATGTTTTAACAAGGGTATTTTCTATGGCAAACGATACAGCCGCAAATTCAAACATAATCAAATAATTTTTTGCATAGTGCCCTGAATTGTAGAGTTCTCAAGACATGTTGTTTTCGGTGAAGATCGGTTAAGGGAAAGGGGTAGTTTACCTGCAACAGTTTTTTATCAAGGGTCATTTTACTTCCATATTCCTTAAGGAATGGAAGTATGGTGATGGCAAAAAAAATCGTGTTCGAGATTATTGCAGATTCTGATTCTACTACACTCAAAACATGAAAAAAAGTCGTTTTCCGAAAAGTGTCTGTGTGTCTGTCTGTCTGTCTATAGATTTTTTCTATGGCAAACGATAACTGCCGCAAATTCAAACAGAATCAAATAATTGTTTGCATACAGCCCTGATTTGCAGAGTACTCGCGACCTATTGTTTTTGGTGAAGATCGGTTGAGGGAAAGGGGTAGTTTACCGGCAACGGTTTTTTTTAGCAAGGGTAATTTTGTTTGTTTGGCAAACGATAACAGCCGCAAATTCAAACAGAATCGAATAATGTTTCGCATACAGCCCTGAATTGTAGAGTTCTCAAGATCTGTTGTTTTTGGTGAAGATCGGTTAAGGGAAAGGGGTAGTTTACCTGCAACGTTTTGTTTTTAAGGGTATTTTCTATGGCAAACGATAAGAGCCGCAAATTCAAACAGAATCAAATACGTTTTTGCATACCGCCCTGATTTCTTGAGTACTAAAGACCTATTGTTTTTGGTGAAGATCGTTTAAGGGAAAGGGGTAGTTTACCTGCCACGTTTTTGTTTTATCAAGGGTATTTTTTACAGCAATAAAAAGGCAGGTAAGACACAGCCTGGCTGTTTGGCTGAAAATGATTTTAAATACAAATCTTAGAATATGGAAGTAATGTATGGTTCTCCATACCGATATTTTACTTCCATATTCCTTAAGGAATGGAAGTATGGTGATGGCAAAAAAAAATCGTGTTCGAGATTATTGCAGATTCTGATTCTACTACACTCAAAACATGAAAAAAAGTCGTTTTCCGAAAAGTGTCTGTCTGTGTGTCTGTCTGTCTGTAGATTTTTACTTCCATATTCCTTAAGGAATGGAAGTATGGTGTTTTCTATGGCAAACGATAACTGCCGCAAATTCAAACAGAATCAAATAATTTTTTGCATACAGCCCTGATTTGTAGAGTACTCGCGACCTATTGTTTTTGGTGAAGATCGGTTGAGGGAAAGGGGTAGTTTACCTGCAACGGTTTTTTTTTATCAAGGGAAATTTTTTTTTTTTGGCAAACGATAACAGCCGCAAATTCAAATAGAATCAAATATTGTTTCGCATACAGCCCTGAATTGTAGAGTTCTCAAGACCTATTGTTTTTGGTGAAGACCGGTTAAGGGAAAGGGGTAGTTTACCTGTAACGTTTTATGTTTTAACAAGGGTATTTCTTATGGCAAACGATAACAGCCGCAAATTCAAACAAAATCAAATGATTATTTGCATACAGCCCTGAATTGTATGGTTCTCAAGACCTATTGTTTTTGGTGAAGATCGGTTAAGGGAAAGGGGTAGTTTACCTACAACGTTTTTTTAACAAGGGTATTTTCTATGGCAAACGATAACAGCCGCAAATTCAAACAGAATCAAATAATTTTCTGCATACAACCCTGATTTTTAGAGTACTCAAGACCTATTGTTTTTGGTGAAGATCGGTTGAGGGGAAGGGGTAGTTTACCTGCAACGTTTTTTATCAAGCTTATTTTCTATGGCAAACGATAACAGCCGCAAATTCAAACAGAATCAAATAATTTTTTGCATACAGCCCTGATTTGTAGAGTACTCGCGACCTATTGTTTTTGGTGAAGATCGGTTGAGGTAAAGGGGTAGTTTACCTGCAACGGTTTTTTTTATCAAGGGTAATTTTTTTTGTTTGGCAAACGATAACAGCCGCAAATTCAAACAGAATCAAATAATGTTTCGCATACAGCCCTGAATTGTAGAGTTCTCACGATCTGTTGATTTTGGTAATGATCGGTTAAGGGAAAGGGGTAGTTTACCTGTACCGTTTTATGTTTTAACAAGGGTATTTTCTATGGCAAACGATAACAGCCGCAAATTCAAACATAATCAAATAATGTTTTGCATACTGCCCTGAATTGTAGAGTTCTCAAGACCTTTTGTTTTTGGTGAAGATCGGTTAAGGGAAAGGGGTAGTTTACCTGCAACGTTTTATGTTTTTAAGGGTATTATCTATGGCAAACGATAAGAGCAGCAAATTCAAACAGAATCAAATACGTTTCTGCATACCGCCCTGATTTCTTGAGTACTAAAGACCTATTGTTTTTGGTGAAGATCGTTTAAGGGAAAGGGGTAGTTTACCTGCCACGTTTTTTGTTTTATCAAGGGTATTTTTTATGGCAAACGATAACAGCCGCAAATTCACACAAAATCATATAATATTTTGCATACAACCCTAAATTGTAGAGTTCTCAAAACCTGTCGTTTTTGGTGAAGATCGGTTAAGGGAAAGGGGTAGTTTACCTGCAACGGTTTTTTATCAAGGGTAATTTTACTTTTTACTTCCATATTCCTTAAGGAATGGAAGTATGGTGATGGCAAAAAAAATCGTGTTCGAGATTATTGCAGATTCTGATTCTACTCAAAACATGAAAAAAAGTCGTTTTCCGAAGTGTCTGTGTGTGTGTCTGTCTGTCTGTGTGTCTGTAGATTTTTTTTCTATGGCAAACGATAACTGCCGCAAATTCAAACAGAATCAAATAATTTTTTGCATACAGCCCTGATTTGTAGAGTACTCGCGACCTATTGTGAAGATCATTGTTATTGGTGAAGATCGGTTGAGGGAAAGGGGTAGTTTACCTACAACGTTTTTTTTAACAAGGGTATTTTATATGGCAAACGATAACAGCCGCAAATTCAAACAGAATCAAATATTTTTCTGCATACGTCCCTGAATTGTAGAGGTCTCAATGGCTTTCGATTTTGGTGAAGATCGGTTAAGGGGAAGGGGTAGTTTACCTTCAACCTTTTACGTTTTAACAAGAGTAAAGTACTTGAAAATTTATTTAAACTTTTTGAAACAATGGTAATTGTTAAAAATAAAATAATTTTGTTGCCAGGCAATAAAATTATAATTTTTTCATTTTAATGTAATATAATATTTTTCATTTAATACAGCAATAAAAAGGCAGGTAAGACACAGCCTGGCTGTTTGGCTGAAAATGATTTTAAATACAAATCTTAGAATATGGAAGTCATGTATGGTTCTCCATACCGATATTTTACTTCCATATTCCAAAAAAAAATCGTGTTCGAGATTATTGCAGATTCTGATTCTACTAAACTCAAAACATGAAAAAAAGTCGTTTTCTGAAAAGTGTCTGTGTGTGTGTCTGTCTGGCTGTAGATTTTTTTTCTATGGCAAACGATAACTGCCGCAAATTCAAACAGAATCAAATAATGTTTCGCATACAGCCCTGAATTGTAGAGTTCTCAAGACCTATTGTTTTTGGTGAAGACCGGTTAAGGGAAAGGGGTAGTTTACCTGTAACCTTTTATGTTTTAACAAGGGTATTTCCTATGGCAAACGATAACAGCCGCAAATTCAAACAAAATCAAATGATTATTTGCATACTGCCCTGAATTGTATGGTTCTCAAGACCTATTGTTTTTGGTGAAGATCGGTTAAGGGAAAGGGGTAGTTTACCTACAACGTTTTTTTAACAAGGGTATTTTCTATGGCAAACGATAACAGCCGCAAATTCAAACAGAATCAAATAATTTTCTGCATACAGCCCTGATCTTTAGAGTACTCAAGACCTATTGTTTTTGGTGAAGATCGGTTGAGGGGAAGGGGTAGTTTACGTGCAACGTTTTTTATCAAGCGTATTTTCTATGGCAAACGATAACAGCCGCAAATTCAAACAGAATCAAATAATTTTTTGCATACGTCAGTGAATTGTAGAGGACTCAAGGCCTTTAGATTTTGGTGAAGATCGGTTAAGGGGAAGGGGTAGTTTACCTGCAACCTTTTACGTTTTAACAAGAGTAAAGTACTTGAAAATTTATTTAAACTTTTTGAAACAATGGTAATTGTTGAAAATAAAATAATTTTGTTGCCAGGTAACAAAAATAAAGTCATTTTGATTATAAAATATAAATATTTACAACAGGAAAAGAATGTTCAGTTTTCAAAATTTAAATATATTTTTATAAAACAATGGGTTCTTCATTGAGGTGGGGACCATGTCACTCACTCCATCTCAAGCCTCTCCCATTTTGCAGAAAAAGAGGACCCTGTCAAGGCTGATACTTTGACGACAGTGACAGGGCTTTCCACCAAATTCAGCAGAGTGACAGGTAGGCCCAACTCTGACTGGCTCCTCAGATTTCCCCAGCGTTAGTAGGTTCTATGAAAATATTTTATTTCAAAAATGATTTTAAATATAAATCTTAGATATGTTTTATAAATCTCATGTTTTATGTTTTAACATGGGTAATTTTTTATATGACGAACCATAACTGCCGTAAATTCAAACAGAATCAAATAATTTTTTACATATGTGCCTGAGCTATAGAGATCTCAATGTCTGTTGATTTTGGTGAAGATCGGTTACGGGGAAAGGGCAGTTTACCTGAAACATTTTTTGTTGTAACATGAGTAAAGTACTTAATTTTGATAAAGTATCCTGATAAGATCTTAATAATCCACTGTAGAAACATAGATGAAATATCTATAAATGAAGAGGCTAGTTGAACGGGCTGGGGGTAATTTTCTATAAATCAAAATTATAGTTGAAGGGGGAGGGGATAATTTTTTTTATATGTGTACTACGTTATTGGCAACAAAGAAGTATTTTTTTGTTAAAATTCCTTCCCTGGCTGTTTGGCTGAAAATGATTTTAAATATAAATCTTAGAATATGGAAGTCATGTATGGTTCTCCATACCGATATTTTTCTATGGTAAACGATAACAGCCGCAAATTCAAACAGAATCAAATAATGTTTTGCATACAGCCCTGTATTGTAGAGTTCTCAATACCTATTTTTGTTGGTGAAGATCGGTTAAGGGAAAGGGGTAGTTTACCAGCAACGGTTTATGTTTTAAAAGGGTATTTTTTATGGCAAACGATAAGAGCCGCAAATTCAAACAGAATCAAATAAGTTTTTGCATACAGCCCTGTTTTGTTGAGTACTAAAGACCTATTGTTTTTGGTGAAGATCGGTTAAGGGAAATGGGTAGTTTACCTGCAACGTTTTTTGTTTTATCAAGGGTATTTTCTATGGAAAACGATGACAGCCGCAAATTCAAACAGAATCATATAATATTTCGCATACAGCCCTGAATTGTAGAGTTCTCAAGACTTATTGTTTTTGTTGAAGATCGGTTAAGGGAATAGGGTAGTTTACCTGCAACATTTTATGTTTTAACAAGGGTAATTTTTTTTATGACGAACGATAACTGCCGTACATTAAAACAGAATCAACTACTCTTCTGCATACGTTTTTGAATTATACAGAACTCAAGGTCTGTTGATTTTGTTGAAGATCTGTTAAGGGAAAGGGGTAGTTTACCTGCAACGTTTTTTGTTTTATCAAGGGTATTTTCTATGGAAAATGATAACAGCCGCAAATTCAAACAGAATCAAATGATTATTTGCATACAACCCTAAATTGTAGAGTTCTCAAGACCTATTGTTTTTGGTGAAGATCGGTTAAGGGAATAGGGTAGTTTACCTGCAACATTTTATGTTTTAACAAGGGTAATTTTTTTTATGACGAACGATAACTGCCGTACATTAAAACAGAATCAACTACTCTTCTGCATACGTTTTTGAATTATACAGAACTCAAGGTCTGTTGATTTTGTTGAAGATCTGTTAAGGGGAAGGGGTAGTTTACCTGCAACATTTTATGTTTTAACAAGGGTAATTTTTTCTCTGAGGAACGATAACTGCCGTAAATTCAAAGAGAATCAAATAATGTTTTGCATACAGCCCTGAATTGTAGAGTTCTCAAGACCTATTGTTTTTGGTGAAGATCGGTTAATGGAATAGGGTAGTTTACCACAACATTTTATGTTTTATCAAGGGTGTTTTCTATGGCAAACGATAAGAGCCGCAAATTCAAACAGAATCAAATAATTGTTTGCATACCGGCCTGAATTGTTGAGTACTCAAGACCTGTCGTTTTGGTGAAGATCGGTTAAGGGAAAGGGGTAGTTTACCTGCAACAGTTTTTTATCAAGGGTAATTTTTTTTCTATGGTAAACGATAACAGCCGCAAATTCAAACAGAATCAAATGATGTTTTGCATACAACCCTGTATTGTAGAGTTCTCAATAACTATTGGTGTTGGTGAAGATCGATTAAGGGAAAGGGGTAGTTTACCTGCAACATTTTATGTTTTAACAAGGGTAATTTTTATATGACGAACGATAACTGCCGTAAATTCAAACAGAATCAACTAGGTTTTTGCATACCTTTTTGAACTAAAGAGAACTCAAGGTCTGTTCATTTTGTTGAAGATCGGTTAAGGGAAGGGGTAGTTTATCAGCAACGTTTTATGTTTTAACAAGGGTAATTTTTTTATGACGAACGATAACTGCCGAAAATTCAAAGAGAATCAAGTAATTTTTTGCACACTTCCCTGAGTTGTAGAGAGCTCAAGGTCTGTTGATTTGGGTGAAGATCGGTTAAGGGAAAGGGGTAGTTTACCTGCAACATTTTATGTTGTAACAAGAGAAATGTTTCCATGACGAACGATAACTGCCTCACATTCAAACAGAATCAAATATTTTTTTGCATGCATCCCTGAATTGTAGAGGACGGAAGGTCTATTGATTTTGGAGAAGATCGGTTAAGAGAAAGGGGTAGTTTACCTGAAACATTTTATGATTTAACAAGTATAAAGTACTTAATTTTTATAAATAAAGTATCCTGATAAGAAGCTCATAATAATCCACTGTAGAAAGATAGATGAAATATCTATAAATGAAGAGGTTAGGTGAACGGGGTGGGGGTAATTTTCTATTATTAAAAATTATAGATGAAGGTGGAGGGGAAAATTTTTTATATGTGTACTACGTTATCGGCTACAAAGAAGTAGTTTTTTGTTAAAATTGCTTCCCGGGCTGTTTAGCCGTAGTCCAATGTTTTCTGTAAAACCAGACTTTTCGGCAGTGCCATCGACTGCCATCATCAGTGAAAATCGAGTGCGAAAATGTGAGGTGGTATACGTTAGTGACCACAGTACTGTGGTTAATGCTGAAGCAATAAGTAGAAAGACGTAGTTTCTATGGAAATATTTCATTTCGAATATGATTTTATATATAAATCTTAGAACATGGAAGTCATGTATGGTTCTCCATACCGATATTTTGCCATCACCATACTTCCATTTCCTTAAGGAACATGGAAGTAAAATATCGGTATGGAGAACCATACATGACTTCCATGTTCTAAGATTTATATTTAAAATCAAGTACGAAATGAAATGTTTCCATAGAAACTACTTCTTTCCACTTATTGCTTCTGCCTTAAACACAGTACTGAGGTCACTAACGTATACCACCACACGTTATAGCACTCGATTTTCACTGATGATGGCAGTCGACAGCACTGCCGAAACGTCTGATTTTGCAGAGAACAATGGACTACGGCCAAACAGCCCGGGAAGGAATTTTAACAACAAACTACTACTTTGTTGCCGATAACGTAGTACACATATAAAAATTATCCCCTCCCCCTTCAACTATAATTTTTAATAATAGAAAATTACCCCCACCCCGTTCACTTAACCTCTTCATTTATAGATATTTCATCTACGTTTCTACAGTGGATTATTAAGCTCTTCTCATCAGGATACTTTATTTATCAAAATTAAGTACATTACTCTTGTTACAACAAAAAATGTTTCTGGTAAACTGCCCTTTCCCCATAACCGATCTTCACCAAAATCAATAGACCTTGAGTCTTCTACAACTCAGGCACATATGTAAAAAATTATTTGATTCTGTTTGAGTTTACGGCAGTTCCGTTATCGCTCTTCATAAAAAAATTTCTCTTGTTACAACATAAAATGTTGCAGGTAAACTACCCCTTTCCCTTAACCGATCTTTACCAAAATCAACAGGCCTTGAGTTCTCTACAATATAGGGATGTATGCAATAACTTATTTGATTGTTTGAATTTACGGCAGTTATCATTCCGCATAGAAAAAATTAACCCAGTTATCGTTCGTCATAGAAACAATTACCCTTTTAAAACATAAAATGTTGCTGATAAACTACCCCTTTCCCTTAACCGATCTTCAACAAAATCAACAGACCTTGAGTTCTCTTTAGTTCAAAAAGGTATGCAAAAACGTAGTTGATTCTGTTTGAATTTACGGCAGTTATCGTTCGTCATAAAAAAATTACCCTTGTTAAAACATAAAACGTTGCTGGTAAACTACCCCTTTCCCTCAACCGATCTTCACCAAACACAACAGGTCTTGAGTACTCTACAATTCAGGACTTCATACAAAAAATTATTTGATTCTGTTTGAATTTGCGGCTCTTATAATTTGCCATAGATAATACCCTTGTTAACACATAAAACGTTGCTGGTAAACTACCCCTTTACCTTAACTGATCTTCACCAAAATCAACAAACCTTGAGAACGCAACAATTCAGGAAAGTATGCAAAAAATTATTTGATTCTCTTTGAATTTACGGCAGTTATCTTTCGTCATAAAAAAATTACCCTCGTGAAAACATAAATTGTTGTTGGTCAACTGCCCCATTCCCTTAACCGATCTTCACCAAAATCAATAGACCTTGAGTTCTGTATAATTCAAAAAGTTTGTAAAATCGTAGTTGATTTTGTTTGAAATTATGGGAGTTATCGTTCGTCATAAAAAAATTACCCTTGTTAAAACATAAAATGTTGCTGGTAAACTACCCCTTTCCCTTAACCGATCTTCACCAAAAGCAACAGATCTTGAGAACTCTACAATTCAGGGGTGTATCCAAAACATAATTTGATTCTGTTTGAATTTACGGCTGTTATCGTTTGCCATAGAAAAAAATTACCCTTGATAAGAAAAACGTTGCAGGTAAAATACCCCTTTCTCTTAACCGATCTTTACCAAAAACAATAGTACTTGAGTACTCTACAAATCAGGCCTGTGTGCAAAAAATTATTTGATTTTGTTTGAATTTGCGGCTCTTATCATTTGCCATAGAATATACCCTTGTTAAAACAAAATGTTGCAGGTAAACTACCCCTTTGCCTTAACCGATCTTCACCAAAAACAATGGATCTTGAGTACTCTACAAATCAGGGCTGTATGCAAAACATTATTGGATTCTGTTTGAATTTGCGGCTTTTATTATTTTGCCATAGAAAATACCCTTGTTAAAACAAAACGTTGCAAGTAAACTATCCCTTTCCCTTAACCGATCTTCACCAAAAACAATAGGTCTTGAGAACTCTATAATTCAGGGCTGTGTGCGAAACATTATTGTATTCTGTTTGAATTTGCGGCTGTTATCGTTTGCCATAGAAAATACCCTTGTTAAAACAAAATGTTGCCGGTAAACTACCCCTTTCCCTTAACCAATCTTCACCAAAAACAATAGGTCTTGAGAACTCTATAATTCAGGGCTGTTTGCGAAACATTATTTGATTCTGTTTGAATTTGCGGCTGTTATAGTTTGCCATAGAAAAATATCGGTATGGAGAACCATACATGACTTCCATATTCTAAGATTTATATTTAAAATGATTTTCGAAATGAAATATTACCATAGAAACTACTTCTTTCTACTTACTGCTTCAGCCTTAACCACAGTACTGTGGTCACTAACATATACCACCTCATGTTATCGCACTCGATTTTCACTGATGATGGAAGTCGATGGCATTTGGTTTTGTAGAAAACATTGGACTACGGCCAAATATTCCGGGAAGGAATTTTAACAAAAACTAGTTCTTTGTTGCCGATAACGTTGTACACATATATATAAAAAATATGCATAAACTTAATGGCTTGTATAAGTTAATGATTGATTTCCATTACGTAGTGCTCAAGTTTCCAAAGTTTTAATATTATGATGTCCGTAATTAAAACATCAGAGCAGGTTTAGTGTGTATGAGGGTACACCATGGACAAAAATTTTCAACATTTCCTATTGAGCGTTGCTTAGAATAAAGCTGTGAATCTACAGTGTACGTTTCACAGAACAAACACGCGGAAAAGAAGGAGCGCTCCGAAGTCACTCATGGACCCTCAGCATCTTGCAGAGGGTTCATTCCCTAAAGACGGAAAGTCTGTCTATGAATCGTTCCTCTGTAAACACGTGCAGTTACACTGCCCAGCGATCCACAGGAAGCAAATCGCTATCCACGCTGGACACTTTTTCGGATTGCATGCGTTATATTGGTATGGGTTCGGCACTTTCCATTTAAAAACCGTGCAAATGTAAGAAAATAAACATGAATGAGGCCAGAAATAACGCGAACTGTGTGTGTGTGTGTGTGTGTGTGTGTGTGTGTGTGTCTTCCCTGCCTTTTCATTGCGGTAGTCATAATAATAAAATGGAAACGTAAACAGTACATAACTGAGAAAAAAATACATAAATGAAAAATCGGTATGGAGAACCATACATGACTTCCATATTCTAAGATTTATATTTAAAATCATTTTCGAAATGAAATATTACCATAGAAACTACTTCTTTCTACTTACTGCTTCAGCCTTAACCACAGTACTGTGGTCACTAACATATACCACCTCATGTTATCACACTCGATTTTCACTGATGATGGAAGTCGATGGCATTGCCGAAACGTCTGGTTTTGTAGAAAACATTGGACTACGGCCAAATATCCCGGGAAGGAATTTTAACAAAAACTACTTCTTTGTTGCCGATAACGTTGTACACATATATATAAAAAATATGTATAAAATTAATGGCTTGTATAAGTTAATGATTGATCTCCATTAAGTAGTGCTCAAGTTTCCAAAGTTTTAATATTATGATGTCCATAATTAAAACATCAGAGCAGGTTTAGTGTGAATCGATAGTGTCTATGAATCGATCCTCTGTAAACACGTGCAGTTACACTGCCCAGCGATCCACAGGAAGCAAATCGCTATCCACGCTGGACAATTTTTCGGCTTGCATGCGTTATGTTGGTATGGGTTCGGCACTTTCCATTTAAAAACCGTGCAAATGTAAGAAAATAAACATGAAAGAGGCCAGAAATAACGCGAATGGTGTGTGTGTGTGTGTGTGTGTGTGTGTGTGTGTGTGTGTGTGTGCGTGTGTGTCTTCCCTGCCTTTTTATTGCGGTAGTCATAATAATAAAATGGAAACGTAAACAGTACATAACTGAGATATGCTTGCCTGGCACGCACGATATATTTTCTCTTATACATGAT
The DNA here is from genome assembly GCA_034769895.1 of Magicicada septendecula. Lineage (NCBI taxonomy): Eukaryota > Metazoa > Arthropoda > Insecta > Hemiptera > Cicadidae > Magicicada > Magicicada septendecula. Next base: position 256,807,831 of record CM068372.1, read on the forward strand.
TTACATTAAAATGAAAAAATTATAATTTTATTGCCTGGGAACAAAATTATTTTATTTTTAACAATTACCATTGTTTGAAAAAAAGTTTAAATGAATTTTCAAGTACTTTACTCTTGTTAAAACGTAAAAGGTTGCAGGTAAACTACCCCTTCCCCTTAACCGATCTTCACCAAAATCAAAAGGCCTTGAGTTCTCTACAATTCAGTGATGAATGCAAAAAAGTATTTGATTCTGTTTGAATTTGCGGCTCTTATCGTTTGCCATAGAAAATACTCTTGATAAAAAAACGCTGCTGGTAAACTACCCCTTTCCCTTAACCGATCTTCACCAAAAACAATAGGTCTTGAGAACTCTTCAATTTAGGGCTGTATGCCAACAATTATTTGATTTTGTTTTAATTTGCGGCTCTTATCGTTTGCCATAGAAAACACCCTTGATAAAACATAAAACGTTGCTGGTAAACTATCCTATTCCATTAACCGATCTTCATCAAAAACAATAGGTCTTGAGAACTCTACAATTCAGGGCTGTATGCAAAACATTATTTGATTCTGTTTGAATTTGCGGCTGTTATCGTTTGCCAAAAAAAAAAATTACCCTTGATAAAAAAAATCGTTGCAGGTAAATTACCCCTTTCCCTTAACCGATCTTCACCAAAAACAACAGGTCTTGAGAACTCTTCAATTTAGGGCTGTATGCAAACAATTATTTGATTTTGTTTGAATTTGCGGCTCTTATCGTTTGCCATGGAAAACACCCTTGAGAAAACATAAAACGTTGCTGGTAAACTATCCTATTCCATTAACCGATCTTCACCAAAAACAATAGGTCTTGAGAACTCTACAATTCAGGGCTGTATGCAAAACATTATTTGATTCTGTTTGAATTTGCGGCTGTTATCGTTTGCCATAGAAAATACCCTTGTTAAAATATAAAATGTTGCAGGTAAACTACCCCTTTCCCTTAACCGATCTTCACCAAAAACAATAGGTCTTGAGAACTCCATAATTCAGGGCTGTATGTGAAACATTATTTGATTCTGTTTGAATTTGCGGCTGTTATCGTTTGCCAAAAAAAAAAAATTACCCTTGATAAAAAAAATCGTTGCAGGTAAACTAGCCCTTTCCCTTAACCGATCTTCACCAAAAACAACAGGTATTGAGAACTCTTCAATTTAGGGCTGTATGCAAAAAATTATTTGATTTTGTTTGAATTTGCGGCTCTTATCGTTTGCCATAGAAAACACGCTTGATAAAACATAAAACGTTGCTGGTAAACTATCCTATTCCATTAACCGATCTTCACCAGAAACAATAGGTCTTGAGAACTCTACAATTCAGGGCTGTATGCAAAACATTATTTGATTCTGTTTGAATTTGCGGCTGTTATCGTTTGCCAAAAAAAAAAATTACCCTTGATAAAAAAAATCGTTGCAGGTAAACTACCCCTTTCCCTCAACCGATCTTCACCAAAAATAATAGGTTGTGAGTACTCTACAAATCAGGGCTGTATGCAAAAAATTATTTGATTCTGTTTGAATTTGCGGCTGTTATCGTTTGCCATAGAAAAAAAATCTACACACGGACACTTTTCGAAAAACGACTTTTTTCATGTTTTGAGTGTAGTAGAATCAGAATCTGCAATAATCTCGAACACGATTTTTTTTGCCATCACCATACTTCCATTTCCTTAAGGAATATGGAAGTAACAACCACATACAATATGCAATATATAGAAAACCAACTTCTACCAACATCATTATACGTAACCATTCTGACCACCCACCACAACATAAAATGGCAGCATTCTATTCGCTATTTAACAGAATGTACAAAATTCCCCTAAACAAACAAGAAACTGACAAAGAAAGAAAACTAATATACCAAATTGGTTATGAAAATGGATACAATAAAAATACTGTAAAATATCGGTATGGAGAACCATACATGACTTCCATATTCTAAGATTTATATTTAAAATCATTTTCGAAATGAAATATTACCATAGAAACTACTTCTTTCTACTTACTGCTTCAGCCTTAACCACAGTACTGTGGTCACTAACGTATACCACCTCACGTTATCGCACTCGATTTTCACTGATGATGGAAGTCGATGGCATTGCCGAAATGTCTGGTTTTGTAGAAAACATTGGACTACGGCCAAATATCCCGGGAAGGAATTTTAACAAAAACTACTTCTTTGTTGCCGATAACGTTGTACACATATATATCAGTGGCGAAGTTACATGGAGGCTATTGAGGCAATGCCTACCCTAAAAATTATGTAGAATAAAAATTATAAATACGTATGAACTACATAACGTAAAGATTATACATTGTTACTGCGACTGTCAAATTTATTAAACCGAAACGTGCTTTATTGAGCGACCGCTAGATGGTGACAAGTGAGATTCGGCATAGTTCGTATAAAGCGAATGAGGCAACCTGAACTTGCCTCAGCATATTTTGTATACATCGTATGTAAGCAATGTAGTGGTGTGATAGGGAAGTGTAGGGAGGGGGGATTGTCCCGCGCTGTACACATAGAGCGTTGAGGCATGCCTCACTTCTGTGGTCCAAACAGTTAAGTTAAAGCGCCTGTGTTGTTTCTAAATGTTTATTTTATGCGGTTATTAAAAGTGTCACTGTTATTCCACTGAACTAACAGATGATCAAGATTGTTATTTGAATTATTTGTAACATTAAACATATATATAGAAACTAATCAAGTTTTAAAATTTGAAGTTCAATCAGTTGTATTATTGTGTATGACTAATACAAGGATTGTTCAATAGACACACGTATAGAGCTGTAAAGCATTTTTTATTCAACGATTTTAAAAGAAGTCTCCAATAACATTAAGACATGAGTTCCACTGTTGCGCTAACCTGTAGATTCCCTGCTAGTAAAATTCTTACGGCTGTTTGTGGAACCATTCGGTTACAGCAAACTCTACCTCAGCGTCCGATTTTACCCACCGTCCTTTTAGTGATTCCTTAAAAAAAATTTAAGATAAGATTTTTGCCTACCCATTCATTAACTACTAGCTTCGCCAGTAAGCAAATTGATGTCCATTTTTTCGGCTTGCACGCGTTATGTTGGTGTGGGTTTCGGCACTTTCCATTTAAAAAGCGTGCAAACGTAAGAAAATAAACATGAGTGAGGCCAGAAATAACGTGAATTGTGTGTGTGTGTGTGTGTGTGTGTGTGTGTGTGTGTGTGTGTGTGTGTGTGTGTGTGTGTGTGTGTGTGTGTGTGTGTGTGTGTGTCTTACCTGCCTTTTTATTGCCGTATTAAATGAAAAATATTATATTACATTAAAATGAAAAAATTTTAATTTTATTGCCTGGCAACAAAATTATTTTATTTTTAACAATTACCATTGTTTCAAAAAGTTTAAATAAATTTACAAGTACTTTACTCTTGTTAAAACGTAAAAGGTTGCAGATAAACTACCCCTTCCCCTTAACCGATCTTCACCAAAATCGGAAGTCCTTGAGACCTCTACAATTCAGGGACGTATGCAAAAATTATTTGATTCTGTTTGAATTTGCGGCTGTTATCGTTTGCCATAGAAAATACGCTTGATAAAAAACGTTGCAGGTAAACTACCCCTTCCCCTCAACCGATCTTCACCAAAAACAATAGGTCTTGAGTACTCTACAAATCAGGGCTGTATGCAGAAAATTATTTGATTCTGTTTGAATTTGCGGCTGTTATCGTTTGCCATAGAAAATACCCTTGTTAAAAAAACGTTGTAGGTAAACTACCCCTTTCCCTTAACCTATGTTCACCAAAAACAATAGGTCTTGAGAACTCTACAATTTAGGGCTGCATGCAAAGAATCTTTTGATTCTGTTTGAATTTGCGGCTGTTATCGTTTGCCATAGGAAATACCCTTGTTAAAACATAAAACGTTACAGGTAAACTACCCCTTTCCCTTAACCGATCTTCACCAAAAACAATAGGCCTTGAGAACTCTACAATTCAGGGCTGTATGCGAAACATTATTTGATTCTGTTTTAATTTGCGGCTGTTATCGTTTGCAAAAAAAAAATTTCTCTTGATAAAAAAAACCGTTGCAGGTAAACTACCCCTTTCCCTCAACCGATCTTCACCAAAAACAACAGGTCGTGAGTACTCTACAAGTCAGGGCTGTATGCAAAAAATTATTTGATTCTGTTTGAATTTGCGGCAGTTATCGTTTGCCATAGAAAAAAAATCTACAGACACACACACACACACAGACACTTTTCGGAAAACGACTTTTTTTCATGTTTTGAGTGTAGTAGAATCAGAATCTGCAATAATCTCGAACACGATTTGTTTTGCCATCACCATACTTCCATTCCTTAAGGAATATGGAAGTAAAATATTATATTACATTAAAATGAAAAAATTATAATTTTATTGCCTGGCAACAAAATTATATATTTTACTTCCATATTCCTTAAGGAATGGAAGTATGGTGATGTAATGTAATGGTGAAGTATCGTTTGCCATAGAAAATACCCTTGTTAAAATATCGGTATGGAGAACCATACATGACTTCCATATTCTAAGATTTATTTTTAAATCATTTTCGAAATGAAATGTTACCATAGAAACTACTTCTTTCTACTTACTGCTTCAACCTTAACCGCAGTACTGTGGTCACTAACATATACCACCTCACGTTATCACACTCGATTTTCACTGATGATGGAATTCAATGGCATTGCCGAAACGACTGGTTTTGTAGAAAACATTGGACTACGGCCAAATATCCCGGGACGGAATTTTAACAAAAACTACTTCTTTGTTGCCGATAACGTTGTACACATATATATATAAAAAATATGCATAAAATTAATGGCTTGTATAAGTTAATGATTGATCTCCATTAAGTAGTGCTCAAGTTTCCAAAGTTTTAATATTATGATGTCCGTAATTAAAACATCAGGGCAGGTTTAGTGTGTATGAGGGTTCACCGTGGACAAAAATATTCAACATTTCCTATTAAGCGTTGCGTAGAATAAATCTGCGAATCTACAGTGTACGTTTCACAGAACAAACACGCGGAAAAGAAGGAGCGCTCCGAAGTCACTCATGGACCCTCAGCATCTTGCAGAGGGTTCATTCCCTAAAGACGAAAAGTCTGTCTATGAATCGTTCCTCTGTAAACACGTGCAGTTACACTGCCCAGCGATCCACAGGAAGCAAATCGCTCTCCACACTGGACACCTTTTCGGCTTGCATGCGTTATGTTGGTATGGATTCGGCACTTTCCATTTAAAAACCGAGCAAATGTAAGAAAATAAACATGAATGAGGCCAGAAATAACGCTAATTGTGTGTGTGTGTGTGTCTTCCCTGCCTTTTTATTGCGGTAGTGATAATAATAAAATGGAAACGTAAACAGTACATAACTGAGATATGCTTGCCTGCCACGCACGATATATTTTCTCTTATACATGACTAGCAGAATGCCCGTGCTTCGCTAAGGAGTTCCACGTTGTACGTAATGAAAATGTTAGTTTAATTAATAAAGTTTAATTAAAGTAGGCTTCTTAAAAATAAATAGCTGTTGCCCACAACTTCGTTCGCGTGGTCTTCAATTTAATGCGATAATATATTTAGAACAGAATCTATTATATTGGGTTGCCATAGTAACCAGATCTAATAGATTTTTAAGACCGCAAAGGACCCCCCAGAGGATCGTATCGAAAAAACACCTGTCCTATGTTGGTTCTCCCGTTGCGTAAAATATATGTGCCAAGTTTGGTTGAAATCGGTCCAATGGTTTAGGTGGAGACGTGGAAGACCCCAAAGGATCGTATCGAAAAAAACACTTGTCCTATGTTGGTTCTCCCTTTGCGTAAAATATTTGTGCCAAGTTTGGTTGAAATCGGTCGAGTGGTTTAGGAGGCGATGTGGAAGACCCCAAAGAACCCCCAAAAGGACCCCATCGAAAAAACACCTATCCTATGTTGGTTCTCCCGTTGCGTAAAATATTTGTGCCAAGTTTGGATGAAATCGATACAGTGGTTTAGGAGGAGATGTGGAAGAAACCTTCGCGGACATGCGCACAACAACTCACCGAAGTTTCATCGCAATCGGATGAATGGTATAGGAACGCATACGGGACAAACAAAGAAACATTCATTTTATATATAAGATGTAAACTATACCACTTACTTGACATAAACCGTGATAGCTAAGCTAATGTACAACATATATGTATTAATTATACACATAAATGTTCCTCGATAGACACTCTATCTATTGGCGAAAACTTGAATAAAATCCGTTCAGTACTTCCTGAGATTAGCGATTTCAAACACAGAGAGAAAACGGACCGACTTTACTTTATACTATGTACAGATTTACATTAAAATGAAAAAATTATAATTTTATTGCCTGGCAACAAAATTATTTTATTTTTAACAATTACCATTGTTTGAATAAGTTTAAATGAATTTTCAAGTACTTTACTCTTGTTAAAACGTAAAAGGTTGCAGGTAAACTACCCCTTCCCCTTAACCGATCTTCACCAAAATCAAAAGGCCTTGAGTCCTCTACAATTCAGTGACGTATGCAAAAAATTATTTGATTCTGTTTGAATTTGCGGCAGTTATCGTTTGCCATAGAAAATACGCTTGATAAAAAACGTTGCAGGTAAACTACTCCTTCCCCTTAACCGATCTTCACCAAAAACAATAGGTCTTGAGTACTCTACAAATCACGGCTGTATGCAAAACATTATTTGATTCTGATTGAATTTGCGGCTGTTATCGTTTCCCATAGAAAATACCCTTGTTAAAACAAACGTTGCAGGTAAACTACCCCTTTTCCTCAACCGATCTTCACCAAAAACAATAGGTCTTGAAAACTCTACAATTTAGGGCTGTATGCAAATAATCTTTTGATTCTGTTTGAATTTGCAGCAGTTATCGTTTGCCATAGAAAAAAAAATCTACACACAGACAGACAGACACACAGACACTTTTCGAAAAACGACTTTTTTTCATGTTTTGAGTGTAGTACAATCAGAATCTGCAATAATCTCGAACACGATTTTTTTTGCCATCACCATACTTCCATTCCTTAAGGAATATGGAAGTAAAAAACTATAATTTTATTGCCTGGCAACAAAATTATTTTATTTTTAACAATTACCATTGTTTGAAAAAGTTTAAATGAATTTTCAAGTACTTTACTCTTGTTAAAACGTAAAAGGTTGCAGGTAAACTACCCCTTCCCCTTAACCGATCTTTACCAAAATCAAAATTCCTAGAGTCCTCTACAATTTAGAGACGTATGCAAAAAATTATTTGATTCTATGTGAATTTGCGGCTGTTATCGTTTGCCATAGAAAATACCCTTGTTAAAATATCGGTATGGAGAACCATACATGACTTCCATATTCTAAGATTTATTTTTAAAATCATTTTCGAAATGAAATATTACCATAGAAACTACTTCTTTCTACTTACTGCTTCAACCTTAACCGCAGTACTGTGGTCACTAACATATACCACCTCACGTTATCACACTCGATTTTCACTGATGATGGAATTCAATGGCATTGCCGAAACGACTGGTTTTGTAGAAAACATTGGACTACGGCCAAATATCCCGGGACGGAATTTTAACAAAAACTACTTCTTTGTTGCCGATAACGTTGTACACATATATATAAAAAATATGCATAAAATTAATGGCTTGTATAAGTTAATGATTGATCTCCATTAAGTAGTGCTCAAGTTTCCAAAGTTTTAATATTATGATGTCCGTAATTAAAACATCAGAGCAGGTTTAGTGTGTATGAGGGTTCACCGTGGACAAAAATATTCAACATTTCCTATTAAGCGTTGCGTAGAATAAATCTGCGAATCTACAGTGTACGTTTCACAGAACAAACACGCAGAAAGAAGGAGCGCTCCGAAGTCACTCATGGACCCTCAGCATCTTGCAGAGGGTTCATTCCCTAAAGACGGAATGTCTGTCTATGAATCGTTCCTCTGTAAACACGTGCAGTTACACTGCCCAGCGATCCACAGGAAGCAAATCGCTATCCACACTGGACACTTTTTCGGCTTGCATGCGTTATGTTGGTATGGGTTCGGCACTTTCCATTTAAAAACCGTGCAAATGTAAGAAAATAAACATGAATGAGGCCAGAAATAACGCTAATTGTGTGTGTGTGTGTGTGTCTTCCCTGCCTTTTTATTGCGGTAGTGATAATAATAAAATGGAAACGTAAACAGTACATAACTGAGATATGCTTGCCTGCCACGCACGATATATTTTCTCTTATACATGACTAGCAGAATGCCCGTGCTTCGCTAAGGAGTTTCACGTTGTACGTAATGAAAATGTTAGTTTAATTAATAAAGTTTAATTAAAGTAGGCTTCTTAAAAATAAATAGCTGTTGCCCACAACTTCGTTCGCGTGGTCTTCAATTTAATGCGATAATATATTTAGAACAGAATCTATTCTATTGGGTTGCCATAGTAACCAGATCTAATAGTTTTTTAAGACCGCAAAGGACCCCCCAGAGGATCGTATCGAAAAAAACACCTGTCCTATGTTGGTTCTCCCTTTGCGTAAAATATTTGTGCCAAGTTTGGTTGAAATCGGTCGAGTGGTTTAGGAGGCGATGTGGAAGACCCCAAAGAACCCCCAAAAGGACCCCATCGAAAAAACACCTATCCTATGTTGGTTCTCCCGTTGCGTAAAATATTTGTGCCAAGTTTGGATGAAATCGATACAGTGGTTTAGGAGGAGATGTGGAAGAAACCTTCGCGGACATGCGCACAACAACTCACCGAAGTTTCATCGCAATCGGATGAATGGTATAGGAACGCATACGGGACAAACAAAGAAACATTCATTTTATATATAAGATGTAAACTATACCACTTACTTGACATAAACCGTGATAGCTAAGCTAATGTACAACATATATGTATTAATTATACACATAAATGTTCCTCGATAGACACTCTATCTATTGGCGAAAACTTGAATAAAATCCGTTCAGTACTTCCTGAGATTAGCGATTTCAAACACAGAGAGAAAACGGACCGACTTTACTTTATACTATGTACAGATTTACATTAAAATGAAAAAATTATAATTTTATTGCCTGGCAACAAAATTATTTTATTTTTAACAATTACCATTGTTTGAAAAAGTTTAAATGAATTTTCAAGTACTTTACTCTTGTTAAAACGTAAAAGGTTGCAGGTAAACTACCCCTTCCCCTTAACCGATCTTCACCAAAATCAAAAGGCCTTGAGTCCTCTACAATTCAGTGACGTATGCAAAAAATTATTTGATTCTGTTTGAATTTGCGGCAGTTATCGTTTGCCATAGAAAATACGCTTGATAAAAAACGTTGCAGGTAAACTACTCCTTCCCCTTAACCGATCTTCACCAAAAACAATAGGTCTTGAGTACTCTACAAATCACGGCTGTATGCAAAAAATTATTTGATTCTGATTGAATTTGCGGCTGTTATCGTTTGCCATAGAAAATACCCTTGTTAAAAAAAACGTTGCAGGTAAACTACCCCTTTTCCTCAACCGATCTTCACCAAAAACAATAGGTTTGAAAACTACAATTTAGGGCTGTATGCAAATAATCTTTTGATTCTGTTTGAATTTGCAGCAGTTATCGTTTGCCATAGAAAAAAAATCTACACACAGACAGACACACACACAGACACTTTTCGAAAAACGACTTTTTTTCATGTCTTGAGTGTAGTACAATCAGAATCTGCAATAATCTCGAACACGATTTTTTTTGCCATCACCATACTTCCATTCCTTAAGGAATATGGAAGTAAAAACTATAATTTTATTGCCTGGCAACAAAATTATTTTATTTTTAACAATTACCATTGTTTGAAAAAGTTTAAATGAATTTTCAAGTACTTTACTCTTGTTAAAACGTAAAAGGTTGCAGGTAAACTACCCCTTCCCCTTAACCGATCTTTACCAAAATCAAAATTCCTAGAGTCCTCTACAATTTAGGGACGTATGCAAAAAATTATTTGATTCTATGTGAATTTGCGGCTGTTATCGTTTGCCATAGAAAATACCCTTGTTAAAATATCGGTATGGAGAACCATACATGACTTCCATATTCTAAGATTTATTTTTAAAATCATTTTCGAAATGAAATATTACCATAGAAACTACTTCTTTCTACTTACTGCTTCAACCTTAACCGCAGTACTGTGGTCACTAACATATACCACCTCACGTTATCACACTCGATTTTCACTGATGATGGAATTCAATGGCATTGCCGAAACGACTGGTTTTGTAGAAAACATTGGACTACGGCCAAATATCCCGGGACGGAATTTTAACAAAAACTACTTCTTTGTTGCCGATAACGTTGTACACATATATATAAAAAATATGCATAAAATTAATGGCTTGTATAAGTTAATGATTGATCTCCATTAAGTAGTGCTCAAGTTTCCAAAGTTTTAATATTATGATGTCCGTAATTAAAACATCAGAGAAGGTTTAGTGTGTATGAGGGTTCACCGTGGACAAAAATATTCAACATTTCCTATTAAGCGTTGCGTAGAATAAATCTGCGAATCTACAGTGTACGTTTCACAGAACAAACACGCGGAAAAGAAGGAGCGCTCCGAAGTCACTCATGGACCCTCAGCATCTTGCAGAGGGTTCATTCCCTAAAGACGGAAAGTCTGTCTATGAATCGTTCCTCTGTAAACACGTGCAGTTACACTGCCCAGCGATCCACAGGAAGCAAATCGCTATCCACACTGGACACTTTTTCGGCTTGCATGCGTTATGTTGGTATGGGTTCGGCACTTTCCATTTAAAAACCGTGCAAATGTAAGAAAATAAACATGAATGAGGCCAGAAATAACGCTAATTGTGTGTGTCTTCCCTGCCTTTTTATTGCGGTAGTGATAATAATAAAATGGAAACGTAAACAGTACATAACTGAGATATGCTTGCCTGCCACGCACAATATATTTTCTCTTATACATGACTAGCAGAATGCCCGTGCTTCGCTAAGGAGTTTCACGTTGTACGTAATGAAAATGTTAGTTTAATTAATAAAGTTTAATTAAAGTAGGCTTCTTAAAAATAAATAGCTGTTGCCCAAAACTTCGTTCGCGTGGTCTTCAATTTAATGCGATAATATATTTAGAACAGAATCTATTCTATTGGGTTGCCATAGTAACCAGATCTAATAGTTTTTTAAGACCGCAGAGGACCCCCCAGAGGATCGTATCGAAAAAAACACCTGTCCTATGTTGTTTCTCTCGTTGCGTAAAATATTTGTGCCAAGTTTGGTTGAAATCGGTCCAATGGTTTATGTGGAGACGTGGAAGACCCCAAAGGACCCCCCAAAGGATCGTATCGAAAAAAACACTTGTCCTATGTTGGTTCTCCGTTTGCGTAAAATATTTGTGCCAAGTTTGGTTGAAATCGGTCGAGTGGTTTAGGAGGCGATGTGGAAGACCCCAAAGAACCCCCAAAAGGACCCCATCGAAAAAACACCTATCCTATGTTGGTTCTCCCGTTGCGTAAAATATTTGTGCCAAGTTTGGATGAAATCGATACAGTGGTTTAGGAGGAGATGTGGAAGAAACCTTCGCGGACATGCGCACAACAACTCACCGAAGTTTCATCGCAATCCGATGAATGGTATAGGAACGCATACGGGACAAACAAAGAAACATTCATTTTATATATAAGATGTAAACTATACCACTTACTTGACATAAACCGTGATAGCTAAGCTAATGTACAACATATATGTATTAATTATACACATAAATGTTCCTCGATAGACACTCTATCTATTGGCGAAAACTTGAATAAAATCCGTTCAGTACTTCCTGAGATTAGCGATTTCAAACACAGAGAGAAAACGGACCGACTTTACTTTATACTATGTACAGATTTACATTAAAATGAAAAAATTATAATTTTATTGCCTGGCAACAAAATTATTTTATTTTTAACAATTACCATTGTTTGAAAAAGTTTAAATGAATTTTCAAGTACTTTACTCTTGTTAAAACGTAAAAGGTTGCAGGTAAACTACCCCTTCCCCTTAACCGATCTTCACCAAAATCAAAAGGCCTTGAGTCCTCTACAATTCAGTGACGTATGCAAAAAATTATTTGATTCTGTTTGAATTTGCGGCAGTTATCGTTTGCCATAGAAAATACGCTTGATAAAAAACGTTGCAGGTAAACTACTCCTTCCCCTTAACCGATCTTCACCAAAAACAATAGGTCTTGAGTACTCTACAAATCACGGCTGTATGCAAAACATTATTTGATTCTGATTGAATTTGCGGCTGTTATCGTTTACCATAGAAAATACCCTTGTTAAAAAAAACGTTGCAGGTAAACTACCCCTTTTCCTCAACCGATCTTCACCAAAAACAATAGGTCTTGAAAACTCTACAATTTAGGGCTGTATGCAAATAATCTTTTGATTCTGTTTGAATTTGCAGCAGTTATCGTTTGCCATAGAAAAAAAATCTACACACAGACAGACACACACACAGACACTTTTCGAAAAACGACTTTTTTTCATGTTTTGAGTGTAGTACAATCAGAATCTGCAATAATCTCGAACACGATTTTTTTTGCCATCACCATACTTCCCATTCCTTAAGGAATATGGAAGTAAAAAACTATAATTTTATTGCCTGGCAACAAAATTATTTTATTTTCAACAATTACCATTGTTTGAAAAAGTTTAAATGAATTTTCAAGTACTTTACTCTTGTTAAAACGTAAAAGGTTGCAGGTAAACTACCCCTTCCCCTTAACCGATCTTTACCAAAATCAAAATTCCTAGAGTGCTCTACAATTTAGGGACGTATGCAAAAAACTATTTGATTCTGTGTGAATTTGCGGCTGTTATCGTTTGCCATAGAAAATACCCTTGTTAAAATATCGGTATGGAGAACCATACATGACTTCCATATTCTAAGATTTATTTTTAAAATCATTTTCGAAATGAAATATTACCATAGAAACTACTTCTTTCTACTTACTGCTTCAACCTTAACCGCAGTACTGTGGTCACTAACATATACCACCTCACGTTATCACACTCGATTTTCACTGATGATGGAATTCAATGGCATTGCCGAAACGACTGGTTTTGTAGAAAACATTGGACTACGGCCAAATATCCCGGGACGGAATTTTAACAAAAACTACTTCTTTGTTGCCGATAACGTTGTGCACATATATATATAAAAAATATGCATAAAATTAATGGCTTGTATAAGTTAATGATTGATCTCCATTAAGTAGTGCTCAAGTTTCCAAAGTTTTAATATTATGATGTCCGTAATTAAAACATCAGAGCAGGTTTAGTGTGTATGATGGTTCACCGTGGACAAAAATATTCAACATTTCCTATTAAGCGTTGCGTAGAATAAATCTGCGAATCTACAGTGTACGTTTCACAGAACAAACACGCAGAAAGAAGGAGCGCTCCGAAGTCACTCATGGACCCTCAGCATCTTGCAGAGGGTTCATTCCCTAAAGACGGAAAGTCTGTCTATGAATCGTTCCTCTGTAAACACGTGCAGTTACACTGCCCAGCGATCCACAGGAAGCAAATCGCTATCCACACTGGACACTTTTTCGGCTTGCATGCGTTATGTTGGTATGGGTTCGGCACTTTCCATTTAAAAACCGTGCAAATGTAAGAAAATAAACATGAATGAGGCCAGAAATAACGCTAATTGTGTGTGTCTTCCCTGCCTTTTTATTGCGGTAGTGATAATAATAAAATGGAAACGTAAACAGTACATAACTGAGATATGCTTGCCTGCCACGCACGATATATTTTCTCTTATACATGACTAGCAGAATGCCCGTGCTTCGCTAAGGAGTTTCACGTTGTACGTAATGAAAATGTTAGTTTAATTAATAAAGTTTAATTAAAGTAGGCTTCTTAAAAATAAATAGCTGTTGCCCAAAACTTCGTTCGCGTGGTCTTCAATTTAATGCGATAATATATTTAGAACATAATCTATTCTATTGGGTTGCCATAGTAACCAGATATAATAGTTTTTTAAGACCGCAAAGGACCCCCCAGAGGATCGTATCGAAAAAAACACCTGTCCTATGTTGGTTCTCCCGTTGCGTAAAATATTTGTGTAGGCTTCTTAAAAATAAATAGCTGTTGCCCACAACTTCGTTCGCGTGGTCTTCAATTTAATGCGATAATATATTTAGAACAGAATCTATTCTATTGGGTTGCCATAGTAACCAGATCTAATAGTTTTTTAAGACCGCAGAGGACCCCCCAGAGGATCGTATCGAAAAAAACACCTGTCCTATGTTGGTTCTCCCGTTGCGTAAAATATTTGTGCCAAGTTTAGTTGAAATCGGTCCAATGGTTTAGGTGGAGACGTGGAAGACCCCAAAGGACCCCCCAAAGGATCGTATCGAAAAAAACACTTGTCCTATGTTGGTTCTCCCTTTGCGTAAAATATTTGTGCCAAGTTTGGTTGAAATCGGTCGAGTGGTTTAGGAGGCGATGTGGAAGACCCCAAAGAACCCCCAAAAGGACCCCATCGAAAAAACACCTATCCTATGTTGGTTCTCCCGTTGCGTAAAATATTTGTGCCAAGTTTGGATGAAATCGATACAGTGGTTTAGGAGGAGATGTGGAAGAAACCTTCGCGGACATGCGCACAACAACTCACCGAAGTTTCATCGCAATCGGATGAATGGTATAGGAACGCATACGGGACAAACAAAGAAACATTCATTTTATATATAAGATGTAAACTATACCACTTACTTGACATAAACCGTGATAGCTAAGCTAATGTACAACATATATGTATTAATTATACACATAAATGTTCCTCGATAGACACTCTATCTATTGGCGAAAACTTGAATAAAATCCGTTCAGTACTTCCTGAGATTAGCGATTTCAAACACAGAGAGAAAACGGACCGACTTTACTTTATACTATGTACAGATTTACATTAAAATGAAAAAATTATAATTTTATTGCCTGGCAACAAAATTATTTTATTTTTAACAATTACCATTGTTTGAAAAAGTTTAAATGAATTTTCAAGTACTTTACTCTTGTTAAAACGTAAAAGGTTGCAGGTAAACTACCCCTTCCCCTTAACCGATCTTCACCAAAATCAAAAGGCCTTGAGTCCTCTACAATTCAGTGACGTATGCAAAAAATTATTTGATTCTGTTTGAATTTGCGGCAGTTATCGTTTGCCATAGAAAATACGCTTGATAAAAAACGTTGCAGGTAAACTACTCCTTCCCCTTAACCGATCTTCACCAAAAACAATAGGTCTTGATTACTCTACAAATCACGGCTGTATGCAAAAAATTATTTGATTCTGATTGAATTTGCGGCTGTTATCGTTTGCCATAGAAAATACCCTTGTTAAAAAAAACGTTGCAGGTAAACTACCCCTTTTCCTCAACCGATCTTCACCAAAAACAATAGGTCTTGAAAACTCTACAATTTAGGGCTGTATGCAAATAATCTTTTGATTCTGTTTGAATTTGCAGCAGTTATCGTTTGCCATAGAAAAAAAATCTACACACAGACAGACACACACACAGACACTTTTCGAAAAACGACTTTTTTTCATGTTTTGAGTGTAGTACAATCAGAATCTGCAATAATCTCGAACACGATTTTTTTTGCCATCACCATACTTCCCATTCCTTAAGGAATATGGAAGTAAAAAACTATAATTTTATTGCCTGGCAACAAAATTATTTTATTTTCAACAATTACCATTGTTTGAAAAAGTTTAAATGAATTTTCAAGTACTTTACTCTTGTTAAAACCTAAAAGGTTGCAGGTAAACTACCCCTTCCCCTTAACCGATCTTTACCAAAATCAAAATTCCTAGAGTGCTCTACAATTTAGGGACGTATGCAAAAAACTATTTGATTCTGTGTGAATTTGCGGCTGTTATCGTTTGCCATAGAAAATACCCTTGTTAAAATATCGGTATGGAGAACCATACATGACTTCCATATTCTAAGATTTATTTTTAAAATCATTTTCGAAATGAAATATTACCATAGAAACTACTTCTTTCTACTTACTGCTTCAACCTTAACCGCAGTACTGTGGTCACTAACATATACCACCTCACGTTATCACACTCGATTTTCACTGATGATGGAATTCAATGGCATTGCCGAAACGACTGGTTTTGTAGAAAACATTGGACTACGGCCAAATATCCCGGGACGGAATTTTAACAAAAACTACTTCTTTGTTGCCGATAACGTTGTGCACATATATATATAAAAAATATGCATAAAATTAATGGCTTGTATAAGTTAATGATTGATCTCCATTAAGTAGTGCTCAAGTTTCCAAAGTTTTAATATTATGATGTCCGTAATTAAAACATCAGAGCAGGTTTAGTGTGTATGAGGGTTCACCGTGGACAAAAATATTCAACATTTCCTATTAAGCGTTGCGTAGAATAAATCTGCGAATCTACAGTGTACGTTTCACAGAACAAACACGCGGAAAAGAAGGAGCGCTCCGAAGTCACTCATGGACCCTCAGCATCTTGCAGAGGGTTCATTCCCTAAAGACGGAAAGTCTGTCTATGAATCGTTCCTCTGTAAACACGTGCAGTTACACTGCCCAGCGATCCACAGGAAGCAAATCGCTATCCACACTGGACACTTTTTCGGCTTGCATGCGTTATGTTGGTATGGGTTCGGCACTTTCCATTTAAAAACCGTGCAAATGTAAGAAAATAAACATGAATGAGGCCAGAAATAACGCTAATTGTGTGTGTCTTCCCTGCCTTTTTATTGCGGTAGTGATAATAATAAAATGGAAACGTAAACAGTACATAACTGAGATATGCTTGCCTGCCACGCACGATATATTTTCTCTTATACATGACTAGCAGAATGCCCGTGCTTCGCTAAGGAGTTTCACGTTGTACGTAATGAAAATGTTAGTTTAATTAATAAAGTTTAATTAAAGTAGGCTTCTTAAAAATAAATAGCTGTTGCCCAAAACTTCGTTCGCGTGGTCTTCAATTTAATGCGATAATATATTTAGAACATAATCTATTCTATTGGGTTGCCATAGTAACCAGATATAATAGTTTTTTAAGACCGCAAAGGACCCCCCAGAGGATCGTATCGAAAAAAACACCTGTCCTATGTTGGTTCTCCCGTTGCGTAAAATATTTGTGTAGGCTTCTTAAAAATAAATAGCTGTTGCCCACAACTTCGTTCGCGTGGTCTTCAATTTAATGCGATAATATATTTAGAACAGAATCTATTCTATTGGGTTGCCATAGTAACCAGATCTAATAGTTTTTTAAGACCGCAGAGGACCCCCCAGAGGATCGTATCGAAAAAAACACCTGTCCTATGTTGGTTCTCCCGTTGCGTAAAATATTTGTGCCAAGTTTAGTTGAAATCGGTCCAATGGTTTAGGTGGAGACGTGGAAGACCCCAAAGGACCCCCCAAAGGATCGTATCGAAAAAAACACTTGTCCTATGTTGGTTCTCCCTTTGCGTAAAATATTTGTGCCAAGTTTGGTTGAAATCGGTCGAGTGGTTTAGGAGGCGATGTGGAAGACCCCAAAGAACCCCCAAAAGGACCCCATCGAAAAAACACCTATCCTATGTTGGTTCTCCCGTTGCGTAAAATATTTGTGCCAAGTTTGGATGAAATCGATACAGTGGTTTAGGAGGAGATGTGGAAGAAACCTTCGCGGACATGCGCACAACAACTCACCGAAGTTTCATCGCAATCGGATGAATGGTATAGGAACGCATACGGGACAAACAAAGAAACATTCATTTTATATATAAGATGTAAACTATACCACTTACTTGACATAAACCGTGATAGCTAAGCTAATGTACAACATATATGTATTAATTATACACATAAATGTTCCTCGATAGACACTCTATCTATTGGCGAAAACTTGAATAAAATCCGTTCAGTACTTCCTGAGATTAGCGATTTCAAACACAGAGAGAAAACGGACCGACTTTACTTTATACTATGTACAGATTTACATTAAAATGAAAAAATTATAATTTTATTGCCTGGCAACAAAATTATTTTATTTTTAACAATTACCATTGTTTGAAAAAGTTTAAATGAATTTTCAAGTACTTTACTCTTGTTAAAACGTAAAAGGTTGCAGGTAAACTACCCCTTCCCCTTAACCGATCTTCACCAAAATCAAAAGGCCTTGAGTCCTCTACAATTCAGTGACGTATGCAAAAAATTATTTGATTCTGTTTGAATTTGCGGCAGTTATCGTTTGCCATAGAAAATACGCTTGATAAAAAACGTTGCAGGTAAACTACTCCTTCCCCTTAACCGATCTTCACCAAAAACAATAGGTCTTGATTACTCTACAAATCACGGCTGTATGCAAAAAATTATTTGATTCTGATTGAATTTGCGGCTGTTATCGTTTGCCATAGAAAATACCCTTGTTAAAAAAAACGTTGCAGGTAAACTACCCCTTTTCCTCAACCGATCTTCACCAAAAACAATAGGTCTTGAAAACTCTACAATTTAGGGCTGTATGCAAATAATCTTTTGATTCTGTTTGAATTTGCAGCAGTTATCGTTTGCCATAGAAAAAAAATCTACACACAGACAGACACACACACAGACACTTTTCGAAAAACGACTTTTTTTCATGTTTTGAGTGTAGTACAATCAGAATCTGCAATAATCTCGAACACGATTTTTTTTGCCATCACCATACTTCCCATTCCTTAAGGAATATGGAAGTAAAAAACTATAATTTTATTGCCTGGCAACAAAATTATTTTATTTTCAACAATTACCATTGTTTGAAAAAGTTTAAATGAATTTTCAAGTACTTTACTCTTGTTAAAACCTAAAAGGTTGCAGGTAAACTACCCCTTCCCCTTAACCGATCTTTACCAAAATCAAAATTCCTAGAGTGCTCTACAATTTAGGGACGTATGCAAAAAACTATTTGATTCTGTGTGAATTTGCGGCTGTTATCGTTTGCCATAGAAAATACCCTTGTTAAAATATCGGTATGGAGAACCATACATGACTTCCATATTCTAAGATTTATTTTTAAAATCATTTTCGAAATGAAATATTACCATAGAAACTACTTCTTTCTACTTACTGCTTCAACCTTAACCGCAGTACTGTGGTCACTAACATATACCACCTCACGTTATCACACTCGATTTTCACTGATGATGGAATTCAATGGCATTGCCGAAACGACTGGTTTTGTAGAAAACATTGGACTACGGCCAAATATCCCGGGACGGAATTTTAACAAAAACTACTTCTTTGTTGCCGATAACGTTGTGCACATATATATATAAAAAATATGCATAAAATTAATGGCTTGTATAAGTTAATGATTGATCTCCATTAAGTAGTGCTCAAGTTTCCAAAGTTTTAATATTATGATGTCCGTAATTAAAACATCAGAGCAGGTTTAGTGTGTATGAGGGTTCACCGTGGACAAAAATATTCAACATTTCCTATTAAGCGTTGCGTAGAATAAATCTGCGAATCTACAGTGTACGTTTCACAGAACAAACACGCGGAAAAGAAGGAGCGCTCCGAAGTCACTCATGGACCCTCAGCATCTTGCAGAGGGTTCATTCCCTAAAGACGGAAAGTCTGTCTATGAATCGTTCCTCTGTAAACACGTGCAGTTACACTGCCCAGCGATCCACAGGAAGCAAATCGCTATCCACACTGGACACTTTTTCGGCTTGCATGCGTTATGTTGGTATGGGTTCGGCACTTTCCATTTAAAAACCGTGCAAATGTAAGAAAATAAACATGAATGAGGCCAGAAATAACGCTAATTGTGTGTGTCTTCCCTGCCTTTTTATTGCGGTAGTGATAATAATAAAATGGAAACGTAAACAGTACATAACTGAGATATGCTTGCCTGCCACGCACGATATATTTTCTCTTATACATGACTAGCAGAATGCCCGTGCTTCGCTAAGGAGTTTCACGTTGTACGTAATGAAAATGTTAGTTTAATTAATAAAGTTTAATTAAAGTAGGCTTCTTAAAAATAAATAGCTGTTGCCCAAAACTTCGTTCGCGTGGTCTTCAATTTAATGCGATAATATATTTAGAACATAATCTATTCTATTGGGTTGCCATAGTAACCAGATATAATAGTTTTTTAAGACCGCAAAGGACCCCCCAGAGGATCGTATCGAAAAAAACACCTGTCCTATGTTGGTTCTCCCGTTGCGTAAAATATTTGTGTAGGCTTCTTAAAAATAAATAGCTGTTGCCCACAACTTCGTTCGCGTGGTCTTCAATTTAATGCGATAATATATTTAGAACAGAATCTATTCTATTGGGTTGCCATAGTAACCAGATCTAATAGTTTTTTAAGACCGCAGAGGACCCCCCAGAGGATCGTATCGAAAAAAACACCTGTCCTATGTTGGTTCTCCCGTTGCGTAAAATATTTGTGCCAAGTTTAGTTGAAATCGGTCCAATGGTTTAGGTGGAGACGTGGAAGACCCCAAAGGACCCCCCAAAGGATCGTATCGAAAAAAACACTTGTCCTATGTTGGTTCTCCCTTTGCGTAAAATATTTGTGCC
The DNA here is from genome assembly GCA_034769895.1 of Magicicada septendecula. Taxonomy (NCBI): domain Eukaryota; kingdom Metazoa; phylum Arthropoda; class Insecta; order Hemiptera; family Cicadidae; genus Magicicada; species Magicicada septendecula. Next base: position 256,828,486 of record CM068372.1, read on the forward strand.
AAGTTTGGTTGAAATCGGTCGAGTGGTTTAGGAGGCGATGTGGAAGACCCCAAAGAACCCCCAAAAGGACCCCATCGAAAAAACACCTATCCTATGTTGGTTCTCCCGTTGCGTAAAATATTTGTGCCAAGTTTGGATGAAATCGATACAGTGGTTTAGGAGGAGATGTGGAAGAAACCTTCGCGGACATGCGCACAACAACTCACCGAAGTTTCATCGCAATCGGATGAATGGTATAGGAACGCATACGGGACAAACAAAGAAACATTCATTTTATATATAAGATGTAAACTATACCACTTACTTGACATAAACCGTGATAGCTAAGCTAATGTACAACATATATGTATTAATTATACACATAAATGTTCCTCGATAGACACTCTATCTATTGGCGAAAACTTGAATAAAATCCGTTCAGTACTTCCTGAGATTAGCGATTTCAAACACAGAGAGAAAACGGACCGACTTTACTTTATACTATGTACAGATTTACATTAAAATGAAAAAATTATAATTTTATTGCCTGGCAACAAAATTATTTTATTTTTAACAATTACCATTGTTTGAAAAAGTTTAAATGAATTTTCAAGTACTTTACTCTTGTTAAAACGTAAAAGGTTGCAGGTAAACTACCCCTTCCCCTTAACCGATCTTCAGCAAAATCAAAAGGCCTTGAGTCCTCTACAATTCAGTGACGTATGCAAAAAATTATTTGATTCTGTTTGAATTTGCGGCAGTTATCGTTTGCCATAGAAAATACGCTTGATAAAAAACGTTGCAGGTAAACTACTCCTTCCCCTTAACCGATCTTCACCAAAAACAATAGGTCTTGAGTACTCTACAAATCACGGCTGTATGCAAAACATTATTTGATTCTGATTGAATTTGCGGCTGTTATCGTTTGCCATAGAAAATACCCTTGTTAAAAAAAACGTTGCAGGTAAACTACCCCTTTTCCTCAACCGATCTTCACCAAAAACAATAGGTCTTGAAAACTCTACAATTTAGGGCTGTATGCAAATAATCTTTTGATTCTGTTTGAATTTGCAGCAGTTATCGTTTGCCATAGAAAAAAAATCTACACACAAACAGACACACACACAGACACTTTTCGAAAAACGACTTTTTTTCATGTTTTGATTGTAGTACAATCAGAATCTGCAATAATCTCGAACACGATTTTTTTTGCCATCACCATACTTCCATTCCTTAAGGAATATGGAAGTAAAAAACTATAATTTTATTGCCTGGCAACAAAATTATTTTATTTTTAACAATTACCATTGTTTGAAATAGTTTAAATGAATTTTCAAGTACTTTACTCTTGTTAAAACGTAAAAGGTTGCAGGTAAACTACCCCTTCCCCTTAACCGATCTTTACCAAAATCAAAATTCCTAGTGTCCTCTACAATTCAGGGACGTATGCAAAAAATTATTTGATTCTGTTTGAATTTGCGGCTGTTATCGTTTGCCATAGAAAATACCCTTGTTAAAATAATCGGTATGGAGAACCATACATGACTTCCATATTCTAAGATTTATTTTTAAAATCATTTTCGAAATGAAATATTACCATAGAAACTACTTCTTTCTACTTACTGCTTCAACCTTAACCGCAGTACTGTGGTCACTAACATATACCACCTCACGTTATCACACTCGATTTAACTGATGATGGAATTCAATGGCATTGCCGAAACGACTGGTTTTGTAGAAAACATTGGACTACGGCCAAATATCCCGGGACGGAATTTTAACAAAAACTACTTCTTTGTTGCCGATAACGTTGTGCACATATATATATAAAAAATATGCATAAAATTAATGGCTTGTATAAGTTAATGATTGATCTCCATTAAGTAGTGCTCAAGTTTCCAAAGTTTTAATATTATGATGTCCGTAATTAAAACATCAGAGCAGGTTTAGTGTGTATGATGGTTCACCGTGGACAAAAATATTCAACATTTCCTATTAAGCGTTGCGTAGAATAAATCTGCGAATCTACAGTGTACGTTTCACAGAACAAACACGCGGAAAAGAAGGAGCGCTCCGAAGTCACTCATGGACCCTCAGCATCTTGCAGAGGGTTCATTCCCTAAAGACGGAAAGTCTGTCTATGAATCGTTCCTCTGTAAACACGTGCAGTTACACTGCCCAGCGATCCACAGGAAGCAAATCGCTATCCACACTGGACACTTTTTCGGCTTGCATGCGTTATGTTGGTATGGGTTCGGCACTTTCCATTTAAAAACCGTGCAAATGTAAGAAAATAAACATGAATGAGGCCAGAAATAACGCTAATTGTGTGTGTCTTCCCTGCCTTTTTATTGCGGTAGTGATAATAATAAAATGGAAACGTAAACAGTACATAACTGAGATATGCTTGCCTGCCACGCACGATATATTTTCTCTTATACATGACTAGCAGAATGCCCGTGCTTCGCTAAGGAGTTTCACGTTGTACGTAATGAAAATGTTAGTTTAATTAATAAAGTTTAATTAAAGTAGGCTTCTTAAAAATAAATAGCTGTTGCCCACAACTTCGTTCGCGTGGTCTTCAATTTAATGCGATAATATATTTAGAACATAATCTATTCTATTGGGTTGCCATAGTAACCAGATATAATAGTTTTTTAAGACCGCAAAGGACCCCCCAGAGGATCGTATCGAAAAAAACACCTGTCCTATGTTGGTTCTCCCGTTGCGTAAAATATTTGTGTAGGCTTCTTAAAAATAAATAGCTGTTGCCCACAACTTCGTTCGCGTGGTCTTCAATTTAATGCGATAATATATTTAGAACAGAATCTATTCTATTGGGTTGCCATAGTAACCAGATCTAATAGTTTTTTAAGACCGCAGAGGACCCCCCAGAGGATCGTATCGAAAAAAACACCTGTCCTATGTTGGTTCTCCCGTTGCGTAAAATATTTGTGCCAAGTTTAGTTGAAATCGGTCCAATGGTTTAGGTGGAGACGTGGAAGACCCCAAAGGACCCCCCAAAGGATCGTATCGAAAAAAACACTTGTCCTATGTTGGTTCTCCCTTTGCGTAAAATATTTGTGCCAAGTTTGGTTGAAATCGGTCGAGTGGTTTAGGAGGCGATGTGGAAGACCCCAAAGAACCCCCAAAAGGACCCCATCGAAAAAACACCTATCCTATGTTGGTTCTCCCGTTGCGTAAAATATTTGTGCCAAGTTTGGATGAAATCGATACAGTGGTTTAGGAGGAGATGTGGAAGAAACCTTCGCGGACATGCGCACAACAACTCACCGAAGTTTCATCGCAATCGGATGAATGGTATAGGAACGCATACGGGACAAACAAAGAAACATTCATTTTATATATAAGATGTAAACTATACCACTTACTTGACATAAACCGTGATAGCTAAGCTAATGTACAACATATATGTATTAATTATACACATAAATGTTCCTCGATAGACACTCTATCTATTGGCGAAAACTTGAATAAAATCCGTTCAGTACTTCCTGAGATTAGCGATTTCAAACACAGAGAGAAAACGGACCGACTTTACTTTATACTATGTACAGATTTACATTAAAATGAAAAAATTATAATTTTATTGCCTGGCAACAAAATTATTTTATTTTTAACAATTACCATTGTTTGAAAAAGTTTAAATGAATTTTCAAGTACTTTACTCTTGTTAAAACGTAAAAGGTTGCAGGTAAACTACCCCTTCCCCTTAACCGATCTTCACCAAAATCAAAAGGCCTTGAGTCCTCTACAATTCAGTGACGTATGCAAAAAATTATTTGATTCTGTTTGAATTTGCGGCAGTTATCGTTTGCCATAGAAAATACGCTTGATAAAAAACGTTGCAGGTAAACTACTCCTTCCCCTTAACCGATCTTCACCAAAAACAATAGGTCTTGATTACTCTACAAATCACGGCTGTATGCAAAAAATTATTTGATTCTGATTGAATTTGCGGCTGTTATCGTTTGCCATAGAAAATACCCTTGTTAAAAAAAACGTTGCAGGTAAACTACCCCTTTTCCTCAACCGATCTTCACCAAAAACAATAGGTCTTGAAAACTCTACAATTTAGGGCTGTATGCAAATAATCTTTTGATTCTGTTTGAATTTGCAGCAGTTATCGTTTGCCATAGAAAAAAAATCTACACACAGACAGACACACACACAGACACTTTTCGAAAAACGACTTTTTTTCATGTTTTGAGTGTAGTACAATCAGAATCTGCAATAATCTCGAACACGATTTTTTTTGCCATCACCATACTTCCCATTCCTTAAGGAATATGGAAGTAAAAAACTATAATTTTATTGCCTGGCAACAAAATTATTTTATTTTCAACAATTACCATTGTTTGAAAAAGTTTAAATGAATTTTCAAGTACTTTACTCTTGTTAAAACCTAAAAGGTTGCAGGTAAACTACCCCTTCCCCTTAACCGATCTTTACCAAAATCAAAATTCCTAGAGTGCTCTACAATTTAGGGACGTATGCAAAAAACTATTTGATTCTGTGTGAATTTGCGGCTGTTATCGTTTGCCATAGAAAATACCCTTGTTAAAATATCGGTATGGAGAACCATACATGACTTCCATATTCTAAGATTTATTTTTAAAATCATTTTCGAAATGAAATATTACCATAGAAACTACTTCTTTCTACTTACTGCTTCAACCTTAACCGCAGTACTGTGGTCACTAACATATACCACCTCACGTTATCACACTCGATTTTCACTGATGATGGAATTCAATGGCATTGCCGAAACGACTGGTTTTGTAGAAAACATTGGACTACGGCCAAATATCCCGGGACGGAATTTTAACAAAAACTACTTCTTTGTTGCCGATAACGTTGTGCACATATATATATAAAAAATATGCATAAAATTAATGGCTTGTATAAGTTAATGATTGATCTCCATTAAGTAGTGCTCAAGTTTCCAAAGTTTTAATATTATGATGTCCGTAATTAAAACATCAGAGCAGGTTTAGTGTGTATGAGGGTTCACCGTGGACAAAAATATTCAACATTTCCTATTAAGCGTTGCGTAGAATAAATCTGCGAATCTACAGTGTACGTTTCACAGAACAAACACGCGGAAAAGAAGGAGCGCTCCGAAGTCACTCATGGACCCTCAGCATCTTGCAGAGGGTTCATTCCCTAAAGACGGAAAGTCTGTCTATGAATCGTTCCTCTGTAAACACGTGCAGTTACACTGCCCAGCGATCCACAGGAAGCAAATCGCTATCCACACTGGACACTTTTTCGGCTTGCATGCGTTATGTTGGTATGGGTTCGGCACTTTCCATTTAAAAACCGTGCAAATGTAAGAAAATAAACATGAATGAGGCCAGAAATAACGCTAATTGTGTGTGTCTTCCCTGCCTTTTTATTGCGGTAGTGATAATAATAAAATGGAAACGTAAACAGTACATAACTGAGATATGCTTGCCTGCCACGCACGATATATTTTCTCTTATACATGACTAGCAGAATGCCCGTGCTTCGCTAAGGAGTTTCACGTTGTACGTAATGAAAATGTTAGTTTAATTAATAAAGTTTAATTAAAGTAGGCTTCTTAAAAATAAATAGCTGTTGCCCACAACTTCGTTCGCGTGGTCTTCAATTTAATGCGATAATATATTTAGAACAGAATCTATTCTATTGGGTTGCCATAGTAACCAGATATAATAGTTTTTTAAGACCGCAAAGGACCCCCCAGAGGATCGTATCGAAAAAAACACCTGTCCTATGTTGGTTCTCCCGTTGCGTAAAATATTTGTGTAGGCTTCTTAAAAATAAATAGCTGTTGCCCACAACTTCGTTCGCGTGGTCTTCAATTTAATGCGATAATATATTTAGAACAGAATCTATTCTATTGGGTTGCCATAGTAACCAGATCTAATAGTTTTTTAAGACCGCAGAGGACCCCCCAGAGGATCGTATCGAAAAAAACACCTGTCCTATGTTGGTTCTCCCGTTGCGTAAAATATTTGTGCCAAGTTTAGTTGAAATCGGTCCAATGGTTTAGGTGGAGACGTGGAAGACCCCAAAGGACCCCCCAAAGGATCGTATCGAAAAAAACACTTGTCCTATGTTGGTTCTCCCTTTGCGTAAAATATTTGTGCCAAGTTTGGTTGAAATCGGTCGAGTGGTTTAGGAGGCGATGTGGAAGACCCCAAAGAACCCCCAAAAGGACCCCATCGAAAAAACACCTATCCTATGTTGGTTCTCCCGTTGCGTAAAATATTTGTGCCAAGTTTGGATGAAATCGATACAGTGGTTTAGGAGGAGATGTGGAAGAAACCTTCGCGGACATGCGCACAACAACTCACCGAAGTTTCATCGCAATCGGATGAATGGTATAGGAACGCATACGGGACAAACAAAGAAACATTCATTTTATATATAAGATGTAAACTATACCACTTACTTGACATAAACCGTGATAGCTAAGCTAATGTACAACATATATGTATTAATTATACACATAAATGTTCCTCGATAGACACTCTATCTATTGGCGAAAACTTGAATAAAATCCGTTCAGTACTTCCTGAGATTAGCGATTTCAAACACAGAGAGAAAACGGACCGACTTTACTTTATACTATGTACAGATTTACATTAAAATGAAAAAATTATAATTTTATTGCCTGGCAACAAAATTATTTTATTTTTAACAATTACCATTGTTTGAAAAAGTTTAAATGAATTTTCAAGTACTTTACTCTTGTTAAAACGTAAAAGGTTGCAGGTAAACTACCCCTTCCCCTTAACCGATCTTCACCAAAATCAAAAGGCCTTGAGTCCTCTACAATTCAGTGACGTATGCAAAAAATTATTTGATTCTGTTTGAATTTGCGGCAGTTATCGTTTGCCATAGAAAATACGCTTGATAAAAAACGTTGCAGGTAAACTACTCCTTCCCCTTAACCGATCTTCACCAAAAACAATAGGTCTTGAGTACTCTACAAATCACGGCTGTATGCAAAACATTATTTGATTCTGATTGAATTTGCGGCTGTTATCGTTTGCCATAGAAAATACCCTTGTTAAAAAAAACGTTGCAGGTAAACTACCCCTTTTCCTCAACCGATCTTCACCAAAAACAATAGGTCTTGAAAACTCTACAATTTAGGGCTGTATGCAAATAATCTTTTGATTCTGTTTGAATTTGCAGCAGTTATCGTTTGCCATAGAAAAAAAATCTACACACAAACAGACACACACACAGACACTTTTCGAAAAACGACTTTTTTTCATGTTTTGATTGTAGTACAATCAGAATCTGCAATAATCTCGAACACGATTTTTTTTGCCATCACCATACTTCCATTCCTTAAGGAATATGGAAGTAAAAAACTATAATTTTATTGCCTGGCAACAAAATTATTTTATTTTTAACAATTACCATTGTTTGAAATAGTTTAAATGAATTTTCAAGTACTTTACTCTTGTTAAAACGTAAAAGGTTGCAGGTAAACTACCCCTTCCCCTTAACCGATCTTTACCAAAATCAAAATTCCTAGTGTCCTCTACAATTCAGGGACGTATGCAAAAAATTATTTGATTCTGTTTGAATTTGCGGCTGTTATCGTTTGCCATAGAAAATACCCTTGTTAAAATAATCGGTATGGAGAACCATACATGACTTCCATATTCTAAGATTTATTTTTAAAATCATTTTCGAAATGAAATATTACCATAGAAACTACTTCTTTCTACTTACTGCTTCAACCTTAACCGCAGTACTGTGGTCACTAACATATACCACCTCACGTTATCACACTCGATTTAACTGATGATGGAATTCAATGGCATTGCCGAAACGACTGGTTTTGTAGAAAACATTGGACTACGGCCAAATATCCCGGGACGGAATTTTAACAAAAACTACTTCTTTGTTGCCGATAACGTTGTACACATATATATATAAAAAATATGCATAAAATTAATGGCTTGTATAAGTTAATGATTGATCTCCATTAAGTAGTGCTCAAGTTTCCAAAGTTTTAATATTATGATGTCCGTAATTAAAACATCAGAGCAGGTTTAGTGTGTATGAGGGTTCACCGTGGACAAAAATATTCAACATTTCCTATTAAGCGTTGCGTAGAATAAATCTGCGAATCTACAGTGTACGTTTCACAGAACAAACACGCGGAAAAGAAGGAGCGCTCCGAAGTCACTCATGGACCCTCAGCATCTTGCAGAGGGTTCATTCCCTAAAGACGGAAAGTCTGTCTATGAATCGTTCCTCTGTAAACACGTGCAGTTACACTGCCCAGCGATCCACAGGAAGCAAATCGCTATCCACACTGGACACTTTTTCGGCTTGCATGCGTTATGTTGGTATGGGTTCGGCACTTTCCATTTAAAAACCGTGCAAATGTAAGAAAATAAACATGAATGAGGCCAGAAATAACACTAATTGTGTGTGTTTTCCCTGCCTTTTTATTGCGGTAGTGATAATAATAAAATGGAAACGTAAACAGTACATAACTGAGATATGCTTGCCTGCCACGCACGATATATTTTCTCTTATACATGACTAGCAGAATGCCCGTGCTTCGCTAAGGAGTTTCACGTTGTACGTAATGAAAATGTTAGTTTAATTAATAAAGTTTAATTAAAGTAGGCTTCTTAAAAATAAATAGCTGTTGCCCACAACTTCGTTCGCGTGGTCTTCAATTTAATGCGATAATATATTTAGAACAGAATCTATTCTATTGGGTTGCCATAGTAACCAGATCTAATAGTTTTTTAAGACCGCAAAGGACCCCCCAGAGGATCGTATCGAAAAAAACACCTGTCCTATGTTGGTTCTCCCGTTGCGTAAAATATTTGTGCCAAGTTTGGTTGAAATCGGTCCAATGGTTTAGGTGGAGACGTGGAAGACCCCAAAGGACCCCCCAAAGGATCGTATCGAAAAAAACACTTGTCCTATGTTGGTTCTCCGTTTGCGTAAAATATTTGTGCCAAGTTTGGTTGAAATCGGTCGAGTGGTTTAGGAGGCGATGTGGAAGACCCCAAAGAACCCCCAAAAGGACCCCATCGAAAAAACACCTATCCTATGTTGGTTCTCCCGTTGCGTAAAATATTTGTGCCAAGTTTGGATGAAATCGATACAGTGGTTTAGGAGGAGATGTGGAAGAAACCTTCGCGGACATGCGCACAACAACTCACCGAAGTTTCATCGCAATCGGATGAATGGTATAGGAACGCATACGGGACAAACAAAGAAACATTCATTTTATATATAAGATGTAAACTATACCACTTACTTGACATAAACCGTGATAGCTAAGCTAATGTACAACATATATGTATTAATTATACACATAAATGTTCCTCGATAGACACTCTATCTATTGGCGAAAACTTGAATAAAATCCGTTCAGTACTTCCTGAGATTAGCGATTTCAAACACAGAGAGAAAACGGACCGACTTTACTTTATACTATGTACAGATTTACATTAAAATGAAAAAATTATAATTTTATTGCCTGGCAACAAAATTATTTTATTTTTAACAATTACCATTGTTTGAAAAAGTTTAAATGAATTTTCAAGTACTTTACTCTTGTTAAAACGTAAAAGGTTGCAGGTAAACTACCCCTTCCCCTTAACCGATCTTCAGCAAAATCAAAAGGCCTTGAGTCCTCTACAATTCAGTGACGTATGCAAAAAATTATTTGATTCTGTTTGAATTTGCGGCAATTATCGTTTGCCATAGAAAATACGCTTGATAAAAAACGTTGCAGGTAAACTACTCCTTCCCCTTAACCGATCTTCACCAAAAACCATAGGTCTTGAGTACTCTACAAATCACGGCTGTATGCAAACAATTATTTGATTCTGATTGAATTTGCGGCTGTTATCGTTTGCCATAGAAAATACCCTTGTTAAAAAAAACGTTGCAGGTAAACTACCCCTTTTCCTCAACCGATCTTCACCAAAAACAATAGGTCTTGAAAACTCTACAATTTAGGGCTGTATGCAAATAATCTTTTGATTCTGTTTGAATTTGCAGCAGTTATAGTTTGCCATAGAAAAAAAAATCTACACACAGACAGACAGACAGACACACACACAGACACTTTTCGAAAAACGACTTTTTTTCATGTTTTGAGTGTAGTACAATCAGAATCTGCAATAATCTCGAACACGATTTTTTTTGCCATCACCATACTTCCATTCCTTAAGGAATATGGAAGTAAAAAACTATAATTTTATTGCCTGGCAACAAAATTATTTTATTTTTAACAATTACCATTGTTTGAAAAACTTTAAATGAATTTTCAAGTACTTTACTCTTGTTAAAACGTAAAAGGTTGCAGGTAAACTACCCCTTCCCCTTAACCGATCTTTACCAAAATCAAAATTCCTAGAGTCCTCTACAATTCAGGGACGTATGCAAAAAATTATTTGATTCTGTGTGAATTTGCGGCTGTTATCGTTTGCCATAGAAAATACCCTTGTTAAAATATCGGTATGGAGAACCATACATGACTTCCATATTCTAAGATTTATTTTTAAAATCATTTTCGAAATGAAATATTACCATAGAAACTACTTCTTTCTACTTACTGCTTCAACCTTAACCGCAGTACTGTGGTCACTAACATATACCACCTCACGTTATCACACTCGATTTTCACTGATGATGGAATTCAATGGCATTGCCGAAACGACTGGTTTTGTAGAAAACATTGGACTACGGCCAAATATCCCGGGACGGAATTTTAACAAAAACTACTTCTTTGTTGCCGATAACGTTGTACACATATATATATAAAAAATATGCATAAAATTAATGGCTTGTATAAGTTAATGATTGATCTCCATTAAGTAGTGCTCAAGTTTCCAAAGTTTTAATATTATGATGTCCGTAATTAAAACATCAGAGCAGGTTTAGTGTGTATGAGGGTTCACCGTGGACAAAAATATTCAACATTTCCTATTAAGCGTTGCGTAGAATAAATCTGCGAATCTACAGTGTACGTTTCACAGAACAAACACGCGGAAAAGAAGGAGCGCTCCGAAGTCACTCATGGACCCTCAGCATCTTGCAGAGGGTTCATTCCCTAAAGACGAAAAGTCTGTCTATGAATCGTTCCTCTGTAAACACGTGCAGTTACACTGCCCAGCGATCCACAGGAAGCAAATCGCTATCCACACTGGACACTTTTTCGGCTTGCATGCGTTATGTTGGTATGGGTTCGGCACTTTCCATTTAAAAACCGTGCAAATGTAAGAAAATAAACATGAATGAGGCCAGAAATAACGCTAATTGTGTGTGTGTGTGTGTCTTCCCTGCCTTTTTATTGCGGTAGTGATAATAATAAAATGGAAACGTAAACAGTACATAACTGAGATATGCTTGCCTGCCACGCACGATATATTTTCTCTTATACATGACTAGCAGAATGCCCGTGCTTCGCTAAGGAGTTTCACGTTGTACGTAATGAAAATGTTAGTTTAATTAATAAAGTTTAATTAAAGTAGGCTTCTTAAAAATAAATAGCTGTTGCCCACAACTTCGTTCGCGTGGTCTTCAATTTAATGCGATAATATATTTAGAACAGAATCTATTCTATTGGGTTGCCATAGTAACCAGATCTAATAGTTTTTTAAGACCGCAAAGGACCCCCCAGAGGATCGTATAGAAAAAAACACCTGACCTATGTTGGTTCTCCCTTTGCGTAAAATATTTGTGCCAAGTTTGGTTGAAATCGGTCGAGTGGTTTAGGAGGCGATGTGGAAGACCCCAAAGAACCCCCAAAAGGACCCCATCGAAAAAACACCTATCCTATGTTGGTTCTCCCGTTGCGTAAAATATTTGTGCCAAGTTTGGATGAAATCGATACAGTGGTTTAGGAGGAGATGTGGAAGAAACCTTCGCGGACATGCGCACAACAACTCACCGAAGTTTCATCGCAATCGGATGAATGGTATAGGAACGCATACGGGACAAACAAAGAAACATTCATTTTATATATAAGATGTAAACTATACCACTTACTTGACATAAACCGTGATAGCTAAGCTAATGTACAACATATATGTATTAATTATACACATAAATGTTCCTCGATAGACACTCTATCTATTGGCGAAAACTTGAATAAAATCCGTTCAGTACTTCCTGAGATTAGCGATTTCAAACACAGAGAGAAAACGGACCGACTTTACTTTATACTATGTACAGATTTACATTAAAATGAAAAAATTATAATTTTATTGCCTGGCAACAAAATTATTTTATTTTTAACAATTACCATTGTTTGAAAAAGTTTAAATGAATTTTCAAGTACTTTACTCTTGTTAAAACGTAAAAGGTTGCAGGTAAACTACCCCTTCCCCTTAACCCGATCTTCACCAAAATCAAAAGGCCTTGAGTCCTCTACAATTCAGTGACGTATGCAAAAAATTATTTGATTCTGTTTGAATTTGCGGCAGTTATCGTTTGCCATAGAAAATACGCTTGATAAAAAACGTTGCAGGTAAACTACTCCTTCCCCTTAACCGATCTTCACCAAAAACAATAGGTCTTGAGTACTCTACAAATCACGGCTGTATGCAAAACATTATTTGATTCTGATTGAATTTGCGGCTGTTATCGTTTGCCATAGAAAATACCCTTGTTAAAAAAAACGTTGCAGGTAAACTACCCCTTTTCCTCAACCGATCTTCACCAAAAACAATAGGTCTTGAAAACTCTACAATTTAGGGCTGTATGCAAATAATCTTTTGATTCTGTTTGAATTTGCAGCAGTTATCGTTTGCCATAGAAAAAAAAATCTACACACAGACAGACAGACAGACACACACACAGACACTTTTCGAAAAACGACTTTTTTCATGTTTTGAGTGTAGTACAATCAGAATCTGCAATAATCTCGAACACGATTTTTTTTGCCATCACCATACTTCCATTCCTTAAGGAATATGGAAGTAAAAAACTATAATTTTATTGCCTGGCAACAAAATTATTTTATTTTTAACAATTACCATTGTTTGAAAAAGTTTAAATGAATTTTCAAGTACTTTACTCTTGTTAAAATGTAAAAGGTTGCAGGTAAACTACCCCTTCCCCTTAACCGATCTTTACCAAAATCAAAATTCCTAGAGTCCTCTACAATTCAGGGACGTATGCAAAAAATTATTTGATTCTGTGTGAATTTGCGGCTGTTATCGTTTGCCATAGAAAATACCCTTGTTAAAATATCGGTATGGAGAACCATACATGACTTCCATATTCTAAGATTTATTTTTAAAATCATTTTCGAAATGAAATATTACCATAGAAACTACTTCTTTCTACTTACTGCTTCAACCTTAACCGCAGTACTGTGGTCACTAACATATACCGCCTCACGTTATCACACTCGATTTTCACTGATGATGGAATTCAATGGCATTGCCGAAACGACTGGTTTTGTAGAAAACATTGGACTACGGCCAAATATCCCGGGACGGAATTTTAACAAAAACTACTTCTTTGTTGCCGATAACGTTGTACACATATATATATGTATAAAATATGCATAAAATTAATGGCTTGTATAAGTTAATGATTGATCTCCATTAAGTAGTGCTCAAGTTTCCAAAGTTTTAATATTATGATGTCCGTAATTAAAACATCAGAGCAGGTTTAGTGTGTATGAGGGTTCACCGTGGACAAAAATATTCAACATTTCCTATTAAGCGTTGCGTAGAATAAATCTGCGAATCTACAGTGTACGTTTCACAGAACAAACACGCGGAAAAGAAGGAGCGCTCCGAAGTCACTCATGGACCCTCAAGATGCTGAGGGTCCATGAGTGACTTCGGAGCGCTCCTTCTTTTCCGCGTGTTTGTTCTGCACAGGGTTCATTCCCTAAAGACGAAAAGTCTGTCTATGAATCGTTCCTCTGTAAACACGTGCAGTTACACTGCCCAGCGATCCACAGGAAGCAAATCGCTATCCACACTGGACACTTTTTCGGCTTGCATGCGTTATGTTGGTATGGGTTCGGCACTTTCCATTTAAAAACCGTGCAAATGTAAGAAAATAAACATGAATGAGGCCAGAAATAACGCTAATTGTGTGTGTGTGTGTGTCTTCCCTGCCTTTTTATTGCGGTAGTGATAATAATAAAATGGAAACGTAAACAGTACATAACTGAGATATGCTTGCCTGCCACGCACGATATATTTTCTCTTATACATGACTAGCAGAATGCCCGTGCTTCGCTAAGGAGTTTCACGTTGTACGTAATGAAAATGTTAGTTTAATTAATAAAGTTTAATTAAAGTAGGCTTCTTAAAAATAAATAGCTGTTGCCCACAACTTCGTTCGCGTGGTCTTCAATTTAATGCGATAATATATTTAGAACAGAATCTATTCTATTGGGTTGCCATAGTAACCAGATCTAATAGTTTTTTAAGACCGCAAAGGACCCCCCAGAGGATCGTATAGAAAAAAACACCTGTCCTATGTTGGTTCTCCCGTTGCGTAAAATATTTGTGCCAAGTTTGGTTGAAATCGGTCCAATGGTTTAGGTGGAGACGTGGAAGACCCCAAAGGATCGTATCGAAAAAACACTTGTCCTATGTTGGTTCTCCCTTTGCGTAAAATATTTGTGCCAAGTTTGGTTGTAATCGGTCGAGTGGTTTAGGAGGCGATGTGGAAGACCCCAAAGAACCCCCAAAAGGACCCCATCGAAAAAACACCTATCCTATGTTGGTTCACCCGTTGCGTAAAATATTTGTGCCAAGTTTGGATGAAATCGATACAGTGGTTTAGGAGGAGATGTGGAAGAAACCTTCGCGGACATGCGCACAACAACTCACCGAAGTTTCATCGCAATCGGATGAATGGTATAGGAACGCATACGGGACAAACAAAGAAACATTCATTTTATATATAAGATGTAAACTATACCACTTACTTGACATAAACCGTGATAGCTAAGCTAATGTACAACATATATGTATTAATTATACACATAAATGTTCCTCGATAGACACTCTATCTATTGGCGAAAACTTGAATAAAATCCGTTCAGTACTTCCTGAGATTAGCGATTTCAAACACAGAGAGAAAACGGACCGACTTTACTTTATACTATGTACAGATTTACATTAAAATGAAAAAATTATAATTTTATTGCCTGGCAACAAAATTATTTTATTTTTAACAATTACCATTGTTTGAAAAAGTTTAAATGAATTTTCAAGTACTTTACTCTTGTTAAAACGTAAAAGGTTGCAGGTAAACTACCCCTTCCCCTTAACCGATCTTCAGCAAAATCAAAAGGCCTTGAGTCCTCTACAATTCAGTGACGTATGCAAAAAATTATTTGATTCTGTTTGAATTTGCGGCAGTTATCGTTTGCCATAGAAAATACGCTTGATAAAAAACGTTGCAGGTAAACTACTCCTTCCCCTTAACCGATCTTCACCAAAAACAATAGGTCTTGAGTACTCTACAAATCACGGCTGTATGCAAAAAATTATTTGATTCTGTTTGAATTTGCGGCTGTTATCCTTTGCCATAGAAAATACCCTTGATAAAAAAACGCTGCAGGTAAACTACCCCTTTCCCTTAACCGATCTTCACCAAAAACAGTAGGTGTTGAAAACTCTACAATTTAGAGCTGTGTGCAAATAATCTTTTGATTCTGTTTGAATTTGCGGCTGTTATCATTTGCCATAGGAAATACCCTTGTTAAAACATAAAACGTTACAGGTAAACTACCCCTTTCCCTTAACCGATCTTCACCAAAAACAATAGGTCTTGAGAACTCTACAATTTAGGGCTGTATGCGAAACATTATTTGATTCTGTTTGAATTTGCGGCTGTTATCGTTTGCAAAAAAAAAAAAATTCCCTTGATAAAAAAAAACCGTTGCCGGTAAACTACCCCTTTCCCTCAACCAATCTTCACCAAAAACAATAGGTCGTGAGTATTCTACAAATCAGGGCTGTATGCAAAAAAATTATTTGATTCTGTTTGAATTTGCGGCAGTTATCGTTTGCCATAGAAAAAAATTTACAGACAGACACAAGACAGACAGACACACACACAGACACTTTTCGGAAAACGACTTTTTTTCATGTTTTGAGTGTAGTAGAATCAGAATCTGCAGTAATCTCGAACACGAATTTTTTTTGTCATCACCATACTGCCATTCCTTAAGGAATATGGAAGTAAAAAACGTTGCAGGTAAACTACCCCTTTCCCTTAACCGATCTTCACCAAAAACAATAGGTCTTGAGAACTCTACAATTTAGGGCTGTATGCAAATAATATTTTGATTCTGTTTGAATTTGCGGCTGTTATCGTTTGCCATAGGAAATACCCTTGTTGAAACATAAAACGTTACAGGTAAACTACCCCTTTCCCTTAACTGATCTTCACCAAAAACAATAGGTCGTGAGAACTCTACAATTCAGGGCTGTATACGAAACATTATTTGATTCTGTTTGAATTTGCGGCTGTTATCGTGTGCTAAAAAAAAAAATTTCCCTTGATAAAAAAAACCGTTGCAGGTAAACTACCCCTTTCCCTCAACCGATCTTCACCAAAAACAATAGGTCGTGAGTACTCTACAAATCAGGGCTGTATGCAAAAAATTACTTGATTCTGTTTGAATTTGCGGCAGTTATCGTTTGCCATAGAAAAAAAATCTACACAGACAGACAGACACACACACAGACACTTTTCGGAAAACGACTTTTTTTCATGTTTTGAGTGTAGTACAATCAGAATCTGCAATAATCTCGAACACGAATTTTTTTTGCCATCACCATACTTCCATTTCCTTAAGGAACATGGAAGTAAAATGCTTGTGCCAGTGCTACATGCCATTATTACACTTAGGCTACACAATAATCATATATTTTAGTCATCGGTTATTTATATGATAGGTAAGACACTTTACATAACAGGAATATCCATGGAAGCAATAATCAAATATATTGAAATTAAATAAATTTAATTAAACACAATATGTCAATATGGAACTCACCAAGGTTGAAGAATGAAACTGGCATGATGAATCCACACTCTATGAAGGAATTTGAATTTGAATAAAAAATTGAATGCAGTTGTCTCAAATGTTCAAATCAATATTCTACTGTAGTCTATTATTGTTTTGAAAAATCATTGTTTAAAACGAGTACCGGTAATTAAATTAATATATACAGTATATATAATGTACGTAGCCTACAGTATATAACGTCACTATACTTCGGAAATTTCAGCATTCACAATACAATGTCAATGTCCAAACGATGTTTTTTTTTCATTAGTTCATTTAACTCATCTTCTGCAGTTGGAGTGTAATTTCTATGTATGTTGAGGTGTGCTAATCCATTCAAACGTGTATTTCCAGTAGACTTTCGCAAATATGTTTTTAGACGGCGTAATGTTGAGAAACATCGTTCATTTGTACATGTGGACACTGGGAGCGCAGCTAGTATTTCTAGCAAAGTAAATATATTTGACATTATGTTGGGATTGCACATAGTTAACCCATCTACGGCCGTTTTCGGTTGGCCTCTCTTCTCAAGACGGGCAATGTTTCTGTACCATAATTTTAATTCATTATTCAGGTCTTGGCAACCGCTTCTTATGTCACTGGCGTAAAACTCTGTGAGCGAAGTGAAAGCAGAAACTTGAGACGGCAGGGGCAGAAGGACTAGGTTCGTAGGTAAAAGGCACTGAAACCTTTCAATATTTCCTTGTGTTTCAAGAAACGCGAATCTAGTTGGGACATGAAGGTATCCAGAAATGGAATAAAAGTAGAGACACGAAAGTAAAGTTCTGGCGTCACTGATGATAAATCCAAGTTCACACGGTTTTTTGTTGCGCTGCCATGCGAGGGATTTGAATGGAGGACCCCAACCTATTTGGGGACTTCAGAAGCACAAATGAAAATTTTAGAAAATTCTTTATTGACATTTTCACGTATAGATTTCATTTCACTGTTAATATCTTCAGCAAGGTTTACTGCTTCCACGAAATCAATAGTTGAATTCTGCAGGAATTTATACAATGGGAGACTTAAAGAAAACAGTCTTTGAATATAAAACAGCGATATCACAAATTGACAGTCAGTCAGAGCACATAAAAGTGAATTTGCTTGTGAGGATGAGCCTTTGTCTTTCCATTCTGATATGCTTTGAAGGGTTGCAATAATAGGGTCATACAGTTCCACCACCGCGGCCATGGAGTTATACCTTTCCAACCAACGTGTTGCACAAAGTTCAACGAGTTTTTCACGGCGTGAAGTTGTAGTTTCCATTTCACTTATTGCCGATTTTAAAACATGTTGCCTTTTAGGTGTATTAAGAAATTCGTACAGACTCGATATTGTACCCATGCAGTTTCTAATGGCAGCTACTTCACAGGCACTGGATACAGCTAAGTTGAGGCTGTGTGCTGAGCAGTGGACATATAAAGCTGACGGAATTATTTCCTTTACATGTGCCTGGACTCCGTTTACTTTTCCTGACATGGACATAGCTCCGTCATACCCTTGACCACGAATCTTATTTATGTCTATATTTAATGAACACAACTTGTCCAATATTGCTGTTGCGTTCTTTTTCTGGTCACATCATATAATGGTACGAATTGTAGAAAGTTTTCCTTCACAGT
Organism: Magicicada septendecula; assembly: GCA_034769895.1. Taxonomy (NCBI): domain Eukaryota; kingdom Metazoa; phylum Arthropoda; class Insecta; order Hemiptera; family Cicadidae; genus Magicicada; species Magicicada septendecula. The sequence continues at coordinate 256,847,146 of CM068372.1, forward strand.
GAAATTTTGTCTATCAACATGATGAACACACAGTATAGTTGTTCTAAGCCTGATATGTCTGACGTCTCATCGGCGAGAATAGAGAAGCATTAAGAATAGAACTGGAGGCATTAAGTTCTTTCACAAGATTTCGAACAATCAGGTCGTTGCACACTTCAATTATTTCATTCTGTATTCTAGGACTGGTGTACTGCGCATTTCCAACACTACACGTCAACATATTTTTAATACAGAATCAGTCTTACTTCAAAAGCGAAGAAGTGCCCTGAAATTGCCATCGTTTTCTTCTGGTTCTTGGTCGACCTCTATTCGTCCCGAATCCCTGTGGCCTCGCAGTGCGATACATTGTTTCCCGCAGAACAAAACACTTTCAATGATAGGAATAAGCTTTTCCTGTTCTCCAGTTTCTTTTGCATTGTTGCAGTATCTATTAGCACATCAATCGACTTTTTTTCCCACATGAAATATCGGCCAAAGTATTGGCTACCTCCAAACTTCGTTTGTGATACAGACACTTCTTATGTTCTGAAAATCGCTCGACGGCATCCTTCCAGTTGTCAAATTTCACACTACAAAGTTGACCTAAGGGTTGCTTGCCAGATCCAACACCATCACTTGGAGCAAAAAGTGCACAAAATTTACAAAAACTCCCTCCCTTAAATTCGGAATATGCAAGCCACTTCAAGCGGTAAAGCCATTTAAACTGATCTCGCAAATTTCTTTTTCCTTTTGTTGGAAAAACAAACCCTGGATTTGGTTCCCAGACATTGTTCAAGACATCCTGTAACGGGACATTTAAGCCCACCTAAGAATATTTTGGGGAAACATAAAAAGAAATAATAATAATAATAAATTTTATTTGGGAACAAGAAACGTAATATGCAATGAGAGTGAATTTGTGTCAAGGTCACCTCCAGAACGCCAGAGGAACAGTTATTTTTAGCCACATGACCTGTAACCTATGAGATCACAAGTCATACCATATGAACCCAGCTTCATATCGTCGCTGGAATGTAGATCCAAAATAATACTCCCGTCAAAATCGACTGCAAAACGCGAAAGAACAAAAGTTTGACATCACGTGATTCCCTCACTACTTCGGAAATTGAGACATTAAATTTCGCCCCAGTCTGGAATAACAACTTGTACTGTACGGCCGTATAAGTCCGTGGACAAAATTTTCGGGCACGCCCAAAAAATTAAAAAGTTGTAAAAATGTGAAGTAACAAAATATAAACCTTAATTAGAGTGGATTAACAGTTAAAAAACATGTAAAATCAGTGAAAAATACGAAATAATCTAAGTAGTGCGTGTGGAGCAATATGACGTCTTCTGGACTAGATTTCAAGATAAGTAACATTGGGGGGGGGGGAACCAAATTAACAAGGGTTAACAAAATTCAACATCATTTATTTTATTTTATTATAAGTTGAAATCTCATACGGGCATGGGGTGAATGCGAGTAAATGAAAATTAGATAATAAATAAGGAGCGCTGGTTTGCTAAGAAGATATAGTAGTTAATGTAATAAATATCATATGGTTTTTGTTTTATTTTATTAAACATATATATATATATATATAGGAAAAATATAATTAAAGAATTATAAATATGGTTAATTACCAATGTTCCTAAAAGAGTACTGTGTTGGAATGGAAAGTAAAGGGTTTAAAAAATTGTTTTTCTGTTGAAGAAAGTAATTAAAGAAAAGGAAATAAAATTTAGTGTTGAAATGGAAAGAAATAATGTAATACATAAATAATTCATGGGAACAAATAAGTTATTGCATTATTTCAGACAACCATCTTGTTTTTCAGCTCGTCCAACTCGAACATGGACCTGATAAGTAAATTTTCAAAGTTGGTATCAAACAACATGGTGGCTACACTAGCCGAAAGTGTATATTTATAAACAAAGTTTACTTATAAATTTATAAACATATTAAATTGTTTCAATCCAGTTTCTTTTCATTAGACAAGTCTTTTCCTACGTAAACTCCAATATCATAAGCGTTTGGTTCACTGGAACTTGTGCTTCCGGAATCAGAACAATACACTTATCACTTCTAAATGATTCAGCAGGTACGTCAACATTATTGAGTGATGTCGATGTACATTCAATATCAGCCGAGTTTTCACAGGGGGATGTGAAACTAGTTTCAGGAAGAATGTTTGCGACATCGTCACGCTGTGGCTGCGAAGAAACATTTGGAAATGTGAAATTTTCACTAACCTCACAAGAATCACTACCGGTATGCGACTTTTTGCTAAAAAATTGTAAAATTGAACTTTGCAGTCGCTTAGACATATCAAAGAACCCGGAACGATAATGTGGTTTCTTTTTAAAAATATGAACTGGTAAATGCACAAAACGTTAAACGAACATTTCACAACAACATCTGAACTCAGACTAACGGGTGAATACTGCCGACAATGTACAATATTTCACATCTGCACTGCAGAACTGTCAAAACAATATCTTTCACAACAAGTAAGTTTATATGGTGTCGGCCTTATTTTATTACAAGGTCGGTATTATTATCATACCTTCTTAACAAGAGGCACGGCTTTGATGCTCCTTTCCCTCTTTCAGTAGACGAGGAGGGTATATGCTTTGACACTCACCGCGCCAGTGAGAGCACTGCCGTGTTCTCAGAATGCTGAATGACAGCGACTTGTGTCTCACGTGGAGTGGTGTACTGTATGTACCGCAGCACCATGCACAGGGATTATATTATTGTAGAAGGGGAGGGCGGACTGTACCTTATGTCGATAGATTTTGTTACTCTGACAGTGAGAAATTAGAGGAGAGAAAACGATTATGGATTTTTAAAAAGATCCATAAAAAGATTTATATATTGAAATATAAATATATCAATTTTTATTTTTATTTTATATAATATTAAAAAAGTGGTTAAACGTTCAAGGGGGGGGTTCAAACCCGGTAACCCCCCTTGCGTACGCCTCTGCTTGCAACAATGAATTATATTTATTCAAAAGATTGATAATTGCCAAAACATTTCTGCTATTGGGTTTATCTTCTCTTTGGGCCTCTGAAGGCTAAATTTAAAGCTGCCAATTTCATTTAAAATGCGATCCAGTACTTTGGCCCATTTATTATCTTCCTTTCATAGCTCAAAACAAATAATAATGTAGGCCTGGCTGGTGGCCTTGTTCTTGTTAACTGGAATCACCACTCTATTTTTTAGTCTCATAGTACATAATTAGATACTGGTAAAGTAAGATTAAAAAAATTAATATAATTGTTTTTGATGTGAAGCGTTGTTCTATGACCACGAGCCAGGTATCCCCAAACAGGACAGGCGTAGGTAATCACGGGCAACACGTACGAGTTGACTATGAGCTTACCTAGCCGGGGGGTCATTGCCGGATTAGATAGCACGGGCCAGAGTCTACTGAGTTGCGCCGAAGCGCGTTGTCGGATGTAATTTGTATGGGTTCGCCAGGTGAGTCGGGAATTCACGTGGAGCCCGAGGTACTTGACGCTATTGGTCCAGGGCACCTCGACGGGGCCTACTTTAAGCGGCCGAGGCCGCTTGCGTTTGCGCGAGAATATTACCGCGGCGCTCTTGGAAGCGTTAACGGCAACTCTCCAGTCATCGGTCCACTCGACATACGCGTCAAGTTGACGCTGGAGCTTAATTGCCGCATAACTCGCGTTCGGCTCTGAGGCAAAAGCCGCAGCGACGTCCGCAAACAGCGACAACTTTACTCCAGGAACTCGGGGCGTGTCGTTGACAAACAGCGAGAACAGGAGAGGCCCAAGGACAATTCCCTGAGGGACGCCAGCAGTAATACGCCTCTCCGAAGAGAGAGCGTGGTCTATTCTCACTCGGAAGCTACGGTCTCGCAGAAAGCTGCCGATCAAGTGAACGTAGCAATGTGGAAGAAGGACTTCCGTGAGTTTGTAAAGGACACCCTCGTGCCACACGCGGTCAAAGGCTTTCTCTACGTCTAGGAAGATCGCAGTCGTCTGTTTGCCCTGGCAGCCAGCCTCGGTGATGCATTCCACGAGTCTCATCAGCTGATGAGTCGAGGAGTGCAGCTCACGAAAGCCGAACTGTTCGGGGATCAGCACGTCTAGTCTTTCTAGATGGTCGCGGATCCTACGCTGGATCAGTCGCTCGAAAACCTTGGACGTTGCGGACAAGAGGCTGATGGGTCTGAGGTTTTCCACGCGAGAAGAATTCTTTCCCGGCTTGGGTATCACTATTACTGTAGCCGTTTTCCATTTCACCGGAAAGTAGGCCAGTCTGAGGCATGAATTGAACAGGTCAGAGAGGAACTGGGTTCCTCGCTCCGGAAGGCGATGGAGGGCGGAATTCAAGAATCCGTCCGGGCCAGGCGCCTTCCGGGGCTTGAGCTGAACAATCCTCTCAGAGACCTCCTCCGGGAAGATGGGCTTCGGTTGGACTGTGATACCGACCGATAGAAAGCGCTCTACCTCGCGGCAGATTTGCTCATTGAAAGCCGGGTTCTTGGATGGGTTGGGAGCGAACTGTCGCTCTAAACTGTCAGCCAAGAACTCTGCCTTTTCGAGGGGGCGGCCAAGGGGTTGACCGCCGGGTCCGACCAGTGCGGGAAGAGGCGCGCGTTTACGCTTTCCCGTTAGGGCACTGGGAATCCGCCAGACATTACGGTCCTCGGCAGGGCCGTCCATCTGTGTAACAGCTAGCTCCCAGTTGCGTCTACGGAACGCCAGCATGTCGCGACGCAACTTGCCGGACGCTCTGTTGAACGCAGCCTTGTCAGCCGGGTCACGAGTCCTCTGCCAGCGTCTCCGGAGGCGATTCCTCTCGCAAGCGAGCTGAGACACCTCTTCGGGGATACGCTGATAGTCGGGCGTGAGCCCCGGCTTCATCCGGGAGGACACGTCTACCGCCGAGACTACGGCTGTGTCGAATAAGGCAACTGCCTCGTCGACATGCTGGGTAGTGTCGAGCGGGATATGCTCAGGTAGGCGGCGACTGAACGCCGGGCCAAAGCGGTCCCACTCGATTACCCGCCGCTCGTCGCGGACGGTGGCGTGCTGGGTAGCTATATGCACACTGATAGGGCAATGGTCCGAGGACAGTTCCGAAATGACGGAGACGTGGACCGGGCAATAAACGCCCCTGACCGCGGCAATGTCCAGTACGTCAGGGCGGGAGTTAGCCCTCGAGGGATAGTACGTAGGCCCGGTAGGACCCATGACTGACCCGAGCCGCATCAGCATACCTGCGTAAGCGGGCCCCGTTTGGGTTCGCCAACCGGCTCCCCCAATCAGGGTGCTTACAGTTCAGGTCGCCCGCCAGGACTACCCTCCTGTGTGCGCCAAAGACGGCCTCCAGATCGTTCGACAGGAGCTCCGTTTGTGGAGGCTTGTAAGCGGAAACCACGAGTAGACCGCCGAGAGCACCATGGAGCTCAACCGCGGTGCACTCGAGGTTCTGCCGCTGAGGCAGGACAACGCGGTGATGGCGAAGACTCGCCTTCACCGCGATGGCTGTGCCCCCTCCTGCGCGACCCGACCGGTCATCCCGGTGGCACACGTAGTTGGGCAGTCGGAAACGACGATGCGGGGTCAGGTGCGTCTCACCAAGAAGAAGCACATCGGGCTTGTGTCGGGCAACGAACTCTAAGAGCTCAGAATGCCGGGAAGCGAGGCCGTTGGCGTTCCACGCCACGAGCTCGGGTCTCGCTTGAGGGATTGCCGTGGTTGTCCGTTCATAACAGACCAATAATTCGGCAGGCTTCCACCAAGAGGAGGAATTTGTCTTGGGGCGAGGCTGTTGCCAAGCGTTCCTTGATATTAAGGAAAGTTTGGGCTACTTTCTGCAAGTCGTAGCTTGCCAGAAAGTCGGACACAACGGCGAGATCATCGGAAGATGAGGCCTGTGGAGAACGCTTGGCGGCAGCTGCATAGCTGCGGCGGGGCGAGGCGGTGGAAGCCTTGGGGGCAGGTTCTGGAGCGGGTGGTCGCTCTGACTTTTGGTGGACAGGCTTGGGTCCAGTGGCAGGTAACTTTGGCTGGCCCGTGTTCTTGGCCTGGGTTTTACCTTTCTTGCCTGATCTTGGGTATCGAGGCTTGGGTGGCGGCGGCCGTGGAGGATCGATTTCCTCATTATCGTCCGGCAGCCGGACTAGAGCATAGTGGGGTACTTCGCGTTCCGGTTCCGGGGGCGCGGCTTTGGGTTCGGCCTGTTGTGCTTTGCTCGGGCTCACTGCACTAGAAGGTTTCGGAACCGGAGCAGACCTAGGGGCTGGTTTCCGGACCACAGGTTCAGCGGCTTTGGCCGTCTTTACGGGTTGGCTAACATGTCGAGGCTTAGGCTGGACAGGTTTGTTAAGTTTGTCCAGCTGCTCTTTGTAAACTGGGCAGCGCCTGTTATTAGCAGCATGGGCGCCGCCACAGTTGATACAATATCGGTGGATTTCCGGAACAGCGCAGGCCTGCGTTAGGTGGTCATTTCCACAGCGGACGCAGGTCGGCGCGTTCTGACAACCGAAGCTGCTGTGGCCGAACCGCTGGCACCTGTGGCACTGGGAGATTCGCCCGGTCTGACGGCAGGGCTCTACGCTAACTCGTTGCCATGTGACCGCGCAGTACTTATTATAGATCCCAATATACATTAATATGCGGGGCACTTACACCCAGCGCTATCTATGAGCAAACACTAGTAGACCATTGAATAAAGGCAGATTTTGTGAAAATCTGGATAAAAATCCTCCAGACACGAAATTTGGTAGAAAGTTAGGTTTTGGGGTCACTTCAATGGGGGGAAAAAATCGGACACTCCAGCTCACCGCTGGGGCTCCCGGGGGGGGGGGGTTAAAATATGGGGCAAAACGGTTTGTTGTAAATATCTCAAAAACTAAGCAAGGTATCAAAAAACGTTAAATACAAAAGTTGTAGCTGACCAAATTTCCCATCAAAATGACCCTTAGTAATTTTTTCGTCAGACGCACTGGGACAGAGATATGAGCGCTCAAAGTTGAGACCTTTTTTTGCAATTTTTCGTATATGGCATTTTTACGAAAAAAAAAACTTGCATTTTTTTGAGTTTAGGCCGATTTTTGTATAGTAAAAAGCGCTAAATATGTGTATGCAAGTGTTTGTACATGTAATACCAAGTATTTGGATGTAAATTTTTGCATGTATATATTTATGCACACATATACACACACACTACAACTACAAAAACGTGCATTTTTTAACGTAAGCGTTTTTTTCTTTGTATTATTTGAATTAGCAGCCATCCTTACTATTTCTTTTATGAAATTGCTAAACTGCTTTGTCTGAACAAAAAATTGTAGCAGTTTAGCAATTTCATAAAAGAAATAGTAAGCGCTTTTAGTTGTATACATGTATATACACACACATATATGTGCAAATATGTGTAGAAATATTTTCATGCATGTATATTATACTTGTCTAAATCCAAAAATGCACATCTATACGCATGGATTAGTCAGTATATGCATGTAAATGTGCAAAAATGACAGTCGGTATTTTGAAAAAAAAATAATTTTTGCGAATTTTTCGTTTAAATTCTTCATTTCTGTACATTTACTGCTGTATATCAATATATTTACATTTATATAAGTATCCTACAGTTTTTGCAAAAACATACAAACTGTAAAAACTTATATTTAAAAATTCATACTTATAGAACTACTTAATATTCATTCTGGCACTTAGAACCTATTTTACGTTAAAGACCTTGGCACATAGATTGCATTTTTGGTTAAAACTAAATTTGAACAAAAGTGGCACTTAGGTCCTTTTTTACTTCAAGTCTTCAAATATCCAGAAACAAAAGGAAGAAAGTTCAGAAGTACATGGTTCGCAGAGTATAAGTGGCTTGAATACAGCGTTGCAGGAGACAAAGCTTTTTGTTTTCCTTGTCGATTATTTGGTAGCACAGGCACAGGTTATTATGATGAGACATTTATTTCAAACAGTTTTAAAAACTGGAAAAAAGCAGTCCAATGCTTTAAAGAACATGAAAGAACGTCTTCTCATTTTAATGCTTCGCAACGTTGGCAAGAGGGTCTAAAATCTAAGGAAAGTGTAATGAGTAAGATATCTACCCAACATCAGGAAGAAGTGAACAAAAATTGTGATTATCTTAAGATTCTATTTCAGTCTTCGCTTTTCCTGGCAAGGCAAGGCTTAGCACTAAGGGGACATAGAGAAAATGAGAGTTCAGATAACAGTAACAGAGGTAATTATGTAGAATTGTTAAAGCTGAGATCAACAGATAATGTGTTATTGAAAAAAATGTTTTTAGACAGAGAAAAGTTTTTTAACTATGTTCATCACGATGTACAAAATGAAATGCTTGAAATCATGGCGAATCTAACCAGGAACTGTATACTTGAAAGTGCTAAGAAAAGCAAGCATTTGTCCATATTGGTTGATGAAACTCCAGATGTTTCACATCATGAGCAGTTAACACTTGTAATAAGATATGTCACTGAGGAACTGGAAATCGAAGAACGCTTTCTTGGTTTTTACAAAACCGATTTGACTGATGGTGAAACTTTGTACAAGTTGCTTCGCTCTATTTTTGAGAAACTTGGGATCGATCCTAGAAATATAATTGCTCAATGTTACGATGGAGCAGGAAACATGAATGGTATTTACAAAGGTGTGGCAGCGAGAATGAAAGAAAACAATCCCCATGTAATGTATATACATTGCTACACGCATTCTCTAAATCTTGCACTTGTAGATGCATCTAAGAGCATTATTTCTGTACGCAATGTTTTCAGTACAGTACAACAAATATACTGTTTCATTGAAGCTTCTCCCAAACAGCATTCAGTGTTTGCAACAGAAAAGAATTTAGCTTGTGCAGTCAAGCCAGTCAGTGATGAAAGTAATGATTTGTCTTTCAAAGCAGTAAGTGACACAAGATTTAGCAGCAGATACGAAAGCTTGTGAGCCATTCAACAGCACCTAGTAGATATACTGTATACTTTAGAAGTAATTGAAGCTTCTGACCCAAAAACTGGTGGTGAAGCTCACGGTTTGATAGTGTGTATCACTAAGTTTGAGTTTGTTTTTGGACTAAATGTCATGAAACAAGTGTTTGAAAAGACGAACATTCTTTCCAAATGCATACAAAACCATGATGTATCGGTTCATGAAGTAGTTGATGTTGCTAATAGAATAATAAAGTCTGTAGCTGATATTAGAAATGAACATGAATTCAAGAAACTTTGGTCTGAAGCACTTACCTTTTGTGAAAGTCACAGTTTCGAGGGGCCAACTGTTCAACGCAAGCGAAACATTCCACAGAAACTTGGTGGAGGAGATGTTCACCCCGATTATGACTCACCTCAAGACTTTTATTTAAGAACTTTTTACTACCCTCTACTAGACACCCTCTCTGAGAGCAACAAGTCACGTTTTAAAAAAAATCCAGCTAACTTTACTGTGCGATATGGAAACATTACTGACTGCTTCAATGAGGAACAACTCGGTTTGTAGTGACCTTATCAAAGAAGCTTGCTCAGCTGTGAGAGAAGCGTTTGGGATTGAAAGTGATACTTTATCTGCAGAAATTGATGTGTTCTCTAGGAAAGAGCCTGAACTGATATCAAAGTTAGTGCTACAATTTAAATCTGAAAACATCCACAACCAGAATGTATTTCCAAACCTTTTCAAGCTTTTAAAGTTGTTTTTAACTGTCCCTGTATCCACTGCATCGGCAGAACGGTCTTTCAGTGTCTTGAAAAGAGTGAAAAATTATTTGAGAACGTCTATCACACTTGGCAATGTGGCCATTGAAAAAATGGACCTCAACTTGGATGACTGTGTGGAAGTCTACGCCAGGCGAAAACAAAGACACTTAACGTTGTTTTAAAACAGAAAGACTAAACATATGACTGTGAGAAGCTTATTTTATATTGTATATTTTACTTTATACAATGTAATTAGTTGTATTGCTTTGAACACCTAATTAAATAATATTATTTAGCACAAGCAATCTAACACAGTATTTTTTATTATTCCTTACATATTTTGTAGTGTAATGGGGTATAAAACAGGGCCTAGAGTAAACTCACTGGTTGGACTTTGGCAAATTATCACTTTTTGGTGTTTATTTTAAACAAGCTATACTTTTGAATGAAATTATTACTGATCATTTGTGAATTCTCAAAGTACTTCTATTTAATTGTAATACATGTGTAATTGTTCCTTTGGTGAAAGTTATATTGTATAGTATTAATCAAAATCTCAAAAAAACTATTATTACCGCAGTTAAGTTGGTAAAATGTCAACCTTTACTTCTCTGTCCAAATTCGCTCAAAGAGCATCAAAAACTTACCATTTTGTAGCTAATTTTTTTAATTTTGTTGTCTACCCCCCCAGACCCCCGGTACTTTTTGTTGTCTATACATTTCCCCCTCACTTCTAATTCCCAATCGCCGCTACTGTTTATAATGTTCAAATCTTTCATAATATACTGTTTTCATTATACAGTAAAACTTTTTTAAAACAGATCTGCATAGAGTCTACTTTCACATATGTACTTTTCTGTGACTGTGGGAACTTTTAATTTTCTCATTATGTTTTTCTTTTTGGTAATGTGGTATAATTGAAAGCAGTTTGATTTTCAAAACTGAAATACTTTACAGGATGTATAAACAGCTGATGCACTCTACTAGCTTAGTTAATGGATGTAAAAAATTATATATTGACATTGAACACCACTTGTGATGTTTGCGAACAGGTCAGCAGTGACTTCACTGACATGTATTTTTATGACAGTTTTTAATTCATATGTTTGTGGTAATTTGTTTGTGAATCTAATCCCTGCTACACATGAAGGGATTCATGTGTATTAGGGATTATGGGATTACATGGGAGACATTCACTTGGATTTTGTATAGGCTTACATAACATTTGTATGTATATAGGAAGTAACTTCATAAATACCCAGTGTAGATGATACAACGATGATACATATTCTTATAACTTCTGACACAATGTCAAATTTTCAGAAACTCTTTAAACCTTAAAAGTTCATTAAAGTTACCAACTTTTTATCTAAAATGCCAACAGTACAAGTTTCTGGGATGAAATGTACAGTTTTTTTTTTCGTTATAATAGTCATATTTAAAAAATTATAATGTATATAAAGACAACTGTTTATAAACAATTGTTTTCAGTTGCCTAAAATATCAAATTACTGCAGATTAGGGATAATATTTCATACTAACAATGACAACTGTTTCAAAACAAAACATATTTTATTAACTAACTTGTTTATAAATAGGGAAAAGTTAAACTTAGTCAACAAAATAAACATCAACAAACCAAACACTCTTGTGGGCAGATATGTGATCTAATATTCCAGTAGTAGATTCTACAAAGAAAAAAAAGGATTGAATGACATAAAGTATATAACAGGAGGGTAGAGGAATTTAGTGGTATAATAACTAAAGTCTGTGTCAGAATATTTTATCGCAAAACAAAATAAAGTTGGTTAATCAAAGGAACATAATATTTCATAACTGGCACTTTTGATTAAAAAAAAATCAACAGTCAGAATTTTAGATTAGGAACTGTTAAGGGGTTAACTAACTGTTTTAATGCATTTCTTAAAATATATTTTGTAATTCATCCTAGTAAATTTTAAAGGAAACCAATTTTCTGGTGCCCAAGAGCACCAGATAATTGGTTTCCTTTAAAATTTACTGCCTCTTGGACTTCCTTCCTCAATCCTGGTCCAGGCTGAACCGAATCAACCTACATTCCAATAAACAATGTGTTCAATGTGCGACCAAAACATATTTTTTTTCCTGAAGTCTAAAGTTGAAAAATATTATCACAAATTGATTGACTCTAGATACTGCTGACAGATAATTTTTCCATTAATTCAGAGTAAAAACCAGTAGTGTTCAAATTGTCTCTATTGATTATGTGATACTTCATACCGAATGTATGGGTATTAATTAATAAACAATTAATTAATTTTTGTTGCTTAGTGACAGAGTTTGTAACATAAGATTTTTAAAACATTGTTGGGTAAAGTATTTCATAAATGTATATGGAATATATGGGTAAAATTATAGATATAATATATAATTTAATTAAATGTTCAAGTACAAATTAAAATTTTTTAAACCATCTAAAAAATTAATTTATGAAAACTACTAAATTCGTCTGTTACAAAGTTAGGTGCACAAACAAAACAAAGTGCCTGTTTTATTTCATCATGAGTAATAACATGTTTGCTAATTTGCATTAACATGTTCTGCAATAGTAACAGGTTTAATTGATTTTGTTACTGTTGAGTGTGTAAAAATATTGTGATAATACTGGTACCTTAGCTTACAGAGTCTAGAAAGTGTAACATTGTTTTGAAAAAACATTTTCCTGTGTAACTATGTTAGTATTATTAACTTACTTATGCCAATAGGAACTGCATAGTAAATATTAAAAACACTAAAAGGGTGGTTATATGATCAAGGGCAATCTTAGATATGATATAATCAATACATTATTGTATAAGCCTACCAATCCATGATGTTTCTTCGGGAGTGACTTTGACATCAGACATATCTCCTGTCAACTGAGGTAAGAGCACAGCAGAGAATCCAGATGTCATTCCAGAACTGAGCGTGGCAATAACTGGCCCAGAGGCGGCTAGAACCTAAACATGCAACATTTGTTACAAAACTATATGGCAGGGGCAAACCGTGCCACCGCCCAGGGCGGCAAATTCTGGGATGTTAAGTTTTGAAATTGAGAAAAAATAAAATTATTCACCTTATTTCGTCACAATGTGTGAGATCAGTAAGAATTACTTTATGTATAAAGTCTGCGGAGTTTAACGAAGAGTCGAAAACTCGTGAAAGAGAGAACATAAACCAGACAGTGAGTGCAAACATTCCTAGTCGTCATTTGAAGGCCATCACCGTATCTTTAGGTAGGTCTAGTGTGCGTGAATGTGTTCAGAGTTAAAATACGGGGGGGGGGCATTCATAAATACTGCACAGGGCGGCAGAAGAGCTGGGGCCGGTCCTGTGTTTAGCTACAATCATACCTGTGAGGCATAGTAATTGGTCACAGCATCTGTAGGAGAAATAAGCCTAGCAGTAGTGATTGTTTGACCTACAGATTACATATTAAGCCACTGCAATAAGAAACTCTACATAGTAAGAAATATAAACTGAACTTATATTAAATTGCTTGTGTTTGACAGTAAGTTGAAGTAAGTGACCAAACTCTGAGGCTGATGATGATACAGTAAAACTTCTTTTAACTTATACGTTTCTCACTTATACGTTTTTTCTCAAAGGTCCCGGCAAAATCCCTATTATTTCCATATTATTTTATTTCGGTTATACGTTTTTCGTTTATTCGTTTTTTACACTTATACGATCAAATTTTTAAGTCCCTGGAGATACGAACTTCATTTATACGTTTAAATATTTTTTCCTTATTTACGTTGCGTATATCACAAAATGCATATCATGTAAATGTCCTAATGAAAATATTTTGAACAGACTGTACATTTCTACGGAATCATCAATTAGTGCCAATCGGCTGAGTTTGCAGTTGACGAGTATCCTTTGAGCAAGCTTTGATTCCTAGAAACGTACGGTATTTGTTCAATGCTCGAAAAGCTCCATCGCTTCGTCGACATCAATTCGTTACTGTTTCTATTATAGGTAACATCGTAAGTGGAAAATGAGTGGAAGGAAGAGGAAGTGCGTTACGATCGCTGAGAAATTAAACATTTTGAAAGTAGTGAAGGAAAGCGGGAATAAGAAGCGAGTAGACATCGCCAAGGAGTTAGGGATTGATCCGTCGACTTTAAATTCAATCATGGCTAAAGCAATCGAAATTGAAGAAAGTGCTCGTTTGTTTGGTGTTTCAAGTAATAAGCGAACGCGTATTCAAGGTGGAAAATACGAACTCTTGGAAGACTGTCTGTTACAGTGGTTCCAGCAGCACAGGGGGGAAGGAATTCCTATCAGCGGGCCAGTCCTTTGCGAAAAAGCAAATGAACTGGCAGCCAGGTTCGGTGTTGAAGATTTTCATGCGTTGACGGGGTGGCTACATAAATTTAAGGTACGGCATGGCATCAGCAGCAAAATCGTTTGCGGTGAGAGAAGAGTGTAGACGTTAATACAGTGCGTGAGTGGAAAGAAACCCGTTTGAGGGAACTAACATCTCAGTTTGATCCTAACGACGTGTTCCATGCCGATGAAATAGGCCTTTTTTTTTTAAATTTACTTCTTGACCGCACAATGGCATTCAAAGGGGACAGCTGTCATGGTGGGAAGCAGAGTAAACAACGTGTAACAGTGTTGTTGTGCGCAAACAGTGACGTAAGTGAAAAACTGGTTCCCTTAACTATCGGGAAATTTGCGAGGCCGCCGTGTTTTAAAAATGTTTCAACGCTCCAACCGACATACGCTAACAACTATAAGTCGTGGATCACTACAAATAAAAAAAAAAAACTGTATGAACGCTTTGGAAGATCGTAAATTGAAAGTGAATAAGCTATTAGGGACTTTTGACATGACAACGGGACATATACGCAGTATGTTACATGAACATTTGGGTGTAACAAATAACAGCGCTAGGTAAGTACCACGATTGCTCATACTTGACAAAAACAATGTCGCAAGGACAATTCAGCCGATCGGTTGGCATTCTATAATTATACTTCAACCAAATTTTTGAATAGATTCATAACCGTTGATGAGACTTGGGTCCACCACAGCGCTCCTGAGAAAAAAGAGAAGTCAAAACAACGAACCACGAAAGGCAAACCAAACCCAAACAAGGCAAAGGCAATTCCATCTGCTAGTAACGTTATGGCGACTGTTTTGGGTCGCGCGTAGAATAATCTTCATTCGTTACCTTGAAAACAATTAGTTGTAAGTATTATGCGATCTTATTACAACATTCAAACGATGAAATCAAGTGTAAATGGCTACATAAAAAATATGTTTTACCAAAACAATGCACCTGATCACACTCCAATTGTTACGCTTGGTAAAATAAAAGAAAGGATCGATTGGCATTGGCTTTCTTACCCAGCACACTTACCAGATTTAGCCCCGAACAACTTCTACCTCTTTCGTAACATAAAAATGGCTCGCTGGAGAAAGATTTGGGGTGAAAATCAACTTTGCGATGCTGTAAATGCCTATTTTTAGGATCTGGCATATCGCCTTATTAGTCTGCTTTGACCCCTCTAGACTCTAGACCATCGGTGGAAAAAGCATGTCTTAGCAAATGGAAATTACATTGACAAACAACTGCAAATTCAACCAATAAATGGTTGTATCCTTATTCAGGTCTGAAACTTTTCATCCTACCCTGGTATGCCCAACTTAAAGCCTTAGACCAGTAACAATAGGTTATTACGATATACACCGAACATAACATTCGAGAATAGTATACTTCGTAATATGTCGGACGTAACTGGACAGAAGACAATCTTACAGCGATATAAGAGAAATTCACATTAGCTGTATTACATTGGAGCATATAACAGAACATCGAGTTCACTGGGATCCTAAGGACGGGGCGTTCTTTAACCAAACGATTAAATGCAGTTTCTTACAAGTAGAAATATGTAATTGACACTTAGTGACAACTTATAAACCATATATACGGAAAGAGAGTCGCATAACACACACAAGTAAACAATACCAATGTCATGAGTTTTAAGAACTAATGATCTCGAACGGGCAACTCCATTTATAAACAATGCTTTCTCGTTAAATCAAACATTGAGAAAACGACTCACATGATTAAACGAGATATAGCTACATTTTTGCCGTATAACAAAAGCATATGGCTGCGTACTATCTCTGATGGTAGGCCTATCATTGAATAGCATTTTATAATTGTGAAATAATATACTTGGGTAACATAAATACGAATGGTGGCAGACGTATAATGGAAGTAAAAGCTAGGAAAATAGCTTTCAGCAAAAGAAGAAACAAATTTGCTGGGAGACTAAATACTTCATTAAACAAAATGAAGTACTGACGAGCTACGCGTGGAGCTTGGAACTGTATGGGGCAGAGACGTGCATCTTCAGAAATTATCTGGAAAATTTCGAGATTTGGATCGGGGGGGATGAAGAATTTAGGCTGCACGGACGGATATGATAGGAAACGTCATAGTGACGGGAGAAACGTATTAAAATGGAAAAAATTCTTGAAATGTATTAAAAATAAATGAAGCTAGCTGGTTAGAACATATGTTACTAGAAATATCACAGAACGGAAGATAAAGGGAAAGAAAGAGAGAACGGAGAAGACGATGAATAACAATTATTCTAGAAAGGAATAAAATGAATAACTAGAAAGGAATCTTTTACCAAGGGATAAAGAGGGATAAGCGCACGTCTGGATCGCAGTCTTGGTCCTATCGCAAAACAAGACTTGATTAATTATGTACCATTTGGCGGAAAGTTCTAGAACGTACAGATATAAAAACAACGGAGATTAGCGCGATAAAATTATTATAATAAAAACAAAATAATTCCGAGACAAGAATAAACCAAATATTCTAAGATAAGATCGCCAGATGTTTTAAGACTTCCATATCAACAAAATTTCAGACAAATATAGTTGAAAAGAGAACATGTACGAGAACTCGTACATTATCAAGATTGCTTATTACATACATTATAAAGCTTGTCGTATAGATGACCAACTATGATGCTGAGTATAAGGTAATATTAAAAAATTAATAAGCGACTATAACAAAAAGAGATAGTCCATGTGACAGAAAATGCGGAATAGAGAGATGACATGCAGATGCAGACTCAAGAGATCCAACGAAGAAATATCGAACCACCGATTGGTGAGTTAAATAAATGTGTAACTAAAAACGTTACGATAACTTGACGATTTTACATGGTTCATTTCACGTGGTAAAATTGTTTGACTATATGATGAACGATTCAACATCGATTCACGTGGTAAACGATATACTAGCAAAGCAGGAGTTGGTTGTGTAGCTTTTTCATATTGGTCTAAATACTTGGACTATAAGTGACGTAGATTACATAGTTATAGTACGTACGTAACAGGTATTGTAGAGAATGCATGTCATTGCAAGCAAATCCTAATGCTCAAGAGAAAAATAGGGAGTATTCGGCGATGCCGGACCTTCAGTCACGGTTATATTTTAATAATCGTTGGATCTGAATGTACGTTTTGATTATCTAACAAAGGTAATAAAGGTTTTCCCAATTTGAAAAATTGTTTGATTGCTTTTTTCGAAAATCACAAGTAAGGGATTCTTACTTCTTAATTCATGTTCATTTTCAGTCATGTACAGAACAGAGAGATATAAAATACTTTTGGTTGCTTGATTCAAAGAGTGACAAAGGGTCACTGCGCAACATCCAGAGGTTTATCGTACTGTATGCGTTTTGTTAGTATTGAAAATTTCTATACAGTTTTAATCTGAGAATAACAAAAGCTAATGATACAAACGTAACCCTAGTAACTCTGGTATCCCAGGCTATTGTTGAATTTTCAAAGCACGAGTGTAAGTATAAAATACAGTATTCTGCTGGTACTGCCTCAGTGCTGGTCCAATATCAATTTTAAATACTACGGGATTACTCCAGGAACATCCCCTTTCAAAGAAAAGATTTGTTAAAGCCATTATTTATTGTACGTCCAGCCGTTCTCGAATAATCGGCGAACGTACATAAAAAAAAAACATAAGGACGAATATAGAACCTCTTACAATAACAAATAAAATAAACATTACCAAATAACTAGCAGAAAGTTGTTTCTATCTCCGGCAGACGCTGATAATATTAAATGTTTTGTATGATTTTTTTTTAATCTTTGCCTTAGTAAGTACGTGAAACATTTGCTGTTAGAAAAATTTGCAGTAAATGGAGTTAAAGCGGTCTACGCGTTTCGCCATAGAAATTAATAAAAGATTTTCTTGAAATGGGCTCTGCAGGGCCCAAAAACGAATACTGTATTTCTAAATCACGTAGCTGGTGAGCAAATACGTGATTGGGCCACGTTTTTGTTGAAACTGGTATACAAATCAGTTCACGAGTAGAACCTACGGAATACTTGAACGCCGCATTCGTTCTTACGGACGCGTTTTAGGATTTTAATTATTGATTTGTTTTCAGAACGGCAATAACCACTAAATTAAAAAATATGAGAATTAAATACGGACCAACGGTTCCAACTTCAGCACGTCTGTATAAAATTCGGATACCAAGCAAAAAACTAATTAATATACAAAGTGTTTAAATTGCTGTGGAATAAATTACTACAGCACATAAATATCGTAAACCGAGTTGAATACATACGCTTCAGAAACAAACATTTGTAATCGCGGAGAGGATATAACCTCAAAAACCAGGATCAAAATATGAACCATCCCTCAACCATCAGACAACTATCAATGTTTACACTAAACGATTTATATTGTCAAGACGGCTAGAGCGCACCGCAGTCCTTACATTACTAATACGTCTAATTATTTAATTCGACTCGCATGTCTACATTTTTACCGGAATAGTTTTTTTCGTTTTTGACACTTCATTTTTTCTATCCCTCGGGGGAGGGGATTAACCCTCAAAATCCCCTCCTGCACCAGTAATAAAACCAATATTAACATGAGTTTTCTTAAAGGTATACCAGTTGTAAGGAAGAATGAACAGAAATGGTTGGCAAGTAATATTGACACAACTAGACAGATTAAACGTCAGACATAAGGAATCAAAGGGGACAGAAAATTCGATAACAAGCCTAGTAGATTATATACATTATCAAAGGAACTTAACGCTCTGGAATGGTTTTATTCAAAGAATGGTACAAAGAAACGTACCTGATTGTAAATAATATATACTTCTAGAAACAGAAAATGGAGTACTGTTAAACAGAAGGAATTCGTTAAGGGAAATTGAATCGGAATAAAATGTGAAGAAGCGAATTTTAAACAGGAAGATGTATTAGGTTTAATAGTAGGCTACCACACGAGCGCGGGCGCACATACATAAAAAATCGAAGTATAGGCCTACATTACATACCACTGTATGTATATTATCTTATTGTATGGACGAAAATAAGTTATGTGTAACGTAAAAGATGCCCTCACTATACATATTCGGATTCTTTGCATTCATATAAGACAAAAAAGTCCAATAAACATTAGTTTGGAAAGGTCGCGTTTTCCGTCTGGCCGCCATTTTGTGTTTTTTAATGAAAACATTATATCTTGAGAAAGGATTGAGATATCTTAATGAGATCTGGTAAATATGTTTACATTAATGTTCTTTAATAATTAAAAAATCACCGTTATTTTGTAATCTCAATTTTTAAAATGTCAGCCATTTTAATTTTTGATCACTAATAGCTCTAAAATTTTAATTTTATCAAATAATTATGGTTTGTTACAAAAAATAATAAGTTTTTTATTGTGAACATATTGACATCTTATTTGTTAACAAATAACCTAGTTACGTCGGGAAACAACCTATCCATTAAGTCTGACTACTTGATGTTTTTATACTGCACTTCGATTCCTCCAGTACAGAAAAACTTATGAAAATTGATTACACCTTTTTTTTGCAACTTAACTCAGTAACTGTAATTTATAACAAAGTAAAGGGCCAATTTTCAACAACATTAATAACGAAATTTAACTAAATCAATTTACACATCATAATTTGAATCACAAGAATTCAAATTATTTTTAATGAATAGAAAATGATAATGGCCAGCGGATTATAATTCCGACCCGAGTGCATTATAATTATTCTGGGCCTATAGTACGGCGGACAGACATAACTCATTAAAAAAATACCATTATGATAATTTTTACAATAGTCGATTGAGTGTGTAATAAATTGAGGATAAAAATTAGAGATAACGTAAATGCTATCCACTGATAAGTAGCATTAATTATGAAGTACCATTTTGAATCTTTTCTTTAGTAAAAATGTGAGCTATCTGAAGGGCCTTACAGAGCCGATGTACTTAATATTACATTTATAATAAATAATGTACGTCTTGTAAAAAATATTACTTATATTTCACTTTAAATTTATAAAATATAAAAAACACTAGGTATCGGATTGATTGATTGAAAGTTCAGTAGGTGAGTGTGGATTAAAATAGTGAGTTTCAAAATTCCGTGAAACCATATATATTTTGTTCGAACACGACAAATATTATTTCTTATGTGTGTTTTACTGTTATTGCCATAAAGAAACATCATGTTTGATACAGGGCTATTAATAGCGTTTTTTAAATAGCGGTTTTGAGTTATTAACTGCGAACAACTTTCATCTAATACGCATTAATGGTTTTCCAACGTTTCGCTAGTTACTTCTGTTTCCCAGTTTTGATTTATCTTTCCACGGAACTCAACACAGACCGAATGTTTTCACACTTTTTATGAAAAAAATTTCTACGACATAATTGATGATAATATAGATTAATTAGCACTACGATAGTCTCCAAAGTGAAAGAAACACAAATGAAGTATCTGTATTTGACATACGAATTTGAAAGGTGTTAATATCCAGTCTGTATACGTTTTTTGACCTGATCTCTTATTTATTTTTTTTTAATACTGTAAGTTTCTGCACACGTCCTTAGCCCGCCGTCATCTGGTCGATTGAATGGTTGGTTGTGCTTATCATTTCAGATGTACAAAACGAAAGATGACGGTGAAACTGTAAATCGAATGTTTTCATTGATAAAGAGTTTGTACGGTAGTTACTATGGAGTTGAAAAAACAAAAATTAATATAGCTTGTGTTTTGATTGCGAAAAATGATATAATCCTACGTGAAAGGGCAAATCTGTTTTATTAATAGGACTACCACAACATGTTTTTAATAACACACGGCGGAAATTTGTTGTGTTAAGCCCTTTTTCTACTGTTTAGCAGGGCGTAACTCTTACGATAATTATGGCAGCGTTCATAAACATTGAGAAGCTTGATATTTATAAACATTAGTAAGCGTACCTGTCTGGCGCGAAGTTGCCACGTGTTGGACTTTATAATGAGCGGCTGGCCTTCTCTCTGCGGTAGGGATGACGCTGAAGGTGGCTGGCAACACGGCTTCGGTGCTGTGGGCGGAGGATCGACGTCGCTCTCAACTGCGCTGTCCTCCATTTTCACGTTCCTGTTCTTCTTTTCTCTTTGATCTACACGGGACACATTTTTACTGGCTTCTGTTGTCAGTTGAGACTGGACGAGGGTTGAAAGTCCGACCTTGGATTCTGTGATAAGATGCAATCAAGACAGACGATCTATTAACGTCAAGTCTGGGCTGGCTAAGTCTGAAACATAAACACCGTAAGGCACACGCTATGTTGACATCTTGATTTATCAGGGCGCTATCAACGTTAATTTATTATGACGGTGAATAAACAACCTGGATAGATTTACGTAGTACAAATATTAGCTATCATAATCATGAGATTTGTCTCCTTAGATAGCTTACAAGTAACAACAATAATATTTCAAGTGAAATTTATTTTAGTAAATTTTAATGATTACAGTGAACTGTAGGAAAAAAGAGATTATTTTTAACAGACTTATTGGTACAACACTACTTAAAATAAGTAAAGAAACACTTAGAATCGTCTTCACTATAGTATTTTCAAAGGCGTACTAGTTTGGATGGTTACAGACCTGTTTTAATACAGAATACTTTCCTTGTTTACTTACTCCGTCATAGTAATGCCTCTGGTAAACGCTATTGGCCAGCATTCTCCAACCGTTAATAATAAATGATATTCTTTACTAAGTTATTATTATGTCACTTTGCAAGACTGTCATCAACACTCCCACCGCAGTTGAGTAGGAGTATTTACTCTCCAAGGCAATCATACAATAAAGACAAAAAATTCCCAACTACTGCATTAGTTTTCAATTAAATTTGTAACCATAATGATTAAATAACAAATAATTTAGTCCTAGATTTTTATGTGTATTTCCATAGATACCTATGACCTATATGTAATACTTTTCACAAATAATCATAAATGATAACAATGTAACGCTTATTGTAAACATAGCCTATAAAGTTTTTGAATGCGATTCAAAATTTGCAAGAAGTGTTTCGAAATATTATTTCTGTTAAATTATTGAAGGCACCAAATTTGTATTCTGAATAAAATTCCGCATAACTTGATGCCCACATAGATTTTTAAAATTTTCTTAAAATTTTGAGTTCAATTTTTGCCCATGGCGTCCCAAAGTTAAAAAATGCCCACAAAAATTTTACATTCGGATCTGTGTTAAAATTCCCTTTAGTCTGACGCCAGGCTGGATTTACAGTAAAAACAATTGGATCCCTTTTTAGACTCTCGTATACTAACATTTTTAAGTTTGCCAAACGGTATGTTATATTCAGATTTTGGTCAAAATTCTCTTTAATTTGTTACCTTCACGTGGATTTTTGCGATGTTATAAAAATTTTGTACCACTTTTTAGGCCCTAGCTACCTAAAATTTTTAAATTAACAAAAATGATCATTATATTCCAATTTTGGTTAAAATGGCATTTAATTTGATACTCTAGGTGGGTTTTTCACACTTTTGACACCTCAACGTTTGCCCCCTGCCACCTTATTTTTGCGGGGATTAATTGAAAAAACAATGGAGGTCTGTAGAGTAAAGTGTAAACATGTTTGCCAAGTTTTACGAAAATCGGTCGATGCATTCAAAAATTGTGAGTTACAGCTCATGCAGATAGATAGACAGAAAGACAAATGCCAAACATTCGAGTTAAAACTGAGAAATCGTTTCGCTCTTTCAGTGAAAATTAAATTTTAATTTCAATAACATTCAACATTACTGTTAAATAATAACATAGTCATATATCTACTTACCCTTTTCTCATAGACTTCATTGGGTTACGAATTATGAGACACACTACTAACCTCCTAAGAATTTGCTTTTGTGTATAAAACGTATAATTCACTATGTAAAATAAACTACCATTTTGGCACCCTTCCAGCTCGGTGCCCGAGGCACATCCTTGCTTCTCCTTAGTGGCACTACTACTGCGCGCGTGCCCCCCCTCCACGCACACACACAGACTCTTCTTACTTTCTCACTCGATTTGTTGCTATCTTTTGCTAAATGTAAGTTGAGTTCAACATTAGTTGTACTTAACTAAGTCACGTCTAGTTCAATTCGGAATTTGATTTGTCTGTATTGTCGTTTTAAAGTCATAACTGGTAGGATAAAGTCTGATAACGTTTGAACTCAGACTGCTCATGTGGCTAGTGCTTTCCGTTCTAACGATTTTGGTGTGCATTAGAGTGGTATTGGATAATTATTTATGTCCGTGCATAAGTATTGCGAACTCAGTTTTATTTAGGTTGGTGTACACTTTCCTAAAACTAAAAGACTATCGTGTAAGAGTGTTCGTACAGCAGGTATGTGTACGTGCTTAATTAGGTATTACGAGTATCTGGTGTCAGTAGAAGAGTGACATAACTATGCTAAGCTGCTGGCCACTTTTCTACTCTTTTCTAAGTGAAGGGTGTTGCCGTTGTTTTTTTAATGTGTTTACTATATAAGTGCTAAATTTATGTCGAAATTTTACGACAGTGTATAGCGTGAGAAAACAGTCCTAAAAACTGGTTACATGATACTATTAACTCTATGTTTTGTTCATGATTATGATATATGAGGTCAGAGGGATTGGTCCTGAGTAGCAGTTTGAGAATATGTAGGCGGCCACGAAGAAGCACTGAGTAGGACTGAAGGAGGCGTGCATGCTGGAATCGAAGGTACCGAAGGGTCCGAGAGTGGTATAACAAGCCCTTAGGTCATACTGCGACCCCCGAACAATCAGAAGACACGTCGGGACGACTTTACTTTTGTTTCGAGTGAAACCACAGCCACCACTAAACCATTTCTAACTCGTCAGCGCCAGGGGTCAGGACACCGGCCGGGCTGTTCACAATCTCGTAGTACGATTTTTGGATGTAGTATATGCGCACACGACCATCCCCGATGCTCTGAATTGTCACGGCCCGACATACGATCCGATATACGCAACCCAGGACCTACTCCGAAGGTCTACCACCATACCTTCTGTCGCAGGCAGGAGAACACGGTCTGGCAAGGAGGGGAGCAAGAACGGGAGTACCGAGCGCTACTAGGGTTCGCCTGTGTTTTATCGTATATCACGGAACTTGCGTGAGAGGGCCGGTACAGCTACTGGCCAGGCTCCCACTCGTGCAACGCTACTTGGATACCAAGTAAAACCCAATCACCTTTCGCGCGATGATATGCACGTTCCACAACCATCAGCGCCGATGCCGCCGAAGGAAGGGATATCCCCTGCGCTTGAAACAGAAAGCAGTGAGTGTCTGTGTGGTGTCTTGGAGACACAGAAAGTCAGACCCAATCGGCATCCGCTCGGTGATCGCCAACCATCAACTCCCGGGGCCCCTCACCGCCCACCAACAGGTGTCATTACTAGGTCACGCGGATGCGTGAATGGGTTCACCCCCCGGCGCCCAAAGAATGAGGAAGAGGTAAGACTACTAGCCAAGAAAGATATCATTGGTTCCCAAACACGCATACTCGGGTTTACTGCACCTCGTGCAATTATTGACCAGGGATGCCAGAAACCCTAGTTTCCTTTTACGCCCGCTACTAAAGTTCACCGCATCTCATGCTGCTAGTTGCCAGGGTCGAGCCAATTCTGATTCCTGTTCGCAAGGCACAAACTCTTAGCCCGCCATACATCAGCCCCAATCTAGTCGAAGTGCCACGCTGAAACGGTGTATTCCGTGTGAGGATACGATGGAGGGAGATCAACTGGTATGACGATATCCCAAACCCTCGCTCACAGGACTAAAGTGCCGGGCACCCAGCCGCGGGGGTGTGTTCTAACAGTAGAGTAAGAGTCTACTGAGTAGAAGAATACAGATCTCAGACGGGGTGGTGCTAGTACAGAATAAGGATCATAAACTAACAACGCTGCAGAAACCGTCCTAGTCTACTTGCACTTGATTTTTTCTGCTACCTGCATACCTGTATACGAATTCCTCCATCCAAATAACATTGATGGTATCCAGTAACGGGGGTCTGACTATACTCTATATCACAGCCCGACTTGCCTACTACACAGCTTATCTTCTTTTTCTTCATCGCTTTATTGTGTGTTAACTGTTCCTTCTCTTGTAGATACAGTCCTTCGGTGGTGTGTCCAAAGTTTCTTCGATTAGGCTACACGTCTTTACTCCGAAGCACGACAGTCTATTATAACTCTTGGAGTTCTATGATGTGTCATTCTTTTGAAGTATTATTTCCTCTTATTTCTATGTAAATGTAACCTCTGACTGACGTCAAATGTGTCTTCCGAATTTTATACAAAATTTCCTTTTCTGTCAATTCAGTCTGATATGACAACCTATATCATAGAGTCATTTTAAAGCAAATTTCGGAAGTGACCTTCTGCTTCATTTAAAAATATGTGCTGATTGCAGCATGCTCCGTTAAGCATGTTGTTGTTGATATTCATTTCTAGAGTGATGTAATCTCAAAGATGGAAGTGTTGTAGGGCGATTTGCATGCATTCTTTCCATTACAAAGCTTCAAAGACAAAAGTTAGGAGAACTCATGTCGGCCGATCTACGCGGTTACAGATTCTTTGAAACGATGCGGTTATCAAAGAAACTGGTTACGAGAACCATCGAAACATCTGATGCGTGCCATGTTGCACCATCTTGCTAAAAATAGCCTTGAGTCACGTTTTCACAAATTCAGTGAAGATTCGTCCTTCCATTTCACTGTTAACGTTATAAAAGAAAATATGTTTTTTTAATTGCGAAACAATCACCAACCTTATCGGAATGAAAAGGATGTTCTTGAATTACTTATGGATTTTTTGTCACCCAGTACCTAGAGTTTCGTAAACTTAAAAGACGGGTAAGTGAAACCACACCTTATCCGCAAGCATGCAAAGAAATAAAACCGGTGTTAACCTTTCAAGTGCATGGAACCATTGGCATCACCAGACCCTTTTCTGTTTATCTGGCTCCTTCAATTGTTGCATGACATGAACATTGTAGGCCTATATCCTTAATTTTGCTTTCTTAAATACTCTTTGGCATGTCTCGTATGAAAGGCCAGTCTCTTAACATAATCGGTGGAGGGATTTTTGTGAAAAACGCAATAGACAATTTCAAACATCAGCAGTGCTCTTTGTATTTCCACTTTCACTAAAGAGGGCTCTAGTTGTTGGGCGTTTCGTCGTGTGGTGATAAATTGGAGTTTACGGAACAGCTAACTCAGTCTGAAGGCCCTTTGGGTAGCAACCAACGAGTTAGTTAAAGAAGACGGGTTTTCCAATTAACTGTTGCCTCCTTTCATAAAATATTTACCAATTTTATTTCGTTTCACTTTTAAGTTTTTTGTTATAAATTTAATAGCAATTATTGGAACCTGATTAAAAGTCACTTTACTTTTTCAGTAAGTGGTTTTAATATGTGCATGCCACTGTAAATTACTGCTTTAAATAAGCACTTGAATATTTAAATTACTTAAATACATTAAGTAAAAATACAAAACAGGCTGAGACAATTTGTGTACTGTACATACACAATTAGGGCATGAATCATAATCTTTTCGTGAACGATTCCCTGGACGAATGGTTTATTATTAAAACGTCAAATACCCATAAACAATTCAAAAATCCAAACGTCAAATACCCATAAACAATTCAAAAATCCAAAATACCCATGTTCTCTATTCACTGCGCATCGGATAAATACTAACACGGAAGGGCTTTGATTTCCATATGCACAGAATACAGATTTAGGCCATTATTATAACAACAGTGTTAAAATAATTCAGCATACCTGATACAAAAATGTCGATTCCTGCGGTCAAAAGCTATACTATACATTTATCATACGTCAAAAACCGCACGCAATAAGAGACGGAAGTTCTCGCCTCTAATTACTGCTAGTCTGATCTTGTACTTGTAAGACAGGAGCGGGCCACGCACGCTTGTTTGGTCACTTAGAGTGCAGTTCGAATAGAGGAACAGACATTTTGCCAGGCACTCTCATTTTTAAGCACTTTCGTTATAAAAGCAAATGTAACACCTGTTTATAAATAATAGTTACCAGTGGCTAGCAAATGAGTTTTGAGGGATTATAAAACCAAATTGTCAAAAATAAAATGTGTGATCTAAAAATATCGAGTATAAGTTGAATTAAATAATTAATTGTGCGAATACGAATATAATTATTGGGTACAACATAGTCGCCCCTTTACTATGAAAAAATATGAAATCGTTTCATGTAAACATTTCTAATCTAGTGGTTCAAATTTTTATCTCGATTTTAACGTTGTGTTCTCTTAGGGAGTGGAAAGGACATAGTTGTAGACTCACAGCCTTCGAGGGTTTAATCATACCGTAGTACATCCAACTCTTTTTACGTTATTATAGCACAATAATTTATTCCATAGCAACTTAAATAATTTTATGCGTTAAACAGTTTGTTGAAGTCTTATATAGATTGTGCCTATTGTAGTGCTCGATTTTTGGTCCTGTCAATTACCATCCGAATTTAGTAATGTTTTTTTTACTTTTTTAGTTTAATAATATTTCAAACAGAAATTAACAAAAAAATCTTAAAATGTGTCCGTTACTCAGTAGTGATGTAGACCTAACATCGAAAGCTGCATTTGGAACGCCGTTTGTAAAGGCTCCACAGTCTCTACAAGTGAATTGATCTGTTTGGCAGTTTCAACAAAATG
Organism: Magicicada septendecula; assembly: GCA_034769895.1. Taxonomy (NCBI): domain Eukaryota; kingdom Metazoa; phylum Arthropoda; class Insecta; order Hemiptera; family Cicadidae; genus Magicicada; species Magicicada septendecula. The sequence goes on from CM068372.1 coordinate 256,874,927, forward strand.
AGCGGCCAAACTTTACTCACTCCATAGCGCGACTATGAAATGTTTGTTTTTGAGGGACTGTGGTGTCCATTTTATAAAAAGCTTTGATTTATTTCTGTGGAAATACTAGTAGTCCGATTTAATTTTGTTTGCTGGAAAAGACTTACAGTCACCAAACCGCTAAGGCGAAGTTTGAAAAATACGTACAAACGGTGAACCTTATCAGCGTCTGCAGAGGAAAGGAGAAAGTTTGTGCAAGTTTATTTTATTTATACTGGAATGTAAGATGTCATCTTTATTGATTTATGACTTCGTTAAATTTAGATGGTCATTAATATAAATCTTATGGTTATTTTCACTTACCTCCTTGATATTAACAAAATAAGTACCAAAAAACGAATTCTTTTTTCCTTTTAATTTTGTGTAGTTGTATTTATAAAAATGTACCCACTCCTCAAGAACCCCCGTCAGAAGGAAACCTTGGCTGCACCGCTGGGGATAACGAGTGCGGCGTTGAAACTAGAAAATTCGTAATAACAGGATGTAATAATACGGGGCTTTAACAATAAAAAGTGGAGTGTAATAAGATGATTATATATCATATTAATTTCTCAAGTCCTCGTGAAGTTAACGGTTTCGAATTTGTGGGTATTCTTCCTCACCCCTTAGACTCACTCCTTTATATCTTTCTTTCTTTTAAACGATATGTTTTTAAACATGAGTATGTCACATTAAAAAATTTTTGAAATTTTAGAAGCAAATGAATCATGATTCAGTACAAACTTCGAGTCTTCAAACTGTACTATACTGTCCTTTTTATCACTTGATTCTGTTAATTATAGTTCATTAGTGTTCTACAGAATGCCTCATAATTTCTCACAAGGCCATAAATGTTTTTCATTTCATTTCAATTGAAACAAAAATTTTAGTAGCGACAAAGTTTATAAAGATACTAACAAAGAAGATATTTTTATTTCGAGATGGAAAATTCGTTACAGAGAAAAGTGACACTCAAGAGTTACGCAGTTTTATGCGTTTTATTACACGATGAGGGCTAATAATACATGTTTTAGCGGAAATCGTGTTATAGTTAACCAATTGATCGAAGAGATCACAGTTAACTGTTAATTATTAAGATTTAAAAACTGTGTCCTCGCAACAAAAAAATGTAAATACATTAGCATGATTTAATGCTACTGTTTTAATTTTGAAATGCGTAGCGTAGAAATACGGGATAAGAAAATATGTGCTTTAATAGCCAAATAAATAAACAAACAAAGGGACACAAATAGACAAATAAATGAATGTGCGCCGTTTTAAACTCTTCTAAAATTTAAAAAGAAAAACGACATTTGATTTGTGAAGCCGAATTGTTTTTGATTTGCGGCTATATTCAATATTACAATCTACCAACAGTAACGAAAAGCGTCTTTCAATTTTATACTATATGAGCAGATTTTAGCATGAGATTTATTAACTTTTTAATATCATTTTATGTTACTCAATTTATAAATTTTATAAATTAAAGTATAAAAAGACTAATGAATAAATTAATGCAATGAATAAATGAAATTAACTGTAATCTTAACACATGAATTACATGGATTATAAAAGATTTGAGATCAGCTGAAGTTTAAATACTGATTTAAAATTTTCATTTCAGAAGAAGAATACACAAAAAAATTATTCGTGGAAAATCAGCTTAATAAATTAATTACTTTTGTAGTAATTTTAATTTCATAATAAAATTTCACTATTTAAAAAAAATAAAATATTTTTTTGTAACACTGAAAATTTATCATATCATGTACTTCATAAAATTTCATTATTTATTTCATTACGTCATTTTGTAAAACCGTTATGTAGAGAATAAACATGAAAAGTTTTTAACAGATTATGTATGAGGAATTATTAAGGGGGTTTTAAACTTGAATTGTGCGGAAGGATTCATTTTTAACAGTTCTTGTTGAATAACGTACTGAACAATTTTTAACGAACTATTTGTGATATGTTCCGTAATTCTGGAACCTAAACAGTGAAAGAAAATTTATTATTACAACCATCCTTCGAGTTATAAATTTGGTGGTCAATCTTTGCTTGTTTGATTTGTTTTACAAACTGGTAGTTATAAAAAACGACGCTGCACTCTTACTTACCTGGCAACGAATACACTGGAATGAGTGCACCGACCAACTGTGTCACCAGCTGTTGCATTATGCTCTGAATTATTAATTTACTTGTTGTGAGACATGGATTCGCGACTTCTTTTATTGGTTACTTTAAAGCGAACGTCCGTGCACTGTCCGTGTCGCTCAATATAAACGACTAATAAAATATTGCAGAACAAATACTGAGTTTTAATTGAAAGTTTTATATATTGTAATTTAATAATAAAATAAAACCCAATTTTTTTATGGTTACGTCTTAAAGACTTTATTGTTATTATTATTATTTTTTTGTTTAACACATTGGTCTTAGTCTGTTACGGTTTCTGTGGGAAACAAAGTGTACAGTAGCGCGGTAATTTTTGCATTTATAGGTTGGCTAATCTGCGCTTTTAATTTGCTCAATTCATGTCCGTACATCCGGACAGTGCGTTACTTACGTTCGCTAGCGGCGGTCGGCCTTGCGCCCGCTGCTATCCTGTCACATTTTTCTTCTTTGTCGCGACAATTAATGTAGGCCTTAGACCCAAGACTTTATATATGGCCTTCTAGGCTTTCTCATTAAATTAATTCTTCAGTGTAACATTACGACTTGTATTTACGATGCGCTCATTAGCCAATCTGATATTCAAAAGTGACACCTAACCATTTCAATGCTGTATATGTGAATAATTTTCAATAAATGTATTAACTACAGTCCACTCTCTCTTCATCATTTCTGCATCCTGGCGAATTAATTACAACAGTAAATCGACAATTCACGAACACTTCATACTTAACATTTTTTTGGTCGCTCCGGACATTTTTTTGGTAACCGGATACATCAATCACCTATTTATTATTTTTCTGCCCCAATTTCTGGCCATCACGGGCGACTCAGCATATCCGCTGATACGACCGTGGCGTGATTCAACCAGCATTTCGCTCGTCGCCTTTGAGCCTCCTGACGACATCATTGCAAGAGCTTACACCTGCTAGCTTCAGTACGTCAGTCAAAGCAGTCATCTCTCCGAGCTGTGTGTTTGCCATCTTCTCCACGGCGTCGACGCTTCAGGACATCGCCCACAAGGTATCACCTCACTAACATCATTTCAAGGTGCGTACAATGGCTGAAGAAGGCCTCAAAGTGTTAGTCAGAAAGAGAGGCGGCTTAAAGTCCGCAATAGTGCGTATACAATCAGCTGTCAGTAACTTTGATAGAAACTCTAATACAAAACACTTTTTAACAGTCAGACTTGAAAGTTTGAAAAGCTTGGCAACGAAATACGATGAGGTACAGTCCGAAATCGAACTTATTTGCAAAGACATAAACGCTGCTCAAGAAGAACGAGTTGAGGTCGAAGAAATGTTATATTCCACAGAAGCTAATATTTTACAATTAATTGATACCTTTAATGTTCAGACTGTACCTCCCGTATTAACGGGCCATATGCAATTAAAACCGATAAGTTTGCCCTGCTTCACAGGCAATATCTTGGAATGGCAGCATTTTTATTCAATTTTTTTGGACTTGGTGCATGCAAGATCGATCTAACGTCAGTGCAGAAACTACATTATTTGCATTCTTCTCTAAAAAATGAGCCGTTAGACTTAATTAAATCACTACCTATTTGTAATGAAAACTACTCGATAGCGTTGAGTTTGCTGTCCGCAAGGTATGACAACAAGTTCATACTAGCAAAGTACTACATTCAAAATTTACTTGAAGTCAAGACAACAATTAAAGACTCTGTCCAAAGTTTGGCAGAATTCACAAATACAATAACGTCTTCCGTTAATTCACTGGCGGCAATGCAACTGTCAGTGAATTCATTCGAGCTTATCACTATACAATTATTATCAGCAAAACTCGACCATACTACTTTTAAATTATGGAAGGTGTCTATAGACCCTGATAATCTTCCTAACTTTCAAGATTTCACTCATTTTTTAAACTCACGTAGACAGCTGTTAGAAAATACACTGCCTATCGATGCCGGACAGCAACTCAACAAGCTAAGTTTAAGATTCAATAATAAATCTGACAAACATAAATCACGAAACGCTGCTGGCAGTACTATTTAAGAGTTATCACTCAGCGTCAAGTAATTATTCATGTTTGTGTTGTAAATCTAATCATCCAATTTACATGTGTGATAAATTTCGTGCACTAAGCACCGCTGAGCGAGGACAATTTATATCAAATCACAAATGTTGTACCAATTGTCTTAGATCAGCTCATTTTGTATCTAATTGTAAGATTAAGCAGGCATGTAAGATCTGTTCAAAACGACACCATACATTGTTGCACATAAACAATGTGCCGAAGCCAGTCTCTACCAGCAGCAGTAATTACTGTTCACTCAAATTACAATCCACAAATAATATTTTTTTATCAACAGCAATTGTGTTTGTCATTGACCAGGCTGGCAACAGACAAACCGCAAGAGTTCTTTTGGATGCGGGTTCACAAATAAATTTTTGTACGGAATCATTTGCCAAGAAATTACGGCTTAACTTGACTAAATCCAACATACCGATTACAGGTATAAATAATACCGCGTGTCATGCCACTAATCTCGCGTCTATACGCATTATTTCTCGTTATCAAAGATGTAGCTTCGAGGCAAAATGTGCTGTCTTATCTGCATTAACCCATAAACTGCCAGCACAATCGTTTGACATAAATCAATTTAACATTCCAGACAACATTTTTCTTGCCGATCCAAATTTCAACATGTCATCCGAAATCGACATACTGTTAGGAGCGCAATTCTACCTAGATTTAATTTTAGCCAACAAATACGTACGCGGTCCTCATTTTCCCATTATTCAGGAAACTAAATTAGGCTACATTTTGGCAGGCAATTTGCCCAAACATTGTCGTTTATAATGGTCCTGCTGTTTCGTTCCTAGCTAGGAACAACGACGGTCAAATTTTGCAGTCTCTCGAAAAATTCTGGGAAGCAGAAACTATCCCTGATAATACACCTGATAACGAGTCAGCTTGTGAGGAGCATTTCGTGGGGTCTACTCATCGCAATCAAGAGGGTAGGTTCGTTGTTTCACTACCATTTAAGTCCGACCATCTCCAGTTGGGGGAATCTTATACCAATGCTGAAGCAAGATTTTTGAATTTAGAACGCCGATTCAGGCGTGATTCTAAGCTTGCGCGCGATTTCGCAAACTTTATTAATGAGTATAAGGATCTTGGCCACATGACGCTTATCGATAATTGCTCTATCAATTCTGGGGTGTCAAATACTTACTATCTGCCTCACCATGCCGTTTTTAAGCAGTCTAGCTCGACCACAAAACTGCGCGTCGTTTTTGACGGTTCGTCCAAAACTACCAATGGCCTTTCTCTCAATGACATATTGTTGGTAGGCCCGAATGTTCAACAAGACCTTTTTTCTATTCTTTTACGTTTCCGTATGCATAACTATGTTCTCATCGCCGACATCGAGATGTATCGACAAATTCTCGTATCTGAAAAGGATTGTCACTATCAACGTATTCTGTGGCGTGACTCTCCCCTCGAACAATTTAAACACTTTGCATTGCGAACTGTAACCTACGGCACGGCTAGTGCTTCGTTTTTGGCCACTCGCTGTCTAATTCAAATTGGTAAGGACCATGAAGCTTCTTTTCCTGATGCGGCGTTAGCTATAACAAATGATTTCTATGTCGACGATTTGCTAACCGGTGCAGACACCATCTCTGATCTGACCAAGTTGAAATCTGACTTGGGTGCGTTGTTGAGTCAATACGGTCTCACGCTGCATAAATGGGCATCTAATGAACCCAGAGTGGTGTCATGACAATTTATCACTCCCCTTAAACAAACAGGGCAATGTGCGTACCCTGGGCATTCTCTGGAATAACACTGCCGATTCATTCCTGTTTGACATTAAATCATTCCCCGTTGAATCAAGCATCTCCAAGAGGAGAATTCTATCGATTATCGCAGGCATATACGATCCACTTGGACTGATTGGTTCCCATTGTTTTCTTGTACAAACAGTTTATGCAGCAACTCTGGCTTTGCAATCTTGGTTGGGATGAACCGATCTCCGGGCAATTACGTTTGGCTTGGCATTCATTGTGCGATAAATTGTGTCTGATTAGCAAAATTGTTGTCCCACGTTCTATTCGTTGCAAGTTTGAGGCAAGTATAGTTGAATTACATGGTTATTCGGATGCTTCTGAAAAGGGGTTTGGGTGCTGTATTTATATTAGAGTCATTTATCAAGATTCATCGGCCTCTTGTCATCTCCTGTGTTCTAAATCTCGCGTGGCTCCCCTACGACAGGTGTCATTACCTCGCATCGAACTCTGTGCTTGCTTGTTGTTATCGCGACTCGTATCTAAGGTCGTTCCTGCGCTTTATTCGTTTATTAATAGTGTTCATTTATATTCTGACTCCATGGTGTCTCTTTACTGGATTCATGCCCAGTCCACGAGGTGGAGAACCTACGTCGCTAATCGTGTTGCCGAGATTCAGCGTCTTACGCAAGCCTATACTTGGCATCACATCAATTCTAGACACAATCCTGCTGATATTATCTCTAGGGGGTGTCACCCTGACGTTTTGCGCGATTGTTCGCTTTGGTGGCACGGTCCCGCTTGTTTGTCTCAATCTTCCGAGTCCAATCCTGTTCCACCCTTTTTACCTTCTAATCCGTCGTCCTCTGAAGTCACTGCGGAAGAGAAACAAACCCCCAACCTTTCTCTAATGTCTACCCTGGCTATTGAGCTTTCTAATGACTTTTCTTCGTTGCACCGTCTGACACGCTTATACGCCTACTGTTTTCGGTTCATCAAAAATATTAGACTCTCCAGTGCTGACAAAATAACGGGCGCTCTTACCCCCGTCGAAATTCATCATGCTCTTAATTTCTTCATAAAACAATCTCAGTCGATCCACTTTGCTGCCGAGATTAATTGTCTTCGTAATGGGTCTTCTGTCTCTATCAGGAGTAAGTTGTCTTCTCTCGACCCGTTTCTTGATGAATCTGGAGTAATACGCGTTGGCGGGCGATTACAGCAGTCGCAATTACATTACGACACTAAGCATCCTATTGTCTTGCATCCATCGGCTCATATTACTCGCCTTATTATTGAACGCGAACACATTCGTCTACTTCACGCTGGTGCTCAACTCGTGCATCACTCACTTCGTCAACGATGGTGGATTATTAATGCCAGGTTAGTCATTCGCTCCATCATTCGTAAATGTGTCAAGTGTCTCAGGTTTAGTGCCAAACAGCAGGTTCAGAGGCTTGGTATTCTACCATCTCCTAGAGTCACTCCATCACGGCCGTTTCTATTCTGCGCGGTTGATTATGGTGGTCCCTTCATGATTCGTCATGGCGGGCAGAATTCCAGAACTCTCTCTAAGTAGAGGGATAATGACAGTTCTGACTCACTTTCACTTTCTATCAGCTGGACCACAGCATCCGCGACTTTTTCGCGGATCTGTGTCAAGATCCGCGACTTTTTCGCGTATCTGGACCACAGCATCCGCGATTTTTTTTTATATGCCGCCTTTCGCGAGCCTAGATCACTTTCACTTTCTACTGGACCACAGCATCCGCGACTTTTTCGCGTATCTGGACCACAGCATCCGCGTTTTTTTTTTTTTATATGCCGCCTTTCGCGAGCCTAGATCACTTTCACTTTCTATCACTTGATGCATTATAGTGTATATATTAAATATATGATCAGGGTTACCAACCTTGCGTGAGTTCAAATTTGTTGTTGTGTGTTATAATGTATATTAAATCTATATGATCAGGTTTACCAACCTATGGTGGGAGGGTTCCGACTTGATGCATTATAGTGTATATATTAAATATATGATCAGGGTTACCAACCTTGCATGAGTTCAAATTTGTTGTGTGTTATAATGTATATTAAATCTATATGATCAGGTTTACCAACCTATGTATGGGTTCAAACTTGATGTGTGTGTATTATAGTGTATATTAAAATATATGATCAGGGTTACCAATCCTGCATTACTATGTATAGAACAGATCTGTCAACATTTTTTTTCTTCGGTGGGAAATTCAAAGTTATCCATCACATTTGAATGTAAGTAAAACTATCTCTCTCCCTCCCTCTCTCTCTCTCTCTCTCGCACACGCCAAGTCTCTCTGTGTGTGTGTGTGTGTGTGTGTGTGTGTGTGTGTGGTAAAGTGTTACGCATAAAAAAAAAATCTCCTTGAAATAAGGTATTTTCAAAAGTTTTGTGTACACATACAAATCGCTATCGGACGATGTACGTGCTGCTCACACACACACATTGTGTGTGTATGTCTCTCTCTCGCTGCAAACGTTGACAAGAATTCCCTTATTCAAAGCGATTACGTTGTCACAGTACACGAACTTAAATATACCTTACAGACCATTGTAATTTTAAAAATTCATTTTTGCATTAATTAAATATATATCGTAAACAATGAAATAATAATAATATTTCGTAATTGTAAGATTTTTAATAAAACAATTATCAGTTTAAATAATAATTTTCATGATTGTAAGCAAAAGTTTTGTGTACACACACAAATTGTGTATGTCTCTCTTTCGTTGCAAACGTTGACAAGAATTCCCTTATTCAAAGCGATTGTATGTGTACACGAATTTAAATATGTGTTACAGACCATTGTAATTTTAAAAATTCATTTTTACAATAATTAAATATATATATATCGTAAACAATGAAATAATAATATTTCGTCATTAAAAAGTTATATTCAGTGTGGTAATTAACTATGTATGTACACACACACACACACACACACACACACACACAACGATACAGAATTAGATATAGTTATTATTCGCTAACTTAAACCAGAGGTAATTAACCTAGTGTACGTCGTCTAAATCAAGCGCTCTACTTTCTAATTTGACACCTGTCAGTCATTAGCGGCGCTGACAGTAATTACTCTAAAAACGGACACACACACCAGCTTTCTCCACTGCCATTGTACAATATATTCGCAAGGTAAATTAGCGAAAATTTCTCATTTGACTGCCTGCGCGTGCTGATACTGTACGTATTAGTGTCTTCAGTATACACATCTTCTTTGGTAAGTGTACAGATTTTATTTAAACGTAAAAATTATCGTGTGCATTATTTATTGAATTTAATACATGTGTGTGTGATCAAATTATTCTTAATGTATTTTGTATATTAATTTTATTGTATGTAACGATTTTATTTAAACGTAAAAATTATTGAATTTAATACATGTGTGTGTGTGTGATCAAATTATTATTATGTCTGCTACAATTTTCTGAAATATATTCTTAATGTATTTTTATATTAATTTTATTGTATGTATCGATTTTATTTAAACGTAAAAATTATTCACATTAATTTTTATTGTATGTACAGATTTTATTTAAACGTAAAAATTATTTGCATTATCAAGCACATTATTTATTGAATTTAATACATGTGTGTACGTGTGTGTGTGTGTGTGTGTATGTATGATCAAATTATTATTATGTCTGGTACAATTGTCTGAAATATATTCTTACCGTATTTTTATAGTGGCAATTTCTCATTTGACCGTCTGCAGGTGTGCTGATATACATCGTGAAAGCTATCACGGCATTTTTTTTACACAACTTTCATCATTAAGGGTGTATAGACAACACGCACACATACTAGTTGGTGAGTGTACAGATTTATTTAAACGTAAAAACATTATCAAGCGCATTATTTATTGAATTTAATACATGTGTGTGTGTGTGTGTGTGTGTGTGTGTGTGTGTGTGTGTGTGTGTGTGTGTGTGTGTGTGTGTGTGTGTGTGTGTGTGTGTGTGTGTGTGTGATCAAATTCTCTGAAATATTTCTTTAAACAAACATTTTGTAATGTAACAAATTTAGAAAGCAGGTCACCACGAATGATGACATTTATATCTCTCTAATTCTGTTGTGGACATGCATAGCTGTAAGCGGTGACTATTTCCTTATGAAAGTGGAATGTAGACTTTCCTAAATTATTTGCATTAAAACATCATCAAGCGCATTATTATTTATTGAAGTTAATACATGTGTGTGTGTGTGCACGCACGCGTGTGTGTATGATCAAATTATTATGTCTCACTTCTAATTGAAGATATATTTTAGGTATAGCTGAATGTTAAGCGTACAACGCCCGTCCGTCATTTAAGTGTATGTGTGTGTGTGTGTGGACAACGCTCGCTAGTTTGCTGCAAGTAAGTAAGTATACATTATGGAGTGCGTTATACAAATAATAATAAAGTGTGTTTGTAATATATACATTTTATTAAAATACATACACACAGCTCCAAGATTATATTAAACAGTTTTACAATTAAAAATACATATACAGCTCCAAGATTATAGTGTTACAAGTATGAAAATATATCTAAGTATTAAAATATATCTAAACTAGTTGTACAATTAAAATACATGCACACACACACACACACACACACACACACACACACACACACACACACACACAGCTCCAATATTATAATGTTACAAATATGAAAATATATATATTTAAAACTAGTATTTACAAAATATGTATAAAATAAGACTTAAACACGTCTATGTACTGTGTTGGACAATGGCGTATATTCTACAAGCGAATCATGTAGTATCATACAGTAGGCGGTTGTCTGTCTAGGAAAATTCATTGACGATTCAAATTCTAAACGTACATCAACTGCTGAAGACTTAAGTGCATCGTCTTGTCTGCTACAATCGAACACAAACAGCGGGGCTTTTGATTTGAATAATTCCGGTGTCAGTACTGGGCTGCCGTCTAAACGGTGGTAATACGAACTTTGAAAACTGGCGTACATATTGTACAATAATGCAAAACGGTCTTTCCCAATATCCAAGTTTAAATTATCGTAAGGATAATACTTGTCGTTTAGAAACAGTCTCGCATTGATCACGTTACAGTGATCAAATTCATCGGCGTGTGCTGTCAGTACATTTTTTCTTGCTGTCTGAAACGCTAACACAACAAAGCGTGGTTTTTCTAGCTGACTCGAGGTCTTGACAATCCAATTCTGCCTTTTAGTCTGTGGTAAGGCAGGATACTCGTGCAACTCCCAGGTCCTAAAAGGCATAGTTATCGGGTGGTCTTTCTCTATGAGTCGTAACAGCGGTAATCTGTACGCATTAGCTACATGTACATAAGGCATTTTCCAGTAAACTTTATCTAGTTCAAGAACACAATTAGCAGTCGTTTGTCCACTTACTAAAACCATAGCGTTTATGTCAGTAGAAGCGCGTAGGAGTATAAGTTCTTGTTTCACGTTCAGCACGATGCGTGTATAGTCTTCTGCGAATCCTATTAGCATTTTCAGTGGTATACAAAAGTTGAATTCGCCGTCATCATTCACTTTTAATATGTTCGTGGTCGGTGCCACCCAACCTGCGTTTTCCATTGCGTTACGTGTGTTGTTGTTGAGTGATAGAAAAGTTTTAATAGTTGACGTAACACCGACGTTTCTGGTATGGTCCACTACCACTCCGGCCAACTCGTAACGAATCTCTTCAAAGAGAAATGCTATAGCATTGTTCACCAGTTCCACATTCAGTGCAGTATCTGCAGCCACACTAGGGTTTTTAACCAACTTGCCTTCGATGTAGAGGAAACTTTCTGACGGCAGTGTAAAGACGTCCTGTTGTTGTATTGGCACACGTATTTCATCATTGTTTCCATATCTTGTTGTTGCGTACGGTGCGTGTGAGTGAAATGAAAAGTGTGTGATACTGTCTTCAAAGAACGGTTGCTGCTCCACAATATAAGTACATTCCTTCATTAATAAAATATACATAACATTACTATCTTATTTGTCATTATTACCCTAGGTACATCTCATCTATACTCTAATTACATTAGTGCATTTGTTTACATACATTTTGTGGTCATTATTAGGGGATTACAATGTTCGTTATCAATTTCTTGATTGCATTTGGTTCTTGGTTCCTTCTTCCTTGTTCCATTGTTCTTTCTTGTGTTTATCCAATCTATTGAGTCAAGTCATCGTCAGTTTATTAGTCATTTGTCATTTTGTCATTAGGTTATTAATCTCTGAGTTTATAAGTTCTTGACCTTTATTCTTGTCTTCAGTTTCTTTGTTTTATAATTAATTATCAATGTATCTTCACTACCTTATGTCATGTTACATAATGCATCGCCACCAAAATTGATTATTTCGAAACAAAGATCATTATGTTTTTTCTGAAATCATCAATATAGTTCATTTAATCAAGTCATTATTATTCAGGAATTCATCAATCGCTACTTTCTTTTTTATCCATTTTTATTAAGTCATGGTTCATAATATGGTATTTGGTACTATTTTATTACGAGTGTTATCCCTTGTATGTTCTATTTCCCTAAAATTTTTCTTCTCTCCCCTTCATATAAATTGGTACTAGCCAGAGGGCACGTGTGGCTCTATTACTCTGCTATCCATTTATACACATTTTGAGTTCAGCGGTCTTGCCTATCTGCTCAATAACATAAATAATTGTTGGACGTATCTCAACATAAAATCATCACATAATAATATTCATAATAATCATAATAATAGTCGTCTGTTTTCGACTCATATAATATCAATACAATAAAACACTTTTGGGATTAATTATTCTCTCTTTTATACATCTCATGACCTTTTCATCTCAGTGACTTATTTGGATTCCTTTTTCTAAGCTTATGGCGATATTTAATAGGCATTTTGCATTTTTCATCAACTTACTTCATATGGTAGTGATTTTATTTGTTATCACTTTATTTCTCATTTATACTCAAAATTAACATTGTAGCTGGTTTCTGGCTCACTTATATTTTTTCATCATTGATTGTCCAGTTAAGATGTCATTGTCATTTTTTATTTGATTGTCTTGTCTTTTCTTTCGTGAAACGTTAATTCTTTATTATTCCCTTTTGTACTAGGGTCAGTTAATGATGTTATGTAGCGTCATCATTATTTGTGTAACATTTTATTATTTTATGTCAATTTTTTATGATATTTCTTTATATATATATTTTTCTTTTTTTTCCTCAAAATTACATGGGTTTACACATTTTGTTTCACTCTTGGTTGTAAGTTTGTACTTACTTTGTTTTGAATTTAGCTAATCTTTCTTCTAAATTCTTTTTCATTCATATAATAATTTCAATCAAATACTTAATGTAAGTTGTGCTTACTTTAATTTTTGAATTTAAATAATGTTTACTCTCCAAATTCTTTTATTTTTCTGACACTGTCTCATAATATTTTTTCAAAGAAGACTGGTTGTAAGTCCCTTTGATTCTCTTGGTTGTTATCTCACTTACGACATAGGTATTGTTGTGGTTGTCTTTTACAATGAGATAGGGTCCATTGTACAATAATAGCAATTTCTTTGTGATTCCCTCTCTGGAACTTGGCAACTCTCGGTTCCATATTAGCACTTTTTCTCCTTCATGATACCGGATTGCTTTCGGTTGAATTCTGTGATATTTTTCCTTCTTCTTTTCTATTTGTTCCGCTATCTTGCTGTAGAATCTAGCATTATCAAATTGGTATTCAGGATTGGCGGGGAAATTGACAAGTTCTTCTATAGCTCAAGGTGGTGGTTTTCCGTACATGATGGTGTAAGGGGTATCCTTAATGGATTCGTGATAAGCGAGATTTATGAAACTTTCTGTGGCTTCGATGTATTCACTCCACTTACGTTGCTGATCGTGGCAGTATGTTCGAAGAATTCTCCCAACTTCACGGAGCACTCTTGCAGCTGGGTTGCTGTTCGGGTGGTAAATCGAAGTTTTGTATGTTCGGATGCCCAGATCCATCAATGTGTCTTTCCATCGTCTTCCTCGGAATTGGGTACTATGGTCAGTGATAATATTCGTTGGGCTCCCCACTTCTGTAATGTACCTCTGCATTATAATGTTCAGTACTTTGTTTGTAGTAGCACGGTTGATAGGGTATAATTTTACAAATTTGGTGTAATGGTCCATGATAATAACTATGAACTTGTACTGCTTTCTTCCTCCACTGCGTGGCATGGGTCCACATATGTCTAAGAAGACTCGTTCCAGTTTGTTGGCAGAAGTTATTGGTTGCATTACTCCTTCCTTCTTGTTGTTATTGCACTTGACAAGTTGGCATATGTGACAGCCTTTTATGGTCTTCCTTACCCTTCTGTTAATGTCCTTCAGGTAGGTATCCTCTTCTAATGCTTTGGTCACTTTCAGTGCTCCCATGTGTCCGTATCTGAGGTGGTATTCCACTATAATCTCGGCTTCAGTTCCTTTAGGTATTATTAACTTCCATGTGTTTTGGTTGGGCTTGGTTTTGATAAACAAAATATCTTCATACAAACAATAGAAATGTGTGGCTCTTTCTTCTTGTTGGTTCAGCCGCTCTCGGATTTGATTCAATTTCTTATCCTCCTTTTGATGTTGCTTTACTCTATTCAGTATCATTTCTAGGTTGGACCTGCTTTTCATAATATTAAACACTTTTACTATGGTCTCCTTCTCTCCATCGAAGGTTTTCTGTTCGGTGTTAATGCAGGATAGCACATCAGCTGCTGTGTTTTTACTGCCAGGGATATACTCCCAATTGATGTGATATTCTTGGAGAACAAGTATCCATCTGGTTAATCGACCATGGCTGAGCTTGCAGTTCTTTAAGAAGGAAATAGACTTATGGTCGGTGCACACTGTGATAGGATATCCAAGAATATAAGTTCAAAATTTTCCACAAGAAAAGACCACGCTCAACAGCTCTTTCTCGGTTACATGGTAATTACGCTCACACTGATACCCCCGTACCTTTCCTGGTTGGTCGGAAAATACATGGCGGTATTTGTTATAAATCATTATTAATTTTTCCACCTCTTGATCTGTTAATGGATTCCCGTCTTGGGTCCCTCGAAATTGTCGGATTTCTTCTAACTTCTGATTCCATAGGATGTCACTGTTTATTTGATTGTCTGGTTTCACTTCCCACCTTCGGTCCGGTGAATCACAGATCGTTCTTATATTATATATTGTACTAATTGGGATGACCCCCCTTGCTCCCAGTTAATTCTGCCATCCATTCTTTGTCTTCATATCTCATAGTTACTTTGGATAGTCTCATGTCGATAATCGCAGAATACTTTCTTAGGATATCACAACCAATTAGAATTTCGAATGGTAAATTATGAGCAATTAAGAATATCATTGGCAGTGTCTCACCATTACTCATTACTTCTAGAGACACTTGTCTCTTAATGGTTTTATTTTGCCTTCCGGTGGCTCCAATTAAAAAAATGTTACTTACTGGTAACGTGGCTAAGCTGATCTTACTCTCCTTTTGAATTTTGTTATACATATTTGTATCAATTAAGGACACATTGGCACCTGTGTCAATCATGAATTTTACAGTTACTCCATATACCTTGGCAATAACATATGCAATTTCGTTATCAGGGTGTTTGATTAATGTGGAATTTTCTTCCATTAACTCCTCACGGATGTTCTTCAGGTAGTGGTTCTGAATTATTGTTATTGTTTCGTCATTTGTCTGGTTAGTCAGTCTTGTTAATAACCCAATAGATCAGATCAGTGACGGGTCCTGTGGTATTCTCACTGCCGCTGTTCGTTTAAATGTTGGGCGTTGCCTTCGGCGCGGTCCTCTGATCTGATGGGGTGATTATCCTCAGTGGTTTGCATTCTCTCAACCGAGTGGTCATTGAATGTTATTCGTTCTCGGCTCCTATTTTCTTCCGCACTCCGGCTCCTTGGTCTTCTGTAACCCCGTCTTCCATCGTTTCTACTCTCGGCATTTATATAGTTTACCTGTCGCCTGTATGTTTGATTCGGCCCAGGCTGGTTGTTATTGTTGTATTGATTGTTGGGTCTGTTGTAACCACCTCCGTTTTGGTTATTTCCCCTGTTATAGGAATTATTTGGATTATTACTGTTGTTGAAGTAATTCTGGTTATTATTCCTCGGATAGTTATGGTTATTATTATTATTAAAACTTCTATAATTATTGGGGTTGGTTGGCGGATGATTAGCTGGTGTACGGTTTCCTTGCGGTCCACTTGGATGATTTCTGTTATCATAGTTTCTGTAATTCGGGGTGTTATTTTGCCTGTTCAATACATAATGTTTTTCCCGTTCGTATTCACCCAATAACGCGGCCATCTCTTGAATCGTCTTTATTCTTCCACTCAATCGGCTTTTGGTGATTTCCCCGTCGTAGTGGTATGCCAATTGGGTCACCAAGCACTCTTCAGGGATGTTAGGTTCTAGATTCCTAGCCACACTGACTTTACCTAAGAAGTAGGCGGTTGGAGATTGTCCCAGGTAAGGGTCGAATCGGCCGTTGCTGATATTATTTCTGACTACGTGCTGCGTCGCCTCCGACCAGTATTTGTCCTTGAATAGTTTTTTAAATTCATTAAAATTATGTATGTCTGGTCGCACAGCCGTCCACCAATTGTCGTGAACTTCCTTGAACATTTCGTCAATCATGCCCTTGATTACCGTCCACCGTGTCTCCCTGGTTCTGGCTAGGTTCTCTTCTACCCGTTCTATGAATTCAATTGGGTTTCGTTTGTAATTTTTGAAGTTGATTGTTTCCCTATTCTCACTGCATGATATGTGTGAGCTCATCAGTGGTCGGTCCTTTAACGCGTTTATCTCTTCTTGGAGGCGTAATTCTCTTGCTCTAAATTCTGCTATTTTCCCTTCTTGGGCGGTTGTGGTGTCCTTCACCTCACTTACCGATGCTTCCAATTTGCTATAATTCTCTTCGACTCTGGTCTGTATTTGTTCCAATTTGTTATTGGTTTCTTTTTGGAGTCCTTCAACCCTCCTTTTACCTTCACCTTCAACTTCATTTACCTTGATCAAAATCTCTTCTCGGACTTGTAACACTACTTCGCTGGTTTTCTCTATCTTCTCTTCCGTCTCCATTACAGTCTGTTTCAATTCTTCCCTGTACTCCGTCAATTGTTGCTGTAATGTATCCTGGTTGTATTCAATTTTATCATTCAGCGTCTCGATATCTTCCTTCATTAGTCTCAAGGTTTCGCTGGTTTTCTCGTTACTTCTCTCAATCTTTTCACTTATTAATTTATTCTCCTACTTCATTTCCTGTCTTAGTGTCTCGTTATTTCCATTAATGGTCCGCCTTAATTCTTCTTTAGTGCTGTCCAATTTCTTCTCCATCTTCTCATTATTTTTGTCCAATTTCTCATCCTGTTTCTTGAAATTGTCATTAATCAACTCAAATTTCTTATTCAATTCTTCTTTGTCTTCCCTTCTTTGTTCTCTAGTTTCTTCCTTCATCTGGTCTATTTTTCCGTCTTGTTTCTTAAAATTGTTATTAATTAATTCCCATAGTTGTAGTAAGTCCATGCCTCCTCTGGCTTCCTCCTGTTGTGTGGGTTTATCTGGTTCCACAGGAGTTAATAATTCTTCTACATCTTCCACCGAAGTTATTTCCCTTTCTTCCATTCTGACGTCCTTCTCGATCTCCTTTTCTGATCTCTTTGTTCCCTTTTCCGCCTCCTTCTCGCATATCTTAGTCTGGTATCTCGTATCGTGCTTTGCCGGTTCCATTTTCTGTAGTTGCCGCTAGAATCTGTAAGGTTTAATGGTACAATTTCTTAACTACTCTAGCCCTACTAGTTGGCGCGCCACTATGTAATAAAACATGCAAATAGAAGATGATGATGCCCCACTGTTGTGAGCGCCACTTTGTAATAAAACTTAGTATCGGTGTGTTTAATAATTAGTGTTTCTGTAATTCGTTCTATTACTCGTATCGGGAAATGTGTGCATGACGAGCGTTTTTTAATTCGCTCGTTGCGTTCGTGGTATAGTATAGGTGTATAATTGAGGGTATTAATTAGTTCAATTACTTCTGTGAATGTTGTTCGTATGTAGCGAGTCGAGTTGTACTTTTTCTTACCACTTACGGGCAAACCGTATCTCTCGGCGTTCGGTTTGAATATTGCCGCCTCGCCACCTGATTGGCGCACGCCGTCTTGCAGTGTCGACTTCGCTAACTGTGGTGTTTTGTTGCTTTCACTTTAATAATTTTCTATGTATTAGCTTATTTTGTACGAATCAAACATACAGCGTTGCAGAACAATAAGATTTATTAACCCTTTTATAATTTTCAATTATTTAGTAGTACATTATTTTATATTAGTACCGGCTTTTACAATTGCTCAGTTGTTTGTATTATGTACACGCCGCTTGGCGAATAATGTTCGTTTACAATAAAATTGGTCACAGGGCGTATTAAAAAGTCCTTTTGACTACAAGAGTTTTGGATTAACGGCTAAAATGCACAAATTTATAATATTTCTTAAAACTAGGTACACAATATTTAATACATTAATACATCCAAGTAAGTAATCATCAATGAGAGTTAGTATAGTTTTTGGTTAGGATTTTGACAACAAGTTATGTTTATTAATAAGTTATTATAGATCAGTTTAAATGGTTATTAATTGATTAAAGTTCAATAATAGTGATATTATAAATACCTTCAGTTCTTGTTCAAAATAGTGATCAGTGATGTGAAAATTGTGATTTGTTATTATGGATAAAAAAATTGGGAATTCGTTTTTAGTGAGATTATTGTTTTATACTCATCGGTTCTCGTTGGGGCTTCCTCGATGCTCGTCTACTTCTGTTGATGGGTCTGGTCGTCTTCTACTCTTCGGATGTTCATCAATCTTGTTCCGATGGTTTTTCTATGAAGTTCGGCTTCTTACTCGTTCCGCAGCCGTTCGTCTTCTTAGGTTGAAGTAGGTCACTCCTTATCTTCCTTCGTGATGAGTCATCAGCTATGATTCTTGAAGTCTTCTTAATTTCCACTGATAATTTTATTTTGTGAATATTTTAATAATAATTAGTTTATCAGGAGTTCTGTAGATTGCTATTACTATCTTTCTTTCTTCTGATTTCAGTCAAAATTTACTTATTTATGATAAAATTTGGGTTGAGAGCTGCATAGATCCGCCCTCTGCGTCGGTCAATAATGGATTCATAAAAATTCCAACGGTTTTTTGGCAATAAATTTCGGTTGCTATGGTTAAAGTTTATTAAAATTATGCTAATTCTCATTGGTCGTTAATTTATGTCATTGTTATATTCTAACGTTTTATTTTAGTTTAAATCCATAAAATATCTTCAAATTAAGATTTCTTTCTTATATTAATAGCTATGTTTATTACATGGATACCATTGTTCATAATTTTTGATAAGGATCATTTTGATACCCCTCATGGTTACTTTTGAATAGCTAATCACATTTTTGTTTTTTTTTCTTATTTATATTTCATATATATTTTATCTAAAACTGGGTGTTATTTATATATTTTGGTATTAGGTATACCTACTTAACTTGTTTAAACATTTGGTGTATTCTGCTTTGATATTGGGCTATTGTTTGTCCTTAAATTTACAAAATTCTTCATTAACTGTTAGGCCTAGAGCCTAGATTTTCCTATACTACTATCTAACATTTCATTGTAACTCCTTACCTTTATATATGGTACACTAAAACAATTTTTTACTAGAAACAAATAATAAACATTGGTGATTCTAACTACACCTCTTATTATAACAATAAACATTTTCTTGACAGGTTCAAGGCCTGAAATAAACTTCTAACTACCCTTCTGTTCCTTACTACTATCTGGTTCAACTGATAATTCATTACATTATATTGGTTTTTTAAACAACAACAAAACTCTTATTATACTACTATTAAACTGTACTTTACACAATATACTCTATTCCCTCATTCCTTCACTAGAAAACAGTGTCTATCTTTCTTGTTTACCTTTCATTCTAATGACTTAATTTCTATCTTATTTCATAATTCTTACTAACTATTGCTTAAATTAAACACAGTATAATTCTTGGATTTCGTTGTCCATGATGTGTCCGTTACTTAACTAAATATCACTATAGTATTGACGACTCGGAACACTAAGTTTTTTATAAGCAAAAACGTAAAGTTTTACCTTATAAAAAACTTAGTGTTCCGAGTCGTCAATACTATAGTGATATACAGTATAATTAGTCCATCTTACTTGCTAGCATAAAGTTTATCACAGGTCCTTCAGTTATTCTAATACAGTCTACTAACTAAAATACATTTTTATGTTCACCCACTACACTTTTTCCTTCATAGAAGGTTTTTTTATTTATTCACTTTCACTTTTATATGTAACATGCTATAACTGCATGTCACCACTTTTGTATTAATACACTCTTTACTCCATTCACTTGATATTATTCACTATGTTGTTTATTTATGTTAACATCATCATGGGGTTACTGGTTATAAGTATTTATTTTATTTTCCCTTCACTAATGATCACTTTTGGTTGTTAACTGTGGCCTTTATTTGCCTCAGGGTATTGTTTACTGGTTTTGATTATATTTAACACTATTCATTTGGGTGTGTTTATTATTAACTCCCTATCTTATATTTATAAGTACATTCCTTCATTAATAAAATATACATAACATTACTATCTTATTTGTCATTATTACCCTAGGTACATCTCATCTATACTCTAATTACATTAGTGCATTTGTTTACATACATTTTGTGGTCATTATTAGGGGATTACAATGTTTGTTATCAATTTCTTGATTACATTTGGTTCTTGGTTCCTTCTTCCTTGTTCCATTGTTCTTTCTTGTGTTTATCCAATCTATTGAGTCAAGTCATCGTCAGTTTATTAGTCATTTGTCATTTTGTCATTAGGTTATTAATCTCTGAGTTTATAAGTTCTTGACCTTTATTCTTGTCTTCAGTTTCTTTGTTTTATAATTAATTATCAATGTATCTTCACTACCTTATGTCATGTTACAATATATATATATATATATATATATATATATATATATATATTTCAATCACTTTCTGCTACAGTCCGTTTCTTGATGTATATAATACATTTAATATTTATACTAAATTTACCTCAAGATGTTTTTTCTATTTGGAACATGTTTCGAGAGTTCCTGTTCCTGTTATGATCAAAATAGAAAATAAAATCAAATACAAAATAAAAACTGAACAATTAAGAATTAATCAAAATGAACATCACATAATAATAACAACAACAAAAAATGGGCCACATTCACATACATAAATAATAAAATGACAAAACTAACAAAACTATTAAAAACACAGATATAAAAATAGCATACAAAACTAATAAAAATAAATTACAAAATCTAAATAGCTCACACAACAAAGATAATACAACAACTAATGGTATATACAAAATTGAATGCCAAGATTGCAATAAATGTTACATAGGACAAACAAAAAAAACAGCTGAAAAAACGTTATTTTGAACACCTAAATGCATACAAAAAACCAGAAATATATAAATCCAATTTAGCCACACATGCAATAAACACAGGACACGAATTCCCAAACATAACCAATGTATCACTAATAAAACATATACCACACAAAGGCACCATAATGAACATTTGGGAAAATTTACAAATATACAAACATAAAACACAAAACAAACTAATACCAGAACAAATACAAATCAATACAAAACATGACACAATATTCAAAGCACTCAACATCGAAAATACACAAAATACAAAAACATATACCACAACCACACACAATAATACAACTTTAAAAGACCAAAGACCAACAAACAACCTTAATAACATCCAGCAGCCAACACACAAATACTTCACCAGAAATAAGATGGCGAAGGCTGAAGATGAGAGAACAGGAACTCTCGAAACATGTTCCAAATAGAAAAAACATCTTGAGGTAAATTTAGTATAAATATTAAATATAATATATATATATATATATATATTATAACATCGCCAATTTCAGATCATATTTGATAACTATAAGGATGTAAGAAATGCTAAAAAATAATATATTTTAATAAACAAATAATGAAGAGAATAAAAAATATAAAATGTAATTAAGAAAGAAGGAGGAAGAATGATAAACTAAAAGTGATTATTAAAGAAACTCACAGACTAGACTGACAGACAAACGACTTTGACCCAACCCCAGAGATTGGCCAGATAAGAACCAAAAGAAAAGGAAACAAGATGAGCAGTGAAGGAGAAGAAAAATGAAAATAAAAAGGGAACAAACCAAATATAAAGGAAATAAAATGAAACAAGGCGAGAAAACACAGACAAGTAGTAGAGAATAGAGAAGGGAGAAATAATACAATCAAATATAATAAAGGAAACGAAACCGGTAAAGAACCAATCTATAAAAAAATGTTAGTATTGAATGAGTGACAAATGTAATTAATCATTGATAAAACCCGATAAATAAAAATACACTAGCCAAAGAATTAGAAGTAAATGTAAGTAAGAATTCGAGAAAGACATGAAATTAATAAGTATATATAATATGTGTAAAGAAAGAGAGAGATATTGAGATAGTGAGAAATAAACTGAAATTAACTAAGTGACAAAGAAAAGTAATGATAGGGATTACCCACTAAAAAACACTCAAATAAAAAAGTTTAAGAAGTGCCCATAGTGAAAGTGAAAAAACCCTAAAGTAAAATGATAGAGAAAAAACACTAAATAAATTATAATAAACACAAGATAATTTAAAAGTGAAAGTGATGAGTAAATAAAAATATTGTCAATGATAGCAATAGATAAAATAGTGAAGGTTAAGATAAACACTTAGTAAAAAAGTAACAAACACTAGAGGTTTAATAGTAAACAGTAATAATGTTTAAGAAAGTTGTTAAGAATGACATTTAAAATAAACCATTAATTAAGTAGTAATGAACACTGAAGAGTGATGTTAACTGTATTGATTAGAAAATAATATTATTGTAAAGTTTAAAAGTATATAATAGAATTTAAAGGTGAGAACCCCATGAAAGAGTAATCAGATAGTGTTACCATGGAGTGAAGGCAAAGAGTATTTATAAAATAAGAAGTTTAAAACAATCAATAAACACCCATGTTATAAGGGATGATTATTGAAGTAAGTTCAAAAGAGGTGATGTTGTTTATCACCCAAAAAATAAAATAAAAGGTAATGAATTGTACACAAATATTACATATTAAGTGTTAGATAATTATTTAAGCAAACTTATGAATAGGATATGGCTAGGGTAATTATACCAACCATAGACCTAAATGTTGTATTTTATGTGATAAAAAAATAGTAATTAATAGCCATATTGTTGACATTGGCGGAGTAAATAAGTAAGAAAGGAAAGCAATGTTTGACTTAGAAAACGAGAAAACCAGTTAGTAAATAATTAGCAATACATGATGTATAAAATAGTAGTAACAAAAAAATAACACAAAAACAGAACCAAAACACGTCAAAAGGTAACAAAACCAGTTATAAGAACAAAATAAAGCATTAGGCTAAAATGAGATGTAATGTATATGAAATAAGTGAAAATCAGTAATGGTACTTAGGCTTAAGGAAGGCCTAACTGTCAAACACAAACAAATACTAATTGTACGGAAATAACCAAGTAAATAACAAATCCAAGGTGATTAATCAACCAAGGATAAATTGTAAATCTTATTAAAAGCAAAATATTAGAATAAGGATTTAAATTAAAAGAGAACTGTAATTAGGAAATATTAAAATAATTGGAAAATTATAAAACATGAAACAACCCAATCTTGTGGGATACCAAAATAATCTTTGGAAGAAAATACAAATAACAGTGATAATAATTAATACTTAGGAAGGAAGATAACGGATTGAAGGCAATCAGAAGATATACAAGGATTTTGAACAGAATTCAAATTTTGATAACAATGGAATTTTGCCAGATTAACTAATCAAATTTCATTAGTAACCATAGCAACTGCCGTTAGGGACGGAATTACCGTTGAATATCGTTACTCGTAAAGTGACGCTCTTGGAAAACAGAAGCCAAATTTTGAACAACCAAATATTTAGTTTAAAATGTTATAAAAAAGTTAACCAAATTACCAAAATTGAACGAGAAGGAAGCCGATGATGACTGAGACCAATTAACTGATGTCGAAGACTCTTTAATTCAAAAAGAAGTGAATAAATTACTCCGAAAAATGGAAAAAGTAAACTGAAAATTGAATACGATTGCAGCTCCAGTCATTTTTACCAGACCAACTGCTTACCCCCAGTCTACTAAGTGGTTAAGTATCATTTAAATTACCCAAATTTCCGAAAAAACGCACTTTAAATATTTCTCACTATACTATGAAATATCACTAACTGAAATTATTCTCTTTCAAAGATTAAATAAAAAACTAAGACATTGAAAATTTGTCAACTTATAAAGTTAACCTATTGTTAGTTTACGAACCTTTGAAACACTTTTACTACACTCCAAAAAACCAATTATAGCTACACGTTATAATATTTAAGTAGAAATATTGTAAGGTTGTGTATTTTGATTATTGTAATTGCATCTAGTCCTTTTATCGTAATCTAAAGAATCCAGACGATCGAACGAAAATATTTGTAAACTACTTCGGTGAACGCCATTACGGTGTTTCTGTTACGTTCAGAATCGATACGTCAAAACCCAGAGAAGATTGTCTTAGTTTAATTGCCGGTGCAAAATAATATAACAAACCAAATATAACCTGTGTCAATGAAAAAGTAATAATCATTAAAGAATAAACCAATACTGTGTGTAACCAATGTGTTTTATTTTCATTAGGAAAGTGTATTATTAATGTTGTACATTGTAGCGAACTGCTATGAACTGGCGGCTAGCGCTCAAGCAGTGAACACAGCAAACTGCTGGCTTGATTGTAAAAATCGATAAGCGGCGGGACCAGTTTGAATTCTCCACACCGCCTGAGCGGAATCGCCGATAATACTAATTTCTTTAATTGTTTAAAATAAACAATTTGGCGCCACCCGGGACTTATACACCCCTAGTGAACCTCAGGTAAGGACTTCAATACCTGGTTAATCGTACGTTCACGACGGACTCAATCATCGGAAGTTTCGTTACCGAGCGACGACGGATTGGTAAGACACATTACACAAATTACACTCTAACACGTTTACACTCTTGCAGAAATAGACGGACAGCACGAACGAGTCGTTACAAATTGACGCATCCAACGTGTGGCATCATAACACGGCAGCTACTCAAACGTACTGTTATAATATACATTGTAACGTAACGATGAAGTCGTCTCTGTAATTATGTATATGTTGTGTGTTCGCCTCACACTGGTGTCGTTACTTCAATGTTTTGCGCTAACGAAGTCCGCAGCGATGTTTCAAATTACCAGTACAACGCGAGTGGAAATCTTACCTGTTATTCCATAGGGGTTTATGAATCCCGGGTGGTGCCAAATTGTTTATTTAAAACAATTAAATTAATAAATAACGTGAAAGAAAGTGTTCCAATCTATGACGGCCGGGAGTATTCAAATTTGTTCTCGCCTTCGTACGACCCACTGAATCAAGCCGGTAGTTTGTCGAATTGCAGCGAGAGCGCTGGCCGTCGATTCTGGAAGTTCGCTAAAATGCACAAATTATTCAATACACTTCCCTATGAAATAAAAACAATGGTTACACTCTGTACTAGTTTCTTTAATGATTGATTGGTAATTATTCAGATTGACAAGAAAATTATATTTGGTTATTCAATAAATTTTGCACCGACAATTGATATGAGACAATTTCTCTAGGGTTTGGCGAAATCGATTTTGGAACGACTCATACGGCCTAAGATGGCTACAGTTTAGTTTGTTTACAATCTGTTCCGTTTAAAATCTAGGTTCTTTTGATTATGAGAAAAGCATTAAATATGATTACAATAAAAAGTACACTACCTTACATTATTCGTACTTAAATAATATAAAGTGTAGCTACAATTTGTTACTGCAGTGTAGTAAAGTGTGTTTTAAAAGTTCGCAATCTAATGCTAGGTTATTTCCTTAATTAATAAATTTTCAGTGTTTGTTTATCTTACTTAATCTTTGAAAGAAATTATATTATGTTTATAGTGAGAGTTCAGATAACTGTGAGAAATATTTAAAGTGAGTTTATTTCAGGAAATTGGGTAATTCAATTATACTTATCGAATCAGACTACTTGGTATAAACAGTCGTTCAGTCGTAATGTAAGTGGGCTGCAATCGTATTCAGTTTTCAATAATCTTGGGGCTTAAGTATGTCTTGCGTCCTTTTCATGTTAGTTGTAGTCATTTTTTCATTTAATTCTCAGGTAAAATGGTCCTTGGCATCAGTTAAAGATTATTGTTCCTCGTCTTCTTCTTACTTGTTCAAGTTTTTGAATTTTGATTACTTTTATACATTTAAAATGAAAATTTAGGTCATTCAATATTTGGCGTCTAATCTTGACGAGCGTCACTTTGAGAGTATTATAAATTAACGGAAAATTCGTAACCAACGGTCTGTTGTCATGGTTACATGTTAATTCTGATTGGTTAATCTTGTCTTATAACCATTGTTATCAAATTTGAATTATTATTCAAAATAGCTGTATATCTTCTGATTGCTTATACTCTTCTGTCTTCCTTCCTATGTATTAAATATTATCACTACTGTTATTATTTCCTTTCAAAGATTGTTTTGATATCCCATAAGGTTGGGTTCTATAAGATATTAACGTTTGTACAATTATGTTAATATTTGTTAATTACATTTCTTTTTTAATTTAAGTCCTTATTCTAACATTTTTCTTTTAATATGATTTACAAATTATCCTTGGCTGGTTACTCGCCTTGGATTTGTTAAATTCCTTATTGATTTTATACAATTTGCAGTTATTTGTTTTTGACAGTTAGGCATTTCATAGGCCTAAGCAGCCATTTATTATATTTACTTATTTTATACAAGTTATATCTCATTTTACTTTAATGCGTTTCGTTTTGTTATTATAATTGGTTGGTTTATTTGTTGATGTGTTTTAGAACTGATTTTATACTATTTGTAGGTTTCTATTATTTTCTACATCATGACTTGTTAATTATTTCCTAATTTCCAGTGTTATTATTTTTGTATTGATTTACCTTCTTATTTATCTATTTTGCCCTTGTTAACAATATGGCTATTACTTACTATTAAAACATAACATCTAGGCCTATGGTCTGTACAATTCCTTCAGCCATATCCTATTCATAAATTTAATTAAACAATATTTAACAGTTATTAGGTAATGTTTGTTTACAATTCATTTCATTCCTTATTATTTTTTGGGTGATAAACATCATCACTCCTTTTAAACTTATTCAATTAATTATCCCTTATAACTTGGGGTGTTTATTGATTTCATTTCTAATTCCTTATTTCTTACATAATCTCTATCTTCAATCCATGGTAACACCAACTGTTTACCTTTCATGGGATTCTCCCTTTTAAATACTAGTGTACACAATTTAACTTAATTTTAATAATAATAAGATTCTTATTTTAATAATAATGTCACCATCACTATTCAGTGTTCATTACAGGTTATTATCTTTTTACTCCTAATACTATCAATAACAACATTATTAATTATTAATATGGTTCACTATTAATCATTTAGAGTTTGTTTATAGATTATTAAGTGTTTTTTCCTATTAATATGGTTTCTAATTATTTTGGGGTTGTACACTTTCACTTTTGCACTCCTTAAATGTTTATATTAAGTGTTTATTAGTGGGTAATCCCTATAATTACTTTTTCTTTGTCACTTAGTTGATTTTATATTCTCACTATCTCACTATCTCTCTCATTAAAAATTTATTTACATTATTAATAAGTTTATGTCGTTATAGAGTTTTTTGTTACATCTAACTCTAATTCTTGGGTTAGTGTACTTTTATTTTTTCACATTACATTATTGGGTTTTATCAAATCATTTACATTTATTTTTCAATCGATAATAATCATTATTTTATATATTGGTTAGTTTTTGGCTTCGTTCCAATATTACTTTTGAGTGTACCATTTCTCCTTTTCATATTCTATATTATTTGTCCACGTTTTCTCATTCAGTTTCACTTTATTTCCTTTATACTTGATTAGTTTCATGTTCATTTTCCTTCTTCACCTTCATATTATTTTGTTTCATTTTATTTTGGTTTTCCCCTTCTCAATTGGTTTTATTTCATTTGGTTGTATGGAATTATCCACTTTCTTCAATTGGTTTTATTCTTGTTTGATTTCGTCTTTTCCCTTCTTCTTTTGGTTCTTTTTATTTGGTCAATCACTTTCTTATTTGGTTTCATCTTTTCCCTTCTTCTTTTGGTTTCTTTTTATTTGATCAATCACTTGGGTTAGGTCATGTTGTCGTTTGTTGTGTCATTGTCATTTTATTTTCATTATATTAAACATTTTATTTTATACGAATTATTTTTTATATTGTAGATTCATCTTTTTTATCCCTGGTATTGGGGTGGCTTATTTGTGTTGTAACATATATATTATCACGGAAAATTGTATTCTTAACAATTTTACGGGGACAAAGTCATATGGTACCCAGGGAGAAAGATAAATTTATAGAAAGCGGTGGTTTTCTTTAGAAGTAAGAAAACATTAAAATATGTAGTAAAGAGCGATAGATATTCAAAAGACGACCTTGCGTTGACGCCAGTAAGTCGGCTAAGAATATATATTTTGTCACGGACGGGTCGGACCGTCATAAAACTGTATTATTTTGCTAGGGTGTAAGAAACATTTACTAAGGTTGTAAAAGTTAAGTCCACCTAACAAAAGGGAGCTATATTTTAGAAAGAGGCGTATGTGTGAAATGGAAGGTGACGCGAAGTTTCATACCACGTGTTCACGCGCATTTTGTGGACGAATAGCGGATAGTGTCATTTTTTGCGCGGGCTGTTCCGTTAAACAGATTGGGTAGTTTTGAATTTAGCGGTAAGTCAGACCAATAGGCGTGTAGTTTGTCGATATTGAGTGAGGGTAGTTTTAGCGAAATATAAAAATACGGAGTGTAAGAAGTTAGGGCAGTCAACGGAGAGATTACAGATATTAGACTCGTATTAGTTGCAATAATAATTTCTCAGTAATTTGATTAAGTATATTTCAATCGCCACGTAAGTCAGTCACGGTAACGCGATATTAAGTATTGTGAAAGCTACATATTATAAACATTTAATAATCGTTTACAAGAATAACGTGCAGAGAAATTAGAGAAGATAAGTTAAAATCGAGTAACATATCCAAGTTTTACTTAACACAGTATCAATCGTTGAATGTCGAAATACATAGCGATTTAAATGTGTGAAACGTCATGGTGTGGGACGGTCGATCAATAAGCAGTTATTAATCTGGTGTTAGACGCACTTAGCTTTGTAAAAGAATATACTGTGTATTCAACAAGTGTATCAGCATACGGCACCTGTGTAGTTATCACTAAGTTGTCAAAGTGAATGGTGTTTAATACCTGTGAAACAAGTGTATAAATTAGTGCAAAACTAACAAGGATAAGGGCTCAACGATTAATGTCGGCGACCCGCCTGGAACGTGTAGGATTGATTACATCGCGGCGCAGAATGGATTCAACATGCAAGTAAATAATAAAATGAACACTTATTTTACTATTGTCTATTAAATTTAAATGTATGTAACTCATATTTGGTGACTCAATTAGTCAAAGAATTCATAGCCAAGAAATAAGCACAAACAAATTTTATAGCAAACTTATTAAAGGTAATGATCTACAAATTTTGTAATATGTAAATACAAATTAGTTATTAAAAACTTAATTAATAACAGTCAAATTGTGTTTATTTATTACTGGCGCCCTGGGATAATTCTTAAGAGTCGGTACACTAAAGTAATTGTTACATTCTGTTACTGATAATTAGTATGTTATAAATATTAATATTGTCATTGGGTAAATTAGCTTGATAAACTCTTACTTTGCACATGCTCGTAGGCCGAGTGTAGTATGTATAATCGTAACGTGAACTTTTATTAAGGCCTATTTAAAAGTGTATTACATTCTGTCGCCCGGAACGTGGGACTATTGAGTCACTAATAGAATAGTAAAATAAGAATAAAATAGAATTAAGAATAACAATAATATAAGATATAGTTGTATGATTACGCGGAGTAAGAGTAGGAAAAACATTAACACACAGAACAACACGCACGGAGAAAACAATAACATGAATACAGAAACAACATCCCACGGTAACGAAATGGACTTCGCTATAAACAATCAGATAGGAGATTCGCAGACGATCGCACACATTTCAATGGGGAATGAAGAGTCAAGGACGCGGGGACTGAACGAAGAAAATGCAGAAACACAACATATTACACAAGAAACACTAGTAGAGGTTAGAGAGAGACCAGTATATCAGACATTACCAGAGAAAAACAAAGACACCGATATATGTACAATACTCCAACAACTAGTACAACAAACCCAACGAATTGAACAACAATCGAAAGAAACAAAAGAACAACTATTACAACAAACACAACGACTTGAACAACAATCGAAAGAAACAAAAGAACAAATAAAAGAACTGGCGGAAAAAACAACACAACAGCTAACACAACAAGCGACACAACACAAACAACAAATGCAACAATTATCAGAGCAGATGCACAAACAAAATATGGAACTAAGAAACGAAGTATTCACGCAACTCAATCAAGAAAGAGCAAATAACCAAAAAGTTCTCCAGGAGTTTAGAGTAGATATTGATAATAAGATCGAAGAAAATTGTGATAAGATTAGTACCGAAATTAGTGCCAATACAAAACAACAAATTAAAGAACTTGACGAAAAATACAATAATAATTTTGAAATAATTATTGAAACAGTAAGTGTAAACAATCAAAGATGTGCAGATAACACGGCAGCTATAAATGAAATAAAGGTCGAAAAAGTGAAAGAGTTGGAAACTAAAATCAACAGCAAGTCTGACGAGACACACCTTAAATTACAACAAATACAACAGGAAGTACGAACTAAACTAGCGTCAATAAGCAATACACCATGTAATCGGAGCATGACAAACGAACAGGTAAAGGACATAAAATATAATGGCACGGGTGATTTCCCGATGGAATTTATTAAAGAATTGAATGAAATATTCAGAGAACATTATCAAGAGGCCGGAAACATCAAGTGGATAGCAAGACATCTTGAAGGAGAGGCAGCAGTGTGGTGGAGGTTAGTAAAAGATAACATTAACAATTTTGTGGACTTCACTGACGCATTTATAAGTAAATATTGGAATGACGTCATCCAAGAGAGAGTACGCAATGAACTGGAATTCGGAAGGTATCACGCCGAGAATGGGATGAACATGATCCAATACTTAGAGCGTAAACTGTTAGAAAACCGACAATTAATTCCGCCAATACCTGATAAGTATTTAATTAGAAAAATTACTAAACATTATCCGCATGAAATAAGAGTTGCGATAATTACTCGTGGTGTAGTGACAATCAATGAATTCGAGCAGGTCTTGTTAGAATTTATGAGTCTGAGAAGTGACACCAGAGAGGCGAGCCGAGGGTACTATGACGGACGGCGAGATCGTAAATCATGGACGAGGGGTGAAGAGGAGAGAGAGCGACCAGCTGAGTACGGGCGCACAAATAAAAGTGAAAGTAGGCCAGTCACTTCACACTACCCCAAACGAACAAACAAGTTTAAAAATGAGAACGAACCTATTCCATCGACCAGCGGTGCGAACGGTAACAAAGTTAATACCGTTATGCCAAAAAACTAGCTAAGTTCTGTAAATATGAAGTAAACTTAAGTAATATTAGTAAATATATTAACACTACTTTTCTAGATTTAAGAGATGATTTAATGGATGATGATGATGTCAACATAATATGTAAAGTTAATAAATGTCCGGAAGTAAGTGTCTCGTTGAACGGTGTGTCTACATGCGCCTTATTGGACACCGGGAGCCAATTAAACGCTGTCTCAGAACAGTGGTTTAAAGACAATAAAAAGGAATTGGGTGATCTAGAAATGTTAAAATTGTCGAATACCGTAATTAAGGGTGCAACCGGCAATAAGTCAAAAAGGGTTACACAACAAATCCTATTAACTGTCCAAATCGAAAGTTTAAGAGTCGATAGTGTCTTCGTAGTTGTCCCAGAATTAATAAAAGATTGTATCTTAGGCACAGGGTTATTGGATGAAAATGGGTGTGTGATCGACCTGAACAACAAACGATTAATCATTCAGGGAGACCAAAACCAGGAAGGAACTACAGCGGAGATACTACGAGTAGAACTCGCATCTGCCGATGAAGAGATCGAAGAATTGATTGGACAGAAGGTACAAACTATCACAGACATAACCGAAGCTGAACGGAACGAGCTAAAGCATATTTTGATGGATAATAAAATGGTATTCCGGGATACGCCAGGTAGGATTAACTCGTATCAACATAAATTCGAAGTCACCGATCGGACACCCTACTGTCAGAAAGGTTGGCCGATTCCGATGAGATACAAGGAAGCAGTGAAGGCAGAAATCCAGAAAATGGAGGCGCATGGTGTTATTGAAAGGGCCCAGAGTCCATACGTCAACCCTATGGTTACTGTCGTAAAGAAAGACCAGACGGTTAGATTATGTTTGGACGCCCGTAAGCTGAATTCAGTAACAGTTCCAGACCATGAGGGAGCCATCCCAATTAACGAGATACTGGTAAAATGTGGTAACATTAAAGTCATGTCCACAATTGACTTCCGTAGCTCATTTTGGCAAATCCCATTACATCAGGAATGTAGAGATTTTACTGGGTTTTTGTACGAAGGCAAGTGCTATCGGTACACAGTGACGCCGTTCGGATTGAAGACTAGCCTAGCAAGTTTAACACGTGGTTTGGACCGAGTATTGTCGGAAGAAGTGAAGGCATTTACGATCTTATATGTAGATGACTGCTTATGTATCTCGGATAGCGTGGAAGAGCACCTACGGCACTTAAAATTATTATTACGTGACATCAAACAAGCTAATATAACTGTCAACTTTAAAAAATCGCAGCTGTTTCGTAAAGAGATTGATTACCTGGGATATCGCTTAACAACAGAGGGTATTACCGCCACACCGGATAAGATTAGAGCCATTCAGGAATTTCGGAAGCCAAAGAATCAAAAACAACTTAAAGGATTTCTAGGCTTAACCAATTTTTACAACCGATTCACCAATAAATACGCCGAAGCGACGCAACCGTTGTTAAACTTACTAAAAAAGAATACCACGTTTAAATGGACAAAGGAAATGGATCAGCATTTTGAGAGAGTCAAGGAATTATTCATCGAATCAGTGGTTCTTAAGCATCCTGACCCCAACAAGCGTTTCTACCTACAGACGGATGCGAGTAGTTATGCGCTGGGAGGCCAGCTTTACCAGCTAGACGAGAATAACGACATTGGAGTAGTCGCATACACAAGCCGCGTGGTACGGGGAGCTGAGCGTAATTACTTCACCACAGAATTAGAGCTACTGAGTGTTGTATACTGTTTGCAAAAATTTAGGACCTACGTACTGGGTAAGCCTTTTACAATCATTACTGACAACAAGGCGTTAATATTCATAAAAAAGTGCCACCTAAATAATTCCCGCATAACGCGATGGATTCTCGCTATACAGGAATATGATTTCGACATCATTCACTGCAAAGGGCGAGATAACATCGTGGCGGACATCCTGAGCAGGCATCCTGAAGACATGGACGAGGAACAACCAATCGATCGAACCGAGGAGTTAGAGATCAATCTTATCAACATCCGCATCAGTAAGGAGGCTAAGGAGCAGCTCAAGAATATAAGAAGTTATCAACTAGCCGACATGAAATTGAAGCAAATTATCGACGTAATACGAGCCAATAAACAACATAAACTTGCCCAAAAATACAGTTGGCACAATGACAAATTATACCGAAGCGAAAAAGGGATATGGAAACTTATGTTGACCAATGAACTTTGCCACAATATGATTGCTGAACTACATCAGGCATACAGTCATGTGGGAAATCGTCGTACATATCAACTGTTCAAAGAAAATTTCACGGGGAACTCAGTTAATAAGATTACCAAATTAATTACGAAAACTTGTCAAATATGCCAGAAAAGCAAGGACCATTTTAAACGAATGGTAGGCGAAACGCAGCCTGTCATACCCCAAAACAAGAGTGAACTAGTTAGTATTGACTACTATGGACCATTACCGGTATCCACGGGCAAGGTCAGGTACATACTCACTGTGATTGACAACTTCACCAAATATGTAAAATTATATAAATTAAGGCAAGCCACCACGACCGCCACTATAAATAAAATAAAATTGTATTGTGAAGAAATGGGAAGGCCATCAGCAGTACTGACTGACAACGGTACCCAGTTCACCAGTCAACGATGGTTCACAGCATTGACGGAGATGGGTATTAAACCAAAATATACCGCTATTCGCAATCCGTGCACTAATTTGGCCGAAAGGATCAATCGACAATTAGGCAACATGTTTAGGGCATTGACATCCGAAAGACACACAAAGTGGGCACAATTTCTTAATCTAGTTGAAGCATGTATAAATCAAACGTACCATGAGACAATTGAAACCACTCCGTACAAGGCACAGTGGGGAAGAAAACGGGAGCGGGACTGGACCAAATATCTTGACAAGGAAATGATGCCGACAAGCCAACCAATTACTTATCATAATATTTACTTACGCATAAAAGAAAAGGGAGAAAAAAGGACAAATCGAATCAACGCTGCTCATCAGATTTCAAAATTCCAAATAGGAGATAAGGTGTTGCTACGCGCGTATCCAATCTCAGATATTAACAAGAAGATAATAGGGAAATTTTGCAATTTATTTGAAGGACCATATAAAATAACAAAGGAACTCGGAACAGCAACCTACCAGCTAGAAGACGCACGACGACCAGGATGTATCAGAGGAAATTTTAATATACGACAATTAAAACCGTATTATGAGTAAAGACCCATTACTACACACATGAACACTGATACTACATAGATACTAAACAGATTGTAATAGCACACAACGTCTACATATGTAATAATTGTAAGATTCGAATACTGTTGTAATAAATAAGATAATCATTGTTAATTATTAAATTGTATAAGGATTCCAAAAGATATTAGCGTAGTTATTATGAATGTACTACATTGTAAGAGTAAGTTAAGGGAAGTAGAACGTAAACAGATGTTAGGGCAAAATGTCATTGTAACATGTGTTGAGATGAAAGGGAGAGTAAAGCAAAATATTTTAAAAGTAGTTGTTTGACCAGTTTGTCAAGGGTGGGACGGAGAGTCTGTTTGTAAACAAACCTTGAAATGCCGTTGACACTTAGGGTATAACAACAGATCGTAAACTAACTAATATTACCATGTTGTGTTAAATAAATTAAAAGTAATTAATATAAGGTGATGTATAAACAAACCTAGATTATAGCAAGGGTTAAACAAATTATTGTTAGTAATATAAAATTTTAGCAGGGGATTAGGGACGCATCAATAGAATCAATCCCAAATTCTATTAAAATTTTGATATGATTCTATCGGGGGACGATATCACGGAAAATTGTATTCTTAACAATTTTACGGGGACAAAGTCATATGGTACCCAGGGAGAAAGATAAATTTATAGAACGCGGTGGTTTTCTTTAGAAGTAAGAAAACATTAAAATATGTAGTAAAGAGCGATAGATATTCAAAAGACGACCTTGCATTAACGCCAGTAAGTCGGCTAAGAATATATATTTTGTCACGGACGGGTCGGACCGTCATAAAACTGTATTATTTTGCTAGGGTGTAAGAAACATTTACTAAGGTTGTAAAAGTTAAGTGCACCTAACAAAAGGGAGCTATATTTTAGAAAGAGGCGTATGTGTGAAATGGAAGGTGACGCGAAGTTTCATACCACATGTTCACGCGCATTTTGTGGACGAATAGCGGATAGCGTCATTTTTTGCGCGGGCTGTTCTGTTAAACAGATTGGGTAGTTTTGAATTTAGCGGTAAGTCAGACCAATAGGCGTGTAGTTTGTCGATATTGAGTGAGGGTAGTTTTAGCGAAATATAAAAATACGGAGTGTAAGAAGTTAGGGCAGTCAAC
This sequence comes from Magicicada septendecula, assembly GCA_034769895.1. Taxonomy (NCBI): domain Eukaryota; kingdom Metazoa; phylum Arthropoda; class Insecta; order Hemiptera; family Cicadidae; genus Magicicada; species Magicicada septendecula. The sequence goes on from CM068372.1 coordinate 256,911,174, forward strand.
GGAGAGATTACAGATATTAGACTCGTATTAGTTGCAATAATAATTTCTCAGTAATTTGATTAAGTATATTTCAATCGCCACGTAAGTCAGTCACGGTAACGCGATATTAAGTATTGTGAAAGCTACATATTATAAACATTTAATAATCGTTTACAAGAATAACGTGCAGAGAAATTAGAGAAGATAAGTTAAAATCGAGTAACATATCCAAGTTTTACTTAACACAGTATCAATCGTTGAATGTCGAAATACATAGCGATTTAAATGTGTGAAACGTCATGGTGTGGGACGGTCGATCAATAAGCAGTTATTAATCTGGTGTTAGACGCACTTAGCTTTGTAAAAGAATATACTGTGTATTCAACAAGTGTATCAGCATACGGCACCTGTGTAGTTATCACTAAGTTGTCAAAGTGAATGGTGTTTAATACCTGTGAAACAAGTGTATAAATTAGTGCAAAACTAACAAGGATAAGGGCTCAACGATTAATGTCGGCGACCCGCCTGGAACGTGTAGGATTGATTACATCGCGGCGCAGAATGGATTCAACATGCAAGTAAATAATAAAATGAACACTTATTTTACTATTGTCTATTAAATTTAAATGTATGTAACTCATATTTGGTGACTCAATTAGTCAAAGAATTCATAGCCAAGAAATAAGCACAAACAAATTTTATAGCAAACTTATTAAAGGTAATGATCTACAAATTTTGTAATATGTAAATACAAATTAGTTATTAAAAACTTAATTAATAACAGTCAAATTGTGTTTATTTATTACTGGCGCCCTGGGATAATTCTTAAGAGTCGGTACACTAAAGTAATTGTTACATTCTGTTACTGATAATTAGTATGTTATAAATATTAATATTGTCATTGGGTAAATTAGCTTGATGAACTCTTACTTTGCACATGCTCGTAGGCCGAGTGTAGTATGTATAATCGTAACGTGAACTTTTATTAAGGCCTATTTAAAAGTGTATTACCAAAATATATATATATATATATATATATATATATATATATATATATATATAGCAACAATACAAATGTATAGGGTACTGTGCATTGCACAAATTAATGATGATAAGTAATTAAATGAAATAAATAATTCATATTGTTAGTAATAATAATTCAGCTTTCAACTGTAAATGAACTGTAAATGGAATGACCAAATTTCATGCTGGGACAGGTTTATCATGCCACGCAGCTGTGTCTGTTTGTACACATGTATTTTACATGTGTGTGTGTGTGTGTGTGACCTGTTCATTCTTGCAAAGCATCACCCCTTAATGAACGCTATTAATTATATGAATTATTTATTTTGTAAAGAATGTGTGCAAAATACCACAAAACCAAATATGCCACAGTGTGTATAAAATAAAGACACACATGTGTATAAAAAATAGTGCAAAAATAACAAAAAGTGCGATTATAGTGAAAATAAATAGAAATAAAACTTATATTAATTAAGATAGGGAAAAACGGTTTATACGCAGTGAACACATAAAAATTACTGACAGTATGAATATCGGGTAATGTGCAAAAGACTTCGCATATGGCGGAGACGAGTGAAATAAGTGTGAAAATAATCGTGTTTAGAAAGGGACGCCAACGACAGACTGAGACCTGCAGAATATTGTCAAAACATGATTTTTGCGCCCTAGGGTATAAATACTTGAGACGCGCTAACTTAATTCTCTTGGAGGCTCTGCCCAACGACAACAACTCTTTGTCTATCAACCATAGCAGCAGCTGGAGATTCTTCAAGACTACTCATCACTTTCTTGAGAGCACCTGCAACCTGAGGCCATGACGGGATACGAGGAAGTAGCCAAGTACATGAAATAGAGTCCAGCATATGGGACGAGGCAACGGACTGCGGAGAGGATCTGAAGGATGAGGATCAAGGACTCCAGGACTACACGACTACAGAGGAGCACCCAGGATCGAGGACCTAGGACCGAAGAGGATATGCTGAATATTACCACGACAAATAAGGTGAAACAAAACCATGAATTTGTAAAACAAAGACTCACGTAAAGACAATATAATTATGTAAAAAGAAAGACAATATAATGCAAAGATGAATTAATAATTTTTGGAAATGTATATATTTATTTGTATAGTAGTTAGAGTAATGTTTAAAAGTATGAAACTATAATTTTGAAAAAATAACTTAGTCAATGATATTTAAATTAATATAAAAGTAATAGTAAATTTTTATTAGAAAACAAAGCAATGCATATGCAATATAATCAAAAGAAAATAGATTATTAAAAAGAGATTAGATAATCTAATAATTATAAAAGTAATGAGCAAGTCGAGAGCAATATTATATAATTACAAATGTTTATGGTAGTATAACAGTGTGTATTATGTCTATGTGTAATATGAGATTATTACTTATGTGTTAATAACTAGATATGTGCTACAGCTACACACATGCGAATAATAATATTTTTAAATCACAACAAAATAGACAATTTTTATTTAATAAATTTTTAAATGATTCTAAACCATATTACGTTGTGTTATTATTATTATGATTACACCTGTCATAATTTTATAGCGTAAGTAATGTTGCAAAATAAATGGTTCACAAGAAGTTGGGGGCTTCACAAATACTTAACATTGTATATATATATTGTAACGTTACATAACCCATGCCCAAAAATGATAACGTAATCATCTCACTATAAAGGTCAGAAATGAGTATAATATACATAGCTATAGATTACTTTGTATTACAAAACACTATAAACTATAATTAAGTGATATAAAGTGTACAAAGTGACTATAGTGTACACAGTGAGAACGTAAGTGTTTTTAAAAGGAGCATCTCATAGACTTATGCTGTAGATGGAGAAACAATTAATTGTAACAGTAGACTATATTGGTACTGACCAATTCTGTATTTTGTTTGAATTTTGTGTAATTTATATTGTGTAGGTCACAAAGATTTTGTACCTAGGTCTAATTTTATATTTAATATAATAATTGTGTTTGAATATAAGATAACCCAGGGTTAGATATAAAATAATAATAAAATAAAATAATACTGTATGAGTAAAATGGCAGAGAAAAATAGTTTAGTGTAAGGATACTATAAGCTTATAATAAATAATAAATAAATACAATTAAAGGAAATAAAAATATTAAAGACCTATATATAAAGTTAAGAGGAAATAGAAGGAAAACCCATATATAAATTAAATGGGATAATAAATAAAAGTTAAAAAGGATTATTTTTCTATAAATAAAAAATAAATTTATAATAATTAAAAACAGCCTATATACTCAAAAGTATATAGATGCACCAATAAAAAATGATAAAAAAATTCTTGGTTACTAACAGTAACCAACTAACAAGATATAATTTAATTGTTAAAACGATTGGAAAACGTATGTTTGGAAAAAGTGTAATGCCATTTAAAATTTGAAAAAACCTTATGAATACTTTGGAAATAGTGCGAAATTTAATAAAAATTAACGAGTAGTGTCCACCTTATGTCAGAACTCCTTCAAGTATCAACATTCACGTCCTTTATTCGATGAAAATTTGAAATAATCCAACCACCAGGTCAGGCCTAGTTTGACGGCACTTCGAGGTTTTTGGTGAGATTGTATCTTAGAAAAATTTAACTAAATTACAAAACAACTATAACTCCAACACTAGGAACAGCACCATACCAGTAAACACGGATTAAGGATAAAAAATAGTTTGTTATAATTCCGATGTTTACTTAATAAGATCGAACCAATGTGGTGTTGACAGGGAGAATCGATTATAATTTTTTTGTATTGGGAGAAGATAAAAATCAGTGTATTTAATAAATAAATACCCTGAATACTTTGTTATAAATAATAAATGTGTATTATTTCTTGTAGAGGGTAGTTGTTACAGAGTTTCAGGAAACCAAGAAGAGGACGAACCGCCGGGAAAGTATTACCGACAATTGGTGTTTATTTAACCTTAAATTGGGAAGCAGATGTCAAGATCAGCTGGTTTCATGAGCGGCAAAAAATTTAAATTAAGTAATTGTATACTCCGGGGATAATATCCTTGGTCTTCTGTCTCCTAACTACGGTCAAACAACTTCATTGAATTATCCCAAATCACACACACTCGATTTCAGTTTTTTTGTTTTATTTCGGTAAACATAAATTTCAACCGACACAGGACATTTGCAAATACAATCAATAAAGGATTAACAGTGACTCTCACAAAGCGAGATTTTCAAAGAGCCATTACAAGTTACCATTAAGTAAAGTACTGTTTAAGACACTCTTTGAAAACTAGACCAGAGAGACGTTACAAAATGGCGAACCCAACATTGGGGCTTTGAATATTCGCAAATATAATTAATAAGTAACGATCAAAGAGAATACGTTACAAAATGGCGCTCAACGTAAAAGGGCTTTAATTGGGAAAGAAATTTTGAGATATTCAACAAAATAATATAACAAAAAACCTAATTATCATCGGCAGTTATGAGAAAACAAGAAATGCATAATACCAGAGGCAGATCGAAGAAAAGGGCAGAAGACAAGGAGAAGGAAGAAGGTGGACAGGAACAAGAAATAGAAGTAATCACAGACAGTGAAATGGAACAACCAACGGGTGATAACGAAGAAACCGAAGTAGTCACAAACACGGAAAAAGAAAGAGTTGAAGAGGATACCCAAGGGGACCAACCAGACAAAGCGGAAGCCAGCGGAGAACCAAATTGGCAAGACATGATGAAATTTATGGCTGAACAATTTAGGAAACAGAAGGAAAACTTAAAGCAAACCAATGAGGAAAATAAGGAAAATTTTAGGAGACAGGAGAAAAAATTTGATAAAATAGTTGAAAACTCAAGGAAACAAAATGAAACCTTGAGCGAGAAATTTGACAAAATAGATGAAAACTTTAGGAAACAGGAGGAGAACTCAAGGAAGCAAAATGAAACCTTGAGGGACAGTTTAAAACAAATTGAGAAAATAAACGAAGAAAATTTAAAACAATTTGAGGGTAAAATGGAGAATTTCAATAAGGAGTTAAGAGAAAATCTCGAGAGTAAAATTGAAATGGTCAGTAATACACTTAGCCAAAGAGTAGATGTACAAGGAGGAGGCAGAAAAGAAAATAGTAGAAACCAATCAAAGATTAGATAAAACAAGAAAAAATGGAACAAATTAAAACCGGAATAGATGCCCGAATGGACCGAGAGGAACAAAATAATCAAGTTCGTATAATGGCCATACGCCAAGAAAACAATGACCAGTTAGATAGTATAAAAAGCAGTCTAAACTGTAAATTCACAGATTTTCACGAAACAGTAGAAAATGTCAAGAATCAGTTCCATAGCCAAGTAGAGAAATTAGATAATTTACAACAACTACAAACAAACGTACAAGGGGATGTAGAGAGAATGGGTTCCAGATCTACATGCAACACTCAACATGCTATCCAAGATAGTAGGGAAAGTGTAAACTTTCGGGATTATCGAAGAAACCCACTCGAATTTTTAGGGAGAGTAGATGAAATTTTGAATAGGTCAACGGAGAACCGATGGAACATGATCAAAGGGATATTAGATGAATCTTTCAAAAACATTAACGATAATTGGTGGACTGTAATCAGGAACGAGGTGTGTGATTATGGGAATTTTAAAACAATGTTCAAACTTAAGTACTGGTCGGAGTCAGTACAAAACATTATTAGAGACGATATCTGTCATGGTAGGTATGACCGCAATATAGGACAGACACCTACTGCTTATTTTTTGGGGAAGGTGTGTGTGGCGAAATATTTAGACCCAAAGATCCCTGAAGAGTGTTTGGTGACCAAAATTGCGTATCACTTCGAAGGAAAGATTATAAGTGCTCAATTAAGTGGACAAATAAAAACCATTGGAGGTATCGAAACGCTACTAGAGAATTATGAACAAGAATCATATTACAGGAGGAGTAGATGGAGGTCAGGGAATACAGAGGAGCGGAAAAATGAACCACCTAGAGACAATCGACCTAGACTAAATTATGTACGTGCCAATAACAATTATTATAATAACAGGTATCGAGGAAGAGGGCAAAATTATAACAATCGAAATTATAGAAATGATTCTTATCAGAGAGAAGAAGGTCCACAAAGAAGTAGGAGTGAAGAACAACCTAGATTCAGAGCTAGTGAGGAAGAAAGAAGGCCAGTAAACAATACTCAACATAGTGAAAATGTTGAACCAAATAATAATAATGACGGAAATCGGGGAAACGGGTACCAGCAGTGAGAAGATGTGACTGCCCGTCACTGCTAGAAACAACCGGGCACAGAATTTACCACAGACCCAATCATAATAGTAAATTAACAAGACCAATAACAATTATCAGAAATCATTATTTAAAGGATATACAGGCGGAGTTAATGGAAGAAAGAGCAATTAAAGAGTCATCTCAAAACAATGATATAGTTTATATACAAATAAAATTAAATGGAGTGTTAGCAGAGGCCATGATTGATACAGGAGCAAATGTTTCAATTATTGATCAATTAGAACTTGACCGGATTACTGAACTAACTACTGAGAGAATACCTATTTTACCAATTAATAATTTAACAATTATTGGCGCCACCGGGAAGCAAAATAAAACAATCAGAAAACAAGTATCTTTGAATGTTACTACTAGTGGGATAGGAATACCTATGGGATTTTTAGTAGCTAAAGGGCTACCTTTTAGGGTGTGATATGCTACGGCGACACACTGCAGTTATAAATCTGGCCAGTGGTATAGTAACACTGAGCACAGAAGAAGGTGAGTTATTGGCTGAGATAATTGGTAGCCAAAGTGCCCCTCAGTGTCCGAGGTCATTCTATATTAGGGAAGATAATAGATTAACCCTAGGTAAAAATACAGAAGTAACAGAATCAAAGATTTGGCAAGAGAAGATAGAAGAAATCATAGAGTTTCAAGATAGGCAGGCCCAGGAAATAATTAATGTAGAACAAAAACAACAGCTTATAAAATTTATAATAAATATAAATCAGTATTCTCGGATTCACCAGGAAAAGCAAAAAACTTCCTGTGTGAACTAAAGTTCAAGGAAAATGTAAATTTTAATAAACGGTCATTTCCCATTGCTTAAACTTTGAAAGAAGCAGCAAGAAAAGAAATTCACAGAATGATATTAGAAGATATAATTGAAAGAAGTAGTTCTCCGTATACTAGCCCATTGGTAGCTATACCGAAGAAAGATGGTCAAGTAAGACTATGCCTTGATGCTCAGGAGTTGAATAAAATGCTCATTAACGATTGCACGTCTCCAGGTGAGATTGAAGAGATAATGAAAAAGTTCTATGGATGTAAGTACATGAGTACTTGGGATGCAGTCTGTGGATATTGGCAAATAGAGTTGCACCCTAACAGCAGACAATATGTTGCTTTCATACTCGAAGGACGAAATTATCATTTTAAACATTTGCCTTTCGGATTGGTAAATTCTGTGGCCGTGTTCATCCAATGCATGGATCAAATTTTGGGTAAGGAAGTTTTAGATTTTACTACAATATATGTTGATGACATATTAATTACTTCTTGTACATGGGAGGAGCATTGTAATAGAGTGGAAACAGTGTTAAATAAACTGTTACAATATAATATAACTTTGAAACTAGATAAATCTAAATTTATCACACATGAATTACCATTTTTAGGATTCATTCTGTCAGCTACTGGAATTAAACCATCTCCTGAAAAAGTAAAGGCTATCCAAGATTTCCCTAAACCAAAAAACTTAAAACAATTACAATCCTTTTTGGGGATCTGCAACTATTATAAGAAATTTCAATAGGGTTATTCAGAAGTAACGGCCAAATTCCAATATTTACTTTCGAAGAAAAACAAGTGGAAATGGGAAGAAAGTGAAGACAATAATTTTAAGATAATAAAAAATAAATTTCTGGACAGCGTCATGCTACACCACCCAAATTTCAATAAACGTTTTTTCATAAATTGTGATGCTAGCAACATTAGCCTTGGAAGTGAACTATATCAGGAAGATGAGGAAGGAAATCATTGGGTCATCAGTTTTGCAAGCAGAGTACTGAGTAGTTGTGAGAGGAATTATACTGTAACTGAAAAAGAACTGCTGAATGTTGCGTTCTCATGTATAAAATTTTGAACATTTATATTGGGATACCCAGTAACCATAAGAACTGACCATAGATCAATTTCATTTTTAAAAAACTGTAAACTTAACCACGGTAGACTCACAAGATGGGTGTTAATACTTCAAGAGTATAATTTAGACTGGGAATATATCCTGGGTAAGAAGAATATAATAGCAGACCGATTGTCATGGATTAACCTAGAAAAAGGAACTTGTGAAGTAGAACCAGAGAGTATTGGAAAGATATATTACATTATCAAATTGAAAAAGGAGTTACAAGATATAATTAGTAAAATAAAAATAGATCAGAAAATGGACACTAAATTAACAAAAATTAAAGACAGGATATTACAAAAGGATCCTATAATAACAAAATTTTTCTGTGTTTATGAAGAAATCCTTTTTATCCGTCCAACCATTGAGGATCATGTGTGGAAAATGTATGTACCAGAAGCAACGGAAGTAGCCCTAATAAAGGACTACCATGAAAGATATGGTCACATGGGACCACTCAAAGTTATTAAAGCTTTATTTGAGCACTGTTATGTAAAAGCAATAAATAAGAGAGTAAGATTAATAGTAAAAATCTGCAACATATGCCAGCTAGTAAAAATAAATAATGAGAAGAGAACTGGAGCTATGATTACAATAAAATCAAACAGTAAACTTGAGAAGACCTTCTTAGATATATGTGGACCTTTTCCCAGAAGTGGAGGAAGACAAATTTAAATATATAATTATTATATTTGACCATTATACTCTACGCAATCAGTAGAGCCACTACGAAGAAAATTTTAGAAGTAATCATTCAAAAATATTTACCTGAAGTGGAAAAACCTGAAACCATAATAACGGATCATGGGACGCAGTTTAGAGGTAAAAAGTGGAAAGAAGAATTGAGGAAATGTCAGATAAGGACATATAAAACATCAGTATACCACCGTAGTAGTAATCCTGCCGAACGCGTCCTAAGGGAAGTTGGTAGAATTCTGCGTACCTACTGTCACCAAGAACATAAAAAGTGGAGCCAGTACATTGAACCAGCAGAGACATTCCTTAATTGGTCATACCATGACACTATCGGAACCAGCCCTTATCAGGTAATGTTTGACAGACCACCACCAAGAGAAATCACATCATTAATAAATTTTCCTCCGGGAGAGAGAGTGGAATTCAATAAAATCGAAATGCACAACAGGTTGTTGCACAAAGCGGAACTTCAACATAAAAGGGATACGGAGAAAAAGAAAAGAATAGATACATACCAATTAAGAGATAAGGTGTTAATAAAAAATAGACAACTACCCAGTTCTATAGAGGGTATTGCAAGAAAATTACTTTTACTTTATACCGGACCATACACCATAACCCAGGTGAAAGGGAATAATACATATGAAATCAAAGCAATTAACAGTAACAGAATAAAAGGAGTATATAACCAGTCCGAAATGAAAAGATATCACGAAGAATAAAACAAGAATATGAAGATTAAAGAGGTCAACAGTTTATTTTGAAACCAGCAAAACGAAAATAAATCTTCGTATTGTTTAAATTAGCAGCCATCCTTACTTTTCTTTTATAAAATTGCTAAACTGCTATAATTGTTTTAAAAAATTTAAGACCTGAAGATGTCAGTAATGACGAAAAGCTTTGTCTAAATAATAAAAACAATTATAGCAGTTTAGCAATTTTATAAAAGAAAATAAATCTGTTCTAGTGGGGGGGCTTTATGTAACGTTACATAACCCATGCCCAAAAATGATAACGTAATCATCTCACTATAAAGGTCAGAAATGAGTATAATATACATAGCTATAGATTACTTTGTATTACAAAACACTATAAACTATAATTAAGTGATATAAAGTGTACAAAGTGACTATAGTGTACACAGTGAGAACGTAAGTGTTTTTAAAAGGAGCATCTCACAGACTTATGCTGTAGATGGAGAAACAATTAATTGTAACAGTAGACTATATTGGTACTGACCAATTCTGTATTTTGTTTGAATTTTGTGTAATTTATATTGTGTAGGTCACAAAGATTTTGTACCTAGGTCTAATTTTATATTTAATATAATAATTGTGTTTGAATATAAGATAACCCAGGGTTAGATATAAAATAATAATAAAATAAAATAATACTGTATGAGTAAAATGGCAGAGAAAAATAGTTTAGTGTAAGGATACTATAAGCTTATAATAAATAATAAATAAATACAATTAAAGGAAATAAAAATATTGAAGACCTATATATAAAGTTAAGAGGAAATAGAAGGAAAACCCATATATAAATTAAATGGGATAATAAATAAAAGTTAAAAAGGATTATTTTTCTATAAATAAGAAATAAATTTATAATAATTAAAAACAGCCTATATACTCAAAAGTATATAGATGCACCAATAAAAAATGATAAAAAAATTCTTGGTTACTAACAGTAACCAACTAACAAGATATAATTTAATTGTTAAAACGATTGGAAAACGTATGTTTGGAAAAAGTGTAATGCCATTTAAAATTTGAAAAAACCTTATGAATACTTTGGAAATAGTGCGAAATTTAATAAAATTTAACGAGTAGTGTCCACCTTATGTCAGAACTCCTTCAAGTATCAACATTCACGTCCTTTATTCGATGAAAATTTGAAATAATCCAACCACCAGGTCAGGCCTAGTTTGACGGCACTTCGAGGTTTTTGGTGAGATTGTATCTTAGAAAAATTTAACTAAATTACAAAACAACTATAACTCCAACACTAGGAACAGCACCATACCAGTAAACACTTCAAGAAAAGAGGTGAAACAAACTTTATTAATATTTGTTAACCAAAAAACCTTCGTAACGAATCTTTGTGCAGTTTCAGTATTCATTGAATGATTTCGTGTTTATAGTAAGTAACATAACCTGTACTCTAGCGGATAAACCCGGAACTACATGCTACAGAAAAACAAATATAATCTATTTTTCTTTGTAAAGCGTAGTATTTTATTATTCATTTCTGACTGTCTCATAACACAAAGAACTTACCCTTAACCCTGGGGAAATTAATAACTTAATTCTTTATTGTTTTAATATTTTATCAAGGATAAAAATAGTTTGTTATAATTCCGATGTTTACTTAATAAGATCGAACCAATGTGGTGTTGACAGGGAGAATCGATTATAATTTTTTTGTATTGAGAGAAGATAAAAATCAGTGTATTTAATAAATAAATACCCTGAATACTTTGTTATAAATAATAAATGTGTATTATTTCTTGTAGAGGGTAGTTGTTACAGAGTTTCAGGAAACCAAGAAGAGGACGAACCGCCGGGAAAGTATTACCGACAATTGGTGTTTATTTAACCTTAAATTGGGAAGCAGACGTCAAGATCAGCTGGTTTCATGAGCGGCAAAAAATTTAAATTAAGTAATTGTATACTCCGGGGATAATATCCTTGGTCCTCTGTCTCCTAACTACGGTCAAACAACTTCATTGAATTATCCCAAATCACACACACTCGATTTCAGTTTTTTGTTTTATTTCGGTAAACATAAATTTCAACCGACACAGGACATTTGCGAATACAATCAATAAAGGATTAATAGTGACTCTCACAAAGCGAGATTTTCAAAGAGCCATTAAAAGTTACCATTAAGTAAAGTACTGTTTAAGACACTCTTTGAAAACTAGACCAGAGAGACGTTACAAAATGGCGAACCCAACATTGGGGCTTTGAATATTCGCAAATATAATTAATAAGTAACAATCAAAGAGAATACGTTACAATATATATATTGTGCTGTAATTATAATACAGGTATTGTAATTAAGATCTGCTCCACGTTGGACCAGCCATTAATGTGCTGTTATTTTTATTTGCAGATATTTTAATTATGTATGCCACATGTTGGTGACGTCATTAATGTGCTGTGGTTTTTAGTAGATATTGTATTAATGTGCTGTTATTTTTATTTGCAGACATTTTAATTATGTATGCCACACGTTAGTGACGTCATTAATGTGCTGTGGTTTTTAGTAGATATTGTATTTAAAATATATTCCACGTAGGGACAGTTATTAATGTACTGTTATTATTTTCTAGTATAATGTACACGTAATTAAGATATGTAGTTACCGTTATTATGTTTTTTGTTTACCAGCACATGAAAAGAAACTCTATCTCAGGGTTGATGATTATTAAGCTGTTTTATCTTATTTACAATTGTATATGATATCTTCTTTTCTTCAAACCAAACCAAATAAAGTTAGTATGTAATATTTTGATAAATAACAATGTAAAAAATAGCTACCATACAAATGTAACTAGACTGATTCTAAATTCTTCCAGCTGCCACGGGTTCACTTCTATATATATTGTACAGATGTAAAAATGGACAACAGTACATAAATATAAAATAGTTATTTCAGAAAAATCATAGGGATAAATTTAGTAATATTTTGGATAGATAGTAAAATTATAAACAAAATCTAATTAATTATTAATGATAAACATAGAGATAATCTAAGGTATTGGAATTGCACAGAGTGAAGAAAATATATGTTGTACTATTAAATGACAATTATTATAATAAAATTAAATAAACATTAAAATAAAACCAAATGGTAATAATATTATAATATAATAGAGACAAATTAGAATGAGTAATGTAAAAAGTCAGAGAAATGTAAAAATAATAATTAGTAACATTATACATGTGTTTAAGAGGAATTGTTAGTAATAAGTAATAATAAGTAATAAGTTAATAAGTAAGTGACAAATTTAATGATGTATCACTAAGGCCAATGTAAAATGTTATAATTGGATTGTTTATAAATGTAAGAAAAATTTAAATTAGTCTATTTTCATATTTAATCTCATACACATCAGAGAGAGAGAGAAATCCTGTAATATTTAAAATAAGTCTAATTTCAGAATTAATAGTATACACATCTCAGTGATATTTTGGATAGATAGTAAAATTATAAACAAAATCTAATTAATTATTAATGATAAACATAGAGATAATCTAAGGTATTGGAATTGTATGAAACAGCACAGAGTGATGAAAATATATGTTGTACTATTAAATGACAATTATTATAATAAAATTAAATAAACATTAAAATAAAACAAAATGGTAATAATATTATCATAATTATTATAATAATATATATAATAATAATATATATAATAATAATTCTATAATACTTATAACTATTTTACCTCAAGACGTATTTTTTCCTTTAGGGACATGTTTCGGGAGATCCTGTTCTCCCATCTTCAACCTTCGCCAAACAAGCAAGATGGCGAAGGTTGAAGATGGGAGAACAGGATCTCCCGAAACATGTCCCTAAAGGAAAAAATACATCTTGAGGTAAAATAGTTATAAGTATTATAGTATTATATACATCAAGAAACGGACTGTAGCAGAAAGTGATTGAAATAATAATAATTATATATAATATTATAATAATATCATAATTGGCCAATGTCAGATATGAGGGAAGGTGGATAACCAATCAAGCATTGAAAGCGTTAGAGCAAGATTGACATCTGTGGACCATTTCCAACTAGTGGCAGGAGACGTAGTAAATATGTACTAATAATATTAGACAGCTTCACTAGGTTTACAAAATTATATCCCATCACCAAGGCTAATACAAAGACAATAGTGAAAATAATTAAAGAAAATTATATAAAGGAGGTAGGGCTGCCAAGTAGTATCATATCAGATCATGGAACACAATTTAAAGGTGTCAAATGGCAGAATGCTATGAAAGAAATAAAAATTAGGACTTATAAAACCTCCGTATACCATCGAAATAGTAACCCGGCTGAAAGAATGCTCAAAGAAGTAGGTCGTTTATTTCGCACATACTGCCATGACAACATCATAAGTGGAGAGAATATGTTAATCAAGCAGAAGAGTTTATAAATCTAGCGAACCATGACAGTACCGGGATGACGCCATATGAGGCAATACATAAAAAACGACCACACAGAATTATTTAAAATTTAGTCGACTTCAATAAGGGAAGGTATTATGTACTGCTGTAAAAATGGACAACAGTACATAAAAATAAAATAGTTATTTCAGAAAAATCAGGGATAAGTTTAGTAATATTTTGGATAGATAGTAAAATTATAAACAAAATCTAATTAATTATTAATGATAAACATAGAGATAATCTAAGGTATTGGAAATGTATGAAACAGCACAGAGTGAAGAAAATGTATGTTATACTATTAATGACAATTATTATAATAAAATAAAATTATTGAAAATTTAGTCGACTTCACGTTGTTCACTCAACAACAGAAGGACATCCAAGTTATTATGGAAAGTCGGTTGAAAGTGAAGGCAGAAGAAAGAGCCAGATGACAGTACAAGGAGCAGTATAAACAAATTAACTATCAAATAGGAGACTTAGTACTTGTTCGCAACAGACAACTTCCCAGTAGTGAGGAGAAGTTGATGAAAAAATTATTCATTGTTATGTAGGCCCATAAATAATTGACACTGTAAACAATAACAAGACAGTGGTGATCAAATACCAGGATGGAAAGGTTAAAGGAACCTACAATATTAATCAGCTTCGCCCTTATAAATCAAGTAATAAATAAAAGAGGGTTCATTCTAAAATAAAATAACAAATGAACCTTATAACCAGGATGGGGAAGGTGAGAATTAAAAGAAAACAAAAATATTGTATTCATGTTATTACGTTTTTTAGCCATGAAGTTAGGCACACTTGTTAAACCATATTTGTTATGTTCATGTAAACCCAGTTGGTTTAAATAATTTTATTTTAATTAATGACTGTATAAGCTACTATTATTAGTGGTAATGCTAAACCATATTTCTTATGTTCATGTAAAACCAGTTGGTTTAAAGAACGTTATTATATATAATTAGTGAGTTCATAAGGTATTATCAGTGTTAATGTTAGACTATGGTGTTCTGATAAGAAGTTAGTTATTTCAAAATCTCTTATCAAGTTATGTCAGAGATTATGAAACAAGGGAAGGTATTATGTACTGCTGTAAAAATGGCAACAGTACATAAAAAGAAAATAGTTATTTCAGAAAAATCATAGGGATAAATTTAGTAATATTTTGGATAGATAGTAAAATTATAAACAAAATCTAATTAATTATTAATGATAAACATAGAGATAATCTAAGGTATTGGAAATTTATGAAACAGCACAGAGTGAAGAAAATGTATACTATTAATGACAATTATTATAATAAAATAAAATTATTGAAAATTTAGTCGACTTCACGTTGTTCACTCAACCGATGTAGGTCATCCAAGTTATTATGGAAAGTCGTTAAAAATTAAGGCAGAGGAAAGAGCCAGATGACACTACAAGGAGCTGTATAAACAAATTAACTATCGAATAGGAGACTTAGTACTTGTTCGCAACAGACAACTTCCCAGTAGTGAGGAGAAGTTGATGAAAAAATTATTCTTTGTTATGTAGGCCCATAAATAATTGACACTGTAAACAATAACAATACAGTGGTGATCAAATACCAGGATGGAAAGGTTAAAGGAACCTACAATATTAATCAGCTTCGCACTAATAAATCAAGTAATAAATAAAAGAGGTTTCATTCTAAAATAAAATAACAAATGAACCTGATAACCAGAATGGGGAAGGTGAGAATTAAAAGAAAACAAAAATATTGTATTCATGTTATTACGTTTTTTAGCCATGAAGTTAGGCACACTTCTTAAACCATATTTGTTATGTTCATGTAAACCCAGTTGGTTTAAATAATTTTATTTTAATTAATGACTGTATAAGCTACTATTGTTAGTGGTAATGCTAAACCATATTTCTTATGTTCATGTAAAACCAGTTGGTTTAAAGAACGTTATTATATATAATTAGTGAGTTCATAAGGTATTATCAGTGTTAATGTTAGACTATGGTGTTCTGTTAAGAAATTAATTATTTCAAAATCCCTTATCAAGTTATGTCAGAGATTATGAAATAAGGGAAGGTATTATGTACTGCTGTAAAAATGGACAACAGTACATAAAAATAAAATAGTTATTTCAGAAAAATCATAGGGATAAATTTAGTAATATTTTGGATAGATAGTAAAATTATAAACAAAATCTAATTAATTATTAATGATAAACATAGAGATAATCTAAGGTATTGGAAATTTATGAAACAGCACAGAGTGAAGAAAATGTATACTATTAATGACAATTATTATAATAAAATAAAATTATTGAAAATTTAGTCGACTTCACGTTGTTCACTCAACCACAGAAGGACATCCAAGTTATTATGGAAAGTTGGTTAAAAGTGAAGGCAGAGGAAAGAGCCAGATGACAGTATAAGGAGCGGTATAAACAAATTAACTATCAAATAGGAGACTTAGTACTTGTTCGCAACAGACAACTTCCCAGTAGTGAGGAGAAGTTGATGAAAAAATTATTCTTTGTTATGTAGGCCCATACATAATTGACACTGTAAACAATAACAATACAGTGGTGATCAAATACCAGGATGGAAAGGTTAAAGGAACCTACAATATTAATCAGCTTCGCCCTTATAAATCAAGTAATAAGTAAAAGTGGGTTCATTCTAAAATAAAATAACAAATGAACCTTATAACCAGGATGGGGAAGGTGAGAATTAAAAGAAAACAAAAATATTGTATTCATGTTATTACGTTTTTTAGCCATGAAGTTAGGCACACTTGTTAAACCATATTTGTTATGTTCATGTAAACCCAGTTGGTTTAAATAATTTTATTTTAATTAATGACTGTATAAGCTACTATTATTAGTTGTAATGCTAAACCATATTTCTTATGTCCATGTAAAACCGGTTGTTTTAAAAAACGTTATTATATATAATTTGTGAGTTCATAAGGTATTATCAGTGTTAATGTTAGACTATGGTGTTCTGATAAGAAGTTAGTTATTTCAAAATCTCTTATCAAGTTATGTCAGAGATTATGAAATAAGGGAAGATATTATGTACTGCTGTAAAAATGGACAACAGTACATAAAAATAAAATAGTTATTTCAGAAAAATCATAGGGATAAATTTAGTAATATTTTGGATAGATAGTAAAATTATAAACAAAATCTAATTAATTATTAATAATAAACATAGAGATAATCTAAGGTATTGGAAATGTATGAAACAGCACAGAGTGAAGAAAATGTATGTTATACTATTAATGACAATTATTATAATAAAATAAAATTATTGAACATTTAGTCGACCTCACGTTGTTCACTCAACCACAGAAGGACATCCAAGTTATTATGGAAAGTTGGTTAAAAGTGAAGGCAGAGGAAAGAGCCAGATGACAGTACAAGGAGCGGTATAAACAAATTAACTATCAAATAGGAGACTTGGTACATGTTCGCAACAGACAACTTCCCAGTAGTGAGGAGAAGTTGATGAAAAAATTATTCTTTGTTATGTAGGCCCATAAATAATTGACACTCTAAACAATAACAATACAGTGGTGAACAAATACCAGGATGGAAAGGTTAAAGGAACCTACAATATTAATCAGCTTCGCCCTTATAAATCAAGTAATAAATAGAAGTGGGTTCATTATAAAATAAAATAGCAAATGAATCTTATAACCAGGATGGGTAAGGTGAGAATTAAAAGAAAACAAAAATATTGTATTCATGTTATTACGTTTTTTAGCCATGAAGTTAGGCACACTTGTTAAACCATATTTGTTATGTTCATGTAAACCCAGTTGGTTTAAATAATTTTATTTTAATTAATGACTGTATAAGCTACTATTATTAGTGGTAATGCTAAACCATATTTCTTATGTTCATGTAAAACCAGTTGGTTTAAAGAACGTTATTATATATAATTAGTGAGCTCATAAGTTATTATCAGTGTTAATGTTAGAATATGGTGTTCTGATAAGAAGTTAGTTATTTCAAAATCTCTTATCAAGTTATGTCAGAGATTATGAAATAAGGGAAGGTATTATGTACTGCTGTAAAAATGGACAACAGTACAAAAAAATTAAATAGTTATTTCAGAAAAATCATAGGGATAAAGTTAGTAATATTTTGGATAGTAAGTAAAATTATAAACAAAATCTAATTAATTATTAATGATAAAAACACAGAGATAATCTAAGGTATTGGAAATGTATGAAACAGCACAGAGTGAAGGAAATGTATGTTATACTATTAATGACAATTATTATAATATAATAAAATTATTGAAAATTTAGTCGACTTCATGTTGTTCACTCAACCACAGAAGGACATCCAAGTTATTATGGAAAGTCGGTTAAAAGTGAAGGCAGAGGAAAGAGCCAAATGACAGTACAAGGAGCGGTATAAAGAAATTAACTATCAAATAGGAGACTTAGTACTTGTTCGCAACAAACAACTTCCCAGTAGTGAGAAGAAGTTTATGAAAAAATTATTCTTTGTTATGTAGGCCCATACATAATTGACACTGTAAACAATAACAATACAGTGGTGATCAAATACCAGGATGGAAAGGTTAAAGGAACCTACAATATTAATCACCTTCGCCCTAATAAATCAAGTAATAAGTAAAAGAGGTTTCATTCTAAAATAAAATAACAAATGAACCTGATAACCAGAATGGGGAAGGAGAGAATTAAAAGAAAACAAAAATATTGTATTCATGTTATTACGTTTTTTAGCCATGAAGTTAGGCACACTTCTTAAACCATATTTGTTATGTTCAAGTAAACACAGTTGGTTTAAATAATTTTATTTTAATTAATGACTGTATAAGCTACTATTGTTAGTGGTAATGCTAAACCATATTTCTTATGTTCATGTAAAACCAGTTGGTTTAAAGAACATTATTATATATAATTATTGAGTTAATAAGGTATTATCAGTGTTAATGTTACACTATGGTGTTCTGCTAAGAAATTAATTATTTCAAAATCTCTTATCAAGTTATGTCAGAGATTATGAAATAAGGGAAGGTATTATGTACTGTTGTAAAAATGGACAACAGTACATAAAAATAAAATAGTTATTTCAGAAAAATCATAGGGATAAATTTAGTAATATTTTGGATAGTAAGTAAAATTATAAACAAAATCTAATTAATTATTAATGATAAACATAGAGATAATCTAAGGTATTGGAAATTTATGAAACAGCACAGAGTGAAGAAAATGTATACTATTAATGACAATTATTATAATAAAATAAAATTATTGAAAATTTAGTCGACTTCACGTTGTTCACTCAACCGATGTAGGACATCCAAGTTATTATGGAAAGTCGTTAAAAATTAAGGCAGAGGAAAGAGCCAGATGACACTACAAGGAGCTGTATAAACAAATTAACTATCGAATAGGAGACTTAGTACTTGTTCGCAACAGACAACTTCCCAGTAGTGAGGAGAAGTTGATGAAAAAATTATTCTTTGTTATGTAGGCCCATAAATAATTGACACTGTAAACAATAACAATACAGTGGTGATCAAATACCAGGATGGAAAGGTTAAAGGAACCTACAATATTAATCAGCTTCGCACTAATAAATCAAGTAATAAATAAAAGAGGTTTCATTCTAAAATAAAATAACAAATGAACCTGATAACCAGAATGGGGAAGGTGAGAATTAAAAGAAAACAAAAATATTGTATTCATGTTATTACGTTTTTTAGCCATGAAGTTAGGCACACTTCTTAAACCATATTTGTTATGTTCATGTAAACCCAGTTGGTTTAAATAATTTTATTTTAATTAATGACTGTATAAGCTACTATTGTTAGTGGTAATGCTAAACCATATTTCTTATGTTCATGTAAAACCAGTTGGTTTAAAGAACGTTATTATATATAATTAGTGAGTTCATAAGGTATTATCAGTGTTAATGTTAGACTATGGTGTTCTGTTAAGAAATTAATTATTTCAAAATCCCTTATCAAGTTATGTCAGAGATTATGAAATAAGGGAAGGTATTATGTACTGCTGTAAAAATGGACAACAGTACATAAAAATAAAATAGTTATTTCAGAAAAATCATAGGGATAAATTTAGTAATATTTTGGATAGATAGTAAAATTATAAACAAAATTTAATTAATTATTAATGATAAACATAGAGATAATCTAAGGTATTGGAAATTTATGAAACAGCACAGAGTGAAGAAAATGTATACTATTAATGACAATTATTATAATAAAATAAAATTATTGAAAATTTAGTCGACTTCACGTTGTTCACTCAACCACAGAAGGACATCCAAGTTATTATGGAAAGTCGTTAAAAATTAAGGCAGAGGAAAGAACCAGATGACAGTACAAGGAGCTGTATAAACAAATTAACTATCGAATAGGAGACTTAGTACTTGTTCGCAACAGACAACTTCCCAGTAGTGATGAGAAGTTGATGAAAAAATTATTCTTTGCTATGTAGGCCCATAAATAATTGACACTCTAAACAATAACAATACAGTGGTGATCAAATACCAGGATGGAAAGGTTAAAGGAACCTACAATATTAATCAGCTTCGCCCTTATAAATCAAGTAATAAATAAAAGAGTGTTCATTCTAAAATAAAATAACAAATGAACCTTATAACCAGGATGGGGAAGGTGAGAATTAAAAGAAAACAAAAATATTGTATTCATGTTATTACGTTTTTTAGCCATGAAGTTAGGCACACTTGTTAAACCATATTTGTTATGTTCATGTAAACCCAGTTGGTTTAAATAATTTTATTTTAATTAATGACTGTATAAGCTACTATTATTAGTGGTAATGCTAAACCATATTTCTTATGTCCATGTAAAACCGGTTGGTTTAATAAACGTTATTATATATAATTTGTGAGTTCATAAGATATTATCAGTGTTAATGTTAGACTATGGTGTTCTGATAAGAAGTTAGTTATTTCAAAATCTCTTATCAAGTTATGTCAGAGATTATGAAATAAGGGAAGGTATTATGTACTGCTGTAAAAATGGACAACAGTACATAAAAATAAAATAGTTATTTCAGAAAAATCATAGGGATAAATTTAGTAATATTTTGGATAGACAGTAAAATTATAAACAAAATCTAATTAATTATTAATGATAAACATAGAAATAATCTAAGGTATTGGAAATGTATGAAACAGCACAGAGTGAAGAAAATGTATGTTATACTATTAATGACAATTATTATAATAAATTAAAATTATTGAAAATTTAGTCGACTTCACGTTGTTCACTCAACCACAGAAGGACATCCAAGTTATTATGGAAAGTCGGTTAAAAGGGAAGGCAGAGGATAGAGCCAGATGACAGTACAAGGAGCGGTATAAACAAATTAACTATCAAATAGGAGACTTAGTACTTGTTCGCAACAGACAACTTCCCAGTAGTGAGGAGAAGTTGATGAAAAAATTATTCTTTGTTATGTAGGCCCATACATAATTGACACTGTAAACAATACCAATATAGTGGTGATCAAATACCAGGATGGAAAGGTTAAAGGAACCTACAATATTAATCAGTTTCGCCCTTAGCAATCAAGTAATAAATAAAAGAGGGTTCATTCTAAAATAAAATAACAAATGAACCTTATAACCAGGACTGGGAAAGTGAGAATTAAAAGAAAACAAAAATATTGTATTCATGTTATTACGTTTTTTAGCCATGAAGTTAGGCACACTTGTTAAACCATATTTGTTATGTTCATGTAAACCCAGTTGGTTTAAATAATTTTATTTTAATTAATGACTGTATAAGCTACTATTATTAGTGGTAATGCTAAACCATATTTCTTATGTTCATGTAAAACCGGTTGGTTTAAAAAACGTTATTATATATATTTATTGAGTTCCTAAGGTATTATCAGTGTTAATGTTAGACTATGGTGTTCTGATAAGAAGTTAGTTATTTCAAAGTCTCTTATCAAGTTATGTCAGAGATTATGAAATAAGGGAAGGTATTATGTACTGCTGTAAAAATGGCAACAGTACATAAAAATAAAATAGTTATTTCAGAAAAATCATAGGGATAAATTTAGTAATATTTTGGATAGATAGTAAAATTATAAACAAAATCTAATTAATTATTAATGATAAACATAGAGATAATTTAAGGTATTGGAAATTTATGAAACAGCACAGAGTGAAGAAAATGTATACTATTAATGACAATTATTATAATAAAATAAAATTATTGAAAATTTAGTCGACTTCACGTTGTTCACTCAACCACAGAAGGACATCCAAGTTATTATGGAAAGTCGTTAAAAATTAAGGCAGAAGAAAGAGCCAGATGACAGTACAAGGAGCTGTATAAACAAATTAACTATCGAATAGGAGACTTAGTACTTGTTCGCAACAGACAACTTCCCAGTAGTGATGAGAAGTTGATGAAAAAATTATTCTTTGTTATGTAGGCCCATAAATAATTGACACTCTAAACAATAACAATACAGTGGTGATCAAATACCAGGATGGAAAGGTTAAAGGAACCTACAATATTAATCAGCTTCGCCCTTATAAATCAAGTAATAAATAAAAGAGTGTTCATTCTAAAATAAAATAACAAATGAACCTTATAACCAGGATGGGGAAGGTGAGAATTAAAAGAAAACAAAAATATTGTATTCATGTTATTACGTTTTTTAGCCATGAAGTTAGGCACACTTGTTAAACCATATTTGTTATGTTCATGTAAACCCAGTTGGTTTAAATAATTTTATTTTAATTAATGACTGTATAAGCTACTATTATTAGTGGTAATGCTAAACCATATTTCTTATGTTCATGTAAAACCAGTTGGTTTAAAGAACGTTATTATATATAATTAGTGAGTTCATAAGGTATTATCAGTGTTAATGTTAGACTATGGTGTTCTGATAAGAAGTTAGTTATTTCAAAGTCTCTTATCAAGTTATGTCAGAGATTATGAAATAAGGGAAGGTATTATGTACTGCTGTAAAAATGGCAACAGTACATAAAAATAAAATAGTTATTTCAGAAAAATCATAGGGATAAATTTAGTAATATTTTGGATAGATAGTAAAATTATAAACAAAATCTAATTAATTATTAATGATAAACATAGAGATAATCTAAGGTATTGGAAATGTATGAAACAGCACAGAGTGAAGAACATGTATGTTATACTATTAATGACAATTATTATAATAAAATAAAATTATTGAAAATTTAGTCGACTTCACGTTGTTCACTCAACCACATAAGGACATCCAAGTTATTATGGAAAGTCGGTTAAAAGTGAAGGCAGAGGAAAGAGCCAAATGACAGTACAAGGAGCGGTATAAAGAAATTAACTATCAAATAGGAGACTTAGTACTTGTTCGCAACAGACAACTTCCCAGTAGTGATGAGAAGTTGATGAAAAAATTATTCTTTATTATGTAGGCCCATAAATAATTGACACTGTAAACAATAACAATACAGTGGTGATCAAATACCAGGATGGAAAGGTTAAAGGAACCTACAATATTAATCAGCTTCGCCCTAATAAATCAAGTAATAAGTAAAAGAGGTTTCATTCTAAAATAAAATAACAAATGAACCTTATAACCAGGACTGGGAAAGTGAGAATTAAAAGAAAACAAAAATATTGTATTCATGTTATTACGTTTTTTAGCCATGAAGTTAGGCACACTTCTTAAACCATATTTGTTATGTTCATGTAAACCCAGTTGGTTTAAATAATTTTATTTTAATTAATGACTGTATAAGCTACTATTGTTAGTGGTAATGCTAAACCATATTTCTTATGTTCATGTAAAACCAGTTGGTTTAAAGAACGTTATTATATATAATTAGTGAGTTCATAAGGTATTATCAGTGTTAATGTTAGACTATGGTGTTCTGTTAAGAAATTAATTATTTCAAAATCCCTTATCAAGTTATGTCAGAGATTATGAAATAAGGGAAGGTATTATGTACTGCTGTAAAAATGGACAACAGTACATAAAAATAAAATAGTTATTTCAGAAAAATCATAGGGATAAATTTAGTAATATTTTGGATAGATAGTAAAATTATAAACAAAATTTAATTAATTATTAATGATAAACATAGAGATAATCTAAGGTATTGGAAATTTATGAAACAGCACAGAGTGAAGAAAATGTATACTATTAATGACAATTATTATAATAAAATAAAATTATTGAAAATTTAGTCGACTTCACGTTGTTCACTCAACCACAGAAGGACATCCAAGTTATTATGGAAAGTCGTTAAAAATTAAGGCAGAGGAAAGAACCAGATGACAGTACAAGGAGCTGTATAAACAAATTAACTATCGAATAGGAGACTTAGTACTTGTTCGCAACAGACAACTTCCCAGTAGTGATGAGAAGTTGATGAAAAAATTATTCTTTGCTATGTAGGCCCATAAATAATTGACACTCTAAACAATAACAATACAGTGGTGATCAAATACCAGGATGGAAAGGTTAAAGGAACCTACAATATTAATCAGCTTCGCCCTTATAAATCAAGTAATAAATAAAAGAGTGTTCATTCTAAAATAAAATAACAAATGAACCTTATAACCAGGATGGGGAAGGTGAGAATTAAAAGAAAACAAAAATATTGTATTCATGTTATTACGTTTTTTAGCCATGAAGTTAGGCACACTTGTTAAACCATATTTGTTATGTTCATGTAAACCCAGTTGGTTTAAATAATTTTATTTTAATTAATGACTGTATAAGCTACTATTATTAGTGGTAATGCTAAACCATATTTCTTATGTCCATGTAAAACCGGTTGGTTTAATAAACGTTATTATATATAATTTGTGAGTTCATAAGATATTATCAGTGTTAATGTTAGACTATGGTGTTCTGATAAGAAGTTAGTTATTTCAAAATCTCTTATCAAGTTATGTCAGAGATTATGAAATAAGGGAAGGTATTATGTACTGCTGTAAAAATGGACAACAGTACATAAAAATAAAATAGTTATTTCAGAAAAATCATAGGGATAAATTTAGTAATATTTTGGATAGACAGTAAAATTATAAACAAAATCTAATTAATTATTAATGATAAACATAGAAATAATCTAAGGTATTGGAAATGTATGAAACAGCACAGAGTGAAGAAAATGTATGTTATACTATTAATGACAATTATTATAATAAATTAAAATTATTGAAAATTTAGTCGACTTCACGTTGTTCACTCAACCACAGAAGGACATCCAAGTTATTATGGAAAGTCGGTTAAAAGGGAAGGCAGAGGATAGAGCCAGATGACAGTACAAGGAGCGGTATAAACAAATTAACTATCAAATAGGAGACTTAGTACTTGTTCGCAACAGACAACTTCCCAGTAGTGAGGAGAAGTTGATGAAAAAATTATTCTTTGTTATGTAGGCCCATACATAATTGACACTGTAAACAATACCAATATAGTGGTGATCAAATACCAGGATGGAAAGGTTAAAGGAACCTACAATATTAATCAGTTTCGCCCTTAGCAATCAAGTAATAAATAAAAGAGGGTTCATTCTAAAATAAAATAACAAATGAACCTTATAACCAGGACTGGGAAAGTGAGAATTAAAAGAAAACAAAAATATTGTATTCATGTTATTACGTTTTTTAGCCATGAAGTTAGGCACACTTGTTAAACCATATTTGTTATGTTCATGTAAACCCAGTTGGTTTAAATAATTTTATTTTAATTAATGACTGTATAAGCTACTATTATTAGTGGTAATGCTAAACCATATTTCTTATGTTCATGTAAAACCGGTTGGTTTAAAAAACGTTATTATATATATTTATTGAGTTCCTAAGGTATTATCAGTGTTAATGTTAGACTATGGTGTTCTGATAAGAAGTTAGTTATTTCAAAGTCTCTTATCAAGTTATGTCAGAGATTATGAAATAAGGGAAGGTATTATGTACTGCTGTAAAAATGGCAACAGTACATAAAAATAAAATAGTTATTTCAGAAAAATCATAGGGATAAATTTAGTAATATTTTGGATAGATAGTAAAATTATAAACAAAATCTAATTAATTATTAATGATAAACATAGAGATAATTTAAGGTATTGGAAATTTATGAAACAGCACAGAGTGAAGAAAATGTATACTATTAATGACAATTATTATAATAAAATAAAATTATTGAAAATTTAGTCGACTTCACGTTGTTCACTCAACCACAGAAGGACATCCAAGTTATTATGGAAAGTCGTTAAAAATTAAGGCAGAAGAAAGAGCCAGATGACAGTACAAGGAGCTGTATAAACAAATTAACTATCGAATAGGAGACTTAGTACTTGTTCGCAACAGACAACTTCCCAGTAGTGATGAGAAGTTGATGAAAAAATTATTCTTTGTTATGTAGGCCCATAAATAATTGACACTCTAAACAATAACAATACAGTGGTGATCAAATACCAGGATGGAAAGGTTAAAGGAACCTACAATATTAATCAGCTTCGCCCTTATAAATCAAGTAATAAATAAAAGAGTGTTCATTCTAAAATAAAATAACAAATGAACCTTATAACCAGGATGGGGAAGGTGAGAATTAAAAGAAAACAAAAATATTGTATTCATGTTATTACGTTTTTTAGCCATGAAGTTAGGCACACTTGTTAAACCATATTTGTTATGTTCATGTAAACCCAGTTGGTTTAAATAATTTTATTTTAATTAATGACTGTATAAGCTACTATTATTAGTGGTAATGCTAAACCATATTTCTTATGTTCATGTAAAACCAGTTGGTTTAAAGAACGTTATTATATATAATTAGTGAGTTCATAAGGTATTATCAGTGTTAATGTTAGACTATGGTGTTCTGATAAGAAGTTAGTTATTTCAAAGTCTCTTATCAAGTTATGTCAGAGATTATGAAATAAGGGAAGGTATTATGTACTGCTGTAAAAATGGCAACAGTACATAAAAATAAAATAGTTATTTCAGAAAAATCATAGGGATAAATTTAGTAATATTTTGGATAGATAGTAAAATTATAAACAAAATCTAATTAATTATTAATGATAAACATAGAGATAATCTAAGGTATTGGAAATGTATGAAACAGCACAGAGTGAAGAACATGTATGTTATACTATTAATGACAATTATTATAATAAAATAAAATTATTGAAAATTTAGTCGACTTCACGTTGTTCACTCAACCACATAAGGACATCCAAGTTATTATGGAAAGTCGGTTAAAAGTGAAGGCAGAGGAAAGAGCCAAATGACAGTACAAGGAGCGGTATAAAGAAATTAACTATCAAATAGGAGACTTAGTACTTGTTCGCAACAGACAACTTCCCAGTAGTGATGAGAAGTTGATGAAAAAATTATTCTTTATTATGTAGGCCCATAAATAATTGACACTGTAAACAATAACAATACAGTGGTGATCAAATACCAGGATGGAAAGGTTAAAGGAACCTACAATATTAATCAGCTTCGCCCTAATAAATCAAGTAATAAGTAAAAGAGGTTTCATTCTAAAATAAAATAACAAATGAACCTTATAACCAGGACTGGGAAAGTGAGAATTAAAAGAAAACAAAAATATTGTATTCATGTTATTACGTTTTTTAGCCATGAAGTTAGGCACACTTCTTAAACCATATTTGTTATGTTCATGTAAACCCAGTTGGTTTAAATAATTTTATTTTATTAATGACTGTATAAGCTACTATTATTAGTGGTAATGCTAAACCATATTTCTTATGTCCATGTAAAACCGGTTGGTTTAATAAACGTTATTATATATAATTTGTGAGTTCATAAGATATTATCAGTGTTAATGTTAGACTATGGTGTTCTGATAAGAAGTTAGTTATTTCAAAATCTCTTATCAAGTTATGTCAGAGATTATGAAATAAGGGAAGGTATTATGTACTGCTGTAAAAATGGACAACAGTACATAAAAATAAAATAGTTAGTTCAGAAAAATCATAGGGATAAATTTAGTAATATTTTGGATAGACAGTAAAATTATAAACAAAATCTAATTAATTATTAATGATAAACATAGAAATAATCTAAGGTATTGGAAATGTATGAAACAGCACAGAGTGAAGAAAATGTATACTATTAATGACAATTATTATAATAAAATAAAATTATTGAAAATTTAGTCGACTTCACGTTGTTCACTCAACCACAGAAGGACATCCAAGTTATTATGGAAAGTCGTTAAAAATTAATGCGGAGGAAAGAGCCAGATGACAGTACAAGGAGCTGTATAAACAAATTAACTATCGAATAGGAGACTTAGTACTTGTTCGCAACAGACAACTTCCCAGTAGTGAGGAGAAGTTGATGAAAAAATTATTCTTTGTTATGTAGGCCCATACATAATTGACACTGTAAACAATAACAATACAGTGGTGATCAAATACCAGGATGGAAAGTTTAAAGGAACCTACAATATTAAACAGCTTCGCCCTTATAAATCAAGTAATAAATAAAAGTCGGTTCATTCTAAAATAAAATAACAAATGAACCTTATAACCAGGATTGGGAAGGTGAGAATTAAAAGAAAACAAAAATATTGTATTAATGTTATTACGTTTTTTAGCCATGAAGTTAGGCACACTTGTTAAACCATATTTGTTATGTTCATGTAAACCCAGTTGGTTTAAATAATTTTATTTTAATTAATGACTGTATAAGCTACTATTGTTAGTGGTAATGCTAAACCATATTTCTTATGTTCATGTAAAACCAGTTGGTTTAAAGAACGTTATTATATATAATTAGTGAGTTCATAAGGTATTATCAGTTTTAATGTTAGACTATGGTGTTCTGTTAAGAAATTAATTATTTCAAAATCTCTTATCAAGTTATGTCAGAGATTATGAAATAAGGGAAGGTATTATGTACTGCTGTAAAAATGGACAACAGTACATAAAAATAAAATAGTTATTTCAGAAAAATCATAGGGATAAATTTAGTAATATTTTGGATAGACAGTAAAATTATAAACAAAATCTAATTAATTATTAATGATAAACATAGAAATAATCTAAGGTATTGGAAATGTATGAAACAGCACAGAGTGAAGAAAATGTATGTTATACTATTAATGACAATTATTATAATAAATTAAAATTATTGAAAATTTAGTCGACTTCACGTTGTTCACTCAACCACAGAAGGACATCCAAGTTATTATGGAAAGTCGGTTAAAAGGGAAGGCAGAGGATAGAGCCAGATGACAGTACAAGGAGCGGTATAAACAAATTAACTATCAAATAGGAGACTTAGTACTTGTTCGCAACAGACAACTTCCCAGTAGTGAGGAGAAGTTGATGAAAAAATTATTCTTTGTTATGTAGGCCCATACATAATTGACACTGTAAACAATACCAATATAGTGGTGATCAAATACCAGGATGGAAAGGTTAAAGGAACCTACAATATTAATCAGTTTCGCCCTTAGCAATCAAGTAATAAATAAAAGAGGGTTCATTCTAAAATAAAATAACAAATGAACCTTATAACCAGGACTGGGAAAGTGAGAATTAAAAGAAAACAAAAATATTGTATTCATGTTATTACGTTTTTTAGCCATGAAGTTAGGCACACTTGTTAAACCATATTTGTTATGTTCATGTAAACCCAGTTGGTTTAAATAATTTTATTTTAATTAATGACTGTATAAGCTACTATTATTAGTGGTAATGCTAAACCATATTTCTTATGTTCATGTAAAACCGGTTGGTTTAAAAAACGTTATTATATATATTTATTGAGTTCCTAAGGTATTATCAGTGTTAATGTTAGACTATGGTGTTCTGATAAGAAGTTAGTTATTTCAAAGTCTCTTATCAAGTTATGTCAGAGATTATGAAATAAGGGAAGGTATTATGTACTGCTGTAAAAATGGCAACAGTACATAAAAATAAAATAGTTATTTCAGAAAAATCATAGGGATAAATTTAGTAATATTTTGGATAGATAGTAAAATTATAAACAAAATCTAATTAATTATTAATGATAAACATAGAGATAATTTAAGGTATTGGAAATTTATGAAACAGCACAGAGTGAAGAAAATGTATACTATTAATGACAATTATTATAATAAAATAAAATTATTGAAAATTTAGTCGACTTCACGTTGTTCACTCAACCACAGAAGGACATCCAAGTTATTATGGAAAGTCGTTAAAAATTAAGGCAGAAGAAAGAGCCAGATGACAGTACAAGGAGCTGTATAAACAAATTAACTATCGAATAGGAGACTTAGTACTTGTTCGCAACAGACAACTTCCCAGTAGTGATGAGAAGTTGATGAAAAAATTATTCTTTGTTATGTAGGCCCATAAATAATTGACACTCTAAACAATAACAATACAGTGGTGATCAAATACCAGGATGGAAAGGTTAAAGGAACCTACAATATTAATCAGCTTCGCCCTTATAAATCAAGTAATAAATAAAAGAGTGTTCATTCTAAAATAAAATAACAAATGAACCTTATAACCAGGATGGGGAAGGTGAGAATTAAAAGAAAACAAAAATATTGTATTCATGTTATTACGTTTTTTAGCCATGAAGTTAGGCACACTTGTTAAACCATATTTGTTATGTTCATGTAAACCCAGTTGGTTTAAATAATTTTATTTTAATTAATGACTGTATAAGCTACTATTATTAGTGGTAATGCTAAACCATATTTCTTATGTTCATGTAAAACCAGTTGGTTTAAAGAACGTTATTATATATAATTAGTGAGTTCATAAGGTATTATCAGTGTTAATGTTAGACTATGGTGTTCTGATAAGAAGTTAGTTATTTCAAAGTCTCTTATCAAGTTATGTCAGAGATTATGAAATAAGGGAAGGTATTATGTACTGCTGTAAAAATGGCAACAGTACATAAAAATAAAATAGTTATTTCAGAAAAATCATAGGGATAAATTTAGTAATATTTTGGATAGATAGTAAAATTATAAACAAAATCTAATTAATTATTAATGATAAACATAGAGATAATCTAAGGTATTGGAAATGTATGAAACAGCACAGAGTGAAGAACATGTATGTTATACTATTAATGACAATTATTATAATAAAATAAAATTATTGAAAATTTAGTCGACTTCACGTTGTTCACTCAACCACATAAGGACATCCAAGTTATTATGGAAAGTCGGTTAAAAGTGAAGGCAGAGGAAAGAGCCAAATGACAGTACAAGGAGCGGTATAAAGAAATTAACTATCAAATAGGAGACTTAGTACTTGTTCGCAACAGACAACTTCCCAGTAGTGATGAGAAGTTGATGAAAAAATTATTCTTTATTATGTAGGCCCATAAATAATTGACACTGTAAACAATAACAATACAGTGGTGATCAAATACCAGGATGGAAAGGTTAAAGGAACCTACAATATTAATCAGCTTCGCCCTAATAAATCAAGTAATAAGTAAAAGAGGGTTCATTCTAAAATAAAATAACAAATGAACCTTATAACCAGGACTGGGAAAGTGAGAATTAAAAGAAAACAAAAATATTGTATTCATGTTATTACGTTTTTTAGCCATGAAGTTAGGCACACTTCTTAAACCATATTTGTTATGTTCATGTAAACCCAGTTGGTTTAAATAATTTTATTTTATTAATGACTGTATAAGCTACTATTATTAGTGGTAATGCTAAACCATATTTCTTATGTCCATGTAAAACCGGTTGGTTTAATAAACGTTATTATATATAATTTGTGAGTTCATAAGATATTATCAGTGTTAATGTTAGACTATGGTGTTCTGATAAGAAGTTAGTTATTTCAAAATCTCTTATCAAGTTATGTCAGAGATTATGAAATAAGGGAAGGTATTATGTACTGCTGTAAAAATGGACAACAGTACATAAAAATAAAATAGTTATTTCAGAAAAATCATAGGGATAAATTTAGTAATATTTTGGATAGATAGTAAAATTATAAACAAAATCTAATTAATTATTAATGATAAACATAGAGATAATCTAAGGTATTGGAAATGTATGAAACAGCACAGAGTGAAGAAAATGTATACTATTAATGACAATTATTATAATAAAATAAAATTATTGAAAATTTAGTCGACTTCACGTTGTTCACTCAACCACAGAAGGACATCCAAGTTATTATGGAAAGTCGTTAAAAATTAATGCGGAGGAAAGAGCCAGATGACAGTACAAGGAGCTGTATAAACAAATTAACTATCGAATAGGAGACTTAGTACTTGTTCGCAACAGACAACTTCCCAGTAGTGAGGAGAAGTTGATGAAAAAATTATTCTTTGTTATGTAGGCCCATACATAATTGACACTGTAAACAATAACAATACAGTGGTGATCAAATACCAGGATGGAAAGTTTAAAGGAACCTACAATATTAAACAGCTTCGCCCTTATAAATCAAGTAATAAATAAAAGTCGGTTCATTCTAAAATAAAATAACAAATGAACCTTATAACCAGGATTGGGAAGGTGAGAATTAAAAGAAAACAAAAATATTGTATTAATGTTATTACGTTTTTTAGCCATGAAGTTAGGCACACTTGTTAAACCATATTTGTTATGTTCATGTAAACCCAGTTGGTTTAAATAATTTTATTTTAATTAATGACTGTATAAGCTACTATTGTTAGTGGTAATGCTAAACCATATTTCTTATGTTCATGTAAAACCAGTTGGTTTAAAGAACGTTATTATATATAATTAGTGAGTTCATAAGGTATTATCAGTGTTAATGTTAGACTATGGTGTTCTGTTAAGAAATTAATTATTTCAAAATCTCTTATCAAGTTATGTCAGAGATTATGAAATAAGGGAAGGTATTATGTACTGCTGTAAAAATGGCAACAGTACATAAAAATAAAATAGTTATTTCAGAAAAATCATAGGGATAAATTTAGTAATATTTTGGATAGACAGTAAAATTATAAACAAAATCTAATTAATTATTAATGATAAACATAGGAATAATCTAAGGTATTGGAAATGTATGAAACAGCACAGAGTGAAGAAAATGTATGTTATACTATTAATGACAATTATTATAATAAATTAAAATTATTGAAAATTTAGTCGACTTCACGTTGTTCACTCAACCACAGAAGGACATCCAAGTTATTATGGAAAGTCGGTTAAAAGGGAAGGCAGAGGATAGAGCCAGATGACAGTACAAGGAGCGGTATAAACAAATTAACTATCAAATAGGAGACTTAGTACTTGTTCGCAACAGACAACTTCCCAGTAGTGAGGAGAAGTTGATGAAAAAATTATTCTTTGTTATGTAGGCCCATACATAATTGACACTGTAAACAATAACAATATAGTGGTGATCAAATACCAGGATGGAAAGGTTAAAGGAACCTACAATATTAATCAGCTTCGCCCTTATCAATCAAGTAATAAATAAAAGAGGGTTCATTCTAAAATAAAATAACAAATGAACCTTATAACCAGGACTGGGAAAGTGAGAATTAAAAGAAAACAAAAATATTGTATTCATGTTATTACGTTTTTTAGCCATGAAGTTAGGCACACTTGTTAAACCATATTTGTTATGTTCATGTAAACCCAGTTGGTTTAAATAATTTTATTTTAATTAATGACTGTATAAGCTACTATTATTAGTGGTAATGCTAAACCATATTTCTTATGTTCATGTAAAACCGGTTGGTTTAAAGAACGTTATTATATATAATTAGTGAGTTCATAAGGTATTATCAGTGTTAATGTTAGACTATGGTGTTCTGATAAGAAGTTAGTTATTTCAAAGTCTCTTATCAAGTTATGTCAGAGATTATGAAATAAGGGAAGGTATTATGTACTGCTGTAAAAATGGCAACAGTACATAAAAATAAAATAGTTATTTCAGAAAAATCATAGGGATAAATTTAGTAATATTTTGGATAGATAGTAAAATTATAAACAAAATCTAATTAATTATTAATGATAAACATAGAGATAATTTAAGGTATTGGAAATTTATGAAACAGCACAGAGTGAAGAAAATGTATACTATTAATGACAATTATTATAATAAAATAAAATTATTGAAAATTTAGTCGACTTCACGTTGTTCACTCAACCACAGAAGGACATCCAAGTTATTATGGAAAGTCGTTAAAAATTAAGGCAGAAGAAAGAGCCAGATGACAGTACAAGGAGCTGTATAAACAAATTAACTATCGAATAGGAGACTTAGTACTTGTTCGCAACAGACAACTTCCCAGTAGTGATGAGAAGTTGATGAAAAAATTATTCTTTGTTATGTAGGCCCATAAATAATTGGCACTCTAAACAATAACAATACAGTGGTGATCAAATACCAGGATGGAAAGGTTAAAGGAACCTACAATATTAATCAGCTTCGCCCTTATAAATCAAGTAATAAATAAAAGAGTGTTCATTCTAAAATAAAATAACAAATGAACCTTATAACCAGGATGGGGAAGGTGAGAATTAAAAGAAAACAAAAATATAGTATTCATGTTATTACGTTTTTTAGCCATGAAGTTAGGCACACTTGTTAAACCATATTTGTTATGTTCATGTAAACCCAGTTGGTTTAAATAATTTTATTTTAATTAATGACTGTATAAGCTACTATTATTAGTGGTAATGCTAAACCATATTTCTTATGTTCATGTAAAACCAGTTGGTTTAAAGAACGTTATTATATATAATTAGTGAGTTCATAAGGTATTATCAGTGTTAATGTTAGAATTGGTATTCTGATAAGAAGTTAGTTATTTCAAAATCTCTTATCAAGTTATGTCAGAGATTATGAAATAAGGGAAGGTATTATGTACTGCTGTAAAAATGGCAATAATACATAAAAATAAAATAGTTATTTCAGAAAAATCATAGGGATAAATTTAGTAATATTTTGGATAGATAGTAAAATTATAAACAAAATCTAATTAATTATTAATGATAAACATAGAGATAATCTAAGGTATTGGAAATGTATGAAACAGCACAGAGTGAAGAAAATGTATGTTATATTATTAATGACAATTATTATAATAAAATAAAATTATTGAACATTTAGTCGACCTCACGTTGTTCACTCAATCACAGAAGGACATCCAAGTTATTATGGAAAGTCGGTTAAAAGTGAAGGCAGAGGAAAGAGCCAAATGACAGTACAAGGAGCGGTATAAACAAATTAACTATCAAATAGGAGACTTAGTACTTGTTCGCAACAAACAACTTCCCAGTAGTGAGAAGAAGTTGATGAAAAAATTATTCTTTGTTATGTAGGCCCATACATAATTGACACTGTAAACAATAACAATACAGTGGTGATCAAATACCAGGATGGAAAGGTTAAAGGAACCTACAATATTAATCAGCTTCGCCCTAATAAATCAAGTAATAAGTAAAAGAGGTTTCATTCTAAAATAAAATAACAAATGAACCTTATAACCAGGACTGGGAAAGTGAGAATTGAAAGAAAACAAAAATATTGTATTCATGTTATTACGTTTTTTAGCCATGAAGTTAGGCACACTTCTTAAACCATATTTGTTATGTTCATGTAAACCCAGTTGGTTTAAATAATTTTATTTTAATTAATGACTGTATAAGCTACTATTATTAGTGGTAATGCTAAACCATATTTCTTATGTTCATGTAAAACCGGTTGGTTTAAAGAACGTTATTATATATAATTAGTGAGTTCATAAGGTATTATCAGTGTTAATGTTAGACTATGGTGTTCTGATAAGAAGTTAGTTATTTCAAAGTCTCTTATCAAGTTATGTCAGAGATTATGAAATAAGGGAAGGTATTATGTACTGCTGTAAAAATGGCAACAGTACATAAAAATAAAATAGTTATTTCAGAAAAATCATAGGGATAAATTTAGTAATATTTTGGATAGATAGTAAAATTATAAACAAAATCTAATTAATTATTAATGATAAACATAGAGATAATCTAAGGTATTGGAAATGTATGAAACAGCACAGAGTGAAGAACATGTATGTTATACTATTAATGACAATTATTATAATAAAATAAAATTATTGAACATTTAGTCGACCTCACGTTGTTCACTCAACCACAGAAGGACATCCAAGTTATTATGGAAAGTCGGTTAAAAGTGAAGGCAGAGGAAAGAGCCAAATGACAGTACAAGGAGCGGTATAAACAAATTAACTATCAAATAGGAGACTTAGTACTTGTTCCCAACAAACAACTTCCCAGTAGTGAGAAGAAGTTGATGAAAAAATTATTCTTTGTTATGTAGGCCCATACATAATTGACACTCTAAACAATAACAATACAGTGGTGATCAAATACCAGGATGGAAAGGTTAAAGGAACCTACAATATTAATCAGCTTCGCCCTAATAAATCAAGTAATAAGTAAAAGAGGTTTCATTCTAAAATAAAATAACAAATGAACCTTATAACCAGGACTGGGAAAGTGAGAATTAAAAGAAAACAAAAATATTGTATTCATGTTATTACGTTTTTTAGCCATGAAGTTAGGCACAATTCTTAAACCATATTTGTTATGTTCATGTAAACCCAGTTGGTTTAAATAATTTTATTTTAATTAATGACTGTATAAGCTACTATTATTAGTGGTAATGCTAAACCATATTTCTTATGTTCATGTAAAACCGGTTGGTTTAAAGAACGTTATTATATATAATTAGTGAGTTCATAAGGTATTATCAGTGTTAATGTTAGACTATGGTGTTCTGATAAGAAGTTAGTTATTTCAAAGTCTCTTATCAAGTTATGTCAGAGATTATGAAATAAGGGAAGGTATTATGTACTGCTGTAAAAATGGCAACAGTACATAAAAATAAAATAGTTATTTCAGAAAAATCATAGGGATAAATTTAGTAATATTTTGGATAGATAGTAAAATTATAAACAAAATCTAATTAATTATTAATGATAAACATAGAGATAATCTAAGGTATTGGAAATGTATGAAACAGCACAGAGTGAAGAACATGTATGTTATACTATTAATGACAATTATTATAATAAAATAAAATTATTGAAAATTTAGTCGACTTCACGTTGTTCACTCAACCACATAAGGACATCCAAGTTATTATGGAAAGTCGGTTAAAAGTGAAGGCAGAGGAAAGAGCCAAATGACAGTACAAGGAGCGGTATAAAGAAATTAATTATCAAATAGGAGACTTAGTACTTGTTCGCAACAGACAACTTCCCAGTAGTGATGAGAAGTTGATGAAAAAATTATTCTTTATTATGTAGGCCCATAAATAATTGACACTGTAAACAATAACAATACAGTGGTGATCAAATACCAGGATGGAAAGGTTAAAGGAACCTACAATATTAATCAGCTTCGCCCTAATAAATCAAGTAATAAGTAAAAGAGGTTTCATTCTAAAATAAAATAACAAATGAACCTTATAACCAGGACTGGGAAAGTGAGAATTAAAAGAAAACAAAAATATTGTATTCATGTTATTACGTTTTTTAGCCATGAAGTTAGGCACACTTCTTAAACCATATTTGTTATGTTCATGTAAACCCAGTTGGTTTAAATAATTTTATTTTAATTAATGACTGTATAAGCTACTATTATTAGTGGTAATGCTAAACCATATTTCTTATGTTCATGTAAAACCAGTTGGTTTAAAGAACGTTATTATATATAATTAGTGAGTTCATAAGGTATTATCAGTGTTAATGTTAGAATTGGTATTCTGATAAGAAGTTAGTTATTTCAAAATCTCTTATCAAGTTATGTCAGAGATTATGAAATAAGGGAAGGTATTATGTACTGCTGTAAAAATGGCAAAAGTACATAAAAATAAAATAGTTATTTCAGAAAAATCATAGGGATAAATTTAGTAATATTTTGGATAGATAGTAAAATTATAAACAAAATCTAATTAATTATTAATGATAAACATAGAGATAATCTAAGGTATTGGAAATGTATGAAACAGCACAGAGTGAAGAACATGTATGTTATACTATTAATGACAATTATTATAATAAAATAAAATTATTGAAAATTTAGTCGACTTCACGTTGTTCACTCAACCACATAAGGACATCCAAGTTATTATGGAAAGTCGGTTAAAAGTGAAGGCAGAGGAAAGAGCCAAATGACAGTACAAGGAGCGGTATAAAGAAATTAACTATCAAATAGGAGACTTAGTACTTGTTCGCAACAAACAACTTCCCAGTAGTGAGAAGAAGTTGATGAAAAAATTATTCTTTGTTATGTAGGCCCATACATAATTGACACTGTAAACAATAACAATACAGTGGTGATCAAATACCAGGATGGAAAGGTTAAAGGAACCTACAATATTAATCAGCTTCGCCCTAATAAATCAAGTAATAAGTAAAAGCGGTTTCATTCTAAAATAAAATAACAAAAGAACCTGATAACCAGAATGGGGGAGGTGAGAATTAAAAGAAAACAAAAATATTGTATCATGTTATTACGTTTTTTAGTCATGAAGTTAGGCACACTTCTTAAACCATATTTGTTATGTTCATGTAAACACAGTTGGTTTAAATAATTTTATTTTAATTAATGACTGTATAAGCTACTATTATTAGTGGTAATGCTAAACCATATTTCTTATGTTCATGTAAAACCAGTTGGTTTAAAGAACGTTATTATATATAATTAGTGAGTTCATAAAGTATTATCAGTGTTAATGTTAGACTATGGTGTTCTGTTAAGAAATTAATTATTTCAAAATCTCTTATCAAGTTACGTCAGAGATTATGCAATAAGGGAAGGTTTTATGTACTGCTGTAAAAATGGACAACAGTACATAAAAATAAAATAGTTATTTCAGAAAAATCATAGGGATAAATTTAGTAATATTTTGGATAGATAGTAAAATTATAAACAAAATCTAATTAATTATTAATGATAAACATAGAGATAATCTAAGGTATTGGAAATGTATGAAACAGCACAGAGTGAAGAAAATGTATGTTATATTATTAATGACAATTATTATAATAAAATAAAATTATTGAACATTTAGTCGACCTCACGTTGTTCACTCAACCACAGAAGGACATCCAAGTTATTATGGAAAGTCGGTTAAAAGTGAAGGCAGAGGAAAGAGCCAAATGACAGTACAAGGAGCGGTATAAACAAATTAACTATCAAATAGGAGACTTAGTACTTGTTCGCAACAAACAACTTCCCAGTAGTGAGAAGAAGTTGATGAAAAAATTATTCTTTGTTATGTAGGCCCATACATAATTGACACTGTAAACAATAACAATACAGTGGTGATCAAATACCAGGATGGAAAGGTTAAAGGAACCTACAATATTAATCAGCTTCGCCCTAATAAATCAAGTAATAAGTAAAAGAGGTATCATTCTAAAATAAAATAACAAATTAACCTGATAACCAGAATGGGGAAGGTGAGAATTAAAAGAAAACGAAAATATTGTATCCATGTTATTACGTTTTTTAGCTATGAAATTAGGCACACTTCTTAAACCATATTTGTTATGTTCATGTAAACACAGTTGGTTTAAATAATTTTATTTTAATTAATGACTGTATAAGCTACTATTGTTAGTGGTAATGCTAAACCATATTTCTTATGTTCATGTAAAACCAGTTGGTTTAAAGAACGTTATTATATATAATTAGTGAGTTCATAAGGTATTATCAGTGTTAATGTTAGACTATGGTGTTCTGTTAAGAAATTAATTATTTCAAAATCTCTTATCAAGTTACGTCAGAGATTATGCAATAAGGGAAGATATTATGTACTGCTGTAAAAATGGACAACAGTACATAAAAATAAAATAGTTATTTCAGAAAAATCATAGGGATAAATTTAGTAATATTTTGGATAGATAGTAAAATTATAAACAAAATCTAATTAATTATTAATGATAAACATAGAGATAATCTAAGGTATTGGAAATTTATGAAACAGCACAGTGTGAAGAAAATGTATACTATTAATGACAATTATTATAATAAAATAAAATTATTGAAAATTTAGTCGACTTCACGTTGTTCACTCAACCACAGAAGGACATCCAAGTTATTATGGAAAGTCGGTTAAAAGTGAAGGCAGAGGAAAGAGCCAGATGACAGTACAAGGAGGGGTATAAACAAATTAACTATCAAATAGGAGACTTAGTACTTGTTGGCAACAGACAACTTCCCAGTAGTGAGGAGAAGTTGATGAAAAAATTATTCTTTGTTATGTAGGCCCATACATAATTGACACTGTAAACAATAAAAATACAGTGGTGATCAAATACCAGGATGGAAAGGTTAAAGGAACCTACAATATTAATCAGCTTCGCCCTTATAAATCAAGTAATAAGTAAAAGTGGGTTCATTCTGAAATAAAATAACAAATGAACCTTATAACCAGGATGGGGAAGGTGAGAATT
The DNA here is from genome assembly GCA_034769895.1 of Magicicada septendecula. Classification (NCBI taxonomy): domain Eukaryota; kingdom Metazoa; phylum Arthropoda; class Insecta; order Hemiptera; family Cicadidae; genus Magicicada; species Magicicada septendecula. Next base: position 256,951,712 of record CM068372.1, read on the forward strand.
AAAAGAAAACAAAAATATTGTATTCATGTTATTACGTTTTTTAGCCATGAAGTTAGGCACACTTGTTAAAACATATTTATTTTGTTCATGTAAACCCAGTTGGTTTAAATAATTTTATTTTAATTAATGACTGTATAAGCTACTATTATTAGTGGTAATGCTAAACCATATTTCTTATGTTCATGTAAAACCAGTTGGTTTAAAGAACGGTATTATATATAATTAGTGAGTTCATAAGGTATTATCAGTGTTAATGTTAGATTATAGTGTTCTGATAAGAAGTTAGTTATTTCAAAATCTCTTATCAAGTTATGTCAGTGATTATGAAATAAGGGAAGGTATTATGTACTGCTGTAAAAATGGACAACAGTACATAAAAATAAAATAGTTATTTCAGAAAAATCATAGGGATAAATTTAGTAATATTTTGGATAGATAGTAAAATTATAAACAAAATCTAATTAATTATTAATGATAAACATAGAGATAATCTAAGGTATTTTAAATTTATGAAACAGCACAGAGTGAAGAAAATGTATACTATTATTGACAATTATTATAATAAAATAAAATTATTGAAAATTTAGTCGACTTCACGTTGTTCACTCAACCACAGAAGGACATCCAAGTTATTATGGAAAGTCGTTAAAAATTAAGGCAGAGGAAAGAGCCAGATGACAGTACAAGGAGCTGTATAAAAAAATTAACTATCGAATAGGAGACTTAGTACTTGTTCGCAACAGACAACTTCCCAGTAGTGATGAGAAGTTGATGAAAAAATTATTCTTTATTATGTAGGCCCATAAATAATTGACACTCTAAACAATAACAATACAGTGGTGATCAAATACCAGGATGGAAAGGTTAAAGGAACCTACAATATTAATCAGCTTCGCCCTTATAAATCAAGTAAAAATAAAAGAGGGTTCATTCTAAAATAAAATAACAAATGAACCTTATAACCAGGATGGGGAAGGTGAGAATTAAAGAAAACAAAAATATTGTAATCATGTTATTACGTTTTTTAGCCATGAAGTTAGGCACACTTGTTAAACCATATTTGTTATGTTCATGTAAACCCAGTTGGTTTAAATAATTTTATTTTAAATAATGACTGTATAAGCTACTATTATTAGTGGTAATGCTAAACCATATTTCTTATGTTCATGTAAAACCAGTTGGTTTAAAGAACGTTATTATATATAATTAGTGAGTTCATAAGGTATTATCAGCGTTAATGTTAGAAGTGGTGTTCTGATAAGAAGTTAGTTATTTCAAAATCTCTTATCAAGTTATGTCAGAGATTATGAAATAAGGGAAGGTATTATGTACTGCTGTAAAAATGGCAACAGTACATAAAAATAAAATAGTTATTTCAGAAAAATCATACGGATAAATTTAGTAATATTTTGGATAGATAGTAAAATTATAAACAAAATCTAATTAATTATTAATTATAAACATAGAGATAATCTAAGGTATTGGAAATGTATGAAACAGCACAGAGTGAAGAACATGTATGTTATACTATTAATGACAATTATTATAATAAAATAAAATTATTGAAAATTTAGTCGACTTCACGTTGTTCACTCAACCACAGAAGGACATCCAAGTTATTATGCAAAGTCGGTTAAAAGTGAAGGGAGAGGAAAGAGCGAGATGACAGTACAAGGAGCGGTATAAACAAATTAACTATCAAATAGGAGACTTAGTACTTGTTCGCAACAGACAACTTCCCAGTAGTGAGGAGAAGTTGATGAAAAAATTATTCTTTGTTATGTAGGCCCATTCATAATTGACACTGTAAACAATAACAATACAGTGGTGATCAAATACCAGGATGGAAAGGTTAAAGGAACCTACAATATTAATCAGCTTCGCCCTTATAAATCAAGTAATGAGTAAAAGTGGGTTCATTCTAAAATAAAATAACAAATGAACCTTATAACCAGGATCGGGAAGGTGAGAATTAAAAGAAAACAAAAATATTGTATTCATGTTATTACGTTTTTTAGCCATGAAGTTAGGCACACTTGTTAAACCATATTTGTTATGTTCATGTAAACCCAGTTGGTTTAAATAATTTTATTTTAATTAATGACTGTATAAGCTACTATTATTAGTGGTAATGCTAAACCATATTTCTTATGTCCATGTAAAACCGGTTGGTTTAAAAAACGTTATTATATATAATTTGTGAGTTCATAAGATATTATCAGTGTTAATGTTAGACTAAGGTGTTCTGATAAGAAGTTAGTTATTTCAAAATCTCTTATCAAGTTATGTCAGAGATTATGAAATAAGGGAAGGTATTATGTACTGCTGAAAAATGGACACCAGTACATAAAAATAAAATAGTTATTTCAGAAAAATCATAGGGATAAATTTAGTAATATTTTGGATAGATAGTAAAATTATAAACAAAATCTAATTAATTATTAATGATAAACATAGAGATAATCTAAGGTATTGGAAATGTATGAAACAGCACAGAGTGAAGAAAATGTATACTATTAATGACAATTATTATAATAAAATAAAATTATTGAACATTTAGTCGACTTCACGTTGTTCACTCAACCACAGAAGGACATCCAAGTTATTATGGAAAGTCGTTAAAAATTAATGCGGAGGAAAGAGCCAGATGACAGTACAAGGAGCTGTATAAACAAATTAACTATCGAATAGGAGACTTAGTACTTGTTCACAACAGACAACTTCCCAGTAGTGAGGAGAAGTTGATGAAAAAATTATTCTTTGTTATGTAGGCCCATACATAATTGACACTGTAAACAATAACAATACAGTGGTGATCAAATACCAGGATGGAAAGGTTAAAGGAACCTACAATATTAATCAGCTTCGCCCTTATAAATCAAGTAAAAATAAAAGAGGGTTCATTCTAAAATAAAATAACAAATGAACCTTATAACCAGGATGGGGAAGGTGAGAATTAAAAGAAAACAAAAATATTGTAATCATGTTATTACGTTTTTTAGCCATGAAGTTAGGCACACTTGTTAAACCATATTTGTTATGTTCATGTAAACCCAGTTGGTTTAAATAATTTTATTTTAATTAATGACTGTATAAGCTACTATTGTTAGTGGTAATGCTAAACCATATTTCTTATGTTCATGTAAAACCAGTTGGTTTAAAGAACGTTATTATATATAATTAGTGAGTTCATAAGGTATTATCAGTGTTAATGTTAGACTATGGTGTTCTGTTAAGAAATTAATTATTTCAAAATCTCTTATCAAGTTATGTCAGAGATTATGAAATAAGGGAAGGTATTATGTACTTCTGTAAAAATGGCAACAGTACATAAAAATAAAATAGTTATTTCAGAAAAATCATAGGGATAAATTTAGTAATATTTTGGATAGACAGTAAAATTATAAACAAAATCTAATTAATTATTAATGATAAACATAGAAATAATCTAAGGTATTGGAAATGTATGAAACAGCACAGAGTGAAGAAAATGTATGTTATACTATTAATGACAATTATTATAATAAATTAAAATTATTGAAAATTTAGTCGACTTCACGTTGTTCACTCAACCACAGAAGGACATCCAAGTTATTATGGAAAGTCGGTTAAAAGGGAAGGCAGAGGATAGAGCCAGATGACAGTACAAGGAGCGGTATAAACAAATTAACTATCAAATAGGAGACTTAGTACTTGTTCGCAACAGACAACTTCCCAGTAGTGAGGAGAAGTTGATGAAAAAATTATTCTTTGTTATGTAGGCCCATACATAATTGACACTGTAAACAATAACAATATAGTGGTGATCAAATACCAGGATGGAAAGGTTAAAGGAACCTACAATATTAATCAGCTTCGCCCTTATCAATCAAGTAATAAATAAAAGAGGGTTCATTCTAAAATAAAATAACAAATGAACCTTATAACCAGGACGGGGAAAGTGAGAATTAAAAGAAAACAAAAATATTGTATTCATGTTATTACGTTTTTTAGCCATGAAGTTAGGCACACTTGTTAAACCATATTTGTTATGTTCATGTTGGTTTAAATAATTTTATTTTAATTAATGACTGTATAAGCTACTATTATTAGTGGTAATGCTAAACCATATTTCTTATGTTCATGTAAAACCGGTTGGTTTAAAGAACGTTATTATATATAATTAGTGAGTTCATAAGGTATTATCAGTGTTAATGTTAGACTATGGTGTTCTGATATGAAGTTAGTTATTTCAAAGTCTCTTATCAAGTTATGTCAGAGATTATGAAATAAGGGAAGGTATTATGTACTGCTGTAAAAATGGACAACAGTACATAAAAATAAAATAGTTATTTCAGAAAAATCATAGGGATAAATTTAGTAATATTTTGGATAGACAGTAAAATTATAAACAAAATCTAATTAATTATTAATGATAAACATAGAAATAATCTAAGGTATTGGAAATGTATGAAACAGCACAGAGTGAAGAAAATGTATGTTATACTATTAATGACAATTATTATAATAAAATAAAATTATTGAAAATTTAGTCGACTTCACGTTGTTCACTCAACCACAGAAGGACATCCAAGTTATTATGGAAATTCGGTTAAAAGGGAAGGCAGAGGAAAGAGCCAGATGACAGTACAAGGAGCTGTATAAACAAATTAACTATCAAATAGGAGACTTAGTACTTGTTCTCAACAGACAACTTCCCAGTAGTGAGGATAAGTTGATGAAAAAATTATTCTTTGTTATGTAGGCCCATACATAATTGACACTGTAAACAATAACAATACAGTGGTGATCAAATACCAGGATGGAAAGGTTAAAGGAACCTACAATATTAATCAGCTTCGCCCTTATAAATCAAGTAATAAGTAAAAGTGGGTTCATTCTAAAATAAAATAACAAATGAACCTTATAACCAGGATGGGGAAGGTGAGAATTAAAAGAAAACAAAAATATTGTATTCATGTTATTACGTTTTTTAGCCATGAAGTTAGGCACATTTGTTAAACCATATTTGTTATGTTCATGTAAACCCAGTTGGTTTAAATAATTTTATTTTAATTAATGACTGTATAAGCTACTATTATTAGTGGTAATGCTAAACCATATTTCTTATGTCCATGTAAAACCGGTTGGTTTAAAAAACGTTTTTATATATAATTTGTGAGTTCATAAGATATTATCAGTGTTAATGTTAGACTATGGTGTTCTGATAAGAAGTTAGTTATTTCAAAATCTCTTATCAAGTTATGTCAGAGATTATGCAATAAGGGAAGATATTATGTACTGCTGTAAAAATGGACAACAGTACATAAAAATAAAATAGTTATTTCAGAAAAATCATAGGGATAAATTTAGTAATATTTTGGATAGATAGTAAAATTATAAATAAAATCTAATTAATTATTAATGATAAACATAGAGATAATCTAAGGTATTGGAAATTTATGAAACAGCACAGTGTGAAGAAAATGTATACTATTAATGACAATTATTATAATAAAATAAAATTATTGAAAATTTAGTCGACTTCACTTTGTTCACTCAACCACAGAAGGACATCCAAGTTATTATGGAAAGTCGGTTAAAAGTGAAGGCAGAGGAAAGAGCCAGATGACAGTACAAGGAGGGGTATAAACAAATTAACTATCAAATAGGAGACTTAGTACTTGTTGGCAACAGACAACTTCCCTGTAGTGAGGAGAAGTTGATGAAAAAATTATTCTTTGTTATGTAGGCCCATACATAATTGACACTGTAAACAATAACAATACAGTGGTGATCAAATACCAGGATGGAAAGGTTAAAGGAACCTACAATATTAATCAGCTTCGCCCTTATAAATCAAGTAATAAGTAAAAGTGTGTTCATTCTGAAATAAAATAACAAATGAACCTTATAACCAGGATGGGGAAGGTGAGAATTAAAAGAAAACAAAAATATTGTATTCATGTTATTACGTTTTTTAGCCATGAAGTTAGGCACACTTGTTAAAACATATTTATTTTGTTCATGTAAACCCAGTTGGTTTAAATAATTTTATTTTAATTAATGACTGTATAAGCTACTATTATTAGTGGTAATGCTAAACCATATTTCTTATGTTCATGTAAAACCAGTTGGTTTAAAGAACGTTATTATATATAATTAGTGAGTTCATAAGGTATTATCAGTGTTAATGTTAGATTATGGTGTTCTGATAAGAAGTTAGTTATTTCAAAATCTCTTATCAAGTTATGTCAGAGATTATGAAATAAGGGAAGGTATTATGTACTGCTGTAAAAATGGACAACAGTACATAAAAATAAAATAGTTATTTCAGAAAAATCATAGGGATAAATTTAGTAATATTTTGGATAGATAGTAAAATTATAAACAAAATCTAATTAATTATTAATGATAAACATAGAGATAATCTAAGGTATTGGAAATTTATGAAACAGCACAGAGTGAAGAAAATGTATACTATTAATGACAATTATTATAATAAAATAAAATTATTGAAAATTTAGTCGACTTCACGTTGTTCACTCAACCACAGAAGGACATCCAAGTTATTATGGAAAGTCGTTAAAAATTAAGGCAGAGGAAAGAGCCAGATGACAGTACAAGGAGCTGTATAAACAAATTAACTATAGAATAGGAGACTTAGTACTTGTTCGCAACAGACAACTTCCCAGTAGTGAGGAGAAGTTGATGAAAAAATTATTCTTTGTTATGTAGGCCCATACATAATTGACACTGTAAACAATAACAATACAGTGGTGATCAAATACCAGGATGGAAAGGTTAAAGGAACCTACAATATTAATCAGCTTCGCCCTTATAAATCAAGTAATAAGTAAAAGTGGGTTCATTCTGAAATAAAATAACAAATGAACCTTATAACCAGGATGGGGAAGGTGAGAATTAAAAGAAAACAAAAATATTGTATTCATGTTATTACGTTTTTTAGCCATGAAGTTAGGCACACTTGTTAAAACATATTTATTTTGTTCATGTAAACCCAGTTGGTTTAAATAATTTTATTTTAATTAATGACTGTATAAGCTACTATTATTAGTGGTAATGCTAAACCATATTTCTTATGTTCATGTAAAACCAGTTGGTTTAAAGAACGTTATTATATATAATTAGTGAGTTCATAAGGTATTATCAGTGTTAATGTTAGATTATGGTGTTCTGATAAGAAGTTAGTTATTTCAAAATCTCTTATCAAGTTATGTCAGAGATTATGAAATAAGGGAAGGTATTATGTACTGCTGTAAAAATGGCAAAAGTACATAAAAATAAAATAGTTATTTCAGAAAAATCATAGGGATAAATTTAGTAATATTTTGGATAGATAGTAAAATTATAAACAAAATCTAATTAATTATTAATGATAAACATAGAGATAATCTAAGGTATTGGAAATTTATGAAACAGCACAGAGTGAAGAAAATGTATACTATTATTGACAATTATTATAATAAAATAAAATTATTGAAAATTTAGTCGACTTCACGTTGTTCACTCAACCACAGAAGGACATCCAAGTTATTATGGAAAGTCGTTAAAAATTAAGGCAGAGGAAAGAGCCAGATGACAGTACAAGGAGCTGTATAAACAAATTAACTATCGAATAGGAGACTTAGTACTTGTTCGCAACAGACAACTTCCCAGTAGTGATGAGAAGTTGATGAAAAAATTATTCTTTATTATGTAGGCCCATAAATAATTGACACTCTAAACAATAACAATACAGTGGTGATCAAATACCAGGATGGAAAGGTTAAAGGAACCTACAATATTAATCAGCTTCGCCCTTATAAATCAAGTAAAAATAAAAGAGGGTTCATTCTAAAATAAAATAACAAATGAACCTTATAACCAGGATGGGGAAGGTGAGAATTAAAAGAAAACAAAAATATTGTAATCATGTTATTACGTTTTTTAGCCATGAAGTTAGGCACACTTGTTAAACCATATTTGTTATGTTCATGTAAACCCAGTTGGTTTAAATAATTTTATTTTAAATAATGACTGTATAAGCTACTATTATTAGTGGTAATGCTAAACCATATTTCTTATGTTCATGTAAAACCAGTTGGTTTAAAGAACGTTATTATATATAATTAGTGAGTTCATAAGGTATTATCAGCGTTAATGTTAGAAGTGGTGTTCTGATAAGAAGTTAGTTATTTCAAAATCTCTTATCAAGTTATGTCAGAGATTATGAAATAAGGGAAGGTATTATGTACTGCTGTAAAAATGGCAACAGTACATAAAAATAAAATAGTTATTTCAGAAAAATCATACGGATAAATTTAGTAATATTTTGGATAGATAGTAAAATTATAAACAAAATCTAATTAATTATTAATTATAAACATAGAGATAATCTAAGGTATTGGAAATGTATGAAACAGCACAGAGTGAAGAACATGTATGTTATACTATTAATGACAATTATTATAATAAAATAAAATTATTGAAAATTTAGTCGACTTCACGCTGTTCACTCAACCACAGAAGGACATCCAAGTTATTATGCAAAGTCGGTTAAAAGTGAAGGGAGAGGAAAGAGCCAGATGACAGTACAAGGAGCGGTATAAACAAATTAACTATCAAATAGGAGACTTAGTACTTGTTCGCAACAGACAACTTCCCAGTAGTGAGGAGAAGTTGATGAAAAAATTATTCTTTGTTATGTAGGCCCATACATAATTGACACTGTAAACAATAACAATACAGTGGTGATCAAATACCAGGATGGAAAGGTTAAAGGAACCTACAATATTAATCAGCTTCGCCCTTATAAATCAAGTAATAAGTAAAAGTGGGTTCATTCTAAAATAAAATAACAAATGAACCTTATAACCAGGATCGGGAAGGTGAGAATTAAAAGAAAACAAAAATATTGTATTCATGTTATTACGTTTTTTAGCCATGAAGTTAGGCACACTTGTTAAACCATATTTGTTATGTTCATGTAAACCCAGTTGGTTTAAATAATTTTATTTTAATTAATGACTGTATAAGCTACTATTATTAGTGGTAATGCTAAACCATATTTCTTATGTCCATGTAAAACCGGTTGGTTTAAAAAACGTTATTATATATAATTTGTGAGTTCATAAGATATTATCAGTGTTGATGTTAGACTAAGGTGTTCTGATAAGAAGTTAGTTATTTCAAAATCTCTTATCAAGTTATGTCAGAGATTATGAAATAAGGGAAGGTATTATGTACTGCTGAAAAATGGACACCAGTACATAAAAATAAAATAGTTATTTCAGAAAAATCATAGGGATAAATTTAGTAATATTTTGGATAGATAGTAAAATTATAAACAAAATCTAATTAATTATTAATGATAAACATAGAGATAATCTAAGGTATTGGAAATGTATGAAACAGCACAGAGTGAAGAAAATGTATACTATTAATGACAATTATTATAATAAAATAAAATTATTGAACATTTAGTCGACTTCACGTTGTTCACTCAACCACAGAAGGACATCCAAGTTATTATGGAAAGTCGTTAAAAATTAATGCGGAGGAAAGAGCCAGATGACAGTACAAGGAGCTGTATAAACAAATTAACTATCGAATAGGAGACTTAGTACTTGTTCACAACAGACAACTTCCCAGTAGTGAGGAGAAGTTGATGAAAAAATTATTCTTTGTTATGTAGGCCCATACATAATTGACACTGTAAACAATAACAATACAGTGGTGATCAAATACCAGGATGGAAAGGTTAAAGGAACCTACAATATTAATCAGCTTCGCCCTTATAAATCAAGTAAAAATAAAAGAGGGTTCATTCTAAAATAAAATAACAAATGAACCTTATAACCAGGATGGGGAAGGTGAGAATTAAAAGAAAACAAAAATATTGTAATCATGTTATTACGTTTTTTAGCCATGAAGTTAGGCACACTTGTTAAACCATATTTGTTATGTTCATGTAAACCCAGTTGGTTTAAATAATTTTATTTTAATTAATGACTGTATAAGCTACTATTGTTAGTGGTAATGCTAAACCATATTTCTTATGTTCATGTAAAACCAGTTGGTTTAAAGAACGTTATTATATATAATTAGTGAGTTCATAAGGTATTATCAGTGTTAATGTTAGACTATGGTGTTCTGTTAAGAAATTAATTATTTCAAAATCTCTTATCAAGTTATGTCAGAGATTATGAAATAAGGGAAGGTATTATGTACTTCTGTAAAAATGGCAACAGTACATAAAAATAAAATAGTTATTTCAGAAAAATCATAGGGATAAATTTAGTAATATTTTGGATAGACAGTAAAATTATAAACAAAATCTAATTAATTATTAATGATAAACATAGAAATAATCTAAGGTATTGGAAATGTATGAAACAGCACAGAGTGAAGAAAATGTATGTTATACTATTAATGACAATTATTATAATAAATTAAAATTATTGAAAATTTAGTCGACTTCACGTTGTTCACTCAACCACAGAAGGACATCCAAGTTATTATGGAAAGTCGGTTAAAAGGGAAGGCAGAGGATAGAGCCAGATGACAGTACAAGGAGCGGTATAAACAAATTAACTATCAAATAGGAGACTTAGTACTTGTTCGCAACAGACAACTTCCCAGTAGTGAGGAGAAGTTGATGAAAAAATTATTCTTTGTTATGTAGGCCCATACATAATTGACACTGTAAACAATAACAATATAGTGGTGATCAAATACCAGGATGGAAAGGTTAAAGGAACCTACAATATTAATCAGCTTCGCCCTTATCAATCAAGTAATAAATAAAAGAGGGTTCATTCTAAAATAAAATAACAAATGAACCTTATAACCAGGACGGGGAAAGTGAGAATTAAAAGAAAACAAAAATATTGTATTCATGTTATTACGTTTTTTAGCCATGAAGTTAGGCACACTTGTTAAACCATATTTGTTATGTTCATGTTGGTTTAAATAATTTTATTTTAATTAATGACTGTATAAGCTACTATTATTAGTGGTAATGCTAAACCATATTTCTTATGTTCATGTAAAACCGGTTGGTTTAAAGAACGTTATTATATATAATTAGTGAGTTCATAAGGTATTATCAGTGTTAATGTTAGACTATGGTGTTCTGATATGAAGTTAGTTATTTCAAAGTCTCTTATCAAGTTATGTCAGAGATTATGAAATAAGGGAAGGTATTATGTACTGCTGTAAAAATGGACAACAGTACATAAAAATAAAATAGTTATTTCAGAAAAATCATAGGGATAAATTTAGTAATATTTTGGATAGACAGTAAAATTATAAACAAAATCTAATTAATTATTAATGATAAACATAGAAATAATCTAAGGTATTGGAAATGTATGAAACAGCACAGAGTGAAGAAAATGTATGTTATACTATTAATGACAATTATTATAATAAAATAAAATTATTGAAAATTTAGTCGACTTCACGTTGTTCACTCAACCACAGAAGGACATCCAAGTTATTATGGAAATTCGGTTAAAAGGGAAGGCAGAGGAAAGAGCCAGATGACAGTACAAGGAGCTGTATAAACAAATTAACTATCAAATAGGAGACTTAGTACTTGTTCGCAACAGACAACTTCCCAGTAGTGAGGATAAGTTGATGAAAAAATTATTCTTTGTTATGTAGGCCCATACATAATTGACACTGTAAACAATAACAATACAGTGGTGATCAAATACCAGGATGGAAAGGTTAAAGGAACCTACAATATTAATCAGCTTCGCCCTTATAAATCAAGTAATAAGTAAAAGTGGGTTCATTCTAAAATAAAATAACAAATGAACCTTATAACCAGGATGGGGAAGGTGAGAATTAAAAGAAAACAAAAATATTGTATTCATGTTATTACGTTTTTTAGCCATGAAGTTAGGCACATTTGTTAAACCATATTTGTTATGTTCATGTAAACCCAGTTGGTTTAAATAATTTTATTTTAATTAATGACTGTATAAGCTACTATTATTAGTGGTAATGCTAAACCATATTTCTTATGTCCATGTAAAACCGGTTGGTTTAAAAAACGTTTTTATATATAATTTGTGAGTTCATAAGATATTATCAGTGTTAATGTTAGACTATGGTGTTCTGATAAGAAGTTAGTTATTTCAAAATCTCTTATCAAGTTATGTCAGAGATTATGCAATAAGGGAAGATATTATGTACTGCTGTAAAAATGGACAACAGTACATAAAAATAAAATAGTTATTTCAGAAAAATCATAGGGATAAATTTAGTAATATTTTGGATAGATAGTAAAATTATAAATAAAATCTAATTAATTATTAATGATAAACATAGAGATAATCTAAGGTATTGGAAATTTATGAAACAGCACAGTGTGAAGAAAATGTATACTATTAATGACAATTATTATAATAAAATAAAATTATTGAAAATTTAGTCGACTTCACTTTGTTCACTCAACCACAGAAGGACATCCAAGTTATTATGGAAAGTCGGTTAAAAGTGAAGGCAGAGGAAAGAGCCAGATGACAGTACAAGGAGGGGTATAAACAAATTAACTATCAAATAGGAGACTTAGTACTTGTTGGCAACAGACAACTTCCCTGTAGTGAGGAGAAGTTGATGAAAAAATTATTCTTTGTTATGTAGGCCCATACATAATTGACACTGTAAACAATAACAATACAGTGGTGATCAAATACCAGGATGGAAAGGTTAAAGGAACCTACAATATTAATCAGCTTCGCCCTTATAAATCAAGTAATAAGTAAAAGTGTGTTCATTCTGAAATAAAATAACAAATGAACCTTATAACCAGGATGGGGAAGGTGAGAATTAAAAGAAAACAAAAATATTGTATTCATGTTATTACGTTTTTTAGCCATGAAGTTAGGCACACTTGTTAAAACATATTTATTTTGTTCATGTAAACCCAGTTGGTTTAAATAATTTTATTTTAATTAATGACTGTATAAGCTACTATTATTAGTGGTAATGCTAAACCATATTTCTTATGTTCATGTAAAACCAGTTGGTTTAAAGAACGTTATTATATATAATTAGTGAGTTCATAAGGTATTATCAGTGTTAATGTTAGATTATGGTGTTCTGATAAGAAGTTAGTTATTTCAAAATCTCTTATCAAGTTATGTCAGAGATTATGAAATAAGGGAAGGTATTATGTACTGCTGTAAAAATGGACAACAGTACATAAAAATAAAATAGTTATTTCAGAAAAATCATAGGGATAAATTTAGTAATATTTTGGATAGATAGTAAAATTATAAACAAAATCTAATTAATTATTAATGATAAACATAGAGATAATCTAAGGTATTGGAAATTTATGAAACAGCACAGAGTGAAGAAAATGTATACTATTAATGACAATTATTATAATAAAATAAAATTATTGAAAATTTAGTCGACTTCACGTTGTTCACTCAACCACAGAAGGACATCCAAGTTATTATGGAAAGTCGTTAAAAATTAAGGCAGAGGAAAGAGCCAGATGACAGTACAAGGAGCTGTATAAACAAATTAACTATAGAATAGGAGACTTAGTACTTGTTCGCAACAGACAACTTCCCAGTAGTGAGGAGAAGTTGATGAAAAAATTATTCTTTGTTATGTAGGCCCATACATAATTGACACTGTAAACAATAACAATACAGTGGTGATCAAATACCAGGATGGAAAGGTTAAAGGAACCTACAATATTAATCAGCTTCGCCCTTATAAATCAAGTAATAAGTAAAAGTGGGTTCATTCTGAAATAAAATAACAAATGAACCTTATAACCAGGATGGGGAAGGTGAGAATTAAAAGAAAACAAAAATATTGTATTCATGTTATTACGTTTTTTAGCCATGAAGTTAGGCACACTTGTTAAAACATATTTATTTTGTTCATGTAAACCCAGTTGGTTTAAATAATTTTATTTTAATTAATGACTGTATAAGCTACTATTATTAGTGGTAATGCTAAACCATATTTCTTATGTTCATGTAAAACCAGTTGGTTTAAAGAACGTTATTATATATAATTAGTGAGTTCATAAGGTATTATCAGTGTTAATGTTAGATTATGGTGTTCTGATAAGAAGTTAGTTATTTCAAAATCTCTTATCAAGTTATGTCAGAGATTATGAAATAAGGGAAGGTATTATGTACTGCTGTAAAAATGGCAAAAGTACATAAAAATAAAATAGTTATTTCAGAAAAATCATAGGGATAAATTTAGTAATATTTTGGATAGATAGTAAAATTATAAACAAAATCTAATTAATTATTAATGATAAACATAGAGATAATCTAAGGTATTGGAAATTTATGAAACAGCACAGAGTGAAGAAAATGTATACTATTATTGACAATTATTATAATAAAATAAAATTATTGAAAATTTAGTCGACTTCACGTTGTTCACTCAACCACAGAAGGACATCCAAGTTATTATGGAAAGTCGTTAAAAATTAAGGCAGAGGAAAGAGCCAGATGACAGTACAAGGAGCTGTATAAACAAATTAACTATCGAATAGGAGACTTAGTACTTGTTCGCAACAGACAACTTCCCAGTAGTGATGAGAAGTTGATGAAAAAATTATTCTTTATTATGTAGGCCCATAAATAATTGACACTCTAAACAATAACAATACAGTGGTGATCAAATACCAGGATGGAAAGGTTAAAGGAACCTACAATATTAATCAGCTTCGCCCTTATAAATCAAGTAAAAATAAAAGAGGGTTCATTCTAAAATAAAATAACAAATGAACCTTATAACCAGGATGGGGAAGGTGAGAATTAAAAGAAAACAAAAATATTGTAATCATGTTATTACGTTTTTTAGCCATGAAGTTAGGCACACTTGTTAAACCATATTTGTTATGTTCATGTAAACCCAGTTGGTTTAAATAATTTTATTTTAAATAATGACTGTATAAGCTACTATTATTAGTGGTAATGCTAAACCATATTTCTTATGTTCATGTAAAACCAGTTGGTTTAAAGAACGTTATTATATATAATTAGTGAGTTCATAAGGTATTATCAGCGTTAATGTTAGAAGTGGTGTTCTGATAAGAAGTTAGTTATTTCAAAATCTCTTATCAAGTTATGTCAGAGATTATGAAATAAGGGAAGGTATTATGTACTGCTGTAAAAATGGCAACAGTACATAAAAATAAAATAGTTATTTCAGAAAAATCATACGGATAAATTTAGTAATATTTTGGATAGATAGTAAAATTATAAACAAAATCTAATTAATTATTAATTATAAACATAGAGATAATCTAAGGTATTGGAAATGTATGAAACAGCACAGAGTGAAGAACATGTATGTTATACTATTAATGACAATTATTATAATAAAATAAAATTATTGAAAATTTAGTCGACTTCACGCTGTTCACTCAACCACAGAAGGACATCCAAGTTATTATGCAAAGTCGGTTAAAAGTGAAGGGAGAGGAAAGAGCCAGATGACAGTACAAGGAGCGGTATAAACAAATTAACTATCAAATAGGAGACTTAGTACTTGTTCGCAACAGACAACTTCCCAGTAGTGAGGAGAAGTTGATGAAAAAATTATTCTTTGTTATGTAGGCCCATACATAATTGACACTGTAAACAATAACAATACAGTGGTGATCAAATACCAGGATGGAAAGGTTAAAGGAACCTACAATATTAATCAGCTTCGCCCTTATAAATCAAGTAATAAGTAAAAGTGGGTTCATTCTAAAATAAAATAACAAATGAACCTTATAACCAGGATCGGGAAGGTGAGAATTAAAAGAAAACAAAAATATTGTATTCATGTTATTACGTTTTTTAGCCATGAAGTTAGGCACACTTGTTAAACCATATTTGTTATGTTCATGTAAACCCAGTTGGTTTAAATAATTTTATTTTAATTAATGACTGTATAAGCTACTATTATTAGTGGTAATGCTAAACCATATTTCTTATGTCCATGTAAAACCGGTTGGTTTAAAAAACGTTATTATATATAATTTGTGAGTTCATAAGATATTATCAGTGTTGATGTTAGACTAAGGTGTTCTGATAAGAAGTTAGTTATTTCAAAATCTCTTATCAAGTTATGTCAGAGATTATGAAATAAGGGAAGGTATTATGTACTGCTGAAAAATGGACACCAGTACATAAAAATAAAATAGTTATTTCAGAAAAATCATAGGGATAAATTTAGTAATATTTTGGATAGATAGTAAAATTATAAACAAAATCTAATTAATTATTAATGATAAACATAGAGATAATCTAAGGTATTGGAAATGTATGAAACAGCACAGAGTGAAGAAAATGTATACTATTAATGACAATTATTATAATAAAATAAAATTATTGAACATTTAGTCGACTTCACGTTGTTCACTCAACCACAGAAGGACATCCAAGTTATTATGGAAAGTCGTTAAAAATTAATGCGGAGGAAAGAGCCAGATGACAGTACAAGGAGCTGTATAAACAAATTAACTATCGAATAGGAGACTTAGTACTTGTTCGCAACAGACAACTTCCCAGTAGTGAGGAGAAGTTGATGAAAAAATTATTCTTTGTTATGTAGGCCCATACATAATTGACACTGTAAACAATAACAATACAGTGGTGATCAAATACCAGGATGGAAAGTTTAAAGGAACCTACAATATTAATCAGCTTCGCCCTTATAAATCAAGTAATAAATAAAAGTCGGTTCATTCAAAAATAAAATAACAAATGAACCTTATAACCAGGATTGGGAAGGTGAGAATTAAAAGAAAACAAAAATATTGTATTAATGTTATTACGTTTTTTAGCCATGAAGTTAGGCACACTTGTTAAACCATATTTGTTATGTTCATGTAAACCCAGTTGGTTTAAATAATTTTATTTTAATTAATGACTGTATAAGCTACTATTGTTAGTGGTAATGCTAAACCATATTTCTTATGTTCATGTAAAACCAGTTGGTTTAAAGAACGTTATTATATATAATTAGTGAGTTCATAAGGTATTATCAGTGTTAATGTTAGACTATGGTGTTCTGTTAAGAAATTAATTATTTCAAAATCTCTTATCAAGTTATGTCAGAGATTATGAAATAAGGGAAGGCATTATGTACTGCTGTAAAAATGGCAACAGTACATAAAAATAAAATAGTTATTTCAGAAAAATCATAGGGATAAATTTAGTAATATTTTGGATAGACAGTAAAATTATAAACAAAATCTAATTAATTATTAATGATAAACATAGAAATAATCTAAGGTATTGGAAATGTATGAAACAGCACAGAGTGAAGAAAATGTATGTTATACTATTAATGACAATTATTATAATAAATTAAAATTATTGAAAATTTAGTCGACTTCACGTTGTTCACTCAACCACAGAAGGACATCCAAGTTATTATGGAAAGTCGGTTAAAAGTGAAGGCAGAGGAAAGAGCCAGATGACAGTACAAGGAGGGGTATAAACAAATTAACTATCAAATAGGAGACTTAGTACTTGTTGGCAACAGACAACTTCCCAGTAGTGAGGAGAAGTTGATGAAAAAATTATTCTTTGTTATGTAGGCCCATACATAATTGACACTGTAAACAATAAAAATACAGTGGTGATCAAATACCAGGATGGAAAGGTTAAAGGAACCTACAATATTAATCAGCTTCGCCCTTATAAATCAAGTAATAAGTAAAAGTGGGTTCATTCTGAAATAAAATAACAAATGAACCTTATAACCAGGATGGGGAAGGTGAGAATTAAAAGAAAACAAAAATATTGTATTCATGTTATTACGTTTTTTAGCCATGAAGTTAGGCACACTTGTTAAAACATATTTATTTTGTTCATGTAAACCCAGTTGGTTTAAATAATTTTATTTTAATTAATGACTGTATAAGCTACTATTATTAGTGGTAATGCTAAACCATATTTCTTATGTTCATGTAAAACCAGTTGGTTTAAAGAACGGTATTATATATAATTAGTGAGTTCATAAGGTATTATCAGTGTTAATGTTAGATTATAGTGTTCTGATAAGAAGTTAGTTATTTCAAAATCTCTTATCAAGTTATGTCAGTGATTATGAAATAAGGGAAGGTATTATGTACTGCTGTAAAAATGGACAACAGTACATAAAAGTAAAATAGTTATTTCAGAAAAATCATAGGGATAAATTTAGTAATATTTTGGATAGATAGTAAAATTATAAACAAAATCTAATTAATTATTAATGATAAACATAGAGATAATCTAAGGTATTGGAAATTTATGAAACAGCACAGAGTGAAGAAAATGTATACTATTATTGACAATTATTATAATAAAATAAAATTATTGAAAATTTAGTCGACTTCACGTTGTTCACTCAACCACAGAAGGACATCCAAGTTATTATGGAAAGTCGTTAAAAATTAAGGCAGAGGAAAGAGCCAGATGACAGTACAAGGAGCTGTATAAACAAATTAACTATCGAATAGGAGACTTAGTACTTGTTCGCAACAGACAACTTCCCAGTAGTGATGAGAAGTTGATGAAAAAATTATTCTTTATTATGTAGGCCCATAAATAATTGACACTCTAAACAATAACAATACAGTGGTGATCAAATACCAGGATGGAAAGGTTAAAGGAACCTACAATATTAATCAGCTTCGCCCTTATAAATCAAGTAAAAATAAAAGAGGGTTCATTCTAAAATAAAATAACAAATGAACCTTATAACCAGGATGGGGAAGGTGAGAATTAAAAGAAAACAAAAATATTGTAATCATGTTATTACGTTTTTTAGCCATGAAGTTAGGCACACTTGTTAAACCATATTTGTTATGTTCATGTAAACCCAGTTGGTTTAAATAATTTTATTTTAAATAATGACTGTATAAGCTACTATTATTAGTGGTAATGCTAAACCATATTTCTTATGTTCATGTAAAACCAGTTGGTTTAAAGAACGTTATTATATATAATTAGTGAGTTCATAAGGTATTATCAGCGTTAATGTTAGAAGTGGTGTTCTGATAAGAAGTTAGTTATTTCAAAATCTCTTATCAAGTTATGTCAGAGATTATGAAATAAGGGAAGGTATTATGTACTGCTGTAAAAATGGCAACAGTACATAAAAATAAAATAGTTATTTCAGAAAAATCATACGGATAAATTTAGTAATATTTTGGATAGATAGTAAAATTATAAACAAAATCTAATTAATTATTAATTATAAACATAGAGATAATCTAAGGTATTGGAAATGTATGAAACAGCACAGAGTGAAGAACATGTATGTTATACTATTAATGACAATTATTATAATAAAATAAAATTATTGAAAATTTAGTCGACTTCACGCTGTTCACTCAACCACAGAAGGACATCCAAGTTATTATGCAAAGTCGGTTAAAAGTGAAGGGAGAGGAAAGAGCCAGATGACAGTACAAGGAGCGGTATAAACAAATTAACTATCAAATAGGAGACTTAGTACTTGTTCGCAACAGACAACTTCCCAGTAGTGAGGAGAAGTTGATGAAAAAATTATTCTTTGTTATGTAGGCCCATACATAATTGACACTGTAAACAATAACAATACAGTGGTGATCAAATACCAGGATGGAAAGTTTAAAGGAACCTACAATATTAATCAGCTTCGCCCTTATAAATCAAGTAATAAGTAAAAGTGGGTTCATTCTAAAATAAAATAACAAATGAACCTTATAACCAGGATCGGGAAGGTGAGAATTAAAAGAAAACAAAAATATTGTATTCATGTTATTACGTTTTTTAGCCATGAAGTTAGGCACACTTGTTAAACCATATTTGTTATGTTCATGTAAACCCAGTTGGTTTAAATAATTTTATTTTAATTAATGACTGTATAAGCTACTATTATTAGTGGTAATGCTAAACCATATTTCTTATGTCCATGTAAAACCGGTTGGTTTAAAAAACGTTATTATATATAATTTGTGAGTTCATAAGATATTATCAGTGTTAATGTTAGACTAAGGTGTTCTGATAAGAAGTTAGTTATTTCAAAATCTCTTATCAAGTTATGTCAGAGATTATGAAATAAGGGAAGGTATTATGTACTGCTGAAAAATGGACACCAGTACATAAAAATAAAATAGTTATTTCAGAAAAATCATAGGGATAAATTTAGTAATATTTTGGATAGATAGTAAAATTATAAACAAAATCTAATTAATTATTAATGATAAACATAGAGATAATCTAAGGTATTGGAAATGTATGAAACAGCACAGAGTGAAGAAAATGTATACTATTAATGACAATTATTATAATAAAATAAAATTATTGAACATTTAGTCGACTTCACGTTGTTCACTCAACCACAGAAGGACATCCAAGTTATTATGGAAAGTCGTTAAAAATTAAAGCGGAGGAAAGAGCCAGATGACAGTACAAGGAGCTGTATAAACAAATTAACTATCGAATAGGAGACTTAGTACTTGTTCGCAACAGACAACTTCCCAGTAGTGAGGAGAAGTTGATGAAAAAATTATTCTTTGTTATGTAGGCCCATACATAATTGACACTGTAAACAATAACAATACAGTGGTGATCAAATACCAGGATGGAAAGTTTAAAGGAACCTACAATATTAATCAGCTTCGCCCTTATAAATCAAGTAATAAATAAAAGTCGGTTCATTCAAAAATAAAATAACAAATGAACCTTATAACCAGGATTGGGAAGGTGAGAATTAAAAGAAAACAAAAATATTGTATTAATGTTATTACGTTTTTTAGCCATGAAGTTAGGCACACTTGTTAAACCATATTTGTTATGTTCATGTAAACCCAGTTGGTTTAAATAATTTTATTTTAATTAATGACTGTATAAGCTACTATTGTTAGTGGTAATGCTAAACCATATTTCTTATGTTCATGTAAAACCAGTTGGTTTAAAGAACGTTATTATATATAATTAGTGAGTTCATAAGGTATTATCAGTGTTAATGTTAGACTATGGTGTTCTGTTAAGAAATTAATTATTTCAAAATCTCTTATCAAGTTATGTCAGAGATTATGAAATAAGGGAAGGCATTATGTACTGCTGTAAAAATGGCAACAGTACATAAAAATAAAATAGTTATTTCAGAAAAATCATAGGGATAAATTTAGTAATATTTTGGATAGACAGTAAAATTATAAACAAAATCTAATTAATTATTAATGATAAACATAGAAATAATCTAAGGTATTGGAAATGTATGAAACAGCACAGAGTGAAGAAAATGTATGTTATACTATTAATGACAATTATTATAATAAATTAAAATTATTGAAAATTTAGTCGACTTCACGTTGTTCACTCAACCACAGAAGGACATCCAAGTTATTATGGAAAGTCGGTTAAAAGTGAGGGCAGAGGATAGAGCCAGATGACAGTACAAGGAGCGGTATAAACAAATTAACTATCAAATAGGAGACTTAGTACTTGTTCGCAACAGACAACTTCCCAGTAGTGAGGAGAAGTTGATGAAAAAATTATTCTTTGTTATGTAGGCCCATACATAATTGACACTGTAAACAATAACAATATAGTGGTGATGAAATACCAGGATGGAAAGGTTAAAGGAACCTACAATATTAATCAGCTTCGCCCTTATCAATCAAGTAATAAATAAAAGAGGGTTCATTCTAAAATAAAATAACAAATGAACCTTATAACCAGGACGGGGAAAGTGAGAATTAAAAGAAAACAAAAATATTGTATTCATGTTATTACGTTTTTTAGCCATGAAGTTAGGCACACTTGTTAAACCATATTTGTTATGTTCATGTTGGTTTAAATAATTTTATTTTAATTAATGACTGTATAAGCTACTATTATTAGTGGTAATGCTAAACCATATTTCTTATGTTCATGTAAAACCGGTTGGTTTAAAGAACGTTATTATATATAATTAGTGAGTTCATAAGGTATTATCAGTGTTAATGTTAGACTATGGTGTTCTGATAAGAAGTTAGTTATTTCAAAGTCTCTTATCAAGTTATGTCAGAGATTATGAAATAAGGGAAGGTATTATGTACTGCTGTAAAAATGGACAACAGTACATAAAAAGAAAATAGTTATTTCAGAAAAATCATAGGGATAAATTTAGTAATATTTTGGATAGACAGTAAAATTATAAACAAAATCTAATTAATTATTAATGATAAACATAGAAATAATCTAAGGTATTGGAAATGTATGAAACAGCACAGAGTGAAGAAAATGTATGTTATACTATTAATGACAATTATTATAATAAAATAAAATTATTGAAAATTTAGTCGACTTCACGTTGTTCACTCAACCACAGAAGGACATCCAAGTTATTATGGAAATTCGGTTAAAAGTGAAGGCAGAGGAAAGAGCCAGATGACAGTACAAGGAGGGGTATAAACAAATTAACTATCAAATAGGAGACTTAGTACTTGTTGGCAACAGACAACTTCCCTGTAGTGAGGAGAAGTTGATGAAAAAATTATTCTTTGTTATGTAGGCCCATACATAATTGACACTGTAAACAATAACAATACATTGGTGATCAAATACCAGGATGGAAAGGTTAAAGGAACCTACAATATTAATCAGCTTCGCCCTTATAAATCAAGTAATAAGTAAAAGTGGGTTCATTCTGAAATAAAATAACAAATGAACCTTATAACCAGGATGGGGAAGGTGAGAATTAAAAGAAAACAAAAATATTGTATTCATGTTATTACGTTTTTTAGCCATGAAGTTAGGCACACTTGTTAAAACATATTTATTTTGTTCATGTAAACCCAGTTGGTTTAAATAATTTTATTTTAATTAATGACTGTATAAGCTACTATTATTAGTGGTAATGCTAAACCATATTTCTTATGTTCATGTAAAACCAGTTGGTTTAAAGAACGTTATTATATATAATTAGTGAGTTCATAAGGTATTATCAGTGTTAATGTTAGATTATGGTGTTCTGATAAGAAGTTAGTTATTTCAAAATCTCTTATCAAGTTATGTCAGAGATTATGAAATAAGGGAAGGTATTATGTACTGCTGTAAAAATGGACAACAGTACATAAAAATAAAATAGTTATTTCAGAAAAATCATAGGGATAAATTTAGTAATATTTTGGATAGATAGTAAAATTATAAACAAAATCTAATTAATTATTAATGATAAACATAGAGATAATCTAAGGTATTGGAAATTTATGAAACAGCACAGAGTGAAGAAAATGTATACTATTAATGACAATTATTATAATAAAATAAAATTATTGAAAATTTAGTCGACTTCACGTTGTTCACTCAACCACAGAAGGACATCCAAGTTATTATGGAAAGTCGTTAAAAATTAAGGCAGAGGAAAGAGCCAGATGACAGTACAAGGAGCTGTATAAACAAATTAACTATAGAATAGGAGACTTAGTACTTGTTCGCAACAGACAACTTCCCAGTAGTGATGAGAAGTTGATGAAAAAATTATTCTTGTTATGTAGGCCCATAAATAATTGACACTCTAAACAATAGCAATACAGTGGTGATCAAATACCAGGATGGAAAGGTTAAAGGAACCTACAATATTAATCAGCTTCGCCCTTATAAATCAAGTAAAAATAAAAGAGGGTTCATTCTAAAATAAAATAACAAATGAACCTTATAACCAGGATGGGGAAGGTGAGAATTAAAAGAAAACAAAAATATTGTAATCATGTTATTACGTTTTTTAGCCATGAAGTTAGGCACACTTGTTAAACCATATTTGTTATGTTCATGTAAACCCAGTTGGTTTAAATAATTTTATTTTAAATAATGACTGTATAAGCTACTATTATTAGTGGTAATGCTAAACCATATTTCTTATGTTCATGTAAAACCAGTTGGTTTAAAGAACGTTATTATATATAATTAGTGAGTTCATAAGGTATTATCAGCGTTAATGTTAGAAGTGGTGTTCTGATAAGAAGTTAGTTATTTCAAAATCTCTTATCAAGTTATGTCAGAGATTATGAAATAAGGGAAGGTATTATGTACTGCTGTAAAAATGGCAACAGTACACAAAAATAAAATAGTTATTTCAGAAAAATCATACGGATAAATTTAGTAATATTTTGGATAGATAGTAAAATTATAAACAAAATCTAATTAATTATTAATTATAAACATAGAGATAATCTAAGGTATTGGAAATGTATGAAACAGCACAGAGTGAAGAACATGTATGTTATACTATTAATGACAATTATTATAATACAATAAAATTATTGAAAATTTAGTCGACTTCACGTTGTTCACTCAACCACAGAAGGACATCCAAGTTATTATGCAAAGTCGGTTAAAAGTGAAGTCAGAGGAAAGAGCCAGATGACAGTACAAGGAGCGGTATAAACAAATTAACTATCAAATAGGAGACTTAGCACTTGTTCGCAACAGACAACTTCCCAGTAGTGAGGAGAAGTTGATGAAAAAATTATTCTTTGTTATGTAGGCCCATACATAATTGACACTGTAAACAATAACAATACAGTGGTGATCAAATACCAGAATGGAAAGGTTAAAGGAACCTACAATATTAATCAGCTTCGCCCTTATAAATCAAGTAATAAGTAAAAGAGGGTTCATTCTAAAATAAAATAACAAATGAACCTTATAACCAGGATGGGGAAGGTGAGAATTAAAAGAAAACAAAAATATTGTATTCATGTTATTACGTTTTTTAGCCATGAAGTTAGGCACACTTGTTAAACCATATTTGTTATGTTCATGTAAACCCAGTTGGTTTAAATATTTTTATTTTTATTAATGACTGTATAAGCTACTATTATTAGTGGTAATGCTAAACCATATTTCTTATGTCCATGTAAAACCGGTTGGTTTAAAAAACGTTTTTATATATAATTTGTGAGTTCATAAGATATTATCAGTGTTAATGTTAGACTATGGTGTTCTGATAAGAAGTTAGTTATTTCAAAATCTCTTATCAAGTTATGTCAGAGATTATGAAATAAGGGAAGCTATTATGTACTGCTGAAAAATGGACAACAGTACATAAAAATAAAATAGTTATTTCAGAAAAATCATAGGGATAAATTTAGTAATATTTTGGATAGATAGTAAAATTATAAACAAAATCTAATTAATTATTAACGATAAACATAGAGATAATCTAAGGTATTGGAAATGTATGAAACAGCACAGAGTGAAGAAAATGTATACTATTAATGACAATTATTATAATAAAATAAAATTATTGAACATTTAGTCGACTTCACGTTGTTCACTCAACCACAGAAGGACATCCAAGTTATTATGGAAAGTCGTTAAAAATTAATGCGGAGGAAAGAGCCAGATGACAGTACAAGGAGCTGTATAAACAAATTAACTATCGAATAGGAGACTTAGTACTTGTTCGCAACAGACAACTTCCCAGTAGTGAGGAGAAGTTGATGAAAAAATTATTCTTTGTTATGTAGGCCCATACATAATTGACACTGTAAACAATAACAATACAGTGGTGATCAAATACCAGGATGGAAAGTTTAAAGGAACCTACAATATTAATCAGCTTCGCCCTTATAAATAAAGTAATAAATAAAAGTCGGTTCATTCAAAAATAAAATAACAAATGAACCTTATAACCAGGATTGGGAAGGTGAGAATTAAAAGAAAACAAAAATATTGTATTAATGTTATTACGTTTTTTAGCCATGAAGTTAGGCACACTTGTTAAACCATATTTGTTATGTTCATGTAAACCCAGTTGGTTTAAATAATTTTATTTTAATTAATGACTGTATAAGCTACTATTGTTAATGGTAATGCTAAACCATATTTCTTATGTTCATGTAAAACCAGTTGGTTTAAAGAACGTTATTATATATAATTAGTGAGTTCATAAGGTATTATCAGTGTTAATGTTAGACTATGGTGTTCTGTTAAGAAATTAATTATTTCAAAATCTCTTATCAAGTTATGTCAGAGATTATGAAATAAGGGAAGGTATTATGTACTGCTGTAAAAATGGACAACAGTACATAAAAATAAAATAGTTATTTCAGAAAAATCATAGGGATAAATTTAGTAATATTTTGGATAGACAGTAAAATTATAAACAAAATCTAATTAATTATTAATGATAAACATAGAAATAATCTAAGGTATTGGAAATGTATGAAACAGCACAGAGTGAAGAACATGTATGTTATACTATTAATGACAATTATTATAATAAAATAAAATTATTGAAAATTTAGTCGACTTCACGTTGTTCACTCAACCACAGAAGGACATCCAAGTTATTATGCAAAGTCGGTTAAAAGTGAAGGCAGAGGAAAGAGCCAGATGACAGTACAAAGAGCGGTATAAACAAATTAACTATCAAATAGGAGACTTAGTACTTGTTCGCAACAGACAACTTCCCAGTAGTGAGGAGAAGTTGATGAAAAAATTATTCTTTGTTATGTAGGCCCATACATAATTGACACTGTAAACAATAACAATACAGTGGTGATCAAATACCAGGATGGAAAGGTTAAAGGAACCTACAATATTAATCAGCTTCGCCCTTATAAATCAAGTAATAAATAAAAGAGGGTTCATTCTAAAATAAAATAACAAATGAACTTTATAACCAGGATTGGGAAGGTGAGAATTAAAAGAAAACAAAAATATTGTATTAATGTTATTACGTTTTTTAGCCATGAAGTTAGGCACACTTGTTAAACCATATTTGTTATGTTCATGTAAACCCAGTTGGTTTAAATAATTTTATTTTAATTAATGACTGTATAAGCTACTATTGTTAGTGGTAATGCTAAACCATATTTCTTATGTTCATGTAAAACCAGTTGGTTTAAAGAACGTTATTATATATAATTAGTGAGTTCATAAGGTATTATCAGTGTTAATGTTAGACTATGGTGTTCTGTTAAGAAATTAATTATTTCAAAATCTCTTATCAAGTTACGTCAGAGATTATGCAATAAGGGAAGATATTATGTACTGCTGTAAAAATGGACAACAGTACATAAAAATAAAATAGTTATTTCAGAAAAATCATAGGGATAAATTTAGTAATATTTTGGATAGATAGTAAAATTATAAACAAAATCTAATTAATTATTAATGATAAACATAGAGATAATCTAAGGTATTGGAAATTTATGAAACAGCACAGTGTGAAGAAAATGTATACTATTAATGACAATTATTATAATAAAATAAAATTATTGAAAATTTAGTCGACTTCACTTTGTTCACTCAACCACAGAAGGACATCCAAGTTATTATGGAAAGTCGGTTAAAAGTGAAGGCAGAGGAAAGAGCCAGATGACAGTACAAGGAGGGGTATAAACAAATTAACTATCAAATAGGAGACTTAGTACTTGTTGGCAACAGACAACTTCCCAGTAGTGAGGAGAAGTTGATGAAAAAATTATTCTTTGTTATGTAGGCCCATACATAATTGACACTGTAAACAATAACAATACAGTGGTGATCAAATACCAGGATGGAAAGGTTAAAGGAACCTACAATATTAATCAGCTTCGCCCTTATAAATCAAGTAATAAGTAAAAGTGGGTTCATTCTGAAATAAAATAACAAATGAACCTTATAACCAGGATGGGGAAAGTGAGAATTAAAAGAAAACAAAAATATTGTATTCTTGTTATTACGTTTTTTAGCCATGAAGTTAGGCACACTTGTTAAAACATATTTATTTTGTTCATGTAAACCCAGTTGGTTTAAATAATTTTATTTTAATTAATGACTGTATAAGCTACTATTATTAGTGGTAATGCTAAACCATATTTCTTATGTCCATGTAAAACCGGTTGGTTTAAAAAACGTTTTTATATATAATTTGTGAGTTCATAAGATATTATCAGTGTTAATGTTAGACTATGGTGTTCTGATAAGAAGTTAGTTATTTCAAAATCTCTTATCAAGTTATGTCAGAGATTATGAAATAAGGGAAGCTATTATGTACTGCTGAAAAATGGACAACAGTACATAAAAATAAAATAGTTATTTCAGAAAAATCATAGGGATAAATTTAGTAATATTTTGGATAGATAGTAAAATTATAAACAAAATCTAATTAATTATTAATGATAAACATAGAGATAATCTAAGGTATTGGAAATGTATGAAACAGCACAGAGTGAAGAAAATGTATACTATTAATGACAATTATTATAATAAAATAAAATTATTGAACATTTAGTCGACTTCACGTTGTTCACTCAACCACAGAAGGACATCCAAGTTATTATGGAAAGTCGTTAAAAATTAATGCGGAGGAAAGAGCCAGATGACAGTACAAGGAGCTGTATAAACAAATTAACTATCGAATAGGAGACTTAGTACTTGTTCGCAACAGACAACTTCCCTGTAGTGAGGAGAAGTTGATGAAAAAATTATTCTTTGTTATGTAGGCCCATACATAATTGACACTGTAAACAATAACAATACAGTGGTGATCAAATACCAGGATGGAAAGTTTAAAGGAACCTACAATATTAATCAGCTTCGCCCTTATAAATCAAGTAATAAATAAAAGTCGGTTCATTCTAAAATAAAATAACAAATGAACCTTATAACCAGGATTGGGAAGGTGAGAATTAAAAGAAAACAAAAATATTGTATTAATGTTATTACGTTTTTTAGCCATGAAGTTAGGCACACTTGTTAAACCATATTTGT
Source organism: Magicicada septendecula (assembly GCA_034769895.1). NCBI lineage: Eukaryota > Metazoa > Arthropoda > Insecta > Hemiptera > Cicadidae > Magicicada > Magicicada septendecula. The sequence goes on from CM068372.1 coordinate 256,980,409, forward strand.
TATGTTCATGTAGACCCAGTTGGTTTAAATAATTTTATTTTAATTAATGACTGTATAAGCTACTATTGTTAGTGGTAATGCTAAACCATATTTCTTATGTTCATGTAAAACCAGTTGGTTTAAAGAACGTTATTATATATAATTAGTGAGTTCATAAGGTATTATCAGTGTTAATGTTAGACTATGGTGTTCTGTTAAGAAATTAATTATTTCAAAATCTCTTATCAAGTTACGTCAGAGATTATGCAATAAGGGAAGATATTATGTACTGCTGTAAAAATGGACAACAGTACATAAAAATAAAATAGTTATTTCAGAAAAATCATAGGGATAAATTTAGTAATATTTTGGATAGGTAGTAAAATTATAAACAAAATCTAATTAATTATAAATGATAAACATAGAGATAATCTAAGGTATTGGAAATTTATGAAACAGCACAGTGTGAAGAAAATGTATACTATTAATGACAATTATTATAATAAAATAAAATTATTGAAAATTTAGTCGACTTCACTTTGTTCACTCAACCACAGAAGGACATCCAAGTTATTATGGAAAGTCGGTTAAAAGTGAGGGCAGAGGAAAGAGCCAGATGACAGTACAAGGAGGGGTATAAACAAATTAACTATCAAATAGGAGACTTAGTACTTGTTGGCAACAGACAACTTCCCAGTAGTGAGGATAAGTTGATGAAAAAATTATTCTTTGTTATGTAGGCCCATACATAATTGACACTGTAAACAATAACAATACAGTGGTGATCAAATACCAGGATGGAAAGGTTAAAGGAACCTACAATATTAATCAGCTTCGCCCTTATAAATCAAGTAATAAGTAAAAGTGGGTTCATTCTGAAATAAAATAACAAATGAACCTTATAACCAGGATGGGGAAGGTGAGAATTAAAAGAAAACAAAAATATTGTATTCATGTTATTACGTTTTTTAGCCATGAAGTTAGGCACACTTGTTAAAACATATTTATTTTGTTCATGTAAACCCAGTTGGTTTAAATAATTTTATTTTAATTAATGACTGTATAAGCTACTATTATTAGTGGTAATGCTAAACCATATTTCTTATGTTCATGTAAAACCAGTTGGTTTAAAGAACGTTATTATATATAATTAGTGAGTTCATAAGGTATTATCAGTGTTAATGTTAGATTATGGTGTTCTGATAAGAAGTTAGTTATTTCAAAATCTCTTATCAAGTTATGTCAGAGATTATGAAATAAGGGAAGGTATTATGTACTGCTGTAAAAATGGACAACAGTACATAAAAATAAAATAGTTATTTCAGAAAAATCATAGGGATAAATTTAGTAATATTTTGGATAGATAGTAAAATTATAAACAAAATCTAATTAATTATTAATGATAAACATAGAGATAATCTAAGGTATTGGAAATTTATGAAACAGCACAGAGTGAAGAAAATGTATACTATTAATGACAATTATTATAATAAAATAAAATTATTGAAAATTTAGTCGACTTCACGTTGTTCACTCAACCACAGAAGGACATCCAAGTTATTATGGAAAGTCGTTAAAAATTAAGGCAGAGGAAAGAGCCAGATGACAGTACAAGGAGCTGTATAAACAAATTAACTATGGAATAGGAGACTTAGTACTTGTTCGCAACAGACAACTTCCCAGTAGTGATGAGAAGTTGATGAAAAAATTATTCTTTGTTATGTAGGCCCATAAATAATTGACACTCTAAACAATAACAATACAGTGGTGATCAAATACCAGGATGGAAAGGTTAAAGGAACCTACAATATTAATCAGCTTCGCCCTTATAAATCAAGTAAAAATAAAAGAGGGTTCATTCTAAAATAAAATAACAAATGAACCTTATAACCAGGATGGGGAAGGTGAGAATTAAAAGAAAACAAAAATATTGTAATCATGTTATTACGTTTTTTAGCCATGAAGTTAGGCACACTTGTTAAACCATATTTGTTATGTTCATGTAAACCCAGTTGGTTTAAATAATTTTATTTTAAATAATGACTGTATAAGCTACTATTATTAGTGGTAATGCTAAACCATATTTCTTATGTCCATGTAAAACCAGTTGGTTTAAAGAACGTTATTATATATAATTAGTGAGTTCATAAGGTATTATCAGCGTTAATGTTAGAAGTGGTGTTCTGATAAGAAGTTAGTTATTTCAAAATCTCTTATCAAGTTATGTCAAAGATTATGAAATAAGGGAAGGTATTATGTACTGCTGTAAAAATGGCAACAGTACATAAAAATAAAATAGTTATTTCAGAAAAATCATACGGATAATTTTGTAATATTTTGGATAGATAGTAAAATTATAAACAAAATCTAATTAATTATTAATTATAAACATAGAGATAATCTAAGGTATTGGAAATGTATGAAACAGCACAGAGTGAAGAACATGTATGTTATACTATTAATGACAATTATTATAATAAAATAAAATTATTGAAAATTTAGTCGACTTCACGTTGTTCACTCAACCACAGAAGGACATCCAAGTTATTATGCAAAGTCGGTTAAAAGTGAAGGCAGAGGAAAGAGCCAGATGACAGTACAAGGAGCGGTATAAACAAATTAACTATCAAATAGGAGACTTAGTACTTGTTCGCAACAGACAACTTCCCAGTAGTGAGGAGAAGTTGATGAAAAAATTATTCTTTGTTATGTAGGCCCATACATAATTGACACTGTAAACAATAACAATACAGTGGTGATCAAATACCAGGATGGAAAGGTTAAAGGAACCTACAGTATTAATCAGCTTCGCCCTTATAAATCAAGTAATAAGTAAAAGTGGGTTCATTCTAAAATAAAATAACAAATGAACCTTATAACCAGGATGGGGAAGGTGAGAATTAAAAGAAAACAAAAATATTGTATTCATGTTATTACGTTTTTTAGCCATGAAGTTAGGCACACTTGTTAAAACATATTTATTTTGTTCATGTAAACCCAGTTGGTTTAAATAATTTTATTTTAATTAATGACTGTATAAGCTACTATTATTAGTGGTAATGCTAAACCATATTTCTTATGTCCATGTAAAACCGGTTGGTTTAAAAAACGTTTTTATATATAATTTGTGAGTTCATAAGATATTATCAGTGTTAATGTTAGACTATGGTGTTCTGATAAGAAGTTAGTTATTTCAAAATCTCTTATCAAGTTATGTCAGAGATTATGAAATAAGGGAAGCTATTATGTACTGCTGAAAAATGGACAACAGTACATAAAAATAAAATAGTTATTTCAGAAAAATCATAGGGATAAATTTAGTAATATTTTGGATAGATAGTAAAATTATAAACAAAATCTAATTAATTATTAATGATAAACATAGAGATAATCTAAGGTATTGGAAATGTATGAAACAGCACAGAGTGAAGAAAATGTATACTATTAATGACAATTATTATAATAAAATAAAATTATTGAAAATTTAGTCGACTTCACGTTGTTCACTCAACCACAGAAGGACATCAAGTTATTATGGAAAGTCGTTAAAAATTAAGGCAGAGGAAAGAGCCAGATGACAGTACAAGGAGCTGTATAAACAAATTAACTATCGAATAGGAGACTTAGTACTTGTTCGCAACAGACAACTTCCCAGTAGTGATGAGAAGTTGATGAAAAAATTATTCTTTGTTATGTAGGCCCATACATAATTGACACTCTAAACAATAACAATACAGTGGTGATCAAATACCAGGATGGAAAGGAACCTACAATATTAATCAGCTTCGCCCTTATAAATCAAGTAAAAATAAAAGAGGGTTCATTCTAAAATAAAATAACAAATGAACCTTATAACCAGGATGGGGAAGGTGAGAATTAAAAGAAAACAAAAATATTGTAATCATGTTATTACGTTTTTTAGCCATGAAGTTAGGCACACTTGTTAAACCATATTTGTTATGTTCATGTAAACCCAGTTGGTTTAAATAATTTTATTTTAAATAATGACTGTATAAGCTACTATTATTAGTGGTAATGCTAAACCATATTTCTTATGTTCATGTAAAACCAGTTGGTTTAAAGAACGTTATTATATATAATTAGAGAGTTCATAAGGTATTATCAGCGTTAATGTTAGAAGTGGTGTTCTGATAAGAAGTTAGTTATTTCAAAATCTCTTATCAAGTTATGTCAGAGATTATGAAATAAGGGAAGGTATTATGTACTGCTGTAAAAATGGCAACAGTACATAAAAATAAAATAGTTATTTCAGAAAAATCATACGGATAAATTTAGTAATATTTTGGATAGATAGTAAAATTATAAACAAAATCTAATTAATTATTAATTATAAACATAGAGATAATCTAAGGTATTGGAAATGTATGAAACAGCACAGAGTGAAGAAAATGTATGTTATACTATTAATGACAATTATTATAATAAAATAAAATTATTGAAAATTTAGTCGACTTCACGTTGTTCACTCAACCACAGAAGGACATCCAAGTTATTATGGAAAGTCGGTTAAAAGTGAAGGCAGAGGAAAGAGCCAGATGACAGTACAAGGGGCGGTATAAACAAATTAACTATCAAATAGGAGACTTAGTACTTGTTCGCAACAGACAACTTCCCAGTAGTGAGGAGAAGTTGATGAAAAAATTATTCTTTGTTATGTAGGCCCATACATAATTGACACTGTAAACAATAACAATACAGTGGTGATCAAATACCAGGATGGAAAGTTAAAGGAACCTACAATATTAATCAGCTTCGCCCTTATAAATCAAGTAATAAATAAAAGTCGGTTCATTCTAAAATAAAATAACAAATGAACCTTATAACCAGGATTGGGAAGGTGAGAATTAAAAGAAAACAAAAATATTGTATTAATGTTATTACGTTTTTTAGCCATGAAGTTAAGCACACTTGTTAAACCATATTTGTTATGTTCATGTAAACCCAGTTGGTTTAAATAATTTTATTTTAATTAATGACTGTATAAGCTACTATTGTTAGTGGTAATGCTAAACCATATTTCTTATGTTCATGTAAAACCAGTTGGTTTAAAGAACGTTATTATATATAATTAGTGAGTTCATAAGGTATTATCAGTGTTAATGTTAGACTATGGTGTTCTGTTAAGAAATTAATTATTTCAAAATCTCTTATCAAGTTATGTCAGAGATTATGAAATAAGGGAAGGTATTATGTACTGCTGTAAAAATGGACAACAGTACATAAAAATAAAATAGTTATCTCAGAAAAATCATAGGGATAAATTTAGTAATATTTTGGATAGATAGTAAAATTATAAACAAAATCTAATGAATTATTAATGATAAACATAGAGATAATCTAAGGTATTGGAAATTTATGAAACAGCACAGAGTGAAGAAAATGTATACTATTAATGACAATTATTATAATAAAATAAAATTATTGAAAATTTAGTCGACTTCACGTTGTTCACTCAACCACAGAAGGACATCCAAGTTATTATGGAAAGTCGTTAAAAATTAAGGCAGAAGAAAGAGCCAGATGACAGTACAAGGAGCTGTATAAACAAATTAACTATCAAATAGGAGACTTAGTACTTGTTCGCAACAGACAACTTCCCAGTAGTGATGAGAAGTTGATGAAAAAATTATTCTTTATTATGTAGGCCCATAAATAATTGACACTCTAAACAATAACAATACAGTGGTGATCAAATACCAGGATGGAAAGGTTAAAGGAACCTACAATATTAATCAGCTTCGCCCTTATAAATCAAGTAATAAATAAAAGAGTGTTCATTCTAAAATAAAATAACAAATGAACCTTATAACCAGGATGGGGAAGGTGAAAATTAAAAGAAAACAAAAATATTGTATTCATGTTATTACGTTTTTTAGCCATGAAGTTAGGCACACTTGTTAAACCATATTTGTTATGTTCATGTAAACCCAGTTGGTTTAAATAATTTTATTTTAATTAATGACTGTATAAGCTACTATTATTGGTGGTAATGCTAAACCATATTTCTTATGTTCATGTAAAACCAGTTGGTTTAAAGAACGTTATTATATATAATTAGTGAGTTCATAAGGTATTATCAGTGTTAATGTTAGAAGTGGTGTTCTGATAAGAAGTTAGTTATTTCAAAATCTCTTATCAAGTTATGTCAGAGATTATGAAATAAGGGAAGGTATTATGTACTGCTGTAAAAATGGCAACAGTACATAAAAATAAAATAGTTATTTCAGAAAAATCATACGGATAAATTTAGTAATATTTTGGATAGATAATAAAATTATAAACAAAATCTAATTAATTATTAATTATAAACATAGAGATAATCTAAGGTATTGGAAATGTATGAAACAGCACAGAGTGAAGAACATGTATGTTATACTATTAATGACAATTATTATAATAAAATAAAATTATTGAAAATTTAGTCGACTTCACGTTGTTCACTCAACCACAGAAGGACATCCAAGTTATTATGCAAAGTCGGTTAAAAGTGAAGGCAGAGGAAAGAGCCAGATGACAGTACAAGGAGCGGTATAAACAAATTAACTATCAAATAGGAGACTTAGTACTTGTTCGCAACAGACAACTTCCCAGTAGTGAGGAGAAGTTGATGAAAAAATTATTCTTTGTTATGTAGGCCCATACATAATTGACACTGTAAACAATAACAATACAGTGGTGATCAAATACCAGGATGGAAAGGTTAAAGGAACCTACAATATTAATCAGCTTCGCCCTTATAAATCAAGTAATAAGTAAAAGTGGGTTCATTCTAAAATAAAATAACAAATGAACCTTATAACCAGGATGGAGAAGGTGAGAATTAAAAGAAAACAAAAATATTGTATTCATGTTATTACGTTTTTTAGCCATGAAGTTAGGCACACTTGTTAAACCATATTTGTTATGTTCATGTAAACCCAGTTGGTTTAAATAATTTTATTTTAATTAATGACTGTATAAGCTACTATTATTAGTGGTAATGCTAAACCATATTTCTTATGTCCATGTAAAACCGGTTGGTTTAATAAACGTTATTATATATAATTTGTGAGTTCATAAGATATTATCAGTGTTAATGTTAGACTATGGTGTTCTGATAAGAAGTTAGTTATTTCAAAATCTCTTATCAAGTTATGTCAGAGATTATGAAATAAGGGAAGGCATTATGTACTGCTGTAAAAATGGACAACAGTACATAAAAATAAAATAGTTATTTCAGAAAAATCATAGGGATAAATTTAGTAATATTTTGGATACAGAGTAAAATTATAAACAAAATCTAATTAATTATTAATGATAAACATAGAGATAATCTAAGGTATTGGAAATGTATGAAACAGCACAGAGTGAAGAAAATGTATACTATTAATGACAATTATTATAATAAAATAAAATTATTGAACATTTAGTCGACTTCACGTTGTTCACTCAACCACAGAAGGACATCCAAGTTATTATGGAAAGTCGTTAAAAATTAATGCGGAGGAAAGAGCCAGATGACAGTACAAGGAGCTGTATAAACAAATTAACTATCGAATAGGAGACTTAGTACTTGTTCGCAACAGACAACTTCCCAGTAGTGAGGAGAAGTTGATGAAAAAATTATTCTTTGTTATGTAGGCCCATACATAATTGACACTGTAAACAATAACAATACAGTGGTGATCAAATACCAGGATGGAAAGTTTAAAGGAACCTACAATATTAATCAGCTTCGCCCTTATAAATCAAGTAATAAATAAAAGTCGGTTCATTCTAAAATAAAATAACAAATGAACCTTATAACCAGGATTGGGAAGGTGAGAATTAAAAGAAAACAAAAATATTGTATTAATGTTATTACGTTTTTTAGCCATGAAGTTAGGCACACTTGTTAAACCATATTTGTTATGTTCATGTAAACCCAGTTGGTTTAAATAATTTTATTTTAATTAATTACTGTATAAGCTACTATTGTTAGTGGTAATGCTAAACCATATTTCTTATGTTCATGTAAAACCAGTTGGTTTAAAGAACGTTATTATATATAATTAGTGAGTTCATAAGGTATTATCAGTGTTAATGTTAGACTATGGTGTTCTGTTAAGAAATTAATTATTTCAAAATCTCTTATCAAGTTATGTCAGAGATTATGAAATAAGGGAAGGTATTATGTACTGCTGTAAAAATGGACAACAGTACATAAAAATAAAATAGTTATTTCAGAAAAATCATAGGGATAAATTTAGTAATATTTTGGATAGACAGTAAAATTATAAACAAAATCTAATTAATTATTAATGATAAACATAGAAATAATCTAAGGTATTGGAAATGTATGAAACAGCACAGAGTGAAGAAAATGTATGTTATACTATTAATGACAATTATTATAATAAATTAAAATTATTGAAAATGTAGTCGACTTCACGTTGTTCACTCAACCACAGAAGGACATCCAAGTTATTATGGAAAGTCGGTTAAAAGGGAAGGCAGAGGATAGAGCCAGATGACAGTACAAGGAGCGGTATAAACAAATTAACTATCAAATAGGAGACTTAGTACTTGTTCGCAACAGACAACTTCCCAGTAGTGAGGATGAGGAGAAGTTGATGAAAAAATTATTCTTTGTTATGTAGGCCCATACATAATTGACACTGTAAACAATAACAATATAGTGGTGATCAAATACCAGGATGGAAAAGTTAAAGGAACCTACAATATTAATCAGCTTCGCCCTTATCAATCAAGTAATAAATAAAAGAGGGTTCATTCTAAAATAAAATAACAAATGAACCTTATAACCAGGACTGGGAAAGTGAGAATTAAAAGAAAACAAAAATATTGTATTCATGTTATTACGTTTTTTAGCCATGAAGTTAGGCACACTTGTTAAACCATATTTGTTATGTTCATGTAAACCCAGTTGGTTTAAATAATTTTATTTTAATTAATGACTGTATAAGCTACTATTATTAGTGGTAATGCTAAACCATATTTCTTATGTTCATGTAAAACCGGTTGGTTTAAAGAACGTTATTATATATAATTAGTGAGTTCATAAGGTATTATCAGTGTTAATGTTAGACTATGGTGTTCTGATAAGAAGTTAGTTATTTCAAAGTCTCTTATCAAGTTATGTCAGAGATTATGAAATAAGGGAAGGTATTATGTACTGCTGTAAAAATGGCAACAGTACATAAAAATAAAATAGTTATTTCAGAAAAATCATAGGGATAAATTTAGTAATATTTTGGATAGATAGTAAAATTATAAACAAAATCTAATTAATTATTAATTATAAACATAGAGATAATCTAAGGTATTGGAAATGTATGAAACAGCACAGAGTGAAGAACATGTATGTTATACTATTAATGACAATTATTATAATACAATAAAATTATTGAAAATTTAGTCGACTTCACGTTGTTCACTTAACCACAGAAGGACATCCAAGTTATTATGGAAAGTCGGTTAAAAGTGAAGGCAGAGGATAGAGCCAGATGACAGTACAAGGAGCGGTATAAACAAATTAACTATCAAATAGGAGACTTAGTACTTGTTCGCAACAGACAACTTCCCAGTAGTGAGGAGAAGTTGATGAAAAAATTATTTTTTGTTATGTAGGCCCATACATAATTGACACTGTAAACAATAACAATACAGTGGTGATCAAATACCAGGATGGAAAGGTTAAAGGAACCTACAATATTAATCAGCTTCGCCCTTATAAATCAAGTAATAAATAAAAGTGGGTTCATTCTAAATTAAAATAACAAATGAACCTTATAACCAGGATGGGGAAGGTGTGAATTAAAAGAAAACAAAAATATTGTATTCATGTTATTACGTTTTTTAGCCATGAAGTTAGGCACACTTGTTAAACCATATTTGTTATGTTCATGTAAACCCAGTTGGTTTAAATAATTTTATTTTAATTAATGACTGTATAAGCTACTATTATTAGTGGTAATGCTAAACCATATTTCTTATGTTCATGTAAAACCAGTTGTTTTAAAGAACGTTATTATATATAATTAGTGAGTTCATGAGGTATTATCAGTGTTAATGTTATACTATGGTGTTCTGATAAGAAGTTAGTTATTTCAAAATCTCTTATCAAGTTATGTCAGAGATTATGAAATAAGGGAAGGTATTATGTACTGCTGTAAAAATGGACAACAGTACATAAAAATTAAATAGTTTGTAACGGGCCAAATTCATGGGTATTTTATTTTATTGTATTTTTCGGGGATTTATAAAAATATTTGTGAAACCCAATTTCAACAAAGACAGACCACGTGTTGTAGAAGCAATTTTTAACAAAGGCGACACAGTAATATCACGTTGTGCAATCGGTAGAGGAATTTACCAAGCCTCATTTCCAAGAACTTTGTTTGAGTGTGATAGCGCGCCCATACGCATTATACATCCAGGCGCGCGGGGTGACGCTAACTTCCAAAACTAAGATGGCCAGGAAACGATTTTAATTCACTTTCGTTTAGCATGAGGCCGGATACAAAATTTAAGTCACGCCCATCTCGTGACGTTAGCCAGTGCCTAGCCAATATCCGGACAAAACTAACACAACACCAACAGCATGAATTAAATGGGACGAAAAGACGACGAACAACCATGAGGCTTGACTTCCAGAACAGAGACGAAATCAAGTTGGCCGCGAAAAGATAGCGGTTCTGCGCAGTTTTAGCCTAGCTACAGTACCTGCAGGTACCGAGCCCGGTGGGCTCTTCTAAAAATCGTTATAATTATCAGTCAAAAGTGAGTTTCGGTCAACAATGAACATGTAGTAGTGAAGCGAAAACTATAATCAACCAGAAACACCAACAAATTAATTTCGGACACACTACCAAATGAAAAATTAAGTGCTCGAGCTATAAACGCGTGCCGGCAGGGATGGGTATTCTTTTTTAAAATGTTAAGTGCTTTTAAATAATGTACGTGAGAGTGTGTGTAAATTGCAGGCTGGGCTGTTTGTGTTGATGTGATGTGTGATAATTAAGGTAAGCACTAGAATAAGATAAAATAGGAGTGGTACTCATGTAACACAAGCAAAGAAGAAAAAATCACTAAGAAACTATGTTATATGCAAAAGCATGGTAAAATTTGTTAGAATTTAAATGCATTTAAAAAAATTAAAGTATCAATTCTCTTCATTTAAAAATGAGTCGAGTCACTTATTTCAAAAACCTATAAATCACGCTAACATCTTACGTTCGTGCGAGAATCCTGGACCCAGATAAAGGAAGCTTTGCAGGTAGGTGGAAGCAAATTTATAAATTTATGTTTTTATATATTTAATGAGTTTAATGATATCTCAATGGCGCAGCCGACAGGGACTGTTTTTATGAGTAAATAAAAATAAAGTAAAAACCACACCTACAAATTAGATATAAGCGTGATTTAGAGGTTAAGTAAAAATACGTAACGTAAAATTAAATAAGTTATATAATAACCAATAGCAAAGTTATAAAAAAGAGACTAAGTAGATTTATAAAAATGGAAAATACAGAGAATGAAGTCGTTTTGTCCGACTTAACTGTTATAAGCGAAATAGCTGAATTTGATGAATCAGCTGTTATGAGTAGTCTTGAAGTACATTCAACACCGAATGTAGGTCAAGACGACAAAACCACAAATATAAGTAACACGAATGAACCAAATAGTACAGATGATTCGGGGATTCAAGTAACCCCAAAATTGAGTAGAGAAAGTAAAAATAATAACGAAGTCAGCTTCACTGACGATAAAACAGAAAGTCAGTCGACGCCGGTCCAAGGCAAAAAGTCTGACGATAGTTACGAAATGTTCAAAATGATACAAACAATGTTAGATATGAAATTCAATGTACAGAACAGTAAATTTAATGAATTAAAAAATGATATACAAGAAATGAATAAATGTTTAGAAAATACCAATGAAACAATAAGAACTAGTTTGAATAAATTAGAACATAGTATTGAGCGAATGGGAGTAGTTGTAATGAATCCAAATAAAGATAATACGAATGAAAATTATAATGACATGTGTCAAAATGTGATGCTAGATGAAAAGCTAACAAATGAAAATAATAGTGAGAATAGTAATGTATTTGAAGAGTTAGTATCAGAAAGTGATACGGTGAAAATAAATAGTGAGAGTACTGATGAAATTGCAGAATGTAGTGATAATGAAATGTTAATGTATGCTTATGAGTTAGAGAGAGAGTGGAAAGATAGTATAGTGGTAGAATGGGGGCAGAGGGTAAATTTTTTAAGAGGTATTATGGGGGGTGAAGAAAGATCTTCACGTATATATTGTGTAGACAAGTGTGCTACAAATAATTGTTTTTTAAAGTTTTTTGTTTTTCCTGGAGAAGTCAGGAAAGGTTTAATTGAATTAGTACCCTCTGTGTGGAATGATTTTATAAGTATGAGATGGTGTTATGATGAGAGAGAGTGAGAAGTATATAAGTTAAAGGTAAATTATGGTGAGTTGAAAGTAAGGCTAGAAGAGTATTTAAATAATAATGAGTTAATCCAGAATAAAAAAGTAACTGACCCAATATTGGAAATATTTACTAATGGAGACTTAACAGATGTACTTAATGTTGACTTGTTTCATGATTATTTTGATAAAACGGACGAATTTGATTTTTGTGGTTATGACACACAAAGTATCAATATGTGTGTCAATAAAACTGAAAAGTGCTATATAAAACAGAGATTAATTTTTGACGATGGAGGGTAAACTATAAACAGTTAATGGACAATTATAAATATTTTGTTTTATGGTTTTTGACCTCGCAACCTTGGACATTGAAGTGTGGTATAACTGAATAAATAAGGAGAAAGATTTGTAAATAAAAATGTAGTGAATTTATTTGTGTGTATTGTAGAATGTTGAATAAACAATGTGTATGCAGGTAATTGTTGAAATAATAATAATAATATTTTGCAATTTAAATAAATAACTATGTTAATTTTGAAAACAGTAATTGGAGAATTGTAATTGTGTTGATAGCAATGGAACTCGTATTTTCAGTAATTGATTTAATTAAAATAATTTGAGATGTTTTAAATATTCTGATTGGTTTAAATGTTGTATAATTAAATTTTCTAAGGAATTTAAATTATTTTACAAGAGGTGAATTGGGTAATTAAATGATAAATTGTTTGATTTAAACTAACATTTTTGTTAAATGTTTCAGAGGTGACGTGAAAGTATTGGTGTATGGTGTATATATTTTGTGTATGTCAGTTTAAATGGACTGTAAGTATAAAAATTTTATAGTACGAATCAAGTATAATAAAAATGTTTACAGGTGTAACTCAGATGAAAGGGTTTTAATTCAATAATGAGATGATTTGAAACAATTGTGTTAAATAAAAATGATAATTAAAATATTTTATTAATAACTGAAAGATAATGGAAAATAAATCGTAATAATAAATTTTGAAAATTTTAAGGTGATGAAGGGGTTAAATGATTAACGATGGATGAAAGTCTCATATTATAATGTTGTATATTTAATTTCTTATTTAGCTAATAAGGCGCTATTGCTGGGGTGGCCTGTATCCCAGTAGATAGTGAAAAGGGTTGGGGGTAACAGAGAGTGTTACCTCCATCGGAGGCCAACATGGCGAAAATGTGCGGGACATTTTTTTGTACAAATTTAATTTGTACCCTGATAGACGCTCGTGCCGCACATAACAATGACGTGTAGAACAGGCATTGAAATGAAAGTTAGATTTCCCCGACTTTTCGGGCGATTACTGCCTTACCAGCACTAATCGTGGATTTGGCTAGCGGTCAGCTATGGCCATATCAAGTCCCTTGACCATAGCTGACTTGAAATTGGTTTATAATAGAAATTAAATGGGGGGTGACATTAGGGGAATCCAGGAACTATGGAACAGCGGCTGCCACTCTGTCCGCGTGGGGACAGCATAGCCAGGTGGTAGACCCGTCTTAAGGGGTTTTCAATATAAACGAGGATATGTCGTTATCCACAATTTTAAAATGTCAAGCCGAAGCAAAGACACGGAGATGTCCAATTCCTCCAAATATGCAGTCTTTGTGAAAGCAAATAGGCGCTACAGTCTAACATAAATTACAATAGTGTGTGTGGATCAGGGGGTTGCTCAGATGAGCAACGTACTTAAATTTGGTAAATTCAAAATGATAACTAAATTTTGCTCTAATAAACGCTTGTATTCTGCTTTAATAAATAGGGTTTCATACATTTAGTATACTGTGTTCATTCTATATTTTAGTGTGTTCAATGTATTATTTTATTGTGTTAGAGGTAAGAATTGAAATATGTGTTTTACATAATGTGTGTATTTTTGAAACCAAGTAGATAACTAAACCGACTGGCAGGCGGTTAACATAAATTACCAGAGTCAGAAAAAGGGGAAACAATGATGGTAGATGTAAGGATTGATAACCATATGTATTTCATGTAATGTGTATAATTTTGAAATGTGTTTTCAATTTGTTAGGAAGATCAGCTGATCAGTAGTAAAATGTCACTGTTAAATTGTTTATTGATGTTCAAGGTAATTAATGTTAAATGTAATGTTTCAATGTATTACAGATGCTATTTACAATAATGAGAAAAGTAATTTGATAAAGTGAGAAATAAAGTAATAATTTGTGAAAGCTAATAAAAGATAGTTTTTGGGTGATAAATATTTTGTGGGACATATAGATCAGTCCAAGTTAAAGTTAAAGTTAAATTGGTAGTAGAGAGAAAAATATTGTTTTGAATTAATGTAATATTCTTATGAGGTAATGTAATAGAATTTGAGAAGTATTGATGTTGACACAGTAGCTATGTGGAATATATGTAGAGTAATGAGTGATATATATTGATGTTCATAATTGATGATGTTATTTTGTTGTAGTTGAAGTGAGGTAATAAGATTGAGATTTGGGGATGGCAATTTTGTAATAGGGGATAGTGTAATGTGGGAGTCCGCAACAAAAGGGTTGGGATGGGAAGGGACCGATTTGGTGGGAAAGGGTTACCCTAGGGATAAAGTCCAGGAACCAACATAAGGGAGTGAGTTTTTTTGGGGGGGGAAACACTTATCCTAAGTACAAAGGGTTAGAGAGTATTTTTTTTATATATCGAGAGAAGGTGGCGATTTGAGTTTAATAGTAAGTTGGGTTTAGAGATTGTTTGATAGATGTTTTAATAGAGATGGGTGTCCTGTTAGCTAAAGTTGTTAGTGGTTAGAGTCAGAGAGAGAGAAAGATATTATATGTATACCTGCCAAGTGGCAGATCAAGTTGAAATAAATAGTTAAATCACCCAAAGTAATGGAAATTGAGAATGATTAAGTAAAGAGATTTATAATAAAAAATATAAAATTTTTAATTGAAACCAGTGACAATTTTTGATAGAATTTGAAAATAATGTAAGGCTATAAAGTGTTCTTTGAATAATTTAAATATCAATTTGATTGTTATTTATAATAATATTTTGTTAATTTTAAATGTTTTATTTTATTATGTTTTATGTTTCAAGATAGAATTTTACAGGTGTTTAGGGTATTTTCAAATATAACTTGTGTATAACGTATGTAGGTCAAGGTTCTTGACTTGACCCAGTTTTGATCAGCTGATGGGTGAGGTCATATACTAGGCATGTTTAGCAAGGAAGTTAATTCAACTCTTGTTTTTATTGATTTGACAAATTTTAAATAATTTCAATATGGAAAGAAAATATTTTAAGAAATTTAAATTTTTGAATTTAAATTTTTTTGGAAATGTTGAATTTAAAATTAAAAAAAAAAAAAAATTTTGATTTTGCGCCTGCCAGATAATGGATATTTTTAAACTTTGATTATTTTATTGTTTGTGTAGTAACCGTTTTTATTATTATTGAATTATTTTATTGAAATGTATTGTTAGAGTATAGGTGTAATCACATGTTAGGTTAAGGATATTCCTAGTTTTAAGAAATGTTCAATTGATTTAATTTTGTTATCACAAAAAAAGAAAAGAGCTAATGAAGAGAATTATTCAGTATAGATGCAAAATTTGTGTTGTGATTTTCA
Organism: Magicicada septendecula; assembly: GCA_034769895.1. Taxonomy (NCBI): domain Eukaryota; kingdom Metazoa; phylum Arthropoda; class Insecta; order Hemiptera; family Cicadidae; genus Magicicada; species Magicicada septendecula. The sequence goes on from CM068372.1 coordinate 256,996,455, forward strand.
AGATAAACAGCTAATGATTGTCGCTTAATAAATTTTTGAAAAAATATTTTCATTTTATAATATGTGGAATAAGTGTGTGTGTGAGCCCAGTATCTGCTAAAGGCAGCCCAGTTTGCAGAAAAAGGGGAAACATATCGGTTGAGAATCTGGCCTGATCTAAGCCAGGGATGGAGGATTTTTGGGGTAGCATGTTAGAAGGTAAGGTGCGCTGTGGTGCGTGTCTGTTCAATTTTTCGGTGTTGGGATCTCACACAGAGAAGTCCAGTGATCTCGTTCAGATGCGTCCATAGTCGCCGAGCCAGGGGGGTCGTTTACCCATGAGTTGTAAGAACAAAAGGGGGTTGTTGGCACCAGTTCCTCACCGGTCCTCTTAGGGGTTTTATCAATGAGATTTCTTCTGTTTTGACAGAAGACCTCTCATTGAGGGGGTATTGTAATGGGCCAAATTTATGGGTATTTTATTTTATTGCATTTTTCGGGGATTTATAAAAATATTTGTGAAACCCAATTTCAACAAAGACAGACCACGTGTTGTAAGAGCAGTTTTTAACAAAGGCGACACAGTAATATCACGTTGTGCAATCGGTAGAGGAATTTACCAAGCCTCATTTCCAAGAACTTTGTTTGAGTGTGATAGCGCGCCCATACGCATTATACATCCAGGCGCGCGGGGTGACGCTAACTTCCAAAACTAAGATGGCCAGGAAGCGATTTTAATTCACTTTCGTTTACCATGAGGCCGGATACAAAATTTAGGTCACGCCCATCTCGTGACGTTAGCCAGTGCCTAGCCAATATCCGGACACAACTAACACAACAACAACAGCATGAATTAAATGGGACGAAAAGACGACGAACAACCATGAGGCTTTGACTTCCAGAACAACGACGAAATCGAGTTGGCCGCGAAAAGATAGCGGTTCTGCGCAGTTTTAGCCTAGCTACAGTACCTGCAGGTACCGAGCCCAGTGGGCTCTTCTAAAAATCGTTATAATTATCAGTCAAAAGTGAGTTTCGGTCAACAATGAACATGTAGTAGTGAAGTGAAAACTATAATCAACCAGAAACACCAACAAATTAATTTCGGACACACTACCAAATACCAAATGAAAAATTAAGTGCTCGAGCTATAAACGCGTGCCGGCAGGGATGGGTATTCTTTTTTAAAATGTTAAGTGCTTTTAAATAATGTACGTGAGAGTGTGTGTAAATTGCAGGCTGGGCTGTTTGTGTTGATGTGATGTGTGATAATTAAGGTAAGCACTAGAATAAGATAAAATAGGAGTCGTACTCATGTAACACAAGCAAAGAAGAAAAAATCACTAAGAAACTATGTTATATGCAAAAGCTTGGTAAAATTTGTTAGAATTTAAATGCATTTAAAAAAATTAAAATATCAATTCTCTTTATTTAAAAATGAGTCGAGTCACTTATTTCAAAAACCTATAAATCACGCTAACATCTTACGTTCGTGCGAGAATTCTGGACCCAGATAAAGGAAGCTTTGCAGGTAGGTGGAAGCAAATTTATAAATTTATGTTTTTATATATTTAATGAGTTTAATGATATCTCAAGTTATTTCAGAAAAATCATAGGGATAAATTTATTAATATTTTGGATAGATAGTAAAATTATAAATAAAATCTAATTAATTATTAATGATAATCATAGAGATAATCTAAGGTATTGGAAATTTATGAAACAGCACAGAGTGAAGAAAATGTATGTTATACTATTAATGACAATTATTATAATAAAATAAAATTATTGAAAATTTAGTCGACTTCACGTTGTTCACTCAACCACAGAAGGACATCCAAGTTATTATGGAAAGTTGGTTAAAAGTGAAGGCAGAGGAAAGAGCCAGATGAGAGTACAAGGAGCGGTATAAACAAATTAACTATCAAATAGGAGACTTAGTACTTGTTCGCAACAGACAACTTCCCAGTAGTGAGGAGAAGTTGATGAAAAAATTATTCTTGTGTTATGTAGGCCCATATATAATTGACACTGTAAACAATAACAATACAGTGGTGATCAAATACCAGGATGGAAAGGTTAAAGGAACCTACAATATTAATCAGCTTCGCCCTTATAAATCAAGTAATAAATAAAAGTGGGTTCATTCTAAAATAAAATAACAAATGAACCTTATAACCAGGATGGGGAAGGTGAGAATTAAAAGAAAACAAAATATTGTATTCATGTTATTACGTTTTTTAGCCATGAAGTTAGGCACACTTGTTAAACCATATTTGTTATGTTCATGTAAACCCAGTTGGTTTAAATAATTTTATTTTAATTAATGACTGTATAAGCTACTATTATTAGTGGTAATGCTAAACCATATTTCTTATGTTCATGTAAAACCAGTTGGTTTAAAGAACGTTATTATATATAATTAGTGAGTTCATAAGGTATTATCAGTGTTAATGTTAGACTATGGTGTTCTGATAAGAAGTTAGTTATTTCAAAATCTCTTATCAAGTTATGTCAGAGATTATGAAATAAGGGAAGGTATTATGTACTGCTGTAAAAATGGACAACAGTACATAAAAATAAAATAGTTATTTCAGAAAAATCATAGGGATAATTTTAGTAATATTTTGGATAGATAGTAAAATTATAAACAAAATCTAATTAATTATTAATGATAAACATAGAGATAATCTAAGGTATTGGAAATGTATGAAACAGCACAGAGTGAAGAAAATGTATGTTATACTATTAATGACAATTATTATAATAAAATAAAATTATTGAAAATTTAGTCGACTTCACGTTGTTCACTCAACCACAGAAGGACATCCAAGTTATTATGGAAAGTCAGTTATAAGTGAAGGCAGAGGAAAGAGCCAGATGACAGTACAAGGAGCAGTATAAACAAATTAACTATCAAATAGGAGACTTAGTACTTGTTCGCAACAGACAACTTCCCAGTAGTGAGGAGAAGTTGATGAAAAAATTATTCTTTGTTTTGTAGGCCCATATATAATTGACACTGTAAACAATAACAATACAGTGGTGATCAAATACCAGGATGGAAAGGTTAAAGGAACCTACAATATTAATCAGCTTCACCCTTATAAATCAAGTAATAAATAAAAGTGGGTTCATTCTAAAATAAAATAACAAATGAACCTTATAACCAGGATGGGGAAGGTGAGAATTAAAAGAAAACAAAAATATTGTATTCATGTTATTACGTTTTTTAGCCATGAAGTTAGGCACACTTGTTAAACCATATTTGTTATGTTCATGTAAACCCAGTTGGTTTAAATAATTTTATTTTAATTAATGACTGTATAAGCTACTATTATTAGTGGTAATGCTAAACCATATTTCTTAAGTTCATGTAAAACCAGTTGGTTTAAAGAACGTTATTATATATAATTAGTGAGTTCATAAGGTGTTATCAGTGTTAATGTTAGACCATGGTGTTCTGATAAGAAGTTAGTTATTTCAAAATCTCTTGTTGTGTCCAGCACATTCCACGTTATGTTTTTATATATAATTGTAAATGAGGATTCTACTGATACTCAAACTACTCAATGTATTATTTTATTTTATCTTAAGAATTATTTTAAGGAACAAACTGAGTGATTGTGAGGAAGTGTGCTGACTATTTTTATCGTGGCACGTGTAGCGAGTTATCAACCAGGGAAGCTAAGAATTGTTTACACGTCAGTGTTCGCAAACGAATTCCGCTTTGGTTCATAAAAATCAATGACAAAATGTCCCCTTGTGTGACCTGATAACTTTCGAGACACGTGCTGAGTCCAGTTCTGATTGGCTGAATTTTGGGCGTTAACTCATAGAGACTTTTTGCTTCACACAGGGTATAAAACTGATGAGAGCACTGGGAAGTACACACTCTCTTTTTTCACTTGTTCACTTTTTGGCGTCCTTGCACACTCTCCGTACATCGTAGATGTGCATCTTCTGTCTACGATGGAGCCACATCAAAAGCATAATTACAACTTTGTTTTTGTTTTACTTAGTTCAAACTTAAAGCATTAATCGATTTTGGATAATGAATTATTTATACTCAGAAGTGCTCAGTAGTGTTATAAATTTGTTAAGGAATATGTATAATTGACATCTTAATCATTTATGCCTAATTTAAAGTGGTAAAGTACCAAATTCATAAATATAGTTAGTAAAGCTTTTATAATGTTTTAATAAAAAAAAGTCAGTATATAAAGAATGTTTTTTTTTATATATAATGTTATGTCTTGATGAAAACACTCAATAGAATTATTGTAACAAGAGTATGTCACTTCAATTATTGTTATTTTGTTCATTTGTATTGTCATTATTGTCATTTGTTCATCAAGATAAAACTTGTTAACGAACATAGTTACTCTAATGAATTAAAGAAATATTATTAATCTAAGTAAATGGCTTATTTAATAATGAGCCATTCCCACAGCTATCCTGTCCGCACGACTGGAGCTTTCACTTTGTGAGGCCCCAGCCCCGGGCGTTACAACACTCTTATCAAGTTATGTCATGTGCCGTACTTCGTTCGGCGCCCCGTTGTTCATATGCTAAGTTCGGTGGTATGCGCGTATATCATTTCATTTTAAAAACTCGCGCGTTCTACCAGTCGTGCACTGCTATGTATGGTGCATTGTCGCTGTGTAGCGGGCTACGTGTTAGTTACGGCGACGAAATTCATGTCGGCCAGGGCCAGCTGTTGTTGCCGTAACCTGTAATAAAAACGAAGTCTCATGGGTGCAATTCGCCATGTGTTCTGTCTCATTTCTCTTCTGACCTTCTCAGAGAAATCTTCACTGGTTACAACTGACGGCGCCTGAATCATTCTGCCTGGTTGAAGCCTTACTATGGGAAAATAATTTAAAGCTAGCTCCAGGTAGGCATAGCCTTAATTATAGCTCAATTATTTTTAACCTCGAAACATTTTTGTTAGGTGTTCTTACTAAAAGGTATCCGTGTGTGTGTGAATTTCCAGGCATGCAACAGTGTCTAATTAAATTAAATGTAACTTATTAACTTGGTCAAATCAATTTAAACTTATCTTACACTCAGCTACTCGTTCAGAAATTGTAAATGAGAAGAAAGTAATTTCATAGTTATAAAAGATTTATAAAACTAAATAATGCACACCTTGTGGTTAGAGCGGATTGTTAATAAGATAGTAAGTGTTTGTGAAAAGGTTGTTGTCCCGTGCTGAATATTAAAGTGTGATTTCTCTATAGCATTATAATTGTGGCATGAGTGCGAGCTGTGCTTGTGTTATGTCTATGACACCCTATATAGCAAGTTGCCTGTCCTAGGTGCTCGGCCAATGGCGAGATGGGTGTCGGGGTTGGCCTAAGACCTGCCAACCCCTTGTGCAGAGAAACTACATAAGCCTTGAGACGCCGTCAGTCGGGACAGAGATGCAAACTCTTAGAGAAATTCTGCCCCCAGAAATCATCCGTTTCAACTACTGCTCAACCTAGACACATGGCCACCTACTACATTGGACAATTCAGGTGTGATCCATCTCAATTTAATTTAACACCATCATCTACCACAACACGGTGCACCTGCAGACACTCTCAAAAACAGACTTATAAAATCCGCTCAGAACTTGTTTAAAATCTGCAAACACATGTTAGGTTTCGTGCCTGTATGCTCGGACACTGTACACAGATAAACACCTTATGTATATTTAAGACACACTCTTATACTATGTAAGGGATTACACATATACATGTACTTAGATGAACAGCTCTGAGTTTCCTTGTTTCTCGTGTTCAATGTATCAGTGTTGGTTGTGGCCTGCTTAATCATGTACTTCCATGTGGGTATAATGCAGGACTGGGGTGTTTGAATTTCGTGCCATTATTGAGGCCTTAACAGTAATTATGGCTATTTCCCTGAGTTGTTAATCCAGACTGCATGAATTCTGTATTAAATTACAAATTTAAGTTATCTTGTAATGTGGGGGCAAATCAGTTGCTTTGGTTATATGAATTTTCATCTTAATGGTGACACAAGTCTCTGACTTGTAAGTTAGGTATAGTTGTAAAGTTTCTATTATGTGATGGGTTATAGCGAGAAGGTTGATGCAGGAATTGGGGTGTGTTATATGTGTGTGTAGTATGTGTTTATGTGTAATTCTCAAAAAAAAAGGGGGAATATAATATAATGTTAATGATGTGTAGCACATGTGCTATCATGACTGTCGACAGAACTAGCAATTCTAGCCTACCTTGCCATCAAATACTATATATATTGAAGATCATATATCAAATAATATATATCAAATATCGAATATTAGATGTTAATATCAAATATCAATCCTTGAGTGCATTTATTTTTTTTACTAGCCACTGCATTAAGCATTCATGCCTAAATCTATGGTGTTTTACAATAATTGTACATGCATAATGATTATATATATATACATAACTTATAATAGTGATGGCTGTCATATGCAGAACAATACATTTTGGTGATTGAAAATTCTTGCATACATTCACATGATGCTTAGGGCTTGATCAAGGATATACATATATATATATATATATATATATAATTTTCTATATAAGTAACTCGATGTTTCTTGCAGTAATTATATAATTTGTGATGTTTTCAATTTGTTTCTTCTGCAAGTAGATAATATTGTATATTCTTAAAAAAAAAAAAAAAAAAAAAAAAAAAAAAAAAAAAAAAAAAGAATATACAATATTATCTACTTGCAGAAGAAACAAATTGAAAACATCACAAATTATATATATATATTTTTTTTTTGTATTTTAACATTGCTCAGTGGCATTTATATAATTGTACTTTACTCATGCTTATTATATTATGTACAGACTGGACATCAAATAAATATAAATTTGTTACTGTTAATAGAGTTTCTTATTTGCAAGTCCTGTCATCCAAACAGTGGACATGTCTGAAATGGTGGCTTGGGTCTTTGCACACTTTAGGCTTCCTCTAGGTTCATTACCTAGTTTTAAATACTATGTATCTCCCCTTTACACACACAAAAAAAAAATAAAATAAAATAAAACAAAAAATAAATTCATAAAACATTTTATAAAATAAAAGGGGGGTTTCAAATGTTAGCAGTTTAGCGTGGTTCTGATTCAATGGGTTTATATAATCATATGCATTCAGAATATGTAGTAAATTGCATTTCAGAACTGAATTCATTGAATTTTGGAAGTTATAGGCAGTGGGGACTTGCATTTATTAATGTTACTTGAAAACTTAGTGTGGCTGCAGGCATGTCAGCTGGCGTTGGGACTTGCAAATATTGTAAGTAAACCCGGTTACGGTGTATTGTTTTGGGGTTCTGGGGAGCTAACTTCCCGTTTAGTTTTGTTTAATATTTGTAAAAACTTTTGTTTATGGTTTATTATTATTGACTTATCCGGTTCAATTCAACCTAGCGTTGAATCCAACTTGATAAGTCCGGTTGATGCACAAGAAATTATTTATCGAAGTATTTTTACTTCGGTCAGTTTATTCACACAGAAGTTCTTCCGTTGACTCGTTGAAGCGGTGATATAGTTTCCGTGCTGAAAACACAAACAATTTGCACTAATAAACACTTACTCAGGGCCGTAACTAGGCGTTGGCGAGATGTGCCCCCGCCAAGGGCGCAGGTACAAAGAGGGCGCAAAATTGACCATGAAAAATATCTTTTTTTAGAGTTAGATTGGTACAATTTGTCAAGCAAATAAAAACTCCACGTTATTGGAAAAAATCTTTCAGTTTCAGATTGTTTACTGTACGTGAACTGTCTATATTTGTGTCTATTATACAATAAACAAAAAGCAACTACGTAAATTTAGTAACTGCACTGGACGTTGCCCTACTGATGGGCGCGGAGTCGGGCCAGGCGCAAAGCGAAAATCCCTTCCCCTCCGCCCAGCCATTGATGTGTCAGTCACTGGGTCACTGCACTGCACCTGCGCCTTCTTGGTTTTAGCAACGAATATAGACGTAACTAGAAGAACACTTCTTATGGAGGGAGTGGGGTCAGCTTTCTGGGGTGATAAACAGTAGTTCAACACCCCGGCAACTAGATGGCGCTGGCGTTTCCAAGTAATTTTTTGTATTATACCGCGAAATTTAGTAAATTTCAAACATTTTCGTTAATATATAATTGGAAAAAGCTACAACTTATCAGATAAAAAGTGGTAGATGAAAAAATGTTTGTAGGGGTTAGACTAGACACAACCTCCAAAATTTTTTCACATTTGTTTGACACACTGGGTACGAAGGAATGAATCAAATAAATGCAGCCTACTCAAAAAATGCACTTTTGATGCATTCATTTATTATGCAGTGCGCAAAAGAATTTTAAAATATACAAGAACATGCGTCTTATTAGGCCTATTACAAACATGTTTTTCATCTACCACTCTTTTATACAAAAAGTAGTAGCATTGTTTCAACTACGCTTTTAATAACCCAGAAGTGTGCTTCTAGTAACGTCTATATTCGTTGGTTTTAGCAAGCTTGTCATAACTTGAATATTACTCATACTCATACCCCTCCCCCCACGCCTGCCACGGCCACGTCAATCTATTGCTCTATTCTAGTTTGTTCTGTTGGTTTTGTTGAGACTCAGTGTAATTACAGCCGCTGGTATTATTTTCTATTGTAATTTGTGAACTAAGTGATTTTCACACTCAGCGATTAGACGACACTTATAGTGTTTGTGTTGTTACTTGTTGATGTTGGCGTTGCTTCTGTTGTACGGGTAAGAATGATTTCAATAAAATGTACCATAGCTTAGTCTACATTAACCCTAGAATTGGCGCATGTTATTCCCCGTGGTGGCCTATTTTTTCCCTTTTTGTACAGTTTTTGAAAACACTACATATTATTATTATTATTATAACACGGTATTATTGCAAAACAATACATTAATTATACTATTTACTCTTCAACATCACGAAAACGTCAGTGAATCAAACAATCAATGGAGGTTACCGTGCGAAACTTGACTCCAGCTGTCAGAAATAATTTCCCAACATTCGTTCTGTCTTTACTGCCAGACTGACAAAGCCAAATAGGCCTAACTAATATCACTGTGTTCGCCGTTTAATTTTCTAGACCTACAGAAAATAAAAACTAGAACAAATGCCTGTAGGGATAATAATGGTGGCCTTGTGAGTGATAATGCTGGCGTGATCAGGAGATGGACAGAACACTTCGAAGAGTTGCTAGGCTCAGTTGGGGAGGCTTCGATGGAGGCATCTGAGAATGAAGAGGAGGTAGGAGAATTCGAGGATGATAGAGAGGAGTTGGTGCCATCCTATGACGAGGTGTATGAAGCTCTAGAAAAGCTTAAAAATAACAAGGCAGCAGGTTCCGATGGTTTACCAGGGGAACTATTAAAGAGCGCAGGAGGAGATTTCATAAAGGAATTTGCCCATCTTATAGAGCGAATATGGCTGGAGGAGGTAATGCCTGATGAGTGGAACAATGGGGTGGTGTGTTTAATACATAAAAAGGGTGATCCGCTTATATGTAAAAATTATAGGGGCATCTCTCTACTTAATACAGCATATAAGGTATTGTCCAACATCATATTTTCTAGGCTGCTTCCCTACGCTGAGGAAAACATAAAAGAATATCAGTGTGGATTCACTAGGAATAGGTCAACAACAGACCAAATATTTACACTAAGGCAAATCCTGGAAAAAACGTTGGAATATGGAGTGCCCACTCACCATCTCTTTGTGGATTTCCAGTCGGCATATGATTCAATCAACCGGAAAATGCTATATAGAGCTATGAAGGAGTTGCATATACCATCTAAGTTGGTGCGTATGGTTGGAGTAGTTATGTCCAATTCTAAGTGCCAAATCAGAATACAATCAAATCTATCTAACTCCTTAAAAACATTGAATGGGTTGAAACAAGGAGATGCCTTAGCATGTCTGTTGTTCAACATAGCTCTAGAAAAGGTCATCAGGGGTTCAGGAATTCAAACTAGCGGACACATATTTCACAAGGAGGTACAGCTTCTGGCCTATGCCGATGACATTGACGTCATAAGTAGGTCTGAATCTGGCTTAAAGGAAGCCTTTCAGGAACTGGAGTTGTCCGCTAAGGCTATGGGCTTGGTTATAAACCAAAGCAAAACCAAATATATGGTTGTAGGTGCCAATACTCGTACCCTGTCCCTGCGCATTAACGATTATGAATTTGAAAAGGTTCAGGGTTTTCCATATCTCGGGTCATATGTGGACTCTGGAAATGACTCTTCTAGAGATATTGAAAGACGAATATTATCTGCTAATAGGTGTTACTACGGACTGGTGAAACATTTTAAATCAAAATTAATAACTAAAGATACAAAAGCCTCCCTATACAAGACCTTGATTAGACCAGTCCTGATGTACGGCTCGGAATGCTGGGTGTTAAAAAAACTAGATGAGCAGAGACTATCCGTTTTTGAGAGGAGGGTACTGAGGAGAATCTATGGCCCTGTGAGGGAAAACAACATTTGGAGGCGACTGCATAATCGAGAGTTGTACGAAAGGTTTAAAGATCTTCCGATCGTGCAACTCATACAAATTAACAGATTGCGTTGGGCTGGTCATGTGCAGAGAATGGCGGAGGATAGAATCCCAAAAAGAGCGATGAATTATTTGCCGATGGGAAGGAGAAGGAGGGGAAGACCGCGTACAAGATGGCTGGACCAGGTTGGTAAGGAGGCAGTGAGGCTGGGTGCAGCAAACTGGTGGACATTGGCCGAGAGTAGAGACCAGTGGGGAAGATTTCTTTTGGAGGCCAGGGCCCGGACTGGGCTGTAGCGCCGAGGATGTATGTATGTATGTACAGAAAATAAAAAAAATACCGGAAGAAAGAAGAAGAACGGGCCCGTTCCATTGGTATAACTTATATTCCTATTGGTTCATTTTTAGCGGAAATGGTCGTGGTTGTAAATGTCCAATTTTCAGCAAGTGTCAGCTGATTTTGTTGCGCAAGTCTGCTGACTAAAATAGTCCCGATTTCAAAATTAGTTTACGTAAATATTTCAATCACAAGTTTCATGAATATGGTATCAATTTTATTTTTATAATTAGATGAGCGATCGCGTACACGGAAAACCCGAAGCACTGTAAATACAAGTGAGTCTCTCGCGGTAAGAAAAAAGAAACGATGTCTGCTACGTTTTAACGCTATCGCCGAATTTTTCGGTGAACGCAACTGTCGGCACTGAACATAAACACGAATTTCGTAATATTTCCTGTTTATGTTCAGTGCCGACAGTTGCGTTCACCGAAAAATTCGGTGATAGCGTTAAAACGTCGCAGACATCGTTTCTTTTTTCTTACCGCGAGAGGCTCACTTGTATTTACAGTGCTTCGCGTTTTCCGTGTAATCCTATTACTCAGGATTCAAAAAAACTTTTTGGCCGTCTGTGTGTCTGTAACAATGACAATGACAGCGGCAGCGCCCAAACAAATTTACCGATTATGACCAAACTTGGCACACAGGTCCTTGGGCAGTGGGCACAGTATCTAGGCGGAGTTCGTTAATGTTTGAGATCGGTCAAGTAGTTTTTAAATGGCAGCCATTTACAACTGTAATACAATGTAAATTAAATGGGAATGGTTTGTTTCAGAAATGGGGCCAAAAAACCTTCTGGAAGTGAATTTAAAAAAATCAAAAAACGAAAAGAAGAAGACGACGAAAAATTAGCATCGGCGCTTGGAAATTGGCTGCGAAATGAAGAGAAAGAAGTAGGTGAAAGTGATAGTGCCAGTAATAGTAATGCACTTCAAGAAGAAGAAGAAGAAGAAGAAGAAGAAGAAAAAGAAGACGACCAAGAAGAAAAGGAAGGAGAAAATGAAAAAGAAGATAGCAAGACTGAGACTGTTTCAGAAGACAACCACAGCCAGATCACTCCAATGGAGTTCGTCACAAACGTCATTGATTTTGAAGAAGGAAGTGATCCTGAGCTAAGTCATTCCACAATGGGCAGGCAATCTACTGATCTTGAAAAACCCAGCACATCTTGCACATCTAATTATAATGAAAATGATGCATTAAATACTACTGATGTGGGAATAGAAATTATCTACGAGGATCCCAAAAAAATGGCCAGCAAATTTTCGATCAGACACAGTTCGTTGTAAACTTGTTGAACGAGGCCCACAAACTACAAATTCCCCTTAGATAGCTACAAATTCCCCTGTGCAGATGATGGAAGACACTTTTCTCAGAAATGGGTTTATAAAATTCTACCAAACGGGGAAAAAGTAAAAAGGCAATGGTTGTTGTACAGCCAGTCTAAGGACGCACTGTTTTGTTTCCCTTGCCTTCTCTTTTCAAAAGATGACAAAAAGGACAAATCTGCTTTCTCTAATATTGATGAGGGATTCAATGATTGGAGACACTTGAACCCATTTATTGTCAATCACGAAAGGTCGATACCTCACCGACATTCTTATGTCGATTGGAAAGAATTAGAAATTGGACTGAAACCTAGTAGATCTGTTGATGCAAAACATCAAACATTGATACAAGCTGAAGCAGAAAAGTGGTGCAATGTTCTCAAATGTATTGTGGATGTAATTCTCCATTGTGCAAGGAATAACTTACCTTTAAGAGGAGGTTCCGATTCGATCAGTGACAGCAACTGTGGTGTATTTCTGAGTACATTAGAACTTATTAGTCACTACAATCCTCAACTATCTAAGCACATAGAAAATGTTAAAAGTGGAAAACATGTCACAAGTTATTTTTCACCTCTAATTCAAAATGAGGTCATAGACATTTTGGGAAATAAGGTTCGATCTGAAATACTGAAGAATGTAAAAAGTGCTAAGTATTTCTCTATTATGTTTGACTGCACCCCGGACACAGCACATTTAGAACAAATGAGTGAAATAATAAGGTATGTTAACATTAAGGATGGGAAATGCTCAGTTGAAGAAAGTTTTGTGGACTTCATCATAAGTCACCAGAAAAAAGGAAGAGGGTTATCACAAGAAATATTGCAAAAGCTAAACAATGACGGCTTGGATATTCAGAACTGTCGTGGTCAAGGCTTTGACAACGGCTCAAACATGGCAGGAAAATATGAAGGCGTTCAAGCGCACATATCCCAACTAAACGACCTTGCTAAATTTGTGCCTTGTGCAGCACACAGTCTTAACCTCGTTGGCGTGCACGCCGCGGAAGTGTCAATTATGATGACAAGTTTTTTTGGAAATGTGTTGGAGTTTTTCAACTTCTTTAGTAGCTCTACCTTAAGGTGGGAGGCTTTGATTGGTTGTCTCAAAACTACCCTTAAGGGACATTGTGATACAAGATGGTCTTCCAGGCGTCAAGCTGTGACAGCTCTTAAGAAGAACTTATCATCTGTACACAAAGTTTTACAAAACATGGCTGATAAAGACAACGACTGGAACACTGACACACTGTCTGGTGCTATGAAACTTCTTAGACAAATTGATTACGAATTTGTGTGCCTTTTAGAGATGTGGTCTGATGTTTTGATAAGTTTGGACTGCACCAACAAGTCACTGCAAGGAAAGGGCACAACTCTTGACGTAGCATCAAGTTTGCTCTCAGGTTTGGCAAAAAAAGTTGAAAACCTACGTAAAGAAGGAATTAAAAAATACACAGAAAAAGCCAAAGCTATTTGTGATTCCATGGCCATCCAAAGCAGTTTTGCTGTTAAGAGGCTGAGGAAAGTCAAGAGGATGGCTGGGGAGACGGCTGAAGATGAAGCACACTTGTTGAGTTCTGATAAATCATTTGAGATAGAATGTTACACTGTATTTGATAGAATTGTAAGTGAAATGGAAAAAAGGGCACACATTTACCACACAGTTTCATCAGACTTCAGTTTTTTGTCAGGAAAGTCCTTAAGTGAATGCTCTGTTTCTTTTCTTGAAAAGTGTGCAGCTGATCTTGGTGCGATATATAGCAGAGACATTGATAGAGTTGAGCTAGTTAACGAAGTAGCTGCTTTCAAGTTTCATGCAAAAGAGCTGGTGAAGAACATTTACAAGGCTTCCCATTTGGATATTCTGAAAGTTATTTCAAACTATGGATTAAGAGATGCTTATCCAAACATCGAAATAGCATTGAGGATATTTTTGACAATGCCCGTCAGTGTGGCGTCTTGCGAGCGTACTTTCAGCAAGCTGAAGATAATCAAAAACTACTTACGGTCAAGTATGTGTGAAAACAGATTGACAAACTTAGCTATCCTGTCCATAGAATATGAGATTGCTTCAAAACTTGATTTTAGTGAAATAATTAGTGAGTTTGCCTTGCTGAAAGCAAGAAAGGTAAAGTTTTAGTTCCATGGCTTTTCTGCTGTATACTGTATGTAACAATTTGTAAAAGCAATATATTTGTTTACTGAAGAGTTTCAATTTGTTATTTACCAGCCCCCAGAGCCAAAAAAATGGTACCTGCAGTTACAACAACAGAATGTTGTAAGTGCAAGTCCTGAAGTCCTGTGTAAAAAAAATCGAGATAAATTATAGAACTAAAGCACCGACTAAAGTTATGAATTTTTTTTACTGTTGTATGAAATTTACTATTACAAAAATACCGAATACAATGTGAGAACGTATTTCCTGGTCGCAATTTGCGTCAAAGCTTGCTTAAGGGGGCTGCATGGTGTATCACGTGATGAGACATCCACGAATCACAGTACAATATAAAAAGAGCTTTTTTTTTTTTTTTTTTTTTTTTTTTTGCCTGGAGTTGGGGGGGAAGCGACATAGGGCTTGGGGGGGATCGGCACCACTGTTGGGGGCGCAGCTTTGTCAAAATTGCCAAGGGCGCAGGAGTACCTTGTTACGGCCCTGCACTTACTTGGTGATTCTTGTCGAACTCGCAGGGTCGCTCTTATCAATCCATTATATTATATACGGACTTACCGTTTTTGTATTCGCCGCTGCTTGTTGAGTTGACCAATCAAATTCATTCACCTGTTTTCAACTAGTCTATTGAAATAAACTGACTGACTCTGTTTCTTATGTCAACAATCGTTTTTATTCAAATCAGGTGCTCGTTTTGAATGAGCAGAAGTATTATTTATAAATGGGTTCAGAATAATAATAAGCATGAGACTTTTAGTTTTACAAAAATTTGCCTCAGGGTGGCAGAACTGTTTACAAATTTAATGTATTTAAATGTTTGTTGGTTAATATTAGTTCAATACCTTCGTGAATTCTTTGAGCTAACAGGATACCAAGTCACTGAATAGAACTCTCATCGATTGTTATTAAATACTTTGATGTTGACTATAATTCAGTCACTTATAATTAATACACAAAAATAATAACCATGTGTCTAATCTGGACATTACAGGTTAGTAGAATTATTGAATTCAATTGATAATAGATGCTTGAAACAAAGTTAATTAATGTCAAGATAATTCTTGATAATACAATTAAAATGAAAAATGAAATTATATATTTTGAAACAGTGTTATTTGGTTAAACATCTGATTCATTATTTAGTGTTATATAAGTATAATTGCATGGCTGTCAGTAACCATATATCCTGGCAACCTTGGTTATTATTATTCACCATAAAATTGACATTGAAATATTATTATAGTAGGTTCCTTTCCTAAATCATAAAACATAAACACATTGTAATATTATATTAACTTCGTTAATAATTCAATCATCTGACAAGCCTCAGTCATTGGCAATTGTTGGTTAAATTAATTGATATGTTACGGTTGACAACTGTCATCAAGTGTGGTAAAGTCACACAAAAAATAATTATTATGCATAGAAACTAATTGTAAGTTTAATAAATTCACAAAATAAAATAATCAAATCCCTGAGGATTGTCATTTGTTGTTCAGTCATAGTTACAAATACATCTTAACCTATGTTCATTGTTATTAAATGTTTCGATAATATCGTTTTTATTATTTGATTGAAATGGTAATAATCACTTATACTCCCTTTTATTTTTATAATTTTAATCCCGGAATTGCTCTGGATTATACACTGAGCAATCCTTATTACGCACTGTTACACTTCACACTCTGATACTCATGTATATTCGTTATCACAATTTTTAGGTTAGGTCACTCTGTTTACTTAGGTGACGCGCACACATTAACAGATCAGCTGACTTTTTCTCTCGCCGGACGACATCTCCTCGCTTCAAATGTTAGTTAAAAAGTGACCAGAACGCAGGCATCGCTCTGCCGTTCCGTTCAGTAAACGTCCAAAATTTGGCTAAATCCGTGGATTTGATTGGTGGGTGATCTTTAATTTTGTGTACATACCCCTTCGGCGTTTTATTTCAATTGTTGAGTTTGGCGTGGGTCTTTGGTTTCGAGATCATGAATGTTTTTCTCATTTTGACACAAATTCTTTATAATTGTAATAACTTTGTTAATATTGTTCCTATTTTAAATTTGAGCGTATCACTGGATACATAACACTTGGCTCTATTTTTTGAGTCCACTCATGGTGTGCTTTGGTCCATTATTAAGGAAGTTAATGTTTGTGATTAGTACTGTTCACTAGACACTATTATTTTATATTTAATTCTCTATTATCACTATATAATGGCACTCATACCCACTTGAGGGCATGCCTTCCAAGTTCTCTTACACTCCTTAGTTGCTATTTACTTAGATTTATTTATAAAATACAATTCTTATGCTACTGTCATCTTAGCCTAGGTATCTTACATTTATATATACATATTTCAACTATTAGAAAGTGTTTGTCTACTTTCTATTTGTTTCCAGTTGATGATAACAAAGGGTTACAACTACTGGTTACCTTTGTTAGCTGGAAAATTAAGTAATTCTGGTCATTTCTGGTTAATTAAGTGGTCTCTATCTTTCATCATTAGATGCCTACTTAATGTTATTCTTTTCTGGCATTTGAGTTCTTTTTGTTATTATCTTTTAGTTACAACAGATGAGTAATAACATTGTCTTAGTACTGGACTTGGTGTGTTTAATACACTAGACTTTTCTACATTGCATTTGGTTAAATAATACTAGTTACACCTGGTGTCACATGACATGTGCACTTAAATACAATTGTAATATATTGTATTCTGTCTTATTATCTTGGTACAATAGTACAGTAGTGGTATTACACTCTAATTGTGGTATTGACATCGACATTTCGTTTCTATTCGTTTTTATAATATGATTTTATACAAGTTCTATATAGTGAATTCCATTTTAGTGGGTTTTGGCTCACTCTATTTGTTTATTTTCTTATTCAAAGTTTATTTTGGGTATCTGATTTTGTTACCTGTAGAAAGATTGTTATTTCTACTTGCTTTTACATATAATACATTCTGGTTTGGGTAGGTTTTTCCTACTGTTAGTTGTGAATTCAGGTGAATCTTACCTACATCATAGGTTATGTTATTTGGTCATTGGTGCTAACAATGTGTATGTTAGTTTGACTCACATTGGTATTCTTTTAACCTTATTCTTTACATGTCTAGTTTTAATAAAGATAACTAATAACCTTTTATTTATTCTCTTTCCTTTATACATGATTGTCAGACTATTTGACTAGTGTTTGCTGATATTCTGAGACTCCTTTTGTTACATTGGTGCTGTGCATATCTTGTTACTATGCTTAATTTACAGCTTCTAATCAATAACTATTATTGTTATTTTCATTCCTTGTATAACATTTCTTGTCTTATTCATTTATAACATTATTTATAGTATACTGGTCATCTCAGTTAGTCAGTTTTCTGTCTATCTTTAATCTGCAGGTTGATTGGTTATTACACATATGGGTAGATGTTGATTTATAGTTGACTGGCTCTTGGAATCTTTATGCCATGGTTGTTGGATGTCCTTCTCGTAGTAGGTTTCTTCACTGATCCTTCTTTCTTCTTTCTTGTGTTGGTTTGGTTCTTCACTGATTTTTCTTTCTTCTTTCTTGTGTTGTTCTGATTCTTCACTGACTCTTCTTTCTTATTTCTTGTGTTGTTTTGATTCTTCACTGACTCTTCTTTCTTCTTTCTTCTTTCTTGTGTTGGTTTGATTCTTGTGTTGTTTTGATTCTTCACTGACAGAAAACTATTGGGTGGTTGCTTCTTGTGGTACAATCATTGTGTGGTGCAATTTCTCTTCACTATAATGTCATTTCATTTGTATTTACCATCAGTTTATTGACTCTTATGGCTGTGAGTTTATATTTGGTGATAGTTAGCTCGTGTAGCGTTGAGCTTGGCATTTTAGACAAATTATTTGGCTTGTCTCTTTGACTCATTATTTGACATGTGTAATCATTTTATATCACTGAATTCTTAGGGCTCATATGTCATGTTACATACTGTCCCCCCTCTAAAATAGATCATTTGGATTAATTCTTTTACGGGATTTGAGAAATTATCTATCATATTGTTTCATAATCATTCTGAGCTTCTGTCTTTCATATCTTGTTTCCTTTTCATCACATATTTCAATACATTTTTATCTTCGATCTGATCCACTATATTCTTTCTCGTTAGTTTTTTCCCTGTAGTATTTAATTCCCTATCATTTCCCTAACATGGCAGTTGGCACAGTCCAGAGGGGCACTTTTAGCTTCCATGCTCTGCTGTCCACCCTACATTTTTCTGAGACCAGAGGAACATCATCTCTGCTCAGTTAAATTGTTGTTGGAGCTTTTCTCTACAAATCAACATAAAAATTCAAAGTAGTCATTGTGCGACTAGTAAAAAATATTCAGGGTAATTCATTCAATTATTGTTCAGATTTGATAATATTCTTTATTCTTTTTTATACTTTTCATCTTATTTTCTGTGCTCTACTGGAAGCAATATTGTTGTTAGATTTTTTGTTTCTTATTTATTTATTTTCTCTTTGATTGATCTCCATCTTTCTATTTTCTTTTTAGTAACTGCATTATTGTTATTAATACTTGTTTGATTTCAGATTTCATGTCTGGTCATATTTATCATGCCTTCAAGTTTTGTGTAATTACTTGTTTTTATAATACTTGAGTATTTTTTTTCATCACCTTTGTTTTGGTTCTGACTGGTATTACTTTTACAGTCATTTTGCTTTGAATGGTCACCATTTACTGGTTAACATTATAGTTTTATTGGTTTTCTCTATACTAATTTCATTCCTTTATATATCCTTCTCTCTTATTATATTCACTTTGGTGTTCTTCCTCTCTTCTCCTTCAAGTGTCTGGTACTCACACTTATTCTGGACGTTAATTAATTTCTTTTTGTTTGAAATTAATCTTAGGAAGTGGCATAGCGTCTCTGGTTTGATTACATTGGTTTATTGCTCATATTTATCTTTATCATCTCAACTCTCTTGGTTGTGGACTCCTTATATGATTATCTTTATCATTCCCATTCTTTGTTAAATCCATCTCTTTTCAATGTTCGACTCTTCGTTGTTTTGCTTCTCTGCTCCTTCAAATGTCTGATCTGTGACATTTATTCTGGATAATTATTAATTTCTTTTTTGTTTGAAATTAATCTTAGGAAGTGGCATAGCGTCTTTGGTTTGTTTATATTGTATATTCTCATGGAGGATTGGTTGTATGTTCCCTTCTTCCTTTGTGTCTGGGTTTCCATGAGTTCATAGGTATTATTACCATTCTTCTTGGTGACAGTATAGGGTCCTGTGTATAGCAATAATAGCTTCTTCACTATGCCCTCTACTGTACTGGGTAGCTCCCTATTCTTGAGTAACACCTGGTCTCCTACGTTGTACTCTATGGGCTTGGGTTGGTGTTCTTGGTACTTTCTCCTCCTCTTCTCTGTTCGTTCTAGTATTGTGTTGTAGAACTTAATTCCATTGAATTTATATCCTTTGTAACGTATTGCCACGTTACAAATCCAGGGAACCCATCTTAACTGACACTTGCCAATTACATGGGCTGCCTACGTTGTAACGAACTGTTATTAAACTCAAATTAACTGAACAAATTACATAAGATAATTATAAGGAAACAAGGGAAGGTATTTCACAGATTTATGCACTCATTTTCATGTGTAACAAGATGACTCCTCTTTATTAACAACTGTTACTCAAAGATCCCATGACATCATTAATTAGATTAAAATATTTAAATGCTTTTCATAAAAACTTAGGGATCAAACTGATTATGTATTCTTTTACCTCGGATCCGAGTTTACTTTAAGCATATTTATAGCAAAGACTTCTAAGTATTTTGAGTTCATCTAGACGCTTGCAAGACTTCTTTTACCATTTGAAGAATGGTATTATTACTTAAAGTGTTTATAAATTACATTTACATTTAAGGCGTTACAACGTACGATATTGAATCTTACAGTAAACTCTTAGCTTGTCTCATTTTAATTTTAAACAAAATTTATAGTCTTTGAAAAGTCTCTTTTTAATGTGAGTTGTGTATCAAATATGATTAACTCTCGATAGGCAAGCTATGGAGTCACCTTTACAATTGGTCGTAGTAACCTCATCCTGGGGTGTCTCTCTTTGGAATTCTTGAAGTCGGCATCATCATCTGGGTCGTGTCTTCGGCAAGTACTAGATAGGATGTTCACTGCGGAGATTGGAGTTTCTTTTGTGAAAGTAGGTGTAGATCCACGGAGGTCCTCGTCAGCGTCTTATGCATCGTATACGTGTATTTATGAAGTTTATGCAGATCACATCTTCATGTATGAGGTTGTACTTGTATTTACCTCTTGAGGGGAGACGTCATCTTGTTTACTACTAGTTAAGTTTTTGTTTTACTTATTACATTTTTCTTCTTAACACATCTTTATATCATTCACACATTACACAACGCTCGCCACGTTTAGCAGTGGTAGCTAACGTTTTAAAATTAAATTAAAAAAACAAATGCATTTTTGTGGAGCTCTCGCTCATACGTCTGTACGGTCTGACGGCAGCATAGTGACTCTCTACTAGATTCGACTGGCACATAACAACGGAGAGGGGCAAGTACTCCGCGACAATATAGTTCCTATTTTTATTTAAATTGACATTCTTATTACCACAAACAATACATTAATTATACATATATAATTTAAGTGAATTATTTTAACTACTACTCGTGCCTTCAAATTTCTAATTACAAACATTATGATGTTTATATCTTCCTAAATTACAGACGACTCGATAAACACGTTGAGTCCGGAACTAACAGGTCACCGCATGATGACTAGCAAAGGGTTAATTGTGATATTAATAAGTTTTTTACAATTCGATTTTTTATTAGTGCTTCTGTTGATTTTCATTCACTTCTCATTCTCATTCTGATTTATTACAGGGGCTTTAGGTTTAATAGTGCGATTTAAAAAAACTTAATCGCTCGCAAATTTAATTTTTATTTATTTAAGATTACAGTTTCAATTAAATCGTCACATACTCCACCGCTTAAATTTCACGTTACGGGTGTTTTGTGAGTCTAACGCACAATTGGGGACTTGGAGTATGTTTGGTGTCAGTGTGTGGAATTTCTCTCACATAGTTATTGGTAAGCGTTATATCCACTTGTTTCTTCTCCACAACACAATATACTTTTATATTTTCTTATAAACTACCTTTTTTTACATACTATTTACACTTAATATCTACATTTTAAAACACAAAACTCTTTCTTATCTCTATCACTTAAATCTACTACCGGTTTTTTTGGGGGTTTTGTTACTCTCTCCGTAGAGTAATTTTCTAAATCTTTTGCTATTTAGAATTCAGTTTAGTTGTCATTGAGTACTCATTTACTTATCTTTCGCAGAACTGGATCTCAGGTTGATCAGGCCTCATTTCCAAACTCTACGATTAACATTTAGCATGGTTTCAGAAGTATGATATACTTCACTACCTAGTATTACCTTTTCTACTTTTGGTTATACTATTCTTTCTCTTCTTCTTATACAATTTTATCTGCGAAATATGTGTTCGCCGCACATATTTTCGAGTCGCAGGTTCGTACAGGGCTACTGTAACTGGAGTTAGGAACTTCTGGATTTGGTAAGGGCCACACCATCGGTATGATAGTTTAGAGGTGGTCTTATCAATTGCACTACTAGTCGGGTGAGTCTTATACATTACTAAGTCACCTACTTGGTACCTAATTGAATTGTTATGAATACCTTTCTCGTGGTATTTTCTGGATTTCTCTAAGTTCGCTCTTAAATTAGAGCGGGCTTTATTCCATATTTGCTTTATCTGCTTATCCGTTATTTGCGGAGGTAGCAGGTCGTGTATTTTCCATTTAGTGGACAAGGGGTGGTTTGGTTGGTATTTGTACAGTAACTCAAACGGGGTCGACTTGTGACCTTCGTGATAAGCTGAATTAAAGGAGTATTGAATCCAGGATAGGTTTTGGTCCCACGACGTATGATCGTTCGCATGATAGGCGATTAACGCAGATTTGAGGTTTCGTAGATACCTTTCAGCAATATTGCCTTGCGGTCGATACTCCGTAGTGGTTATATGGTCTATTCCTAACTTGAAACACATATTCTTAAATTCTTTCGCTTTAAACTGTGGTCCATTATCTGATACTATACGTACAGGTGTACCGTAGTCTTTAAATAATCTTTCCTGTAATATTTTTACAGTCGTTGACGCTAATGCTCGTCGCATGGGATACATCCAAACAAATTTGGTGAATGAATCTACACAGATGAGTAACATAGTATTACCTGATTTGGATCGTGGATAAGGACCTGAAAAGTCTACATAAAGTTTAGAAAAAGGGGTCTTAGGGATTTCCGAAATCAATTGGGTTACCTGATTATTTCTGGCCGGTTTACTGAGAGCACATAATTTACATTTCTTTACGAAACTGGCTATTTCGCTGTTCATATTGTTCCAATGATATTCCTTTCGAACACGATGTATTGTCTTATTGATTCCCATATGGGCTCCTATGGTAGATGAATGGAAGTACTCCATCAGCATGGGCTTAATCACATCAGGGGCTATTATTCTTAGTTCCTTTCCGCTTCTTATTTTATGGCATAGTACATTTTTACTCAATACGTATTTCTCGGATTTAATACCTTGCGCAAGTTGTTCTATAATAGGCTTCAGTAAGGGGTCTTGTTGTTGATACAGGGCAATGTTTGTAAAGTCAAGGCTGAACTCAGTAATTACGGCGTTAGCAAGTGCTATTTCCGGATTCTCCTTGCTTTCGGGAGTTTTAGTGGGCGACTGGAACATACGGGACAGGGTATCAGCGACTAAGTTTTGTGTACCTTTAATGTGCTGCACTTTGAATTTGTAGCAGTTTAACTTCAATACCCATCTTCCAATACGTCCTAACTGTTTAGGGTGATTCAGTAACCAAGATAATGCTTGATTATCAGTTTCCAAAAGGAATTCTTTATGTTCTAGGAAGGGTTTAAACTTCTCGAATGCAAAAACAATGGCTAAACATTCCAATTCATATGCGGAATATTTTCTTTCTTGGTCGCTCAAGGTTCGCGATGCATAACTAATAGGTAGTCTACTGTTTTCTATCTCTTGATATATGACTGCACCTAACGCTACACTGGAACTGTCGGTCTGCACTACGAAAGGTTTCGTAAAATCGGCTAGTTGCAAAACTGGGGGAGATATGATACTTTCTTTAAGTTGCTCAAACGCATTTTGATGTAGTGAGCTCCATTCAAATTTCGCTCCCTTCTTTCTTAAGGAATTTAGGGGTGCTGCTATTTCGGCAAGATGGGGAATATATTTGTGGAAATAATTTACCATTCCCAAAAATCGGGCTATACCTTTTGCATCTCGTGGGGGTGAAAATTCTCTAATAGCGCGGGTTCGTTCGGGGTCAATGCTTACCTTTCCATTCGCTTTCACGATGTGACCTAAGAATGAAAACTGTGGGACGGCAAAATTTACCTTCTTTGGGTTAACAGTTAATCCTGCTCTTCGTAACCGAGATAACACTTCGCGTAGGTGTTTAAGATGTTGCTCCATTGATTCGCTATATATAACGATGTCGTCCAAATAGTGATACACATATTTAAATTTAATATCGTGAAATATCCTTTCTAATAATCTACTACATACGGAACTTCCTTGAGATATTCCAAAGGGTACTCTAGTAAATTGGTACAAGTTAAAAGGAACGGCAAACGCGGTTAGACGTTTTGATTCTTCCGAAAGGGGTATTTGGTGAAAAGCTTGATTCAGATCCATTACCGTAAAGACCATAGCTTTCGTGAAGTAATGGAAAGCACTATGGATGAGGAATAGATTCAAATTCTATTCTTTTGTTTAATTGCCTGTAGTCCACAACTAGTCTGTGTTTATCATGACCTTTCGGTACTAAAAAGGAGGGTGATGAATATGGGGACGTAGAGGGTTCAATGACTCCTTGCTCCAACAACTTGTTGATATGGTTTCTCATCACTTCCATCTTGGGAGGCGACAACTTGTACGGAGGTAGGCGTATTACTTTCTGATCGCTCAGATTAATTTTATATTCTATTAGTTTAGTGAGTCCTAGTTTAGGTGTAAGAAATGAGGAAAATTCTTTTATTAATTTCAGTATTCTCATTCTATCTCTACTCTCTAGATGAGATAAATCAGACTCTTGGTGTATTACATGTGCAGTAGATGAACAATTTTTTTCCTGTTTCTCATTATTACAATCAAATCTATATTTCCGTGTACGGTCGAATCGAAAATAATATTTTTGCTCATAGATGTCAAGAATCATACCCGTTTTACTAATAAAGTCTGCTCCTAATATTAAGTCGGCTCCTAATTCATTACATACTAACATTGTAAAAATCCAGGTTAGGTTCTTGATTTTAACCTTAACGGTAATGCTCAGTTTTATTATTATATTTCGTTTATTGGCGGTAGCACACTTTATATTCACCGGTTGACTCCGTTTTACTAGATGGTGTTTCGCTAATTTGTCTGCTAACTCTTGACTGATTAAGGTTCTGCTAGATCCCGAATCAATTAATGCGATTGTGGAGGTAACGCCTAAGTCAACTCGTATTAAGGGTAATAGACTTTTAGTCCAGTTACATTTATTTATCGCGTTACATTTTTCAAGAAATTGTCTCACGTAGGGATCTATTTCCTTAGAACTCCTTTTCCTTCCACTTTGGTTATAAAATTTTTTTTTTCTATTCGTTTCTTTAGGTTCACCAGATTTCGAGTTGCTGCGGAAGACACAGGATTTCGGGTCTCCCTGCCTTACATGTTTTTTGGATCTGAGTGTTTACGTTCCAAAGGCTTGCTCTTGCAGTCTTTTCTTATGTGTCCATATTTGCCGCAATTATAACAGATGGGTTTATTGCAAGGAGGGTACCTTGTTTCCTCTTTAGATGGTGTTACACTTAACTTACCAGATTTGCGGACATTGTGAGGTCTATTGAATACTTGCCTTTCATGCAGGGTTGTTACACCGGGCTCTAGGGCTCGCAATTCATTTCTATTTGTTTCTGCGAATTTCATCGTATGTCTATTTTGATCGGAGTACCATACATTTGACGAATGGATACTGCATCGTTCTAGATCTGCAATTGTGTTTGGTCTATTTATCAAAGCTAAACGAGATCTTTCCTCTGGTGACAATCCTATTAAAATGGTGTCGACCATCTGTGTCTCATTCCAATCTACACGTAGTAGTCGAGATGACTCTCTGATATCGGAGATGTAATGAGCTAATCTCTCGTGATTTCCTTGTACTCGGAGTACGGTCTTTCTTTTAATTTCTTCATAAATTCCGGTTGGAATAAAGTACTTTATTATCGAGCTATGTAGGTCTTCTACTGGAAGTGTAGAGCTTAATGCTTCTATTACACGATTCTTTAACGGGGGTTTACATTTCGGTAGCAGAACTTGCAAAATTTGCCAATCATTCAGCTGCTGTAGATGTTTTATCTGCAGGAGATCGTTAATGAAATTTAGTAATTTGGAGACATTTAATCCATCGGTGTAAGGGATTTCAGTTTAGATTCTCTCCACAGGATGAGTAATTTTTCCGTATAGGTCAGCGTTATGGTTCAAGGTTGGTATGCCTTTAGGAGAATGGTATGATGCATTCGGGGTGGTCAATTCGTGAGTTCCGGGGGCGAATCTGGAAACTATCGGGA
This sequence comes from Magicicada septendecula, assembly GCA_034769895.1. NCBI lineage: Eukaryota > Metazoa > Arthropoda > Insecta > Hemiptera > Cicadidae > Magicicada > Magicicada septendecula. Next base: position 257,022,501 of record CM068372.1, read on the forward strand.
GGAGGGGCATTTAAATCCCTATCTGTATTTTGCTCTTGGTTAGCTTGCATTTGCGATACGGCGGGTGAGTTCCGATCAGTGTTAGGCGGAGGTAGATCAGTAGTAGGGGATTGTACTGGGGAGATGTGTAATTTCTTCAAGGACTTCTCTATTTCATCCATCCGGAACGAGTCGGATCTTCTTCTTAAGTCATTAATAATATTGGGTAAGCGACGTAAAGCTTCGTCAGCTAGGTTTTGCACTTCACGTGGTATTTCCGTAAGATTAGGCCAGATCAACAAATTTTCCATTCGCCGGGTTAAATGTTCTATTCTCTGGGTAGTCCGCAAAATGATCGCCGGAGATTTCTCGTCTTGGAGGGTTTGAGACAATAAGGTTAGCTCACTATACTTGGCATTACAAATTTCTCTCTCGCTCTCATAATCGAGTTCGCTTAGGTTGATTAATTGCGCGGGTGTATCAAATCCACATTCGCGTATTGATCTACGCAATTCCGCGACTGTTACATTCGCATGGGGTAGTCCATGCAAAAGAGCTTCGTAAGACAGCTCGTCCTTTAATAACAAATCCGGATTAAATTGGGCCATTTTTTTATCTTGTTTCTAACACATTAAAACGTACTTAAAACTGATTCTACAACACTACACACTAATTACATAGATAAGATGAATTCTTGGGTAAATCATTTGCATAATTCAGAAAAGAACAATTTCTCTTCTAAGGGAGAGACAGAAATTCCACACACACATATTTCAAAGTTAAATCGCCGATCAGCAGTTTGCTGGAATGTAGGCCACCCTCTTTTATTTAGTAAACAAAGGCAGGGTGTGTGCGTGAGATGCGGGGTTTACGCTCACGTATTGTTCTCTACACAATGCCACAGACTAACTTGCTTGACAGGTCTTAACTGGAGAAGCCAGCTCGGACGCATGGGGTGAATCTCATTCAACAAAGCACGCCTTCAACTTACACGTGTATTACGGTTATAACAGTCTGACTTTATTAATTCTCGTACTTTCCCCAATTAAATTAATTATTTATATTGGTAACAAATTTAAGTTACGAAATCCTTTCCACGTAATTAACCGGGTCTACTTTACACAGGAGCGTTATTATTATTTCTTTTTTATTACTTTTACCGTGACGACAGACATACACTAACATATAATATGCAGGCATATTCAAGAAACTACAGGTCTTGGATTGTCACAATATAAACCTGTTAAAGACTGAGCAGATCACCAAGCACTACAATTCATGTACATACTTGCATTTGGCTTCATACAATGATATTTCAAGTTATACTGACTATCATTTGCGTATCTTAAAACAAATTCATTTTATGAAAATTAAAGTTACATCAAATACATTCCCTGAGTGCATAGATCAGACAACTGAGTGCCAAAAGTTATCTATTTTACTACTTAACAATTACTTTAATTAGCAGGGTGACGTATCTCTGTTAATGTCACGATGCTTACAACTTTTTTACTAATTGAGCAGAGTGGCGCAATTTTGTAAGGTATTGCCACGTTACAAATCCAGGGAACCCATCTTAACTGACACTTGCCAATTACATGGGCTGCCTACGTTGTAACGAACTGTTATTAAACTCAAATTAACTGAACAAATTACATAAGATAATTATAAGGAAACAAGGGAAGGTATTTCACAGATTTATGCACTCATTTTCATGTGTAACAAGATGACTCCTCTTTATTAACAACTGTTACTCAAAGATCCCATGACATCATTAATTAGATTAAAATATTTAAATGCTTTTCATAAAAACTTAGGGATCAAACTGATTATGTATTCTTTTACCTCGGATCCGAGTTTACTTTAAGCATATTTATAGCAAAGACTTCTAAGTATTTTGAGTTCATCTAGACGCTTGCAAGACTTCTTTTACCATTTGAAGAATGGTATTATTACTTAAAGTGTTTATAAATTACATTTACATTTAAGGCGTTACAACGTACGATATTGAATCTTACAGTAAACTCTTAGCTTGTCTCATTTTAATTTTAAACAAAATTTATAGTCTTTGAAAAGTCTCTTTTTAATGTGAGTTGTGTATCAAATATGATTAACTCTCGATAGGCAAGCTATGGAGTCACCTTTACAATTGGTCGTAGTAACCTCGTCCTGGGGTGTCTCTCTTTGGAATTCTTGAAGTCGGCATCATCATCTGGGTCGTGTCTTCGGCAAGTACTAGATAGGATGTTCACTGCGGAGATTGGAGTTTCTTTTGTGAAAGTAGGTGTAGATCCACGGAGGTCCTCGTCAGCGTCTTATGCATCGTATACGTGTATTTATGAAGTTTATGCAGATCACATCTTCATGTATAAGGTTGTACTTGTATTTACCTCTTGAGGGGAGACGTCATCTTGTTTACTACTAGTTAAGTTTTTGTTTTACTTATTACATTTTTCTTCTTAACACATCTTTATATCATTCACACATTACACAACGCTCGCCACGTTTAGCAGTGGTAGCTAACGTTTTAAAATTAAATTAAAAAAACAAATGCATTTTCGTGGAGCTCTCGCTCATACGTCTGTACGGTCTGACGGCAGCATAGTGACTCTCTACTAGATTCGACTGGCACATAACAACGGAGAGGGGCAAGTACTCCGCGACAATATAGTTCCTATTTTTATTTAAATTGACATTCTTATTACCACAAACAATACATTAATTATACATATATAATTTAAGTGAATTATTTTAACTACTACTCGTGCCTTCAAATTTCTAATTACAAACATTATGCTTTTTATATCTTCCTAAATTACAGACGACTCGATAAACACGTTGAGTCCGGAACTAACAGGTCACCGCATGATGACTAGCAAAGGGTTAATTGTGATATTAATAAGTTTTTTACAATTCGACTTTTTATTAGTGCTTCTGTTGAATTTCATTCACTTCTCATTCTCATTCTGATTTAGTACAGGGGCTTTAGGTTTAATAGTGCGATTTAAAAAAACTTAATCGCTCGCAAATTTAATTTTTATTTATTTAAGATTACAGTTTCAATTAAATCGTCACATCTTCACCTCAAGGAAAGTTAATAATTTCAGCTGTCTCCCTTGGTGGAGGTCTTCCAAACATTGCTGTGTATGGGGTGTCATCAATTGCTTGGTGGTATGATAAGTTTATATATTCTTCTGCACTGGACAGGTATTCTGACCACCTTCTCTGCTATGGTTCGGAGTATTCTCCGTACTTTTCTTTATACTCTTTCAGCTGGGTTGCTGCTCGGATGCTACACAGACGGTTTGTATGACTTAATACCTTGGTGGAGCAGCGTTTCCTTCCATTTTTTTTCCTCGAAACTGTGTCCCGTGGTCACTAATCATTGACTTTGGTCTGCCTATTTCGGGTAGGTAGTGTTGTATGATAATTCCCAATATTTTCTGTGTTGTTGCACGGTTGATTGCATACAATTTGGTATATTTAGTGTAATGGTCAAATATTATGATCAGGAATTTGTATTGGTGTCTACCTCCGCTTCTTGGAAAGGGACCACATATGTCTATAAAAACCTTCTCTAGTTTGGATGATGATGTAATGGGTATCATCATCCCTTCTTTTCTGTCATTATTATGCTTGACAAGTTGACAGATGTGACAACTTTTGATTCCATTTCTCACTCGTCTGTTCATATCTTTTATGTATGTGTGTTCTTCGAGTGCCTTGACAACTTTTACGGCTCCCATGTGTCCGTATCGTATGTGGTAATTGAGAATCAATTCTTTTTCTATGGATCTGGGTACCAGTATTTTCCATGTATTGTATCCAAACTTGGTTTTTATGAATAGTATATTTTGGTATAAGCAATAGAAGGATGTGACATGTTCATCTTGTTCTGCTAATCGTTGCAGAATTTTAATCGTTTTGCCATCTTGTTTTTGGTGTTGGCCGATTCTCTGCACAATATTCTCTAAATTGGATCTGCTTGCAATGATATTGTATAACTTGACTATAGTCTATTTCTCTCCTTCGAACTTCTGATTCTCTACGTTTATTCGGGATACCGTATCTGCTGCAATGTTCTGCTTCCCTGGGATATACTCCCAACTTATATTATATTCTTGGAGTAGCAGGCTCCATGTAGTTAATCTGCCATGGTTCAGCTTGCAGTTTTTTAAGAAAGAGGTTGACTTGTGGTCCGTTCGAACCGTTATCGGGTATCCCAAAATGTATGTTCGATACTTGTGGCATGCAAAAACAACACTTAGTAACTCTTTCTCTGTTACATTGTAATTGCGCTCGCAGTTATTGAGTATTCGGCTGACGAAGCTGATTACTAGGTGGTTCTTTTCATCGTCCTCCTGATATAATACGGACCCTAGACTGACGTCGCTAGCGTCGCAATTCATGTAGAAAGGTTTTGTAAAATCAGGATGGTGTAGCATGATTGTGTTGAGAAACTTAGTTTTGATTAGCTGTAGCGTTGTGTTCTGGTCAGGCCCCCATGTCCACTTATTTTTTGATGATAATTGGTTTGCAAATCGTGCCGTCAGTTCGGAGTAATTTTCTTTGAACTTCCGATAATAGTTGCAAATTCCTAAGAATGACTGCAGTTGTTTTCTGTTCTTCGGGGTTGGGAACTTCTGTATCGCTTCGATCTTGTCTTTAGCTGGTGTAATCCCATGTTCGGATAGGTTGAAGCCTAAAAACTGCACTTCGTCTGCTATAAATTTTGACTTCTCTAATTTTAGGGTGATATTGTTCTCGGATAGTTTCTGTAGTACCTGTTTCACTCTCCTGCAATGCTCTTCCCAGTTTGCTGACGTTATTAACAAGTCATCCACGTAATTAGTTGTGAATTGGAGTGCTTCTTTACCCAACACTGCATCCATACACTTCACGAATACGGCTACTGAATTAACTAGTCCGAAAGGTAGCCTCTTGAAGTGGTAGTTGCGACCCTCGAAAATGAATGCCATGTATTGGCGGCTGTTTGGGTGTAATTCCACCTGCCAATACCCGCAGACTGTATCCCAAGTGCTTATAAATCGTGTGCCATGGAATTTTTTGAGGATCTCTTCTATTTCACCCGGGGATGTACGATCGTTGATAATGTCTTATTTATTTCACGCGCGTCTAAACAGATTCGCACCTTCCCGTTCTTCTTTGGTACTGCTAATATTGGGCTGGTATATGGGGACTGACTGGGTTCGATTATGTCTTCTCTTAATAGATTATTGATTTCCTCACGCACTGCCCCTTTTAGTGAATAGGCGATAGGATAAGATTTTCGGTTAAAGTTTACCGGTTCTTTGAATCTTATCGTGCATTGGTACCCTCTTACTTTACCAGGCGAGTCGGAGAATACGTGTCGGTATTCATTGTAAATTCCGATCAGTGTCTCTACTTGAGTGTCGGTTATCTGGGCACTTGTCTTGTCATGCTTAAATGTATATATTTCCTGGAGTTTCTCCCTCCATAATTGATCATCATCATTTTGATAACATACATCGTTACTTGGCATATGCCATCTATGGTTTCTCATTTCTTGTATATTGTAAACTGTTCGGTCTGAAATGGCACTCTCGCCTTCTATTAGCTTTGCCGTCCAGTTTATACCGTTTGAATCTAGAGTCACTTTGGCCCTACTCATGTCTATGATTGCCGAATATTTCCTCAGCATGTCGCAGCCAATTAACATAGTGAAGGGTAGTCCATGCGCTACCAAAAATTCCATAGTTATGGTCTTGCCGTTACTATTTAATTCTAGCATGACTTGTTTGCGGACGGTCTTGTTTTGACGCCCTGTTGCTCCGATCAACACTATATTATTGACAGGTAGTGTAGGTATTGTTTTATCACCCACTTCCTGTATTCTACAAAGTTCGATGTTATCGATTTGCACATTTGCACCGGTGTCTATCATCACCTTGACGTGCACTCCGTTAATTTCGGCGCTTATGTAAGCGATCTCGGTGTTATGGTGTTCCGTTTCGTGACTGTTTTCTTCCAATAATTCTTCACGTATATTTTTGAGAAAGTTTGTCGTAATGATTGTAATGGTATTGTTCGTTATTCTTTGGTTTACCACATGATTGTACCCAATAGTTCGGTTCAGTGAAGGTCCGTTTTGCGTTCTCACCGCCGCTTCTAGTTTAAAGGTGTTCCGGCTTCTACCTGCCGTTGGTCTGGCGAACTTCTCCGTTCGTCATCTTGGGGTCTGTTCCCGGGTTTAGGGTGGTCTTCTTCATAGCTGGATCGCCGATAGTCCTCTTGACTACGACTCCTCCTAGTGTCGTTTCTGGGGATTCGTCTGTCGCCGTAACTGCGACTTCTTTGCGGGCTATGGTATCGGTTTGAATACCTCACATATGAGCGTCTTCCCCCTCCGTAATTTCCAGCATGTACATAGTTCACTCTTCTGTACGATCTGTTCTGCTGATTGAAATCGTTGTTTGGGTTACGGTTGTTGTAACCCGAATTATTTGTTCTGTTTGGCGGATAGTTCGGACTATTTGGCCCGCCGTTAAAATTGTTGTTACCGCTCGGTCGGTTGTTATTACTATTGATGTTGTTGTTATTATTCTGGCTAGGGTTTGGCCGAAAAAACTGTCCTCTGTTATCGTGGTTATTGTTTCGATCAACAAAGTTAGGGCGGTAATTTCCACGATTGTTGTTGCCATTAGCCTGGTTTACTGGGTCGTTGTACCGGTCGTTCCCTTGTCGACTTTTGCGGTAGTATCCCTCGTGTTCATATCCTTCCAGTAAGGCTGCCATCGATTGTATAGTTTTCACTTGTCCAGTAAGTCTGGCCCTGGCGATGCCTCCTTCGTAGTGAAATGCTAACTTGGTGACTAGACTTTCTTCGGGGATCCGTGGCTCCAAATTTCTCGCCAGGCAAACTTTTCCTAGGAAGTAGGCCGTTAGCGTCGATCCTCTGCCTGTTTCATACCTTCCGTAGCAAATATTGTCCCGTACAATATTTTGGGTGCTCTCGGACCAATATTTCGCTTTAAATAGTTCCTTAAATTCGGCGTAACTCTGGATATCGTGTCTGGTCGCCGTCCACCAATTGTCATTAATCTCCTTAAAATACTCGTCAATTTGGCCTCTGATGATTGGCCACCTTGTCTCTCGATTTCTACTTAGCGTTTCGTCGATTCGGGCGAGGAATTCCATGGGGTTTCGCTTATATGCCCGAAAGTTCATGGCTTCCCTGTTGTCAGCGTGTTGGAACGTTGGCACTACTGCTGGTCAGTTCCCGATATTCTCGATCTCCTCCCGTATTCTTGGAATTTCCCGTCTCTGTATATCCTCAATTCTCTCGTGATTACTGTCGACTCGTGTTTGTATAGTACTCACGGTCGTTTCGATACTCGTGCATCGCTCTTCGGTCCTTTGTTGTACGGTTGTGATCTGGATCTGACAAGCTTCCTCCAAGCTGTTCACCCGAACATTAATACCTTCTTTTGTTCGCTGCAGTTCGTCGCTGGCCTGCTTCCACTTCTCATTTATTTCAGCCATTTCCTTTCTGACTTCGGTCATCTCCTCTTCGATTTTCTCGTTCAGAGTTTCCATATTTCTTTGGCTGTCTTGTTTCAGCTCGTCTACTTTTTCTTCAATTTTCCTGCTGCTGTCCTCGATTTTCTTGTTGGTGTAATCAATTTTCTTATTTAGCAAGTCATTATTTTTCTGACTCTCTGCTTTTAATTCCTCCTTCAACGATTCCATGTTCTTGCTGTTGTCGTCTATTTTTCCGCTTAACTCCTGCTTTAATTCTCCAAATTGTTCCTTCATAAACTTCATCATTTCTGTTAGATTCATGTCCTCTGGTTGGGTGGGTTGTTCTGGTTCTTTGGGAGGTAGTATCTCTTCGACGTCTTCCACCGGCGTCGCCTCCTTCTCGTCCATATTGATTTTTGGATCCGCGTCCGCTGCGCGTTTCTTTGACGTCGACCTCTTCTGGTACATGTTCTATTCTTTCCGGTACCGTAGCTGCTTGCTTGAAATTAGGTACACTGGTTTTAATTGATTTTATTTATTATTAAATGTCCTAATTCGAAGCCTCTTACGTTTGGCGCCAATCTGTAAGTAAAACCCGGTTACGGTGTATTGTTTTGGGGTTCTGGGGAGCTAACTTCCCGTTTAGTTTTGTTTAATATTTGTAAAAACTTTTGTTTATGGTTTATTATTATTGACTTATCCGGTTCAATTCAACCTAGCGTTGAATCCATCTTGATAAGTCCGGTTGATGCACAAGAAATTATTTATCGAAGTATTTTTACTTCGGTCAGTTTATTCACACAGAAGTTCTTCCGTTGACTCGTTGAAGCGGTGATATAGTTTCCGTGCTGAAAACACAAACAATTTGCACTAATAAACACTTACTTGGTGATTCTTGTCGAACTCGCAGGGTCGCTCTTATCAATCCAGTATATTATATACGGACTTACCGTTTTTGTATTCGCCGCTGCTTGTTGAGTTGACCAATCAAATTCATTCACCTGTTTTCAACTAGTCTATTGAAATAAACTGACTGACTCTGTTTCTTATGTCAACAATCGTTTTTATTCAAATCAGGTGCTCATTTTGAATGAGCAGAAGTATTATTTATAAATGGGTTCAGAATAATAATAAGCATGAGACTTTTAGTTTTACAAAAATTTGCCTCAGGGTGGCAGAACTGTTTACAAATTTAATGTATTTAAATGTTTGTTGGTTAATATTAGTTCAATACCTTCTTGAATTCTTTGAGCTAACAGGATACCAAGTCACTGAATAGAACTCTCATCGATTGTTATTAAATACTTTGATGTTGACTATAATTCAGTCACTTATAATTAATACACAAAAATAATAACCATGTGTCTAATCTGGACATTACAGGTTAGTAGAATTATTGAATTCAATTGATAATAGATGCTTGAAACAAAGTTAATTAATGTCAAGATAATTCTTGATAATACAATTAAAATGAAAAATGAAATTATATATTTTGAAACAGTGTTATTTGGTTAAACATCTGATTCATTATTTAGTGTTATATAAGTATAATTGCATGGCTGTCAGTAACCATATATCCTGGAAACCTTGGTTATTATTATTCACCATAAAATTGACATTGAAATATTATTATAGTAGGTTCCTTTCCTAAATCATAAAACATAAACACATTGTAATATTATATTAACTTCGTTAATAATTCAATCATCTGACAAGCCTCAGTCATTGGCAATTGTTGGTTAAATTAATTGATATGTTACGGTTGACAACTGTCATCAGGTGTGGTAAAGTCACACAAAAAATAATTATTATGCATAGAAACTAATTGTAAGTTTAATAAATTCACAAAATAAAATAATCAAATCCCTGAGGATTGTCATTTGTTGTTCAGTCATAGTTACAAATACATCTTAACCTATGTTCATTGTTATTAAATGTTTCGATAATATCGTTTTTATTATTTGATTGAAATGGTAATAATCACTTATACTCCCTTTTATTTTTATAATTTTAATCCCGGAATTGCTCTGGATTATACACTGAGCAATCCTTATTACGCACTGTTACACTTCACACTCTGATACTCATGTATATTCGTTATCACAATTTTTAGGTTAGGTCACTCTGTTTACTTAGGTGACGCGCTCACATTAACAGATCAGCTGACGTTTTCTCTCGCCGGACGACATCTCCTCGCTTCAAATGTTAGTTAAAAAGTGACCAGAACGCAGGCATCGCTCTGCCGTTCCGTTCAGTAAACGTCCAAAATTTGGCTAAATCCGTGGATTTGATTGGTGGGCGATCTTTAATTTTGTGTACATACCCCCTCGGCGTGTTATTTCAATTGTTGAGTTTGGCGTGGGTCTTTGGTTTCGAGATCATGAATGTTTTTCTCATTTTGACACAAATTCTTTATAATTGTAATAACTTTGTTAATATTGTTCCGATTTTAAATTTGAGCGTATCACTGGATACATAACACTTGGCTCTATTTTTTGAGTCCACTCATGGTGTGCTTTGGTCCATTATTAAGGAAGTTAATGTTTGTGATTAGTACTGTTCACTAGACACTATTATTTTATATTTAATTCTCTATTATCACTATATAATGGCACTCATACCCACTTGAGGGCATGCCTTCCAAGTTCTCTTACACTCCTTAGTTGCTATTTACTTAGATTTATTTATAAAATACAATTCTTATGCTACTGTCATCTTAGCCTAGGTATCTTACATTTATATATACATATTTCAACTATTAGAAAGTGTTTGTCTACTTTCTATTTGTTTCCAGTTGATGATAACAAAGGGTTACAACTACTGGTTACCTTTGTTAGCTGGAAAATTAAGTAATTCTGGTCATTTCTGGTTAATTAAGTGGTCTCTATCTTTCATCATTAGATGCCTACTTAATGTTATTCTTTTCTGGCATTTGAGTTCTTTTTGTTATTATCTTTTAGTTACAACAGATGAGTAATAACATTGTCTTAGTACTGGACTTGGTGTGTTTAATACACTAGACTTTTCTACATTGCATTTGGTTAAATAATACTAGTTACACCTGGTGTCACATGACATGTGCACTTAAATACAATTGTAATATATTGTATTCTGTCTTATTATCTTGGTACAATAGTACAGTAGTGGTATTACACTCTAATTGTGGTATTGACATCGACATTTCGTTTCTATTCGTTTTTATAATATGATTTTATACAAGTTCTATATAGTGAATTCCATTTTAGTGGGTTTTGGCTCACTTTCTTTGTTTATTTTCTTATTCAAAGTTTATTTTGGGTATCTGATTTTGTTACCTGTAGAAAGATTGTTATTTCTACTTGCTTTTACATATAATACATTCTGGTTTGGGTAGGTTTTTCCTACTGTTAGTTGTGAATTCAGGTGAATCTTACCTACATCATAGGTTATGTTATTTGGTCATTGGTGCTAACAATGTGTATGTTAGTTTGACTCACATTGGTATTCTTTTAACCTTATTCTTTACATGTCTAGTTTTAATAAAGATAACTAATAACCTTTTATTTATTCTCTTTCCTTTATACATGATTGTCAGACTATTTGACTAGTGTTTGCTGATATTCTGAGACTCCTTTTGTTACATTGGTGCTGTGCATATCTTGTTACTATGCTTAATTTACAGCTTCTAATCAATAAGTATTATTGTTATTTTCATTCCTTGTATAACATTTCTTGTCTTATTCATTTATAACATTATTTTAGTATACTGGTCATCTCAGTTAGTCAGTTTTCTGTCTATCTCTTTAATCTGCAGGTTGATTGGTTATTACACATACGGGTAGATGTTGATTTATAGTTGACTGGCTCTTGGAATCTTTATGCCATGGTTGTTGGATGTCCTTCTCGTAGTAGGTTTCTTCACTGATTCTTCTTTCTTCTTTCTTGTGTTGGTTTGGCTCTTCACTGATTCTTCTTTCTTCTTTCTTCTTTCTTCTTTCTTGTGTTGTTCTGATTCTTCACTGACTCTTCTTTCTTATTTCTTGTGTTGTTTGATTCTTCACTGACTCTTCTTTCTTCTTTCTTCTTTCTTGTGTTGGTTTGATTCTTGTGTTGTTTTGATTCTTCACTGACCGAAAACTGTTGGGTGGTTGCTTCTTGTGGTACAATCATTGTGTGGTGCAATTTCTCTTCACTATAATGTCATTTCATTTGTATTTACCATCAGTTTATTGACTCTTATGGCTGTGAGTTTATATTTGGTGATAGTTAGCTCGTGTAGCATTGAGCTTGGCATTTTAGACAAATTATTTGGGTTGTCTCTTTGACTCATTATTTGACATGTGTAATCATTTTATATCACGGAAATCTTAGGGCTCATATGTCATGTTACAATATTGAGCCTGAAAAATGATTTTTGATCTGAGTCAAGGGTATTTGAAGAAGCTAATTGAAATTTTGAACAGTTTGATTAATTAATAGGATTTTGATGGCATGCTATTTTGTATGAAATGAATAGAGATGGATTAAATTTAATATGTGTTTGTATTTAAGCATGATTATTTTGTGATAGTGAGTGTAAGGTATGTGCTGTACGAGGTTATAATTGCGAGGTTAATGGTATATTGAGTAGGAAATTGATTTAATTGAAATTATTCCGACATACATTCGGATCTTAGAAAATTTTGAACATGATCGGGTGCCGTCAGTACTTGTCTGTTTTTGGTTAGGACTTGTTCTGTTGTAGTGAGAACTTGTCTTTAGGGCAAGCCCAGTTATGTAGTGACTTGTTGGTTTCTTTTGGTTATTGAGAACATTCTATTTGGGGTAAATTTATGAAGCGAGACGCTCATGTAATGGTGCGATTCAACTTATGGTATTTTGGGTCATTTTAATTTATGAATGCGGTTATGGTCCGGCCAGACGTCGTGATGCTGTGATGTGTCATTAAATCCTTGATGGAATATTTGAAGCTGGGTCACGTTTTGACATACCGATTTTCGACGTGAATCTAATTAGTTGAATTAGCTGAACAGCATTGTTTATTTATTTAGATGTTATGTGTACTTCTTGTGGATTCGTGTATTGTAAGTTAGATTTGTAGTCTTGTGTTGTTGTGTTCTCTTCTGGGCATTTCGAGTAGCTCTCTCTATGCCTTCAATATACACCCATCTCGTCGCATCGGTAGAACACTCTGGAGCCACTTGAATGATCACGTTCTTCCTGTTTCCTTGCTATTTTGTTACTGTCATTAGATTTTTGTGTGAATATTGTGCGGCTACGACCAGCTCGGTAAACGTGGATTTGTTTGTAAAGATGAGCTCGAGTGGGAGGTCCGGTTCTGGGGTCGGAAACCGCAAGACACGGTCGCCTCATTGAGAAAGCAACTGCGGGAGGCTCTTGCCTCCGGAGAAGCCCCGAGTGGTAAAGTAATACTCACGGATGTCACTGCTGAAGTGGATCTGCGTCAGGAAAAATTCATTGAACTCAAAGATTTGGCCGAAGGCCTGCAGTCGGCTGCACCAAGCTCCACGGCTAGACAAACGGTGCGCCAACGATTACAACATGTACTATGCCGATTGCAGAATTTAGAATCGCAGACTACTACTACAGAGTTAGAGAGAACCGGACAAGAGTGGTCACTTGTTCTTCACTTACAGAACAAGTGACCATTGCATTGCGAGAGTCTTCTCTCGGCCAGTACCATCCCGTGGACGCGAATCCTGGTCCCTCTTCTCTTGAGTCTGTTCACAAATTAGAACTTACAGCGCCGGTCCCTGCCTACTCGGGGGTGGCTGCCGCAAGATAACACGAGCTCCCAAACCCGCTGTCCGAGGTCATCCAGCGCCTACCAGTAGTGGATGGGTTGGACATAGAAAAACTTTTAAAATTCTTTCACATATTTTTTCAATTAGCGGATTTTCCGGGGATGTCGGGGCGGACCTTGCTCGAGCTCATTTACCCATATTGCAGGGGATCTATGGCTGAGCGGGTGACCAGCACCCTTTGGGGTAGTGGTAGTATTGACCATTTTCATAGGGAAGTGCTGGACGCTTTCGTACCAGGGAGGCTGCGCGAGCAGCTGAGACAAAAGCATTTTTACCAGGTACAAGCAAATGGGGAGGGCCTCGCCAATTTCGTTTCTGGTATTAAGGACGCTGCCCGGATCCTGAGACTGGGGTTGCCCGAGGGCGAAATAATCCAAACTATTCTGGAAGGGGTGAACCCCCAAGAACGGTCACGCTTAGTATTTGCTGAACGTCCCCGGAGCTTTATCGATCTGGACAGGCATCGCGGGACCGTTCTTGGGGGTTCACCCCTTCCAGAATAGTTTGGATTATTTCGCCCTCGGGCAACCCCAGTCTCAGGATCCGGGCAGCGTCCTTAATACCAGAAACGAAATTGGCGAGGTAGCGTATACTAGTAAAACGTTCAAAGGTGCAGAACGAAACTACTTTACTACGGAGAAAGAGCTACTAAGCATATTTAGATGCCTAGAGAAATTCCGAATTTACGTTTTAGGACAGCCGTTGACCATAATAACGGATAACAAGGCGTTGATCTTCATGAGTAAGTGTCACCTAAACAACTCAAGGATCACACGTTGGATACTTAGTATTCAAGAATATAACTTTGATATAATTCACTGTAAGGGAAAGGAGAATATCGTTGCCGACATCTTGAGTCGTTACCCAGAAGATATGACGAAGGAAGATCCAGTTGACGACAGTTATGAATATCAAATGAACCATACAATAATTAAAATGAGTAAAGAAATGAACGTGATGTTAAAGAACTTCGAGACGTACCAGTTAGAAGATAAGAAGTTACAGCAGATAATGAAGGATTTGACGACGGATGATAAGAATGAATTATGTAAGTTTTATAAGTGTAGTAATGATAAATTGTATAGAAAAAGTAAGGATCAAACGAAAACGAGAGCGACACGCAAAACGCGTGAACGAAGCGAACAAAGTGACGAAATTTCAGGTAGGAGACTTGGTATGGGTACGGACACATTACCAATCCGATGCGATACAAAGAAGAATCGAAAAGTTTTGTGAATTGTACACAGGACCTTTTAGGATTAAAGATATTGTAGGCGAATCTACGTATATATTAGTAGATAATTGCGACGAAACTAAAACACGCGGCAAATTCAATGTAAGACTATTGAAACCATATTACGTAAGGGGAGAGTAACTGTGGCGAAACACGGCATCAGCATTCAGGTGAAGTGACGTAAGCTCAGCTGACGAGGCTGACGACAACAGGTAGATTTGTAGTTAGTAAGGACACTCTCCATGCGAGACAATGTATAGTAGGACTATATGTACTTCACTAATAGGCAGCAGAAAGAGAAATGAGCTAAGCGTCGGAATAGGAGGAGGAATGACCGATCTGGATGAAAAGGAATAACGGTAGTAGGCGCGAATGCAATCTACTAGTTAATTCATTCAGAATTGTCTAGGTGAAATTTTAAACTTGTAATAAATTTAAAATGTCAGATTTTATATATTGTATAAATTGTAAATTAATTGACAGATGTATTTGTTACACCATTGAAAATTTTTTTATTGAAGGACAGATATAAGCAACTGAGTTGCATAACAGAATTAAATATTGTAATAAATTGTTAGAATTAAATATTGAACTTAGGATTGTATTATAAGCATAGAAAGAGTGGATATAAAATAAGTTTGTTTGACCTGTAGAATTATACAAGTTCGATTTAATTTGTTGTAAATAATTATACGTGTGTTTAAAAAAAAATTTAGATTCAAAGTACCAGAGGGTAAGAATTACGATGAATATTTGTAAGTAAGTTTATGATGTCTAAAAAAAAAAATTTTTTTTAAATCGCGAATTAATTTTGAAAGTGATAATAAAATTTTTTTAGAAGTATTCATAAGCAATAAATTACTACTAGTGTTTATATAGTTTATATTGTATACGCAAGTAAAAAGGTAGCTTGTAAACAAAATATTTACAATTTGTTTCTGTAATGTATGTATATAGACAGATCTATGAACGCACTAGAGCGTATAGTCATTCCACAATTATGGAAATATTCTTTGTAAATGGATTCGTATTTATATTTGATAAGCAATAAATTAAACACTCAGGTGAATGAAAAAAAAAAAAGGAGAGAAACGGTTCAGAATAACAGTAGGTCAGTCGTGAGGAAGATATAGGTCAACTATATTCGTTCCAATGGGAGATGGCCAATGTACTTAGTGATCGTACGCGAGTAAGGGCGAAATATGAATTAGTCGTTCCGTTAAATCTGCACGACGTAATCGTATTTGGGGACACTGTCATGTGATTAATATTTCAAATATTTTTTTTTGAATTTTTGGGTATTGCGAGGGAAGTACACCAGCAATTAGAGCCCGTCAAAAGTGACACATGTTAGCTTTGTTCGAGGGTGGGCGACGAAAAGGAACAAACCTTTCCTTTCCATTAAGACGTCGTAAAAACTATTCACGAACAATGAGCTGTACGGCACATGTTGCAGCGAACTGGACCATGCGTGGGAATACTTGACTCCACAATTAGGACAAAAGAAGACTAGCCTAACATCTGTCCTGTAGCGAGAAAAACACAGAACCAACGGCGAGAGTATTGTTCAAAACCATGTGTGCGACTTCTCAAAGACAATGGTTTATGCACGGACAATGGGACAGGCGACTAAGTGACGCTTGTGGAGAGCACAGATGTTATGCCACCCGTAAGTCGACGAAGGAAGTCGTCAGCGTACCAACAATAAGGGAATTCGACACGTTACACCAAAAGTAGCAGATGTGATTTTGAAACGGGGCCTTAGCACTGATTCCAGGAACAGGGCAACGGACGTAAGACAGCGACTCATCCAGTCCACGTGGACTACGTCAAATTCAAGTTGAGAAAGCCAACCAGCCAATGAGGAACGAGAATTTCGAAGGGAACTTCTGTAGGGGATGGTTCAGAGAGAAGCTTGAGACCAGAGAGCGAATCTCGTGTATGAACGTCCCTCTCCAAACGGCACTGGGTGGAGAATTCGTTGGAAATACAGACTGGAGACGAGAGGACACAGAGAGGTACATGGAATAAACCTATCAAAAATGATTTTGTGGGAAGCTGGAGCGTTCATCAGAATCACAAGAGTGGGAACATGAGAAGGAATAAAAACTGTTTACGCGAGGGGACGCGAGCTCAGTTTACTACAATTTTTCTATCAGTTCATTCAAATTTTAGCCTCAGTTTAGTAAGATTTTTGGCTCAGTTTATTAAGAATTTTTCTCTCAGTTTACTAAAATTCTTAACTCAGTTTATTCAGAGTTTCGATCAGTCTAAATGAACTTGTATTTCAGTTTCATAATAGTTCAATTATAAGAACTTAATGCAGTGTATAAGTTATAACGTATTTCGGTAGAGACGATTAAGACATTATTACGACTATATGGAAGTGCGCGAATAAGACTCAGAACGCAAAACGGAACAGTAGTTTTCGCGATGAAGCGCGAGTAACAATCTTTATAAATTCCATATAATACACCGTCATAAAAATACTGACATTTTGCAGTGACATTCTTGAACCATTACAGAAAAGTAGTGGTACTACAATGTTCCGTAATTAACTCAAGTAAATAGAATTGTGAACAAGTGCCTAATGAACTTGAAAACAATCTAGGCGCCGAAAAGAGTGGTCGTGCGATATGGAAAACTATTAGAAGCATACGGTATCGAACTGTGAACCGCGTAATTAGATCCTCGTGGATAAACGTAGCCGACCGATTACAAGTGCAATGCCACGACTTGTATCATAATAATCTCAAAAGCTCAAAGTGACTGTCGCGGTGTGCGGAAGTGTGTTCGCGAACGAGTGCTATATGGATTAACCTCACTCATCAACGCAGGGCTACATCATGGGAGCGACACATCACGGCAGAACGAGTAAAGTACAAAACTAATCTCTTCTTATAATTAGTAATTTATCAGATACCACTGACCTGACACTTAGAACCAAACCACCTGAGAAAATTATATAAGTATGAGTCAGATAGATACGAATCCATAGGTAGGGAATATTATGTTCTAGAATATTATACATGTCTTCTTGTTAATATATTTTTTAACTATGTATGTATTTTGATGTGTCTGTTGCAGGAACAGGATTTTAGCTATGTATATGATTGATATGTGTATTGTTAATAATGATTATTTCATGCATATAAATGTTTAATGTGTTTTAACATAAAATATTTAATACAAAGTATGAGCATACCACATTGTTAGTTAGTAACGTCATTACGGACGGAGAAGCGTCTACATTTGATTGTTCACTTAATTATTTAAATGTGGCATAGAATTTTATTGTTTTGGTAGAGATTTGTAAATGCTCTTAAATTAATGTTATGACATGAATAAGAATGAAACATGATTTTAATAAACGTAAGTTAGAATGGATTCGTTAGTATTCTATTGATTTATGTAAAACACTGACTCACAACTTAACCTTTCACTGAACAGTATCTATAATTTATAATTCAATTTAACGATTATCAAATAATTTACTCAGAAAGATACACAGAATAGAAGTTTGGAAGACAGTTGAAGACAGAAGTAATTTCATCTGTAACAAGTTTGAGTGTGAACAATTAACTAACTCTAATTCAATTCATACGATTATTCATTACTTAAAGGAATGAATTTGTTAACATTGTGTATGGCAGTTCAACACATGGCATTAACTATACCGTACATGATTACACAAACTCGGAGTTAGATACACTTTGATCACGACTCTATTAAAGAGATAAGTCAATTAATTTACGCAATAAAAGTACTACAATAAAATAACAATGGATATATGAAAGCAATAAAATCAACACATCATCAACTCTAAAAGATTCAACATAGTTCGTACAGATATCACCTTTATAAAGACAAATAAATTTATAATTGGATTAATTAATTTACGCAATAAATTTGCATAAATATTATCATCGTATATGGCGTCCAACTACGGGGCTAGATACATGTAAGTACGACAAAGTTCGTACCGGCAACATTTTCATAAATACAGATTACTTTTTATATAATTAATGAATTAATTAATTTATGCATATAATTTTCATAAATATATCATCGTATATGGTGCCCAACGCGTGGCAGATAATATCATTGTAACCCGGACATTCACTATGAACATTATTATAACTATTATAAAATTATTCTATAATAGTTAGTTAGTTATTCTATGCAAAGGCCGTTAGAGTTATTATTCCTTGAATCTAAGTTTAAGTCATGTGTTTCTTGATTCTGAACCGGCTGGTTCAGGACGGGGTTCATATTTTATTATTTTTCTGCATTTAAGGGTTGGGGGTTGCGTTTTCAGGCTGTTTCCGGGGGTTAAAAGTTACATAGCTTTTTTTTTCAGGAACAAAAATGTATTAAAAGACACCTTTATTGAAATAGCGAGGGAAGTGAGCAGGATTGGTTTGGAAGTCAATGAGGCTAAAACAAAATACATGAAAGTGTCTGCGAAGGAAAATAGAGAACTGCTAGACCTTCACACAGGCCATTACTGTTTCCAAGGAGTTACAGAATTTAAGTACCTAGGTGTTATTCTGAATAATGAAAACCGAGTGAGCAGCGAAATAGTAAATAGAATCATAACCGGCAATAGAGCCTACTATGCAAACCAATCATTACTGAAATCAAAGCTTCTAACTCCAAGAACCAAATTGATGTTATATAAAACACTGATCAGACCTGTTGTTACTTATGCATCCGAGACATGGACTCTCGTAAATAAGGATATAAGTGCACTAAGAATTTTTGAAAGAAGAATTTTGAGGCAGATATTTGGACCGGTGAAGGAAGGGAATATGTATAGGGTCCGAAATAACAGTGAAATAAATGAGTTGATTGGTGGACAAGACCTGGTGAGACACATAAAATCAGCTAGAATTAGATGGCTGGGACACGTATTCCGTATGAATGTTACGAGGATGCCCAAAACTATATTAAGTGGAACGATACTGGGCAAAAGAAGAAGAGGAAGGCCTCGAAGAAGATGGCAGCAGGATGTGGAAGAAGATCTAAGAAAGATGGGCATTAGGAACTGGAGACTGAAGGCAGTGGACAGAGATGAGTGGAGACGGGTAGTAGCGGAGGCCACGGCTCACCATGGGCTGTAGTGCTGGAGAGTAGTAGTAGTAGTATTATAAAATTATTCTATAATTATAACGTACTATTATTGTAATTGTGTGCTGCACTGTGGGAGCGTGCCAGAGCTTATTTTGTTTTCTTCATAGACTTTTATGCAAAGGCCGTTAGAGTTATTATTCCTTGAATCTAAGTTTAAGTCATGTGTTTCTTGATTCTGAACCGGCTGGTTCAGGACGGAGTTCATATTTTATTATTTTTCTGCATTTAAGGGTTGGGGGTTGCGTTTTCAGGCTGTTTCCGGGGGTTAAAATTTACATCGTTTTTTTTTTGACACAAGTTAGGCACATGTGGGTACCGTTTCGTGCAGGTCTGATACCTGTCTTGCCTGGTCTGGCACATTCTGGCACGCTTCCCCAGCTGCTAGAATACAACATGCTGTTACTTTAATTCTTTATGCACAGATGTCTGATATTACAATTTTATTTTTTTTGTGGGCATATACTATTAATTTTGAGATTATAAAATCATACTGGTGGTCCTGATTATTGTAACTTAGGTTCTGACTTGCTTGCTGGACTTGTCTGTTTAATTAAATCATTATGATTAAAGAACGAATTCCTGATATATATAGATGTATATATATTTGTAACAAGATTTAACATTTTGTAAAAATTGTGACAGTTGTTTTAAAACTTAAATGATAAGAATTTTTCTCACTGTTGTATACAGTTCAAAACATTTAAAGATTTTGATATACTTATAATATACAATTTCTTAGATGTTATAAAATCATATGGGCTGCCATGCCACTCTGACTTTGCAGTTTTTAGTCATTATTATCCATTCGGTTTCTTTAAAAATTTTCTTTTCATTTTTAATGGAGTTAAGGGGTTGTGGTTTCTATGAATTAATTCCAGCCGTTGCTGGAAGCTTAAATTTATGATTGCAGTTTGGGGGCTTTATGGAATATACAGATTTTTCTCCCAGTTATATGCGGGCTCGCTAGAATATACAGGCTGTCTGCCAGGTTGAACATGAGTTGTAGCTGTGATGTATATTATATGTATATGTGTCTTATGTGTCTTTATGTTACAGTATGCGATGTTAGTATTAAATGTTATCAAGGGGAATTTCATAATTTATAGGATGTTGCTTAAGGAACCAGATTGATAGATATATATATATATATATATATAAGGGATGAATTGAAATGGCCTTATCGAAACTGATTTGTTAATATATTGAGATTATTTATTTATCAAGCTTATTGTTATATTTGTGCCTCAAGGGAATTGTAGTTAATATATGTATATAACGAATTATGGGATGAATTGAAATGGCCTTACTGAGATTGATTTGTTAATATATTGGGATTATTTCTTTATCAAGCTTATTGTTATATTTGCACCTCAAGGGAATTGTAATTAGGGAATTGTAATTAATTTATGTATGTAACGAGTTATGGGATTAAGTGAGAATAAAAGATAGTTATTACTCTTTACTGACCGAGTTTTATTGCAAGTTGCAAGTCCCGTCTCACTGGACCCAGCGCATTTTGGGCTTCTCTAGGCCTTCCGCCTAGTTTTAAATAACTAGTGGCCTCACTTTCAAAAAAAAAAAAAAGGTTTTTTTTTATAAAGCGTAAAAATGGAAAGAGGGGTTACAGACCGGTTAAGATAAAGGGGTAGTTTACCTGTAACGTTTTATGTTTTAACAAGGGTAATTTTTTCTAAGACGAACGATAACTGCCGCACATTCAAACAGAATCAAATAATTTTTGCATACGTTCCTGAATTATAAAGGACTCAAGTCCTGTTGATTTTGGTGAATCAAATCGGTTAAAGGAAAGGGGTAGCTTACCGGGAACATTTTATGTTTTAACAAGAGTAATTTAATCTGATTGTACTACCATCAAAACATGAAAAAAAGTCATTTTTCGAAAAGTGTCTGTGTGTGTGTCTGTGTGTAGAATTGTTTCTATGGTAAACGGTAACAGCCGCAAATTCAAACAGAATCAAATAATTTTTTTTGCATACAGCCCTGAATTGTAGAGGACTCAAGGCCTATTGTTTTTGGTGAAGATCGGTTAAGGGAAAGGGGTAGTTTACCTGCAACGTTTTACCTTTTAACAAGAGTAAAGTGCTTAATTTTGATAAATAAAGAATCCTGAAAAGGTCATAATAATCCACTGTAGAAAGGTAGATGGAATATCTATAAATGAAAAGGGTAGTTGAAGGGTGGTGGGGGTAATTTTTATTATAAATTAAAATGGTTGTTGATGATGTCTTAATATTTTATAAGTTTTTTATGTGTACTACGTTATTGACAACAAAGAAGTAGTTTCTATGGAAACATTTCATTTCACTTTAACAAAATTCTATATTTTTTATTTTAATTTAAATCATGTATGAGTGAAAATATATCGTTCCTGGTAAGCAAGCATATCTCAATTATGTAATGTTAACTTTTCCAAAGTTTTATTATTGTGCTTACTGCAATAAAAAGGCCGGTAGGACACACACACACACACACACACACAAAATTCGCGTTATTTCTGGCCTCACTCATGTTTATTTTATGTCTGCACGCTTTTTAAATGGAAAGTGCCGAAACCCACACCAACACAATGCGTGCAAGCCGAAAAGATGGACAACGATTTGCTTCCTGTGGATCGCTGGGCAGTGTTGTTGTATTAAAGCAATTAATACAATCTGTGTACTTATTTCTATTATGATATGAGAATTATAAACTAATATGTGCATGTGTGTATGTATGAAAACTATATAAATATTTTTCTCATTTGGAAAATTGTTTGCCCTTCCTTGAAAATATTTTAACCTCCCTGATGGCTAGTTATTTACTAGCCTGTGTGGAATATAGCGTTATGACATGGATCAGAATGGTGGGTGTTAAGCAGGAGACAAACGTATTAAGGAAGACATGTTTTGCTGAGAAATTTATAATTATACGGGTGAACAGAATAGTCGTTCTGGAAATCAGAAGACAAATGGAAAGAAAGAAATCAAGACTCGATTTTAAAAAAGAAAAATGTCTAGTATAGTACTGACAGGAAAGACTTCGATAACACTATAGACATCCCTCGGCCCCTCGCAGCGAGAGTCCAATTTCATTACAGGAGTCAGATCGCAGCTACCTTTAGCTAGATCTTCGTTCGACCTACAGACATTTTATCCAAAAGTACAGTCCTTTCTCACGAAGGTTGAGGATAGTCTTAATCCACCTGCCATGGTGGTACCATTTTAGCTGATATGTAATTTCTTCAGAACTCAAGCATCTACTTATTTAATTAATATTTAAATGATTTTAAATATAAATTTTAGGACATGGAAGTCATGTATGGTTCTCCATACCGATTTTTTCATGACGAACGATAACTGCCATAAATTCAAACAGAATCAAATAAGTTTTTACATATGTGCCTGAGTTGTAGAGGACTCAAGGCCTGTTGATTTTGGTGAAGATTGGTTACGGGGAAAGAGTAGTTTACCTGCAACGTTTTATGTTTTAACAATAGTAAAGTACTTACTTTTGATAAATAAAGTATCCTGATAAGAAGATGATAATAATCCACTGTAGAAACGTAGATGAAATATCTATAAATGAAGAGGGTGGGGGCGGTTGAACGGGATGGGGGCAATTTTCTATAAATGAAAATTATAGTTGAAGGGGGAGGGGATGATTTTTTTTATATGTCATGTGTACTATGTTATTGGCAACAAAGAAGTAGTTTGTTGTTAAAATTCCTTCCCGGGCTATTTGGCCGTAGTCCAATGTTTTCTGGAAAACCTGACGTTTTGGCAGTGCCATCGACTTCCTCATCAGTGAAAATCGAGTGCGATAACGTGAGGTGGTATACGTTAGTGACCACAGTAAGTAGGCTGAAGCAGTAAGTAGAAAGAAGTAGTTTCTATGGAAATATTTCATTTCGAAAATTATTTTAAATATAAATCTTAGAACATGGAAGTCATGTATGGTTCTCCATACCGATATTTCTATTTGGGTATATTTCACCTTAACATTTTAAGGCATCAATCGATTTCCAAAACATGGCACACATGTGTATACTTTTTACCCCACAGACTAAATTCTTTTCTAAATATAATCTTCTAATAAATAACTTGGTAAATGTTGTAACAGAGAATTAGTGATAACTTCTGAACTGGAAGTGGGATAGGCCAGGAACCCGGACACACCTTCATCTCAAGACCTTTCCGTACGTAGTCTACTTTATGGCACGTGGATGAAAAACGATGCAGTAGTTCGAAATGTTTACTGTTTATTTTACAACTGTATGATTTACGATTGTTATTTAACTACAAAAAAAAATGGGGTGTGTCGTGTGGCGGGTGAACTGATTCAACGTGTAAAAGATTGCTCGTATATATTTGGAGCAAGAGAGATTTAGCTATAAAGAATTAAGATTCAAATAAGAGTGAACTGTTAATTAAATGAGACGAGGGCATAATAGTGTACGAGGGCAATTCGGAAAGTACGTTCCAGTAGGCCATTAAATAAAATGTTTTAATTAAACAAATATTTTATTGCCAGTGTATATTACATTTAACCCTAGTAAATTTTGCCACGTAGTTGCCTCAATTATATAAGCACTTCTTATAGCGTGGAACAAGCGTCTTTATACCCTCTTCAAAGACGTTTGCCGCCTGTTTCTTACTCCATCACTCCACAGCATTTTGAGTTTGTCATCGTTTATAAATTTCTGTGAAGCCAAAAAATTTTGCAGGTGTATAAAAGGATGAAAGTCACTTGCTGCTAAGTCTGGACTACAAAAGAGTAATAAAAAATATTCCACTTGAATGTCAGATGTGTTACTCGTGTGGATGGGAGCCTATGTGGTTGTAGGCCTAAAACAGGACGGCGCCTGAATACAACAGACAGCGCCGGGGACTCTGTAACGTCCTTCTCAGTTTTTACAGTGTTTGACAATACACTGTAGAATTTATTATCGTATGACGTTCCAGGAATTCCACAAGTAAGACACCTTGGTGGTCCCAGAAAACTTCTTGCCAGCAAACGTTTGCTTGATTTTTTTACTACCGTGTTCTGTAAGGAAATGGAAGTTTGGTGATGGCAGAAAAAAAAATCGTGTTCGAGGTAAGGGCTGATTCTGATTGTACTACCCTCAAAACATGAAGAAAAGTGATTTTGCCGAAAAGTTTTTGTGTGTGTGCGCGCGCGCACGCGCGCGTGTGTAGAATTTTCTATGGCGAACGATAACTGCCGAAAATTTAAACAGAATCAAATAATTTTTCGCGTATGTGCTCGAGTTGTAGAGGACTCAAGGCCTATTGATTTTAGTGAAGATCGGTTAAGGGGAAGGGGTAGTTTACCTGCAACGTTTTATGTTTTGACAAGAGTAAATATATGAAAATTCATTTAAACTTTTTCAAACAATGGTAATTGTTAAAAATAAAATAATTTTGTTGCCAGGCAATAAAATTATAATTTTTTCATTTTAATTTAAATCATGTATGAGTGAAAATATATCGTTCCTGGCAGGCAAGCATATCTCAATTATGTAATGTTTACGTTTCCAAAGTTTTATTACTGTGATTACCGCAATAAAAAGGACGCAGCACACACACACTCTCACACACACACACACACACACACACAATTCGCGTTATTTCTGGTCTCACTCATGTTTATTTTCTTACGTTTGGACGCTTTTTAAATGGAAAGTGCCGAAACACAACGCGTGCAAGCCGAAAAGGTGTCCAGCGTGGACAGCGATTTGCTTCCTGTGGATCGCTGGCCAGTGTAACTGCACGTGTTTACAGAGGAACGGTTCATAGATAAACTTTTCGTCTTTAGGGAATGAACCCTCGGCAAGATGCTCAGGCTCCATGAGAGATTACGGAGCGCTCCTTCTTTTCCGCGTGTTTATTCTGTGAAACGTACACTGTAGATTCGCAGCTTTACTCTGAGCAACGCTCCATAGGGAATGTCCACGGTGTACCCTCATACACACTAAAACCTGCTCTGATGTTTTGATTACGGACATCATAATATTAAAACTTTGGAAACTTGAGCACTACTTAATGGAGATCAAACATTAACTTTTACAAGCAATTAATTTTATGCATATTTTGAAGCAATAAATGTTTTAATAAATTAATACAATCTGTGTACTTATTTCTATTATGATATAAGAATTACAAACTAATATGTGCATGTGTGTATGCATGAAAAATATATAAATATTTTTCTCCTCTGGAAAATTGTTTGCCCCTCCTGGAGAATATTTTGACCTCCCTGATGGCTAGTTATTTACTAGTCTGTGTGGTAGCGTTATGACATGGATCAGAATGGTGGGTGTTAAACAGAAGACACAAACGTATTAAGGAAGAAATGTTTTCTGAGAAATTTATAATTATACGGGTGAACAGAATCTTCGTTCAGGAAATCAGAAGACGAATGGAAGAAAAGAAAGACTCGATTTTAAAAAGAAAAATGACTAGTATAGTATTGACAGGAGACTTTGATAAGACTATAGACATCATTTACCCTCAGCCGATAACTCGCAGCGAGAGTCCAATTTCATTACAGGAATCAGATCACAGCTCCCTTTGGCTAGCTCTTCGTTCCACCTACAAACATTTTATCCAAAAGTACATTCCTTCCTCACGAAGGTTGAGGATAGTCTTAATCCACCTGACGGGGTACCATTTTAGCTGATACGTCATATCTTCAGAACTCAAGCATCCACTTATTTGATGTTTTGTCACCATATCTAGCTCTGCTTCTTGTCAAATATATATTATAGACACACACGTAAAATTCTGCAGCTGTCACGTCTTGTTTCCTATGGCGAACAATAACTGTCCCAAATTCAAACAGAATCAAATAATTTTTTACATATGTGCCTGACTTGTAGAGGACTCAAGGCCTTTTGATTTTGGTGAAGATCGGTTAAGGGGAAGAAGTATTTTATTCACGTTTGGTATAGATTTAATGAATTTAACGAAATTAAATTAAAATGTATTCATCTGACAAAATTTTAAAAATCGGTGTGGAGAACCATACATGACTTCCATGTTCTCAGATTATATACAAAATCATTTGGTACTGCCTTTATGCGTACTCGCAGTTATTTCGATAATGCGATTTTTGAGCTTCGATATGTAGTGAATATCGCACATAATTTTATGTAGTGAAAGAATTATACAAATTTTAATTTTGTATGTTGCAAAATAGTTGGCTGGTGATTACAATTGATTTCGTTTGTCATTTTTTAATGGAATATGACTGTCGTAGTAATTTATCACCGGGTCGTGGCTGTGACACCAAAAATTGATTATGTTAGGTTAACATGAAAACTGAAATTATACATGGAAACCAATATGCGTGTAATGTAAAACTATTTTTTTTTTAAACCACGAAAAACCCAACTCGAAGTAAGGCGGGAGTGGCCCAAGGGTCAACCCCTTGCCTATTATTATAGGCCTACATGTCACTTTTTTGAGGCAGAACTCGTTTTTTTGGTAAAATTCGTTTTCCGACAAGTACTCGTTTTGTGACTAACAAAAAACAAACATCCATTATGTACAATTTGTAGAGCATATGTTGTCATTCCTTAATACAGTGTTTTTTGTTTTTTCATTAACCATAAATAATTGTATTTTTCATTTTGTATTTGCTGTTGTTTTTTTTCCAATTTGTAAACTTAAAAACGTTAGGTTCTTTATTTTAAGCGTTACTCTGTTATACGCATTGTATTACACGTTTAATGTTATTTTTCTCAACCATAGCTTTTATTTATTTTAGCAGTAAACTAAAAACCCAAAACCATTATTACCTAACTACCAAATGAAAACAACACGTATTTTTGCTTTACATTAAGAAATAGGGCAATTTACAATTAGTACACTTCTTCTTTTCCACACCGTAATATATCTATACAATCGCATATTAAAAACATCGATATGTATTACGGGTACTCGTACAGTTCCAATCATTTACTTGAATTCGGTTCGATAATTCCTAAAAAAAATATAAAATTTTGTCAAAGTGAAATAAAATGTTTCCATAGAAACTACTTCTTTCTTCAGCCTTAACCACAGTCCTGTGATCACAAACGTAAACCACCTCACGATAGTGCACTCAATTTTCACTGACGATGGGAGTCGACAGCACTGCCGAAACGTCTGGTTTTGTAGAAATCATTGGATCAAGCCCAAACAGCCCAGGAAGGAATTTTAACAACAAACTACATCTTTGTTGCCGATAACGTAGTACACATGACATATAAATAAAAATTATCCCCTCCCCCTTCAACTATAATTTTCATTTATAGAAAATTACCTCCCACCCCGTTCAACTAGCCTCTTCATTTATAGATATTTCATCTACGTTTCTACAGTGGATTATTAAGATCTTCTTATCAGGATACTTTATTTATCAAAATTAAGTACTTTACTCTGTTACAACAAAAAATGTTTCAGGTAAACTACCCTTGCCCCGTAACCGATCTTCACCAAAATCAATAGACCTTGAATGTTCTACTACTCAGGCACATATGTAAAAAATTATTTGATTCTGTTTGAATTTACGGCAGTTATCGTTCGTCATAGAAAATATCGGTATGGAGAACCATACATTACTTCCATGTTCTAAGATTTATATTCAAAATCATTTTCGAAATGAAATATTTCCATAGAAATTACTTCTTTCTACTTCTTGCTTCAACCTTAACCACAGTACTGTGGCACTAACGTATACCACCTCACGTTTTCGCACTCGATTTTCACTGATGATGGCAGTCGATGGCACTGCCGAAACGTCTGGTTTTACAGAAAACATTGGACTACGGCTAAACAGCCCGGGAAGGAATTTTAACAAAAAACTACTTCGTTGTTGCCGATAACGTAGTACACATATAAAAATTCTCCCCTCCTTCTTCAACTATAATTTTCATTAATAGAAAATTACCCCCACCCCATTCACCTAACCTCTTCATTTATAGATATTTTATCTACGTTTCTACAGTGGATTATTATGGGCTTCTTATCAGGATACTTTATTTATCAAAATGAAGTACTTCACTCTTGTTAAAACATAAAACGTTGCTGGTAAACTACCCCTACCTCTTAACCGATCTTCACCAAAATCAATAGGCCTTCACTCCTCTAGAATTCAGCGTCGCATGCAAAAAAATATTTGATTCTGTTTGAATGTGCGGCAGTTATCGTTCGTCATAGAAACAATTACTCTTGTTAAAACATGAAAATTGGCTGGTAAACTACCCCTTTCCCTTAAACGATCTTCACCAAAATCAACAGACCTTCACTTCTTTACAATTCAGGACGGCATGCATTGTTAAAACATAAAACGTTGCAGGTAAACTACCCCTACCTCTTAACCGATCTTCACCAAAATCAATAGGCCTTCACCCTCTAGAATTCAGGGACGCATGCAAAAAAAAAATTGATTCTTTATGAATTTACGGCAGTTATCGTTCGTCATAAAAAAATTACCCTTGTTAAAACATAAAACGGTGCTGGTAAACTACCTCTTTCCCCTAACCGATCTTCAACAAAATCAACAGACCTTGAATATTCTATAATTCAAAAAGGTATGCAAAAAAGTAGTTGATTCTGTTTGAATTTACGGCAGTTATCGTTCGTCATAGAAAAAATTACCCTTGTTAAAATATAAAATGTTGCTAGTAAACTACCCATTTCCCTTAACCGATCTTCACCTACACCAACAGGTCTTGAGAACTCTATAATCAGGGCTGTATGCAAAACATTATATGATTCTGTTTGAATTTGCGGCTGTTATAGTTTGCCATAGAACAAAATTACCCTTGATAAAAAAAAACGTTGCAGGTAAAGTACCCATTTCCCTTAACCGATCTTCACCAAACACTAAAGGTCTTGAGTACTCTAAAATTCAGGGCTGCATGCAAAACAGTATTTGATTCTGTTTGAATTTGCGGCTCTTATCGTTTGCCATAGAAAAAAAAATTACCCTTGATAAAAAAAAAGTTGCAGGTAAACTACCCCTTTCCCTTAACCGATCTTCACCAAAAACAATAGGTCCTGAGAACTCTATAATTCAGGGCTGTATGCGAAACATTACTTGATTCTATTTGAATATGCGGCTGTTATCGTTTGCCATAAAAAATACCCTTGTTAAAACATAAAACGTTGCTGGTAAACTACCCATTTCCGTTAACCGATCTTCACCAAAAACAATTAGTCTTGAGTACTTTACAAATCAGGGCCGTATGCAAAAAATTATTTGATTCTGTTTGAATTTGCGGCTGTTATCGTTTGCCAACAAAAAAATCTACAGACACAAAGACAGATAGACACATACACACAGACACTTTTCGAAAAATGACTTTTTTCATGTTTTGAGTGTAGTACAATCAGAATCTGCAATAATCTCGAACACGATTTTTTTTTGCCATCACCATACTTCCATTTCCTTAAGAAACATGGAAGTAAAAATTACCCTTGTTAAAACATAAAACGTTGCCGGTAAACTATCCCTTTCCCTTAACCGATCTTCACTAAAAAGAATAGGTTTTGAGAACTCTACAATTCAGGGCTGTATGCGAAACATTATTTGATTCTGTTTGAAGTTGCGGCTGTTATCGTTTCCCATAGAAACAAATTACCCTTGTTAAAACATAAAACGTTGCTGGTAAACTACCCCTTTCCCTTAACCGATCTTCACCAAAAACAATAGGTCTTGAGTACTCTACAATTCAGGACTGTATGCAAAAAATTATTTGATTCTGTTTGAATTTGCGGCTCTTATCGTTTGCCATAGAAAAAAATTTAACACACACACACACACACACACACACACACACACACACACACACACACACACACACACACACACACACACACACACACACACACACACACACACACACACACACACACACACACTTTTCGATAAATGACTTTTTTCATGTTTTTAAGGTAGTACAATCAGAATCTGCTATTATCTCGAACACGAATTTTTTTGCCATCTCCATACTTTCATTTCCTTATGGAACATGGAAGTAAAAATTATCTCCTCCCTCATCAACTACCATTTTAATTAATAGAAAATTACCCCTTTCCCCTTCAACTACCCTCTTCATTTATAGATATTTCATCTAACTTTCTACAGTGGATCATTATGACCTTCTTTTAAGGATACTTTATCAAAATTAAGCACTTTATTCTTGTTAAAACGTAAAACGTTGCTGGTAAACTACCCCTTCCCCTTAACCGATCTTCACCAAAATCAATAGGCCTCGAGTCCTCTACAACTCAGGCAAATATGCAAAACATTATTTGATTCTGTTTGAATTTGCGGCAGTTATCGTTTGCCATAGAAAAATTCTACACACAGATAGACAGACACACACACAAACATTTTTTGAAAAATGACTTTTTTTCATGTTTTGAGGGTAGTACGATCAGAATCTGCCATTATCTCGAACACGATTTTTTTCGCCATGAGCATACTTCCATTTCCTTATGGAACATGGAAGTAATTAAAATGCATTCGATATTTTTTTAGAAATTATCGAACCGAATTCGAGTAAATTATTCTAAATATAAATCTTAGAACATGGAAGTCATGCATGGTTCTCCATACCGATTTTTATATGTGTACTACGTTATCGGCAACAAAGAAGTAGTTTCTATGGAAATATTTCATTTCAATTTGTCAAACATACTGTACAACTAGATTTACAAGGAAGACACCTAACTTGTTAGAAATTATCGAACCAAATTCATGTAAATTATTTTAAACATAAATCTTAGAACATGGAAGTAATGTATTCTTCTCCATACAGATTTTTATTACTTTCTGTTCCGTAAGAAAATGGAAGTATGGTGATCGCGAAAAAAATCGTGTTGGAGATAAGGGATGCTGATTGTACAGCCCCAAAATATGAAGAAAAGTATTTTTTCGAAAAGTGTGTGTGTGTGTGTCTGCGTGTAGAATTTTTTCTATGGGGAACGATAACTGCCGTAAATTCAAATAATTTTTTGCATATGTGCTCGAGTTGTAGAGGACTCAAGGCCTATTGATTTTGGTAAAGATCATTTAAGGATGAGGGGAGGGGTAGTTTACCTGCAACGTTTTTAAGTTTTAAGAAGAGTAAAGTACTTAATTTTGATAAATAAAGTATCCTGAAAAGAAGGTCATAATAATCCACTGTAGAAAGGTAGATGAAATATCTATAAATGAAAAGGGTAGTTGAAGGGAGAGGGTGTAATATTTTATATGTACAACGTTATCGGCAATAAAAAAGTAGTTTTTATGGAAATATTTTCTTATTTAATTTGTAAAACTTGTTAAATTTTTCAATTTATATTTAAATTATTTTAAATATAAATCTTATAACATGAAAGCCATGATTGGTTCTCCTACCGATTTTTGTTTAGGTAATGAGCCATGCTTCGATTGCATCACTTTGTTTTAAGGCATTCGTCTCCTTCAAAACAATCCTGGTCAAAAAAGTTACTAGCCACTACCCTTCTCTGATGAGAAGCTCTTCTATGAAGCTCTTCTGTGATATTTCATGAGATGAGAACAGTTTGTGATATTTCAGAAAAATGATCACTTAACCCACTTATCGTGAAACGTCTGTTTATACGATTATGTCTTCGCCACGTTGTGCGAGCTTGTCACTGACATGAACGTTTGTACTGCCGTGAGAGTACTGTACGGCCCCACACCATTTCTGCACTTTACTGTCACTCATCACATTTTTGGCATACACCTCAGTAATTTGGCGATGAATTTCCACCACACTTAATTTTTTCGCATCACAGCACGGACTTCTCGCTTGCGGGGTTTTCCAATGATATTTAATAAACTAACCGTCTGTGTACAGGAAGCAACCACGAAACATCTGTGATCGGTGAACTCGGCATGAACTAAACTAACATACTGAGCATGTCCAAATACGATCATGTCAACTGCACAGAAGTTATGCATAATCGGACCTTATTTTCCGAATGACCCTCGTATTTTAGTATAAAAATAGAGATTTACAATAAATGTAAATATAATCATATAATACTACTAACGTGTATTGGATGCTGTGAGAACTACTCCTCTTTATCCCTCAATGGGTGCAGAAATCGCTAATTGGTTACAGAAAGTATTGTTAGAGAAGTGAAGCTTATATTTTGTATTTCCGTTTTCAAAAAGGTTTTGTATTTATGCAAGTTTTCAACGGCCGATAACCGAGAACATTTTTACCATATAAAACAACTCATCAATGTAAGTTGTAGTATAATAACAATTCTTTTGTACCATCCGTAAATTTAAGAAAAAATGTAAATTTTTACATACGCTAGAATTTTGTCATAAATTTTCACATAACCTACAAATAAATAGTTTGAGATAGCTGTATGGTGGTAATATGAGATACTGTTCCATAAACAGTCGAAGAAGAGAAAAACTGCGGAACCTGAAGACAGTAGCTCTGCCTTAAGTGAAGACTAGCAGGTACCCGCGGCTTCGCACGCGAATATTTGTATATGATTGTTGTGGTAACTGTCGAGTTGGTAAATTGCTAATGGTACATCTATATTAATAATATTCTTATATTGTAAGTTATGAATATCCAAAAAGTGCGACGCAATAGATCCATCATTCATGTTTCCTCGATAAGTAAAATCAAAATTTGATAATTTAGTAGATATTTACAAACATACAGTAACACAATTAGATGAAATGTTTATTCGTATAGAATAATACAAATAGTGTATACACATAGTGTATATCAGTTAGTCGAAATCTTACGTGCTAAGTCAGTCTTATACTTTTTGGTAGAATCCTTATATACGTAAATGTATCACAGTCCAGTATACTCAGTTTTTATATAAATTTTTACACCAGTGCCTCGTTATAAACTACATTTTTCGTTCTGCCGTTATCAGAGCAAATAAAGAGCTCGCTGCTTCTACTTACTCGAGAACATGCCACATACAGTTGTCCGTGAGAAAAGCAAGCAGCTCTTAAATCCACACCAGCTGTACGTAAAGTTTGCCCTTGTGACATATTGATAGTCATTGCAAAGCATAAATTAACCGGAAACTGAAGTCTTTTAAATTGAAATGGAAAGTTATTGGGTATGATTGGAATTCTTGGGATAAATACTGTTTCTCCTTTGCCGCAGCTTGTTAAGATATGTTCGCAGCCTTCGATGATATGTTTTTTTAGCGACCTAACTTTCAATCGTGTTCCATTGCATAACTGTGGTGGCTTCAGATTTCTCATGAGTATAATTGGAACACCTAATTTTAATTTCAATGTGTGAGCTGGTAATCCTGATGCAGATAAAGTATTTAAAAACTCAGTTGGTTAATTTTTCGATCAACTCTGCCAGTGAAGAAACTGTACAACATAATGATGGCGGTAAACATATCGCACCGTCTGTCTCTGGTATCTTACCATCTCCAAGGTTTAATAAAGTAGTCGAAAATTCGTGAATATCTGCATCACCTCCAAGTTGGACTCTCATGTTTATTGTGAGTGATACTGTTTGAACGGTACGCCATATATTCGATCGTTTGACGCAAGCGTTTACTTCATCAGCTCTGGTACCTCGCGTAACTACGGGCAATGTTTGTCTGAAATCTCCGGCAAAGAGAAAAGTTATTCCACCCATAAATCTGTTGTCATTGCGCAAATCTCGTAGAGTTCTATCGAGAGCTTCTACTGATTTTTTAGGGGCCATAGTGCACTCATCCCAAACAATCAAGTCTGTATTTCTAATCAATTCTGCTTTAGCACTATTTTTGGAAATATTGCACACTGGAAATTCGCTGCAATTCAAATTTATTGGTATTTTAAATAAGTAATGAGCCGTTTTTCCGCCAGGTAATAATGTAGCAGCAATAATCTTGCCTTCGCTTCTTAACTTCGAAAGCGTCAAATTGATTAAAAATGTTTTACCTGTGCCTCCTGGTGCATCAAGGAAAAATGCATTTCCAGATTTACAGTAAACACTTTGAAGAATGAGTTGATATATATTTCTTTGTTGGTGTGTCAGTAATCTTTCATTCTCTTCAACTGCAGAAAGTAGCTGTTGTCTGTCATAAGTGGTTTCAGAAAGATATTTCTTTGAAATGTTTTGCACGGTAGACAGTGGATTTGGTAATCCGTATTGAGCTATGGGATTACCACCGACAGAAGTAACAAAATCTTGTAAAAGTAGTTAACAACTATTTTCAGTGCTTTCCATGTATAAACTCAACTCAGCATCAGGAATTCGACGCATAATATCTCGAATTAAGTCTTCAGAGAAGTGGTCTTTGTCCACAATGCACTCGGGTTTGAAATATTGCAGAACACCAACATTATTGCAAAAAGTTCTCTCATTTTGTCAGGGCTAGCAAATAAACTTGCCTCTGGCAATCTGTCGTTCCAATGATTGTCATTCTCTAGGAGATCAAGAGCTTGGCATGCAGCTTGAAACGTTGGATGAATTACGTTGTCGACAGTCTTGATATTTTCAAATGCAGTTGGGCCACGTACATTGTGCAGAAGTAAACGAAGAAAATAACATTCATGATTGTTTGAATGAACTGTATACACTCGACCCAATACGTGTTCACGATATAAGTTCTCGCTCCCTTCTAATAAGATTCCTCGACGTCTACGTTGAAATTTTCCTGTCTGCCTATTGAAAGTGTAATATGCTGGCTCTTCTTCGTACAACAAAGTTTTGGCAAAGTCATCTTCCCGACATAGATAAAAAAGACATGAGAGTGGTGTTTCTTGGATTTTCTATTCTTTCGTGCAAATTATCTTCACGAAAATAAACTCTCTGGCCATTTTCGAGATGTACATCTAGATGAATAATAGGTGGAAAACGCTCATGTATAGGGAAAGAGAAGATTCGCCATATAGCTTCAGATGTGTTTATGTATCGACCATTTTGATCTGTAATACCTCATTGTAAGAATTTTGTATACCAATCGTAGCTAGATCGGAGCCTTTATTGACGTATTTACATATATATTTAATGGATTTTACACTACTAAACAATTCAACATTGATGTGAGCACCAAAAGCTCGTGAAAGCACCGGTGAGTATTGAATTACCCATCTATTGTCAACTATCAAAATCTCATCTCTCAAACGGATTTCACACTGAAAACCTCCATCTTCAGGACTTAGTCGGCGATAACTAGGGTAGCTGTCATCATTTATCGTCGTTTCTTTTGTAAACGATTTAGGATATCGTTTAATACACTGACCCTCCTTCATACATGGTGATTGTGCATTAATTGTTCCACATGGCCCATGAATCATATGTGTTTTAACTATATCATAAAGCTCTGGATCTTTATCAGGGTACGGCAGCTCTGCACTAATCACAGAATCTATATGATTTGGTCGTATTTTTTCTTCTAACCAAAGCAAAATACACGCATGCGGCTAACCTTGTTTTTACCACTCTACGCTGTACATGTAGCAGACAACTGAGCCAAAAATTTTACCTTTCACTAAGAAATCCATTCATTTCTTCAATTTCAGATGAAATACGAGTGCTACCAAGTCATGTCGATCTTGAGCTGAAAAGCCTTGATGCAACTCCTGGACGATCTCTCCCCGCTTAGGATTTGTAGTGAACGTAATAAATAAGTCAGGCCGAGAGTATTTGCGTACGTAGCAAAAAGCGTCTTGCGTTCGCTCATGGACCTCCTATATCGTGGACCTCCTGTGAAACTTGAGGGTAGAATGACCAAGCGGCCTAAATTATCCAAACTTTCATTATTTCGTAATGCATCTTGCAAATGTATGTAATTCTCAGCTCTTAACTGAGTTTGATGAGTACGGATGTATATAAGCTTTTCCGTCTCTATCTTAGCATACATATCAACAATATATTGATTCAGAAGCTGTTTGTAATAAATTAAATGATTGTACTCATCTTTTCTCATCATGAGTCTGTACAAATAAAATTATAGAGCTGAAACTTTCTTAGTAGTTTGTAACCCAGTCTGAGGATCGACTAATTTTAATGTAAAATGATAACCATCTTCTCGTCTGCAAAACATTAAAGGGTACTGTAAAGCATCATAAGCTCGATGTGTTTCTGATCACTCGCACGGATTATTATATCGCGTTTATCGCATTCCTGGTTAACTAAAACTACTGCCACCTCATTAGTTGTCGGTGCATTGTAGCGACCCCCTGTACTCTTCATTATTTTCTTTTCGATCAGCATGAATCACAATATTGTACTGATTATTATTCGCAGATGTTACAAATTCAAACGCACTTTTCAGTTCACTAACATATGGGTTGATTGTGTGAAGTAAATTTTGAAGTTCTCTTACTAATGTCTTATCCAAGTTACGAATATGATCCATTCTTGTTTCAGCTTGCTGTAAATAATCAGCTATGAAATAGACCCGTAGAAATTTTGGTACTTCGTTTTGTGTGGGGAGTAATGATCCCATGAGGTGATATACTTGCCCTTGAATTTTGAAAGTAGGCATGAAGCTCCTTCGACTATTTCATTGACTCCGAATGATGTAAATTGAAATGCTGAATTGTACGAACTTAATGCATTCAAAAATTTTTTCGATAAAAGATGTTCTCCATTTAATAATGATTTTAACGGTTCTGGAGGAGGAAGTATGGGATCTAATCGCACTTTTCCTGCAGAGCAACATAATCCATGTGATTCATTTTTCCACTTTAAAGCTTTGCAATGTGGGCAAACCATACTCGGTAACCCGATATCTGTTTCATTCGCGTAGTTAATAACTGGATTGTAATTGAAACCACTATTTAATTTTGCATTCCATCGTAAAGTAGGACCTCGTGATCTGAGAGTCGCTTGCCTGCGTCTTTGTGCCGCTAATTTCACGATCCGTAGGACTTTCAACCCATGAGACTTCTTCTAATCCAGATCTTTCTGAAGAGTTTCCAGGATCTGATTGCGTTTCGACTCCTTCGACGTCATTTTCAGATACTCTGAGGCGCCTCATTCTTTTCACAGCAGCAGTAGATCTTCCTAAACATGATCATCTTTTTGGCATTGCAAAGCTAAAAAAAGTGGAAATGTATTTATTTTATCTATACTAATAAATCTCTAGGGGGAATTAATAATTTATACAATACATATTGCACATATTACTTACCGATGACGTAAAATTAACGAAAAAAGTCACTGATACTATATCACTGACACTCATCGCATGACTGAGGTGAAGTAAGTTAAGTATAATTCTCGAGAATTAATTATTCCTACTGCACATAGGCCTACTGAATATTCAAATGTCAAAGAGTATGGTTTGTCAGAATCAGTGTGTACTATATAATCAATGTTACAATATAATCAAACAATGAATTATTGTATTGTTTATATGAATTCCATATACTGATATGAATTCCATATACTGATAAGAATTCCATATCCCTACTAAAATGTAAATATTCAAATGGACTAACTGATATCAATATACTTATGTAAGCTATAGGCAGGGCCGGATTAAGACCCTTAGAGGCCCTAAGCACTTAAAAGATTTTGGGGCCCCCATATGTGTGTGTTTGTGTGCGTGTGTAAATGTGTGTGCGTGCGTGTGTGTATAATTCAAAATATAAACAATAATAAACCATAAAGTAAAATTTTATTGTAATTAAACAAAACTTACAGTAAGATGGAAAATAATGTTTATTTATATTTTAAAAGTTTTCTTCTACATTTTTTAATTGCGAAGTCTTTGATCAGATCCTCAAAACTAATTTTATGTAATATATCTGCTTCTATACTTAATAAAGATAAGGCTTTCAGCCTGCCTTGTTGCACAGTTGTTCTCATGCGATTTTTAATATACTTTAAGCGAGAAAATGAACGCTCAGCTGTGCAATTTGTGACCATTAATGTTAAAAATATACGAAAGCTAATATCTACATTTGGAAAGGCACACTCAATATTGTCTTCTACAATTATTTTATAAAGACTGCTTCTATACATGACTGAATCTTGTTTTTACATTTTTTGTTGCACTGAACTTATGGCGCACATCTGAATGAAACTGTTAAAGCTCAGATGAAAAATCACATTTGAAGTCCTCTGGGTAAGCATCACTCAGCTTTTGACAGCACTGAGAATACCTTTCAATGTTAGTAGGTGATGTAATGTCATTACGTGGCACATCACTTAGAAAAGAAAATCTCTCTGCTATTTCTTTGTATATCTGTCCTCTTCTTTTCATCTCAGTTTCAAGTTTGTCAACAATTGTGTAAAAGGTGGTGATACGAAATTTATCTCTGGCATTCAGATATACTTCTGGTGCATCTGCATCTCCATCTCCGTCATTGGGTACCTTCTTTCTGATACGTTTGCGAGCGAGCTGTAGCTGCCTTGTAATCAACATCTGGTAGCATTTCTTTTGCAGCTGCTTCATATCTTTCAAATTCATCTCGTGAAGTGCACAGTTGGTCAGATAATGATGCATACAAATCTGCACATGTTTCTAAGTTCACATTCTCATTTTGTAGAACTTGGCTTACTCTGTGAAAATTCTGCAAAATCTCATTCCAAAAATTCAACATAAAAACGAATTCTAGCTCTTGCATCTTATTTGCAATATTATTTGCTTCTCTTCTAGCGTCTCACTTTTGTGACTGGTCTTCGGCTATATATTCTAATGCTTCTAAAATTTTAAGGAAAGATTTCAAAATTGCTGCTGTTGCTATAGCATGTGCCTCCCACCTGGTATTAGAGAGGGATTTTAAGACACTTTCATTTCCAATACAACCTTTAAGAATTATCCACCGGCTGCTTGAGGCTGAAAAAAAGGTATAGAGTAACTGCACTATAGAGAAAAAAATAACTGCCTCTTGACAGCAGTCAACAGCACTTCGGCCTACCAGATTTAACGAATGAGCTGCACAAGGCACATATATAGCAAACGTGTTTGTTTCTAAAACTTTGTTCTGCATCCCCTTATAACGCCCAGACACGTTAGCAGCGTTATCATACGACTGACCCCTACATTTTGAAAAGTCTAGACTGCAAGCTTCACGTAAGTACTGCAACACCTGATTTGCCATTTCCTCACCGGTATGGCTTTTCATTGTTTTCATTTCCAGAAAGGTTAAAAAGCGTTCAATAGGCTGCCCATCATTTAAGTACCTAAGTACAACACTTAACTGATCGATATGTGACAGATCTGGTATTGAATCAACTGACAAACTAAAATAACGAGAATATTTTACTTCGTCAACAATGAGCGCATGGACCTTTTGTGCCATTAGTTGAATGAGTTCCTCACAGGTGGTTTTTGACAGGTAAGAAGGATTTCCTTTACCAGAATTTCCATATTTCGAAATGTGGCCTGCTAAAAATGGATCAAACTGGCTTATGAGTTCAAGCAGCCCTAAAAAATTCCCATTTTGCAATGATCCAAACCTTTCTTCTGTTCCTCGAAAAGCCAAGCCACGTTCAGCTAACGTACGAATAACAGCTATGACACGCCTGAAGACATGTTCCCAGTAATCACACTCTTCCTGAATTTGTTTCTACAACTGTTGCCTCAACCCTGCACCTTGTCTGCGGGTTAAGTATGTTAGCATAGAGTCTCGGTGAGTAGTGCTTTTTTCATGATTATCAATTACAATTGTATTTCGCCAGTCACTGAACCCTTCTTTCATAACAAAATTTGAGAAATTTTTAGGAGCAAACAGTTTACAAACAAAACAATCAACTGATCCTATTGATGGTGAATACAGTAACCACTCTCTCTTGTATTTCTCACCATTGGCTTTTGTCCCAACAAAAAGTTTCTGCGAACAATACCTTACTGGTTTGTCACTATTGAAACGCCGGTAAGATTTGTCAAATGGCCCATTTTGGTGTTGACAGTCACTGGGTCCACAAGCAATCCAATAAGCCACATCATCAGCAGAGAAATCTAGCCACAACCCTGGATCCTTTGGTACATTGTGATTTACTTCATCTTTTTCAGATATAATAATTTCACCACCATCACCATGGTCCACTAAACTTTCATTTTCAGCAATTATTTCAGCCCCAGAATGTATTGTAAAGTAACTTGAATCAATATTTGCAGTAGAGGTATCAAGAGAATTTACAGGCATAGTGACATCAGTAAACAGACATGTGCTAGATGAACCTTGTGACACCTCGTTGATTATAACGACATCATGTTTTGATTCTGAAGTGGTCAAAGTGGTATTTACAGTATTTGTGTCCACTTCTGATGACGGAGAATCGTTTTGACCCGGAATCGGTATATCATGTTGTGGAACTTGTGTATAGAAATCAGTCAGCTTTGCAGTCTTGGACTGTAAATACAAAATCTTCTCTTTATTCTTTTTTGAAAGTTTTCGCTTTTGTGCACCACTTGAGTAAACACGTTTCATCTTGATTCTTGGGGTCTGTAAAATACAGAAATAAAAAGAATATTTTGTATGAATTATTATGCGGCAATCAACATAGTTACACATATCATAGGCAGAACCATACGAACAATTGAATTCCCGGCTTACACCTGAATATTGTGCTTTAATTAATATAGACAGACTTTGTCTCACAAGGGGACTACCAAACTTGGGAATCATCGATTTTTAATTAATTAATAAATTTACAATAAAAAATTTTTTTTTTAATCCAAAAAATATTCAGAGTCGGACGTGAACCTGAGTTTACAGCTTTGTAATCGAGCGTCTTAACCACTGGGCTATGGCAGCTACGCTCATTTCAGTTACAGCGGTACAACATATGCAGTTTCCGCTCCGAAATCTAACTGTTTTTATACTTGAGGTTACGAATGTCCTTAAACTCGAATCGAGTAAATATTTTTGTCTATATTTCAGGCTCGTAGTGTCTAATTGTTTTTATGTTTGTTTTTTATGTCACATTGTATTAGAGTCTGTAAACTAAATTGATCACAATATTCTTAATTTATAATAGCACAATACATCAAGAAAAGAATATTACGAGCAACACTGTAGAACAATCCTATATTTATGATTAAAATGCTTCAATTGATAAAAAATGTTTGATAAAAAATTTTTGTTGCTTTCTTGTTCCACTTGAAATAAGAGGAATTTCTCGCTCCACTTAAAACAATGGGGGTGGGGAGGGGCTGGAAGGTAGTCAGCCCTCCCCCCTTCCAAAAGTGCTGGATCTGCCCTTGAACTGAAGATTTATTTTTTGAATTTTTCGGATCCTGAATGGCTTTCGCGCCACAAGAACAACAGCTGTCCGCCATATTATTTTATACTTGACAATTTATCGTGGTCTTTATCACAAAGTATTGTATTGAATACTTCGGTAAAGTGTTACGTTTTCAACATGAAATAAAACTTTAGAATCTCTACTTTGTATATATAAGTTTTTTTCCATTTTCCGATTTATAGGCAACAAAAATACGCATTTACGGTGATATTGACGCAGCCTCTCATAAGACTCTATGGTAAACGAAAATTCGCCCAAGCAACCTTAATATTCGCGAAATTATTGAGTTTTATGTTACATTACAAAATCAAGACAAAACAGCGCAAAATTTCTCGGCCCTTGCTGGACTAATCCGAAAATCCCGGACATTAATGAATCCCGGACATTTCTCCGGACACAGGTCTGAATCCCGGACGTACGGTAATATGATATGCAGTTATGGTTAGGGGATACTAACCTACAAAGTTGTAGGCTACAACATATGTGAGACTCATCAAAATCGATGATTCCCAAGTTTGGTAGTCCCCTTATCAGAATTTGTAAACTGACAAGTGGAGTTTCACGAATTTCACGACATTTCATAAGCACTTACACAAAATCATGAAACATTAATTACATTATTTGTTCTGATTTTACCTCAGGGAGGATGTAGACTTCGGCTCTCCAGAGTTTGTCAGTGATTCTTTATTTTATCTTCGTGACTCCTTTTCACGATGCGGGTGCACGCCGCGAAAATGTATTATAAAAAAAAGGAATCAGCTTACTTACAAAGTTACAATTTCAGAACCACGGTCGTATATATTCAGGTCTGGACTGGAAACTATGGTAGTGGGGGATGTCTCGCTTATGAAGGCAAAAATTGTTTTACTTATTGCCCGCTCGACGGCGCGTCGATACAAAAGGCGTTTGTACTGCGCATGCACTAAACCGTTTAGTCTAAACGAGTGTAATTTCGCGCCAACTTTAAAATAAAAGGCTAATAATAAAATATAATAAGATGTAAATGAAATGTTAATATTTTCGCATTGATGTTACTACTCTAGCTTAAGACATTTATATGCGTCATAAAAATTAAAGTAGTTATATTAAAATGTTAATATAATAATTTTATTTATTAGTTGCAATATATGCGTGAATAATAAATATTTAGTAATATTTACATTGTTTTACTAGACTGTAAGAAGAGTGAGCAGATTTATGGTAGCTCGGAAAATTAACCTTTATCATTACTATTATTATTATTTTTACTTCCGCCGAGGAGATTATGTTTTCGACACACTGACGTACAGATTGTATACAAATTTCACAGACTGCTTACAAAGTTTCCCCTGCATTCATTTATGTGGGGGAGTGGAATTTTTTCCTTCGATTTCATGACTTTTGGCGGAGGTCTACACTCTCTGAGTGTTCTTCTTCTTATTGCATATATCTGTATGAAAATTTTTGGGGGCCCCCTTCCCTTGAGGCCCTAAGCACGTGCTTATTTTGCTTAATGGTTAATCCACCACTGGCTATAGGGCCTACACTATTTGTATTATTCTATACGAATAAACATTTCATCTAATTGTGTTACTGCATGTTTGTAAATATCTACTAAATTATCAAATTTTGATTTTACGTATCGAGGAAACATAAATGATGGGGATCTATTGCTTCGCACTTTTTGGATATTCATAACTTACAATATAAGAATATTATTAATATAGATGTACCATTAGCAATTTACCAACTCGACAGTTATCACAACAATCATATACAAATATTCGCGAGCGAAGCCGCGGGTACCTGCTAGTAATATAATAAGATAGCTTAGAATCTGATGTAAAGTCTATCTAATTGACTTGTAAGCAATTTTAAGACGCGTCATTTATGGAATTGGGGGGAGTGGGTAATGCGGCGCACTATCGGATTAACTTGGGGGCGTGCCGAGAAGAGTGAAGGTGAGGGAGAGAAGTGAAGGGCATTAGTTGGACTTGAAAAAGGAGTTTTTTTGCAATAACTTCGGTTATTTTTAACCTATCGTTATCAAATAAAGTGGAAAACCTTCCGTTCGGTACCTGCTATGAGCGTGCAAAGTTTCATTGAAATCGGTTCAGTAGATTCTGAGATTACCGCGAACAAACGTAGACCCCTCTAGAGATTTATTAGTATAGATTGTGTTGACCTTATCATTACGAGACTCATGGTGACTGGTTTCCCCAAACTGGTCCCAACTCACAGGATGCAGCGTGTATGTTTTGTAATGGAAAATATTCCGATGACTGTTCTGGTGAAATGTGGATAGCCTACATATGATGTTTGGTATATGATCTGTGGACCCGTACTGATTGCGCTGGTTCAGAAAGTGACAATTATGTGTGTGATTAACATGTGGATGTTAATGCTCACGGGGTATCTTATAGTACTGCCGAGTTTTGTTTTTGCCATTTTATGACACAAGGTAACAAAAATAAAATTATGTCAGTCATAACATTTAGTACATGAGCCTTATTATTAAAAAAATTAAAAAAATAAACCAGCATATAATCTTACTGGTTTATATAATTTTAAAATAAATAATTTTAAAATAATTATTGTAAAAATATTCCATATTGGACAAGTATGCAGTTATCCCATATTCCTGCCTTCTCTATATTTATATTATAATTATATATTACATTATACATTTTTATAATATTTATATTATAATTAATGTACGCAGTACAATAATTCAACTTTTTACAAATTATAAAATAGCTAATCGAACTCTGTAACATAAAAAAACTTTCAGCTAAGTACGATATAATAACCAGAATCGAACTCACATATCAGCTAAAAAACGTACAAAGTAAAAAAAGACAACATTATACATACTCTTTCGACATTTCAAACATGTACCCAAACATTCCCATTGACGATACTATAAATATTATAATAAAAAAATAGGTGTCACTGATTTTAAATTGTTTTTATGAATAAAAAAAAAAAAGGAAAATTGTGTGAATATATTAAGCTAATAATGAACTACTTACAAGAAAAGGATTTCAAAAGTATTCACCTTGATCTCTCAGCATGAGAGTACATTTTCTTTTATCATATGTAAAATTATTTTTAATATTTACATTATTCT
The DNA here is from genome assembly GCA_034769895.1 of Magicicada septendecula. Lineage (NCBI taxonomy): Eukaryota > Metazoa > Arthropoda > Insecta > Hemiptera > Cicadidae > Magicicada > Magicicada septendecula. Next base: position 257,067,461 of record CM068372.1, read on the forward strand.
TGTAATAGTATTTAAACGTTATTTAGAATATGCTCACGTTCTTTAAAATATTATGCTTTGCTTAAACCACACATATTTGTGGCAGTGGGGAAATTTTGGGTGGCTATGTGGGGAAAAGAGTTTTGATTGACCTGGCAACAATGCTTTTGTCGTGACGCGTTGAATAAGTTTACTGCCTAAGGAGCGCGAGGTGTACGGGAGGGAACAGGAGTTTTCATAATGTTTCTGACAATTTAAAAATTATTTAGTATTAAAATTTATCTAATAACAAACGCATTTTCTTCAAAAGGGTAAACTCTAGATTTGGCTAGATTGTTGAACTGACGTTAATTCACGACGTTTAGAGAAACTAGCTCTTGGATGAAAATCATTTACTAAATTGTCAGTAGATCAACTATTCCGTAAAAGTCTCCGTGGCAGGTATTTGACTCGATTGACACTGTCTTCTATAGTGTAAGGAACAAGTAAAATTAAAAAAAGAGTTAACACTTTTTTTAGTTAAGTCCATTTGTAGAACAAAAGTAATACTTAGTAGGAACGAACTTATGATACCTTGGTTTAAGTTTGGCTCCATTTTACGAACGTACTGTCACGTACGATCTACATCCGTTGAGGACGACATTATGAAGCATCATTTACGAAGTTGTTATATGTTTTTATCTCACATTACCTGCTGTCATAGATACGACAGATTACAGCCGTACGAAATACTACATTTGTGTACAACGCAAATAAAAAGGAAAAAAATATACGATTCGAAACTGAAAATTAGAACCCAGTCCTTGGACTGAAGAAGAAGATGACGAAGAAAAGAAGATTAAAAAATTACGCTCTTTGTAATCAAAGAACTATAAGTAAAGGGGCAAGACAAAAGAATGCAGCTAGGTCATGCAAACTGAAGGTCAAGAGCACAGAGAGGATTAAATAATAACAAAAACGAACTTTTAGCTCACCAAGGTCTGCGCTGTTTACACCCATTATTACTACAATTAATGTACAATTCGTACAAGCACAAGGCTGAACTATGCGGCCTGGTCTAGTGCTGGGGCCGGGATCGAAACCGCCAACCGACTTTTCGTGACTCGTTCTGCGAATGTCAAGGTTCAGTTCTTCATCTCCCGTGTTCTGTTCTCCTGCTTCCTTTCTCTCTGATCCAGCGAGCATAGGTCAAACGTAGTTGCAGTTAATATGAACACCTCCTTCCCGTTAAGTGAATCATAACGAAAATTGAAATTCAAGGTAAAGCAAATACTTACCGTTGAAATAATTTCCAACTCATGAAACGAAAGCTATCACAGAGTTGACCTAAACAAAATTGTACCGGCGTTTCCGTTTTGGTTTATGACGTAGCTTACCGGTTTCAAATCGGTTGTTTACTTGCTTACTCCTTGACAGCCTTTTCTATAAGTTTAAATTCATTTACGCTTACACAATTATAGCGTTTAAAAAGTACAAGACAAAGTGTCTGTCCCTCCCCTCTCTCTCTCTCTCACTCTCTCTTATTTTGACATCAATCGCCTAACTCGTTTGATGCTATCCTCCAGGTTCTCCTGTCCTGAGCCAATGTCTTCATCTGAGAATACTTATAACCTCGCGACAAACTGCCTCAGGTACTCCAATTCTGTCTTGGTCCTGTACTTCTTCTCATCACCCAAATAATTATCCCGAATGTCTCAACTAGTGCCCAAGGAACCTCTCTTGTCCTCTCGTTATAATTCTCCATAAACTTATCTTCTCCTCCCGTTACTTCCAGAACCCGTTTTCGTTACTTTGCTCGCTTATTTTAATTTTAACATTCTCCTGTTACATTTGTTTAACAAATTTTAAATGCTCCTTTCTGTTGGTTGTTTTACAGATTTTAAAGTCCAGGTTTTGATAGAAGCACTAAAACCTCGAAATATGTGGATTTGGGTTACAATTTCTTTTAGTGTGACATCCTGCTGCATTTTTACAATTTAAAAAAATTTGTAATATTTTTCTGGGCCCGGGGTCCAAAGTTTTGAAAGTTCAAAAATGTAATACTACATTCAGATGTTAGTTAAAAGTATCTTTATTTGACACCACATGAATTTTTGCGATCAAAATGTTCAACCACTTTTTGGGCCCTGACGTCCAAAAATGTTGAATTTTTCAAACGTGAATACTAAATTCATTCTGTGGTTTAATGTCCCATTAATGTGATATCCCACATGGGCTTTTGCAATTTTTTAATATTTTTGCCCCACACATTTTTGCCTCCAACCCCCCATACTTTTGGACGAGTCAATATCAAGACAATAGGGTTCGGTAGGGTAAAAGTGTGGACACACATGTCAAGTTTTACGAAAATCGGTTGATCCGTTCAGACGTTATCGTGAGACATACTCCGAATAGACAGACAAACGGGCGAGTCAAAACTGTCTCTAGGCTCTTTATGATTTTTGTTTTGATTTTGATGATTTCAAAGTAAAATCCTTCTTATAACGATTTTTGGTACCATTTAATACTTTCTATAGATCTTTTTTGTTTTCTGCAACCTAACCTAACAACATCATCAGCAAATCTTAAGGGTTTTATTCTGTCCCTCCTGAACCAATATTTCAGTCTCAAACGTTGCTTTTATTTCCTGTATCGCCTCTTCTACACACACACACACACACACACACACACACACACACACACACACACACACACACACACACACACACACACACACACACACACACACACACACACACACACACACACACACACACACACACACACACACACACACACACACACATCGCATCCTGGTCTTACTATTTTCTTTATTGTTGCTCCCTTTCTTGTTTCTACTCATATTGCAGCTATTTGCTTTCTATATAGGGGAAGGTTGCCATGAATGGACCGGTTCCATGGATGGACCTCTTACGTATTTCCTCTACCAAAGCGTGCACATGCACGGTAGTAGTTGTAGAATCTTTGTTTCCTTCACGCCAGCTGTGTGCATTGATGTAAACGAGTTGGAGTTGCGTCGCTGCTAGATAAAAATTCAGGTAAGATTTTTGTACTCTGTGCTATAACTATTAGTCTTTTTTAATACCAGTTATCACGAATTATATATTACTGAACAATTTCACAATTTGTTGACATTAAAAGCAGTTTTTAAAGTTCTAAATTTTATATTGGTTGTTCCAATTTGAATCGTCATTTCGGCTGTGTTTATCTAAAGAATCCAATATGGCGAGTTGCCATCATTGGACCACTTGGCGGCGTATCCATGAATGGAGCAGTTTATCAGGTGGTCCATTCATGGAAACGTGAACAAATTTTTGAATTATTATTATTTTCCTTGACACGCTTTACGTTAAGTATCTTTTCCTTTATATTTTGACTACAAGTAAGACTAAATTTTATCATTTTAAGTTTTACCTCTTACATGGGACACAGAAACCTTGTTTGCTTGGTACTTTTCCATTTACTGATATTTTGTGATAGGCCTGTTAGTAAATTTTATTAACCTATAATCTACGGTTTACAGTACAACTAACAACCTGTTAAATTGCAAATATTAATTTTTATAACGCTAAGAATGTAGGAGATGCGAGGAAATAGCATATTATTGTGTGTGAGTTGGTAGCTGCGTTAGTGTCTATAAAAACGTGTTATAATACTCAAATATACACTGTGTTCAATGTAAGTGCTATTTTTGTTTTACAAATAACCTAACTATTAGCCTAAAGTATAACCTAAAACTAAATATAAACATTAAACTCTGTAGACTACCTTGAAAATTTTACATCATTATACTCTAGCCTGAATATTGTAGTCATTTGAAAGTAAGTTTATAGCAACAATTGGTAGCAAATTGAAAATAAAAACGTTTCAATACAAACATATTGAGTCTCCCTGTACTATGATAACACTAATAAAATTATAGCCTTACACTTTTAGTCACAAGGGCGTTAGGTTCCTACTGTTAACATGGTCGTTGTATGGCACTCAGGTTGAAGAGTAGATAGACATTTGATTGTATTTAAAAGCTGAAATGAAATTTATTAATTTTAAATAGTAATCATTGCAAGAAAGCCTAAATACACAAAATATTGTAGTAGCTTGTCTATAAATTAACATACTAATTTTCGTTTTTCAGAAAAATGCCAAAAGGAGTGAAATATGGACAATGGAGTACCGAGGCAATGGAACGTGATATCGCAGCCTTTCGTAACGGAGACGTGTGTTTGAATGAAGTCTGCCGAGAGTATGGAGTGCCCAAAGCAACTTTAAAGAGACATTTAGAAGGCAAAAACAATTTTGCTGTGGAGGGAAAGAAAATTATTGGTAGTTTAGGAGATCTGCCTCCTGAGGTTGAGAAGGAATTAGTAGACCACATTTTAAAATTAGAGATGTTTTTTGGAATCACAGCCAAAGACTTACGAGAACTCGCGTTTCAAGTCGCTGAACAAAATAACATCGAACACAGATTCAGCAAAGAGAAGAGATCGGCTGGGAAAAAAGGGTACAACAATTTTATGCGGCGACATCCCGAATTAAGTCTCAAGCTTCTTGAGATAATTTTTCATACTTTATATGTTTTAGTTTTGTTTTACCATGACTAGTAGATACGTATAATAAAATGTAATACACCTATGTAGAGACAGTTTTTCTTTACTTTCGTAATCGGTCCATCGATGGAACTCGATGGTCCATAGCAACCAGTTGCCATCAATGGACCGTTTGTTAAAATTTTGTTTTTTCTTCCTACTACCATATTTGAAAAATCTAAAAACAAAGTAAATACTTACGGTTAATCAGAAAGTAATAGAGAGACTATCTGTATATTGAATGGTAAATTTAAGTTGAAAATGTGATGAAAAAAATTAAAAACTGTTATGTGGTCCAATGATGGCACCCTTCCCCTAGATTACAAATCATTCTATAGTCCTTATATGCCAGGCCAGTTTATGTAAAAATCCCAAACACTTCATTTCAGTTTACAACACAAAGAACGGAGTTAAATAAAACAAATTAAGGTAAGAAAAATTTTCATTATTTTATATAAAAACTAAAATCAATAATATAACGAGTTTTAACACAAATGGGTTAAAACAGTAAAATCCAGCATTTTGTTTCAAAAAAATGATAAAGGAAGATATTTCGGGAGTTTCTCTATTTTTAGTACAATACATAAATCCCACTGTTTCTATTTAATGGACTGCTTAAACGTCTCCACAAATTGTGTAGTTTGCACCGTTGATAGGATACAGTCCCGGGTCATTTGCTCGCCATTAGTAGTTTTCCTTGAGGATACGCCTCGCGCAGCAACCGTTATTATAGCTGATGTAATAATAGACATAAATTTCTTAAATTTGAACCATAATATTTGATAGACTTTAGTGATGTGTCTACTTCCAGACGTCACTGGAATTGGTATCTCGTAAGACTATAATTTCTGTTGAATCATAGGTTTGTTGTATGTGTATTCTTAAAAGACTTTTTGATCTCAGCATTGATCAGATCTCAGTGTGAGCAAAAACTTATTTTTCTGTTATCACAATACCCTCAGCGAATTAAGCTTTTGTCTCACACTAAGTTGTGATGAATACTGAGAACAAAATGTTCTTTATAGACTGTGTACAAAGTAGTACGGTGATAGAGAACTAGAAATTTTATTTTACGTAGCAACAAAGCCGACGCTATTTGGCTTTGAACTAACTTATTTTCAAATACCTTTTTAATATTTGTGATTAAAAAGCCTTCACATTAGTAGAGTCGATGTTGAAAGATGAAAGTTATAAAACTATGAACCCATGAAGTCTTAAAATTAGAAGACTATCAGACCCAATTATGAGTCGAAATTAGAATTTTTTTAAATTTTGTTTTTGTTTTTAGGCCTACGCGTATTCAGGGTTAAATGTGACAGTTGAACACCCCCTTTCGATCAAGCTGATCAGAAAATTCTGCTTCTAGTCGCTGTTGTTTGTATTGACGATGCGGATGTGCCAAACCGTTTCCGATCTTGTATAACAATGCCGAAATTCTTGTTTACAATACAGGTTATAAGAAAAGTTTCTTTGCTCGACACATGCGTTGCCGTTTCTAACTTATTTCATCTATAATAAATAAGCTGACTTGCGTGAAAGACAATATCGACGACTCTGAAGGTCGGAAAATACAACTCATTACCTGTTTCAAAAATTAATGTAAGTTATTAGTGACATCGTAATCGGTTTTGTTTCAAGGAAACGCCTCAACAGTGGTTGAGTCGATTCTTGCATACACTAGGTAGCGGCTATCGAGTTCCGGCGTTATTATCGATTCTCTTATTATTAATTATCCATGTCGTAACGTTTGTAGGGTACAAGTACAACCGCAAATGAAGAGCCATTACATATTCAGTAATTTAAGTGACAATAATACGAAACAGTATTCCGTTCATTACTGTAGTATAAACAGTTCTTGTGTTTTTAAATTTATTATATGACGTAATTATTGTAGAAGCCATAATTTACCTCCTTAATAACCTGAACATTTTTATTATATTGGAGGCGCATTTTATACTGTTGCTGCAGGAGAAAATTATGGTTTCCCTTATGTAAAATTCATTGCATTGTACTCTGCTCTCGGGAAAACCCTGAAAAAATTTATAATTTAATACCACCTCTACAAGAGTAGAATAATACAAAGCAGAGGTTTAGAATATTATTAAATTGATACAATACAGGCTGCGGTTTTTCGATAGCGTCTTGGTTTAACGAACCAATGTTTAAACTTTCCAGGAGTTTCTAACGGTTCCATTTACGTATACGTACAATAAAGTTAATAGACCTACCGTTTTTAAGAATAATAAATGTACTTGAGGTTATAGAAGTACGAAATTATGAAACCATAAAGTCATAAAATTAGGATACTGTAAGTTCCAATTAAATCTTATAAGTGAATTTTTTTAGACATATGAATATTTAGAGTTTAGAACTGCTGAACCCTTTCGATCAAGTTCATTAGAAAATTGTGCTGATGATGGGCACTGGTAATAGGGATGTGTCGAACTGTGTTTGTTCTTGGATATAATTATAAAATGTATATTTGCAAAAGGGTTATAACAATTTTTTTTCTCTGCTCTTGAATACTTAAAACACGTAAACAACAATTATGCGTCCTACTGTTAGTAATATTCGGAAAGTATGTTAATGCTGATTGTTAGTTACTGTCCGGTAAATTTGTTCTTTAAAAATGTTCGCTGCCTAATGTTCTAGACCTATTTGTTACAAACGATTTATATTTGTGACATATTCTACGGTCTCTGCGGTCAATATTTTTTCTCATTTTGTTTAAGGTATCCCCCAAACGCGCGCCTCTTCACACACATACGCACAAAACATAAATAAAGAACACATTATTCAAATCAAAAATAATAATGAAATAAATAAATTTAATATGTATCATCAAATGTGACAAGCATTTCGTCAAATATATAACAAAAGAGATGAGAGATTTGATTTACTGTAGTCCAAAGAATTGTTATATTTAACGTAAGTGTGAATTATTTAGAGTTTATTGTTCCATTAAGTTAACTATTAAGTCTAAGTTAAGTATTAAGTTCTATTTACATTTTATATAGTACTGTATTAAGGCGTATTAACAACTAACATATATCAATATTCGAAGAAATTTACAACAACAGTCGTTATCAATTATACAAAGTCGAATACTTACTTAACTATTTAGGGGTATGTTAAAAGAAAAGAGAAAGAATGTGTGGGAAAAACTCATAATTGGGGGAAACTTTCCAGGTACTGATCCGCGACAACGACCTTAGGTAGACCAACTAACTATTCAGCTGATAAGACTGTTTCACACGATAGTGCAAGAAGCAAGCAAGATCATTATGCAGAGAAACAAACAACGAGTACAACTCACTAGTACTTTTCCTAGAACTGTGGTTGAAGAGAGAGAGAGAGAGAGAGAGAGAGCGAGAGAGAGAGAGAGAGAGAGAGAGAGAGAGAGAGAGAGAGAGAGAGAGAGAGAGAGAGAGAGAGAGAGACAGACAGACAGACAGATAGACGGGACAGACGGAGAGCAGGAGATGTTCAAATCCAGAAACCTTGAAGATTCACTTACGTTTTTAATAAACGGTTTTGTTATCCGTTTTCTCTTAATTGTCACTTCGTCAAGGGAAAGTGGTAATTAATAAACCGAGCACAAAACACGTGTACAGGAAGAGACAATAGTGAGGAAGGAAAGTGTACAGACAATGCCATTGCCGTTAGGACAATGGTGACATTAATTGGAATTGCACAGTTAGAATAATGTCGGTTTCATCAACGCTATAATTACTACTTTCTTCACTTTTGCTATAATTATCATACGTTGTAGATGAAACGATTTGTTAAGAAATAAAAGAAAACTGGATCATACGTATACTGTATACAACTTGCTGGACAAATTACCGTGGGCTATCGAATATATGTTACGTACACAGCGAATAAGCTAAGTAGACTGGATTATTCCGTCCTGATTTCATTTGTTATTAATTTCACCGCACGCCCATATCAGAAAACAATTCATTCCACGGGAAGTTATTTTAAAAATAACCTCCAGGTAAATAAACAGGTAATTATGTTTAAATAAACACCGTACGAACACGCATAAAACACAAATACAAATACACATATAAAGATGACCTGCACAAGGGCTTGAGGTTGACGTGGTGCATACAATTCGTATGCACGTTTTTAACATTTGTACATATTAGTCTACGTATCATATTCCGTATCGTAATTATAATATCTATACCTGTCTTTAGCTTAATGTTAAACGCTCTTTCACGAAGATCTGCCATTAATTAACGGCAATTAAGCGTATTTTAATGTAACAAATTCTAACAAATTCATTAATTAATTTGTCAAATATTCACAATAGGCACGATTTCAGCCTCGTTACCGAGAACGTATTTATGTCTAATCTTTATAATTCATGTGCTCTACACTTTCTCATTTTTTCAAATTCTCAACCCTCATTCTGTGCTACAAATTTCCTCTACAGATTCGATGTTATTTTCATTGTTTTAATTTCTGCATTCTTCCTCGTGTTGTTCCTTTGCTTCATTGCTTCTCTTTTGCTTCCCAGATATATTTCTCTGTCCTACTATTAGGCTTTATAAAAAGATTAGACCTCTTTAGCAGGTCTCATTCTGTTCTTCTACTTATTGATAAGCCACTTAATATCTTGTTTTGTTGTTTTTTATGCATTGACTCACTCCTCTTACTAATTCATCTCTATCGCACGTAATGTAGGCCTACTTTTCGTTGGTTCAATTATATTCAACTCTTATTCCATAAAGTAAGATTGGCCACACAACTGGCCATACTGTGTGTCGAGAACTTTAGCGACGAATTTATAGCTGACAGAAAATTCGTAATGTTTCTTCGAGTATTAATGTAATAGATCTGTATCGTCGTCGCCGTATAATTTTACATATTGAAGCGCAATGAAAAACAACTTTGTTAAGAATAAAATAATTTGTTAAAGAATTTTATAACAATCTGATTCAAAATGTTTTTTTTTTAGCTTATTAGACGGTTGCTAAGCTCAAGCTTATTATTTTATGATAATACATAGTCGCTTTAGTAAAACACTTTCCGATTCACATACCGTCTCAAACTAAATCTGAGACATTCACAGAAAGTTTTAATTTCCAGAAATTTGCTTCATTAGAAACCAGAAAGTGATGCACTCTAAAATTTGAGACGTTCCTTTTATTGTTCGAAAATTTTCTTATGTTTAATGTTCATGTAGAACTTACGCCTTCTTTCTAAGTCAACAAAAAATACGTTTACAAAAAGCAGCATCCTTAATTTTCCGAAATGTATATCATTAAGAATGGTAAGGGCTTACTTTATTCTTATAAAGAAACCGAACTACGCAGATAATCATCCCTCCTACGAAGCGCTCCGAAGTCACTCATGGACCCTGAGCATCTTGCAGAGGGTTCATTCCCTAAAGACGAAAAGTCTGTCTATGAACCGTTCCTCTGTAAACACGTGCAGTTACACTGCCCAGCGATCCACAGGAAACAAATCGCTATCCATGCTGGACACTTTTTCGGCTTGCACTCGTGTTGGTGTGGGTTTCGGCACGTTCTATTTAGAAAGCGTGCAAATGTAAGAAAATAAACATGAGTGAGGCCAGAAATAACGCGAATTGTGTGTGTGTGTGTGTGTCTTGCCTGCCTTTTTATTGCGGTAATCATAATAATAAAATGGAAAAGTAAACATTACATAATTGAGATATGCTTGCCTGCCACGAACGATATATTTTCTCTCACACACGATTTAAATTAAAATGAAAAAATATAGAATTTTGTTAAAGTGAAATGAAATGTTTCCATAGAAACTACTTCTTTGTTGTCAATAACGTATTACACATACAAAACTTATAAAATTTACTTCCTCCGTCATCAACTAATATTTTAATTTATAAAAAAAGTACCCCTTCCCCCTTCAACTACCCTTTTCATCTATAGATATTTCATCTACCTTTCTACAGTGGATTATTATGACCTTCTTTTCAGGATACTTTATTTATCAAAATTAAGCACTTTACTCTTGTTAAAACGTAAAACGTTGCTGGTAAACTACCCCTTTCCCTTAACCGATCTTCACCAAAAACAATAGACCTTGAGTCCTCTACAATTTAGGACTGTATGCAAAAATTATTTGATTCTGTTTGAATTTGCGGCTGTTATCGTTTGCCATAGAAAAAATTCTACACACACACACACACACACACACACACACACACACACACACACACACACACACACACACACACACACACACACACACACACACACATTTCGAAAAATGACTTTTTCATGTTTTGATGGTAGTACAATCAGAATCTGCCATTATCTCGAACACGAATTTTTCGCCATGACCATACTTCCATTTTCTTATGGAACATGGAAGTAAAAACACTTGATTTATTAAGTCACAATCCTGAAATCACAGAGTGGTATTTTTCAATCTAAAAAGATAATCAATTACACGAAGGGGACCGAGGTGAAAGAAAATCAGTACTCTGAAGAGCCAAAATCTCACGACAACTTGTGCGGCCACTTCTCGTTATGGGAACCAGTTGTGTCATCGTATTGGAAGAATGTCTATGTAACACGTTTGGTCTACGATACAATCAACAGAAACCTCTGGCGTCAAGTACTCAGACAACTACTTTTTCTCCTTTCCCTTTTCATTAGCCGTGACACTTATCTTTTGCTTTATAAGTTTATTTCAAAATATATTAAAATATAGAAATATTTAACCGATTTTCCTGAATCCTTCTTCTTTATAGTGTAGGATGTTTCGAAAAAATAGTAACAGTTACATGTAAAACTGGTGCCTATAAACATGGAGGAAGGGCTATATATCTTCACTTCTTTTCTTTATGACTGTGACATAATAGCCATATAATCACACGACTCTTCTCACATCACATAAGTTTTTTTTGGAGAAAAAAGAGAATTCTCTGCGTGGCTGGAGAACTCAGAATATTTTAACTATGTAATTTGCCAGTTTTTTAGAACCGTTACAAATGCGGTAGATGGTTGAAATACTGTATTCTTTTGCAACTTTGCCGGATGATTAGAAGTCTTTCAGCTTTGTAACCTCTGTTCTTTGTTACAAGATGTATTATCAATTTAATAATCTTTAATGTAGAGAAATTATAATTTATAAATTATTTAAATTATTATAAATTATTTATTTATGAATAAAATAAATATAGATATATGTGGTAATTTTTTAAGTGTCTTGTACAAAAAATGTCTTCATCTATATGCAACGCTTTTGAGAGTAATAGCTGTAGAATATTCTAGATTGGCATAAAGGCTGAGACGCAGAATACGCAGAGTTCTTATGGACACTTATTGAGATTTGACACATGTCAAAGACAGAATCGTTAAGAGAAAGGTTTTCCTTTGCGATAGTGTTTCCTTGACCTTAGCTGTTGAGCAACGCAGAATACGTTTCCGTCCGGTTGTGTAACTAACGCCAATTAACAACTGGCTGCATCCTCAGAGTATTACGAAATGTTAAGTAAGGCACGGGTAGAAAGTGAAGATTCAACACAACCTTCAGTGTTAAGGTTAATGTAATAATATCTGCTGTGGGGCAGGTCGCAGCAAGAACACGCGCTGACCGTGAGCGACCATTATTACAACGCAACAGAGCATCACAATTTTGAGAACAACTTACGCTAAGAAGACATATAAAATTGGCAACATAAATCAAAATATCACGCTCTGGAAACAGCAGTTTTTCGTGTTTCTATGAATATTTATCGGAAACCATTTCCATAAAACTATTATCATCATCATCATCATCATCACCTTCGCAACACGGCATAGGCAAGGTGCTACCTGTTCCTCCTTTTTGTACAGTGACAAAATAAAAATAATACCCAAACAACCGAAAAATATACTTCATTTCAAAGTCAAATTTCAAGCCAAAGTCTTGTGGAAAATAGTGGACGCATCATGGTAGGTGCCCAACGACGTCATCAGTCGCGATCTGAAATATGTTCAGTGAAGGCTCAATTACAAGACTGAATGTAATTATTTTGCTAAACTAAGCGTCCACTCGTGCCAGCTAATTAATGATTTGTCAAATGCCGACAATGAATTGCGCAGATTTAAGAGATTTAGCGAACACATATGTGTAGTGTTTCTTTTGTATAGTGTGTAAAGTACTTTTCTTGTCAAAACTAAGATAAGTAGTAACGGATTTTTACCTTAAGCAATAAACTACAAACCAAAATTCTGTGCCACACAATTTAATTAATGTCGTTGCATTATGGCAGACCGCTAAAATTAATGAAAAAATAATAATTTGGTCCTTCTAACAACGGTATCTGACTATACTACTTTTGAATTCTACTGTTTCTGTAAATACCAGATATGTGTGTCTGTCAATTTAATCTAACTGTACACGATTATTGACGGAGGTCAAGGATATTATTGCATGTGTGATGAAAGTAAAGAAGATGAGGAATTAGCGAAGGAATTTCAATTTGAAAGTACTTGATGCATCTACCGTTGTCTGTTATCATGTTTAATATTCAGCGACACTTGTAATTTTACCATGAAGGAATAATAATTTTGAGCGACGGCTTTACAAATTTGTCTGCTTTGGGAAACATTGAGCACAGCTTTGTAATACCAGGCCACGATCATGTGGAAAGTCATGCTGACCTCTTAGTAGAGCAGAAACATAATATTATTCTCATGCGTGGATATTACTGCTTGAGTTTATTAATAAGTCAGAAACATAGATGATTTTAGAGAATAAAAAGAAAGTTTTTTTTTACGTCAAAAACTAAAAACTCTAATAACTTCCATTACATAACTGAAAATTTGTGAAAATAAAATAAAGTAAATTGGAAGAATGCAGAAATATTCGAGTTTTATAACTACAGAACTGAAAATTTAGCAGTATTAAATACAAATGGCTTAAAAACATTCAAGTTGTTCATTTTTGGAGGAGGAGGCGTAATAACATTCAACGTCGCCTTACCATACAGTGGGTTCTCACAAATAAGGAAAAAGGAAGAATTCTTGCAAAATATTATGCATCTCAGAAGGGTGGATATTACGTAATATATCTACCAAAGGGATCTCCTATGCTTTAGCAGCAAATTCCCTAGAAGATGAGAAAACCTTGTTCCTCTTCAACAAGAGCGTTATTTGTTCATTAACGTACTTTTACTAGAAATTAAACTTTTAAAAATCAGCGTTTTAATAAATGAGACTTTACGTTGTTTTGTGTTATTATCCTGATTTCGCGGTTAGATTTTACCTTCATCGGGGGTTGAAATTATCATTCATTAATTGTGTTTATTAACTAAAAACCGTTTAATTTTAAAAATAAAAATTAGAATAATTATGATTACGAATTGTCTTTTAATAGTAATTGAAACAATTTAATAATATAGTTGCCTTTTTATTAATATTGTCTTTTTTGTACATATATGGATGGGAGGAGGAGGATTGTGTTTACGTGTGGTGTTACTGCGTGGTATTCAAATCATTTAAAGTTTGTTTTGGCGGAGTCTTCTTTGCAAACAAATAGTTGTCAGATAATAAATATCACGAAGCGTACTCAGCGCTTTGACACAAGTAGGTATTGCCGCAAATAATCTGTTTTATTTTGAAACATCAATGAAACGCTCATAGAATCAGCAGCATGTCCAGCGTACTTAGTAGTAGTAATATACGAGTAACAGTAGTAGTAATACATCTAAAAATCTACTGGCACTTTAAGCTCTCCTTAAGGAACTCAAACAGGCTTGGTAAGTTAAGGGGAAATAAGAGCACAGGTTTTGGCTTGAGAACGTCAGTTTAATTGTGACTACAAAAAATAACTATTCTGTGTAATATTTATTGATGGTGCTTACATGATTTGGGCAACCCAGACATATATGATCATAATAATTTAATGGTATATCATCATTAAAAGTAAGCTGCTTTACACCATAACGCATTTGTTAGTATAGTTTCTGATTAGTATAATTAGGATAATAATATTTATTTTATTTATTTACATGTATCATATGATATAAAAATATACGTAAAGTTTTAGAATACTTCTTACAAATGAAGTAAAATGAAATAGATCTTACGAAAGTTTGCGGTCATCCAATTTTCTAAACGTTAACTCAATTTCTCAAGTGTTTTTTATTGTTTCCTAGGAAAGATCGCATTGTTGTCTGAGTGCTTAGAACAAATTTGAAATAATTTAGACACTCATTATTTGAAAGAAGCATATAGTTTTATGGAAAATGGACAGGTGAAGTGCCTCTTTTCAGCTTGTAATTACTATACAGATATAATTGTCCGTATGTGGTACATGTTGATACATGGATGTACGGAAGATGTATTTAAAAAAATTAATTTTTTGTTGATTTGACGTAGATTCTCATATTATAAATAAGTGGTATTTTTAAGGTATTTTAATGTGACATTAACAAACGTGGTGATAGGGAGGTTAATCTGTGCTTTGTGGAAAAATAACTCATAAACAAAAAAGATGACTTACTGTGTCATATGAAAAAACTAGTCATGTATGCCCAAACGCCCTCAGGTAGTAGAGATCGACTACTGGAAAAAGTCTTATAGAGTGTCCAGGATCCAGTGCATTAGAAATAAAGATCAGGAAGCAAATTCATGTAGACAAAAAAATATTAAAACACATAGACACGAAGCGCCTCATATGGTAACAAATGGAATAAACTGCCTGATTATCGTTGGCCTACAAAGATGTTAAAGTGGGTTAAAAATATAAGACGGAAACGAGATAGACCCAGGAGACTGCGGAAAGAAGTCATCTATGACTGAATGGAGAAAGAGGTTTACAAAGATGAGAATTTTGCGATAGATGTGCAGAATGTGAGACAGCAGTAGCTATATATTTGATTGTTTGCATTTTTTCTACAAACGCTGAAACTGTACATACATACACACGTACAATAGCGTCATTCGGAAAATAATCTTTTAAGTCTTTAACGTCGTGGAAAAAATATTTCTATACTGCAAGGTATAAGAGGACGCGAATATTGCCACTGGTAAGAAAATGCTATTATGTGAATATGATTTGATGATGCTATTCTCATATCACACTTCTTTGTTTCCTAAGAACCTCGAAATAATAAAAAATACTGGTGAAAACAAAGTACATTTAGAAGTATTGTAACAAATGTAAAGAAGACTCTCTTCTTACACCGACGACTTGAGACGAATTCGACCGTAGTTTGCATATTGTTTTAAATTGGATTAGTAATTTAGATTTGAAAAAGTGACTTAAAACTGTTGTTGAGTCTTCAGTTATATGGGTGTGATAAGTACCTGTTTTCTGTACTGAAAGACTCGAGATTCTAAAAAATTCTCATCTGATTTTACAGATAGCTGGAAAAGCCTTAGGCCTATTACATGGTTTAGTACGCAATAACCATCCTATGAAAAATAATCGTTTGCTTAAGATTTTTAAGATTTAAATTAGTGATGAAATGTGATGTTTTACGTTCAAACAAACGCCTGTTTCGTTCAAAGTAGAGAGTCAAAATTTAAATTTACAGAAGCCTTGTAATAATCTGACATATGGGGAGGAGACCTGGAGCCTTACAAAATAGGTGAACAAGCGCTTAGAACTTTTATGACAGTGTTTCATTAGAACTGCACGTTACTATGGTTCAGTCAGTAATTCTGTAAATTAGCAACTTTTGAAATAACAGGATACTTTCTTGCTGTTTTGCTTTTTTTAGAAAAGGATTGTTTATAAATAAACAAAATATTTTAAACTTATTTATTTTATTTTCAAGGAAACTCACACAAAATGTTTTAATACACTATTCGGGCGTAATAAATTATTTTAAGACAGAAATTAAAATGTATGTTATGGTTTTACCAAACGTCTGAAAAAATAACTAATTAGTGTTAGAAAAGAAATGCAGCCACACATTTCATATGTCTTGAATTTTATAAGTTAAAGAAACAAGCCTCAAATAGACTTATTTTTAGGTAAAAGTGCCCCTTTTCAGAGATTACAAAATATCTATTACAAACTCTTAATAGGTCATGAATAGATTATACTTATTAATAAATATTATTAATAGATTATATCTATTACAATCATTTCCATGTACATTAAACACGTGAGTATGACGCGTTTAATTCACAACTTATGTTCACATCAGAACTTAGAGAGAACGATTCAAAATTATAAACAGGTACTCCGTTGCCGCAATTAATAATTCTGCAGTTTGTTCGTTTTGTCCTTTATTTGTACCCAACAACGAAAACATTGTCCTTGCGACACATAAACTTACTACACAACATAAATCCAGTGTTAACGTTGCAAAAGTTCTCGGTATAACAAACAAGGCCAAACAATTCCGTCAAGGTATTGATTATTCATAGACGTTTGGTTTTTTGAATATTTGTACGTAATTTCAGAATACTTGGAATTCCCAGTTACAATCCGAAAGGATGAACCCGAGCATGTAACAATTATGTGCAGTGGAAAACGTTTAACACGAAAACGGTTAACGCGAAAAATAAGTCAGGTCCCGATCGTTGATTTTACAGTTCCAGTCTGTACGCTTAACACGAAAGTTTTACCTACAAAATATCGGTTATCACGAAAAAGGTATGTTAAAAATAATTTTGATACTCTCTCTCAATAGCTGCATAATAAATAAATCCATAGATACACGCCCCAAGACAGTACAATTTAAAAATTGTGAAAGTGTTGAGAGTGGCGACGAACTTGAGAGTGAAAATTTACGAGTTCTTACCGGTACAGATACGCTCTCGTTGCTGAGCCGTGTTTGTCGATATTTAGAAGTCAACTCGGAAGGTGAAATGTTTGACCACATTGATAACTTATAACAATTTGTTGAAAATAACGTAGTGCAAAATTGTGTGCAAAAGAAAATTGCGGACTATTTTAAACAAAATTGAACATTGTCACTACAGAAACTTTAAAAGGCACACTACATAACTGTACATGAAAACTTAAACTGTAAGACTAAGTTAAGAACAGCTACAGCGCGTGTATACTAGATTTTAAGAAAAATTAACCACAGTTTTTCCAAAAATTAATCAGAAATAATCCAGGACGATAAATAAAACGCTTTCGTATGAAAACATCTTTTGAATATTCTTTATTACTTTATTTTACTACTCATTACAGTAAACAATCTATAAAGTGTTTGTTCACTTATCTCATATTGTTTCACGTTTTGTCCGCTTAACACAAAATTCGGTTAACAGCTGAAAACAGCTGATCCTCGTCATTTCGCGTTAATCGTTTTCCACAGTATAGTTAAACAATCATGTGCAATCATGCCATCATGTATGGTTTTGTATTCTGATAGAATGTATCATGTATCATGACTTATATGTTGAAAACATGTTAAGTGAAAGAAGAAAACTTTGCTGATGACGTGGTAATGATACTATAGCACTGAAGCACGGTAAATAATAACAAAGAATTAGGAAGAAGGAAAATGCATGGAACACAAAAGTTATGAAAATTAATAAATTGAGAACGTGTTCGTAAGGGAAGGGAAATACAACTAGGTGACAATAAAATACGGTAGATATGTTGTGAATGCGCTGACTGAGGAATGAAGTGAGATTAGAACAAGAATTACCGTGGATAAAGAAACCCCTTTAATAAGTATACCCTACGTTGCAGCAATATGGATTTGAATGTGAGAAAGAGACTGGTAAAATCCTGTGTGTGGACCATTCTGTTGTGTGGATGTGGGTAAGAGAGAGAGAGAGAGAGAGAGAGAGAGAGAGAGAGAGAGAGAGAGAGAGAGAGAGAGAGAGAGAGAGAGAGAGAGAGAGAGAGAGAGAAGATTGGTATATGAGTATAGAGTAAAATGGATTGACAGGAGTGAGTATTGAGAAGATTCTGAACAGAATAAAGAAAACTGACACCTTTACGTACAATCATAAAGAGGAAGGGAAACGAATATTAGAAGAGAAAAACGAACATTAGCGCCTGTTCTTGGGAGCACAGAGAAAAAACTGTTATGAATATAAAGGGACTGGTATTAGTATTTGGGGAACTACATACGTACTTGAAACATAAAGCCAAATAAACCTCAAGAACAAATGTTTAAAACAACGAACACTGGAAACACTTGTAGACAAAAATATCCACCAAACCCACTTACAATACCGCAAGTACACACGTCTCCGTTATTATTAACGAACAGGAAAACCCACGCACGCTTCACCAGAGAATAAGTCAACATAACTGACAATGGGCTACAGTTAAATTATCGAAACAAGTAAGTACTTGTTTTTCCTCTTGACTTGTATATTTCAAATAACACTAAACACACACGCACACAATCGAGCGTACCGATTCCTAAATTCTGCCTCTGTTTTTTATCCTGCATCTGCTCTCATGCTAAATCTTAACCTCTTCTCTCTTGATGTGATTTTGTAATTGCTTGCTCCTTTTCTTTCTCCTCTGAATTTTTTACATTTAATTACAGCTCTTAGGAATTTATGGTCGTCCTTTCTTTTTAAATTCTTGTATAACGTCAATTATTTTGAAGTAATGTTCCACTGTGATCCTTGACGCGCATTTTCTATCGACGAATTGCACTGGAATGAACAAGGTTCGGTATTCTCCAATCACCTGTGCGCATTCTCCGAGCTATTTTAATTGCCCTCACTCACAATGTCCCGTATACTGATTTTCCACACCTTAAATTCATACGTAGGTTATTTTAGGTCAGTTTAGGTTAGGTTTGACTACGGAATCATAGGTGTTAATTTCGCTTTTTCAGAATTATTTGTTTATTATTCTAGTATAAACTATATAATTGGCTGCCATTGGCATTATTTTTTTTATTGTGGCTCCTCCCTGCCTTTATGTGCACTGACCTATAATTACGTTTACTGTTCAGAACACTATATTATTAGTCATTATTTAATTTACAAAACCCAGAATTATTGATAAAAAAAACAAACAAATATTTAATTTTTGAAGTCTCTTAATTTTTCAATTTTATTCAATTTATCGTCCTTTTTGTCTCGTACACAAGCTGCTAATGTGCTGGAAATTAACTGTTGGCGCTTTACTATTCTATCGTCTCGACTAACATGGTTTTAAAAGCAGTGTCTCAGTTAATTTCTGTAAAGTAAGTATCAGTAATATAGACTTCTGAACAATAAGAATTTATAATGGAGCGGATCGAACGAACGACAAACAAAAGCGATTAAACAAAGCCAGATAAAGAAAATGTGTTGGGTAACCTCGGTGCTGTAACTTCATTTAAACGTAATTTGGATTCAGCGGGTGTTGTCAAACAGATGTCAACGTATGCTCTGTGACATCAACAGGCGATGGCACCTACGCAAGACGTATTGAACCTTATAGCGTAAACAATAAGGCAAGTCACTGATCCGGTTCTGTTTTCTTCTTCTGCAGTGTAGGACACTGATTAGATAGTACTTAACAGTATAACATACGACGCAGAACATTTGTTGTTTCACTTTTCCATTCGCTTTATTCCTTATTCGTTATCACAACGAAGGACAATCCTGTAGTACGACCATTATACATTTTTAAACTATTCCTCTTCGTAAGCATAAAACGAGTGTCCATTAAGTGACAAATTAATAATTTATCAACGCTATTAAGTAAGACACATAATTTCTTGCTACAATATTTATCAACTTGTTTTCTTGTCTTCGTTAATTTTATACTTTAATAAATACAAAAGTAAAACAATTTGAAAAATATTTTTTACGAGTTACCACTTTAAGATGTAGGCAAAGTATAGTTCAATATACAGTGAATAGTAACTGTGACTAACCATTTGAAATAATAATTTTATAAGTTATTTTAGTAAGTAAAATTGTATTATTCAAACCTTACAATTTATTACAGCGATGAATGAAACATGACTGGTTACGTACATGGGGGACGATCACATACCGAGCATTCTACGGCAACAGTGAGCACATTTGAAAACAATGACTTGCACATTGTACCACATGTTTTGTCCATTATAACACAAACAAAAGATGCGACATTAATGTCTACTATGTCCGCGACAGCTGCCGTGTCCTCAGTCAAAGCTACCATCTTCTTTTGTTTTACCAGTCACGTTCTATTCTTTTTCGTGTCTCTCATGCAGTTCGAGACTGGACATCGACAAGGACATCGACAAGTTGTTATCTGCCTGCAAATATACTTTACAGCATGAGAGCACTAACGGTAAGGCTGGTTGTAGCTCAGGCCCGGCTCCAGGCAGGGGCGAACTGTGCCACCGCCCAGCGCGGCAAATTTTAAAAGGCGGCAGTTTCCGGGATGTTAAGTTTTGAAATTGAGGGAAAAAATAAAATTGTTAACTTAATTTCATCACAATATGTAAGATCAGTAAGAATTACGTGACAGTGGCAAGCGAAGAAAGGACTTTTTCGAAGCTCAAACTTATCAAAACTTATCTCAGATCGAGTATGTCCGACACTCGCTTGAGTGGTCTGGCGACTATATCTATAGAACATCAGTTAACTGAATCACTTGATTAGAACGAAGTCATAAAGGAGTTTGCCACTGCAAAAGCTAGACGAGTATTTTTTAACTAAGGTATATGATACATTAGTTTTGTTATATTACAATCATAATGAATTTTAGTTGTTATTTTAATTTTAAGTTATCACATAGGCATACATTTTTATCGGCTCACTATTCCTTGTATTGTCTCTACAATTTTTATTGTAGCCGTTCGACGCATCGTAAACACGAAAAAGTTCTAGTTGTTTGATAAACACAACAATGCAAACATTCCTAGTCGTCAATTGAAGCCAATCGCCGTATCTTTAGAGTGGGTCTAGTGCGCTTGAATGTGTTCAGAATTAAAACAGGGAGGGGGCGGCACTGCACAGGGCGGAAGAAGCGCTGGGGCCGGCTCTGTTGTAGCTAATAAGTCCTTTTGCTTCGTGTGAAGGCAATTTCTGTAACAGGGATAGCAGATGATGTAGTTTGTCAACAAGTAGCTCCATTAATCACAGTTAATAACTGCGAACCTAAGTCATCGTACATATAAATTAACCAGTCAAGTTTTATTTACGATGGTTCTTTCAATGTTGAAGAAAATTCTCAACTGTCACCAGCGTAAACTGCTCTCATGCTGTTTGAAAACCCTTTGTGTTATCATGTGTCAACAACAGAGTTTATTACAGAGAAACCTGGTCAAGCAAGATTAGGTTTTTATTTTATATTTATTACTGTATTTTAAAATCAGTTAACTGTTGTATAGTGTCAATTGGTGTAAGCACTTGCGCGCGCGTAAACATCGAATATACAACAAATAATCTGCGAGACACAAAAATGTTTTAGAAAATATAATATAGAGGTAGCGGTTAAAAAATCGAAAACCGTGTTTGTTATAATAAAAACTACGAATTTTGAAGAAGAAGATATATTGAAGAAAAGTGGAGTATATATGCTTAGTTGTGGGGAATGTGAAAAAGTGTATCTGGGCGAAACGGGTCGTCAAATTTTTTTCAGAGATTTAAAGAACATAGGAGGGGGAAGGAAAGTTAACGACGAATTCATTATACGATAGGCATTTTATAGAAGAAGGACATAAATTCATAGACCCAGTTGTAAATTATAAGATAGAAATATTAAAAATAAGAAATAAAGATGAAAAATGACTATTGAATATAAAAACCACATTTGAAAATGAAGAAATATTTAGCAGCTTATTAGACAACAAAAAAGAGTAGAAAATGAGTTAACGTAAATTGTAACGGCTACAAAAATTGGTAATGTAAGACAACCCACTATGGGTGGAGCTAAGTAAGAAGCGCTACTCCGTCAGGGGGCGGGGCTAGATAGGTAAAACGGTATATAAGAAGCGAACGGTTTCATATTTCTCTGTTAAAAGAACATCGAAGAAGAAATAAACAAAGCAAAATGAATGAATAAAGATGCCACCAAACAACTATAACGGCCACATCCATCTACCTCTCCCGCTCGCATATGGCTACCCACTACACCCGCACACAATATAACTCACAAACAGGGCCGTCCCTAGGGGGGGCAGGTGGGGCAAGCTGCCCCGGGCGCCGCGTCAGGGGGGGCGCCACGAGTCGGAGAAATTTGTATTTCGCATGTATCGTCGTTATGCCGTATAATATACTGGCTTGTAATAGTACCAGTACCAAACGCTTCCAAAAGCTTCCAATTACTAGAATCGAATGTTAATCTCTGCTGCCCGCCGTGGTCCCCACTACGTTTGCACGACGCTTCGTCTATTCACGCCCCGCGGCCGATTTTACACTGTTTTCTTTGTGAAATTTTGGTAGGTTGAGAGCTGACAGTACTCGATGTTGTTTACGTCAAATTTTCAGTAAATCTTTCGTGTTTTGAAGTTTATAAAATTTATTTATTCTATCCAGTTTGTATAAATATTGTTTATTACTTTGTATTTTGTTAGTGTATTATAGTGAATATTAATGTTTATAGTGTGTATAATGTGGATGTTTATAGTGTGTATACATAACCTAGAAAGGTAAGTTAGGCCTACGTGATACATTTAGGCCTACTAAATATTTTTCTCATTATTATAATTATGCATATTGACTATTGTATATTCCTAAGCATTTCTAGAATAAAAATATGTCCTAGTAAATAAACAGAAGGAAACCAATGAGTTTCCAGTTATTACATTAGCCTACATTTTTTATTTTTATATTATTATATATTTCTAAGAAATGCTTTCTTTACTGTCGTCTTATATTAGATGATCATCACTCTACACTATAGGTTTTAGTAAAATTTCGCGTATATAGTGTATGTTATAAAAACGAGCGTGTAGTGTATATTGTTTTTGTGTTCGTGCGTGTACATAATATAATGTGTATTTATATAATAATTTTAATGTGCGAGATGCAGGTGAAATAATAGTGTATGCTCAATATTCTCTTTTTAATCGAGTATTTTAAAAATTATTGATCTAAACATGCAATTAATTGATCTAAACATGCAATTAATCATTTTTAAAGTGCGCTCTGATAAAGTAATGATTAAAAAAGTGCGCATCGATAAAATAATTGTAAAAAAGAATTAAACGTGAAATTAATACTTTTTTTAAAGTGCGTTTCGATTTAAATTTAAAAAGAATTAAACGTAGATTTAATACTTTTCAAAAGTATTAAATAGAAGATTAAATCTTTTTGCGTAATAAAGCGCTCTTTTGGGTTGAGAGCTCATTTTGGAAATTGTATCATTGTTTAACTATAAATAAGAATTAACTCTGTTTTTTTTTAACTGAAAATTATTATGTTAGGCCTAATTATTTTTTGTACTGCCAACTATGAAATTCCTTAACCTATTCAATGAGGATTGTGACATTTTTTTCTTTTCCAGTTATTAAAATAAAATGAAGATCTTACACTTTTGACTAAATTTTGGTTGAACAATATATCCCAAGATTTCAAATAAGAAAAATGTCCTCAAAGCAATCAGGGGCTCAAAGGCGGAAAATGAGAAGGGAAGCTGAAGCAGCTCATGAAGTACTCCTTAGTAAAGTTCCTAAATTAACAAGTTTTTTTATGCCCACCTCGTCTTCATCTGTAGCTCTGCCAAATGACGAACTGCATTGTAATTCAACTAATAATGTAGAATTTCACCATTCCAAAAATTTCAGTACAAACAAACAAGACGCTCAAGATAATCCACTGACAGCTAAACATGAAACTACCCATACTTTTGAGGTAGACGATGTTCTCACTGATTGTGAATCTGAATCTATTACTAGTAGTTCTGAACGTCAATTATCCAATGACCCATCAACTTGGCCTGAGCACCTATCAGTGAGAGAAAGAGACATTATTGCAATGATGGAGCCAATACCTTTTTTGGCAAATGATAAAGAGTACCCACGGATTGACAAACGCCATTTTTCCAATGAATTTCAATACAGAATTGCAGAAAATGGTGGAAGAATTAAACGTAGGTGGCTTGTGTACTCTCGAACGGCAGACGCAGCTTTTTGCTTGCCTTGTCGTTTATTTGAATTTTCCATTCAATCTTTTTTTGGAAAGAAAGAGGGATTTAACAAATGGAGAAAATTTTGTGAACGAGCAAAATCGCACGAGACATCACCTGGACATTTTCTTAACACTCAAAAGTGGATTGATGCCGAGAAAAGGTTGAAGGGAGATAAAGCTATTTATCAACAGCTAATAGACCAAATAAATGTTGAAACAGAAAGATGGAAAAGTATTTTAAAACGAGTTATATCAGTAATAATGTTTCTGGCCGAAAATAATATAGCTTTTAGAGGATCTTCAACAAAGCTTTTCACAAAGAATAATGGCAATTTTCTTGGCCTCATCCAGTTGCTGGGGCAGTTTGACCCGACAATGAAAGAACACTTACGACAGATCGAAGCTAAAGAACAGCGGTTCCAAATGTTAAGCGTTAAAATCCAAAATGAAATTATTAACCTACTTGCTCAGCATGTCAAGGAAGACATCATCAAAAAAATACATTCTGCAAAATACTTTTCTGTGATCATGGATTGTACGCCAGATGTCAGTCACAAGGAACAAACGTCACTAACAATTCGTTATGTTCATGAAGAAAATGAAACTAATGGTGAAATAGTCGTCCAAGAAAGCTTCATAGGTTATACTGTTGCTGAAGAGTCGACAGGTGAAGCTCTCTCAAATCTTTTGAATCAAGAAATTGAATCTTGTGGACTTGATCTCAAAAACTGCCGAGGACAAGGGTAAGATAATGGGGCCAACATGGCTGGAATACAAAAAGGTGTTCAAGCTAGGATATTGTCAAACTACCCGTTAGCCTTCTATACGCCTTGCGGCTGTCATAGTCTCAACTTAGTTGTCTCTGATGGAGCAAAGACATCGGTAAAATCTACACTACTATTCGGTGTTTTGCAACGAATATATACAATATTTGCAGGATCCCAAAGCGTTGGTGTATAGTAAGCGAGCATGTTCAAGGCTTCACGCTGAAGCAAGTATGTGAAACCAGATGGGAAGCACGGATTAATTCTGTCTCTGCCGTTCTTTACCAGTATGGCAGTGTTATAAAATCACTAGAACAGCTAAGTGAAGACTCAAATGACGCTACAATATCATCAGAAGGAAAGTCTTTGCAGATTCACATGGAAGACTTTTCTTTTCTGGTGTGCTTAGTCATATGGCACGATTTACTGTTTCAAATAAACATCGTGAGCAAAACACTCCAGAACAAAAGTGCTGACATTGCTTTGGCCACAAACCAGTTAAAGGCTTGCACGGATTTTGTAAAGCAGTTCCGAGAAAGTGGATTGAATGATTCTATAGCAAAAGCAAAAGAAGCGACAAAGCCATGTCTGACAGCAGGTTAAGCAAAGTCTTAACCAAAGTTTAAATATACTATTTATTTTGAAAAGTTAAAATTTTAGAACACCAGGTCCTAAAAAAGGCATGAAACTTTTTGAAAACTGTAAAAATCCATGCTGAGTGTCAAACTAAAGGAATTTTAACTTAAATCAGAATGTAGTATTTTGCTGGAAACTTTGGAGGCACCCTGGCCTAAAATTAAAATATATTGCCGGTTATATATGATAGTCAAATTGTGGGGGAGTTTTAGTCAAATTGTGGAGGAAATATACATAAACTTAAAAAGCTAGGGATTAAATTATAGGCCTATGTTACTTTCCCATTATGTTATAAATTTAACCAATGCAGTATCTAGGTGTTTTTAGTTTTTATTATATTTCTGTCTGTTTTTCCGTTTCCAGAAACGGAGCTGAAAACTAATTGTTAATCTTTTACATTGGATAATTTTTTTATGTCACTTTTTACTGTTCAGACCACTGATAAACGTTTACATTATACTACGATTACCGTAATTACGTTCCAGAATTGTGGAATAAATTTCAGATGGTTGTACCGTCTGAAAAAAAAATCCGATTGGAGCCGAAAATCATATTGTTCTTTCAAAATGTTATTTTCAAAAAAACTTGCCGTTGTTGAATCAGCGATGAAGAACACGTATATTAAAATTATTGTCAATTAGCTATATTAAGCTAATGACAGGAATGCCATCTTATACTTTACAATGTTAATTTATAATTATCTATCTATTTAATTTATCTATCATACGTTAATTTATTCAGATTTTGTTCTAATAACATTTTGATTGTTTCCTTACTGCTGAATTAGTTCGTAAACGACGACTTTTGCAATCTCTTCAATGGTTTCACGTCACAAATTTTATTCACTACGTTCTGACATGTCGTGAACATAGGACAATAACTGCAAATCGTCATTGTTTACGTAATTAAGCAAAGTAAATCCCAAAACGTCAACTTAGACCAAAAATAAACCAACAGACGTCACTGAACGTGAAACGTCTTTAGCTCAAGGACAACTTTTACTTAGTTTGGCGTAATACTATTGTTTATCGCATAGAGATAGAAAATAAAAAAGTTTACTTGAGTTAAAGACGGTGTAATGTCGGTCCATTATTTATTATATATTATAACGTTTATTTATTGATTATTTTATTATTTAAATTTTAATTTATTTAAAATTTGTATTCTGTATTGAATATTGTGAATGTATATTATTTATTATGGTACTCTTCAATTAATCTGGGTTGGTCTTAATTTTGGGGTGTCAAGTTGGAATAATTTAGTTATTATGATTTGACCTGAATAAATAAAAATAAGAATTTTTTAGTAAGTTTTTTGTTTTGAAGTTTTAAATTTGACTAACAATAAACAAAACCACTCTCTTCAAAATAGTAAAATTGAAATATTTTATTTCCTTAGTATTTAACTTAGTTTGTAACTATAACATTGCACAGACCATTACCATTGGCTATACTAGTTGCATTGTGTGAAAGTTGGCAAGACTCATCTCAAGGATTAAAAAAAATATATTACTTTTATTTTTAATTTTATCAATATTAGTGGATTCTTTTGACTACAAATATTAATGTTACGAAAATACCAAAAGAAAGTACCAAATAATTACAATATTTTTTGGATCTTATTTAATACTAAATGTGGTTAGTCAGCTTAACAGTTGGCAACACAAATTTCTTAAAGATGGCAAGATGGCGGACCTATGGTTACTCCAGTTCTGTGTTTTTCCGATTCGAAGTGAACGAGTTGAAAATATAATAAATTGCTTAATTCTCTCAAATAAATGATTACCAGTGTCCAAATTTACATAATATAATGTGATTATACGTTCTAATGTGTACAGTGATCAATAAAGTTCATCAGAAATAAGTGTCGTGATGGTTAGTGGAGTTCGGGTTATATTAATATAAAATTATTTTTATCTCACCAATTAATAATATTTGTGACTAATTTTCTGTTTTTTTTTTTTTTAATATTTTCACTTTAACTAACTCTTCACTAAGATAATTCCAAGGAATACACTGTCTCTTCTAAACCCTGCTTGGTTCAACCTAACTTTAGGTTCGATTACTAACTTTCTTGCTATGAATTACTACGGAGAGTATATCTGTACACAACCACGTTCAACAAACGAATGACGTTTTTCTTCTCAATTTCGTTGGCGTCCCTGTCAAAATGTAAAATTTCTGATTGGCTGGATTAGACTGGCATTGTTAACTGACCAGCATGGCTTCTTGCTAAATAATGAGTTGATTTTTCTTTCACAAACCCTGAACTTATGCAAAATTTAATTTAAAATACATTGGTAGATCTAAAATCTCTGTTTGATGCTGACAATTTTGATATCTCACAAGCCATAGTTTGGTTACAATAGGCCTAGTAACTTACTAAAATACACTATCCAAATCCACATACTAAATTTTATCTGAATTTACAAACATCTAACATAAAAAATAAAATATAATGTGAGTTGCTTGCCAATTTCACTCCTAATCCCATTTTACAAATGGTGAATATTAATTTACTTAAGTTACTAAACAAAATACACATTACATCATCTTTTAGTTATTAACATAAATCTAACTAATGTAACATTAAAACTAACATTATGAAAATTGAAAAGCGTAAACAATAGTATAGAATTCACGTTTAAAAGTTAGTGTAGTAGATTACTGTTAAAATATTTGAACAAACTTATATAGTAAAAAGTCAGTACACATTACAATTTTTCAACAAATTTCAATCATTATGTTTTTATAGACACAAACCTTATATAGTATATATTATAAAGAAGTGTGTACATTACAAAATGCTTTAATGCTGAGGGCAATTACTGATGTCTAAAACATATTCAAAATTTGTGTATACTGGTTCACATTTCAATACAAAAAGAAAACAAAAATCATCCACATCATAATTCATTACAAAAATATTTACTGGTTACTGGTCACACAATAGTGAAACATTCTAACAAAA
Source organism: Magicicada septendecula (assembly GCA_034769895.1). Taxonomy (NCBI): domain Eukaryota; kingdom Metazoa; phylum Arthropoda; class Insecta; order Hemiptera; family Cicadidae; genus Magicicada; species Magicicada septendecula. Next base: position 257,096,375 of record CM068372.1, read on the forward strand.
TTTCTTACTAATTTAAACAATTATATGGATGGTTCAGAACAAAAGTAAAAATTCTATGTTTCATAGCAATATTAACCATGTCCCTTGTAAATCTTACCTTTATGTCAGTTTTTCACATATAACCTTTCTTTGAGTTTATCGATTCTCTTTAGGCTAATATACAGCACTTTATTTATACTTAGTGTCACTTCTCACTTACTATATCTAGTCTGTCACTTGTACACACCGAATTCTTTTTAAACATTAGAGTGTCAATTTCATTTTTCTTTTGTTTTCTTAGTCCTTCATTAGTTATTTGGGCAGATTACTTATTATTGAACATCTCTGATATGTTATGAATATAAACATAATTAATACTTTAATACAAAGCCTCTAACTATATAATAATTAATGAACATCATTTATTTTATTGACATTATACATAACCTGTCTGGTCTAAGCTCGGTTTATTTTGTACTTTCTTGTAGTCATGATGAAAAATAGGTATAGGTTACTAATTAAGCTTTATTATTCAATTGTGCTATATTCAGTCTATTTAAAATGGTTTGTTAATAGTTAGGTTTAATAGAAAGGGTCTTTTGGTGATCATTGGGTGTTAAATCATAGTTTGTTTATGGAAGGTGCAAACTGTCACGTTACAATATTTATTACCAATTCTTTAATAAAAGCTTTAAGAGCTCAACATATACGAAAACATTTATATATTGTTTTCAGAGAATTATATGAAAATATAAGAGCGGAACAGATAACTGTAAAATTCTGAGTAAACAGACGGTTCTGAATGTGCATACAAGACCCGTTAGAGGGGAAAAATGGGGCCAAAAATGATCTACTTCTCTATAATGTCTACACACCCTTACGAGTCAATTGACATTGTGTAGAGAATATATTCTCGTTTATATTTCAACAAATCTTACATTTAGTTTTAGAAATTGAGTAAGTTTATAAAGTGAAATTATAAAAAGCGCCCGAAAAATTAAAAGGCCTTGAAATTTAAAATTACTTAAAAACAAGTCAACTAAAATACTAGCATAAAATACTAAAATAAAATAACAAGGTTAGATAAATACTTAACGAACCTAGATTTTCCGACCAAAATCTATAAATTTAGTGAAAAGTGAAAAGGGTAGTAGCTCCCGGGGGGGGGGTTGAGTTTTTGGTTAAAATTCTGCTAAGAGATAAGTACCTAGAGCACGATTCTTATTGTGATTCATTTTGGTTGTAATGTCACATATGAATATGATAGGGATCTTGCTAATAAGTATGAAGCCGTATGTACAGTGGTAGCAAAGACATTTAGATATTAAAAATAGGTTAGAGACGAAAGTCCGCTTATAGAAATATTTTGGCTCCTCCTGTAGTGTTGTACGAGAGTGAATAATATCTACAAAGGCGAAGGAACAAAGATTTCGATTATCAAACAAAGACTTCGAAGGAACAAAGACTTCGATTACATCGAAGATGCAATTCCTCGGAAGAATTAAAGATATAAGAAAGGGAATAGGATAAGGAATGCTATAACACGGAATAAGTTGAATGTGGAGCTGCTAGAAAAGTGAGTGCAGAGAAATAGGGCGAATTAGAACATCTGATCAGATGTGTCAGGATCGCATACCGCAAAATGTTGAGTCATTATAAGCCGTTACATTTTTACAGAAAGCTTGGTTGACTCAATTCTTGTCATGACAAAAACATTTTAACCAACTACGCTCTCCTTGTAAAGTAATGGTAAACCAGTTAATGGCGTTTTTAACTAGTAGGCCTATTACCGCTCTACTTAGTTAGTCTGGTTCAGTGTTAAACCTGTCTGGATCCGAATTTAAAGGAGACATTTCTCCTATAGTACCTATATATTCCTGTATTACTATTATTCACATAACTGTTTACAGCACTACAATCTCCGCGTAGTGTAAAAATATTAACTAGCCAATACTAAATATTAAATAATATATTGCGTATAAAATGAAATATTAAATAACGAAAAAAATCACTAAAATAACAACCATCAGCCGTGCTTTTGAATAAAAACAATGGATCGGTAGGCAAATAATTTTGGCAGCGTCGCGTCAATGTGGACTCAACAAGAAAAACGTGTCTGTACTAAAGGTACAATCTGATTGGTGTACACGGAAACATAATCACATCAAAGCGTTTTGCATGTAAACACTTTGAGCGCGCGAGCTTTACTGTAAAACTTCTTAAACAATCGACACTATTGTTTCACCCCCCCACCCTCCAGAAAAACAAAGCATTTTTGGACAAGTGTTATAAAATGTTAACAGGTAATAATAAAATCAATTTATGCTGTAAAACTTTAGGTTCTGTATACATGTAAGAGAACGTATGAACACAATGAGAGAGTTCGCGCTCGGTTGATCCGATGATGGGATTCAAACAAAACAATTGTATATTGAGATATATTTAAAATGTCTTTCTAAGTATTTCAGAGTTTATTATTAAGTTATTATTAAAAGTATACAATAATTTTATTTTATTATTAATTGTGATGTAATAAGTATAAACTCATTTTCTGAGAAAACTGTTATGAGTAAATCGGGAAAAATTAAATCTTTTTACATTCGTTGTCTAAAACCTATATATAACGACTGACGTTCCTGATACCGATAAATAAAATTCAGCAGATAATGTGTACAGGGAACACGGAGCGACTTGCCTGGGATCGATGTAATTGAAAAAGGCCGCATGTTCGACACATCACATGCAATCAATATAAATAAACAGCACAACAGTTATGTTCACAGGTTGGTAATAAATGCTTGTGAACGCTAATCTTCAGTACCGAAATGTGGCACGCTTTACTAACCTGGTTACTTCCTCAGCGACGGTGACAATAGTGATCCATTATAACTTATTGAACAACAACTCAATTCACTAGTCAACACTCACACATACACCGCATGGACACTACGACAAATGATACTTAACAACGATGATTCCCCTCCCTGTCGTCGTCTTCAGCGTAGGTCAATGTATCCTAATCGGCAACAACAACGGCGTATTGTTCAGACGGGGGTGATGTGTATTGTGAAAGTGAGTCCGCGCGCATACAAAGTGGAATTCCTACGTGACAGCCTCTGCCAAATAGTTTGTGTAAACACTAGGCCTGTAAACCACTTCCTGCTACTTAGCGTGTAGCAGGTGCCGAGCAAACACACGCCCGAGCGTACGCGCACACCTAATCGAAGCGAAGGCTCTCCTAAAATAATGAAAGGAGAACGTTGAGAACAACTGTGGTGAGAGGACCGAGAGAGAGAGAGAGAGAGAGAGAGAGAGAGAGAGAGAGACAGACAGACAGACAGACAGACAGAGAAGTGAGTTAAGATTAACACTTTTTCCAAGTTACGACTTTTCTACTTCTTCTTCCTCTGAACTTCAAGGATTAGGCAAGCATTAGGACTTTTCTACTGCGTCTTCTAGCTTTCAAATATTAATCTAACAGACTCTTCAAAGGCTTCCTAACACTTAACCACTTTTTGTTATTATTATATTATTGTTATTAATATTGCGCTCATTGTGGATGTGTATTCTTCCGTTTCTCCTATAACAATGAAAATTCTGCATCATAGAATGAACTAAATGTTCGGTGTTTGGCCAAAACCGTCTTTGAAACATGGATATAACCTGTAATTCATTAGAACTAAAATCCAGAATCTAGAATCTAAGTTGTTATTAAAAATCCAACCGTGCTTCTCTAAGAATGAACATTTCGAAACAAATGGTAATCAGGTCAACTTATTCTACGACCTTTGTAAAAGGACATTGTTTGTTTATATTTAAATATAAGAAGTTTGGGAAGATTTTTTGTCAACTAAATTGTTTTTTGTTTGTTTTCTGAATTATGTTGACATGATGTTTATCCAGGAGACAAAGTGAGAGCGGGGAAGTGCGTGTTTGGCGACATAAACCTAGTGTGTTCGCGTTTACAGTCTTCTCCAGTGCTGACAGACTGGGTTCGACAGTATTTTAATAGTATCGTCTAAGCTTTGGATTAAGAAGACAAAACAAGAACTTTAGAACATCAAGTCATCCCAGTAAACATTACGAACGAATGGTGAGGAGGATTTTTACCTCAGTGAGCACTTTTACGTCTGTGGTTTGGCGAATCTTGTATCACTGCTCGTTACGAGAGAAGAGAGAATGTTCATTACATCATGACCTCGTCGATAGTAGTTATTAGGTATGGAGTTGCAGACTGATAGGTCTCTCATCGAATACTCCAGTAACACAAATATCAAATATTAATAATCAAACACAAATAATCCAGTTGCCTATAAAATCAGCTGTTAAATAAGTCATCCGAATTTTTGTTTGTGAACAAGCGTGGGACTGTAATTTCCTGCTTGTGCAATCGGTATAAAACGTAAATCAGCTTTACTGGATTTTTTTTAAGGATTCATCCTTAAAAAAGGATGAGGTGGTGAGGATAAGCCATCTACATTACCATGCAGACGCCTCCGCCTATGTTGTACCTTGAAGTTGTCCTCTTGCAGACGTTTGAGCCATCTTTGCCAACTGCCCTTCCGGATTTTTAAATCTCAAGAGTGGTTTTGTAATTACAAGTCTAGCTAACGAATTTGGAGTGGAGCGATTAAATTCACCGGAAAGCTATTCTGCCTAATATCGTTACACGTCATTTTCTTCCACATCAATATTATTAGAAGACAAAAAAACTGCTATTCGAAAACGGTAGCTACACATAATAATGTGCCAGATCAAATGCTGTAAACTCTCTTGGACGAGTGTTGTTTTATCAACAAAACAAATGTATACACAAGAAAAGTAAGAAAAATTAGTATTCTTAAGTTTAAAGCAATATCGTCTTTAAATAGGAAACGCGATGACAAAAATGAAAACCGATGACACTAAGACTTATTCAGTTAAAGGAAACTGCTTCAAAGAAGAGAAGGAAAAAGGGAGCATTGCTCAATAAGCGGCTTACAAGCATGTCTCTACGTACCTCGATCCTGAGACTGCGCGTTCATGGAATTTGTTATGCACTCTTTAGCCAATGCTGGTGTCACCGATCGTCGTATGGTACAGTGGAAAGAAATACAGACACCAATAATGTCACCAGCTTTAAGTAATCACAACTAACAGTTTGTAACCAACAAGTTATTCAACAAGATTATACTCGTCGTACAATAAATAATTCAGTTAAGTTTGTCCATACGCAATAATAATGGCAAGTAACAGAGTTCCACACTAATTATAACACAGTAAACATTTTCCACTAATCTTCAACAACAACTCGATCCGCGCTAAGAAAATCGCTCAACATAACTGATTGACACAGCCAGCTGCTGTGGCTTATATAAGTAGCGCAGGTGTTCGAGAGTAATTTTCCATCATTACTGTAGCTGCCAGCATAATCCATATTTCATGTGCTCTTGGACATTCCGGCAACCTTCGCAAAGATGCTGCTGAAGTGTCCTATTGAACCTTTCAACCATTCCATCCGACTGAGGATGGAGAGGTGTTGTCCTGGTCTTTCGAATTCCGCGAATACACGGCATAATTTAAACACTCCTGACTCAAAATTCTTCCCTTGATCCGTATGGGTTTCCATAGGGACTCCATAACGGGAACAGAAGTTGTGAACTAACGCCTTTGCCACAGTGGTAACCTCCTGATTTGGGATTGCGTAAGCTTCCACCCACTTAGTAAAATAGCCACTTATAACCATGCTGCACCGGTTTCCATCGTCAGTTACTGGGAAAGGTCCAGCGATGTCTATGGCAATTCTCTCGAATGGCAGTCTGTCATTTTCTCCCTGCTTCTGGTTTGTGGGCCCTTGCTTGCAGCACATATTTCAGATGTCCGACACAATTCCTTTACGTCGTGGTGAAGTTGAAGCCAATAGAATCGCTTCCGTATTTTGTCAAGGGTTTTGTTAACGCCAAGATGACCTCCAGACGTTCCATCATGGATCTCCTTCAAAACAGACTGCACTTTACTTCGGGGAACTACCAGCTATATGACCACGTCTCGTCAATCTCCACTTTTCCAAGTCCTTTTCACCAATCCGTTCTCCAAGGTTAGAGATTCCCATTGTGCCCAGTAGCCCTTCAGCACTTCGGAACCATGGGAGACATCTTGCCAATCCGGGCGGTGTCCTTCCTCTTTTGGTGTCAAGATCGGCCCAATGTCTTCATCAGCCATCTGTTCTTGTCAAAAATCTTGTGTCGTCTAGATGTCTGTTAGGAAATCTACAGGGCTTGAACATGTTCGCTTGCGTTCTGTTCTTCCTTTCTGCGGCGATGTTGGCAGTCTTCCAAACACGGTCTTCGAGATAAGCCATCTACATTACCATGCAGACACCCCCGCCTATGTTGTACCTTGAAGTTGTCCTCTTGCAGACGTTTGAGCCACCTTTGCCAACTGCCCTTCCGGATTTTTAAATCTCAAGAGCCATACAAGCGTGGCATGATCGGTGCGTAGTGAAATCTCTCTCCCATAGGTGTTTTTCTGAAAGTGCTCCAAACCTCTGACGATTGCCAGCAACTCTCTCCTTGTAATAATTTATTTCTTGATTTAGAAAGCCTCTTGCTGTAATACGCTATTACACGTTCTTCACCGTTTAGCACTTGAGATAACACTGCTCCTAGGCCAGTATTGAATGCATCTGTGTCTACGATGCACTTCCCTTCGGAAGCTGGGAAAGCAAGAATTGGCTGCGAACATAACGCAATTTTTAAAGTCCTGAATGCTTAATCACACTCTTTCGACCACTGGAATTTTCGTTTATTTTCCGTTAGCTCATGAAGTGGTTTAGCAATAGTACAGGAGCCTTTTACAAAACGTCTGTAATACGAGTATAACCCAAGGAAACTATGAACTTCATGTTTACTTTTCGGAACTGGCCAGTCTCTTACGGTGTCTACTTTATTGGGATCCATACTAACACCCGCTGCCAAAACCCGATGGCCCAGATACTGTACTTCCTTCTGGGATAGTGAACACTTCTTCAGCTCAGCTTCAGTTGGGCACCGTGAAATCTAGTTAAAACCTCCTTAAGGTTTTCCAAATGGTCTTTGAAAGTCGCCCCGATGACTATGAGATCGTGTAAATAAACAAGGCAAGTTTTCCATATCAGGCCTCGGAGTACTAGATCCATCAATCTTTCCAATGTTGCTGGTGCTTACAGAGTCCAAATGCCATGGCTTTAAATTGGAATAAATCACTGGGGTCCAGAAAGCGGTCTTTTTCTTGTCTTCTTGATAAAAACCCACTAGCCAATATCCACTCTTCAGGTTCAATGTGGAAAAGCCACTGTGCTCTAGACAGCGTGTCGAGTGTAACGCGAGGTAGTGGGTAGCAGTCTTTCTTTATCACGTCGTTCAACCTCCGGTAGTGTACGTAAAACATAATCCTCCGTCCTTTTTCGCTACCAGCACTACAGGAGAAGACCAAGCACTTGACGAAGGCTCGATTATTCCTTCTGTCAACATGTTCTATACTAACCGAGATATTTCCTCTTGCTTAGCTAATGGAGGTCTTCGAGGAGGTTGGCGTATCGGTGTTGTATCCCCGGTATTGATGCGATGTTGTACAAGGGAGATTCTTCCCAAATGACTGGCCCCGAACTTCAAAAGAATCTTTATATTCATGTAAAAACCGTCTGAGTTCTTTTACCCCAAAACTTGAGAGGTCGTTAGAAGACCTGTTCAACAATTCTTGAAGTTTCTCTGGTAATTTTGAAGTGTCCGTAGTGCTGGATCTTCGTTGCGTCATTCCGGCAAACCAGGCCACAGGGGACATTTTACCTATTGTTTGTATTGTATTGTATCAGATTGTTAGTAAAGTGATAGCTTGATCCAAAATATTCGCCACTTTAATAGGTACATTTCAGGTTTCGTCAGGTTTTACTAAACTTCTGGCAATTATTATGCCCGGTGTGCTGACTAGCTGGGATTCGAATATAGATCACTGGTTGCCCCTAGTATCTGCTCAGTTCTAACCATGATGATCTTTTCGGAGTTTGGCGGGACAGTTACGGCCACTTGATTTATCCCGTCCATCGATTTTTCTAAGGTATTTATTGTGGAGAGCATTGCCTCTTCTTTTCCAATTCTCAAGACATTGTTTTTGAAGTCGACTATAAAACCATAGCCGTTCTTAATGTCGACATCAAGAATTGCTTCATCTACAATGCCTGCAACAAGTACTACTTGATGATCAAACTCAAGTCGACCGAGGCATATGTGTATCTCCATTTTTCCAAACATTTTTACAGGCTGTCCAGCAGCCTGCAAGAGCACCAGATTGGCTTGAGATTGTTCACCAGATTAGGGCGCATAATGAAGAATGTTGCGCCTGTGTCAACTGTAATCGAGGTTGGCCTTTCTTGAACGAATCCGGTAACCACCAAGCTCTCGCTATTTTCTGAAATGTAGAAATCGCGTATGGTCTAGGGGCTTCGTTCCTCCAGTTAGTCAGCACACGCCCCGTTGTACCGACTACTGCTCGTTTCCCTGCTGCTGAACTCTAACCCGACAATGTCGTTGTATGTGTCCAGGTTTGCCACATCTATAACAGGCCTTCCATCTTTACTTACTTTATTCCGTCGTGCCGATCGTTGGGTCTGTTCCTTGCTCTTCCTCTTCATCGTCTGTGCGTCGCGATCTTTTAGCGCGCACTTTGTGACTTGCCCAACCAGACGCTAACTTGGTGGCCTCAAATTGTAAAGCATGCACCAGGGCGTCACACTATTTAGTTTTGGTGTCTTGCTATTCGTACCACTTGTTGTAGTTCGTTATCTCAGGCACCATCAGTAAATGTCGAAATTGCAAACCTCATTCGAAAACCTTCTGGTGCTTCTGGATAGGTCAGTCTAATTAGTCTGTCGAACTTGCTTCAAAATCTTGAAAACTCTCCCCGGAATGCTGTCGCCTTGCTCTCAACTGAGTGCAGTGAAGTTCTCGCAAATGTTTATCACCATACCGTAATTCTAAAGTTTTTATCAATTCGGCGTAAGTGTTCTGGCTGTCAGGTGGGAGTTTCTGTAGTAGTTCTGCAGCAGGTCCATTTAAAGCGAGAACGAGTGAAACCGCCTTGTCTTTCTCCGTCCAAATATTTGCGCTAGCAGCGGCTTCAAATTGCCGAAGATACATTGCTCACTGAGTGCTTCCATCAAAGGTTGGGGCCTTGACCTGAACTGCCCCAATTGCAGATATGTGACTTTCTCTATTGTCTTATTTTCTATGTGTTTTTCTGTCTTTACCATAGGTACAGTCTGTTCGGCAATTTGTTAGAAACGCACGGTTGTATCTTTACTAACTGCTCCACTTACTTTTAAATTGCTCTTTCATGTTTGCAACTGACTCTTTTATAATTGTTACAGTTTCCTCTACTTCAGACGTTTTATTTGACATGGATTCTTCTACGACAGATATTTTTGTTGACATAGTTTCTTCCACACTCGAGACAGACTTTTGTGCTTCAGCTATTTTTAATGTCACAGATTCTTGTACCTCCGATATTCTAGTAATTTGGTTATTAAGCTCACCTCGCAATATACCCAGCTCTTCAGCGGTATGTTCGTGCATCTGCTTTTGCTCCTGTATCAACGCTTTGGTGTCACTTGCTTCCTGTTTGCGTTTGTCATCCTGTCGTTTTTCTGTTTCTTCCGCCACTTGTTGTCGTCGTGCCTCTGTCTGCAGCAGCAGCGCTAGGAAATTTTCCATCATCTGACTGGCATCCATTGTTTACCGATTAATTACAAATTACACTAGTCTTGTACAAAGTGTCCGCTGTTTGCACTGTTAACTGTTTTGTCCCACTTCTGACACCGCTGTTACGATGGTGTCACTGATCGTCGTATAGTACAGTGGAAACAAATACAGACATCAATGATGTCACTTGATGTCACTATAATCACCAGATTTAATTAATCACAATTAACAGTTTGTAATCAACAAGTTATTCAATAAGGTAATACTCGTAGAATAATTCAAGTTAAGTTTGTCCACACGCAATAATAACGTCAAGTAACACAAGTAACAGAGTTCGACACTAATTATAACACAGTAAACAGTTTCCACTAATCTTCAACAATATCTCGATCCGGGCTAAGGAAATCGCCCAACATAACTGACTGACAAAGCCGAGCTCTGGCTTATATAGATAGCGCAGGTGTTTGAGAATAATTTTCCATCATTACTGCAGCTGCCAGCATAATGCATATTTCAAGTGCTCTTGAACATTCTGGAAGATACTTGAGTGTTACCTGACTGGAGGGCCTTGACACAGACGAGGTACGCTGGGCTAGTCGAGAAGCGTGTCGCCTTTTCGACAGCGTTCCGTAATTGCGTAACATTACGTTTGCCTTCTTACTGATAAAAGTATTTTCTATATTTATTTTTGGGCTCAAGGATAAGAATTAAACATACTTCCCGTGAGTTATATTTATTTATTTGAAAATATCAGATCACTTATAACCGAAAGGTCGAGTTGCTTGTGATTTAACAATTTATGAATGTTAAGGCTATTTAAAGTTCTATGCTTAAGTGACGAACAGCAAAAAATGTTTAACTAAATCTGACTTTAATAGAATCGTAATAAAATAAACTTATTTGAGCGCGTCTACTGTAGATTTTATTAATAAATTAATTTGTACGACACTTTATTAATAAATTTATTATGTGTTAATTAAAAGTTCAGTTCTTATACTTAATAAATTCCTTACTACGTCTGTTTTATTTGCTTTCCATTTCTAGGAGGGCATTCCCATTTCTCCGTTTGCTGTCAATGTGTGAACGGTTTAATTAATCGAGTATTCGTTTGGAGGTAACACAGGATCATTAGATGCGTTTGTGAAAGACTTATAATACTTAAAAATGTACTAAAGCAGCAAAAAACTGAAATTCAATAGGTCAGGGCTGACAAAGTATAGATTTATATTTCAAGTTGTCTGTAACCGTTAATCTATTTTCGTCTCATTTGCTTCTTTTTGCAACAGAAATTAATTAAAAAATATTTGCAATAGACAAATAGAAAAGAGAGGAAACAGAGGGAAAAAGATCCACTGAAAGCAAAACTAAGTATACAGAACTCGAGACACCCGAGTACTCGAGTATGCAGATTGAGGAATCTCCTAAAACCATAGAAAAAGGGATAGGTCATTCTACGTACTTCACTACTGTCTGGCCGTGATTCGATGTTTGAGCATTGTGTAAGGTGGGAGAAGCATGGCCGGGTACTACGGTAGGCTAAGTGGGGGTAAACCAAACGGCTAGTACACATATTTCACCCTACCTCGCTTACAAGCGGCCGCGTGGTGGGGGAGAGCAGCCTCGATTATCCAGTCGTGGCCAGACAGTAGTTAAGGTATAAATTTATATAAAATGCGTGACAGTGATGTAGTACAGCTTAGGATATTATTATTTGAGAAATAGGGCGATATAAAATTAAAAACTCATTGATTCTGTACTACCGCAGTATTATTAATGACCTTACCTTCACGTTGGTTAAATACTGAAATTAGGCCTACTCATCGCGGATGTGTGTGTGTCTTTCTGTAGTAGCAGGGAAGTATTATGCCAGTGTTAGGCTACTATTGCCAGCTCCCGTCGCTTAGGTTTCTGAGAATGTTCACTTCACCGTACAGTAATGACATGACTCCAAACTGTGTTCAGTTTGTCAGCAGAATTAAACACTCAGTTGTTCGCGCGGTGACAAAAGGCGTCCATTGTGGCAATAGATGACAGTAATAGAATTGTTTTCTAGGAGCTTGTTTCCAGTAAACGAAGTATGTCTTGCCCTTCGAAACGGTCTACAGTGACACTTTAAACCACCTCCACCGAAGCTTCTAGACAAAATGACAGTGTTAGAACAGTAACAGTGAGTCTAATACAGAAAAATGTGAGTTATAACACTTTTAGTAGGTTTAAAACTACTGAGATTAAAAGACATTTGTATACCTTGTTACAGCATGGTACTGGACATTTGAATTATTTTTTAGACTTTGGGACATGTAACGGTACATTTATAATATAACACGAAAAGTACATTTATAATAGAAGTGATATAAATCATGTTAATTGTTAGTGACCGAACGCTCATGAAGTGGAAAATGAAGAGGCAGTTCGCGACAGAACTATTATAATAACTCACCAGCTAGAATGAGTGAAACGGATAACTGGTTCGACGATGCACGTATATTCAAAAGAAATAGTCATATCGATTACTGAAGATTACTTCAACTGCACTAGATTACTGAAGATTTGCGATCATAAAGAAGATAGAAGATGTGCGTTATGTTTAGGTTTAACATCCTCAGGTGTTTAGCTCTGTTCGGGTTGCAGCGCCATGAACGCTAGTTAGTTGTTTTCAATAGTGCGCTGTCTTGTGTTTGCAGCATAAGAAAATTAGAATGCGGATCCCTATATTTGTAGCGTAAGAGAGAGGACGGCTGCTTTTCCGGTATTTGGATTACATCGGGCTCTTGTCATTTTCCCATTCTTCGAATCGTTGTAGCTCTCTTGAGCTTTTAAAGTGTTTCTCTTGATTCATTTTATTACTCTGCATGTTATAACGATAACATACTATTGGAGACTTTTGACTACAACGCCATCACACAACTTAGTTGACTGAAGCTGAGATTTGGCAGCTTCGGACTGGAGGTCGTGAACAAAAGCGTCTTCACTCGTCGCGTGGCGTGCCATTCTTACCTCTTGCTGTATTGCATAGTCTCCAACAGCGTCTATTACAAAACACATTCCGAAATGCTAGGCGAGCGCTGAAGTCTACGCCAGTCTAATCAATTATTGTTCTATACTTGTTTCGAATTTCTAGAGACTTTCCTTGAAACGCCGTTATTTTCAGCTGAGCTTGAGCTTGGTACACATCGTGCATATACTAGAACTGTACATACGTTCACAGCTTTTACTGCAGCGTTTCATTAATTTACTGTAGGTGTTTTGGCTTTCTGTATGATCTCTGCCATTTAAGAACAAGAACGAGTGAAAGCCACTTTCTTCTTCTAACCAGTCAAGAAGATAAAAGACCATTTAAGCCTCTTTCTTCTTCTGGCGGCAGAAGATAAAAACGAAAGTAACTGTTTGGAGTCAATAACATTCGTAGGAATACAGAGAAGAAAACTTATCAAATATTTTAAAGAATATAGAGCAGATATACCAACAAAAAATGTAAAACAGTGTTTAAGAAAATAGCAGATCACAATATAGGAAACATTCTGAATAGTAGAGTGTATAAATAAACCCCCAGGGAATGCAGCAATGCTTATTTTGCAAGACAGACCGTAAGTTTAAATGCGGATTGACAGACCAAAAAAGAGGAGAATGTAACAGAACAACTAATTCCCTAGGCCTTTTTGTAAAGGAGCACTATAAATTTAGCAACCCTATAGAAAATGATGGAATTTCAAAAGTGATTAATAATACAGCAGAACAAAAAATTGTAGGAGAATTGGAAATGTTAAAAGTAGAGGAAGGTTTAAATTATTTAATGAATATTCATTCTGAAAATGAAGGTATATTTTATAATATAATAAAAATTAATAGAACCTGTTAAGTGTTAAGTAGGTTCTTAAGTATCCAGTAAGGTCTTAAGTGTTCAGTAGTTGAGATATAGTAATTAAAATAACCTACATAGAATTTACGAGAAATAATGTGCAAATATTGACACGGGTTGTTGATCCCACCCACGTGTAGTAGGCAGTCGGTGACAAGAATTATTTACCTGCACGGTTGTTTTTAGAAATTGTGTACGCCTTCGGTAAGGAGTAGAAATGTAGGTAGCATATATATAGGTATATATATATATATATAGGTATTATGTTACTGTTATTTTGTTCCCGATCTGAAAAAGGAGCGAAAAGGCTCAAAAGCGCTTAGGCCTATAAGTAGTATTGCAAATAGTTGACTGCCACAAGTAGTTGCCATATATGTTTCTGAAATGATTTATTTCGTTAAAAAATTTTTTGTAAGGCTACAGTTACAATTTAACAGAATTCTGTAATATAGATACTCTCGAATTTTTAAATCATATCCTTTTTATCATTTTGAAAAAAAAGATGTAAAAGTAATTCCGAGTATTTGTATAAAAGCGTTGTCACCTTAGATTTGGCCAAGTGTCCGAAAAAGTCGTTCTGTAGGGGTCTAACCGAAAGATCTGGAGCAGCGTTTTCTTAGCTAGCAGCAATCGATTCTAGTGTACGAGGAAAGTGTTCGTAGTGGGTACTAAGTAATACTATTCCATATCCATATTAAGTGTCATGACCATATTCAGAGAAAGAATCTAGAGAAAGTTAGCTTTTTGTGTCTAAAAGAAGAAGAATGAGTGTTTTTATATTAGGGATTCACCATAAAATAAAACACATTATTATTATAGCGAACATCTAAACATAATATTGGCCCCAGATGCAGTGATGTATTTGTAATCTTAACACGGACGGGCGTGATGTAGTTAGGGAGTAGACACGCTGAATTTAAACGAGACCGCAGTTGACGATAAAGGAAAACATTTTTATTACGTTCCTGATGTGAATATTTGTAGAGGGCAAATTTCGTAGTAACGCTGCCTCTTCCGTCAAGGTTTCCAACAAAGCTTTCTGTTGTTTCTGTCGTATTTCACACCCAGCAGGACCGAGAATCTGGCATATAAATGCGACTATGCACCCGTTTGCGCATGCACAGCGTGTAATACAGTAATACTAATTGAGTTTATTACAAATTTTAAAATTACAATTTTCTAAACTACTTTGTCCTCTTAAACGTGACAAACTGTTGACAAATACTTTTTTGAAACGTTTAGTAATAACATATGATCGTATTTGTCCTTTTAGGAGCAATTAGGTCTAGGTCTACTTATGATTGGATGGGAAATAGAAAATACGTGAAGAAAAACTCGTTAGTATACGAATAAGCTGAAGAATAGAAGAATATACAGAGTATTCCATTGGACACCATAAGTATAGAAATTTAATTCAAACAAAACTACAAAATGTACAAGTCCTGGATTTTCTCCTGGCATACCGGAGGTAAGGTGATCCCGGATGTAAAAATCAAGAGCGTGAAGTGTGGAAGAGGAGTCGGTCTTCCACGATCCCGGTCTTCTTAAACGTAGCTACAAGTTTGTATACAGTGTCGTGGGTCAGTCTTCTCTGGTCTATGCTTCTCGTAGAACATCTAAATATGCTGCATCTAAATATGAACATCTAACACCTTGCTAACACAGACTTTGATGCTGAGGTCTCGGTTAAGTAGCATTGGGAAGTCTCATTGAAAAGAAAGGATGGCTTCTTTATTCATATTTATAGTGACTTTTAGGACACTCTACAGTACAGACACATGTTCCACATGTAAAGACAGATGACATGTTGTGTATGGAGTAGACATTTGTTTAGAAGAAACTTGTACTTTGTGTCTAAAAACAAACGTATTGAAATTAAAACTTTTTGGATTTTGTTGACCATGACGTAACCGAATATCAATAATGAAAACACACTTTTCGGACAGGGAACAGCCGGAACAGTAATATTTCAGATGAAATTTTTACCTTTGCCTTAGCCAGCTTTCGTTCGTTGTGAGGTGTTCAGAGACGGCCGCTAGGAGCGCTGTCAGTTCCGTTATTGTTGTTAGAGCCGTTGTTTGAATTGTTTGACATATCGTTGTGTGTGCGATGTCAAATGTGTTCAGAGAGTATATGTGATTTAAATCGTGTCTGTTCATCCAGAAGAATGTTTTCCGTATGTTTTTCTGTGTAATAAAACTTGCAGTACTCACTTGAAGATCTCGGATATGTCTTATGCCGTATCAGTGGTAGTTAAGAGCGTCATATGAATGAGATTCACACCACTTTACCGACGTTAATTCATATGCCCAAGTGTAAACAAAATGTGTTAAGGTTAGGAATGTAAGTTTCGTTCTTTCTAACCAAGTTAAGATGAACCTGTAAACTTCAGAATTATATACCTTTTTATTACAGCGCCACGCTTCATCACCAGTTTGGTATAATACGTGGCCGTTCCACGTACTTTGTTCGTGGTCTTGACGCAGAAGAACGTTAAGGCATCTTTTTCGTTAATACAAAGGTCTCAAATATTTCCAAACTTAATGGAAACACAACCGTATAATTAAAAATGTAACGAACAAACAAATGCAATGTGGCAATAATTAACAACTGAATCATTATATGGCAAAAAAAAAACAGACCCACAACGCCTTTTATCTCAACTAAGTGTCTTTACTCTTAAACATTTTACAAAATTATTATTTGGTTTCTATTGCATTATCACAAATATAAATAAAAGTATATTTACTTATACATTTATGCAATTTGTATAAATAAAAAAACGTCACTTATTGTAACAGGTGACGTCGGTTGTCTAGAGAAAACCAGGTATTTTTAATCTGCAGACGTTAGTAGAAAAAACGTTGAAAAGTTCATATAATATCCACTGTTAATAGAATTTCATTCCGCAACCTTCGAACTTTCGTATATATTTAATTTTCCTTCTTTTGTTTCTGTTGAGAATGTCATAATCGACATAGAGACAAACCTGTTTTTTTCTCATGTTGACGTGACCAGTAAGTTATAATTTAACAATGAATATCAAACTATCTAACTTTGTTTCGTTAAAAATAATAAGGTTCCTGAAATTATATGCTACGTTGAGCTGACAAATAACAACAGTGCCTAGTGACTCTTAACATACGGCAACGCACGAAGTTGTTCCAGATGTTTGTCTGTGTGGGGGGGGGATTACGTAACGCTCTAGATAATTCGAGATGTTCCTTCCACTCGTTTTTCGAGTATACTTCCGGCATCTAGCCCCTCGATGTCACTATCGGCGGCCGAGGTATCAATACTGGATATCGAAGCGGCCAAGTTCAGTTAGACCTGGCGATGTTACGAGTGCGGTTTGGGATGATTGTTGCAGTGATTATTTGTACTGTAATAAGGTGACATTTATTATTGTGTGCTGGACAAATTTAACTTGGATTATTGTGTAAGAGTGCCTTTGTTGATTTCTAACTGTTGTTTGTTCCTAATTGAAGTTTTTAATTAGCGACTACATTGGTGTCAATTATTCTGTTTCCATTGTACAACACGACGATCGTGCTGCCGTCGTAACAATTGACTACGCAATTTCCTTTAGTGTATTCAAAATACACGATTGTTGCGATTGTAAAAAAGAAACTATGGTGAAATGTGCTTTTTGTTATAATTAGGACGAGTAATATTAAACGAGGCAAAACACGAAAATAACACCTAATACATTATTGTACAAATATTATGTCAGCCACAATTTTGCCACGTGCTAATTAGGTTAATATCCAGGCATAACTTCTACCTGAATGTACGGTCTCTTTGATTACCGTTATAGGGTGTTAAATGACAGCTAATTGAAAATAACGGTGTAACATTTTGTTACTTTTTATAATTCATGCTTGTTATGTTTTATTTGTGTTATTTCTGATTGGGAGTGGTTGGTTTATACGTGAAAAATGTGCTGATATATGGAATGGAAACGTTAATTGATAAGAAGACATATTTTAGGAAATTACAATCTTTGATAAATGGCGTCGGATCATAAGCAGCACCTTCTGGATTAATAGAAGATCTGGGAGCTGACTGGTGTGAAGAAATAGATATAATAATCATATAAAGGAAGTAAAAATAGATTGAGCACACAAAGAGAAATTTATACACTAATATAACAGGACGTGTTCTGTATTATGATATATGAGATATGAAATGCCATAAATCGTAGAAAAAAATTGTCTAAAACTTACTAAGACGCTTTTACGCGTTATGTAGAAAAAAGTAAATAAACATTAAGCTAGGCAGAAAGTGTCAGGCAGTTTTTAAGTAATCAAGCGATAAAGTGAATGCTAGAGATTTCAATTTTAAGTTCCAAATTTAACAAAACAATATATAGGCCTACCGGATGTTAACGTTCATTCCGCGTTGTGTAGGAACAACGTAAAATAGTGTCACCTGCCGAACGCATTAGGTGATGTCAGTTACCACGAGTTTTGAGTTAGATAACTAAACAAATAAGTTAGATGGTAAAGAACGTGAGAAGGAAACGTAGATGTGTATACAAAAAACTTAATGAAATCTGTGCGATATCGATGCGCGTTCAATCATGCACACTGTCAACGTTATAACTTATTTACGTATTTTTGGCGTATTTAATCTCTCACTGAGTACTGGCTGAAGTGACAAAAGACCTTAGGAAATCTAGGTCCTGGCAAAGAAGAGAAAATGGATTTTGGTTAGAGATAAGGAAAACGTAGTTGCGGAAAAGGTTGATAAAGACATTCGAAGAAGATAAAATAAAAGTTGATGTTTTAAATGAACTAAAAGAGAAGGGGAGTTTATTAAAGATGTGGAGAGGAAGATACATTTTTATGGCATGTGTTTGTAATGCGTTTGTTCTGAACATTTTAGAAAGAAAATTGTTAAAAAGCAGGGAGAGCTCGGTCGAAGAGAAAGTACTTTGATGATGTAAGGATAATGGTGGGATCTAGAAGGTATGATGCACTGAGAAAAATGTCAGAAAACAGGAATTATTTATTGCAGCGACAAAGGTACAAATGGAGAAGATACTGTAACGCGTACTTACGAGTCTATGTATACCGAGTTTTACGTACCCCTGTTATGTAGCAACGTTTATTACATGTGAAAGTATCGCACATGTCGCATCACTACCGTAAATTTACAGACATTTTCCTATGTCTTTGTCAAAAACGTGGTCCCTCAACCCCGTCGACTCACCCTCACCGGGAATCCATTTCTTTATATAACTACTGATTACTACAGTTCGAAAAACGATGGAAGATTGATAATTTTATTACTGACCAAACCGAAGTGACACGAAACCCGTGGTGCAATTTAAATGCAAAGTGCGGCATCGGTAATGTAGCGACGTGTGAGTACCGCGTCCTTGAGAGGGCTAGTCACTGCTGTGCTGTTTCCTTGTTGTTTGTGTTCTTACATCACGATGCTCTCTGTAATACTTATATAACGTCAACAAACACTTAGGAATTCGTCAGGCGTTTCGCAAGTATAATCGGTACTCGGTAAAATGCACTATAATAAGAACTTGGTGTCTGGCGACGAAGACAGCAATACAATTGCATTTCTCGGTCGTCGCGTTTTGCTCCATCATTACAATGGACAAAACAAACATACAAGAGTTGTAATGTCTCACGATTTTGTTTGGAAAGCAAAAAACAGCGATTAGTTTCGACTATTTTTCACGTGCCTGTTGGTAATTTAAACACAATTAAATTTATTTCCACCGGATTAAAATAATCATATAAACTACCCAAAGAAGTTCAAGGACTATATCATTAAATTATTAAAACTCTTTCTTCTTCAGCTCCTCTGTAAGTCAACGTACCTATTTTACACAAACATTCTTTCCTTTATTCTCTTTCTTGCTCACTTCTTTTGCCATCTCGCTCTCTTAATCTACATGTCTCTTATAGTTTAATATACATGTACTCTGACACTGATATAACTCCCAAATTTATTCCCAAATTTTATATAGCAACAGTACTAAAAATAAATAAGAGACGAAATATAAAAGTGGTTCCGATTTTGGAACAATACAAATGGAAGTGAATAGTAAAGTAATAAATATAATTCCAGTGTTTTTGGATATTGAATTCAAGGGATCGAAATTGAGGAACCTGAATTATAATTTCAAACCAAATCTCTACAATGATAGTCACTTTGCCTTAAAGAAAAAATCGGTATGGAGAACCAGACATGATTCCATGTCCTATAATTTATATTTAAAATCATTTAAATATTAATTAAATAAGTGGATGCTCGAGTTCTGAAAAAATTACGTATCAGCTAAAATAGTACCACCAAGTCAGGTGGATTAAGACTATCGTCAACCTTCGTGAGGAAGGACTGTACTTTTGGATAAAATGTCTGTAGGTCGAACGAAGAGCTAGCTAAAGGTAGCTGCGATCTGATTCCTGTAATGAAATTGTACTCTCGCTGCGAGGGGCCGAGGGATGTCTATAGTGTTATCAAAGTCTTTCCTGTCAATACTATACTAGTCATTTTTCTTTTTTTAAATCGAGTCTTGATTTAATTCTTTCCATTTGTCTTCTGATTTCCTGAACGACTATTCTGTTCACCCGTATAATTATAAATTTCTCAGCAAAACATTTCTTCCTTAATACGTTTGTGTCTCCTGTTTAACACCCACCATTCTGATCCATGTCATAACGCTATATTCCACACAATCTAGTAAATAACTAGCCATCAGGGAGGTCAAAATATTTTCAAGGAGGGGCAATTAATTTTCCAAAGGAGAAAAGTATTTATATATTTTTCATACATACACACATGCACATATTAGTTTATAATTCTCATATCATAATAGAAATAAGTACACAGATTGTATTAATTGCTTTAATACAACAACACTGCCCAGCGATCCACAGGAAACAAATCGATGTCCATCTTTTCGGCTTGCATGCGTTGTGTTGGTGTGGGTTTCGTCACTTTCCATTTAAAAAGCATGGAAACATAAGAATATAAACATGAGTGAGGCCAGAAATAACGCGAATTTTGTATGTGTGTGTGTGTGTGTGTGTGTCCTGCTGGCCTTTTTATTGCGGTAATCACAATAATAAAACTTTGGAAAAGTAAACATTACATAATTGAGATATGCTTGCCTGCCAGGAACGATATATTTTCATTCATACGTGATTTAAATTAAAATGAAAAATATAATATAGAATTTTGTTAAAGTGAAATTAAATGTTTCCATAGAAACTACTTCTTTGTTGTCATTAACGTATTACACATATAAAACTTATAAAATTTACTTTCTCCATCATCAACTACCATGTTAATTTATTAAAAAATTACCCCATCCCCCCTTCAACTACCCTTTTTATTTATACATATTTCATCTACCTTTCTACAGTGGATTATTATGACCTTCTTTTCAGGATACTTTATTTATCAAAATTAAGCACTTTACTCTTGTTAAAACGTAAAACGTTGCAAGTAAACTACCCCTTTCCCTTAACCGATCTTCACCAAAAACAATAGGTCTTGAGAACTCTACTATTCAGAGTTGCATGCAACTTATTTGATTATGTTTGACTTTTCGGCTGTTATCGTTTGCCAAAAAATACCCTTGTTAAAACATAAAACGTTGCAGGTAAACTACCCCTTTCCTACCGATCTTCACCAAAAACAATAAGTCTTGAGTACTCTACAAATCAGAACTGTATACAAAAAATTATTTGATTTTGTTTGAATTTGCGGCTGTTATCGTTTCCCATAGAAAAAAAAATCTATAGAGTGATAGACACACAGTAGACACACAGACACACACACAGATACTTTTTGAAAAATTACTTTTTTTCATGTTTTGAGGGTAGTACAATCAGAATCTGCCGGTATCTTGAACACGATTTTTTTCGCCATGACCATACTGCCATTTCCTTATGGAACATGGAAGTAAAAAATACTACTTGTTTTAATTGTTAAATCTATTCAGCGTAATCTGGACTTTTTGAGACTATAATATGGAGCATTATATTGTTTATCTCTTTGTAATTCCTAACTCCCAACCGACAGCCAAGAATGGAAACTTTGTTACAGAAAGGAGATGATAATTCCCTTGTTTTTCTTCTTCTTCCTCCAGTACTACAACCCTCTATGGGCCTTGGTTTGCTCAGAACACTATTCCATTATTGCTTCATGGGTGCCTTATGCCTCCAATCATTCAGTCTCTCTTTTATAATGTCATTCGAAAAATCATTCATCCATCTTTTTCTTGTCTCTCCGCTTCGTCTCCACTGTACGATTCTTCCTTTCCTTCTATATTCAATCATTCTTTCTAAACAAACACCCAATCCTTTATTTTGGTAAATCTTTTGGGCTTAAAGTAAAACTTTCCCCTTCCGTATAACAACGTGGATATGTTTTTCGATCGATCCAATTAAGGTACCGTCTCGTCGAAGCACATCCACAAATCAAAGATTACATCTTTTAATATTTTGCAAAAATATTTCATATAAAAGTTTGACAGCTCTTCTTTCTCATTCATAGCCATTAGAACTTTACCAATCACGAATCATTTTTAGGATAACTGTTGCATCTTTCTGCGAAGTGCCTTGATTTGAATTCACTCAGAATCTTTGTAAACGGGTGTTATGATTTTTCATTTCTTGGCTAGCTTCAACGATTTTCCATTTTTTACTCATGGACTGACCTCCATAGCCCAGGTTAATTACCAATTTTTGGGCCGTAATTTGTAAAAAATATAATCGAAGATTTTACTGATGGAATACGTTAAAAATTATGCTCTTCAACGTGTACTAAAAGTTGAGAAAAATTCTTGGCAATGCGTTCTCAAATTAGGGTGTGTAAAGGTAAATGTGTTTTTACTGAGAATTTAAATTTAAAAGTTGACGTGACCTATGATACTCTGCGAAATTTACGTAAAATGATAAAAGAGGCTGAAAACGATTGGCGAGTGATAAAGGAGAGTGGAGGAAGATTGTTCCGGAGGCCAAGGACCATCAGTGGCTGTAGAGCCAGTGAAAGAAGAGAAGAAAGTACCTCCTGCCAAGGGAATGATTTCCTCAAGAAAAAACAAAATTCACAAAATTCAGTTTGTTCATTTGTTAAATTTTTGTTATTTTTTATTGCTTTTTTAATTTCTAGAAATTTGTATCCCCTTTATTAAAAGCTGTTTAAACAGTTTATTAGTTTAGTTTATTTTATATTTTTGCATTCAGATTATATTTAGTTCAGTTAATTTTATATTTTACATTCAGATTATATTTAGTTTAGTTAATTTTATATTTTGCAGTCATGATTGTATTTAGTTTTTAAAGACACCTGACCTTCCCTTGTCTCTTGCACCCCCCTCTCCATCACAACACAGATGTTCCAGATACGGCCTAAACAGATGGTCACCACCTTTTAATCACATCCTGTGTCTAGTAATTTCATTCATTCGCCTCTTTGACAATGGCTTAGTTAGTCGAAACAGCTGTCAGAGTTAATTAAAATTTGTGAAACTTACCAAGTGTTTTTATATATTGTACAAAACCTTTGTATTAAATTATCTGTTATTAAAGATAGAAGCGAATACCGCCCAGTGTTTGTTATCTATGAATTTCTGAAAACGAAAAGTTATTTTGTTTACGTATCCGTGGTTAAATAGCTTGGAACGATATCAATTGTTAATATTTTATTGAAACGTTTAAGTTTTCGGTCGAATAAATTTATAACATCAATACAAAAAATTATCCCCTCCTCCTTCAACTACCCTTTTCATTTATAGACATTTCATATACATTTCTACAGTGGATTATTATGACCTTCTTTTCAGGATACTTTACTTATCAAACTTAAGTACTTTACTCTTGCTAAAACGTAAAAAGTTGCAGATAACTATCCCTTCCCCTTAACCAATCTTCACTAAAATCAATAGGCCTTGAGTCTTCTACAACTTAGGCACATACGCAAAAAATTATTTGATTCGGTTTGAGTTTGCGGCAGTTATCGTTCGCCATAGAAAAAGATCTACACACAGACACTTTTCGGAAAATGACTTTTCTTCATTTTTTTAGGGTACAACAATCAGAATCAGCCCTTGTCTTGAACATGATTTTTTTCGAGATCACCATACTTCCATTTCCTTACGGAACATGGAAGTAAAAAAACTTGTTTTTTTTTATCGTCTACCACTCCTCGGTTATAGCGTCCCTATTATGAATTTCTGGTTGTCGCTTGCCAGTGATAGGTTTTTTTATTTATCAATTTCTAACATCTGCGTGTCTGGTAAGAAGCAAAATCTAAAGTAAGAATAAATTAGTCTGCCATTATTAGTACCCTTGCTATGTGGGCAGAAATTTCACGATTGTTAAACTAAATTTGACCACTGAATTTCCTCACGCATTCTCTCAATTCAAAACTCACATTGCTTTGTCTGTGACTATAAATTTATTTATTTTAGTCACTGTACTTTGAGTTCGTGGTTACTTATAAGATTTTGCTACACCATTTTATTGTTCACTTTACCCCATTCTGTACTGTTTCCCCGTTTCCCACTGTTTTCTACCCCACTATAAAGTTACTAATTATGCTTATACATACAAATGTCTTGTTTGATGTTGGAATTGTAACACAAGACAGAAAGTGGTAGGGAAAGAGGATATGTTAAAAACATTCAAATCATGTCTACAACCAAAGCTTAAACACCCTTAGTATATTTTAGAAATTCTTTTTAAGTTGTTTAAGTAATTCAAGAAATCGGAGTATATAATTAACACGAAAATAACATGAAATTATCATCGTGTAATAAACACTTGCATGCACATACAAACATCTGCATTTTCGTTTTCTGCAGATTACACTATTTGGTTAAAACTGTAAACATTAGCATATTGTAGTCAATATTTTCCTTCTAGTGAAAAAACAATTGTGAAGTCTTTCCCCGCGACCGATTTTGGCTTACAGGCACCTTGAAAATCGTCCACGTCTGTTCTATAACGTTCTCGTACTCTAAAACGTGCAGTGATGATTGTTTAAGTACATCCACGCACCCGCAGAGAAGAAAGATACATTAACATACAAGTAAAGAAGGCAATCGTTCTCAAGGGTCACGAGCCTGTTACTGTCATGTAAGTCACAAACAAGACGGACTCTCTCTCTCGCTCGCTCTCTCATGAAGGTGTTAACTTTGCTATTCCAAGAAATAATTGGAGACTGTACGTTCACGAGGACAAGACGCTAAAAATGACCTATTTATAGACAACACAAATTAGCAGTAAATTATGCGCCTTTCACTAGGAACAGGAAGATATGTGGCCACAGCATACAGTCGGTAAGGAAATATGCCAAACCTTGTAATATTTACGATACTAATCAGTATCACGCTGTGACCTAAAAACTTTAAATAGCTCTTATTTTCACGGTTTTGTAATACCTTCAAATGTATCTGTGAACGAGTTTGAATGTTATCAAGTAATTTTAGTCAGTAACGCTTCACTGGATTTAAGAGTATGTTGTTTAATAGTTCAAAGTTCTTTACGACATTTTAAAATGTTTTAAATGTTTAATTTAAAAGTTCGGAGTGTTTTGAATGTCTTTAAAATAATTTTCATTAAGTTTTTAAACTTTCCATTGTATATTTTACATTTTGCTACAACAATAAACTGATTAACGTTTTGACAATTCGTGATACATAGCCTATAATTAACAAACAATTGAGAGTTACTTGAAATCGTGTGACTTAAATAGAATTATTATTTGAACTAAAGGACGTCTCTTCGTTTTCTTTGCAACACTATTTGAAGATGTGAGAGCCAGTACTGACGTCAAATTCCACAGTGAAATCATTGCATCAGTCCTACAGGAAATTAATCTAACATTAACTTGATAACACTGGAGAAACGCGTAAATAGTATAAGTGCAAATTGTTGCATATTGGCGTTATAAAATTATTGGCATAGTTCTTTAACTGGAGCTTTGTCAGTTATGATTCACAAATATGGACGATGAGGAAGAAAGGAAAGCTATATCGGCTGCCTTATAAGACACTGCAGTGTACAAAAAATGTTAGTTAATTTTATTAAAATATATAAATTATTTTAGTAATATATTATTATTTATTTTAATTGTATTTTTAGTATTTGCTTGTTTTATTATTGATATAATATAAGAATAATGTAACTATTACATTTGAGTAAAACTGACCAATATTTTTGTAGAATAGACGTACATTGTGTTTTGGAACACAGCGTGTCGCGACCATTGTTCCCCGAATAGTTGCTGTTCGGATAGTTTTGAGATTTCGGCTCTTCAGTGTTCTGACTTTATTTCGACCAGGCACTCTTCTTTAAATTTTCCTTTCAGACAAAAATGCCCCTCTGCGTTTGAAGAGTTGTGACTATCTGAAATACAGTGATTTAGATATTTTTTTTAAGTGTTTGGTGATTCAAGAATACAATATCCCACATCGTGTCTTCAGTCTAATAAGTTTTTTAAATTACTTTTAATTTTGTCGTTATATAATGTTTATTTTTTTTCATTAACTGTTATTTATATAATTACCAGTCTTTATATAGCTGATTCACTCAGCTTCATTCGGGATTGACAGGTATGAGCGATTTCGCTCAAGTACTCCAAGTTGTCCTTTCCACAAATTGTCTAACTAATTTCTTAATCTTCTTGATATGTCCAAATATGTTTTCTCAGGTTTAGCTCCAGCAACCATAAATTCGTACTTTTTTAATGAAGACTGATAACATTTAAATAACAAGTAATGCAAAAAAACATTAAAAATTATTAATAACCAAAAAGTTAAAAAATTTACGTGAAAAGGCTTAGATCTTACTAAAAAAAATACTAATGCACGCTGATGTAACCAGAAAAAAATGTATGATAGTATGATATTGTTTTCTTTAATCACTGAACACGTATAAAAAAAGAAAGTATCTAAAACACTGGTTTAATTAAGGCAAAGCAGTCACAACCCTGCAAATACAGAGTGGTATCTTTGTGTAAAAATTCGTTCAGTATCCTTACCGTCAGGCCGTTTATCGTCTCCAAAGACATTTTTACTTAGCGCATTGGTGACGTTGCTATATCAGTACTCTCTGAGCAATATCAATAAATTATACGAGTAATAAAGCCAATTATACGACTCTATGTGTCACTGATACTGAACAGACTCGGTACTGTACACGTTACGGATATGCGTGAATCTTAAAGAGACCATGTTAGTTATTAACACTTAAAACCTGTCAGAATACAGCGTAAAGAATTTACGAAGCAAATTATGACATAATGTAACGATATAGTGCAAACATGTAATGATAATTTTCCTGAATATTTAATATAGGGATTCTGCATTATGTTGACTGATATTATTAAGTCTGATATATCACAGCTTGTACTGAAATGATTTTCTGAACCTGCAGCTCTTACATTCTGACGAACGGGTTTCAAATGATCGATGGGGACAAAGGATTTACACTTTTTTACAAGTTATGGACTGGTGTTCTTGTATGCTGAATGGAAAATAAAAGAAAATAGAAAGAAAAGAAGATGTAAATTATTTCCTATTATTATTTATTATATAATAATGAATATTCACAATTAATATTCATTTAGTTTTGCCTCAATAGGCGTTATAATATTTGTTTCAACTCTTAGTGACATCCACGTTTACAATAAGTTTGTATTTAGCGTACTGGTGATCATTAATTGTCCACGACCGTAATTGGAATAGCACTGAGTTGAAATAACGGTACACCAAATTACAGGGCAGTGACAATAAAAATACATACAGCCCTCAAGAAAATCTGTGGAAGAAAACGTCTGTCGTCTCTACAAACAGTGCAAAGATGTTTCTTTCACACAAAGATAAGTATAGTAATTCTGCCTGCTATTTATTTTCTGGTAAATTATTTGCTTACCCTAACACTATCAAGTTTCGTAAAATGTTGTGTTGATAAAATCAAGTAATATTTTCATTTTTGTACCACCCAAATCAAGTAGACTTTACCTGACTATGTTTGCCTCTCATTAAATTGATAATCAATCCATGGTTTGAGTGAAATTGGACATTGTAAAACGCACTTCGATACTAAACCAGTTCCTTCATTCTTACATTAAATTTGACAAAATTTAAGATATGCAAAAATCAGAAATAATGTGTCTATAAATTTCTGTGTCGGGAATCGATATGGACAGCAGTCAATAAAATATGAATTAAATTTAGATAATTTTAAAATTCAAGTTTAAAAGTTATGTGTAAAGTTCCAAATTATGTGTGTACATTATTCTAATAAGTTTACAGATTTCTAAAAAGTTATCTAGAAATCTGTTTCTAATCTTTCTGAATACGACAGGCAGGGATAATTAAAAAAGCGGGAAGATTTTGAAAGACAGTTAAAAAGGATTGAATGGAAAGGGCTACTGAACATGAATCGGTACCTGGCGTCAACATGGTTCACAAATCGTGAGCAACTAGACGCAGGGGCTTTTAATTATCGTTTTAATTACAGTAGAGTCTTTTACATCGATTATTCAGTCACGATTCGTAGCTGTAAAGACGTTACTGGAAAACAACAGTAACCTATTTTCCAGCAATATGGTATTTGAACAGCTAATGAAAGAAGCACATTGTTAATTACTTTGTTTTTATTAGAATATTGTTCTATATATTTTAATTTATTATATAAATTTGTGTGTGTTTGTGTGCTCTGTCGCGCGCGTATATGCTTGTGATAAACAAAGAAAACGACAACGTAAGACAGAAACAATGAGAAGAGAGGGTGAGGGGAAGAAAGAATGAAAGAGAGGATTAATGAGGGGGGAGAGGGTGCCCTTTACTTAACGCGAAGTAAATAACTGAACTGAAAACGTTGTATAGGCGAAATAATATACACTTGTGTCGCACAAATTATCTATACATTACGGTGATATCTGCTTTGTTGTCAGTTATAATAACTTTCGGAAGTTTAGGTTAAATTTAAAAAAATCTTATATATAAAAATGAATGTTTCTTTGTTTCTTTGTCCCGTATGCGTTCCTATACCATTCATCCGATTGCGATGAAACTTCAGTGAGTTGTTGTGCGCACGCCCGCGAAGGTTTCTGAATTTTTTCGATGGGGTCCTTTGGGGGGTTCTTTGGGGTCTTCCACATCTCCTCCTAAACCACTGGACCGATTTCAACCAAACTTGGCACAAATATTTTACGCAACGGGAGAACCAACATAGGATATGTGTTTTTTCGATATGATCCTTCGGGGGGTCCTCTGGGGTCTTCCACATCTCCTCCTAAACCACTGGACCGATTTCAACCAAACTTGGCACAAATATTTTACGCAACGGGAGAACCAACCTAGGATAGGTGTTTTTTCGACGGGGTCCTTTGGGGTCTTCCACATCTCCTCATAAACCACTGGACCGATTTCAACCAAACTTAGCACAAATATTTTACGCAACGGGAGAACCAACATAGGATTTGTGTTTTTTCGATATGATCCTTCGGGGGTCCTTTGGGGTCTTCCACATCTCCTCCTAAACCACTGGACCGATTTCAACCAAACTTGGCACATATATTTTACGCAAAGGGAGAACCGACATAGGACAAGTGTTTTTTCGATACGATCTTTTGGGGGGTCCTTTGGGGTCTTCCACATCTCCTCCTAAACCATTGGATCGATTTCAACCAAACTTGGCACAAATATTTTACGCAACGGGAGAACCAACATAGGACAGGTGTTTTTTTTCGATACGATCCTCTGGGGGGTCCTTTGGAGTCTTAAAAAACTAACTTATTAGATCTGGTTACTATGGCAACCCAATGGAATAGATTCTGTTCTAAATATATAATCGCATTAAATTGAAGACCACGCGAACGAAGTCGTGGGCAACAGCTATTTATTTTTAAGAAACGTACTTTAATTGAACTTTATTAATTAAACTAACATTTTCATTACGTACAACGTGAAACTCCGTAGCGAAGCACGGGTATTCTGCTAGTATTTATATAAAACATAACTAGAGTTATTTTGATGAATTTTATTTTACTTCTTAGTAAAACAACAGAACTTTTCTGCTACTGTGAAGAAGTGTATAGTGTAGTCACGTTACTCGGGAACGTGTAGATGGTATACAGTAGGCCTAAGCAATCGCGGAATCGCTTGTACGCGGTTTGAGTAGCATCCTCAACATTTCATGTATATATTGCGATGTACACAGGTCCAACAGAGTAAGCAGTCAGTTGAAAGTAGTCGTATATGGAGTGTTTTCGAATTTATTAATGATAATTTTAAATTGCACTATGTTGGATTTAATATCGTTTATGAAAAACAAATCAAATTAATTATACACACTCTCTCTCTCTCTCTCTCTCTCTCTCTCTCTCTCTCTCTCTCTCTCTCTCTCTCTCTCTCTCTCTCTCTCACTCTCTCTCTCTCTCTCTCTCTCTCTCTCTCCCTCTCCCCCTCTCTGTTGACTTTTTTACAAAATTAAAATATTTGATTCTCTTATAATCTAATACATAAAATTTGTTATGTTTTTGTCTTTTTAGTTTATAAGTTTATAAAGTTTATAAGTTTCTTTAAAGTTTATAACAAAATGAAATCACTTCCGCTTATGACGAATGACGATCAAGTGGTGATGATCCAGTCTGGAAAACAGGTGTAGTTGTTCACTCTGGATCAGGTTCAGGATACCGCTGCGATCTCCTCCTGTTGTCCGGCGTTCAGGGCTGTTCTCGGGTTCAGCACGTCTATAAACTGCAGTTAATTAATTTTAATCGTAATTTATTTTGTGTATTGAGAGTACACAATGATCCAGCAAACTTCAAGGATTTTTTAAATTCCTATGCGGACAATCTTGTACTTCACCGGATTAGCACTAATTAAACCTCAACTCACGAATTTTCGGACTTCTGTTCGTGCGCTTTTGTAGACCAAGCATCTAGACTCGAGCAGCACTTCCACACGTTTACAACTTTAGAGAGAGACTGAATTGAATGATACGAAGTAAAAAAATCAACTGAAATTTTAGCCAATTTCTCGAACGTTTGTTGGCTGATATAACCTTTCCCTGCGGCTTAAGTTAAGATAACTTTATTCGTGTACACTATTGCCAAAGAGCAAATTATAGCCTGCCGAAAAAAACAGTCTAATTTTATTACTTTTCTACAGGGTCATAAACTTTTTTAATAAAAATCTCATATATCTGGTTCTTTATTTTACAAACAAATACTGCCACTCGATAGGTCTTTTTATTTTGCGTATTCTGGTACAAATCTCATGTCAAAATTTTTATTTTCACAAAAGTTATTTAATTTAATATGTTTTTTATTATTATCCCGTAACATTGGTACACGCGCACTCGCCACATGCCTACGGATATTTTCGCACCACTTCACAACACTAATTTTTTTTACTGTCTAAAATTTACTAAAACTAATGAACTGAGCATGTCTTTTATTGCCTAGGATACAATGTCCGAACCTGCAGTCTTTACTTATACAAATTTCATTGCAACATGCTATCATATGCTCAGAGCTGAATTACTAATTCGTATGCATATTCTACCCATTGCAATATATTCCTCTTAGTCGGCTTGAGGCCAGTCAACAGCAACGTGCTGTTCTGCCGTTGAGGACACAACATTGAGCAACATTGAACATGATTTTTTGTATCCATAGCAAGTGAATATTTTAGGCCACTGATGTTTAAGCTAGCCACTTTCTGCTTGTGACTTAGAACGCCTAACTCTTATCATCTTCAAGGAAGTTCTTTCAGATTGTTATTTTTTATTTGTTACAAATAATGATTTTGTTAAGTCGGATATGCCGTTTCACTTATGCTCTATTGTTAAGAGTTATTTAACTACTTTACATTTACCGAATGTAGACAAATATGTCAATCTGACATCAAATATAGTCAGTATCTGAAGAAAAATAAAAATTATACAGAGTTTATGTAGGGCTATAGTGTTTATTGCTTCTATGACACGTGTTTAAAACTGCAAATGATAAACATTACATCGTGATATAGTGAAGACTAGTAAATTTTAAAAATCATAACCTGATTTCCATACGCTTGCAACAGATTTTGAACAAAATAATGAGCTTTGGATGCTCTGTATAATTTGTACAGTAGGGAATAATCCTCATCTTAATTTTGTTGTCAATTTAATATAGCTACTGATGTCAGATATTTTTTATAAGACTGAAATTATTTCATTGTCAGAGAGGTCAGCAAGGCGATATCATAGTAACCCAAATCTGTTACATATTGTTACGACGGCCTACTGATCGTCGTAGGTACAGTGGAAAACAAAATACAAGACACCAGTTACGTCACTAATCACTAGCTTTAATTATCACAATTAAACAGTCTGTAATCAACAAAATAGTCTCTTACGACAAATCAAATAAAAATTGTTCTCACGCAATAAAAGTGTCTACTAATATTAAACACAATTGTATTCAATTGTCCCGCACGATTATAAAACACATAACACTTCGCCATAATACATCGAACCGCACTGTGTAAATCGCCACTCAAACGCACTGTATACTCGCCCGACAATAACTGACTAAAATACTACGAACCGCATTCCAATAAATCGCAACTCAAACTGAACTGAGCGTCGTTGGGTACTTGTATTTATACCCCGCCGAAAATCTAGATTATTCCATAATGCGCGTCAAGAACGCTACTAGAAAACACCAGAACGTAATTGGTTGCGGTCTTGCACACAGCAGGCAGGGACCGGTGAGTCCGGAACAATCTCGCAACGCATGTTGAGAATCACGTACGCACACACATTACAGCCGGATTCCACTGGAACATTCGATAAACACGTAGACTGTTCTGTAATGTCGTAACAATATTATGTAATTTAAAGTCTACATTTTTTTGTAAAGTAAAAGAAATAGCCTATGTTTGTTTCAAGAATAAATGATAGCTAATTATTTTACAATTGCAATATCACAGTGATTTACAATTTATTGGTTGTAACATGAGGGTTACGATGGCTGATAGGAATTGCCCATCTATGCCCCTCCAGACAACCTCGCTTGTTGACAGGCTAAAGTATAATCATTACAGAACAATGATTAACAATTGAGTTTTTAGAACGATTATAATAAAACTAAATTTTTTATCATGAGAAAAGAAAGTTCCTGAGAGAAGATCCCAAAATTAACAAAAATAAAGTGACTAGGACTTACGTGGAAATACGCATACAAACTTTGATTACATGTAGATGTACAATCACGTTACTTTACGGTGGCCTCTCCATAGCTGCGCGAAAAGTGGGGGTAGTGGGGAGACTCAGTGTGCTAAGTTGTAACACTTCATTTCAAAAACGTCCGTCTTACTGTTGTTGGGTCCCCTTAACTATTTAATTATTACAACTCGGGTTTTACACATTGTTGACATTTCCAGATTTCATTCAACTAACTACTATTTATAATTCTACTCAGTATTACTCGAAATTGTATCAAATATGTATTTGTAATACCACAACAATGTTATTTGTTACATAATGTAAATAATAAATAATAACTAGTGTAAAGCAAGCAAGTGGAATACTAATAGAAGAAATAGAGAAATATAAATCTAAAATGACCATAAATATACTTTATGCAAGTGCTGCTAAAATAGGACCTATACGCCATTCGCTTTCGCGTGGCACCTAAGGGATTAGCAGACCCTTGCTCTCGCACGCGCACTCACGAGCGCCCGGGCCACACACCCTTGCCCGAACGCGCAGGTATACAGCTTCATGAAACAGTTACAAATTATGACACATTTAAATTAAATGATAATCCAAATTAAAATATGATTTTCGTAATCTTCGTTAAATTGCGAGAAAAATGAGTCCTCTCAACATATTAACCATGTAGCGTCAAGGGAGTATATTTGGATTTTAGAAAAAAAAACACATATTGCAGTACTAAAAAGACGAGTTTTATTTAAAATTGAGAATGGCATTTTAATATTATATAAAATCGGTTACCAATGAAAAAACTTACTAATGATAACATTACAATTAATGTTAAATAAGTACAAGATGAAATATATTAGCCTTTTAGTTTAAATTCCACATTATTATGTTTTTAATTTTTATAAAATGGAAAAGCCTGTTTGTAATACAGTACTAAAAATATTTTACTCCTGGATGTGATGGGCATTTTTCTCTTAAAATTTTACATTAACACACGAAAAACGACATGAATATAAACGCAATATTTTCTTTAACTTTGATCGTTTCGAAAATATATTAATATATAAACGAAAAACACCTTTATTAATAGATAAAAACAAACAAAAAATACATACTTAAGAAATGTATAACAAAAATACATACTTAAGAAATGCTTCTTTTAAATAACTTTAAACAAATACTATATACAATACAATGTTGTTTTTCTTATGTACAAACTTATAAGTAAAATTTTTACAAAATTAAAAACCCCATCTTAACAAAAGTGGGTCATAAACGAAATATTTTTCGTGGTTTTATTTACAGATAGCCCATATTTATGGATAAACAAAAAAAACCTTTAGTAATAGATAAAAAACAATTATAACAAAAATACATACTGAATAAAAACTTTTTTTAATAACTTCACACGAATACTGTATGCAATATAATGATTTTTTATTTACAAACTTAAAAATAAAATTTTTACAAAACTAAACAAAATTCTATCCTACAAAAATAAGAAACGTGGACTACATGTAAATCATAAGAGCAAACTTCTCCATATTGAATAATTAGTTGAAACCATAAAATTCTAATAACAAAGTTTTGGTCCACCGTATTAAAAAACTCTAATATATAATTATATTACATATAATTAAGAACACAATGTACTCTGAATGCTCCCTTAGGCAAGGAGAAAAGATTTATAATTTGCCATGCTGGAGGCCAGAAAGGATGGATCGAAGCTCCACCACTCCTGTTTGAGTCAACACCAGGTTGTTTTGAAAACTGGTTGTTTAATACACTAATCCCCGCAATACCCCCTGCAAGTACGATAATCAAGAAGACGCCGACGATGGCCTTAGTGCCGAAATCGGTCAGTCATGAGTTAAAAATAAAATGAATTTCAGGGTAGATTATTTTCTTAATTATATGTTATATAACAGTAGCCCTATCCTGTGAACACATAACTTTAAATATATTAATAAGTCCTCAAATCGTACCTGGAAAATCTTACATCAGTGGGTAGCACCCAATGTCGTCGTCTGAGTCATCGTCGGAATCACATTCACTGCTATCATCATCGCCTGGGCACAAATTGATTATTAACTCCTGAACACTTTGGTCGTGCAATCCTTCACTCTCCCAGTCTGCGTCCATGGCTTTCTTGACATGTTGAACATACCTTGACCACAATTCCGGTATGACTTGGGCGACCGCCTCCATAAAAAGTTCCTTCACATCCTTCAGCTTGAAAGTTTTATTTCTTTCCTTCACGTACGCCTTCAAGTAAGACCAGACCATTTCTATAGCATTATAATGGCAATGGTAAGGTGGAAGCCTGATAACTTTGAACCCTAATTCGGTGGCTTTAGTGTCAATGGCATATTTTGGAATTGGAGGCTTGTGTAATTTTACCAATTCGTAGATTTCTGGCTTCCGGAAGTCAGGGGGAAATGGAATTTTCTTCTCTTTCAGCCAGTGGATCATTGCGGCTTTTGTTGAGCTTGAAGTTGGTGCTTTGTCTATTTTTCTGGAATGGTACGGAGCGTTGTCCATGATTATCGTACTCGCAGGGGGTATTGCGGGGATTAGTGTATTAAAAAACCAGTATTCAAAAACTTTATGGTCCATTTCTTCGTGATAATCTCCCGTCTTCTTTGACTCAAACACGAGTGGGGGAGCTTCGATCCATCCTTTCTGGCTTCCAGCATGGCAAATTATCAATCTTTTCCCCTTGCCTAAGGGAGCATTCAATGTCCCCTTAACTGTATCGTTGGTCCATCCTTTGTCATTATGTACATTTTCATTTAACCATGTTTCATCTAGGAACACAACATTTTCAATATTTACATTTCGGACTTTACGTAAAAACTGGCATCTTAATAAAGCGATTGTAGGCTTTTCCATCAAAACCCTTCGGTTATTATACTTCTTGTAAACGAACCCCAAATCTCGTACAATACGATGCAATGCCGTCTTCCCGCCGTCGAACAGACTCGCATTCTTCAACGAACTCACAAGTTTCTCGAGGGATGGTATCT
The DNA here is from genome assembly GCA_034769895.1 of Magicicada septendecula. Lineage (NCBI taxonomy): Eukaryota > Metazoa > Arthropoda > Insecta > Hemiptera > Cicadidae > Magicicada > Magicicada septendecula. The sequence goes on from CM068372.1 coordinate 257,132,154, forward strand.
CTCGCCCTCGTAGTACTGCAGGATGTGCCGCCTTGTGGCCGATTTCGCAAACTCGTCGAGGCCCGTCACTTTTCTATTTCGTTGTGGCCCTCCTGGTGTTTTCCTAGGCGTTGTTATTTTTATCTTCTTACAGGCTGAAACTTCATTAAATACGTTGTCTTCTCTGTCGCTCGCATCATCTTCCACGGTCTCAGTTTCCTCCCGTAGCGCTAATTTCAATTGAGCATTTATCCGGGCGACGGTTCGTTTGGGAACATTACACGCTGATGAAACTCTTTCCAAAACTTTTCTTACATCCAATAGAGGCCCCATATTATTTTTTTCCATATAAAAATACTGTATCTTCGAAGCAACTATCGTTCTTGCTTGCGAATGTAACACTTGCTTAGACTTAGAGGACATAACTGTAACACTTAAACCTCCACGCACAGCACAACACCGACCACATTACTAAGGAAAGCCACCGACAATAATGATGCTTTCGACACCCCCGACAGTGGCGCTTACTTACTACACAGGAAGTGAGTCATATTCATTGTCGTCGAAAGCGGATGCCCTATACACAGGAAGTGAGTCATAGGGTTGTTTCGGCTAATATCTTTCATAACGACGCTTAGTCAGAACTAAACTCCGGACAGACTTCAAAATGTCGCTGAACAGCGGTTCATTGTAGCTTCGAGGTAGTTAGTAGAATTAATAATAATTAAGATAAAAAATAATTCAACCAGTTACCCGCACTTACATGAAGAAACTGTGAGGTTAAAAAGTAAGCTTATTTTAATTCTGCACTTACAAGTTTACATTTTAATTGATACATGCTGTGTATAAACACACTAAAAATAAATGTAAAAATAAATCAACAATATATAACACACTTTGATGTCGAAATGTAACAAAAAAAAAATTAATGGTACCCGGTATATTAAATATAAAATACTACTATGCATGTTGAACATCATATATTATCATAATCATACCGTGTTTGGTGTCATTTTTCTTGGAATTGCACGAAGTTTACAAATAAACTGATGTCAGTAGTTAAATTTTATATTTTAAAGAAGTAGCAATTACTCAATTAGGGCCCCAGTTATGAGTCATCTACCTGCCGGCCGGAGCGGACGCGAGCAGCTGCATTTGTGTGTGTGTGTGTGTGTAAGGGTCTCCTAATCCCTTAGGTGCCACGCGAAAGCGAATGGCATATAAACGAAAAAGTGGGTAAAAGTGGGTAACCACGCATAAAAATATGCATACTTTATATAAAATATCACGTAAAATCGAGCCCATTAATTTTTCTTGCATTTAATACAATTATTAATACAAATTTTAAAATTAATATGTAAGTAATGAATGTAAGTAACTTACCGACTTATAAAGAAGTATATACGAAGTCAGAATGAACTGGGAATTCAGTATCATTCTCCAAGTCCGGCGATGTTTCTCTGTCCAAAATTGCTTAAACACCGGAGATATAGCTGCCATCATCTGAAGAAGATTCAGCGCTTGATAGGTCATCTCGTCGTCGTCGTCATCGTCATCATCATCTTCGTCTAAGTTAAAATTACAAGCCTATCTTGCATTTCGTCTATTAATCCTTCTCTTTCCAAATATTCGTCTTCAATTTTAATTACATGTTCACACACTGATGTCCATTGTTGTTTTTCTATTGATTGGCATGCTTGCCTAGTTAAATCTATTATGTTTTTATTATCAAAAGTGGTGTTGTTTTTTGCAACAGAGTGTTTAAGTTGAGCCCAAATAAGTTCTATAGGGTTTAGGTCAGGATGATACGGAGGTAGACGAATAACAGTGTGGCCGTGATTTCCTAAAATACTATCTATTTTATAGGGTTTTTCTAACGGTTTGTTCGTTTTTACTAACTTATGTAGCTCTGGTTTAAACATATTAGGTGTAAAAGGAATTTTTTATTAGATAACCACTGCATTAACTCACTTTTTGAAGAATTTGATGTGGGACATTTTTCAGATTGGTAATTGTGGTATGGTGCATTATCTAATACTAACACTGAGTTTTTTGGTAATCCCGGAATTAGCTTTTCAACTACCCATTTCTCGAAATTTGTACTATTCATATTCCCATGATAATCACCTGTTTTCTTTCCCGATTTAAAAACCAATAAGGCACCATCGATGAACCCTTGAGCTGTACCCGCGTGAACTACTATGAATCTGTCTCCTTTATTTAACGGTTCACTCGCGCCTTCACCACTTTCGTCGTACCACGACTTTTTTACTGCATGAGAAGTGTGTATATACGTCTCATCTGTGTAAACGATTGGCCGGTTTTCTGTCCTGAATTGTTTTATTTTCCTAAGGTATTCAATTCTTTTTGCCCTTATCCTTGACGTTCATTTAATACACTTCTATTATTTCTAACGTTATTTAAAACGTTTCCCTTTTATGAAGAATGGAGGTCACCAGTTGACCCCCCGTTGATGTTCCAGTCTGGATACTGATGGGAGTCGCTGAATCTGGATACAGATGTGGGTTGCTTCAATCTGGATACAGATGTGTTGATTTGATCTGGATACCGATGTGAGTTCTTTATGGTGTCCGGCGTTCAGGGTCGTTCTCAGGTTAAAACAATTCTATAAATCCAGTTGACTTGAAGTGTCTGTTTATACCTATGCGGGTATCTACTTTCCCGAATTAGTACGTTTTTTAAATTTACGATTGAGCAGTAGCTAGCGGAATATTTTGAACATGTGTTCGTAACGACTAGGAGACCAAACGTCTGAAATAGTACAACGCGTCCACACGTTTCCGAGATCACAGAAAGACTAACTATTCAACGAGAAATTATATTTTCAAAATGAAAATTTACCCTAATTTTTGTAGGCTGATTGGTTAATTCGTAACCATTCCCTGCTTCTGGGCCAAAATGAAACTACATTTGCATTAGACTGTTTGAAACCAATTTGTGGCCTGTCTAAATAAACGATATAATTTTACGACCTATTTTATGAGACATGAAACTTTCTTTGTTAAAAAACTCATCTTTGGTTCTTTAATTTACTAATATATATTGACATTTGATAGGTCTTTTCATTAGGCGCATTCTGGTACAAGTCTCATCTGAACAATAGTCCTATATTTGTTACCCTGTAAAATAATTAAATATTTTTGCAACACGCACTCACCATACGCCTACGCATCTTTTCGCATCATGTCACAACACTAAAATAGTTTTTTTTAATGTTCAAAAATTCTTAAAACTAACAATTTGAATATGTATCTTATTGACTAACATGCCCAATTGACTACCATGTCTTTTATTGCCTAGGATACAATGTTCAAAACCTACAGTTTTTACTTATACAGTTTCATTTTAACATGCTAACATATGATTTGAGTCCCAATAACATTTTATATGCATATTGTACTCATTGCAATATATAATTGTATGTGTGTGTGTGAGTTTGTATCTACAACGGGTTCTGTTAATTGCATCATACATTCATGCTGTTTATGGGTTCTCATACATTCGCATTCCGGTTCTCCTTCGTCATATCGCCATAGCTCTCAGTCCAAAACATTTCATCAACACGTCTCCATTCCGTAATTTATGTCTGTCTTATAGTCTCATTCCACAAACAACCGAGGTCTTCCGAATTTGTCTCTTGCCTGAAAGTTTCCACTTGTACATTTGTCCTCATCGTTCGTTGCTATTTCCAGTCTCGATGTTCTAAGGTTCCTTCTTAGGTGTCCACTCTGTGGCTGTTAATCTCTAAAGTCGTCGTTTAGACTCCATAATCCAGGTCCTTAACACACATCTATTTATCTTTATGTCCACCTTGCTTATTGTTTTGTCTTAGATGTTAGCGATCTACAACTTTCCGACTTTTTTGTATTCACTGTGTAGCTTCAGTTTCATCTAGACAGTTTTTTGTGTAACTCTTAGATACGTAAAAAATATTGTAAAACTGTTAATGCCAGGATGATTAGAAACACTTCCATCATTGTTGTTAACTAAATAAATTAAATTTCCCCTTCTGGAATCTTTGTTTATGTAACTCCACTTCTTAACTTCATGTAACTCTAATGCTAGAGAGACATATTTTCAGTGCAGGCTGTAGCACATTGGTTGTACAAGCTACTTCCAAACTATGCGTAGAAACAAACCTACATATACTCCGTTACAGCTGTCCAAACTAATTACAGATACTGTCCGACCTCCTCAACCGGACAGTACGCGGATCCGTCTAATTAGATTAACTATTATTACATAATGAAAAATTACATTATCGACCTTGGCGTAATGGAAATGAGAGAAGAGTCTTATATAACATGTTGCAGACAGACTTCGTACAATTAATATGACTTAATAGTATGATTTGGTACATCCTGATAATCGCTAGCAATTACCGGATTGTAATATCTCTAACAACCTAATGGCTTCTTAAGTAATATGTGTGTGTGTCCTTTTGTACAGAACAAGCATAGATTTCCGTTATAGGTGTATGAAACTGTATATGTGTATTTATTTCGCTACTGTTGCAGGATTACACGCAAGCAGGTACGGGGGGGGGGGGTTAAAGCTTTTGCTACGTAAGCATAATACTCCCATAAACTAGTACGCCCATACATGGTTCCGTATTAAGGAGGCTACGACTCTATTAATCACATAAAGTACATTACAGTACACTAATAATTACGCGAACCTGCCTAGTACATTGATTTAAACAATCACACAAAGTAAATGCCTACAAAAAATAGTCTTCACGACGCGTGGGCTATAGGCTATACTATTCTGGTATAACTACTGGTGCATGGTGCATGAGTAGAACGTATGTGAGCCTTTCTCTCTTTACGGCAGTACAGTACTGTACCAACGTAAGCGCGGGAACTTTGAAACAAAGAACTCTGGCAATGACGCAACCGCTTATGGGTAATCCGATACCCTAACATAGCATGTCGTTTTATGATTATTTGTCTTGTTCAAATATTTCAGAAAATTTTAGACAAGTCATCATCCCCACGTTTTAGTAAGTCGGCCTACAAGTTATCTTATTCGTCGGATTTTACTTCTTTTAATGAAGGTAAAATAAACACAATATAATAAACACAATAAAGTATAATAAATACAATATAATAAACACAATTTATGTTTTTTTTTTATATGTTAAAGGGATTTTTTTGTTATCAGCAACCATTAATTTTGTTTAGTCATTTCAGTGCAAATAGTATTTTTACCTGTTATCATTCTGAGCATTGGACAGTTCTTTTTTTAAGTGAATGTTCTTTTTTATGAGAATGTTAACAAATAATATGATCATGCTGAAATAAAAATTATAATTTTTAAATTATTTTAAGAAAGGTATAATAATAATAATAATATTGCAGATTTACAAGACGGAGGATGGCACTGGAGATGGAGCTCGGGGAGCTCACGCCCGAGAGTGTAATGCAAGGCGGAACGGGACTGAATTTCTACTAGAAAAGAAAAGACAGTAGACAGTAAAACTTTCATCCAACGGCCAGTAGAAGTTAAGGGATAATTAGAAAGAGACCGATAAGGGCGAAATAGGCTCCAACCTGAAGTAGTACGTTAAGTGGTTCCATGAGATCATTCCACATTTGCTTTCGTTTAATATCCTGTAGGGCTACGTGTTGTAGCTTTTTCCCTGTCCACACTTTTTCCAATGATCATCCTATAAACGTTTTGACCTCTCTCTTTCTTTTGTTCTGCCTAGCTTCCAGTTGATGATCTTTCTTAAAGTTATACTTGCTTCCCTACTCTATACATGCTCTGTACCAGCATATTTATTAGGACTTTCTTGGCTTTACTGTATCTTCTCCTTTCACCAATTCTTCTACTACACAATTTGTCACCCTTCGTTATTCATTTCCTTTTTTTGTTTGGCTCCCGAATTCTTCTTGTGGTAGTTCTTTGCTGCATGTCTTGCTTCATTTCTTGTATTCGCAGCATATGTTCATCTTTCTTGTCAACCAATTCGTTTCCGCCAAACACGTCACCATCCGTTTTTATACTGTACATTATTTCTGCTTTGTATATTTTAATTTTTGTATTCTTACTAATTTCTTCACTTTTTTTTGAACATTTTATATTTAACGAACGTTTTGTAGCCTGTCTGAAATCTTTGACTCCATCATTTACTAGTGTTCCAAGATATTTAAAATTGAATATCCTCTCAAATTTATAGCTACTGTACATATCTCCACTTCGTCTGTATTATTAGTAGAATGTACAGGTACAAAAAATTTATGTACCCGAAGAAGACAGCGTGGATGAGTTGACAAACAAGCAAGAGAGGACCTTGATCCTTTGTGTGAGCACGGATGTGAGCAGCGCGTTACATAACTCATATGGGTCGTGACGCCCGCGCACGACGTTTAACGGCTAACAGTTTTTCTTTATTCTCAGCACATGTTGAACAGTCTTCTTTCTTCTTATTAGCAAACTTTACATGACACAGTACGGCATTATACTAATGGGTTTGGAAACATTTTTTTGACGTGATTCACCCTAACGCAAATGCATGCGGAAACTTCATGAGTCGTGTGTTAAATATTAACTCTAATGAATGTGTTGATTCTTTACTGTACAATAAGCGTTAAAACACTGGTAATTTGGCAGCCTTGAAATAATATAATCATAATAATCGTCATTAAAACATGTAAATTTGGATAATGAGTGAACCGGTTTATTTTACACGCACATATATGTTTTTCGTGCTTTGTTGCAAAATAATGCCACAATTAGGCGATTAGACAAGATTAACCGTTTATAGCTCATGATACTCCGAGGGGCAGTCAAAAGTTAAGGTGCACTAGTATAAAAAATATGTGGGATATTTATGAATTTTTTTATTTATTTGAAAGTATAATTAAAGATCTACTTTTCTAAAAAAATTCATTTTTTAAACATTTATCATTGCATGACACGAGTCCTTCTACGCCAGTGTTGAGAAATTCCCGTCCAACATCCGATAATCATTCCCGCTCTGCATTTTGGACTTCTTCGTCAGTGTGATGTCGCCGCTTCGTAAGGGCATCTTTCGTAGGACCGAGCATGTGAAAATCACACGGCGCAAGGTCAGGGTTGTATGGAGGATGTTCCCATTCTTCCCACTAAAAGTTTCCCGTCGTGACATGCGTGTTTTGTCATTAAAAGAGACATTCATCGAGCACAAATTTTTCGACATGGCAGACGCTCGGAGATAAAGTAGTGCACACTTCCATGCGAAGTACGTAATTCAACCACTATGATTTGCCGACTTGCAAGCAAGAGTTGAACGCGTTGAACGTTGTCGTAGTTGATGGTCATCCCCGCTGGAAATCATTCTCGATATTCGCGCGGTCCGAAAACTCGCACCATTCTGTCACCGTAACTACCCTGAAAAGGCGATCAATTTCAGTAGCGTTACACCTCCTTGACCACTGCGCAGATTTCTAATTTGAACGCTACTTGAAATGACATGACATATTTCGGAACAATGGACTAACCATTCTCACAAAGAGGAAAACGTTACTACAGAACGGAAACGGAAGTTTATCAGTGTTGCCAACTACGTTCATCAAAATACCTTTCGTAGAAAAGAAATATTAGCACGTTCAACTAACTTTATGGATACCCCTCGTACTTCGTACATTTTTGTCCCATAGCAAAATTACATTGTTCGATGTTAAATAATATAGAAATCTTTATTATTACTAGTTAAAAACAGATCTGTATTTTTTTACTAAGTCTAATACTACCTGCAATGATCGATCTTCTGTATTTAGGCCTATTCCCTAATCGATTTCTGAAGGTAGTAAAAATGTCCAATAGTTAAAAGTTTTCTCGAAGATAAAAATAGACGTAGGATACGAAATATCGTAGAACTAAGAAAGCGAGACACCAGTATGGGCAGATACCAACATATACTGAAGCTATGAAATATTAAACAACGGTAAAACTTTTTGAAAACTAAATGATCTGCGGTTATAATCAAGGAATGGCACTAGTGTAGTACATAGGAATCTGAAAACTGTGGAAGTAGAAGATGAATAAGCATAGTACTGATTAATACGGAGTTATGAAAGAGCTGAAGTTGCACAAGCTGAAGGTTCGTGGTGGTGTTGAGGCTATAAAACAGGTGTAGGACAAAAATGTGTCTATTATTTACGTTCGGATTGTGTATGTTTGTACTCGGATTGTGTGTGCTTGTACTCGGATTGTGTACGTTTGTATTCGGATTCTTGATGCTTGTACTCGGATTGTGTATGTTTGTACTCGGATTGTGTATGTTTGTCCTCGGATTCTGTATGTTTGTACTCGGATTGTGTATGCTTGTACTTGGATGGTGTATGTTTGCACTCGAATTGTGTATGCTTGTACTCGGATTGTGTACGTTTGTACTCGGATTGTGTATGCTTGTACTTAGATTGTGTATGTTTCTACTCGGATTTCTATACGTGGATATACTTTCCCTTCTCCGTTGTCAGTTTCTTGACACCATGTCCTTATATATTTCCTATATTATGTTTGTGGTTTTTGTTCCACAGAATTACCTTTGATTTTACCTTACCTTACCCCGTCTTACTTTGCATCGTCATTTCCTTAATCTCCTTTTCTTAATCTCTTGGTTTGTTCCGGTCCCAAGCAGATAGACTAGAGTTGGACGCTCTAACGCTTCTTCGGTTCCCCACACCTCTCCGTCCTTTCGGCTTATAATTCCATAATTGTTTGGGGATGCTGCAGTCATCCATTCTCTTAAGATATTCCAACCATTACAGCCGACATTGGCCAATCGTATCAAGTACATCCATAATATTCAGTTCCTGACGTACATCGAAATTTCTTTTGCGAAGTTGAAGAGTATATCCTGCCATGTATCCATTTTTTTCTTAATCTCTTCATAACGTCTTTCCCAATTATGATTCCTATATTACGTTTGTGGTTTCTGTTACACAGAATTACCTGTTCTCTCATTACTTTCCCTCAACCCAATTTCTACCCTTCTCTCCTAAATTTCTTTTTCAAACGGGTAAATCCTCAATTCGGACTGCTTTCATCGTAATGTTTCTCTGGCTTGACGTTTCGATTCCTGGAATCAGGGATCGTCCTCAGAAGGTGTGAGTGGCGGTTGAAAGGCCCTGTTGAAAGACCTAGCACCTTATTTTCCTTAATCTTGTCATAATCCCTTTCTTAATTATGTTCGCTATATTATGTTATGATTTCTGTTACATAGAAGTACCTTTGATTTCTCATCACTTTACCGCATCTGGCTTTATGGTCTTATTGCCTTAACGTCTTTTCCTTAATCACCTTATAATCTCTTTCCTAATAATTTTCGAATCTCTCTCTCTCTCTCTCTCTCTCTCTCTCTCTCTCTCTCTCTCTCTCTCTCTCTCTCACACACACACACACACACACACACACACGCACGCACACACACGCACACACACACACACACACACACACCATCATATAAATAAAGTGCTTTTGCGTTTTAATGTTGAATTCAATGCCTTCAATTCATGGGCAAATTTATAAAAACCCTGCAAATTATAATGGATAAAAGTCGTCGTCGGTACTGCAGTTGTTGCCGTCAAATATTCGATTAAAATAGTGTTCGGTATAGCTGTTGTTGCTGAAAGAAACATTAACGATCATAAATCCTTATGAGAACCATAGTAGAGGCCGTCGTGTGTCACAAAAACATTGTTTATTTCTTTTCCTAAAACCGCTTGCGTGCGAGCTCCGCGTGATCAATAAACAATTCATTGCCTGATTTTGATTAATTTGTTGTAAGAGTGATTAAAACTTTCTTTGATGATTGTTACCTTCCTGTTTATTGTTTCGTACCCGACGACATTGCGACAGTTACGCTAACAGACGCCATTGTTTGACGCACGTTGTAACACACGTTACTTGATATATGTCACGTACGCTCTGTTCCGCTTGCTTGGTTATAGGATATAGTGGCATTAGTTTGTCCTTATTCAGAAGCAAACGTTCTTTAAAGCACAGGAATCGTGTTTAGAGATAGAGGATTATCACAATCGTAACAAACCTGAGCGTCTGCCATATTACATTCTCCTGCATAGATAACTACGAATGCAATAATATAATGTTCCAACACTGAGATAACGCCTTTGAATAAAAATAGTTTAAAGATATAAATATAACAAAATGAAATTCTAAGCTTACTGGTAGAATTCAATCAACAAGAATATAATAGAACTCAACTCTCTCTTTGTAGATATTCCTACGTTCAGCTGTTTACGACAAATAAATTCAATGAAAAGTTTGTAGACAGTAAATGTTTTCGCAGGCTTTCTTAGCGTATCTTATCTTTCGGCTATGGGTTGTGGGTCGGTTTTCATGTTGTTTGAAAATTTTATATCTTTACATTCGATTTTTCCTCAGAAAATATCAAGGGAGAAGAAGTGGAAACACTGAGTTGACAACAAAAAACGACTCAGTAAAATCCCGGAAAACTGGAAACTCAAATACGCAAAGCACAGAACACGTACACCACACACTCAAAAACAAAACAGATGGTCGGTCTAAACTGATTGTATGGTCGGTAAAATACGCAAATAAAATCTTATGTAAATATGCCTGGATCGGATAGACGTGATATGCCTTTATGTCTTAGTGAAATATATAGACCAGGAATGACAAATCAAGGACCGGTATAATTTAAGTCCAGTATATTATTATTCATTATTGAAAACAATCAAATATTTTATAAGATAATAATTAAAATGAAAACAAGGAAAAATATTGTAATGATTAACGGTAATTTTAGTACATGATATTTTTTAGTGTTACTAGTTAATTCATTTGTTTCGATTCATTTATTTGATTTAATGCACGTGCCTGTCTAAAATTTGTGGCTGTTGCCGTATTTAAGTTGAATTTCAGATAACGCTGCATAAGCTGCCTGTTGTATTAGTTACATAAACCAGTTTGATAATAACCCAAACGTGCTCACGAAAGCATTAACATAGCATTGTCCCAAGTACGACATTAAGGACTGAAGTTAGATTTTTTACAAAGAACATCATTCAATTTTGTCTTCGTGCTCTCCGATGACAAAAAAGTCCAATAAAATTAATGTAATTTATTTTACACTTAGTCCACATAATTTTGCTGTGAGGATCATTCTGATCGTACTTTTATATATTTGTTATAAGTATTTTTGTCTGTAATTTACACGATGTGATTCCAAAACAGGAACCTAGGTTGCACGTTGATGGTCATTTCACGATGATATTAAAAAAAGAATCCGCAAATGGTTATCTGAGATCTGACTGTATGCGAATGCACATTCCATAAACACTCTTAAATAAGTTAAATACGCACAGCAGTGAAGTCTTGAACTTTGTGAAGGCCGCTGTTGTTAAGTCTAGACAATTTTCTCTGCAGGTCATTACAATTGTATATTAGACAATACTTTACTTGACAATGTAATGACAGTATGTTCCCTGACCTAGTGATTATTATCGTTTGTAGCTTCTTTTGCTGATTGCTTGGGTGTCAGACTGGTGCTTGGGTTTCAGACTCAACATGTGAGAAGCATGAGATGAAGGCGTCCGGGCTGGGTGCTCGAACTGAGGGATCTGGTTCAAACAATCAAAAATCATAGTAAGAACCTTACCATTAACTTAACGTAAAGATTTAATATAAGATTAATATATGGGCCTTTTTGTTGTGTTACATGGCGTGTATTATGTTATAAAGCACTAAGGAAAATTTCCAGTTACTTAATAACAAGGTATACAGTTTTTTTTACTGATCTGTCACATATTCAGAATCCAGTAGTCATATTATTCATATATGCCTATTCTCGTTCCAGTAGAGTACATTTTTACAAAATACTGGTCATCCAATTAATTGTGCTTGATTCTTTATTACAAAAATCATGGGCAGACTGAGACAAGATTTGTCGCACCGTATTATCGTTTCTTTTCGTAGTTTTCTTTTGGGAACTGCTTTACCCATTATTTCCTTATTTACATATCGAATTTACATTACATCCTTGTTTTCATGTCCGATATAATTGACGTTACTAATTTGTATTCCTTGGCTACAATTAGTTCAGATAATCTCCTTAATAAATTCTGAATTATTTGAGTTTGGCAGCAACAGATAATACCAAGTGCCTTCATTTCGGCACTTTTAAGTATAAAAATAGTAACAGAAATATTCACTACAGGAACACGTACCAATGCACGTGACAACGAGAGCGGGCATTTTCTACACTCAACACAACGTACGTACGTACCACACGACAATGAACAAGTGACAGGCAGACAAGTATTTTTACTAAATACTGCTATGAATGCACAACGAAGAGTACTATATTCAATTTTCTATTACAAACGAATCTTGTAACAAATTACAGTAACAAAAATTTGAATTTTAAAAAAGAAATGATTGCGTGTCAAAAAATAGCTTGATAACTTTTTCCATATCATCCTGATCTTTTCCATATCGTTGAGTTAATTAACATCCAACTGTAGTTAATATATTACAGTCAAACATGATATTTCTGGCTATTAGTAAGAAATTCATTCTTTTAGAAAACTTTTAATAACAATATATTTAAATAAAACCTTTATACAACTTGTTTTATACTGTTAAAAGAAAAAGTTTACCTTGGTCTCATATGCTACTAAAAATCCGTTTTTAAAAACTAAAAATTCAAGTTTTATTTAAATTTAAAACAATTTTTGAAACATTTATGTAATTCTGAAAGGTAAAATTTAGTTTTTGTTAATGAAGTTGGAGTTGATGACTTAATTGAGTTCTGGGCACATAAACTTGTTGTGTACAGACGTACTAACAAGTTTCAAGATTCATTATTTATTTGTATATAAAGGGAACTATGCTAATATTACTATTATTGTATTGTTATTAGAAATAATTTATTCAAAAAACTATAATCACACACGTGTGATAATGTTTCAGCGTCTAAACAATCAGTCGAAGATACAACCTCAACTGAAACACAGGGAGACTCACTAGAGAGAAAACACAAAAAGAAATCATCGAAAAAACAGACAAAGATGTACGAGTTGAGAAAGAGAAAGAGAGAGACGACATGAGGAGGATAGATGACGAGCTAGACAACCTGAGCTGTGTAAAATGTAAATTCTGCAGCAATTAAGCTGTCAAAAGAATTTTCACACGTAAAGACAGTCCATGTGTACATTTTTAAATCCATATTTATGTATTCTCATTATTAACTTAAATTGCTTACAACATAAACCGAAATGCGTCAGCAGCACAGTAAAAAGCATTTTGATTACCACAAGAACTTATCATTTTGTTTGTTTTATACTTAATGCCACGTCGTCTTGTACAGAGGACTTGTGCTATACAAGCTGTTCTATTTTCTTACGGAAAGAGTGGATTAAGTAGCCTACTTACGTTTATTTGTGCCTCTCAAAAATACACACAAATTTTAATAAATAATTGTTATTTTTCTTACGGTGAATCTGGGCGTACAGAATATCTCAGAAAATTGTATACGGCAGGCGGAGACTAGAATTATAAAAAATCTGTATTCTTTTTTATACCATAGTTATTTTTCAAGTTATTTAAGTCACAGCATGTTAAATATTTACATAGTCGTGTATACTAAATAATTTTTCTAATGTTGTTCCTTCGTGAATGTTTACCCTATCAAAGCAATACACAAACGCTTTGATATTCTACGAAGTCTACCTTGTTTCCTCTTGCATGTATTTGTTTTTCTTTGTCACAGATTTATCTTGTTTACAGTAGGTAAAGTTAGGGAAATCTAGAATTTTGCGTGAACTTTAATTTACTTTAATTTTTTCTGTATCTAAAATGTCTGTTCTATAAAAACATACAATTTTGTATTGTGTTATATAGTTAATTAATTAGTTAGCTAAACATAATAAGCCAGCTACGTTTAACGAACTGAAGCCGTTATTTCATAATCAATAAATTTTGAAGTATTTCCAGATTACATTGGCACATTGCTTCTGTATACTGCAAGCCATAAAAACATTTTCGTAACGTTATCTATGACTGATTATAAAAAGCATAATCGATTCTTGTATAACAGATATAAAATAAGTAGGCCTAAACAATTTTAGACAACAGATTGAAAAGCATTTAGAGCGGTTGATTTCAGACGTGTTAGTTGGTCTCGTACACGTTATGTGATGTACTTTCCGTAGTCAGTGGGGTATCAACAATAATATCAATATAAAACTGATAAAACTGCTGAAAAACATTAGTCAAAAACTTTAATAGAAAACAATCGAGTTGATACATTAGGAAACTGCAAGGTAAGAATCAAACGTGAATAAAGATTGAGGACAACTGATGAGAGTCATCTGTTTGGCTAACCTATTAAAGACATTGTGACCATATACATTTGTACAGCAATGTGGACTTTTGAGGACAGAAAAGAATTTGTTCTTACCGATTTTTATACTGTAATATAAATTCTGTTCTGTAAAATATGTATGTATCAGCGTCTAGTGGAAAGACTGGTGATTGTTTTACCAATTGTTTAAAGTTTGTAACAAGAAACTTAGAAAACAAAAATCTTACCAAGCGGTTAAAAAAACGTTAAAATATTTACCATGCGTTTTAATTACTGAAGTTCGTAATATTGAAAACACAATAATCGAGTACAATTTGAATGATGACATAGATTTTGCTGTAGTCTATTTAAAGGGATCAGGTTAGTTAATCATTTAATTTAACGTTTTAGTGGATGGTTAGTGAGGATCGGTCAATAATACAAATTTTAGCTATTTTGCGTCGACGTTTCGACAATATTTATTGTCATCTTCAGGACCTGTGTATGAAATACAATAGAAATATCAAACATAACGAAACAATTAAATATTTGGGTGAACGTGTTGGTGTATGTGAGTGTGTGCGTGCGTATGTATGTATCATTTTATATGTAAAAACTTATGATAGTTTGTTTTCATCTACAAATTATCTTTAAGAAAACGAGCAAATTAGAGAATGAGAGAACTTAATTTATACAGTATTACAATTTTAATTACTAAATGTAATGATATTTTAATTAATTAAACAAACAGTAATCAACAAATGGATATTAGATTGGTACATAAATTGTTTATACCTACAGCAGTCAACATATAGCAAAGTACAGTAATATATTACCTATAACTAAAACAGATTAGGGGATGTTCACTACGTAATTATTAAAAGTTATTTTTACCATGTTTCACTCCCTACTGGTGTTAACAAACAATCATAATTTAGAACCATACAATTTACACAATACTGTAGAACATTACGACTTAAATCAGATAGTTGACAAAGGTTACAAACAAAAGTTTCTGGTAAATTTTACTAACAGGTAAACTTGGATAATAATTGTAATCATATTATAAAATATAGTCAAGAGTACTATAGAATAATGTAATTTATGTATGTGTCCACAATCACCACAATGATTACAATTATTATCCAAGTTTACCTGTTATTTTTTTTGTATGTTATGTTTATGTTTTTTGACGGCAATCTCACAATACAATCACAGGCATATATTTCTACTGATACGGGAATCCTAAAGATTGTGATTTAGAAAAGTGAATTAAATCACAAACGGCCAGAGAAAGCGATAGTAACAATTTCTATTAAAGCGTCTACAAAAATAATAACGCCTCTGGAATTATTTCGTAACACATGAGTTTTAACAGTCTATAAGTTAATAAATAAGAATATCGCAACAGAATTCAACAATTAATTACTTAACACGCACTAATATGGCATTTTAAACGTTGTAAAGGAATTTGGAGAACTGACTGTATGACTTTGTCACCATCTATATTTATGTAAGCCCCGAAAGATTTCAGCTTTTGACATAACAGAGACTAGAAGGTTCCAGGCGTTTCTACGCTAATCGCGGAGTTTCCGGAATGTGTGAGCGCGTGGACGTTTGTGCCAGTAAATACGTATCAGCTTGCTTATGCTGACTCGTAGCGGACACGGCAGGCTGCGCGTATGCATGATGTTTATGGAGTGTAGTCGCGTAACAGAATTGCGACTAGTTTAATTAAAAAATACGAGTTTCTTAAACCGTCAGCACTTCAGTTACCGACTTTTGATGTTATGCTGAATTCTGAAATATAAAATTTAAAACATATTGACGATGGCATAAATTAATTTTGTTGCTTCAACAATTTGCAGAACCGGTAGCTTCCAAAAACACTCACTTTCTCATACTTCAAGAGGTTGTTTACAAGTCATTAAGAATTCTGAATAAAATAACGACTTGATCTAAACGTTCTGCACAGCTTACGTTCACCTTACTTCAAAACTGTTAAAAATCTCTGGTTTATCCGTATTTCATTTAACATGTCCCAATAATTATTGAAATATGTGATGTCTGTTTAAATGTTTTTTTTTTACTTAAAGTGTGTTTAGTCGTGATTCATAATGTTAAATCTGGCACACGTTTTACGACTACGTATAATAAACGTGCAAAAAAAAGTTAGAATGAAGCGAGCGTTTTTGTCATAAAGAAGCGAACTTTTTTCAGTTAACGAGTAACCCATTCTGGATATTTTATTTTGAGTCAGTGGGGGGGGGGGGAAGGAACGCGTTGTTAGTAAAAATTTTGATCAACGTGCGAAGAGAACGATTTGTAGTAATGTCACCGAAACTACTGCTAATAAGTCATGCGTGGAGTTAAAACGCTTGTAAAGACGTACGCGGCGTAGTCTTGTTGTTCATTGTCACGGTCAACATTAAATAGTTTCTAATTACGTACTGACCTTCACGTATTGTGTAACAAGACGTTTATCCTCACAATGTCATAGTCAGTGCTACGTGGTGCAATTATTCAGTACGATCGTCGGTATCAATCATACCTGTTTAAACCATAGTTTTAAGCAGTTTAACACACTTTAGACCTTATGATAGAAATAGATTATTTGTTATCTAAACTCCGGCCAGACACGACAATACTTAAATTCTAGTCAGCAAACCATATAGATTTTTCGATTACTGTTTTAAATTTGTTTCTGTAGGACTCGATCACTGCGACTCCCGCTCCTTGGGGTCCTTATCCGACTTAACGTTTCTTGACTACCGTAGGAATGTTAATGTCATTGTTACACGCCACCAAGAGTCTGAAAAGCATATGCTTTATTAGCTATTAAAGCTCCTCTATTAAACATTGGAAACCGATGTGAAACGTAAGACCGTATTAGGTAATATTTACACCTAACTGATAATCCCAGTCAAGAGCTTCCCTACATTCTAGTTGTGTACGTTATGTGATTCTAATTCACGTAACGTCGCAATGTGAGCAGTTGCCTAATGCAACGGGGCCTCGCATTAACTTCTTTATCCTTAAATCCTTTAAAAAGGGAAATGATGAAAGTATAAATCAAAACTTTCATAAATATTCCCAACGGAATATTCATGTTTAAAATATCGAGACGTCAACGCGATCCTGTTTCATCAAAAATGGATCATTTTTATGACATTTCAGAACGGTGAAATCATATTTCAGGATGTTAAATGTGGCGTTCAAATTCCAACCATTTGGACAAAGACTAATCCATCAGTAGAGAATTGAAACAGTCAATAATGCAAACAAAGCGACTATATGATCCTCTTTAACAAACTTGAATAAGCAAAAAGAAGTCTACTAAGATATTTACACCGTCTTATGTTGTAATGCTGTAACATTTATTATTAATCAAATATTAAAGCGTAGAACTAAATTCATTATTGTTGTTGCTTAGCAACAGAATCATGCAATAAATCTATTATTGTTTTTAACTTATCCACAGAAGTTTTAAATATTCAGTAAATAACAACTGCTCACCCCTTGGAGGGCTAGTTTATGGGTACTTACTCTATTCTGTTGTTTTTTCAGAACCAATCCAATTCCTCATAAGTTATGGAACAGAAATCCACCAACAAGTTCACAACACAGAAACACGGCTAGTATATACTTCAATCATGACTGCTTAACTCTGTGACTAGTACCTAGCTAAGAGCTTTCCATAACCTATGCCGTGTTGTTTAAAGGACACCACATCAAAATCGGTAGAAGCGTTCTTGAGTAGTCACAGACATACTAATAAACATGCGGAAGAAATCCATAACCTCCGTATTTATCAAGCGTATGGACATACATGTCGATGAGCCTTGAATATCCACGTATAGAAATAAAAAGAGAGAGCAGATGTAGGCCTACTGTATTTAACTTTAAATATTTATCGGCAATCGTCAAGACTGCAAGCGTTACTTAATGCTGGGTTGTATGACAACAATTAATATTAGCAGAAATCATATGGGGGGTTGGGTCGGTTCTATGCAGCCTAGTTCCGGCCGATCTAATATAACTCTAGAGTTTATGATCTATATACAGTGGCGTATTTACGTGGTGGTTGGGGGAACGGAACCGGACCCTTCCCAGAGAGTCGGAAAAGTTGACGAATTTTGTTAATCTCTTAATTTTTAGGATGTGTTATTATTTTTCCAGTTGTGTTCGCTAATATAAGAGTAATTCTTTTTACTTCCATGTTTCATAAGGAAATGGAAGTATGGTCATGGCAAGAAAAATCGTGTTCAAGATAACGGTAGATTCTGATTGTGCTAGCATCAAAACATGAAAAAAGTCATTTTTCGAAAAGTGTGTGTGTGTGTGTGTGTCTGTGTGTCTGTGTGTCTGTGTGTAGAATTGTTTTTATGGAACACGATAACAGCCGCAAATTCAAACAGAACCAAATAATTGTTTGCATACAGCCATGAAGTGTAGAGGACTCAAGACCTGTTGTTTTTGGTGAAGATCGGTTAAGGGAAAAGGGTAGTTTACCTGCAACGTTTTATGTTTTAACAAGAGTAAAGTGCTTAATTTTGATAAATAAAGTATCCTGAAAAGAAGGTCATAATAATCCACTGTAGAAAGGTAGATGAAATATCTATATATGAAAAAGGTAGTTGAAGGGGGAAGGGGTTATTTTTTTCATAAATTAAAGTGGTAGTTGATGATGGAGGAAGTACATTTTTATAAGTTTTATATGTGTACTACGTTATTGACAACAAAGAAGTAGTTTCTATGGAAACATTTCATTTAACTTTAACAAAATTCTATTTTTTTTTTTATTTTAATTTAAATCATGTATGAGAAAAACTATATCGTTCGTGGCAGGCAAGCATATCTCAATTATGTAATGTTTACGTTTCCATTTTATTATTATGATTACCGCAATAAAAAGGCAGGCAAGACACACACACACAATTCGCGTTATTTCTAGCCTCACTCATGTTTATTTTCTTACAGTTGCACGCTTTTTAAATGGAAAGTGCCGAAACCCACACCAACACAACGCGTCCAAGCCGAAAAAGTGTCCAGTGTGGATAGCGATTTGCTTCCTGTGGATCGCTGGGCAATGTAACTGCACTTGTTTACAGAGGAACGGTTCATAGACAGACTTTTCGTCTTTAGGGAATGAACCTTCTGCAAGATGCTCAGGGTCCATGAGTGACTTCGGAGCGCTTCGGAGGAGGGATGATTATCTGCGTAGTTCGGTTTCTTTATAAGAATAAGGTAAGCCTACCTAATTTTTATGGATAAAGTGACTGAAAATAACATTACATTAAACGACTACCCCATAATAACAAAAATATCTATAAATAGTGAAATTAGTTTGAGGGTGGGCGATATTTTTTTAGAAATTACCGAACCGAATTCAAGTAAATTATTTTAAACATAAATCTTACAACATGGAAGTCATGTATGGTTCTCCATACCGATTTTTATAAATTAAAATGGTAGTTGATGATGGAGGAAGTAAATTTTTATAAGTTTTATATGTGTACTACGATATTGACAACAAAGAAGTAGTTTCTATGGAAACATTTCATTTCACTTTAACAAAATTCTATATTATTTTCATTTTAATTTAAATCATGTATGAGAGAAAATATATGGTTCGTGGCAGGCAAGCATATCTCAATTATGTAATGTTTACGTTTCAATTTTATTTTCTTACGTTTGCACGCTTTTTAAATGGAAAGTACCAAATCCCACACCAACACAACGCGTGCAAGCCGAAATGGTGTCCAGCGTGGACAGTGATTTGCTTACTGTGGATCGCTCGCCAGTGTAACTGCACATGTTTACAGAGGAACGGTCCATAAACAGACTTTTCGTCTTTAGGGATTGAACCCTCTGCAAGATTCTCAGGGTCCATGAGAGACTTGGGAGCGCTCCTTCTTTTCCGCGTGTTTGTTCTGTGAGACGTACACTGTAGATTCGCACCTTTACTCTGAGCAACGCTCCATAGGGAATGTTGAAAATTTTTGTCCACGGTGTACCCCCATACAGACTAAGTCCTGCTCTGATGTTTTGATTACGGACATCATAATTTTAAAACTTTGGAAATAAGCACTACTTAATGGAGATCAAACATCAACTTTTACAAGCCATTAATTTTATGCATGTTTTGAAGCAATAAATGTTTTAATAAATTAATACAATCTTTGTATTTATTTCTATTATAATATAAGAATTACAAACTAATATGTGCATGTGTGTATGTATGAAAAATATATAAATAATTTTCTCCTCTGGAAAATTGTTTGCCCCTCCTGGAAAATATTTTGACCTCTCTGATGGCTAGTTATTTACTTGCCTGTGTGGTAGCGTTATGACATTGATCAGAATGGTGGGTGTTAAACAGAAGACACAAACGTATTAAGTAAGAAATGTTTTGCTAAGAAATTTATAATTATACGGGTAAACAGAATCGTCGTTCTGGAATTCAGAAGACGAATGGAAAGAAAGAAAGAAAGACTCGATTTTAAAAAAGAAAAATGACTAGTTTGTATTAACAGGAAAGACTTTGATAACACTATAGACATCATTCACCCTCGGCCGACAACTCGCAGCGATAGCCCAATTTCATTACAGGAATCAGATTGCAGCTTCCTTTGGCCAGCTCTTCGTTCGACCTACAAACATTTTATCCAAAATACAGTCCTTCCTCATGAAGTTTGAGGATAGTCTTCACCCACCTGACATGAGGGTACCATTTTAGCTGATACGTCATTTCTTCAGAATTCAAGCATCCAGTTATTTAATTAATATTTAAATGATTTTAAATATATTTTAGGACATGGAAGTCATGTATGGTTCTCCATACCGATTTTTAAATGTTCAAACAGGTTTATTACACAGCAGTAGCGTATGCGTTTGAAATATGAAATATAGGAAACTTAATTGAGTCAATAAGTAGTCAATCCTGTAAACAATGTTTCAATAACGCCTATAATTATAGCGTTATTATACTTTACTTTAATGGGACTGATTTTAGCCACTTTAAAGATAGTAATGTTGATCAGTTTTAAATTGTTTTTTCTTTTGTATGAAGCCGATCCGACCCCGGACCCCTTCTCAAGGTCAAATTCTAGATACGCCACTGTGTATATAAGGAGTCACTATACTATCCTTGTATATAAACGTACGGCGCTTGGGATGTGCAGGACATGTGGCTTAGAATGGTAAAGGTACGTTTAATGAAACGTACGAGAAGACCGAAACGCAGGTATGAGGTTGCTGTGGAAATATTAGTGGTCTGAGGGAACGTACTGGGAAGGACCACGACGCGAATAATAGGGAGTATATGTAGTATACTTAGTGGCGGAGGCCAGCAATATTACTTCTTCTACTAGAGGTATGTTCCATCATTGGTTTCATATCTGAAGGCTGTACATTGCACAAACTGTCCACTCTGTTTTGTAAATACGGTCTGTGATTGTTACGCCTTCAGCATTTAATGCTGCTCATCTATCACGTTTCACATTTTATCTAGTTTCTTATCTTATACTTTATCTTGATATATCTTATACTTGATATTATTATCAAGCATAATAGCAGAAATATTCCTACAACACATAGACACAAAAATACAAAGTATCATAAAAACACATGACCCAGATGGCATATGGATAAGATATGTATATGATGGACTATATGTATCAAATAACAAAAACACAAATGCAGAGAACATACTGAAACAAATCAATAATCCCAAAATACATTTCACAGAAGAAAAAGAAAAACATAACAAAATCAACTATTTAGACATAACCATCACAAGACACAACAAACACATACAATATGCAATATATAGAAAACCAACTTCCACTAACATCATTATACCTAACCATTCTGACCACCCACCACAACATAAAATGGCAGCATTTTATTCGTTATTTAACAGAATGTACAAAATACCCCTAAACAAACAAGAAACTGACAAAGAAAGAAATATAATATACCAAATTGGTTATGCAAATGGATACAATAAAAATACTATGATCAAAATAGAAAATAAAATCAAATACAAAATAAAAACTGAACAATTAAGAATTAATCAAACTGAACAACACATAAATAATAACAACAACAAAAAATGGGCCACATTCACATATATAAATAATAAAATGACAAAACTAACAAAACTATTTAAAAACACAGATATAAAAATAGCATACAAAACTAATAAAAATAAATTACAAAATCTGAATAGCTCACACAACAAAGATAATACAACAACCAACAGTATATACAAAATTGAATGCCAAGATTGCAATAAATGTTATATAGGACAAACAAAAAAACAGCTGAAAAAACGTTATTTTGAACACCTAAATGCATACAAAAAACCAAACATATATAAATCCAATTTAGCCACACATGCAATAAACACAGGACATGAATTCCCAGACATAACCAATGTAACACTAATAAAACATATACCACACAAAGGCACCATAATGAACATTTGGGAAAATTTACAGATTTACAAACATAAAACACAAAACAAACTAATACCAGAACAAATACAAATCAATACAAAACATGACACAATATTCAAAGCACTCAACATCGAAAATACACAAAATACAAAAACAGATACCACAACCACACACAATAATGCAACTTTAAAAGACCAAAGACCAACAAACTACCTTAATAACATCCAGAAGCCAACACACAAATACTTCACCAGAAACAAGATGGCGAAGGCTGAAGATGAGAGTACAGGAACTCTCGAAACATGTTCCTAATAGGAAAAAAGTATATCTTTAGGTAAATTTAGTTATAAATATTAAAGTATTATCTTATACTATACGTTGAATAAATTTAAATTCATATCACGTCAAAATTAGTTGAGGTAAATTATTGTTTTTTAGGAGGAGGGGAGAATTCAGAAAAAATAGAAAATTTTTATTACTGGAATACGTGAAAAATGGAGTACTTTAACACGTACGGAAAAATGCTTCTCCACCCTCACAAATGCTAGTGTTATTACACCCTCACATTAAGATGCGACGAAGTAAAAAACCAGATTTTCCAGAATATCATTAAAAATTTGCCTTTTTACAAACTTTACCGTGAAAATGAATTAAAAGTTGGGGTGCTTTCTTTGGACAAACGTGGCCAGAGTTCGATTTTTTCAGAGTAGCGCTATTTTATCTTTTTTTTTCAACCGTTATATTTTGTGTTGATTTACTAAAAAACTAAGAGTTGCTCAAAGCTTTAATTTAAACGAAATAATGATTGTTTAATTCTCTTTAAAATGAGATCCGTTACATTTGCGCACGATTAAAACTAGACATGTTATAGCCAAAATACTGAAAACGTTAATTATATTGGCAAACGTTGCGTTATATCGAAAGACGATATCCGTGGCTTCATATTAATATAAATATTAAACAATTGTAAGTTGTTTTATAGTTTGTTTATTATTTATTAAAAGTGCACATAGCATAAAATGAAATTTAAGGCAAAAATTACAATTTCGATAGCCAACTGTGTGCCTGTGATGAATTCCTTTATAATTCGTCATCGTTTCAATACTTTCTCTTTCAGATGCAGACTCCTTGTATATTACTGCTGAACTGGGACAGAAAATACAATTCAGCTCAATGCATAACGCATTTGCCGCAATGGTAATGATTTGGAGTATTTATCTTGGTATCTTGGAGTATTCAAAACTATTTATCTTGGTAATTTTTTCCGAATTTAATGCGACACTTTTCAGAATATGGCAGGTTACTTAATTTTAACTCGTTTTTTTGATTCTTTTTGGTAAAATTAATTTTTGAATATCTTAAAAAAAAACAGGGATCTAACTTTTCACCTCTCTCTATTATGAGTGCTGTTCCAATAATTTTCTACACACCTTTTAGTACATGTAAAGTACAACTTTATGAGCGATAAAATCTTCTATTCTTTGTTGGTTAAATCAAACCCTATTTTCCTTACATGTAAAATACTTAAATATAAATGTAACTTTACTTTTGTGGCTAAATGGTGCCATCAGAAATATTCCTACCACAAACTCCCTGTCAATGACATCAAAATTCAAAATGTGTCTGCGTCAAAACGTCCTCGTGTCATTATTTCTACGTTAAAAATGCCGCTTTTAAAATATCATATCGACGGCAAGCACACGCTAGTAAATCTGTTTCTTCAGTTAATTTTTTTATTGTAACAATTTTTTGACATTCGTTGTTTATTTATTTTATAAAATTATAGGCCTATATTTAATACTTTAGCTAATAAGGTGAGGGGCTTAGTGTACAGTTTATTTCAATTTTTTTTTGCTGTTTTAAAAACTAACTTGTTCTTACGTGTAGCGGCATATAAAAGATAACAATAAAACTTCTTTCAGTCTTCGTTTAGCAATTTAGACATTTTTTTTAATAGCACAAACAAAATTGTTTCGTGATGTGTGACTGAATACTAATACATTCCAAAACTTTTATTTATAGAACTGAAGTAATATTGTACCAAAATGGTAAAAAGTAGACAAAATAGGAAGGGTCCTTCCGGCACTTTATAACAGACATTTTAACAGTGACGGTTTTAAACGCAAATACATACGCTTTTCATATTGTATACATTAAGTACGTATGTACCTGATGCAAAGAAACATACATAATATGAAAAATAAACTCCACAAAGAGATTACAAATAAAAATGTAGAAAAATACAAAATAAAAGAAAATACAATAGAATATAGTAAAACAAAAACACAGATAGTTCAATAAATGAATAAAAAACAAACTTGGTCAGATCCCTTCTGTCGATATGCCGATAATTATAACCAGATCGTAAGGACCACAGTCACAATTTTAACGCGGCGAAATTTCGAACGGCGACGTTTTTGATGAGGCCATTTTATCGTAAGTGGCATGTCTGACGGCGATATTTTGAGAGTGGAACTCAGTGCTGGGGTATCTAGTTTCAGTTTCTAGTTCTGTAATTAGAAATTTTACTAAAGTGACCAAGTGGTCTGCAGTATACTCACGTATGTATACTTGGAACATCTTCTGTTAATAATTTTTTTAAATGTCTTGCTTCAAATATGCGTGTTGTAATAATCAGTATTCATTAATGATTTGTAATAGAAGCTAGATGAATTCTACTAAAGAAATATAAATTATCATGTGAAATATAATATTTAAATAATAAAGTTGTTTTAGTGGCTGTAATCACAAACAGAAATTACACTGTTGCACAGCATTAGGCTATAGAAAAAAATTCCCGATTAGCGCTTTCGCGATTGTGAAGCTTGAAGCGCTAATCGTGAATTTTTTCTGTATTGGTGTGCAACAGTGTAATTTCTATTTGTGAAATAGAAATTTAATTATAAATTTTATTCATACATACTATATATCCAAATTCTTCTTAATCTTCATAATTTGGGCGCATGAACGAATCCGAATTTACCTTAAACGGTAGTTAATTTCGTACTATATATTGTTAACATTTCTTGTTCGAATTAATGTACACGTGTATCGTTAATATTTTAATTTCAGTGTTTTTGAACTTTATCGGTTAGGCAAAGTCTTCCAAAATAAACAATTACATTAATTTCTTAATTTTTGGAAAGTATGGAATAAAATCTTAATAGAAATAGATAAGCGTGTAATAAATAAAATTATGTACTTTGTGTGTTTGGGGGGGGATGTGATTCCGTAAAAACCATAATACTGAGTTAAGTAAAATTAATTAAAATAATTAAGTTTGCCATTTTTATTCATTAACCATTATTTTCTACTTTGATGCGTAAACAATTCGTCACAGTTAATTGACAAATGCATTTTATTTAGAAGTATGTTAATTTGTATTTTTGCTTAAGTAGTTGCTACGCATAATGTCACACTGTTGACGTCTTGCAACAGTGGACGCGTTAATTTGCAGACTGACACGTGTATCTGTTGACAAAAACAACACACACAGTAAAGTCGTCGGTGACATTTGTAGCCACTGTTCCGCAACACCAGTAATTCTTCAGTTTTTGTAACCTATACTTACGCGGTCATTCATTTGTGTCTTATGTTCAGTAAGTCCTATTTTTATATCTATTTGTAATCTTGACCTGCGCTTAACACTTAAATAAACAAATTGGGCTAATATTTTTCTGCTAAAATTCAGTTTTACGTTTATTTTTTGTTATATTTAAGAAGAACATTGATCCTTAGCTTCTTCCTTCCTAATTTTCTAACACGCAACAATTTTTATTACACAACTAAAGCATATAAAAACATGATATAATACAATAATATAAAAACAATCAAGTCAATAATGTAGTTACTCAATAATAAATATTATTAACTAACCTTCTATTGCTTAGTAGCAGACATAATTTTGTAACAATTGTGTCTTAAAATTTTAGAATATTTTTTAATACAACAATTAATATTTCACAACCTATATTTTATAATGTATGTCACCAAACATGTTTATAATATACTATGGTGGTTTAATAATTTTTTTTTTAGAAAATGTATATGCGGCCTAGTTACAGAGATTGTAATAAAATTTGAGCCATGGGATCAGCACCCCATTGTACAAAATTAACATTTTTAATTTAAGAAAATCTTGTAGACAACAAAACGTCTTTTTTTTTGACAAACCTTCTGAGTAATTCTGTTTCTTGAGAAACGTGGAAGTAATAATAATACTAATAATATTAATTTTAATAATAGTATTACTGTCGTGTTGATACGTGAAGTCAGGGACAACAAATCACATTTAGTCACACAATTCAATAATAACACTAATGCAAATATAGAATGTATTTATATTATACAGACTTGGGTCAATGCCACGATTATTTGGCACAAAATAAACACGAAAATTAAACTTGATTGTGATTTTGTGATTTCTAATTTGCTTACCAAATTGGCCACTAAATTTTTGCATGTTTGTTCACTAAAAGGTGTATTATTTAACTAATATTTCACAGTAATTCCGCATCGTATGTGGCAACAGATGTTATTACTCCTATGAAAAGCTTTCCAATCCCGGATGTTAGGTAAACAACATAAGCTGACTATATACAAAAGTCTTATACGACCGGTAGTAACATACGGATGCGAAGCCTGGACATTAACCAGCACAGACGAGGAACATTTAAGAATATTTGAACGAAAAGTCTTGCGAAAAATCTTTGGACCTCTACAAACTGAAGATGCCTATTGGAGGATTCGAATGAACCATGAAATGGACCAGCGGATTCAGGATGCCACATAGTCCGGTTTATTAAGACTTGGAGGCTTAAGTGGCTGGGCCACGTAAGGCGAATGGATGACTGAAGAATGGCTAAGAGAATTGCAGATTGGAGACGGGTAGGAAGAATAAAATAAGCTGACCCAGAAAGAGATGATTGGATGACATGGAGGATGACTTGAGATGTATGAACGTGAGGGGATGGAGACGGATGTGTAATGAGACGACGGAATGGAAGAATGTCATTGTGCAGGCTAAAACCCATGCCAGGAAAAGGAAGGAAAGGAGTATTTCATAGTAACGTAACAACTTCACGCTATACGACTGTGTACGACTACAAATAAGTATTTGACTCCTTTCGTTTTAGGACCCATCACTTGTTTCGTGTAGTCGACGGAGTTTTACGCTTCTTTCAAATTGCCATTAGATCTTATAAAGCTGGGGTATAAATAGAAACACCAATTATAAGCACTGCAAATTTACATTTGCTATTTGACAGAAAATAAACCTATCAGAAACTTAGATAATGTTAATAACGAAAATTATATGCATTATTGAAGAATCACAAAACAAGCACAAAGAAGTGAAATCCATTTAAATTTTATTTCTACTAATAAATTAACCAATAATAATAAATTAAAAGAAAAATAAATATATTTATGTATACAGTAATTAATATGTATATAATGTACTATCAAAAAACCATTCGTTTCATAATTAAAATGTCTTCCTTATTTTATACAAATAAACATTAATCATTCATATAACGGGAACGGTGCGATGCAATCAATGGGAATAGAATTGAAGATGTAATGTTCTCCAAACATTCATTACATTTTAAAGTACACTTATAGTAAATATA
This sequence comes from Magicicada septendecula, assembly GCA_034769895.1. NCBI lineage: Eukaryota > Metazoa > Arthropoda > Insecta > Hemiptera > Cicadidae > Magicicada > Magicicada septendecula. Next base: position 257,160,560 of record CM068372.1, read on the forward strand.
TACTTGTAGCTATCAGGTTAATTCTTAGAACATTTATCGCTACACGAATTACATACTTACTCGTGTGTTGGTAAAGAATCATTTAGTGTTTATTAATTATTGTATACTGTATTTGATAGATATTGAACAAAACATGAGCTCGGTGAAACACCCAGGAAATTTCTGCGTTCCTGATACAAGAGCTGCAGTATTCGCTGCCTCCGACTTTCCTCTATCCCTTCGCTTGCAAATCCCGGACTCATAGCATTTTTCCTTTCCACAATAACTTCCCGAACATTTTTGAACTCTTTACACGGAAAGGGATGATTCTGTGTTGGGTAAATTTATATAATGCGTACATCTGCCTTAAGATGTACAATAATTCTTAATAAACATTACTCGATGTTTAAAATGTGTTCATTGTGAAAGTATGTACTTGTATTGTATTATTTAACGTTTCTTATAATTATTGTTTATTAAGTAATAATATGCAGTGAGCATTTGTTTCCTTTTTTAATGTTTCGTGTTGTTAATTAACTGTGAACCGAATCAGTGTGTTGTTTATCACTGTATCTTTATTAGTATTTGTGGCGTTTATTTGTTACTTTATTTATAAGAAGAATTTGTTAATAAATAAAACACAGTTTGTCAGTAAACAGAATAAAATTTGTTCTTGAACGTGACAAATATGTTTCTTTAATGTTCTAATTTTGTTGCTATTGCCACAGTATTTGAAGTGCAGAGCAGCGCAGTCTCGATATTTCAAGTGAGCGACGCAGGTTTGGTTCTGAGACTATCGCAAGATAGGGATTAAGAGTATTCTTTGCTCAGTCCAGAATATTTCTCACATCGAAGTCTTGTGTGACATTTTGTGAAACACATTAAAGTAATAAGAGATTAACACACACTTTTTAGTTTCACTTTGTAAAACACCACACGTTTAATCTTTCATTAAAACATTTCTTTTCTCAACCCACGTGAGGTTTTGAATTTTTTTGAACTTAACATGAACAAACAAGCTTGCGAAGTTTTTTTCTATAAATGACATCCGTACACGTAATATTACGGATGACTCACAAAGAGTTGAATGTATTTGTGCAATTAACAAAGTCATCAATATAAGTAACTGCTAAGGATGGAGCTGATTTCCAGAGAATTCTTACCACGACAGATAAAGCAATGAAATAAGGGAATAACATAGAGATTAATAAACGTAAGACAAAAATTTTAGTCCCAGTAGGAACGAAAAACAGGAGTAAAACTAAAATTGATTATGAATTTCTACAAAATGTAATAGAATTCTACTACAGTATTTAGAAAGAAATGTCACGAGTGACGGGCAGACTTACAGAGCAATATTATGGAGAATCAGTCAGCCTTGTAATAAAGAATCATACATTTAATAAAGGAAAACAGAATCTATTCATTTAAGAGAATGTCAGTTGAAACACGAAGAAGAATTTGTTAAACACTCGTGTTTAGAGCTTTGCCTCGTTTTTACATGAATCATGGACTGTAGAAGAAGGGTAAAGGAAACGACTCTCAACTTACGAAGTGTGATACTTCAGAAGAATGATGAAATTATGATGGAGAGAAAAACGTATTAACGTTAAAGCTTACGTATTCCGTGATTTCAAGAGAATATAAGTTTCTTAAAGCATGTAAGAAGTATAAGAGCCAGCAAATTAGGCACATACTCGTCACAATTAATGTATAAAGAGAATAACTGACGGGGTAATATAGTGGAAGGATTGATTTGGAATGTGAAGATATAATTTATGACTGATACTAAGCACTGAAGAAGAATAATGAAGATTAAGAAGCGTGGAAAACAGCTATCAACTAGTCTGCAGGCTGTTAACCCAAGAGAGAAAGAAATATTACAGTTTATAAATACACGTTTATTGTTATTTCAATAATGTAACCTAATTTTCATTATAAACGATTGTTAGAAAAGTTCGCGATTGTCCATGATTTAGAATTAATGTGGATATCTCTCTCCTCTCTCTCTCTCTCTCTCTCTCTCTCTCTCTCTCTCTCTCTCTCTCTCTCTCTCTCTCTCTCTCTCTATCCATGACCCTGAACGATACCGAGTTTCTGTAATTAAAAGATTACGTATAGGCTTTTGATAGCACTCATAGACTGAATCTCTTGGATTCAATGGAAGTTTAGATATATCAAGATCAAACATTTTTGAAAAAAAGTTAAACCAGCTTCATAAACACGTAAAGTATTTTAACACACCTGAAATTATTTTATGAAAAGCTCTAAAAAGTGAAAAATAATTTTTACGTTCAGTGCTATGCAATTTGGAAATTATGAAATTTCATAAAAAGATGCTGTACCGCAACATTCATTATGAATTTTTGTACTTAGTATCTTATGCTACGTGGATGAAATAGCAAGCTTTCACGTAACTTTATCCCAATACACTTTTTGAAGTGAGAACTTCATGTAGGGCATTATAGTGCCCGACTCACTCCCGTACACTTCGCACTCCTAGGGAAGTAAACTGATTCAACGTGTAATGAAATAGATGAAACGAGAAAGCAGTGTTGCCAATTGATCATTGAGTGTTACAATATTTATATAAATAATGGCTCCCATGTGTACCACTAAAGTAGCTTAGACGTTAGGCAGGGTAGGCTGCCTTATGTGAGCTGTACGGCATAAAAGGAAGGGAGTGTGGCCAGCACTATGTTTCAGTCTCCCATTATTATCCCCAGGATGTTATCCCAGATACTCATTTTCAACAGGCTGAGTCGACCTGGAGGCTGAAAAACGCACCTTGATTTTATGTGCGGGCCCGGGAATCGAACCCGGGACCTCTAGATAAGTAGCCCGGTGCCATACCCACTGGTCTAATGAGCCACCGGTTACAATATTTTATCTTCGTAAAATTACCTTAAATATAAAGTAGAAAAGACGAATTCACATTTGTAGCGTGCCATATATATACCTTATCGGTCACTATGTCTTGCGGGTGACTAACTCCCTTCTCGCTAACACTGTTCACACTCTATACGACTCCTAGCGGTTTATAACGTAGCTATGACTTGGCTTTTAATTTCATTAAGAGTTATTCATAATGAATGTTGGGGTACAGCATCTTTTTATGAAATTTCATAATTTCCATATTGCATAGCACTGAATGTAAAAATTATTTTTCACTTTTTAGAGCTGTTCATAAAATAATTTCAGGTGTGTTAAAATACTTTTATTCTTTTTGAATTTGGTTAAATTTTTTCAAAATTTTTATTTTACAATTTTTAGTATTATTTGATAATTCTGCTTACATAATTAGTTGAATTATTGTTCATGAAAAAATTTGTATCTATAAAAAATAGTAAAACAAATTATGCGCAGACGAACGAAAGGTGGATCACGTATGAGAAAATATTGGGCGAAGGAATCTGAAAACGAGAAAAAAGTTCGTCTATTAAAAAATGCTCACCGAAATGCTAAATCACGTTCTCAAAAGACCTCTGCTGTTCGACAAGCTGGATTGTTGCAAATGAGATTATCTAGATTATCTCCAAAGTCACCTGCTGCAAAAGCTGAACCTGCCTCAATTATATCCGTGAACCTTCGAGCAATGAAAGAAGCGATCAGCGTGAGCATAAACTCAGCTCGATTCTTGATTGACTGGATCATGAGACAGATGAACAGCTTCGGCATCGCCTTCATTTGACTCACCAACGTCTGGATGATAAGCTGCCTCATGAACGAAATAAAAGGTTGAAGGCAGCACGGGACCGTAGTCGGAAAGCAAGACAAAATAAAACAGAGGAGCAAAGAACATAACGTTTAGAAAACATGCGTGAAGATTATAAACGACATAGGCGTAAATGTATTAATTAAAATAATTTAATGTCATCAATAATGAATTCGCTGTTGTTCAATGTTTTGTGTGTAGAAAATTATTATACCCAAGGCAGTGTTGTAAGCTTGAAACGTCGTTCTGTGCTGATCTTCTATCCAATGATTTAGTTGAGTTGTCTAATGTGGAGGCATGCATTCGTTGCTCTAGCAATATAAAGAAACGTAAAGTTATTTCTCAAACGTTTTGGAATAAAATGGACGTCATGCCTGTACCACCAGAATTGAAGAATTTATTGGATGTAGAACAACAAGTATAATTGTGCTTATAAAATCCATGAAGGTACAGAATAGATTTAGTCAAAATGGGTGTAAAGGGCAATTAGTTTTATTTGGTCAAGACGTCGTAGAAGTTACTGAACAACTGCTGTTACCTTTGTGTAATGTACGATGAAGTACGATGTAGACTCAAGAGATCCAACAAAATATCAAAGCATCGATTTATGAGTTACATAAATAAGTAACTGTAAACAATAACCTGTCGATTTTACGTGGTTCATTTCATCAATGTAACGGTTCAACATCGATTCACGTGGTACACAGTAGCCCTACACTGGCATAGCAACAGCTGCTTGTGTAGCTTTTTTCTTATTAGATCCATATTGGACTATAAATGACATTGATTACATAGTTATAGTAAGTGATAGATATTACAGAGAATGTATACCATTGCGAGCAAATCTTAATACTCAAGAGCACAATAGGGAGTATTTAGCGATGTCGGACCTTCAGTTTCGGTTATGTTTTAATAATCGTTAGATAAATTTGATTGTAGGCCTACGTTATGATATATCTGTTGATGGTCATATTGATAAAGATCAGAGTAACGAAGGTTTTCTAAATTTGAAAAACGGTTGGTTGCTTTTTTCGAAAATCACAAGTATGTTACATATAACGGAGACAATTTACTTGTAAGGTAATTCATGTCGTTTGAGAGAATATAAAGGCAGAGGATTCTTACTGTTAATTCATTTTAAGTAGCTATGACATGTAGCCTACAGAACAAAGAGATATCAAATACTTTTGATTGCTTGATTTACACGGTATAGGGCCAAAGGCAGTGAATCCCTTTGGCCAATCATAGAGATACATCCAGAGTTGTATCGTGCTGTATGCGTTTTGTGAGTATTGAAAAACTTCATAGTTTTCCATCATATTGAAAAAACGTAACCCTAGTCACGCAGTAATTCCAGTCTATTATTGAATTTTCAAAGCACAAGTGTAAGTATAAAATAATGTATTCTGCTAGTACTGAGTCCAATACCAATTTTAAATTATATGGGACTACCGCAGGAACATGCCCTTTCAAATAAAAAAATATTTATTAAAATCAGTCTAGCTGTTCTTGAGTAATCGGCGAACATACATTAAAAAAAACAATAGGGACGAATGTAGAACCTCCTCCTTTTTGAAGTCGGCTAAAAACTAATGAACCTCACAAGAGTTACTGTGTTAACAGAGAGATTAAAGTAGTGATTGTTGGGAGGATGGGAAGAATATTTGAAATAGACAGCGGGGTTAGACAGGGGATTCCGTATCAGCTTTGGTCTTCAACCTAAGATTGCAGAGGACAATGGAAAATCTTTATACTAACAGAAATATCACCTATAGGCTAACATAGGTCCATGCCTATGCAGAAGTTTGTTCTGGTTGCCAGAAGTTTGACAGCTTTTGTGGAAATGTTAGAAAACCTGGAGAGACGGAAGTACCAAATAGGCACAGAAAACTAAATATATTAAAATGAGTTCAACAAAGCCAAGAAGAACATTACAAAACTGTAAAATGGGGGATTACACATTTGAAAGTGTAGCAAGTTTTACATATCTGGGAACGAATCTGAATAATATAAACTTGATACCAGAAGAAATCAACAAGAGGGTAATTGCTGGAAACCGAGCAGAACCAAACAAATCTTCAGACCTACTAAATGAAATTCTATAGAATCCTAATCAGGTTAGTAGTAACATATGGATCGGTATCAAATATCTCAACTTTAAAAGCATTTAAACAAACAAATAATAAGAAATATTTATGGTGGTGAAGAGCGAAACTTTTCAAACACTGTGACTTAATGGACAGACTGTTTCAAAACTATATGAAATCTATACTACTATTATAAAGAGGTAAACAATTTATAAAGTGTATTTTCTGTAACATTTGTTTGTAATAGAGGCGCTTCATTGGGAGTACAAACTGCATGTTATTTCTTAATAGGTTATTAATATTACTGATTACCCTTCCCGGGGAGATTGTAATACGAATTATACTCAGTAACATAAAAAATGTTGACGAACAAACTCGTGAGGAGTGAGACTAAGTATGTATGTTCATGCTACAATCACGTAAGCGAGTGTTACGTAAGCAGTAAAACCATCAAAGAAATTACAGCGACAACAACGTCGGTGACAAGACAATGAAAACTACTGCGGCCGGTATTAACTAAAAGTTTCTAGCAATTTCTTTTTTGTCAACTATTGCGAAACGTGAAACAACAGTGGCAGAGGAGGACGCCGAAACGTGCCGTCACCGCGTGACAAGTCGTAGGTAAACAAATTCACACGCAGGTTAACAATGAAATTATGTTAAACACTGGAAACTGCACTGATGAACGCGTAATTAGGTTGTTTATTAAACAGGAAACAACTATTACCAACGGCGACTGCAGTCAAAGTCAAGGACTTGCCTGTCAACTACTTCCGGTCTTTGGGTACGCATGCACTGTGAGACGACAGTGACTGTCGTATTTCGCGACACGTGACACCGAACTACATTGTTGTGCGAACGAGAAAAATAAACGTTTCGTTAATGAATACATTATTACAACTCAAGTGACTAGGTAAACTATAGGATGTTTGCCTATATCTTAGTGAAGTTGAATTGCAGCTATTTTTGGCCCTCACGAGTTTGGAAGTTACGTAGGCTTGAGATGCGTATCGTGTAGCTAGGGAAGACATTATTGTGCCAGACCATCCACAATTAATTTTGCGCCACATACTGTAGTCTGCTGACGGACGAGATACATTTTCCTCGACTTTGTAATTATTCCTGCAATCACAAATCAAAATCAGTCCAAACGTATAAAGACCTATCACAATAAATTTACACACTAGTCGATGCAGCATTACAGTGCTGAAAAATGGGAAATAAAAGTAACAAAATTAGTTAGTAAATTAAAGTTAATCTGGGGATCTTTGGTAATCATATCGATGTCATTCGGGAGTCATCCAAAAACAATGCCTGTATTTCAAAAATATGCAGTTATATAAATAATGAACAGATAAAGTGAAGATAAAGAAAGACATGTTTTTTTACATAACTTAATATATTTGTGAATGTGAATCATTTGTGACTTTGCAAACGAAAAACAACACTTGATCTCCTACAGAGTCCAATCAATCACGACTGAGTTGTTACCATTGTGATTGCACCAGCAATCTGTTCTTTAAAGTCCATCAAATGACGACTTTTATCGATTTAAACAGTTTTTTAATACATTATTTGAAAAAATTCTATTGGTTTGAGGCCTGGACTTCTATGAGACCAAGAGATAGGCCTACCTATATTTACCCAACTGTTCAGGAACTGGGTTTTCAGAAGATCATGTACAGGAAGGCTGTGATAGTTGATGCACCATATTGCGTAAACATAAGACAAAAGTGAATTTCTAACACGTCTAGACAAATGTATGTAGCATTGTTTTCTCTATAAAAAAGAAGGAGCCTGTGGCTCTGTTGTGAAGTAACCTACGTCACATCAGCATTTTTGCTAAATGACGAATTCACCATTGAACTACATTTTATTATTCATTTTCCCAAACCTATAATAGTAACAGTTAGCACAGTCATTGGCATGAAAAGTTTATTCATCTCCAGTTCCATACGCGAAAAGCTTGAACAATTATCGGTGCGTTTAGAGGTAAAATCAAACTAAAGTTCACAATTATGGAATGGAGAATTTGAAAAATCTAAGTAATTTTTTTTGTTACTGGATTACGTAGAAATTATTTTAATCCGTCTTAATTTATTGACTCTTTTTCATTCAAATTTGTTATCCCGTATGGATTTGCACATGTTTAAATTACGGGCATTCTTTTCTGATGACCCTTTATTTTAAGAACCCTCTTAGTCTACAGGTGACTGGAGAGGAACAGTTTTTAATACTGGAGTTCAGAATTTGAAAACTTGTGAACAACTTCAAATTTACCAAATTTAGCGAAAATATCTTCAAATGTTTTGAACCTTATGAAATTATACATTGCGTAGACTTAGAGATCATTATAAATCTATTAATTTTTATAGCAGACAAATAAAAAATAAACCAAAATGAGAATAGTGATACAAACTATAAGCAATGTTTTGAACAGTTATTCAATAAAATCAGTATACTTTTTATTAACACAGTTGGTGGAAAATGCAGTTTTCCCACATTAAAAGTACACTGACCAAGCTACAGTGACTTAATCAATTTTATCGTTCAGATATGAGTCAGAAACCAAATTAAACGTAAAAGCAAATTCATTAGGCACGTATCTGTTTTTTTCTACTTTTGGTTTTTACACTTTTGGCTTAATGAATAGCAAAAACAGAAGGCGCTCGAATTTTTTGTATGAGATGCTACAAATAACCTCTATAATTCTGCCAGTTTTACTAGTAGCTCGATGTTGATAATTTGAAGCCAGTTTAGAAGCTATCAGAAATATGATCTGTATTTTTTCATTAATGCGGTATTTTGTTAAGTTAAATCAATTTTCGGAAATGGGTAAACAGCGTGCGCACTTTATAACATATAACTCGGTCAGTTCTTGCCACGGATGGATACTAACAAGACGATAATAAAGTTGACGCTTTAAAAATTATTCTCAATACCCCTTTTTTTGAATGACTCACATTACCCTTTTTAATCTCCTTAAGAATTGTCTTCTGTAATTCAACTGTAAACTGCTGGGATGCTTAAAAAATATAACTGTCAGAACACCTACATATCGATTTTGCTGGTCATCTGATTTTGTTGTTTGTATGGTGTTAGTGCAAATATAATTTTCCTGTACCAGTTAAGAAATTAAGTAAAACTGCAAAATATTGTTAGTGCAGAAATTAATTGTGCAGGAACTTTTTGGAGTGTTAGTTTAAACAGTCATCTGTCGAAATCGCTTTGCAACGAAGCAATGAATAGCCTTTGCTACGGCCAGTGCACACAGGAGCAGCATAATATGTGATCGACAACACGAATGTATTGATGGTAATATAACTGTCTTGGAGACAAGTGTTCAAGTTGACAGAACAGGGTTGATGGGGTCGCACTAAAAATATGGTCAGGTACTTCTCTTAACGTGATACTCGAAGTATCCCGTTATCGAACTCTGCTTGCTTTCGACAGGCTGTAACCCTGAGTGTAACACAACGGAGATTTCTAATACTTGTTATTTAATTTTCAGCTACTGACCACTTGATTAACTTGCTTTGAAGTCCACGCACTTTCGAGCTGTAGACAGTGAACTTCCCTTTCCTAATCCTTTCCCTGAAACAAAGTCATTCCACATTCTTTAGGCTTATCGTTAGCGATCGCTATGAACAGGAAAAGGTAACTATCAGAACAATTGTTTCACCAGTTACGACAGCTTCAGAGGTTAGAATTGAACTGACAGATTTGAATTGTATGTATGGCGGGGGAGGAGTGGAGGTAGTGTATGACCAAGGGTGCAGTGGAAGAGTCCCAGGTAAGAGGTTTGACAAAGTGCGTATTTTACTGTTGTTAACAAAGAGTACCGTTACTGGCTAATTATGAATTGTATACAATACACTTTTGTGTGAAGAAAATTATAAGTCAACAACTTGCCACTCAAACTAATGTAAATCTATAATATATATGAAATATGTATAAGTCAAAGGTTATAAATAGGCCTACTAAACAATAAGCTTAATGTCTGATTGACAGTAAAACAATATGAAGTTCTCAATGTAATGTAAAATATATAAAAACATAATATAACGAGTGAAACATATAATATAAATAAAATGAAACAGATATAAATTATTCACAGAATTAATGTTGATACTGTCTTCCATATAAAAACAACGTTTAAATATTTGAAATGAGAAAGTTTTATGTTTAAATTAAACTAATGCAAATATATATAAAGTATGTATAGTACAATTGTTTGTAATAATAAATACAAATGTCGCCAAGATAAACCCGTATGAATTCTTTGGAACCAAGATTATGGCTAATGTGATGACACATTGCGGCAATCATAAAAAAATATCAATAAATATAAACGTTAAGTCATATACGTAGACGCAGTCGGTACTAATAATTTAAATTCATTTTGCAATATCTGTTGACATGGATTTGGCGTCTTTAAGCATGAGCAATCTGTGACCGCCCTTGATACGGCCACCCCTGTGCAGCGCAGATTTCGCATACCCGGTAGCGGTGGCCCTATTAGTAAGTTGAACATTCATTCTTCAAACTGTGGTTCATCAAATCAATAACCCATGTTTCATAACTTTATTTGTCAGTAGCTGTTTCATCATTGTTTTAAGGAGAGATGTATGTAGTCTTGAAGGGAACGATTGAAGTACTCTTTTACAACTTGCTGTAACTACATTTATTGCATATAAACATAACTTTGAAAAATTTAGTAAAAAACAATTCGTTTTTAAATTTTTATTTAAAGTAGCTCGTCATGAGTTTTATTAAATTCATGTGATGTCTAGACTCTTTCTGTTAATTTGGCGTGTATGAGAAAATCATATTTCTTCTATTTTCTTAGTTTTGTCTATTTCTCGTCTATCTCGTCTCATCTGTTTAGATGACTGATGCATCACTGATTACCTGCGAGAGTTTATACCGAATCCTTTCCAGTAGTTTATAATATAACATGAGGTTTTTATTAGCATTTGTCCGATACTATATTATTTGACACCAGATAGACTGATGCTGGGTAGGTAGTACGAGAGATTGCAGGGAAGAGAGGAAGAGGAATAAGAGTTGGTACACTGACGGTTTTGGTGATTGGAAGAAACTACAGAGATATCAAAAACATAACGTGGAGCACGCAACTGAACTGAACTCTGAGTCTTGGAACAGAACGATAATTCATGATGATGACGCTGATGTAGAGGAAGCAAAATGCACGTCTGTGGTCCTGACCCATGCTGCTCGTACGCTGTTCCTTTTGCGAGACACATTGTCCTCTAGTTTCTACCTATTCCTGCAATCTAAATTAGATCGGTGGACAATATCTATTCCTTTCGGAGCGCCAGCTTGCCATTTGTATTTATATCAACGTGCACTATTTCTTTGAAACTGTAAATATTAAAAAAGGGAGACATAGTAGGTTTGTTTGAATATGAGTTTCTTAAGAAGAAGACAGATTCACTCAGTAGTATGCATATGGTTTGTAGGTATGTATGTATCAAAGAGACTCGTATTGTATTTCTGTTATAACCTGAAACGAGAGATCTTGATGCCACCTGGCAGATATACACTGGTGTTACTCTAATTGTGCTTCATAATTTGTGTTCCAGGAATTTTCATATTGCATTACGTTAGCATCGGAACAAACATACAGGCATTTTTTTTCTCATTTTTAGCTCTAGACTTGCTGTCCTCGCCTTGAGATTAGTACCATTTTCAGCCAAAACTAGTTACGTGTACTTACGTTGTAACATAACAAGATTATGCCTTAGAATAAATATAAATTAATCATCAAAATTCGTTGTAAATTATGCCTAAACGCAATATTTCTTATAGATAATATGCAGAAAAGTATAAAAACCATTTAACAAATAAAGGAATGAAAATAAGATGTAACTATTTGAAAATAAATAATAATTTCAACGAGTAAAAAGTATTAAAAAAGAAAATATTATGATAAGTACATGCAATGGTACATGCAAAACCTATTAATTAATTATTTTAATGACAATGACAAGACTATCAGACGACATAACTATGACTACTACACCCAGGAGGGAAGATCAGATGATGAAAAAAAAAATGTAAATAAATGTTAATGTAAATAGAAATATAGTGGAGAAGTGTTAATAAGTTAGTAATTAAGTCAGAAAACATTTGTTATGGTATGAGTCTATCAAACCATGTAGAAGTCTGCGAACCTCAAACAGTTATTGTATGTAATCTCACTACAGACTATAAGTGATATAAAAAAAAAACAATTAAAATAATATTAAACCCATAATTAACAACTACCTAATGTAAGAAAGGTGAAAACAATGAAAATAACAGTGATTAATGTTAAAAAGCAGTGTATAAGTTTTCAGAATTTTGTGAAGTGAAAGTGCATAGGAAATAGACCTTGTTATAATATAAACAGTGAGTAACACATGTAATTTATATAAAATAACTATGTAACTAACCTAATAAGATTAAGCAATGTGTACAATACTTATAACTAGTGGAATATATCCCTAAAAACTAATTATGTACATCAGGGACAAGTAAAAATAATGTTAGAATAAATCATGTTAATTATAAAGTATAAAAACAACCCTGTGACCCATAAAACATGTTGTGAAGCCAAGAGCTTTACCAAGTGAATCTATAGAGAATAAAATAAAGAGAAAGGGAGTTGATTGTTGGATTTGAAGAACGCCAGAACACTTATAATTAGAAGCTTAACATTTCTACTAAAAGATAATGTTATACTGTATATTAATGAAGGAAATTCCTGAAATAATGAAAAGTACACTGGGCTTAATATAAAACACTGGAACTGAAGGCCAGAAGAATATAACAAGAAAATAATCTGTAAAACTAAACAGAAATCTGGTGAGAGGGTTCTATGTATATACGATTAGGCTAAGACATACATTTGTTCACTAATTATTAAATTTAAAGTAACTAGAACAGTGAACTGATATAACACAACACTATAAACATTATGTTGTAATTGTCAATTGTACTTACTGTACTTGTAGCATAATTGTTACTTAGAAGTGAGAATATAAGAAATTCTTAGTTGTGTGGAGAATCAGAGACAGGTGCCAGGTGTGTATACGAGACTGTAGCATATGTTTTGAACATAAAAATTGTTTTAGGAGCTTTCCCACGATTGGTAAAGATTTCGCCCTCTTTCTCAATAAGCGTGACTGAAGGAAGTGATAATCGTAGGAAATCTGGCGAGACACCTCAAATAAGAATTAATGGTGACAAGGTCCAGACAGGAAATATAAAATGTCACACAAATTTGATATCCTTTTGGGGGAGTCAAGTAATGGGTTACAAGTGTGAAGTCAGATATATTCCGTGGGAACATTGGTTAAAGCAGATGTTTTCTTCCGTGAGAACTTTTAATCTAAAGTAGTAAACACCCCCAAATCGTGACGTAGGGTCACATGATACAGTTTTTTGACGAATAATAGAAAGTCTTATAAAATTATAAGAGACCCTTACTCCAATTAGTTTTAGCCTATCATAGTTAAGATTTTAGAATTAAGAGGAGGGAACAGTCCCACCACTAAATTAAGTGTTACACCCACGATGATGTACTATAAAACTCTTAGCATTCGCTAGGGAAGACAGATCTGATTGTAAGCGGTCCCAGAGAACTTACACATCGTTTCTCATTTTTATTTTGACTTTGATCTGTGTTGGAAGGTGTTCTGAGAGAGCCGGAAAACCAGATGTTGTCAATAGTTTGTTTTTTGTAATTTTTGAAGTAACTAAAAGTAGTTACATTAATTTGTGAACTAAGTACTAGTAACTGAAGGTACTTAGAGTTTAAATCAGTAATTGAATTAACTGACTTATAGTTTGTCAAGAAGAGTTGTATAAAGTAACTTGTAAAAGTTCGTTTGTACTTTGCTAATCACAATAAATTGTCTTCAAGAAGAATGGTTCATTCTAATGATTCAACTTCACCTCCGGAAACACGTCAAACAAAACAGTTGTAACTTAGCAGCCACTCGATAGGTTACAACAATTATGAACAGTGAAGTACACACTAATTTACTATAAACTAAAGTGGAAACCTGTATTTTATTGAAAATAATCTTTGAACTAGTCTTATAGATAGATCCAACATGGCGGCAGTGTTGAATTAGAAATAGTATCAAACCAATGAGTGGGAGTGAGACCCAATGCATATATAATGAGTGCGAGTGAGATGGTGAGATTCTCACAGCGCTCGTAGTGGAGAATGCAATAAACACACTTAACAAGATTATATTGTTTTTAATTATTAATGAGTATTAATAGATTCAGTGTTCAAATTTTTTTTATTTTTTTATTTTTGTTAATTTCATTTTCTCATTGTACTCTTTTAGTTTGTTCTGATTAGATTAAGTTGTTTCTTTTGTATAATCCAAAGAACCCATGATACAACACACATACCCAACATAACATTAATGAAATTTATTTATTATTTTTATATTTTCTATAAAATGTATAACATGTTTTTATGTATGACTTTGACTGTACATTGATTTTAATTTTTTATTAACCCTGAGAAAGAGTTCTTATTTTATTAAATCTAATGGAGCTACTGGATGAAGAGAAAGGCATTGCATGTCAATGAATTTTAATGTATGTTAAAAAGTAAAGAGTAATCATTTGTATATATAAAAAAAAAACAATAATAAAGCTGAGAATTAAGACAAGACTGAACAGGAGTTAATTTTTATTTCACTTTACATAAAATTGGCACCAACAACTTGGGGCTCTACAGGATATTAATTACACTGAACGTTAAGATTTACATTTATAAAAAAAAAATATTACATAATAACGTAGAGGATGAGATAATCTTATTCTGCTACTTACGAACAAACAGCTATTACAACCGATGCTTCTTTAATTAAACAAGAAAAAATTGTAAAATATACAATTGGAATTTCGTTGGATTTCGTTGGAAACATACTAAAACTGATTAAAGAAAGTTATGTCACACACACACACACACACACACACACACACACACACACACACACACACACACACACACACACACACACACACACACACACACACACACACACACACACACACACACACACACACACACACACACACATAAGTATAATGACAACTAATTAGGGAAAGTCCTATAGTTAGCGCCAGCCAGAACTGACTGTTCTCTTTATCAACAGGCATCTCGTGGGCCTATATTGTAGCTTTGCATAAGCACAGACAGATGGTCAAGAGACGCATGGACTGTGGACCCGTATGGATCCATACCATAATAGATATATTACATTAGAAGCTGTATTCTCGTGCCATTTCACAATACTTTATTTTCTTTACTTTTCAATTATTACATATTTTATTGCTTACATTACTATATTTTTTGACTAAAATGTGTATTCATATAAACATTTTTACTTTTCTTTTATAAAATTGCTAAACTGCTATAATTGTTTTTATTATTTAGACAAAGCTTTTCGTCATTACTGACATCTTCAGTAACCTAGGTTACTAACTGACAACCTAGGTTGTTTAAGACCTGAAGATGTCAGTAATGACGAAAAGCTTTGTCTAAATAATAAAAACAATTATAGCAGTTTAGCAATTTTATAAAAGAAAAGTAAGGATGGCTGCTAATTTAAACAATACGAAGAATAAACATTTTTATTTGCTTTTGCCTTGTTTAATTAGTCAAATTTTATAACGTAGATGTGGTCTTAAGAAACATTCCAACATCAGAAATTCTCGTACCTTTTAGTGCTCCTTGCAATTCTTTCATCCAATTGAGCATATTATTTCTTCCTTTCCAAACTCAACTCCACTCTTATTATAATTTTCTAATTAGATTTTAAAAACCTGATAAGGTCATTCATTCTTAAATGTAATCTTCGAACGTGGTTATTTAGTTTCTTATTACGTCTACTATTCGTTCTACGATGTCGATGGTAGCAATTCTATAACTCCTATGGGACTAAGGGATTTTCTAGCCACAGGCGCAGGAAGCAGTAGATAAATTCATTGAACTTTTCTTCTTCTGGAGCTTGAGAATGGATATTTTCTACATCTTCAGGCCGAAGAAAAACAGATTCAGTTCATACTGGTTTAATCGTAAGTGGGACAATAAATATTTTAAGAGATCTCAATAGGTTTTAGTGATCGCAAGTGGGATAAATTTTGCGGTGTTTGCGAGTGGAATGAAACCTTAGAATCACCTCACAAAATATTGTCCTTTCTTCTGGAACACTTTATATAGTGTGTCCTCTGAAAATGTTTACGATTTCGATTATATGTAATTATTTTATTTATGAACTTTTTGACTAAAATTTTTTACAAGGACTTCAACAAAGATTACCAAAGCAATAAAAATAAAAATATCACAAAGATATAGACAAATCGAGATGTAAATTAAATAAAGACAAGTAAATACAGACTAAAGATAAATAAAGGTAGGCCTATACACAAAGTTATATGCTACAAAAATATCTATGCAATTCAACAAAGCTCACAAAATATCAGCACTGTTTGTTAAAAAATAAAATGTCTCAAATGTGAATTATTTATTATACAAAACTCAAATTTGTAAAACATGCTAGTTACTCTTTCCTCAGAATTACCTTTCCTTTTTTTAATAATCTGTGCCCTTAAATAATCGGGTCGCTGTCTTTTGGACGTTTTTAAGTAGCTGTTTAAGTATGTAAAAAGACAAAATAATAGTTTATACCTGTAATTTCATACGTTTGAGTAACACCACTTTCTTATAAAAACGGTTTTTATAATTGAACAGAAAGTAAAGTGGTGTGTGTAGGCCACCTAATTTTAAAATCTTACAAGCACTGTCCAGCGTATCTTAATTATGTTTATAAGCGGTAATCCGCTAATAAAAACATCATTTTTTAAGTAGAAGAATTTGCTATTGAAAACAGCCAGTGTAGTGGAAAATACAGGCCGAATTCTTATGTTGAAAGAGAAGGAATACTGTGTATTTCAATACTATGATCTCCAGATGAATCAAATTTTTTAAAAACAACAACAACAACAGCAACAACGACGACGACTACATCAACAACATCACCACCACCAACAACAACTACAACGACGACGACGACGACGACAACATCAACATCAACAACACCACCACCAACAACTACAACGACGACGACAACACCACCAACAACAACGACGACGACGACGACGACAACACCACCACCAACTACAACGACGACAACACCAAAACAACACGACCACCAACAACTACAGCGACGACGACGACACCAACAACAACTACAACGACGACGACGACGACGACGACGACGACAACACCAACACCAACACCAACGACGACGACGACAACACCAACAACACCACCACCACCAACAACTACAACGACGACGACGACGACAACACCAACAACACCACCACCACCAACAACTACAACGACGACGACAACATAAACAACACCACCACCACCACCACCACCATAACAACAACAACAACAACAACGACGACGACGACAAGACAACAACACCAACAACAAAACAACAACAACAATAAAAATAATAATAATAATTTGCAGGGCTCCTACACATCCCTACACCCTGCCGATTCACTCACTGAGCCGGAAGGGCTCCCAGTAGAGGAACAAGGTACAAATATAATTAAACGGTGAATAGAACCTTAGTATATCACACTTGAAAAATACATAAATATGGGGACAATTAAGAAGACGACTGTGACAAAAAAAAAAAAGAAAATATAAGACACAGTAAATTCCAAGTACTACGTCTCTAACAAGTCACGCCACACAATGAATAAGGCATGTCAAACAAATGCATTCAGAAATTTCCATCGTCACTGCCCTTTGAAACTTCTTTTTGACATTAAAAAATCGAAGACGTCAACATAGAGGTTGGCAACTTCAATGTACGTCACAACTGCACTACATGATCATGCATGTCCACCAATAAACTTGAAGCTTACACAAGGTGTGCAGGTAGAGACCTTTAAACCAATGGTCATGGTTACTCCACTAAGTCAAAAAAGAACTCGATGAAAAAATATCAGATCTGTATGAGTTTTTCTAGTTAAGAGTGAAGGAAGACCAGTGGCCTTGTCTTCACGGCGCAATAAGGTGAATCTGTTGGTCATCCAGTGCAAGAAGCTTCCTCTGGACTCCCTCAATGGAGTTAGCTGTGTACTCATGGCTCCTGTTCCATATTACTGAAGCATATTCTAGATGTAATAATAATAATAATAAAATAATAATAATAAGAAGAAGTATTTGTTAGAATCATTGTATATATTACTTAGTTCTTACCAGTGGCGGACAAAGGCTATCCAAGGCTGCAAGGCCGGGGCGGTTGTTTGGTTTGGGGAGGTGCTTCCATTAACGCCTACTATGTGTCATTTTATATACCTATTATTTTATCGTTTTTTAGTAAATACTTACCTAAATATTTTACTAATTATTTTAGCGAAACAGAAAAAGAAGACTTACAAGAATTAAAACTTTATAATTAAGTTCCGTTTTGCTTCCTCTAACAAATAACAAAGTTTTTTTAGTGAGGTCACGCAACGAAAATTGTTAAAAAATACTGAAGGATGAGAGACAGTTTGGAAACGGATTCATTGAAGTCCAATTTGACAATGAACTGTAGAACTTATTAGTTGTCCATGTAACTGCTGCTTTTTCTGTAGCATTACATCACATGTTGTCGAAATCTTTTTACTTTTTGCACCACTTGTCCTTTTGCAGAGTCACCATATACATAGTTGAGCTTTGCTGCTGCTGATTTTGATTCATTATAAGCGGCTTCCGCATAGAATTTTAATTGTACGATATTACGCGTACATAAATTCGGAGTCATTTCGGGTGTTTCAGACTGTAAGACTTGCAACTTGAATTCGCAGTCTTTTCCTCGTTACAAGTAACGCATTCTCTACGTCATAGGCAAATAAAAGTTTTTCACTAGTAGGATATAAAATGCAGATAAACGATTCAGATGAAACTTTATGGGAACTTATACGGGTGCTCATCAGTTGAAGGAGCCGAGGCGGATGTCGCCTCGTCGCCCCCATAGTCAACCAATGATTCTTACAATAATATATAATCCAATAAAAGAGAAAACCTAATTTTAACACAGTTTTATTTTCTGTTATTCTATTTAATGCTAGATAGGCATAATCATAATCGTCTGCCAGGGTAACGAGCTTACTTTCACTATTAGTAAACATTAAGAATAATGTAATAAAGCGTAATTTAGAATTCTCAATAATAAGACATCGTCAAATATTACCGGACCACACTATTAAGAACGACGGGAAAATGTTCTCACGACGCCAGAAGCGGCCTTGTCCACTAAGAGTATTCACACTGCCTGGGACCTACATTGTCAAGTAGGCTACTCGGGATTAACCTCGACTCTAGACTCACCTGCCAAATCCATGCTCAGACCATCCGTCAGCGCGCTTACGGACAGCTCCACAAGTTCCACACCCGTACTTTCAAACCCGGCGAAGCTCCACGACTTGGTAATCTCGGGTAAGCCCAGTCAAACATCTTGCACATCTTGTAGCGCGATTTTAAAATATTTGTTTTTAAAGACCATAGTGGATTTTTTATGAAAATACCTGTAGTAATTTCTATGACAAAATGAGTAGAATAATATAGTTTCATTTGTTACAGCACGTACTTATCACAACAAAGATTTAAAAAATTGTATTAACATTTAAATTTATCAGCATTTGCAGAAGATGAGAGAAAATTTATACATTTTCCACGATGTAATGCAAGATGTCATCTTTATTGTTTCAAGACTCTGTTAAATTTGAGAAATATATTATTGTAATCGTTATGTTCCTACACGTAACTTCTTTATTACAGCAAAGAAGTAACAAAGAACGAATTATTTTTTAATTTTTGTAGTTCTGACCACAAGTCTTATCACTCCAGAGCACAAATCTCCCTCCCCTCCAGAATAAAATTCTGGTTGTAGCACCTGATTATCATCATTACCTTCTTGTGAAGTATTATTTTTTACATAGCCTGACAGAGAATCAATATTTGCATCGTAAGAGGCTTCAAGTTTAACTCGCAAAAAAAAGGATTACATAAAAATAAAGAAAATCACAAGTTTTGTGTTTTTTATATTATATATGTACGTGGCGTTCCATAATTATTTGTGTACAGATGACTACTTAGCGAGAAAACTAATATCACAGCCGACCACAGGTGACCTTGGACGCAGCGTACACACCACACAATGTTATGTAACATTATTCAACAAGTTGACCGATCTCGCGTTTATCACACGTTTTCCCCAGTAACAATAATTATGTAACCATAGTAACCATAACGCGGTCGTAACAGGATAATTACAACTGAACATCACACTGACAACTACTGTGACAAGTATATTTTATAAACGGATTTCATTGCTTCAGTGCCGGATTTAAGATTTTTGAGGCCCTAGGGCAAATTTTCTGAGCGGCCCCCCACCCCCGGCTGTAACTTCGAAGTAATATATGTACTGCAGAAGTAATTTGATGTCAGATTAATACTATCAAATTTAAAATCAGTAGGGACTATAAAAAAGCATGCTTTCATTTAGCAAACTTTTTCAATATTAAGAACTATGCAAAATAATTGAGCAAATTAATTTATTTTTTAAGTAGAGTAACTTGACTAAGCTTATTCAGAAATTTAACATAAAAATTTCTTTTTTATTGTCTAGGTATAACACATTAATTTATTAATGTGAATGTTTATGTTCATGTTCATGATGAATACGTTCAGTGTACGGATTTAGTTCTATGTTCATAAAGTTTTCACACTAATAAATGTCAACGAAACAATACGCTGCCCACCACACAAAGCTAAAAATCTTCTTTACATTAAAAACAAAATAAAAATATCATCTCAAATCGCAAACCGTTCAGTCACATCGCGGATAAACAATTATAACAAAGAAGGGTGGTACCACGGTCGTGTAAATTCGGGGGCAATATAGCGGACGTTCAAAAGTTGCATGCGCAGATTAGTTTTCAAGGATGCCAACGTCTTAAAAATAAGCGTGCAATATTTAAATAAGAACTGACTTCCACTTGTATTATTAAAAAAAATTGATCATTTAATTTGAAAAGTCCACATACAACGATGTGGGGTGTTATGCTATTACGCTACTGAATTAATTAACCTGTGATTGCCGAGCCCCACGTTCTTTGGGAGCCAAATACAACGATTGCCACGTGTTGGGTAGTCATTAAGCAATTATGCCAACAATAATGGATTAAATAATTTGTGATTAATTAATTATGTAATATACTAATTTGCATAATGAGCTCGTGTAATCAATTAGGTTGCTCATATCAACTGAACTGATTGAAATTAAATAACACGTTAATTACTTTACGTTAGCATAACTATTACATGGAGACTCTAGTTGTTGTATTAATAAATAAAATAAAATAAACTACTATAAATCACTCAAATGCCATTACTTTCTTGTTCTGAGGTAATTTGACAATGATGAACGCATGTATTCTGGATAAAATAAACACTTATTTATTTAACATTATATCATTCATTAAATTCAATATATAAAATATGGATGATTCCCTGTAAATACATTCATAAACTCATAAAAAAGAACATAAAAGAACACATGTTTATACATCAAATTACAAGGTGAATCCAATACGTTGTTTGCTGGAAAACATACACATACATATATAATGCAATCGATATATAGAAACACAAATATTCAAACAATAAATCCTATACTAATGCGTTCATCGTTTGCCTCAGATGGATGGCGTTAATTATGTTTATCATGTTTAATTTAAATGCTCAAGGGGTGTTTCTTGAAAAAGAGACAGGACAGTAGAGTTTCTTATGATAAGAATAGCATAAAGATTACTTGTTAGATGAATTATCCGATATTTCCATCGGCGTAACTCCTCTCTGCTGGTCCATGTTTGGGAAGCTGCGTAGCTGTGCTGTCACTGACACTTAACACACGCGAAACAGATTCACTCGCGCTGTGTGTGTGTATTCTGTTGATTCTGCTGTTACTGTTCGAGTCATGAAATTATGTGTCGTGAAGATAAGTTCATCGTTAACTATGGTGTATATATATATCTGTCTATTGTTCAACTTCTGGTATGTTCATTAATGTTTAGTGTTTTGATGCCGTGGTGTAATTGTTCCAAATGATATTGTATCGCTCCACCGCACCGTATAATGTTACGATTTCGTCGTCCGATATTACATCAACGATAGTTCTACGCGTCGGTTATTGATGTAAGTGTGACTGGTTAGTTCAATTCTGAATTAGAGTATAATAAAGAACTCTATAATTGTTAAGCACTGGCGTATGTCGCATGTTTTAGACACTGTAGGTGCACTATTGCCGGATACGCGCCAATATCGAAATGTCTAAGTCCCTTAGTTATATGTCGCGTGGCAAAGTTTCAAAGTCCCACTGCCGTCCGTATGTTAATCGAACTTTGACGACCGACTGTTGAAAGTTATAAATAGACTGTTTAAAAGTACGTGAAGACTGTTCAAAGTATATGATTGAAAATTTATGAAAGACTGTCCTCCCGCGTGCTCTGCAAACGGTTTTTATCAAGCATCCTGTACCACAATGCACCCTTCTGGAAAAGACGCCCCAAGTCGAACCTGATAGGACAGAAGATCTCCTACCCTTAAGCCAGAGTGTCGTTCTTCACTTCTCATTCGACGTTCCCGTTGCCATGCTGGCGACGGTCCTCTCCACCAGTTCTCTGGGTAGATGCTGGGTTGTGATTGGATATCCTGTCTCCCCACGTGTTCGCGTCGAAAGCCTCCGTACTCTTTTCCTAGAACAGGAGCAATTTCATGGTCGTCCATCAAGTCTTTGTCTAAGCGTACTCCGGATCTCGCTGCAGTTCTCACGCAAACAATGTGTCGTATTTTGTTATTGTTTCGTTGTGCACGATCCCTTTTCCCGAACGCTGTCCTGGCGCAGCGTGACGTCGTTTCCAAAACGGCACTCCTTCTGCCTGTCGTAAATATCCGTTGTCGCCAGTAAGACGTTCCCCTGCTGTTTACAAGTTCGATTCTATTATTTTAGGTATCGATGTCCGTCCTCGTATAGGGTATATACTATTGTGTGTCTTACACCCTTTTCTTATTACTGGTACTCTTCAAATTAACCGGCAGTGTGTCCGTCACAGTTTCTCCTCTAAATTGGTACTTGACACAGTTTCTTTTATCTTACATTTGCAGGCTGTAAATCTCGTGTTTGAGTCGAGTCTGTCACGGCCAACCTTGTTCCCTATTGTACAGCTATGTGAAACGTACTTGTATTGTCTGAAGCAAACGTTCACTGACACCTCGTCACACAATTCCTTATTTATTGCTCGTGGCCTGCGTAGGGGTGTCTAGCTGTATGTAACGTCTTTTCGGTCATACTAAAAATTTTTAATTTTTTTGGTTGTTACATAGGTCCCCAAATCGTATTGGATGTTGGATTAGCGGAAGACACTCTAATCCGATTTCTGCGCTCTGTGTTTGTTGTGGGAGTCCCCTCTGATAAAGCCGCGGTCGTTGACCTACTTTCCTCTTCTTGGGGTGTACGGGTATATATTCCCTATATTTGGTTGTAAACTACCTCTGGGAATTTATTGCCGTGCATCTGAGGAAGGATGAACGCATTTTTACACATTTGCATATCTAATTAGATATGGGATTATTTACAATATTAATAATAGCTGTGGATGGCTGTGCCGTCCGCTTATAACCTAGCACATGAAATAATGGTTTTCGACATGAAATGCAATTATTCATGTATCGTTTAAATATCATTACGATAGCTAATGTCCTTAGTCTATCTTGAACTTTTAAAATACAATTTACGACCTGTAAATACACATTGATACATTCACGAATTATTATTGAGTATCACTCACAATATGTATTACTATCATCTATACTGACTATATTGATTATAAATTTATTTACATTATTTAGGAACAATTAACAATTCACTTGAAATCATTATGATTATAGATAACTTTGTTTTATATCACTCAGATTTGATTAATTAATCTAACATCATCGAGTGTCTATAAAACTCGTTATAACGTCTTTTCGCAATTTATTGCTGCACATTCAACTGAACTTTTCACATCATAAGTGTCTTTTCTATTTAAATTTCCTTTAACACTGGCTATACACATGTAATTAACGTCGTTAGGTTGCCACATCGTGACTTAAGAACTCCTTGTACAAAATCTTTACATTATACACTAATAAGATATACATCATACCGATTAGCTAGTTGGACCGGTTTTCGCGGGACATTCACCTTATGTGTTGGTCCGTCTCCTAGTCCACAATCTAACAGCTGATGTCGATGCAACTTTCGTTTTCCTTCGAGGCTTGTGATTTCGTCTCAAAGTATTTCTTCAGCAACCGTACGTTGAAAATACCTCTCAGTTTCCCATTGCTATCGCACTCAGTGAGCTCGTATGTTGCGTCACCTTATCTTCCTACGTTAATCGTCATCCATTAATACTCATATCTATAATTATCTTGGTTTATATATTCTCACATAATCAATCATATTTAATGTATTTTATTCAATATTATCTAACCTAATTATTAAATTTTCAGACGTTCTTAAAATCGCCTTCTTACCACGTGTTCATTTATTTCGTTCTTAACTGTCTATTTGTGGAGACATAGTTGTACGTCTTGTAGACCTTGTGCCGTCATTCACGCACGCATTTTTGTTTGTAAACAGTGAGGGTGCTGACCTTGGAGTTTGCGTCGCACATTCACTCAACAGCCGGTTATTCATCCCCGTTACTCTGTTACCATGTGCCGCTCTCCCGCCTCCAAGATTTATGACATGTCCCTTTCTCTCTCTCTGAGGGTGGGTAGAAGATATGTCACTTCGTCCTTTCCGACCACTTTCTCTAAGCCGACACGCGTTAAATTGTTTTTGTCGTCGTTTCCAGGTCTGTGTACAACTCCGTTGTTCGACAGTTATTCCACTTCTCGTGTGCTTACATAATAATATCTTGTTTTCTATATTTTTTAGAAATCTTACCTCGAGCGCTTGGACTCGCCTTTCAGTACTGGTAGCACTTATAATATGCTTAAGTCGTCCAGTAAGATTTTTTCTCCTCCTTTTCCTCATAACATTCCTTGTCCATGATGAATATGCATACGGATCCTGTAGGTTTTTCCGTTTCACCTCATCCATGGCTCGCTTAAATTTACATTCATTTTCATAACATGCAGTATTCATTTTAATATCGAACTTTCTTTTCATGTTCTTTATCAATGCACCTCGACTACTTAGTCGATGTACGCCTGTTCCACACGTTGGATACTTTATTATTGGATTCATTGATGAAGTATCTCTTCTTGTGCTATATAATTTGTGCTTTTTATGCATACTACTTGATAGTATTAAACTGTTATTATCTCTATCCATGTCTGGATAATCATCCTCCGACGTCATTAAGAACAAAGAAACAAAATCATTTCTTTTCTTGATCCACTTGTTTCTCGACTTACTATTGACACTTATGTTAGATCTCACAGTTGCTAATTTCTCAGTAACTAACACGTCTGTGAAATCAACAGCGTTATCGTTATCTCGTACTCTCCTTACCTCTTCATGACTTTTATTAACCTCTTCTTCCTGCTTTTTCTCGACTTCGTTTTTGTTGTTGTTCCATTTGTTCGTATGTTCACGTATATCTGTGCGTAACAGCGCGAGCTGCTCCTTCTGCTTCTCGAACTTTTCATCAAATTTTTCTTCTAATTTCTCGAAATTTTCATTCACTTCTTTTCTAATTTCTATAAAATTTTCATTAATTTCATTAAATTTTTTTATCCTGCTTCTCGAACTTTTCATTAATTTCTTCCTTTTGCTTCATCATGAAGTCCATTAATGCGCGCAACGTCACCTCTTCCTGCGGTTGTTGTTGGGACTCCTGTCCCCGCGCTCTGACGTCTGACGTCTCCTCGGTCATTTGTGAATAAGTTGGTGATTCCTCTCGTTCGACATCAGGTACTCCATGTTGGTTATCAATATCGAAATCCATGGAATCTGTACTGCTGGTCGTCATTTTTGCAGCCTTACTCCGCGTTAACATTCAGTCCCAGTCCAACTAGCTTCACACTAATAATATTTGTTCTTACAAATACTAACATGAAATATTAATATATACGCTTATCCTATCTCTACTGCCTGCTCTTTGCCGTGCGATGGGCGCCAAATACAACGATGTGGGGTGTTATGCTATTACGCTACTGAATTAATTAACCTGTGATTGCCGAGCCCCACGTTCTTTGCGAGCCAAATACAACGATTGCCACGTGTTGGGCAGTCATTAAGCAATTATGCCAACAATAATGGATTAATTAATCTGTGATTAATTAATTATGTAAATATACTAATTTGCATAATGAGCTCGTGTAATCAATTAGGTTGCTCATATCAACTGAACTGATTGAAATTAAATAACACGTTAATTACTTTACGTTAGCATAACTATTGCATGGAGACTCTAGTTGTTGTATTAATAAATAAAATAAAATAAACTACTATAAATCACTCAAATGCCATTACTTTCTTGTTCTGAGGTAATTTGACAATGATGAACGCATATATTCTGGATAAAATAAACACTTATTTATTTAACATTATATCATTCATTAAATTCAATATATAAAATATGGATGATTCCCTGTAAATACATTCATAAACTCATAAAAAAGAACATAAAAGAACACATGTTTATACATCAAATTACAAGGTGAATCCAATACGTTGTTTGCTGGAAAACATACACATACATATATAATGCAATCGATATATAGAAACACAAATATTCAAACAATAAATCCTATACTAATGCGTTCATCGTTTGCCTCAGATGGATGGCGTTAATTATGTTTATCATGTTTAATTTAAATGCTCAAGGGGTGTTTCTTGAAAAAGAGACAGGACAGTAGAGTTTCTTATGATAAGAATAGCATAAAGATTACTTGTTAGATGAATTATCCGATATTTCCATCGGCGTAACTCCTCTCTGCTGGTCCATGTTTGGGAAGCTGCGTAGCTGTGCTGTCACTGACACTTAACACACGCGAAACAGATTCACTCGCGCTGTGTGTGTGTATTCTGTTGATTCTGCTGTTACTGTTCGAGTCATGAAATTATGTGTCGTGAAGATAAGTTCATCGTTAACTATGGTGTATATATATATCTGTCTATTGTTCAACTTCTGGTATGTTCATTAATGTTTAGTGTTTTGATGCCGTGGTGTAATTGTTCCAAATGATATTGTATCGCTCCACCGCACCGTATAATGTTACGATTTCGTCGTCCGATATTACATCAACGATAGTTCTACGCGTCGGTTATTGATGTAAGTGTGACTGGTTAGTTCAATTCTGAATTAGAGTATAATAAAGAACTCTATAATTGTTAAGCACTGGCGTATGTCGCATGTTTTAGACACTGTAGGTGCACTATTGCCGGATACGCGCCAATATCGAAATGTCTAAGTCCCTTAGTTATATGTCGCGTGGCAAAGTTTCAAAGTCCTACTGCCGTCCGTATGTTAATCGAACTTTGACGACCGACTGTTGAAAGTTATAAATAGACTGTTTAAAAGTACGTGAAGACTGTTCAAAGTATATGATTGAAAATTTATGAAAGACTGTCCTCCCGCGTGCTCTGCAAACGGTTTTTATCAAGCATCCTGTACCACAATGCACCCTTCTGGAAAAGACGCCCCAAGTCGAACCTGATAGGACAGAAGATCTCCTACCCTTAAGCCAGAGTGTCGTTCTTCACTTCTCATTCGACGTTCCCGTTGCCATGCTGGCGACGGTCCTCTCCACCAGTTCTCTGGGTAGATGCTGGGTTGTGATTGGATATCCTGTCTCCCCACGAGTTCGCGTCGAAAGCCTCCGTACTCTTTTCCTAGAACAGGAGCAATTTCATGGTCGTTCATCAAGTCTTTGTCTAAGCGTACTCCGGATCTCGCTGCAGTTCTCACGCAAACAATGTGTCGTATTTTGTTATTGTTTCGTTGTGCACGATCCCTTTTCCCGAACGCTGTCCTGGCGCAGCGTGACGTCGTTTCCAAAACGGCACTCCTTCTGCCTGTCGTAAATATCCGTTGTCGCCAGTAAGACGTTCCCCTGCTGTTTACAAGTTCGATTCTATTATTTTAGGTATCGATGTCCGTCCTCGTATAGGGTATATACTATTGTGTGTCTTACACCCTTTTCTTATTACTGGTACTCTTCAAATTAACCGGCAGTGTGTCCGTCACAGTTTCTCCTCTAAATTGGTACTTGACACAGTTTCTTTTATCTTACATTTGCAGGCTGTAAATCTCGTGTTTGAGTCGAGTCTGTCACGGCCAACCTTGTTCCCTATTGTACAGCTATGTGAAACGTACTTGTATTGTCTGAAGCAAACGTTCACTTGACACCTCGTCACACAATTCCTTATTTATTGCTCGTGGCCTGCGTAGGGGTGTCTAGCTGTATGTAACGTCTTTTCGGTCATACTAAAAATTTTTAATTTTTTTGGTTGTTACACACATTTAAAAAAATCAATGTTTAGCTCTATATGTAGCTTGCAGCCCCCTCTGAATCCGCGGCTCTGGGGGCCGGTCTAATTGGCCTAGTGGTAAATCCGGCACTGCATTGCTTCATCGTTAGAGTAACAGTAATAATTTTGTTCGTAATGTACCCACAGAAGTGAATACGACATGGATTATCAGAATTGGTCCGATTTGTCCGGCTAACCAGTTTCCTGGACCCGTACCTTTTAAGGGATATATACACAACGTTAACTTAGTATAAACTCTATTAGAAATGTTTTGACTACATTTTAAATGACTGGATTGCTGATGAAAGTAATAGGCCTATTCTTAAAAAAACGAGATTATTAATTGTATATTTTTTAGAAATAAAATCCGCAATTTCTTTTGCTCGAATGATGTAGTTCTCCTTCTAGCTGTCAAATCACAAAGTCAGTACCCGACTTCGCAAGTAGGATGATCTTGTGTTCAGTTGATATGTTATTCCAGTGGCCCAGTGAGGGTAGTTTTAGGGGGTTAATCCCCTGGAGTAAAAAAATAAATTGTCAAAAATTTCAAAAAATGACCCAATAAAGAAACACGTAATTCGGATGAAGTTGCTTCCAATAAATAATGCTATAATAGTTGTCTGACTGTTGCTGGTTGGTTTAAATTTTTACCTTAGTGTTTTAAGTTATGTCTCCTAGCGTGAAGGAAAGAGGTAACCGTCGGTTGTTTATTCAGCACGTAGTGTAACCAACTATGTTTATGATATTTCCAATGCACTAATTTTCCATAGCAGCTTAAAAACTACGTATACTAAACAGTTTTTTGTTTTGGTGTTCGAATTTTATACAGATTACTTAATTTGAACAAGAGTTTTCGATCCGTATTTAATAATTTTTGTCGTATTTTTTAATGTAGAGTTTTATTACAGTTTCGGAAACTAATCAAATATTAAAATCTTCAAACGTATCCATTATTTCTTACATACGTAAACCTGAGACCGAACGCAAGTTTGAAGCGGGCGCTTTACAAGTGCTCCGAAACCTTTACCCGTGAACTAATTTGCACGCGCAATTCAACAAAATGTGCTGCGAATCACGTTTTTGCGAACCCTATATTACAATTTTGAAATGTTTATTTCTGAGGGCGAGCAATACCCGTTTGTGAAAACTTTCCTTAATATTTGTGGTAAAAATGTAGACCGATCTAATTCCATTTGGGGCAAATATTTGCACACACGTACTCGCTAAGACCATGTTTTAAGAAACATTTAACATTTAATATTAAACAAAACATGTAACACTATCAGCATCAGCATAAAAATTGTACCAGTTTTCTGGTATCGTTTATTTTGTTTATGTTCATTACAATGCTGTAAGATGTCATACTTATTTTTCATAAGTGTGTTAAATTCATCTTTATTATGTACGTAACTTTTAAATAGTTCTTGAAAATTTCCTATATAATGAATACGTCTTCAAATAATAAATACTTCTGTAAGTGAAACTTATTAAATTATATAATTGTATTTTCACCTGACGCACGTTTCACCAGAATTATTCTGTATCTACAGAGGTTTCTGTATGAATTATAGGAGTTTTGTTAAATTTTAGATATCTATTAATGGCAACGCTTAGGTTTCCACACTTATACGTTTTTGATTATTTCAAACTAAGTAGTAAATAATGGATTCATTTTCTTCTAATTTTTGTAGTTTTATTTACAAAAATGTACACCCTCAAAAACACCTCAAAACCCCGTATCCCCAGAAGAGATCCTGGCCGCGCCCTTGGTACGTTCCTTTGCTATCTTCTAACCATAAAGCAGCAGGAACAATTTTGATAAATGACGCATCAGTCTCCTGACTCGGATCTGATAGTTTCAACGAGAACATAAAATTAAAAAAAAAGACGGCCGTCACATTTTCATATTGTGTAAAACGTGGGAAAACCTATCGAGATTAATATCATTTAATTAATAAGGAGCACATAAAAAATATGAGTACACACAAAACTTAAAATTACTAACATACTACACATTATGGATAGACGGTATGTTCGTTTTTGTGGTTGTAGCTAACTATACGCTCATCATGCAACAGAATTGTTTGGACTTTTTTGTGCTTTAAGAAGTCCGAACGAAAGTTACATAAATATTTTTATGGGACTTACAAGACACTCACGTTACTATAAGCTCAAACATTTATTCTGTTGCTGTTCTTTATAAAGTTTTCCCTCCTGTAGTAGTATAGGGTCTTATATTGTTTTCAATACACCGTCTTTCCGTAGTCAGGGTTTTTGTTTTGTTTAAGAAGATATGATTTGTTTTATAATTTAATAAGTAGCTGGATCGTATTTACTACCCATATCAGTCCCTTATCAAAATAAAGAAATCATTAAGGTAAGGTCTGTTGTCTTCTTCGTTTTCACTTATAATTAATCTTTAGACTTTGGCTTTTGAACTCACCCGACGTACTAAAATCATCTTTGTCGCATTCCGTTACATCATTAGTATTATCTTCAAGTGCGGATTATCTTGTTCTTGTTCTTGTTCTTGTTCTTGTTCTTGTTCTTGTTCTTGTTCTTGTTCTTGTTCTTGTTCTTCTTCTTCTTCTTCTTCTTCTTCTTCTTCTTCTTCTTCTTCTTGTCTCGACTTACATCTCTTCTTCCTACAGGTCTACTCTAGTGCTGCCACTGTTAGTCCATTCTGTGTCATTTTCAGCAGATGTCTGCAACAGTTCCTTTATTTCCTTTTATTGTGTAATTTATAGACGTTACATTTAATTCTTTATGTATATAAATGTTTTTTTCGTGTCTAAGAGTGTGCAGCCTACCTTATGCCTTAAGAATCTCATCTCTGTTTATTGTACCTCCTCGTCTTTCGTACATTAATTACTACCGGAGTAGCCATCAGTTTGTAGAATGTCATATGCGTTCCTTTCCTGTTTTGTTCATAAGCGTTCTATGTATCGTCCCCAAAATATTCATAGACTTTGTGAGCTTATTATTTATATCAATATAATATTAATAAGAGATATGACAGCTCAGGTAATTAAAACTGTTGAGTCGCTTGGATATACATACAATAACATACTGCTATCATTGTTATTATAGAGTGATCGCATCTAAACGTTTTCGTATCCGACTTTTTAGCTGATACCTTTAATCCGTATTGGTATTTATTAAAAACAAATACTGCCTTTTGTTTTTTCCTCACTAGTCTCGATGGTAACCATATTACCCGCGTGAAGTACCGAATTTACAAAAAAAAATATATCACAAATGAATTTCCATTTTTACTTTCAATTTCCATATTCTAAATATGTCACCAATAGAAAAATAAAAAAATATTTGTGATAAATGATACCTTTGTGTAACCATTATATTAATAGTAATAGGCTATATGTAGTAAGCTTATAATTTAAGACCAGGACAACAGTTATTTCATTGTATAGCCTAAACATTGCAGTGTTGGTACCAAATGTGTGGAATTCCTCTCCGTTCTAAAATTTCAAATAGCAAAGATCTACTAACGTTATCAAATGCTTTTTACTTCCATGTTCCATAAGGAAATGGAAGTATGGTCATGGCGAAAAAAATTGTGTTCAAGATAACGGCAGATTCTGATTGTACTACCCTCAAAACATGAAAAAAGTCATTTTTCCAAAAGTGTGTGTGTGTGTGTGTGTGTGTGTCTGTGTGTAGAATTTTTTCTATGGCAAACGATAACAGCCGCAAATTCAAACAGAATCAAATAAGTTTTTGCATACAGCTCTAAATTGTAGAGGACTCAAGGCCTATTGATTTTGGTGAAGATCGGTTAAGGGAAAGGGGTAGTTTACCTGAGTAAAGTGCTTAATTTTGATAAATAAAGTATCCTGAAAAGAAGGTCATAATAATCCACTGTAGAAAGGTAGATGAAATATCTATAAATGAAAATGGTAGTTGAAGGGGGAGGGGGTAATTTTTTTTATAAATTAAAATATTAGTTGATGAAGGAAGTAAATTTTATAAGTTTTATATGTGTAATACGTTATTGACAACAAAGAAGTAGTTTCTATGGAAGCATTTCATTTCACTTTAACAAAATTCTATATTTTGCTTCCATATTCCTTAAGGAAATGGAAGTATGGTGATGGCAAAAAAAATCGTGTTCGAGATTATTGCAGATTCTGATTGTACTACACTCAAAACATGAAAAAAAGTCGTTTTTCGAAAAGTGTCTGTGTGTGTGTCTGTCTATAGATTTTATTTTCTATGGCAAACGATAACAGCCGGAAATTCAAACAGAATCAAATGATTTTTTGCATACAGCTCTGATTTGTAGAGTACTCACGACCTATTGTTTTTGGTGAAGATTGGTTGAGGGAAAGGGATAGTTTACCTGCAACGGTTTTTTTTTATCAAGGGTATTTTTTTTTTTGGCAAACGATAACAGCCGCAAATTCAAACAGAATCAAATAATGTTTCGCATACAGCCCTGAATTGTAGAGTCCTCAAGACATATTGTTTTTGGTGAAGATCGGTTAAGGGAAAGGGGTAGTTTACCTTCAACGTTTTATGTTTTAACCAGGGTATTTTCTATGGCTAACGATAACAGCCGCAAATTCAAACAGAATCAAAAGATTATTTGCTTACAGCCCTAAATTGCAGAGTTCTCAAGACCTATTTTTTTTGGTGAAGATCGGTTAAGGCAAAGGGGTAGTTTACCAGCAGCATTTTTTTATCAAGGGTATTTTCTATGGCAAACGATAACAGCCGCAAATGCAAACAGAATGAAATAATTTTCATACTGCCATGATTTGTAGAGTACTCAAGATCTATTGTTTTTGGTGAAGATCGGTTAAGAGGAAGGGGTAGTTTACCTGCAACGTTTTTTATCAAGGGTAATTTTCTATGACGAACGATAACTGCCGCATATTCAAACAGAATCAAATAATTTTTTGCATACTTCACTGAATTGTAGAGGACTCAAGGCTTTTTGATTTTGGTGAAGATTGGTTAAGGGGAAAGGGTAGTTTACCTGCAACCTTTTACGTTTTAACAAGAGTAAAGTACTTGAAAATTCATTTAAACTTTTTCAAACAATGGTAATTGTTAAAAATAAAATAATTTTGTTGCCAGGCAATAAAATTATAATTTTTTCATTTTAATGTAAATCATGTATAAGAGAAAATATATCGTGCGTGGCAGGCAAGCATATCTCAGTTATGTACTGTTTACGTTTCCATTTTATTATTATGACTACCGCAATAAAAAGGCAGGGAACACACACACACACACACACACACACACACACACACACACACACACACACACACACACACACACACACACACACACACACAAAATTCGCGTTTTTCTGGCCTCATTCATGTTTATTTTCTTACATTTGCACGCTTTTGAAATGGAAAGTGCCGAACCCATACCAACATAACGCATGCAAGCCGAAAAAGTGTCCAGCGTGGATAGCGATTTGCTTCCTGTGGATCGCTGGGCAGTGTAAATGCACGTGTTTCCAGAGGAACGATTCATAGACAGACTTTTCGTCTTTAGGGAATGAACCCTCTGCAAGATGCTGAGGGTCCATGAGTGACTTGGGAGCGCTCCTTCTTTTCCGCGTGTTTGTTCTGTGAAACGTACACTGTAGATTCGCAGCTTTACTCTAAGCAACGCTCAATAGGAAAAGTTGAAAATTTTTGTCCACGGTGTACCCTCATACACACTAAACCTGCTCTGATGTCTTAATTACGGACATCATAATATTAAAATTTTGGAAATTTGAGCACTACTTAATGGAGATCAATCATTAACTTATACAAGCCATTAATTTTATGCATATTTTTTATATATATGTGTACAACGTTATCGGCAACAAAGAAGTAGTTTTTGTTAAAATTCCTTCCCGGGATATTTGGCCGTAGTCCAATGTTTCTACAAAACCAGACGTTTCGGTAATGCCATCGACTTCCATCATCAGTGAAAATCGAGTGTGATAACGTGAGGTGGTATATGTTAGTGACCACAGTACTGTGGTTAAGGCTGAAGCAGTAAGTAGAAAGAAGTAGTTTCTATGGTAATATTTCATTTCGAAAATGATTTTAAATATAAATCTTAGAATATGGAAGTCATGTATGGTTCTCCATACCGATATTTTTCATTTTATTTTAAATCATGTGTGAGAGAAAATATATCGTTCGTGGCAGGCAAGCATATCTCAATTATGTAATGTTTACGTTTCCATTTTATTATTATGATTACCGCAATAAAAAGGCAGGCAAGACACACACACACACACACACACACACACACACACACACACACACACACACACACACACACACACACACACACACACACACACACACACACACACACACAATTCGCGTTATTTCTGGCCTCACTCATGTTTATTTTCTATTGTGATATGAGAATTATAAACTAATACGTATGTGCATGTGTGTGCGAATGAAAATTATATAAATATTTTTCTCCTTTGGAAAATTGTTTGCCCCTCCTTGAAAATATTTTGACCTCCCTAATGGCTAGTTATTTACTAGCCTGTGTGTAATATAGCGTTATGACATGGATCAGAATGGTGGGTGTTAAACAGGAGACATAAACGTATTAAGGAAGAAATGTTTTGCTGAGAAATTTATAATTATACGGGTGAACAGAATAGTTGTTCAGGAAAACAGAAGACAAATGGAAAGAAAGAAATCAAGACTCGATTTAAAAAAGAAAAATGACTAGTGTAGTATTGACAGGAAAGACTTTGATAACACTATAGACATCCCTCGGCCCCTCGCAGCGAGAGTCCAATTTCATTACAGGAATCAGATCGCAGATACCTTTAGCTAGCTCTTCGTTTGACCTACAGACATTTTATCCAAAAGTACAGTCCTTCCTCACGAAGGTTGACGATAGTCTTAATCCACCTGACATGTTGGTACCATTTTAGCTGATACGTAATTTTTTCAGAACTCAAGCATCCACTTATTTAATTAATATTTAAATGATTTTAAATATAAATTTAAGGACATGGAAGTCATGTATGGTGACATTTTTACACAATAAAGTCACTCTCTGAGTACTTTATAAAATTCGCAGAACTAATTAATAAGCTATAGCCGGCAGAAATGCAACATTATCCCTCTAAAAATAAACGATTCAATATTTATGTCATTTCAACAAGTGTCTGACGATTTTTTGTATCGTTTATTGTTGTTGCGACTTCTTACAAAGTTATACTATCCACATCACTCTATCACACTTTATTTCTGAATCCCGTTTTTCTTGACCATCATCCCAGAATTGAGCATACTATCTTTTCCGTTCCCCTTATTGCGCACAGTTAAAAGCCGCTGTCTCTTTCACATCCTTGTTTATTTTTAATAAGCTATATTACTTATGACTTTATAAGCTAACGACTGACATCCTTGTACATAATTCACAATGGCTGCAATAAACTTTTCCCATGACTGCTTGTGTGCTTATCTATACGTTCCTTCGCAGCATTCCTTGCTTTACTCCACTTCTTTATTTATGATGGATTTCGTAAATACGTCCTATACTTATCAAAGAACGTAAACTCTCACGGTCAGTATCAATAGTATCAAAACTTATGACAGCCATCCTCAATGGGAGATATCGGTTCCGGCTCCACTGAGGATGGTCGTCATGGATATGACACGCAATGTTTGATATCTACACGGTGACCGTGCATCACGACCCAGTAGCCCGTTAAGGTTTAATACTATATTTCTTTTGTCCTATATTTCGTTTGTTTTTCATTAACTGACCAATCTCAATCTCTTTTGATCATATTTTTAAACCTAATCTTCTAAATTTTTTCTTGTGCCTAATGCTTATTTAGCTGTGTGGTTGAAATCCACATAAACTCTATGACGATTCTGTTAATATTATTCTGTGCTGGGCTATTAGGCCGTGGTTTATTACCGTTTACAACAGACGTTTCGGCCCCACCATTTGAACCATCTTCAGTGTCACGAACGATTGAGTAACTGGCAAAATGTACGCCAATTTCCACAGTACTGTGGCACAGATAACAGCACATATTAGGATATCAGTCTGTACCACAGTACTGTGGGAATTGACTAAAATCTTGCCAGTTACTCAGTCCTTCGAGATACTGAAGATGATCTCCAATGGTGCGGTCAAAACGTCTGTTTAAACAGTAATAAACCACGACCTAATAGCCTAGCACAGAATAATATTGTTACGTAATGCGGAAAAAGTGTTACGTAATACGAAACGTTCTACAAGTTTCTGGAATATTCCAGCTGTAATGTGTGTGTGCGTACATAATGCTGCTACTTTGTGGTGAAAGACAATTACACGTCAGTAGTGCGGGTTTCCAAGAAAGAGATCAGGTCTGGTTGTTCAACCCAAAGCGCCGTCGTGGTCGCTCACCTAAGCTTCAGTCTAACTGGGAAGGACCATACAATGTGAAAAAGAATCAACGATGTTGTTTATCGGATTCAGCAGGAAGGACAGCTAAGGTTCAAGGTCGCCTGGCTAAGTATTACTTCAGAGACGGTTTACCAGTTCGGGACGAACAGGCTTAAGGAGGGGTAAATGTTACGTAATGCGCAGCCATTCAGCGACGGTCGAGTTAGTTATTGTCGGACGATTACTCTGTGCGTTCAAGTGGTTGTTAGTGAAAAGTAATTATTGTGGCGAAGTGTTATGTTTTATAATCGTGCGGGACAATTGTAATACAATTGTGTTTTATATTAGTTGACATTTTATTGCGTGTGAACAATTTTTATTTGATTTGTTGTAAGAGACTATTTGTTGATTACAAACTGTTTAATTGTGATAATTCAAGCTGGTGATTAGCGACGTAATTGGTGTCTTGTATTTTGTTTTCCACTGTACCATACGACGATCAGTTAGACCGTCGTAACAATATTAACAGAGTTGACGCCGGCCGTGACGATGCTGAGACATGGCAAGTAAGTGCCGACAAGAAACAAGCAAGCCCCACACTATCTTACCATTCTTCCCACACTAGGAGAAGCACACTCCGACAGGGCAGGGTCTAAGGTGTCAGGAAGCGTCTGTACCTACTCCGACGTCAAATTCCTTGTTCACGGTTGTACACCTGGCTGTGCCATTTTATGTAAGGAGTTAATATGCTTGCAGTACTCTAACAACCTCTGAAATATTGGTGTCTGGAAGTAAAGGGAAATGGATACAGCACAATTTGAAAATGGCTACTTGGAACGTAAGAATGTAGCTATCAAAGAACTAAAGTTAGCAAAATATACTTGAAGAAATTATATTTTCGTTTAGAATTTCAATATTCAGTTGTTATTTGATAATCAGCGTGGCCGTTATTATCTTCTAGTGTGTCTGAGGCCATAAACATTCCTGATTTCATAAACATTTCTCCAATTATTTTATTTTCACCAAGGAGCACCCACTATAGTAACTGTTTTCTATATAAGCAATGAATTAAAATTGACGTTTTAGTATGAAGAATGTTAAGCAGAAGAAAAACAACTTCGAAAATATCTTCCCTCTTTCCAGAGATGCTGCAGACGGATATAATGGCACATTATTTATTATCGAAAGGACTTTTCTGAATTGCGCCGATTTCAGACTTTAAAGATTTTGAGAACAAACACTTCATCGTACCTTATTTCAAGTCAAGAATGGTTATGTACTTATGAATAATCAGAAGTGCAAAGACACCTTTGAAGTGTTCGACTCTTGCTTTGCCAGTTATAGCAACAGGTACGGTTTGCAAAACCAGTTAAATTTTCACAAAACATTGCTGTTCTATTCTTGCAGCTTTTGAAGTAACCTCATGCGAGGACTCTAGAGATTGGTCACGTAACGCTTTCCAGTAAAATTCAATTTACACATTTTGTTAAAATCACAATTTCCGTCTTAATAATTAATTTTTAATTTCTTTGAATGTGTATAAAGCTTCCGAATAAGCAGACAGTGTCTCGCTGTAAAGTTTTAATTATCAAATAACACACCTAGATTTAAACATTTAAACTCCGGTCGTAACTTTAATTTTTATTCCCTTGTAATGTCTCGTCTAACTGGAATGCCTCTTTTCACATAATAGTGGTTCACTAATTGGTTATTATTGACTTCTTTTTTCATGTGTGTACTGCAGAAGAGTACACGTATTTGCTGTATCGTACCTTTCTCGGGTAAAAATGAGCTCACCTCGGGAAGGTTATTTTAAACTAATGTTGCTTTCCTTTTGAAGAGTGTTGTTCTTTGCGCATTATGAGAAATCAAAGAAGAAATTTAGTCGAGGTTTTACATTAATACTAATAATATTTAGAGCAGTGATAATAAATCACATTGATTACTTAATATCAGTGCGACTGATGACAGCTCGGGTACAGAAGTGAAGGCTTAGGATTTTGTTCTTTTGAAGGCGTAATCGTTGTCATGTAAGACTAAATATACTGTACTACCAGGAAACAGAAGTGCTTTCGTGCACAATGAAGACTGGTATTCAAACAGCATGGCATAGAGTCTATCTCAGTGAAATTTGTGTGTAGGCGCTATGAATGGAAAACGATTCATTCATTCTATACACAAAAGAAAAAGAATATTTACAAAAGCAAAGCGACTTGAACACATGGGATCTGAACATAAAATCGAAATCTTTTCATTGAGTCAAATCAAAACGAAGTTAACAAGTCACGAGCTATAAAAACAAGGTCGGACAGTGACCGCGCACACACGTGGACGGTATTCGGTGCAGACGAGCGACCTTGCGAGGTCTCCATGCGGTGTCGTCCGCACATTCAACACTGCTGCCGTGTGGGACTAGTTTGCACGCTAGTTTACCGATTGTTTACGCGTAACGAAGGCATTAAATATGGTTACGTGCGTAGGAAAACATTGTCACCAATACGGTTTCTTTCACGGTAATGGAGCTATTATCTCAACGTGTACATTAAACATCTTTTATCCAGCGTCAGTCGCTGATTAAGTTGCAACATCGCAAAAGGACTATTTATTTGCACTTAAAATGTATTTTTTAACAATAAATAGTTACATGTTACATGTGATGTAATTTTGAATTAAATACCAAAAAAAAAAAACTTTAGAATACTGGTATAAGTTAATATAGGCCTACTTTCAAAGCAAGAAAATTTACCCAGAACGGATACGTACACGGTTATCGTTGCACATATCGACTACATTCCTATAAACGATAGTACTCCGGTTAAGGTCATCGCAGGCTTTCTTATCTTAGGCAGTCCTGGGCGGAATTCGTGGGAGCCGATGTATCCGTACAAAAGCATACAGTAAAAACAGACGACGGTAGTTCTTTAATTTGCCTTTCCAGCACAAATTCCAGCACGTAAGTTTTATTGGTACACTGTCTCCAGAACTTGAACAACTATTCGTTGCAGATAATCCTAGGCAGACTGTAACTTGTGATGACACTCAGCTAACACGTTTTCAATTTCATGTTCCGTAAGGAAATGGAAGTACGGTGATCGCAAAAAATCGTGTTTGAGATAAGGGCTGATTCTCATTGTACTATCCTCAAAACGTGAAGAAAAGTCATTTTCCGAAAAGTGTCTGTGTATGTGTGTGTCTGTGTAGAGTTTTTTCTATGGCGAACGATAACTGACGCAAATTCAAACAGAATCAAACAATTTTCTGCATGTGCCCGAGTTTTAGAGGACTCAAGGCCTATTGATTTAGGTGAAGATCGGTTAAAGGGGAGGGGTAGTTTACCTGCAGTGATTTACGTTTTAACAATAGTAAAGTACTTAACTTTCATAAATAAAGTATCCTGAAAATAAGGTCAGGTAGTAATAACCTACTGTAGAAAGGCAGATGAAATAGGGTTGTTGAAAGGAGAGAGGGTCATTTTTTCACGTTTGGTATTGATTTAATAGGTTTGACAAAATTAAATAAAAAATCGGTGTGGAGAACCATACATGACTTCCATGTTCTCAGATTATATATACAATTATTTGGTACTGCCTTTATGCGTACCCGCAGTTATTTCGATAATGCGATTTTTGGGCTTAGATATGTAGTGAATATCGCACATAATTTTAGGTAGTGAAAGAATTATACAAATTTTAATTTTGTATGTTGCAAAATAGTTGGCTGGTGATTGCAATTGATTTCGTTTGTCATTTTTTAATGGTAAATGACTGTAGTAGTAATTTATCACCGGGTCGTGGCTGTGACACCAAAAATTGATTATGTTAGGTTAACATGAAAACTGAAATTATACATGGAAACCAATACGTGTGTAATGTAAAACTATTTTTTTTTTCTAAAACCACGAAAAACTCAACTCGAAGTAAGGCGGGAGTGGCCCAAGGGTCAACCCCTTGCCTATTATTATAGGCCTACATGTCACTTTTTTGTGGCAGAACTCGTTTTTTTGGTAAAATTCGTTTTCCGACAAGTACTCGTTTTGTGACTAACAAAAAACAAACATCCATTATGTACAATTTGTAGAGCATATGTTGTCATTCCTTAATGCAGTGTTTTTTGTTTTTTCATTAACCATAAATAATTGTATTTTTCATCTTGTATTTGCTGTTGTTTTTTCCAATTTGTAAACTTAAAAACGTTAGGGTCTTTATTTTAAGTGTTACTCTGTTATAAGCATTGTATTACACGTTTAATATTATGTTTTCTCAACCACAGCTTTTATTTATTTTAGCAGTAAACAAAAAACCCAAAACCATTATTACCTAACTACCAAATGAAAACAACACGTATTTTTGTTTTACATTAAGAAATAGGGTAATTTAAAATTAGTACACTTTTTCTTTTCCACACCGTAATATATCGATACAATCGCATATTAAAAACATCGAAATGTATTGTGGGTAGTACTCATACAGTTCCAATCATTTACTTGAATTCGGTTCGAAAATTCCTAAAAAAATATAGAATTTTGTCAAAGTGAAATAAAATGTTTCCATAGAAACTACTTCTTTGTTGTCAATAACGTAGTACACATATAAAACTTATAAAAAATAATCTCCTCCCTCATCAACTACCATTTTAGTTTATAGAAAATTACCCCCTTCCCCTTCAACTACCATTTTCATTTATAGATATTTCATCTACCTTTCTACAGTGGATTATTATGACCTTCTTTTAAGGATACTTTATTTATCAAAATGAAATACTTTACTCTTGTTAAAACGTAAAAGGTTGCAGGTAAACTATTCCTTCCCTTTAACCGATCTTCACCAAAATCAACAGACCTCGAGTCCTCTACAATTCAGAACTGCATGCAAACAATTAATTGATTCTATTTGAATTTGCGGCAGTTATCGTTTGACATAGAAAAATTCTACATACAGACACACACACACACACTTTTAGAAAAATGACTTTTTTCATGATTTGAGGGTAGTACAATCAGAATCTGTCATTATCTGGAACACGATTTTTTTCGCCATGACCATACTTCCATTTCCTTATGGAACATGGAAGTAAAATGCATTTAAACTTTTTCAAACAATGGTAATTGTTAAAAAATATGGGTATGGAGAACCATACATGACTTCCATGTTCTAAGATTTATATTTAAAATCATTTTCGAAATGAAATATTTCCATA
Organism: Magicicada septendecula; assembly: GCA_034769895.1. Taxonomy (NCBI): domain Eukaryota; kingdom Metazoa; phylum Arthropoda; class Insecta; order Hemiptera; family Cicadidae; genus Magicicada; species Magicicada septendecula. The sequence goes on from CM068372.1 coordinate 257,202,556, forward strand.
GAAACTGCTTCTTTCTACTTACTGCTTCAGCCTTAACCACAGTACTGTGGTCACTAACGTATACCACCTCACGTTATCGCACTCGATTTTCACTGATGATGGAAGTCGATGGCACTGCCGAAACGTTTGATTTTGCAGAAAACATTGGTCTACGACCAAACAGGCCGGGAAGGAATTTTAACAACAAACTACTTCTTTGTTGCCGATAACGTAGTACATATATAAAACAAATTATCCCCTCCCCCTTCAACTATAATTTTCGTTTATAGAAAATTACCCCCACCTCGTTCAACTAGCCTCTTCATTTATAGATATTTCATCTACGTTTCTACAGTGGATTATTAAGATATACTTATCAGAATACTTTATTTATCAAAATTAAGTACTTTACTCTTGTTACAACAAAAAATGTTTCAGGTAAACTACCCTTTCCCCGTAACCGATCTTCACTAAAATCAATAGGCCTTGAGTTCTCTACAACTCAGGCACATATGTAAAAATTATTTGATTCTGTTTGAATTGACGGCAGTTATAGTTCGTCATGAAAAAATTTCTCTTGTTACAACATAAAATGTTGCAGGTAAACTATCCCTTTCCCTTAACCAATCTTCACCAAAATCAACAGGCTTTGAGCACTCTACAATTTAGGGATGTATGCAAAAAATTATTTGATTATATTTGAATTTACGGCAGTTATCGTTCGTCATAGAAAAAAATTACCCTTTTTATCACATAAAAGTTGCCGGTAAACTACCCCTTTCTCTTAACTGATCTTCATCAAAATCAACAGACCTTGAGTACTCTACAATTCAGGACTGTATGCAAAACATTACTTGATTCTGTTTGAATTTGCGGCTCTTATCGTTTGCCATAGAAAAAATCTACACACAGACACACAGACACACACACACACACACACACACACATTTCGAAAAATTACTTTTCTTCATGTTCTGAGGGTAGTACAATCAGAATCAGCCCTTATCTCGAACACGATTTTTTTTTGCCATCACCATACTTCCATTTCCTTATGGAACATGGAAGTAATAAAATAATTTTGTTGCCATGCAAAAAAATTAAATTTGTTTATTTAATTTAAATCATCTATTCGTAAAGATCCGCAACCACGGCCCAGCAGGCCACAAAATAATTTGTGGTCACTTAATTATATAATTATATAAATATGTAATTAATGCGTGTTTATCTGCGTAGTTCAGTTTCTTTATAAGAATAAAGTACCTAATTTTTATAGATAAAATGACTCGAAAATAACATTATATTAAACGATTACCCCATAATAACAGAAATGTCTATAAATAGTGAAAATAGTTTGTGGGTGAGGGATTTTTTTATAGAAATTATTAAACCGAATTCAAATAATTGATTTTAAATATAAATCTTAGAACATGGAAGTCATGTATGGTTCTCCATACCGATATTTTAATATTGTTTTCTGGTATTCACAACTTAGGCTTTACTAAAAACAAAGGTTACGAATTCTGTAGCCGTGCATGCAATTTATGCGGAATCACAACGGGGATTAATTCGGCGCACGGCCGAGGGCGCCTTAATCCAAATCAAGGTTTTGTTGTTGAACGAGTTGAAAGTGTAAGTTTAAAAACAATTATTGAAAACTGGAAACGGATCGGTGTAAAATTTCGTTGTGAAGGACATACGTGATTCTCTATCGGCGCAAATTGTTTACATCCAGAAATTGTTACACGTTATTGTTTAGTTTGGCGGCCCTACAGAACGTGTCGATAAAGCATGTACCTGACTGTAAACAGTAAACAGCGCATGATGAGTCGTTGTTCAGTATTATTAGCAGCTGTGCAATGTGGATATGTTGACCGTGTGCAAACTTAGGAAGTAAAAATTATAAGGTGTGTGTTTTCAGTGATCCAAAAAAGGATTTAAATTCGGACCGGCTTGTCAGGTAATTTGTTTCTTATATGTTATATGAAACACACACACACACACACACACACACACACACACACACACACACACACACACACACACACACACACACACACACACACACACACACACACACACACACACACACACACACACACACACAGAATGTACAGAGTATGTTTTATCGTGTGTATGTAATTATGTGACTGTTTCTTGCATATAGTTTTATATTTTTATTTGAAATGCTACTGTATTTATTGTATTGCCTTGCTAACATACTGGTTAATTTATTTTCAACATCGTCAGAGTGTTTTGCGATTAAAATTTTTGTTTGTTTACACATTCACTTGCTATGGTAAGGACCAGCTGTTATTACAGAACTCGCTACAGAACTGAATTATTGAACAAGTCGTCTAAAATTTTGAAGTTAGTTAATTAGTATTTGTTCACCTATTGAAAAATATTTATTTTTACATTTTTTAAAATAATAAAGTTTCAAAAATGTTGTTTTTGTACCTGTGGGTACAATTTTAGTTTATTTAGTAGTATATAAGTCTGTTAACTTATAGGAATGAGTGTTTTTAAGTAAAAACTGTCGCAACGAAGCTGTGTAGCGAACGTCTCGTGTTGTAATAAAACGAAATGTTCAGCTGTCGGCTATTTTGGCGCGAATATCCTACTGTGTGAACGATTTACAGTAAGTGCTAAGTCGCCAACCGTGAGGTTTGCCCTGTTATAAGCTTCCTGTTAAAAAAAAAAAAAAAACAATCGTGCTGCTGAAGCACAGAGGCAACTTTTGTGAGATTTGTAGGATCAACTGTTATGAGTGACAGTGAAATTGAGCCGTGGCGTATCTAGAATTTGGCTTTTGGGGAGGGGGGTTCCGGTCAAGTCGGCTTCGTACAAAAGAAAAAAGAAGTTAAGACTAATCAACATTACTGTCTCTAAAGTGGCTGAAAAACGTTTGATAACATCCTGAAATCAAACCCATTAAAGTAAACTGTAATAACTCAATAAAAATACGCGTTACTGAATCATCGTTTATAAGGTACTTATTGACTGAGTTGATTTTCCTATATTTTCTTGCCCCTGTAGATTTCATCAGGACGTAACAGACTGCTTAGTCACAACACACTGGTTCTTAAATTGAGCTTCAGCGCTTGATAAGCTCATGGTGATATACGCTCAGTTCGGGTGGCGAGGGGGGGACTAACTAAGGTATAGCTTTACCGGTCGCGATGCGGTATACTCGATTTTTACATGTTTGTCTTAGTTTTCCGAAGCTAAAGAAAATGTTTGTCTCTTCGGAAAATGTAAGGACAGGTAAAAACTGACCAAAAAAGTTACCGCTAACGTTAATCTCGTATGCATAAATAATTTCTGAAAAATTGTCATAGTTTTTATAGTACAAAAGCAAGTTCTATTATTCAAGTGATTAGTATTTTCTCAGCCTTATGTCCTTGCTTCAATTTTGCACCTCCAGTACAGGAATTTGTGGGTATCTATATTCTGAAGTTATCCGATGCCCTCTGATTGAAACCCTGTATTGTTTCAAACCAATTTGTGCAGCCACTTGATCCTAAAGCTTAAAAGCTTGTTCGCTGTGCTTCTCACTGTGTCTCACTTACAAATGTTTCCCCTAAGTGTACAGTTGAGCCTGTGTTTATTCCTACTCATTATCCAGTGACCTATGATTCAAAGTCAAACAGACCTTGGGTAAACACAAAATACTTTATGAGCGGTCCAGCGTGGAGGACCTTGTCTGGGGGGAAGGGATTTTGTAAAATGTTCGTTGTAAAGTAACAATGTTCTTAACATCGTGCCACTGAGAGAAAAATCTAGCCAGAAGTACATGTTTTATTAATAAGAATCTATAAAAAAAGTCATAAGACGACTCATGTCATCTGCGTAAGGACGAGATAAACTCAGGATAGAGACTTTCCTAATGGTCATCGTAAATTACGCTCAGAAGCGTGTGTATTTGTTTTCAAGTAATTTAAATTTCTTTAAATAGTGATTAGTCTTGAAGAGAACTAATTACAACTTTTATATAATGCCTTTACGAAAATGACGTATGTAGCTAATGATAATGTGATGTATTTATAATATACACACACTTGTTTTTTACTAATGGTACCTATAATCTCAATCTTCTATTGTGGTGTATTCATTGTTTATAACCTAAGGATACCATACAGGTATGGTATCTTTAGGTCATGAACAATGAATAGACCACAATAGAAGATTGATGTATGTAGATCAGAACTACTGTAAAAGTGTCGTCACCTCTAGAACTATTGAAGGGGATGAAAAGTGGACGAAACTGTAAACCTAAAGTAGACGTTATAATAAGGTAATTTAATTTCATTAACGTTTTTAACATTTTAAAAATAGGCCACAATGGTTTAAAAATCAATAAGAATTTCCTACCTTTATCTTACTGATAATCGATTCTTCAATTCAGAATCTGCTTCTTTGGTTTTATGTTTATCTGAAAGATGGCCTCCATATTTGAATTAAATCTCTTTCCAGCAGCCATTTCTTTAGATCTGGAAAAAGGAAAAGTCACTGAGAACTGAATCTGGCGAGTATGGTACGTGTGGCAGTAATTCGTAGAGCAAGTCGTCAAACTTTCTGATTGCAGTTCAGGAAGTGTGAGCGGGTGCATTATCTTGATGGAAAAGGACTTTTTCTTTGCAAAATTCAGACTTTTCACCTTAACATCATCACTCCTCATTCAGTTGCTCCAGAAACGTTGCATAGTACTTTCCGCTGATGGTTCTGCCTTGTATCAAATAGTCTATTAGCACCGCGAAAACAGAGGCCATCACTTTCGTCTAATGAATCAGTTTCTGCCCGTTTCCGCCCATTGTCTGGTCTGGTGTTTTGTCTCTGGCGTGTAGTTGTAATTCTACGTTTCATAAACAGTGATAAATCGTCGTAGAAACTCGGTTGTTTTGCGTTTAAACATGTCCAAGACCCCTTGAGAAACATTCATTCCAATGCGTATCTAATCAACCGTTAGCAAACATGACAACTATCACGCTGAAATCTATTTGGTGTAATATATTGCGGATACGATCTACTGAGATGTTCGTAATGACGTTCATCGTCACAAATGGAGGCGAACGACTGTTTGAATTCAGCAGCCCATGTTTTCATTGTTGCAAACAAGTGTGAAGTGACCTCGACGTTGTTTTTTATTTTGTTTGCGTTAAAACGTTTATAACGAAGTATTTTATGCCTGCGCATATTCACTTTTAAATATTTTTTGAAAACGTCAAGCTGGTTAACTTTATTTGACCAGAAGAATCAGCCTAATAAATACAGCTGTTTTAAACGTTATAGTACGCGATCTGACGAATCGAACTTGCGAACAGTTATACCATTTAATGCTCCTGACGCTGATCTGTGTGAGACCTAGAACTTTTCGAACTATTCTCATACTAAAATTCGCGCAAAATCCCGATGGTGAAGGAAAAATCGATAACGAAGATGAACCGAAACAACTGTAATGCGGTCGCAGAATCCTTTTAGATTATTGAGGAAGAGATCCAGATTTTGGCAAACCGTGAACGCTTCTCGAAATTTCGATACAACGAGGTAGACTGCGGAAATGTAAAACAAAAGAAAAACAAAAATACATAGAACGGAATAAAACGGTCAGCGAATCCTCCGTTCTTTCTTTAAGGCTAAACAGCTGAGCGTAGTGGCAGTAATCTGCTTCCGCTTCTGTTTCCAAGAGGGCCTGTCCGAGCCGTGTAAAGAAAGCTAGAACAATTGTGTAGGATGGAATACTGAACAAAAATGAGTATATTTACGGTAGGCTTGTGTTAAAATACATTTACAATATATTATTACTACATTGTATGCTATCTCATTTCAAAATACACTAAATATTTTTCACGGAGAAATCATGTGTTTCATTAAAATGTTTCCTTACAGCCTAACGTCGACCTTTGACATCGTTTCTTTTTGTAAAAGACATTTCTTTTTACATCGTTTTAATTAACGTCGTGAATTTTAAAAATTTCACCGCGACTTTAAGCGAGGATTTACTGTTGCTCTAAACGGATTTAACTAAATTTCTCATGTGCTCTTTGTATAAGATCAGGGCGAAAGCTACTTTAAAACATTTTTAATTATAAGAAAAGAACTGTCAACCGTTTCTAATACTTATAAAAATATTCTTGAATCATTTAAAGTTAAAATTCTGAATTCAATTTTATTTTGCAGTCGCTAAGGCAACGATAAAAGTGAAATATAGTTTTCTTTAAATTGAAATTTTATCTTAATTTATTGTAAAGGAAATAAATGTAAAATAATATTATCATTAAATGTTTATATGACGTTGATACAAACATCTTCAATTTTTAGATACCTTTATCTTCTCTTGATTAAGTCTATTGTAATGCCTTGTGCAATATCAACCGAGATTGAAAAAATAGCAATAGGCCTACTGTCCTAAATAAACTAATCAATACATGGACGTCTGCGTTAGTCCTACTATCATAGTATTTAGATAGTTTATATGAACGCATTAATAAATATATTTTTAAAGTTTTATAAAACATGTTTCTTAATCTGTTTATGACATGTTTATTATATAAAAAAAGTTTTCTTTAGAAAGTAAATGAAAATTCCATAGTAACACTAGTTTATTTTTACAAAAAGAGAAATAAACATGAATCCAGGAACATTGTAATGATCTGCCATCAAGTCTTTTAGAAACTAGAAGTAGTACAAGAGATTATATGGGTTTATATTGTTCAGCTGAGAAACATTTTTAAAAGTACTCGTTCGTAATCCATGTAACTTTGATCATATTGTTCGTTTTACATTGTACCGTGAGTAGGCCTACACAATTTTTTATCAGTTTTATTTTAGCAGTACGTGTTTAGGTATAGTTTTTATTATTTCAGTTCTTTGACAAACTAAAATGGAAAAAAATATTTCAATCATTTTTCATCATCATTTGTACATATTATAAGATAAAAACATGAGTATATGTCTCATATTTCAGTTTTACCGTACATACGCAAAGTATTTTTACTTTCTTAATCAATAGAATTACTGCATTAATTTTTATAAGTACGTGGGTAAAGTTTTAATTTAGTATACTTTTGTACATCTGTGTTTTTTGTTACTTTGGCAAACCAAGTAGGGTAATAGATACAAATTAAATTAATTATTAGGTTACTGTCATAATGGATTTTATAAGGCTTTCACCGCCGGTGTCAACAAAGCTAAAGACATTATTTGCCGGGCAGTTAGGCCGTGGTCTATTGTTGTTGTCGCTTGAGGCAGCCGGAGAAGTCTGCTGTGGCTGAACATGCACTCTCCAACGCTGATCATCGCGTTCTAAGATCTTGGATCTTGTCCTCGGCTCATATGGAGTCCGTAGAGATCTTTTTTTTTCCGCTCTGGGCTGTGCGGTTGTGTGTCGCAGAGACGAACCGCTCGGGATCTGAGTTCCGAGCTACCTTCTGGAGCTCCTGCCTCGTGGCCCTGTCCAAGTAGGGCGTGTGCTCTATAGCAGGCCGATGTTCGGCTGTGTTGTGCTAGTCTACACTAGCGCAGTATACACCGAGGGCGTTTCCACGAATCACCTGGACGTATACGGTACCTTCCCAGCCCAGCCACTAGAGGATTATATGGGAACCTCGCCGCACGTGCATAAAATTTGCGTGCAAGCCGCCTGAAAGTTTCGTCTAAGGAGCGGACGCCAAGTCCTCTCCTTAGAAGGCGTGATGAAAAGCGACGGGGGACTTTGGCCGCTAGCCGAAGACCCCTGTCGAGGACGCTCTGCAACTTCTTTTTATGCATTGCGGCGAGGTAACCCCAGACCGGGCAGGCGTAGGTAATGACCGGCAGCAGATATACGCCGACGATAATCCTACCCAATTTCCTGGTCATGGCTGAGCTGATCAGGAGTGGAAACAGTGCGCACAGACGAGCGGATGCTCGCTTATGAACTGTCTGAGCGTGGGTACGCCAGGTGAGCCGACGGTCGAGGTGTAATCCGAGGTACTTGACCTCTTTGGACCAGCGCAAGTACGTTCTGCCGATGCGTAGCTGCCTAACAGGGTTCTTCCGTCGCTTAGAGAATTCGACGGCTACACTCTTGGTAGCGTTGAGTTGCACTCTCCAATTCTCAGTCCAGTCCACGAGCGTGTCGAGCTGGCGCTGCAGTCGTAGGACGGCCCTTTCCACATGACGATCGGCCGTAAATACGGTCGTGTCGTCCGCAAAGAGGGCCATCTGGACTCCAGGCTGTCTCGGCACGTCGTTGACGTAGATCGAGAACAGAAGGGGGCGTAGAACACTATCTTGAGGGACGCCGGCTGTGATTCGTCTCTCGGAAGAGACTGAATCTCCAACTCTCACGCAGAAGGTCCTCTCCGTCAGAAAGCTAGCAACCAGATGGAGGTAGCAGTCCGGGAGCTGGACTTCCCTAAGCTTGAATAATAGGCCATCATGCCATACGCTGTCGAAGGCTTTTTCAACATCTAAGAAACAGCCAACGGTCCGTTCTCTTCGACACCCGGCTTCCGTGACGCATTCCACCATTCTCATCAGTTGATGAGTGGTAGAGTGCCCCACACGAACCCGAACTGTTCGGGGACCAGCACGTCAAAGTTGGTTAGATGTTCTCGTACACGACGCTGCACGAGGCGCTCAAAAACGTTGGACGTAGCGGAGAGTAGGCTGATAGGCCGGAGGTTGTCAGAGCGGGTGGCATCCTTTCCCTGCTTCGGGATCACGATGACCGTCGCCTTTCGCCATTTCTTGGGAAAGTAGGCCAGTCTGAGACACGCGTTGAACAAATCAGTCAAGAATTGAACTCCAGGCTCGGGAAGAAGTCGTAGAGCGGTGTTCGTAACACCGTCCGGGCCTGGAGCTTTTCTTGGCTGAAGTTCAGCGAGCCGATCTGAGACCTCTTCCAAAGAGGTGGGTTCGGGCTCCGCCGTGATCGGAAGAGACAGAAAGTCTTCCACAGCCATCTCGACTTGTTCGTCGAAGTCCCAGTCCATGGGCGGGTTGGGAGTGAACTGTCGCTCGAAACACAAGCCCAAGTACTCGGCCTTCTCCTCCGGGCGACCCAGGAGTCGTCCGAACGGTCCAACAATGGCGGGGAGTGGAGGTCGTCGCCTCCGTCCCGTCAATGCGGAAGGTATTCTGTACGGGTGACTTTGTGGTTCCGCATCGTGTTCGGGCCACGTCGTGATCCCAACAGCTACGTCGGAACGCCTTCAGACTGCCACACGCAGTCGTCCGGTGAGCCGATTGTATGCTGCCTTATCGGCTGGATCACGGGTCCTCTGCCAACGTTTCCGGAAGTAATTCCTCTCGCGAGCGAGAAGAGAGACTTCCTCAGGGATGCGTTGTTAGTCAGGCGTGAAACCAGCTCGCGTACGTGAAGACACACCTATAGCCGAGACGATTGCCTCTTCGATTCCCGCTACTACTTCGTCTAGGAGGCAAACGGAATCGAGTGGGGCAGCTGGCGGCAATTTACGGCACAAGGCCGGGCCGTAGCGATCCCAATCGATAACCTTCTTCTGGTCAGAACGTGCATAGGCGTGCTGGGTAGCGACGTGGACCAAGATAGTGTTGTGGTCGGATGTCAGCTCCGTAAGTGAGAATACCTCGACCGGACAGACAACTCCTTGGGTCACCGCGATATCCAGAACATCGGGAGCCGCGTTAGGCAGTGTCGGAAAGAACGTGGGTTGCGCTGGACCAAATACCATCGCCCGGCGCGATTCAACAAAACTGAGCAAGCGCCTCCCGTTCGGAGTAGTCAAGCGACTATTCCAAACGCGATGCTTGCAATTCAGATCGCTGGCCAAAATTACCCTTCGGTGGGAATCGAAGATGACGTCCAGGTCGCCGGCAAGTTCAGCTTGTGGGGGCTTGTATGCTGAAACCACGAGGACGCCGCCAAGAGCTCCGTGGACCTCAATGGCGGTGGCCTCTAGGTTGGTTAGCTGCGGCAAAACGACACGATGATGACCTATGGAGGTCCTCACCGCGATCGCCGTGCCGCCTCCTCGTCGGCCAACTCGGTCATCCCGATAGACCACGTAATTTGGTAATCGAAACCGGTTCGCCGGGGTCAGGTGGGTTTCAGAGTGGAGAAGTACGTCGGGTTTGAACCGAGCCAGGAATTCTAGAAGGTCGGAATGCTTGGAACCGATGGAGTTAGCATTCCAGGCTATGAGCGAGAGATCTCGTCTAAGGGCTCGGTTCATAGAAGACCTATGACTTCGCAGGCTTCCACCAAGAGCATGAATCTCTCAGTTGGGTCAGCAGTTTCCAGGCGGTCTCGGATGGACCTGAAGGTGGATGCGACTTTCTTGAGGTTGTAGCCAGACAGAAAGTCGCGGACGAACTGTGCGTCATCGGATATGACGGACTGGGCGGTTTGCCTGGAAACTGAGGCCGCGTAAGAGCGACCAGGTTTTACGGCAGATCGGGTCGTGGTGGAAGCCACAGGACCAGGGGCAGACGGTTTTGAGTTAGCGACAGGAAAAGTACGCTGTTGCGCTTCGCCGGACTTATACCGGGCAGCAGGACTTTTCTTGGGCTGTGGGCAGGCAGGAGCTCGGGGCCGAGCATCCGGTGTGGTTATCCCTTTAGTCTTTTTGGGTTTTATGTTGCCTGCTCGCGGAAATCGTGGAGGTGGCAGTGGTGGCGAGGCTACCTCTGGTTCAGAGGGAGGCGGGAGTTGGTGGTTCCGCGGAGGTGGAGGGTTGATTCTCCCGCTCCATAACCGAGATGGCGGCTACAGGGCTTGTCTCTGCTACAGAAGGCGACGCGGTTCGTTTTTGTGCCTTTGTAGGGGCTGGAGGTGGAGCCGGAGAGGGCGCGCGCCGTGCCGGTTGTGCCTTTGGTTGCGGCCTAGACTGTGTTTTAGGCTGCCTCTGTGGTTGGGGCTGCAAAACTGACTGCCTTGGCTTCGGGAGGGGCCCCTGCGGCTTTTGCTTCCGCAGGAGTTCCGCCTTGTAGACCAGGCAGTTAATATTATTTGCTGCATGGCCTTGGCCACAATTTATACAGCGAAAATTGGACTTGTCTGACATAGTGCAGGCCTGCGTGGAATGTCCCAAGGAACAACTAAACAGGCCAGGGAACTGCGACAGACGTCGGTATGATGGCCGAACCTCTGACATCGGTGGCACTGCGCGAGCTTGCCCGGGGGACAACTGGATTCCACCCTGACGCGGAAGCCAAACAGCCGCGTCAGTTGGAATATCTTGTCTGCGGCCTCGCCCTTCTCGAGCTGGAGACGGACGAGTGGGAGAGGTACTCGGGTTTCTGAGGTGGTGAACAGGCGAAAAATTGCCTGCACCGGGTACCCGAGTTCTCTGAGTTCCAAAAGGATCTCCTGTGGATCGGTATGCGCGTCAAGCCCACGCAGAATTACTGACAAGAAGGGCTTGACTCGCTTAGGAGAAAAGGTGTGGTATTGCAGGCTGCGCGCCTGCAGAAAGGCCTCGACCAAGCGATGGTCCTCGAACCGACGGACGACAATCTTGACCGTACCACCGCCAAGCAGCTTAAGATCAAGCTTGTCGGCTGACGGCAGGCCGTGGGCCGCGATCAGCCGCCTGTATAAGGCGGCGACAATGGAAACCCCGTGGACGAACAGGGGGGCTCGCGACCAACAGCGTCAGCAGCCGGAGCTGTTACCGAAGCAGTCGGAACCGCAGCCTGTTGGCCCTGAGAAGGTCCGATGTCCATGGCCGAGGTCCAAGAGGAAGCGGATCCGGTTGAATGGGTCCTCTTCGGTTTCTTAGTCGGACGTCTACGCCGACCAACGGTCGCGAATTCGTCCGACTCGTCCACCCGGTGAGGGTGAAGCGGGTTGGGGAGAGGATCGTCCGTCTCCATCGCCCGAGGCGATTCTGGCGAGTCGCCCGCGTGGGGCAAGGCAGAGCTAAGCGACTCGGCACTCGAGCCGTTGCCCGTAGTGGGCATGCTGGCCAGGTGCGGCTGCCGGGCAGGGACTGCTAGGCAGTCGCTGCCAGACGCCAGGGATCTTGGGTCCGGCCGAAGCCGGGTTACCCACGCGACTTCCCTGCTCACGACGATGCGGGAGGAGCTGGGCTAACGACCAGCTTCGTTAGATACCAGTCCTTACCAAGACTGGTGTCCACTGACCCCTTTACCCCGGCGATATCCAAGCTCGCTTACCACTGGTGGGGGCTTGCAAGGATCGTCCGGGGCAGCGCTACCTAACAGTCGCGAGCAGGTTAGGGTTTATAGCACTGATAAACGGCACTCACCAGAGCCCAGAACAGTCCTCTTCTGTTCCTGTCCGGCGAGATGGTTTCGGCACAGGTGGCCCTAATAAGGTCAACTTCGGCCAGCTGCTTCTTCTGCCAGCTACTTAGTTCACCGGCAGCAGCTGGCTCCTGAGTCTTCTTTCCCTGAAGAAAGCAGTAGTATTCCTCGTCCAAGCGGAGAGGTGGCGAATGCAGCAAGGCTGTAATAGCAGCGTCCAGTCCAGGCAGGAGAGAGCAGTCCGGAGAGAAGTCAGTCCTGTTGAAGAGCTGGATGTCCAGTCCTGTGCGACGACGACGGTCTGGCCCACGTAGAGATCTTCAAACATGGTTCCGCCGCTATGAATCGAAGGAGAGAAAGCTCCTATTGAATACGCTCCCAAGCCAATCAGATAGCACTTGAAGCTGATTGGTTGATGCTGTTTTCCAGCTTAGATCGTGGTGGCATGAAAGTTTACATAAGTGGGCCTTCTTAGGTAAAAACACAGTGTCTACCTCATCATTGGGGTTAATTGGCAGACACCGTGCCAGTTGCTTCCAACACTGAAGACAACTTCCGATGGTGCGGTCGAAACGTCGAAACGTCTGTAAACATAAACCACGGGATAGACGACGGCCTAACTGCCCGGTTCCCTACTTTACGATCATTAGTTCTGTATATATCGTGTTCACATTTCATTGGCGTGATATTCTTAAATTTACAAAGATAACTCATTACAACCCATTAGATACGCACAATACAATTTAAATTTTTTGTCAGCATAACCAAAAGTTAATAATAGTAAATAAAAAATCTTTATTCTGAAGGAAGTCCCTCAATTTTTCTGTTCTTCAGAGATGTAAATAATTAATTATTTAACAGCATATATAATTACTATTCATTATTTATATGCGTCGAGTTATTTCATTTATTTCACTACTGCCATTGGAGAAATTAGTTATCCTATGACAATTAGAAAATAAAGTTTTTGATTTATTTAAATAAATAAATTAGCTTATACGATTAGTTCTTCCAAGTAATCATTTATCGCTCAATCCGAATGTATTTGGGCGTGAAAATTAATTAAACGACTTCTCGGTCATGTTATTGTCCGCGATCTCATTTTATTGATTTCATTTTATTACTGTTATTTATGTAATTTGTTATACATGCTACTGTTATGTATTACCTTGATTTAATTTTCTTCAGTTTAGAGTTTAGCTTTTTAACTGTACACGCAAAAACGTGTCTCAAAAAATATAAAGGGTTAGGTTAGGCTTAGAGTTTAAATGTCTTTGTATCACCCTGAACAATCAGCATAGCATGAATGACACCATTCAGGAAAGAATTCAGAGAGAAACCGCCTATTTTGCCAATATAATAGTGTTTAGAAATAAGTTTATCAAAAGACAAGATAAAATAAAGATTTACATGAGCATAGCGTGGCCTGTTGTGGTATACGGCTGCAGAACATTGATCTTATCAGAAATTGAGGACAACCAACTGAGAAAGTTTGAAAGAGAAATCTTGAAAAGAACATTTGTTGCGAATAAAGACGTAGGTACTTGGAGAACAAGGAAAATTAAGAATTGAACCACTTAGCCATGGGTTAACTAGAACTTGGGGCCTAACTTTGGGGCGCAGGATAAAGCTTCATAAATTCAAGTGTGTAGTGAGACCATCTATATAATAAAATTAATAATATGTATTATATACAAAATTAGAAAGTTTAGTAATAATTCTTAGTTAGTTTCTTGGATTTCGTTGTCCATGACGTGTCCGTTACTTAACTAAATATCACTATAATATTGACGACTCGGAACACAATGTTTTTTATAAGTAAAAACGTAAAGTTTTACCTTACAGCCTAAACCGGCTTTCACCTATAGAAGGCTTCATCAGAGGCCCTACTTCCTTACAGCCTCTGATGAAGCCTTCTATAGGTGAAAGCCGGTTTAGGCTGTAAGGTAAAACTTTACGTTTTTACTTATAAAAAACATTGTGTTCCGAGTCGTCAATATTATAGTGATATTTAGTCTTAGTTAGTGATCGAGGGACAATTTCAATTTTTAATAATCAACAAACCTTTCTTCATAAGCTGTACTTCCACTTACCTAGAAAAATATACTGTAGCCCTAAAAACATAAACAATTTCAGTTCTTCCAATTCTTATACCCAGTTTTCGTAAACGCATCCTCTCCCTTAGGCACACTGTCACAAAATGCTAGGCAGTAGTACCAGTAAGCCGAATTAGTCACAACACAAACAAAATTTCAAATTGCCAGTCAGGCAATTTTCAAAAAAATTAAGCAGTGTTACTCCATTGCGTTTCTTAACTCATATTTCTCAGAACTTAGGAACAAAAAAAAAACAATCACAACAATAACGAAATAAGAAACAGACAAGATATGTGTACTTTAACGGGCTACGTACACGACCGAGTAACCGATCGCACTTGTATCAGTAATTATTAACAAATAACAGTTCCAAACGACCGTCTTTTAAGATTCGTGAACAAAGCCATCGGGGTCTTGCACAGTAAGCCAGCTTTGTTCATACTGCCGAGTCTGTTACCCCTATCATACCGCTCTCTTTTACACTGGCCTGTAATGTTTGCGAAATTCTGTTGAACTGAAAACAGCGATAATTAGTCCAGTCAATTAGACAAAAAAAAAATGGTAAATAGGGGAAATAATTTATAAAGTTTTGATACTTTGCCATAATACTCGTTGGGAGTCTAGTAGTTGGAAACAAAATTTCCCTCCCCTAGGAGGTGGGCGTCCCTCACCGTCCCCCCAAAACAGCACTTTTTGGCGGGTTTTTCAGTTTTTTTTTTCAATTTTAGATTACAAGATCAATCTGATGGAGTCCTCTTCGCTAATATGAGGAAAAGCCCTTCAGTTGCTTGCTTTCGTGGTAGCATTCTGAAAATCGTGAACCAATGGTACAACGAACGACCTGGCAATGAAAAAGACGAGCTTATGAGAATAGTGAAAGCAGCTGCAACCATTATCCACGAGGATATTCGAATGACTTCTTACAATATGACTGAATATCCAGACATCACTAATTTCAATGAAAATGTAGAATCTATGGTTCCTGAAACTCTACAGGTGTTTTTACAGGGTGTGATTGCTGAAAAAGCGGTAGCTTATCAACAATTTGGAATGAACAAAATATACAGATATTTCTCACTCAATCGTATCAGCTACAAGGCCTCGCTCGTTTGTTTCGGCCTTGCAACTCAGTCTTGGCATATACTTGTTTTCGAAACATTGTACGAATGTACAATTCTCTTGGATGAAGAAATATTGTCGATATTGTCTCAAATATGGGTTTCTCTTCTAGCTATAGCAGTGTCGCTTTATTTGAGTCTTCAGCTGTACAATCCTGGAAGCCAGCAGTTTCGAAGGAATCATTTTCACAGTTCTCTTTTGATAATGCTTACTTCATTGCAACGATGACGGGCAAAGGCACATTCTACGCAATGGTTGGAATCAGATGTATAACTCCTGGTGACGCATTGGAAGATCAACAAGTAACCAAGCTATCTGCCATGCTTACCTCACAAGAAACTGCAAATCCCCAGAAAATTGAAATGCAAACGTTCCAAACGCAAAATAGAGTTGGTACTAAAGGAGTTGCTTTTCGAAATGTCTACCCAGAAGGAACATTCAGAGAAGCAACTATTGCTGAAGACGATGTAGACGTCTACATTGTCCGCAAAGCAGTAGATGCCTCACAAGGAAACGGGCAAGTTGTTATCGTTGGCCAAGACGTTGATCTCATTGCTTTCCTCATAGCCCTTGCACCAGAAGGAAACGATATTCTTATGATGAGAGAAAGCAAAGGAAATGTCAAAACAAGATTTTACAGCTCGAAAGATTTACAACGTTCTCCCATCATTCACGAGTGTAGGAAATCAATTCTGATCCTTCACGCAATGAGTGGCTGTGACGCTACGTCAGCCTTCTTCGGAAAAGGAAAACTGCAGATAATTTAACTGTTCAACCGATACCAACATCTCCACAATATCCCCAACTGTGTTCAACTATCCAAAATCGACACGTGAGGTCATTGAACAAGCCGGCGAAAAATTCATTCACGCAATGTTCACCAATATCCGGCAACAGCTGGTTCAAACAATTTGAACGATCGCAGATTTCAATGTTTTAATGTTTCAGCTGGTAGGTCACGCAAACAACACTGTGATTCTTTCACGCTTGCCACCCACCGCTGATGCAGCATGCCTCCACTCACGTCGTGTATATCTGCAAATTCAGATGTGGTTGGGGAATTCCTTGTACCCGAGGACCTGGGGATGGAAGCAATGGAATGCATCGCTCTCTCCAGTGTATATGACACAAGCAGCTGCTCCAGGAAGGATCCTAACTCTGATTTCATGTGGCTGCACTCAGGGCTGTGGAAGAAAGTCAAGTGTGTTAAAGTAGACTTAACGCTGCACGGCTATGTGTAAGAATTGTCATGGGCAAAGCTACACTAATAGGGTGCCCATTGACTTGTGTGATGAGTTTCCTGATGATCCTTTGTAAATCAGTGATATTGTTTCTTCACCGTAAATATTATTTACTTTACCATGTCATCATGTGAACGTAATTTTATTATGAATAAATTTTTTTCCCTTGATATTTCACATTGCTTACCTTTTTAACACTCACCCAGAATGGAATATTTGATAATATGGGGTAATACTATATATATATATATATATATATATATATATATATATATACTATACCTGTAATTAACTACAACACGTAAATGGCTGTCCCAACGTGGAACATATTTTAAATACAATATCTACTAATTATTTACAGCACAATATATATATCTATATATATATATATATATATAAATTAGCTGTCACAGTGTTTGTCCGCGATGGACGCCAAAACTACTCAACCGATCTTAATGAAATTTTTTTCAAAATGTGTGATTTTTTCCAACTTAGGCTATAGGATAGGTTTTATCTCAATAAATACTATACATATTTTTTATTGCAAATTAATTGTTTCTATAGAACGAAAGGTCGCTAAATATTTATGTTCTATAATTTTCCGGCAGATGGCAATGTAAGTCAGTGTATTGTCTGCAATCTGCTGTCAACTAAGTTACGTTAGCATCAAATAGATGGCGCCGTACTTCAATTCATAATCTCTTGATGCTACAATTTATTTCATGGCATACGTGTTTTCTAGATTCGCAGACGACATAACCGTACTTTTTCTGTTTATTCGTATATCATTATTACTGTTCTGATTCCGGTATTAATTCGTATGTTCTTATTCCTTACTAAGAAATAATTGTGATTCTTGAAATTTTGAGTATAACTTTCATTCCGTTTTTCAATTTACTATTTCTTTGATGTGAATAAAAAATGTGTAAGTACCTACTTGATTTTTA
The DNA here is from genome assembly GCA_034769895.1 of Magicicada septendecula. Taxonomy (NCBI): domain Eukaryota; kingdom Metazoa; phylum Arthropoda; class Insecta; order Hemiptera; family Cicadidae; genus Magicicada; species Magicicada septendecula. The sequence goes on from CM068372.1 coordinate 257,220,169, forward strand.
TTCTATTATTATTTTCTTTAGTTGATAGGGTTAATAATAATAATTATAAAGCACACGTGTTTTCTAGATTCACAGACGACATAACCGTACTTTTTCTGTTTATTCGTATATCATTATTACTGTTCTGATTCCGGTATTAATTCGTATGTTCTTATTCCTTACTAAGAAATAATTGTGATTCTTGAAATTTTGAGTATAACTTTCATTCCGTTTTTCAATTTACTATTTCTTTGATGTGAATAAAAAATGTGTAAGTACCTACTTGATTTTTATTCTATTACTATTTTCTTTAGTTGATAGGGTTAATAATAATAATTATAAAGCACACGTGTTTTCTAGATTCACAGACGACATAACCGTACTTTTTCTGTTTATTCGTATATCATTATTACTGTTCTGATTCCGGTATTAATTCGTATGTTCTTATTCCTTACTAAGAAATAATTGTGATTCTTGAAATTTTGAGTATAACTTTCATTCCGTTTTTCAATTTACTATTTCTTTGATGTGAATAAAAAATGTGTAAGTACCTACTTGATTTTTATTCTATTACTATTTTCTTTAGTTGATAGGGTTAATAATAATAATTGTAAAGATAATAATAATTATAATTATAATAATTATTATTATAATAATGTTAATAATAATAATAATAATGCTTAATAATAATAATGATTATAACCATGGTATACTTGCTTGCGTCTCTTTCCCTTAATCCGACTTAATTTTGATTGTTTTAATTATTTTTTCCAGAAAAATGCCGCCAAAAAAGTCTAACCTCTACAATCGGCAGAGTAGAGAGTCCCGGCGCAAACGTTTTGAAAGAACTCTCCAGTCGGCCGATCAAATTGAGGATAGAAACGTATCTCAAAGAACCAGGACGGCAGAGAACCGTATGCAAGAGTCTCGAGATCAGCGTGATGAACGTCAGCGACAGAATCTAATTATATATATATTATAATATAGTGAAGAGGTCGCTATTGTTTATTCGTATAGTATACCTCTGTAAAATATAACAGTGTGTCTGAGTGTGAAAGTGTGTCTGTGTTTCTTACCACTGCGTCCTCGCACGGCGATATATTCCACGATGTTTGGGCCCGTAGCGAACGTACTGGGGACCAGGTATCGTGGTTCCCTATTTGAGGTTCAAACCTAGTGGATTATCTCCGGGTGGCGCCAATAGATTCTGTCGCTGACGTTCATCACGCTGATCTCGAGACTCTTGCAAACGGTTCTCTGCCGTCCTGGTTCTTTGAGATACGTTTCTATCTTCAATTTGATCGGCCGACTGGAGAGTTCTTTCAAAACGTTTGCGCCGGGACTCTCTACTATGCCGATTGTAGAGGTTAGACTTTTTTGGTGGCATTTTTCTGGAAAAAATAATTAAAACAATCAAAATTAAGTCGGATTAAGAGAAAGAGACGCAAGCAAGTATACCATGGTTATAATCATTATTATTATTATTATTAATATTATTATAATAATAATTATTATAATTATAATTATTATTATCTTTATAATTATTATTATTAACCCTATCAACTAAAAAAAATAATAATAGAATAAAAATCAAGTAGGTACTTACACATTTTTTATTCACATCAAAGAAATAGTAAATTGAAAAACGGAATGAAAGTTATACTCAAAATTTCAAGAATCACAATTATTTCTTAGTAAGGAATAAGAACATACGAATTAATACCGGAATCAGAACAGTAATAATGATATACGAATAAACAGAAAAAGTACGGTTATGTCGTCTGTGAATCTAGAAAACACGTGTGCTTTATAATTATTATTATTAACCCTATCAACTAAAGAAAATAATAATAGAATAAAAATCAAGTAGGTACTTACACATTTTTTATTCACATCAAAGAAATAGTAAATTGAAAAACGGAATGAAAGTTATACTCAAAATTTCAAGAATCACAATTATTTCTTAGTAAGGAATAAGAACATACGAATTAATACCGGAATCAGAACAGTAATAATGATATACGAATAAACAGAAAAAGTACGGTTATGTCGTCTGTGAATCTAGAAAACACGTGTGCTTTATAATTATTATTATTAACCCTATCAACTAAAGAAAATAATAATAGAATAAAAATCAAGTAGGTACTTACACATTTTTTATTCACATCAAAGAAATAGTAAATTGAAAAACGGAATGAAAGTTATACTCAAAATTTCAAAAATCACAATTATTTCTTAGTAAGGAATAAGAACATACGAATTAATACCGGAATCAGAACAGTAATAATGATATACGAATAAACAGAAAAAGTACGGTTATGTCGTCTGTGAATCTAGAAAACACGTGTGCTTTATAATTATTATTATTAACCCTATCAACTAAAGAAAATAATAATAGAATAAAAATCAAGTAGGTACTTACACATTTTTTATTCACATCAAAGAAATAGTAAATTGAAAAACGGCATGAAAGTTATACTCAAAATTTCAAGAATCACAATTATTTCTTAGTAAGGAATAAGAACATACGAATTAATACCTGAATCAGAACAGTAATAATGATATACGAATAAACAGAAAAAGTACGGTTATGTCGTCTGCGAATCTAGAAAACACGTGTGCCATGAAATAAATTGTAGCATCAAGAGATTATGAATTGAAGTACGGCGCCATCTATTTGATGCTAACGTAACTTAGTTGACAGCAGATTGCAGACAATACACTGACTTACATTGCCATCTGCCGGAAAATTATAGAACATAAATATTTAGCGACCTTTCGTTCTATAGAAACAATTAATTTGCAATAAAAAATATGTATAGTATTTATTGAGATAAAACCTATCCTATAGCCTAAGTTAGAACAAATCACACATTTTGAAAAAAATTTCATTAAGATCGGTTGAGTAGTTTTGGCGTCCATCGCGGACAAACAATGTGACAGCTAATTTTTATATATATAGATTAAAATGGTTTACTTATCAATGTTCTATTTGAACGAGGCGACGAATTCAATCCGTCCCGCCTTTTCTCGATTTTTTGTCAATCGAGATAGCAGTTGTAGGATTCGCTACCTGAGCGCTAGACGTCGCCTTGGAAACCTTCGTTATACATTATATTTTTAAACATACACTTTGCTAATGGAAATAAGACACGATTTAACACACACAGTATAAATTTATTATTGATTTGAAGTTAATATTTTATAGACACAAGTTGTAATTAGTTTGTTCATATATAATTCTGCACCGGATAATTCTTTATAAGACTCTTACTCAAGGTTAAACGATCGACTTTTGAATACAAATAAACGGTAATGGCGTTCTATCTCGCCAATCAACAAATATTTCGATCGTTGTTTGTGAGTTGCTTGGATCACGTTAAAAGGTTCAGATGCAGTTACAACATTAAAAATACACAACCTTACAATGTTTTTTCCTTATGTAGGATAATGTGTAGTGGTAATTGTTTTGTTTAAGTGTCATACAAGATGTTTATAATTCGTACATAAATATGAGGTTAGTTCTATAGTTAACAAGTTTTTCAGTGATATAAATTTATGGATCAATCCTTGTAAGAGAATAAAAATGATTTAGTGGTATTCAACATACATTGAGAAATGGTCAAAGTGCGTTTATTTTTTGGAAGTTGAAATAATTTAACTGATACTTAACAGTCTGACAATACGGTATTATTCGGGATGTCAAGAAGGAAAGATTATGGCATCAATATTGTTCAGCGTTCTTTATTCAGGCTTCAACATCTTTTCCAAAGTTGGTTTGTACTTATTTTGATATTTCATATTGATTTAAATATCTTCTCCCTCTGGAAATGGCATTCTGCATACATCAGTCTTCTGTACTCTCAATTTCTACACTTTGTTTTACTTCTAATATGTTTTAAACATTAAAAGGTGTTGTACAGACAATTCGCGTCTGGCTTGCGATAGCGTCACTTTTCAAGTCATTGTATTTAACGGTAATTACCTCGTTAAACGACTGTTTCCATGGTTACGTGTTTATTCTCATTGGTTGAGCAGAAAATCAGTACATTGTTATCAATTTTCGAATTTCCTTCAAATCTTCCCATATGTTCGGACTTTCTTCCTCCTCTTATCTTCCTTCGGGGTTATTATCTAAATGCACTGTCATTTATATTTTCTCACAAAGATTATTTTGGTGCCCCACAACATTGGGTTTTATCAAGTTTTCTAAGTTTAAAATTAATTCCATAATTACTAATTATATTTCTTTATTTATATAATTCCTTAATTTAATATTTGCTTTTTTAATAATAACTATTATTCATCCTTGATGGATTAGTCACCTCGGATTTGTCCATTACATGGTGATTTTTGTACAATCAGTAATTGTTTATGTTTGACCGTTAGGCCTGTTTCACATTTAAGTAGCCATTACTGGGTTTTTGTGGCTTCATACACAACATATTTCATTTAGTCCCAAATTGTTATTTTGCATTTGTAATTATGTTTAATCTATCTGGATGTGTTTTAATTATTAATAATTGTGTTATTCAATCTTACTTGCTAATTATTTGCTATTCATTTCCAATATAAAATAAAACATCTAGGCCTATGGTCTGTATAACTCTTACAGCCATAGCCATTTCATAACTAACAGTTTATATAATTCATTATTTCTTATTTGTTGTTCTGGTGCTAAACAATCTCACCTCTATTAAACTTTTTCCATTAAACTCCCCTTATAACATGGGTATTAAATTAATGTTAACACAAACTTATTTTCTAATGCTTTTTTCTCTCCCTTCCATATTAACACCATCTAATTACTTTTCCTTGTGAAACACACCTTTAAACTTTTACAATACATTTTTAAGTTCTAACAATATTATTTACTAGTCATTACAGTGAATATCACTACTTAGTGTTCATCATTCACTGATTAAATGTTCTATCCTAAATACTATTCATTGTAACTTGTTAAATGTTATTGTTCACTCTTAAAACTAAAACATATTGTTCACTCTTACAACTAAAACATAAGTAATTTTACTAAGTCTTCAACTTAGCCTACTCTCCTCTTACTATTTATATGATAGACAATATTTGTATTTATTGTTCACTAGCACTTTCTTAAATTGTTTAGTGTTCATTACAATTTATTTAGTGTTTCTTTAGTATTATATCACTCTAGTATAAATCACTTTCACTAATTCAACTTCCATTTATTTCTCATCATTTTATTCTCTTTCTCTACACACTATCTATATAACATTATTAATATTGTGTCCTTCTTAGTTAACAAATTACATATATCCCTGACTCTTTTGGTTAGTGTATTTTTATACATTGTTTCATATTGCTGACGGTTCATAATGGTCATTTTATCAATACTAACATTCATTAATAGCTTTGGTTCTTAACCGAATTTCATTGTCTTTATTATTTTGGGTTACACTATTTCTCCCTTCTCTATTTTTCATTACTTGTCTAGTTTTCTTGATGCGTTTCATTTTGTTTTCTTCCTCATGGGTTTGTTCTCTCTTGGTTTTCATTCTTCTTCTCCTTCATTCGTCTTGTTCTCTTTATTTTGATTTCTTAACTGGTTTCTTAACTGGTTTCTCAACTGGTTTCTCAACTGGCCAATCTCTGGGGTTGGGTCAATGTCGTTTGTCTGTCAGTCTATCATTTTAGTTTCTTTGTTAATCACTTTCAGTTTATTACACCTCCTCCTTCCATGATAATTACCTTTTATTTATTTTTTACTATCCACATAATTTATTTATTCAAACATAATATCATTTAGCATTTTTTTATACATACTTATTGTTATCAAAATTTCTCTGAATTTGGTGATGTTATATAATGCTCTCCCACCAAAATTGATCATTTTATAAAACGTGATTCTAAGTTTGATGAAATTATCAATTGTGTTGTATCATTTTCTTCTTAAACTCTCCTGCTTCTCACTCGATTTTTATGCTTAATTCTGTATCTTTTATTTCCTTTCTTCTGATTTTCTTCTTCGTCATTTTTTCTTATTACGAACTGGCTTATAGATTGTTTATTATAAATTATTCCCTATAAATCTTATTTTCCCTAACTATCTTTACTCTGTAGTTGCAATCGATTCGGATGGGCTCTATTGGCTTACCTAACTCCGTCGTTCAAAACTACTCTTATTCTGAGATCAGGGGAACATCATCCCTGCTCAGTAAAATGATTGCTGGACTTATTCAACAGTCAATCTCAATTAATGAATCTTAAATACAGTCATCTCATGACTCAACATAATAATAATAATCATAACATTTGTTGGGAATCTTTTACCTTTATATTTCATTATTGCTCAGTTCGAGTCATATATTTTTTCATCTTTCTTTATAGATACTACTTGATAATACTTGAAGCATTGCTTTTTATTCATACAATTCACATTTTTATTCATTTTCAATTACTTTTTGTTTCATCTCAATTCATATTACAACTCTTAGAATGTTTATTTTATTTGTTTCGTTTTTTGATCATTGGTTTTCTTAATCTTACTTGCCATTTCTTTCTAAATAGTAGTGGAAGTTAATCATTTTGATTGATATTATTTTTTTTTCATAACTTTTTAAATATCCTAGTAAGTTAGTGTTTCTTACTAGTTAGGAACATTTGTAGCTTATTCCCTTATAGTATGTTTTGCTTTTTTGTGCCTCACATTTTGGCTAAAGATTATTGTAACTTAATCTTATTTTGTTAGGAATGTTTTGTAATTTCACTCCATTATTATTAATTTTTATTCAAAGATTATTGTAAGTTAGTGTTTCTTACTTTATGTGGATTCTTGGTAATTTTATTTCTCCATTTTTTATGATTGGTCTAAAATATTCTCGAAATATCTGTGTAAGCTGTCCTTACATAACTTTTTGAATTTTGAAATTCATTTTTTATATATATTTTTTCATTATTATTTATCAGTAAACTTACTTGCTGAGATTATTCTTTCTTTTTATTCCAACTAACTTGGTTGGCTTTTTTAAATTGAATTCTTTTCAGTTAATTTTGATCGTCATAGTATTTTTTAATCGATGCTTGGTTATATACCCCCTTTATTTTCTGGGTGGTGGGGTTGGTTATTTCATATGTGTTGTTGCCCTTGTCTTGCGTGATAGTGTGCGGCCTGACATATAGCAATAGTAATTTCTTCGTAATGCCTTCTATGGAGCTGGGCAATTCCCTGTTCTTTATTAATACACTCTCTCCTATTTGGTACTGGATCGTATGTGGAAGATTTTTAGAGTATTTACTTTTCTGCTGTTCTACCTTCTCAGCAATTTTGTTATAAAATTCTTCTCTTTTCAAATTGGTATTCGGCATTGATGGGAAATTTAATTAAATAGTTTATCTCTCTAGGTGGTGGGCGTTCAAACATCATCGAGTATGGTGTGGTCTCAGTGAAGTTGTGGTAAGCAAGATTTATAAACTCTTCGGTGGACCTTAAGTAATTGTGCCACTCCTTTTGTTTGTTATGGCAGTAGGTCCTCAGAATACGGCCCACTTCTCTAAGCACTCTCTCAGCTGGGTTACTGCTGGGATGATAAACAGATGTCTTGTATGTTTTGATGCCATGTTCCCAGAGTTTATTTTTCCACAAATTTCCTTTAAACTGGGTCCCATGATCGGTTATTATGGCCGACGGTCTTCCCACTTCTGGTATATAGTTGTCCAATATAATTTCAATGATTTTCTTGGTAGTAGCACGGTTAATAGAATATAATTTGTTATATTTGGTAAAGTGATCGAATATGATGATTATGAATTTAAATCTGTGTCTTCCTCCACTGCGAGGAAACGGACCACAAATATCAAGAAATACTCTCTCTAGTTTTTGGCTGGATATTATGGGTATCATCATACCCTCCTTCTTAGCATTGTTGCATTTCACCATTTGACAGATTTGACATTTCTGTATGGTTCGGCTTACCTTTCGATAGATACTTTTGATATATACTTGCTCCTCTAGCGCCTTTACTAATTTCATTGTACCCATATGGCCGTAACAGATGTGGTAGTCCATGATTATCTGTTCTTCGGTTGTAAATGGGATTACCAGTTTCCATTCTCCGACGCTAGGGTTAATTTTTATGAATAATAAATTGTCATGTACTTTGTAATACTGTACAAGGGGTTCTTCTTCCTTCAGTATTCTTTCTCTGATACTCACTATCTTTGGGTCCGCATTTTGCTGTCTGCTTATCTCCAGCATTATCTTTTCCAAATCGCTTCTGTCTTTAATGATGTTATATACTTTGACTAGCAACTCTTTTTCTCCGTCGAATGTTTGTTGTTGGATGTTGATACGTGATAATATGTCGGCAGCAATATTTTTGTTTACTGGTATGTATTCCCAGTTGATAACGTATTCTTGCAATAGTAATATCCATCGGGTCAGTCTTCCATGGCCAAGCTTGCATTGTTTAAGGAAAGATATTGATCGATGGTCACTCCTCACGGTTACGTTGTACCCTAAAATGTATGTCCTGAATTTGTCACAGGCGAATACAACACTAAGCAACTCCTTTTCCGTGACGTGGTAGTTCCTTTCACATGCATTTAGGGTCCGGCTTGCAAAGCTTATGACCAGGTGTTGCCCCTTTATCATCTTCTTGATACAAGACAGCACCGACACTCACGTCGCTCGCATCACAATTCATGAAAAATGGTTTTTGGAAATCCGGATGGCGTAGCATGACGGTGTCTAAAAATTTTTCTTTTATTTGTTCGAATACCTTGTCTTGGTCGGCTCCCCATATCCATTTATTTTTTGCGGATAACTGTTTTTGAAATTGTGCCGTTAGCTTGGAATAATGATCCTGGAATTTCCGATAATAATTACATATTCCCAGGAAAGATTGCAGCTGTTTTTTATTTCTAGGTGTTGGGAATCTTTGTATTGCTTCAACCTTCTCTGCTGAAGGGGTGATACCTTCTTCGGTTAGGTTAAAACCTAAAAATTGTACCTTGCTGGCTATAAATTTGGATTTGTCCAGTTTAAGGGTAATATGGTTATCAGATAATTTTTTCAAAACTGTTTCTACTCTATTACAATGGTCTTGCCAGTTTGATGATGTGATCAATAAGTCATCCACATAGACGGTAGTAAAGTTAAGTACCTCTTGTCCCAGTATCTGATCCATACACTGGACGAATACAGCAACGGAATTAATTAGTCCGAATGGCAGTCTCTTGAATTGGTAGTTTCTCCCATCGAACAGAAAAGCTAGGTATTTTCTACTGTTCGGGTGTAGCTCTACCTGCCAGTATCCGCAGACTGTATCCCATGCACTGATGTATTTCGTGCCATGGAATTTTTTAAGGATCTCTTCAATTTCACTTGGGGACGTTCTATCATTTACCATCATCTTGTTGATTTCTCTTGCATCAAGGCATATCCTTAGCTTGCCGTCATTCTTTGGTATTGCCACTATCGGACTTGTATACGGGGATTGGCTTAATTCTATTATATCCTCCTCCATCATCCGGTTAATCTCGGCCTTCACCGCATTTCTTTGAGAGTATGCTATAGGATATGATTTTTTCTTAAAATCTACAGGTTCCTTAAATATAATTTGGTACTGATAATCCTTTACCTTTCCCGGAGCATCGGAAAAAATGTGTCGGTATTGATTATAAATTTTTATGAGATCCTCGGCCTGGTGAGCACTAATCGGTTGATCTCGTACTTCCCTTTGGAATTGTCGGATCTCTTCCAACTTGTTTGACCATATTTCTTCGTCCTCCCACTCCTCCATTATTTTTATCTGTGCTTGTTGACAGTAATTATTCTGTAATATTGTATAACAGTGGTTTATTGAAGGTAAGTTGACACCCTTCACTATACTGGTGGTCCATACTCCATTTTCCGTGTTTAATGACACTTCTCCCTGCTTTAGATTAATTATAGCAGAATATTGTCGGAGTATGTCACATCCCACAAGTATTGAAAATGGTAGGCCACTGGCAACAAGAAAAGACATAGTGAATGTTAGTCCTTCACTTTCAAGTTCCAGAGACACTTGTTTCCGAACAGTTTTGTTTTGTCTGCCGGTAGCACCGATAATTGTTATGTTATTTATTGGTAGAGTGGGTATAGGTGTACTACATTTTTGTTGTATTTTGTTTAACTCTATTTGGTCAATTAAAGATATGTTGGATACAGTGTCGATCATTAATATTGACATTACTCCATTGACTTGGGCATTTACGTACACTATCTCACTATTTCGGCTGGGCATTTGTTGATTGCTTTCTTCGACCAATTCATCTCTGATATTTTTTAGATAATGCGTTGTAATTATAGTGATTATATTTTTCGTCGTCGTACTTTCCCCAAGAGATTGGTCCAGTGATGGGCTGTCTACAGTTTTCACTGGCCTTAAGCGTTTAAATGAGGGTTGACCTCATTGCCCCTAACTTCATTAGTGTTTGATGGTTGGTTGTTGTTCGGCTCCTGTCGATTATTCCGGTTATCCGCGCTGTTCCTGTGATCTTCTTCGAATGGGTGACTTCTTGTATCGGGTACCTGGTTAGAGTACGTTCGCCGATAGTTAGATGAGGGATAGTTTCTTCTTGGACTTCGTTGTCTTTGTCCCTTCATGTAATTTACCTGCGGCCGGTATCCTGGATTATTGTTATGATTATTGTTGTTGTTTCCAGGGCGATAATTGCCGTTGTAACCATTCGATGGGAAGTTACCCCTGTAGTTGTTCCTGAAGTTGTTATTATTATTGTTTCCACTTCGGTTAAAATTTCTGGGCGCGTTATTGCCCCGTGTGTTCCCTTGGTAATGGTTAGGGTTGTTTACCGGTGGCTTATTATCTCCCTGTTGATTCGGTGATAATTGTCCCTCATTGGTTCTATTATTCCTGAAACTGTACCCTCTATTTTTCCTGTACTGCCACTCATGTTCATGGCTTTCCAATAAGCTAGCCATATCTTGGATGGTCTTTACCTGGCTGTACATCCGTGCCTTTTGGATGGCGTCGTCGTAGTGGTAAGATAACTGTATTACCAGACACTCTTCGGGTATACGTGGTTCCAAATTCCTGGCCATGCAGATTTTTCCCAAGAAGTAGGAGGTAAGGGATTGTCCATTTTGGTTTTCATACCTTCCATTACTCAGGTTATTGCGGACCATGTTCTGAGTTGATTCAGACCAGTATTTAGCCTTGAACTGAGTCTTAAAGTCTTGAAGGTTTTGGATGTCTGGTCGGGTGGCAGTCCACCAGTTGTCATAGGTCTCCTTGAACATTTCGTCCAGCATTCCTCTTATTACTGTCTACCGGGTCTCTCGATTTTTGATGATTAGCTCTTCTACCCTTTTCAAGAACTCAATAGGGTTCCTTTTACAATTACGGAAATTAATAGTATCTCTGTTGTCTGTGTTCATGACATGATTATTATTACATGGTCGGTCACGCCAGGCGTCCACTTCTTCCTGTAATGACTCTTCTATCCGCGCATTTCGTCAATCCTCTGTTGTTTTTTGTCTACTTTGCTGTCTATTTTATTTAAGTTGCTGTAAACTCCTTCCATTCGTTCTCCCAAGTCTGTTCGTACAGCTGCTACTTCTTTCTGGTTTTCTTCCCTGACTTGATGTATGTCCTGGTCTATCTGGGTACATCTTCTGACTGTTTCTTCATGACCTTCCTCAATTCTTCTCTTATTTTCTCCTTCGAGATGGTTCATTTTATCGAGTACTTCCTCGCGGACTCCAGAAACATTTTCGTTGGTCTTCTCTAGCTTCTCCAACGTTTCCTCTAATTTGTCATTGATTTCCGTAACCTGGTGCTTTGCTTCTTCTCGGTACTCCATTAATTGTATGCCATCTGCAGCTTCATTTCTTCTTTATTTTTCTCGTGGTCCTCCTTCAGCTGTTCCTTCAATTCTTCCTTTAATTCTTCGTTTCTTTGCTGAATTTCCTCCATCAATCGTTGTTGTAATGTTTCATTATTCTTGTTAATGGTTTGTCTCAATTCTTCCTTCTGTTTCTGAAAATTGTCCTCCTGTTTTTTAAAATTTTCGTTTGTTTCTTTCTTCATTCCGTCAAATTTATTGGTCATCTCCTTCAAACTCTCTTCATTCTTGTCGAATTTATTGTTCATCTCCTTCAAATTATTATTCATCATTTCCATTAATTTTAGTATGTTCGAGTCTCCTCTAAATTCTCCCTTGTCGCCCGCCTGTAACTCCATTTCTTCGTCTTGGGTTGGTTCCGTTGTGGTTATTGCTGTCTCCACTTCTTCAATCGGTGTTCCTTCCTCTTCTTCCCCTCTATTTTCTTCCATCTCCTTCTCCTTTCTCCAACTTTTTCCCTAAACCTCTTGTGTGCATCCTGATCTCCTTTCGTGACCGCCGCTAGAACTTCGTATCTTCCTTTCTTCAAGCGCCACCGGTTGGTCGCCAATTTATAATATATTGAAAAGGTCGCTATTGTTTATTCGTATAGTATACCTCTGTAAAATATAACAGTGTGTCTGAGTGTGAAAGTGTGTCTGTGTTTCTTACCACTGCGTCCTCGCACGGCGATGTACTCCACGATGTTTGGGCCCGTAGCGAACGTACTGGGGACCAGGTATCGTGGTTCCCGATTTGAGGTTCAAACGTAGTGGATTATCTCCGGGTGGCGCCAAATCGTTTATATAAAACAATTAAAATGGTTTACTTATCAATGTTCTATTTGAACGAGGCGACGAATTCAATCCGTCCCGCCTTTTCTCGATTTTGTGCAATCGAGATAGCAGTTGTAGGATTCGCTACCTGAGCGCTAGACGTCGCCTTGGAAACCTTCGTTATACATTATATTTTTAAACATACACTTTGCTAATGGAAATAAGACACGATTTAACACACACAGTATAAATTTATTATTGATTTGAAGTTAATATTTTATAGACACAAGTTGTAATTAGTTTGTTCATATATAATTCTGCACCGGATAATTCTTTATAAGACTCTTACTCAAGGTTAAACGATCGACTTTTGAATACAAATAAACGGTAATGGCGTTCTATCTCGCCAATCAACAAATATTTCGATCGTTGTTTGTGAGTTGCTTGGATCACGTTAAAAGGTTCAGATGCAGTTACAACATTAAAAATACACAACCTTACAATGTTTTTTCCTTATGTAGGATAATGTGTAGTGGTAATTGTTTTGTTTAAGTGTCATACAAGATGTTTATAATTCGTACATAAATATGAGGTTAGTTCTATAGTTAACAAGTTTTTCAGTGATATAAATTTATGGATCAATCCTTGTAAGAGAATAAAAATGATTTAGTGGTATTCAACATACATTGAGAAATGGTCAAAGTGCGTTTATTTTTTGGAAGTTGAAATAATTTAACTGATACTTAACAGTCTGACAATACGGTATTATTCGGGATGTCAAAAGGAAAGATTATGGCATCAATATTGTTCAGCGTTCTTTATTCAGGCTTCAACATCTTTTCCAAAGTTGGTTTGTACTTATTTTGATATTTCATATTGATTTAAATATCTTCTCCCTCTGGAAATGGCATTCTGCATACATCAGTCTTCTGTACTCTCAATTTCTACACTTTGTTTTACTTCTAATATGTTTTAAACATTAAAAGGTGTTGTACAGACAATTCGCGTCTGGCTTGCGATAGCGTCACTTTTCAAGTCATTGTATTTAACGGTAATTACCTCGTTAAACGACTGTTTCCATGGTTACGTGTTTATTCTCATTGGTTGAGCAGAAAATCAGTACATTGTTATCAATTTTCGAATTTCCTTCAAATCTTCCCATATGTTCGGACTTTCTTCCTCCTCTTATCTTCCTTCGGGGTTATTATCTAAATGCACTGTCATTTATATTTTCTCACAAAGATTATTTTGGTGCCCCACAACATTGGGTTTTATCAAGTTTTCTAAGTTTAAAATTAATTCCATAATTACTAATTATATTTCTTTATTTATATAATTCCTTAATTTAATATTTGCTTTTTTAATAATAACTATTATTCATCCTTGATGGATTAGTCACCTCGGATTTGTCCATTACATGGTGATTTTTGTACAATCAGTAATTGTTTATGTTTGACCGTTAGGCCTGTTTCACATTTAAGTAGCCATTACTGGGTTTTTGTGGCTTCATACACAACATATTTCATTTAGTCCCAAATTGTTATTTTGCATTTGTAATTATGTTTAATGTATCTGGATGTGTTTTAATTAGTAATAATTGTGTTATTCAATCTTACTTGCTAATTATTTGCTATTCATTTCCAATATAAAATAAAACATCTAGGCCTATGGTCTGTATAACTCTTACAGCCATAGCCATTTCATAACTAACAGTTTATATAATTCATTATTTCTTATTTGTTGTTCTGGTGCTAAACAATCTCACCTCTATTAAACTTTTTCCATTAAACTCCCCTTATAACATGGGTATTAAATTAATGTTAACACAAACTTATTTTCTAATGCTTTTTTCTCTCCCTTCCATATTAACACCATCTAATTACTTTTCCTTGTGAAACACACCTTTAAACTTTTACAATACATTTTTAAGTTCTAACAATATTATTTACTAGTCATTACAGTGAATATCATTACTTAGTGTTCATCATTCACTGATTAAATGTTCTATCCTAAATACTATTCATTGTAACTTGTTAAATGTTATTGTTCACTCTTAAAACTAAAACATATTGTTCACTCTTACAACTAAAACATAAGTAATTTTACTAAGTCTTCAACTTAGCCTACTCTCCTCTTACTATTTATATGATAGACAATATTTGTATTTATTGTTCACTAGCACTTTCTTAAATTGTTTAGTGTTCATTACAATTTATTTAGTGTTTCTTTAGTATTATATCACTCTAGTATAAATCACTTTCACTAATTCAACTTCCATTTATTTCTCATCATTTTATTCTCTTTCTCTACACACTATCTATATAACATTATTAATATTGTGTCCTTCTTAGTTAACAAATTACATATATCCCTGACTCTTTTGGTTAGTGTATTTTTATACATTGTTTCATATTGCTGACGGTTCATAATGGTCATTTTATCAATACTAACATTCATTAATAGCTTTGGTTCTTAACCGAATTTCATTGTCTTTATTATTTTGGGTTACACTATTTCTCCCTTCTCTATTTTTCATTACTTGTCTAGTTTTCTTGATGCGTTTCATTTTGTTTTCTTCCTCATGGGTTTGTTCTCTCTTGGTTTTCATTCTTCTTCTCCTTCATTCGTCTTGTTCTCTTTATTTTGATTTCTTAACTGGTTTCTTAACTGGTTTCTCAACTGGTTTCTCAACTGGCCAATCTCTGGGGTTGGGTCAATGTCGTTTGTCTGTCAGTCTATCATTTTAGTTTCTTTGTTAATCACTTTCAGTTTATTACACCTCCTCCTTCCATGATAATTACCTTTTATTTATTTTTTACTATCCACATAATTTATTTATTCAAACATAATATCATTTAGCATTTTTTTATACATACTTATTGTTATCAAAATTTCTCTGAATTTGGTGATGTTATAATATATATTGTGCTGTAAATAATTAGTAGATATTGTATTTAAAATATGTTCCACGTTGGGACAGCCATTTACGTGTTGTAGTTAATTACAGGTATTGTAATTAAGATCTGTTCCACGTTGGACCAGCCATTTACGTGCTGTTATTATTTTGCAGATACTTTTAATTATGTAATTATGATATGTAATTACCGTTATTTTGTATTTTGTTTATCAGCACATGAAAAGAAATTCTATCTCAGGGTTAATAATTATTAAACTGTTTGATCTTATTTAATATTGTATCTGATATCTTCTTTTCTTTAAACCAAACCAAATAAAGTTAGTATGTAAAATTTTGATAAATAACAATGTACAAATAGCTACCAGACAAATGTAACTAGACTGATTCTGAATTCTTCCAGCTGCCACGGGTTCACTTCTGGTTGATGTTTATTATTTTCAAAGGCAATATCAGGCTTAGCGATCCGTTCCTCCACGTGAATTTCTTATAGGTTTTTATGCTGAACGTTGTTTTCTTCGACGACTGCAAAACAGATATTTCTTCGGAATATTGGATGATATTTTATGGCCACTCAAACTATTCTTCAGTACAGGATTTCTCTTTTAGATCGGCGTTCTTTTAAAGATATGTTTAGATTTCTCGAAATATTATTTATTTATTGAGTTGTATTTTATTTTATTAAATCCAATATTAATGTTAAATCTCTTCTCCTGATTGATTACTTTATTAAATTAACAATCAAAAAACTCTGGTATAACAAATTAAATTCTTTTCTGTTTCTTCGTTTACATATAACATTAAACTTTGTGATGTACAAAATCTGACTTATTTAAATGATTCCAAATATTAATTTACATATCACTCTCTACGATCTTTACAGGATTGAAGAAAATTAGACTACTAATACATTTCCTTTCATTTCTATACAATACAATCTCTAACAATTTACAAATTTGCCACATTGATAATTCCCTACCTTAGTTACATCTTTTTATCATATACCTCTTAAAAACATATATAACTTTTCTACTTCTTATTAAATATATTTATTTTATTTCTAATATTCTTAATTCTAGTTTGTATTTATTATATTATAATTTTCTTACTATTTCCTCTTATTATAATATTCATTTCAAATTTCATATATTCTTTTCAGAACATATATTTTAATACTGTTTTATCTCATATAGGAATCTATCTCTATGTTGATTGGGTGAGTCGATAGTCCCAATGTTTTTGTTTACATTTTAAAACATATGTTCCAATTACTATTAAATTTGTATATTTTTTCTTTTAAAATTTATTATTTTCCTCTTATACTATGTTGCATTTTAACAGCAGTACAATATATATATATATATATATATATATATAAATAATATTTTTGATGTAATCGATTAGTGATGTGGTTTAAACGAGAAAAAATTGAAAGAAGGTACGTATGAATTTGAAAATAGGAAAAATTCAGATGCTTACTTATTTTCGCCCTTTTTCCGGCGTTTGTTACACAAAAACGGTACTTCGTACACAAAACATGCATAGAATCGTTTTTATGTAGAATGGTATGAGGAACCTTTTTTTGTAATAGAGGTTGTTGTCGAAAATCGAGTGGTTTTGCGTAAAAATTGAAAAAACTTAAAAAACCCGCTAAAAAGTGCTGTTTTTGGGATGGGGTGGAAGCGCACCCCCTAGGGGAGGGAACTTTTTTGTCTTCAACTACTAGACCCCCAACGAGTGTTATAGCAAAGTATCAAGACTATAAATTATTTCCCCTATTTTTCCTAATTTAACTGGACTAAATCTCGAATCAAACAGTAAACAATCCGAGCACAGAGATGATGACTCAGAAGAATATGTGTGATAAAGAGAGGAAAGTAAAGAGAGCAAATTCTTAGAAGTACAGCTGCGCTTATTATTTCATTACGGTGTTCAAAACAAGTCTTTGTTTGTGTAAAAGGCACCCATTGTATTCCAGTTAATTAGGTCTCTAGCAGGTTTTTTTTGTTTTGTTTTTTACAGAAATATCATTTTGACGTATATCATTCAAATCTGTCAAACATTCCCCGTACAATTTTCTTCCAAAGAAATAAGAATAATAAATTTATGGCAACTAGTCGTCTGATAACAGTACAGACGTTGATAAATAGGCCTAGTGCTTACTGTGCTCGCAACCATAGACACTGTCTCCTGTTTGACTATTTGTTAGTTTTTATTTATAACGACTGGAAACAAAATTTTATAATGCCCGGAACATTGGGGGGGGGGCGAGTGCCCCCCTTGCCCCTCCCAAGTTTCGCCTATGCACTTAGCTATTGTAAGGTTTATCAAGGCACAAAGAATAAGTTGGCTGGGACTCGTTGAAAGAATAAAGGTGTCCAGAAAGGGAAATTATATGGAAGAAGAAGGAGGGGTCGACCAAGAAAAAGATTGATGGACGATGTCGCTCGAGGCCTTGTTATGATGGGTATAAGAAGTTGGAAATGATTGCCGAATGATAGAGAGGTCCACCAGGAGCTATAGACCCAATGAAAGAAAGAAAAAGAATAAGAAGAAGTTAGGTGAGGCAGAGCACAAGTCAAATGACACATTCCGCTTACATATTCCTATCTTAACAGCCAGTCTTCATACACGCGTTTCTTGTAGTGATCAAGGAAACAAAATAATTATATCGTATGCCTTTTATTCCCTGACCAAATCGGTCCTTATGAGTTAGTAAATAATATAACTCCTCCAATATTATTTGTTAAATGTACACAGAAAACCCGAGCGCTTGATTTCTTCTTTTTTACACATTGTTACACTTTTCTTGTAACAAAATTGTTTAGCGCACTCTCGACTGAATCCAAGATACTCAGTTTACATTAACAAAATATAAAGGTTTACGATGCGAACTGAACATAACGTTTCATTTATTATTTATCCTATCTATATATTGTTTAGTATATATTTTTTGACAATAACAGTAAAATAACTTAGGCACTTCTAGTGGCTAAAAACGTTGACTCTTACGAAATTACATTTTTATCAAATACAATAATTTTTATACATTAATTAAACTGAACTTTATTTTCACTGTATTGAATCACTGTATTGTACCATTAAACATTAAACACATATAATCACAGATAATTTTTTTCTTTATTTGAACCAGCGATTAGTGTTATTTGTACTCAGCAGGCCCAGAATTTTTTTTTTCTTTGTTTGAGACCGACCAATATGGTCGGACTCGAGCTGTTTTGGAGACTAGCTTCCTTCAGCCGTATGGGTATGTGATTTTAGGGGAGACGTACGCCAGCTGACCGGGCCATTGAGAAGGTGGAGGCACGAAGTTGGGAGAGTATTATTTGTGAGTTATATTGTGTGCGAGTGTAGTGGGTAGCCATATGCGAGCGGGAGAGGTAGATGGATGTGGCCATTTTAGTAGTTTGGTGGCATCTTTATTCATTCATTTTGTTTTTTTATTTCTTCTTCGATGTTTTTTTTGGGGGGGCGGCCAAGACAGGGACGTGTGACGCAGGGCGCCTAGGCTGTTAGGTGACGACAGGGTGCCGTCAAGGGAGGCGGAAGGAACAGATTTGAGAATTATAAGCGGGGACGTAAGTGTGAAGAACTAGAATGTGTGTTTTCATGTGGAGAAGCGAAGATAGGGCTTAGAGTTTTAGAGTGTGGGGGAATTTAGCAGTGTGTGGAGTAGTTAGGCTGCCTGAGTGTGGCTAGTCGCTACCGCCGGGGAGAAATGAGTCATTGGCGGGGGATTGGTATGCATTGTTTAAGTGTGTCTGTGTCTTTGACGCCGTCGGAGGGGGAGACGAGGGGGAGGGCCATTGGCTATTGTAAGGAGGCGATTTATTAAGTAGGAAGATCTGCTGGTGTTGCGGGTGTTTCTATTAATTGAAGGGACTATTGATTGTATGGAAGTGGGGCGGGAGGCTGTTCGGGAATACTTCCAGTTTAGCTTAACGAGGAAGGAATCTAGGTCTGGGAAGCGGGTGTTTAGCGCATACAGGGCAGCGTTGGAGGTCTTCGTGAGGGGTGGTTGGCGGTATATGAGTTTTAGGGCTCGTCGTTCTGTGACTCGGTGGAGATCTAGATAGGCAGGGGAGGCGGTAAGGAGAACTGGATGGGCATACGTGATGATGGGACGTATGCAGGTGGTGTAGATGCGGCCTAGTAGGTCGCTGGAGCAGTGGTTTAGTCGGCTGAGTGTTCTGAGAGAACGGAGGCGGGTACGGGCGATGGTCGTTGTTCTTTTGATATGTGGTCGCCAGGTAAGTTTGGAGTCAAGCGTGACTCCGAGATATTGGCAATCACGCTTCGGGCGTACTGATGATGGGCCAACGCGGACTGGTGTATTACAGAAATGAGTCATGTTGCGTCCGGTAGAGTTGAAAACACAGAGTTGGGTTTTGTCCGCGTTTACATTTATTCGCCAAGTGTTACAGTAGGCGAAGAAAGGCTCGAGTATTTGTTGTAATTTGGCGGTGAATTGCCAGTGTGCGCCTGCTGAAACCCAGTATGCTGTATCATCTGCGTACTGGGCGAGGCCTCCTGATGGGTAGGGTAGAGTTGGCGGAGGGGGAGGGGTGTCTTTAGTAAAAATGATATACAGTAACGGGCTAATGGCAGAGCCTTGGGGGACACCGGCATTGAGGTGGAAGGGTGCCGAGAGATCCTGGCGACTCGGACTTGTGCAGTGCGTCCATCCAGGAACTGGAAGAGCCATTTGATGATGGTTGGGGGAAAGTGACATCCGAGGATCTTAAAACGGAAGCCATTGTGCCAGACAGAGTCGAAGGCTTTGCGGATGTCAAGTAGGGCTAAGATGGTCGGGCGTTTGCGGGCCGAGTTGTCCTGGATGGCGCTGATAACCCGAACAAGTTGGTCATATATGTTGTAGCCAGGGCGGAATCCGCCCTGGGTACTGGGGAGGACGCTATGAGTTTGCAGGTGGGGATGTATCCTGGCGACGAGGATTTTCTCGAAAAGCCTGGAGATTGCAGGAGTGAGAGAAATCGGGCGATAGTTCGACGGGAGGCTGGCGTTTTTGAGAGGTTTGGGGAACATGAGGACATGGGCGTGTTTCTAGGCCCGCGGGACGTAGCCGAGGAGGAGACTTGCAGTATATCGATGCGCTATAGTCCAGTCAAATGGTAGTTTGAAGTGGAAAGTTCTGGTGTAATTGTTTTTAGTGGCTTACTTTATGTTTTTTGGGGTGCTGAACACAAATCTGAAGTTGTCCAACAAAATTCTTTTCGGTAAATATGAGAAATCATCAAAAAACCACTAAAAATCACAGGTTTTTTTGGTTTTTGGCTTATAACGTGCAAAGTAAGCTTTTTACTCAAAAGGTGATCCTATATTAAAATAAAGACGAGAAAATTACCTACAATTCATTTTCTTATCATTTTTTTTGTACGACATTAAGTTTCCGCGCAAAGGGACGTTGAAAAATCGGCGAAAATCAGTAATTTTTGGAAAATAGCAAATAACACATTTTTTTAGAGACTTTCCCTTCATAACACGGAAAGTAAGAATTTCACTGTAAACATTGTCCCATACTTTGAAAAAGCAGATAAAATTCTCAACAATTTATGTGTAAGTAATTTTTTCGGACCTTGAATAGTTATGAGAAAAGCAATGACGAATGCACGAAGTAGTCAGCCGCCTCCTTATTGAAGGCATATAACGTAAATGCATCATTATACGTCTGCGCAGATATGTAAAACGTTACGTTAGGTTATATAGGCACAACAAAATGATAAACAGCGATTCATGGTTGATAAGTATGAAAACTGTGTAATGTAAAACAATATAATAAAATAGGTTGGTAGGTATTTTATAAAACACTTATTATTAAATGATTATTGACGCTGAAGTGAAACTCCTCAGTCAAACCGAGCCCTCTTGGTCAAAGGTTCGATAATTTCAGCAGGGATGCCTTCCAGTTCTTCTACACCTAAAAAAATAAATTAAAAATAATTAATGACTTAGTTCTATTGTTTGAAAATTGAATAGTTATGCAAACTGTATTAGGATACATATTTTGAACACACAAATAAAAAGTGAGTGAAAAAATAAATATGAAATGGAATTATTTATGCATAGTTACCTTCAAGTACTTCAGGGAATTCCGGGTCATCCTTGTCTTCTTCGATTTCAGTAAGCGGCATGTTATTCCAACTGCTTTCGCAGTTCACACACATATTAGAGCACTTGAGGCCTGCTTTTTTGCATCCACGTTTTTTCTGGCAGGTCTTCTTGCACTTGCAAGAAATAAGTTTCAAAACGGCTTGAGGTGCTGGTGGCTGTAGCGTGGTTACTGGCTCCAGACCATCTTTGGTTTTCTTCCAACCCCATTGTTCAGGATCTTTTTCATTCCCAAGCCATTGTTGAACTTGAAAATACACCCTCAAGGAATGTTGCTTAGCTGCAGCCTCAGTAGGAGGTAGGGACGCCAAATGGGCTGATGTCTTGCATTTATACCTCAATTTGTTTAATGACGTGGCTTCCTTGTCAGCCAATTTATACAATGAGGCGAAAAAACGATGGCCAGCATCAGTAACTGCATCAGCATCTTAGGGTCTTTAAAAATCTCAATGGTCTTAGTTAATGCAGGGTTTTTCTTGAGAGTCTGAAGAAACCTCATCTTTCCTACTTTGAACGAGGCTGAAGTAGTATCACAGCCTCCCATGGCATGCAAAAACAATATGTTGTTAGCAATTGATTGATCAAGTTTGCAGTCAGGAGAAAAAAAATGAGTGGTGAAACTGTGCCTTTGCCGGGCTTTAGAAAGTATACATTTGAATGTACACCCCTACAGCAACCAATCATGATCACCAGCAAATCTACGTCTTCACCCACGATAACTACAGAGTTATGTTGTTGTGCAAGGTCCAGCAAGGTCCATTGCTGTGGTGACAATAAGTGTATCCGCATCCTCTTGTGCCTGCTTTGTGTGAATGTCAGCTGCTGCAAAATTGTCCTTCAACATTAAAATCAGACGCTCTTTGTTTTTCAAATTGCCTAGGAATTTTTCTTGTGGCACTGTAGGCACCATTGTTTCGTCGAACATCAAATCTACTGAGGTTTGTTTGCGTGATCTTCTTGCTCGCTCAGTACATTTAGTACCTCTGCAACTATCTTCTTGAGGATAACCATCGAACACAACTACGGCACTGTCCTTGTACTTGGACTTAACAAATGAAACGTAACTTTCACAAATTGATGAAAATGATTGACACGGCTCTATGCAGCAAATATCCTCCATCTATGAAATACACACACCCTTGGAGATTTGCCTGTTCAGTTGGTGTAAATGCTTTTTATAAAGCAGACTTGGTTCCTTTTCGCACACCACAGTCGTCGAAAAGAGGCAATGGATACGGGCACAATTCATATTTTAGAAACTCTTCAAGTTCTTCATCAGATTGTTTAGCAATCGTGATTCTGTGAAAAATAGTCGTCGGATTGATGGGGGTAGTTTCATCATGTATTTTTATTGCATTGTTCATCGTAGCAAGTGGGAAAACTCTGTCTTTCCTGTAAAATTTAACATTTTGAAAATCACCACACCCACAATTCTATCAATTGCGAGGAGACCAATCTCCTTGGCCATGTGACAGTTGATGCTGCTGTCTCCTACAACACCAGTGCTAAGAGGCACCAGTATTTCTGGGACATCAGGAAAAGGATAGTGTTGCATAAACCACTCCATCAACTTTTTTGAATCACTGCTATCCCTTTTAATCCTTGCTTCTCTCATCTCCACGTGTTGTTCTGAACTGGTGAATGCTACCCCACACATCTTCTCCATTTCTTCGCAAATATTTTGGAGGGAACTCATTCCTTTTGTCCACCTACAGAGGATACTTTCGCTGACCACACGACCATGAGTCAGCCCCCCAGCAATTTTCATTATCCTCATGAGGAACTGTTCAATGGTCATATCTGTCCATGTTCCGCTCCAGAATTTGCTGGTCCTTCGAACAGTGAACCCGCCACCCGTGAACTTTTCATATTCCTCAGCGTTCATTTTGTCTTTCAAGCCGTGCATGTCTTGTAGGTACAGGTGACAGCATTTGGCATATAAGAAATGTCCGCTAGCGTGGAAGTACGGGAGCATCTGGTACACAACTTGAAGGTGAAGGTTCCAGTTGGCTGTTTTTTCAGCTTCAATGAATAGCTTAACAAGCGTAACCATTTCAAAGTGCTGGATCCAAAGCTTTGATGTAGCACCACGGTTAGACAAGGCTTGGAGCTGAGCAGAAAACTTGGTTTTCAATTCCTCTACACACTCCTTTTCGTGTGCTGACAAAATCACAGACCTATCTGCATCATTTATAAACTCTGACGTTTATAAACTCAGCATGATTTATAAACTCATCATTTATAAGTTTTTCTTGAAGGTCTGAGGTCAAATCCATTGTCTCAAAGATAATTGTCGTCAGGGTAGCATGAGCTAAAATATGTGCTCTAACGGCTCTTGAATAGGCGTGGCCGGTCAGAATTTTCTCTGTTGAGAGCAGTGCATATATTGCATTAAATAACTCCTTCAACCCACTACCAGCCATTATATACCCTATTGCCTTCAAGAAAGACATCAGTAGGTGGAACCCACCTATTCTAATGATGACATTAGCAAAATTTGGGTCTCCTTGTAGGCAAGCTACTATAAATCTCGCCTTTAGGTACAGAGGCTGGTCGAAAGTGTTCACAGTTGCTTGCTGATTCATAGATTTGCACTGTTCTACGGAAGTGAGTAAAGCTGTATATATTGTGTTGTAATCACTCGGTGGAACATTGATAAATGGCAGGCAAGCAACAAAGGTTGTGTCACAAGGGAGACCACTTGTGGTTTGCTCCATGAAACCACTCCATCCTGGAATGCCGGGCACATCTTTCCACTTGCCGTAAAGCCAAATTAGGTCCGCCAAAGAGGCTATGATAGTATCGGGCGAAACAAATAACTTTTTGAGATCCTCAATCTTGATATCCTTTAAGCCAGGAGAACCTGCTTTCTCAAAATGTTTCAAGGAAACAGCGCCCATCTCGCCAACTAGTTGAGCTGGTAGTGTTTTCTTCACTCGGACAATTCTCTGATCTGGAGCAATAGCATTTCTTGGGGTTATCAAATGTATACCCCCATTGCATGGAAGGTATTATACCCATCCAGTGTACAAGTGTTAAAATCCGCGTTGTCATGAACGAATTGATGGAAAGCTGTCGAGTCTATTTGTAAAGATGGTCTCATGATTGCTGACACTTCCAAACGAACAGCTTCAGAATAAGAGGCGCAAAATCCCAAGGCTGACACAATATCAATCAGTTTTCGTGACCCATACTTCTTATAAAAAAAAGCTGATAATCCAATTTGTAAGGGTGAGACGAAAGAACTAGGTCTGACAGCGCTAATAACACTGTGTGAAATGGCTACAACTTTTTTTTTCCATTTATCACTGCCCCCACGCTTCTTCTTCAGTATCAGCCTTTCAAAGAAAACTTTAAGAACCTCAGGAACAAGGCTTTCATTTTCGTGCAAGAAAGAATCTGGAGGGGGATAATCATCCACGACATACGCTACAGATCGTATCTCTTCAAGAATTATATCAGTCGCTGTCTCAACTAATCGAAGACGTTCTTCCCGTTCTGATGAACGTTTTCCGGTGTACCACGCATCTGTCAAAATCTTACGGCCTGTATGTTTGAAACATACGATCGTATTCTGTGTAATCTTTGATATGATTACAACTTCCCCATATCTCTCCAGTAAATGGTTTATTACTGTTTTTCTTTCAGGAATGTAGTCACCCTCTATCTGAGCTATTAACTGGTCTAATGGAAACTGACATTCCTCATCATTGTTTTCCATTAAAGTGAAAATGTTCTCCATGGCACTCTCAATTTCTTTAGCCTAAGGGCCAACCTTTTTTTTCACATCAACCTTGGGTCTACGAATGTACAGATTTTTTAAACAGTTATCATGGTACTGACAATCAGCAGCCACCATATCTGTTATTGGCTGGATTCTGTTGATAATCGCTGCACCAAAATCATCTCCACGTAGTTGAGCTTGTTTCATAACTGTACCTTTCATCTCTATTTTAGTCACCTGATGCACCAAATTACGTTCATCAGGAGGTAGTCGTTGTTGTGACCTTGAGTAATCTTCAGGAATACGTGTTCCACACACAAAACAATGTGTTTTGAAAGAAAACTCGTTAACAGAGGATGATTGCAATTGTAAAAAAGAAGTGCTTGGTTTAGCAGCTGTCTTCAGGTGAGCAGATATTCTTTCATTGATGTAGCTTTTCTGACAGCTTGCATGTTCGCTAACCGACTTTTTACCCGTCAAAACAGCTCCCTTCCCATCATTTCTTTTCTTACTAGCATCACGAAACGTTTCTATTCCTTTTTCCTTGACCACTTTCACTGTATCATCACTCAAATATTTGTCACAAATAAAGCACTTATCACTGGACATCGCGACCGAATCGTCACATTACACCACAACGAAGACACTAAAAAACTGTAATAATTGGACGCCGTACCATCAAAATGCAACTCTCACGACAGCGACAGTGAACGAACTGGCGCTATAGCCAGGTCAGACGGGAAGACCCCCACTCCTGTGAGCAAAAAGAGGGGGAGCTCAAGGTCACAAGCATGTTTGCCAGCTTAACACGTCAAAAGGTGAGGAGTTGCAAAAGAAATAATTCACTCTAACTCGGGGAGAGTCTATACCTATTAATATATGCCTATATAATATAACTATAAATATAATAATAATATATAACCTAATAATAAGTAGGTACGTTAGCAAATGCTTACTTTGAAATGCTTATTTTTAGTGTTATGAACGGAAAGGCTGTAAAAAAATGTGTTTTTGCTATTTTCCGAAAATGTCTGATTTTCACCGGTTTTTCAACGCCCCTTATGCTCGAAAACCACACGTTGTACAAAAAAAATGAATTATAGGTAATTTTCTCGTCTTTATTTTAATATAGGATCACCTGTTGCGTAAAAAGTTTACTTTTCAAGTTATAAGCCAAAAACAAAAAAAAACTGTGATTTTTAGTGTTTTTTTATGATTTCTCATATTTGCCGTGAAAATGTTTGTTGGACAACTTCAGATTCGTGTTCAGCACCCCAAAAACCATAAACTACGCCACAAAAAACAATTACACCAGAACTTTCCACTTCAAGCCCTTTTTGAACACCATTTTACTGGACTACTAGGCGTTCGATGGCAGTGTCAGGGAGCGCTTTTAAAATGCGGTTTGGTATTCCGTCGGGTCCGGGGGCAGTATTTCTACATTTATTGAGTCTGTCTTTGATGTCGTCTGGGTCGATAGACCGCTCCAGCGGATGGTCGTGGTCTGCGTTCAGGATGTCGTAAGGGGTGAAGAGGTCTGGGTGGTTAGTCAAGAAAGTGTCTATCGAATGTTCAGCGATGGTGTCAAAGTCCGGGCTGACGGGGTGGCTATGGATGGACTGAAGAGAGTCCCGAAAGGCAGCAGCCTTCTCCTCATCGCTGACAAGAAGGCGGTCGTCTGACAGGAGAGGGGTATCGGCTTTGGGCGGATTGTGTAGACCTTTAACTTGTTTCCAGAATCTGGGTGTGTCGGAGTGAAAGGAGTCCTGTACTGAAGTACACAGGCTCTCAATGCGGGAAGATCGAAAGTCTTTTATGGCGATCTTGACAGCATTTGAAAGTCTTATGTACTCCGAGCAGAGATGCTCGTTCCGCCGATCTCTGTTTAAGAGGCGACGGATCCAGCGTTTCCGGCGTATCAGTGCAAGGGCAGGGGGAGGAAGCCTGAGCTGGGAATATCTGATCTGTTTCGTAGGTATGGCCTGTGCCATCGCCGTCTTAATCGATGTAGTGAGGAAGTCATTGTAGTTGTCGGTTTGTGCAGGGGTGGTGGGTGGGGCTGGAAGAGGGGATATAAGAGAAGTTAAAGCGTGTGAGAAAAGAGGCCAGTCGGCAGCGTTAAAGTCTGTTACGGCCGTCGTGCGGGGTCCAAGGGTGGGGTATTTTACGTGGCCGTAGGAGATTACTAAAAGAATAGGGATGTGGTCAGAGCCAACATCCGGGCCTTGGGAGATCCCGCTTATTTTACGGGAGATATCAGCTGAGGTAAGCAGCTTGTCTGGACAGGTGGGTTGTTGGGCCGGAGTTACCGGCTGGCGGGTAAACGGGGTACGATGGTGCCTGAGACCAAAGTTATTGACTGCCCGAAGCACTCGCGTTCCAAAGAATTTAACTTTGGAGGGTTAATATATAGGTGGGGGTCGGTAGGTGGGGGTTACAATAATGTTGTAAGAAAATAATGTTTTTATTTATTATCAAAATACCCTTATACCATATTGGTGTCGGGTTACATCAACTACACTCTATATACAAATTTTTTCCATCTTACTCTATCCATTGACAATGTCTTGGCTTCACTCCAGCCCAAGCTTCTTTCTCTCAAAATGTTTCCCATCATTCCATCCCAAGTCAGTCGCGGTCTTCCTCTCTTCTTTCTCCCCCCTGATTTTGCCTCCCAAACCTTTTTTACCATTCTATCACTGTCCATTCTCTGCATGTGTCCCCACCAGCATAGTTGTCTCTGTTCAATAAAATCCATAATCGATATAATTTCTAAATCCTCTCTTATTTGTGTATTCCTAACTCTATTCAAGAAAATAATGTTACTCAAAACAAAGTGTTATTGTACTATTGTTTAAAGATTGTTTATGTATGAACAGTTATTTGTTTCTCAACGAGAAAGTTTGGGAGAAAAAGTCGTCTAGCCGGCCCCATAAACGTTACATCGAATCGTGCGACGTCGAGGCATTAGAACCGCACGTAGGAGAAGGTTGCCATCAATGGACCGGTTACATGGATGGACCTCTTACGTATTTCCTCTACCAAAGCGTGCACATGCGCGGTAGTAGTTGTAGAATCTGTCCGAAAATGTCTGATTTTCACCGGTTTTTCAACGCCCCTTATGCTCGAAAACCACACGTTGTACAAAAAAAATGAATTATAGGTAATTTTCTCGTCTTTATTTTAATATAGGATCACCTGTTGCGTAAAAAGTTTACTTTTCAAGTTATAAGCCAAAAACAAAAAAAAACTGTGATTTTTAGTGTTTTTTTATGATTTCTCATATTTGCCGTGAAAATGTTTGTTGGACAACTTCAGATTCGTGTTCAGCACCCCAAAAACCATAAACTACGCCACAAAAAACAATTACACCAGAACTTTCCACTTCAAGCCCTTTTTGAACACCATTTTACTGGACTACTAGGCGTTCGATGGCAGTGTCAGGGAGCGCTTTTAAAATGCGGTTTGGTATTCCGTCGGGTCCGGGGGCAGTATTTCTACATTTATTGAGTCTGTCTTTGATGTCGTCTGGGTCGATAGACCGCTCCAGCGGATGGTCGTGGTCTGCGTTCAGGATGTCGTAAGGGGTGAAGAGGTCTGGGTGGTTAGTCAAGAAAGTGTCTATCGAATGTTCAGCGATGGTGTCAAAGTCCGGGCTGACGGGGTGGCTATGGATGGACTGAAGAGAGTCCCGAAAGGCAGCAGCCTTCTCCTCATCGCTGACAAGAAGGCGGTCGTCTGACAGGAGAGGGGTATCGGCTTTGGGCGGATTGTGTAGACCTTTAACTTGTTTCCAGAATCTGGGTGTGTCGGAGTGAAAGGAGTCCTGTACTGAAGTACACAGGCTCTCAATGCGGGAAGATCGAAAGTCTTTTATGGCGATCTTGACAGCATTTGAAAGTCTTATGTACTCCGAGCAGAGATGCTCGTTCCGCCGATCTCTGTTTAAGAGGCGACGGATCCAGCGTTTCCGGCGTATCAGTGCAAGGGCAGGGGGAGGAAGCCTGAGCTGGGAATATCTGATCTGTTTCGTAGGTATGGCCTGTGCCATCGCCGTCTTAATCGATGTAGTGAGGAAGTCATTGTAGTTGTCGGTTTGTGCAGGGGTGGTGGGTGGGGCTGGAAGAGGGGATATAAGAGAAGTTAAAGCGTGTGAGAAAAGAGGCCAGTCGGCAGCGTTAAAGTCTGTTACGGCCGTCGTGCGGGGTCCAAGGGTGGGGTATTTTACGTGGCCGTAGGAGATTACTAAAAGAATAGGGATGTGGTCAGAGCCAACATCCGGGCCTTGGGAGATCCCGCTTATTTTACGGGAGATATCAGCTGAGGTAAGCAGCTTGTCTGGACAGGTGGGTTGTTGGGCCGGAGTTACCGGCTGGCGGGTAAACGGGGTACGATGGTGCCTGAGACCAAAGTTATTGACTGCCCGAAGCACTCGCGTTCCAAAGAATTTAACTTTGGAGGGTTAATATATAGGTGGGGGTCGGTAGGTGGGGGTTACAATAATGTTGTAAGAAAATAATGTTTTTATTTATTATCAAAATACCCTTATACCATATTGGTGTCGGGTTACATCAACTACACTCTATATACAAATTTTTTCCATCTTACTCTATCCATTGACAATGTCTTGGCTTCACTCCAGCCCAAGCTTCTTTCTCTCAAAATGTTTCCCATCATTCCATCCCAAGTCAGTCGCGGTCTTCCTCTCTTCTTTCTCCCCCCTGATTTTGCCTCCCAAACCTTTTTTACCATTCTATCACTGTCCATTCTCTGCATGTGTCCCCACCAGCATAGTTGTCTCTGTTCAATAAAATCCATAATCGATATAATTTCTAAATCCTCTCTTATTTGTGTATTCCTAACTCTATTCAAGAAAATAATGTTACTCAAAACAAAGTGTTATTGTACTATTGTTTAAAGATTGTTTATGTATGAACAGTTATTTGTTTCTCAACGAGAAAGTTTGGGAGAAAAAGTCGTCTAGCCGGCCCCATAAACGTTACATCGAATCGTGCGACGTCGAGGCATTAGAACCGCACGTAGGAGAAGGTTGCCATCAATGGACCGGTTACATGGATGGACCTCTTACGTATTTCCTCTACCAAAGCGTGCACATGCGCGGTAGTAGTTGTAGAATCTTTGTTTCCTTCACGCCAGCTGTGTGCAGTGGTGTAAACGAGTTGGAGTTGCGTCGCTGCTAGATAAAAATTCAGGTAAGATTTCTGTACTCTCTGCTATAACTATTAGTCTTTTTTAATACCAGTTATCACGAATTATATATTACTGAACAATTTCACAATTTGTTGACATTAAAAGCAGTTTTTAAAGTTCTAAATTTTATATTGGTTGTTCCAATTTGAATCGTCATTTCGGCTGTGTTTATCTAAAGAATCCAATATGGCGAGTTACCATCATTGGACCACTTGGCGTTTCCATGAATGACCAGTTTATCAGGTGGTCCATTCATGGAAACGTGAACAAATTTTTGAATTATTATTATTTTCCTTGACACGCTTTACGTTAAGTATCTTTTCTTTTATATTTTGACTACAAGTAAGACTAAATTTTATCATTTTAAGTTTTACCTCTTACATGGGACATAGAAACCTTGTTTGCTTGGTACTTTTCCATTTACTGATATTTTGTGATAGGCCTGTTAGTAAATTTTATTAACCTATAATCTACGGTTTACAGTACAATTAACAACCTGTTAAATTGCAAATATTAATTTTTATAACGCTAAGAATGTAGGAGATGCGAGGAAATAGCGTATTATTGTGTGTGAGTTGGTAGCTGCGTTAGTGTCTAAAAAAACGTGTTATAATACACAAATATACACTGTGTTCAATGTAAGTGCTATTTGTTTTTTTACAAATAACCTAACTATTAGCCTAAAGTATAACCTACAACTACATATAAACATTAAACTCTGTAGACTACCTTGAAAAATTTACATCATTATAGTCTAGCCCGAATATTGTAGTCATTTGAAAATAATTTTATAGCAACAATTGGTAGCAAATTGAAAATAAAAACGTTTCAATACAAACATATTGAGTCTCCCTGTACTATTATAACACAATCAAATTATAGCCTTACACTTTTAGTCACAAGGGCGTTAGGTTCCTACTGTTAACATGGTCGTTGTATGGCACTCAGGTTGAAGAGTAGATAGACATTTGATTGTATTTAAAAGCTGAAATGAAATTTATTAATTTTAAATAGTAGTCATTGCAAAAAAGCCTAAATACACAAAATATTGTAGTAGCTTGTCTATAAATTAACATACTAATTTTCGTTTTTTAGAAAAATGCCAAAAGGAGTGAAATATGGACAATGGAGTACCGAGGCAATGGAACGTGCTATCGCAGCCTTTCGTAACGGAGACATGGGTTTGAATGAAGTCTGCCGAGAGTATGGAGTGCCCAAAGCAACTTTAAAGAGACATTTAGAAGGCAAAAACAATTTTGCTGTGGAGGGAAAGAAAATTATTGGTAGTTTAGGAGATCTGCCTCCTGAGGTAGAGAAGGAATCAGTAGACCACATTTTAAAATTAGAGATGTTTTTTGGAATCACAGCCAAAGACTTACGAGAACTCGCGTTTCAAGTCGCTGAACAAAATAACATCGAACACAGATTCAGCAAAGAGAAGAGATCGGCTGGGAAAAAAGGGTACAACAATTTTATGCGGCGACATCCCGAATTAAGTCTCAGGCTTCTTGAGATAATTTTTCATACTTTATATGTTTTAGTTTTGTTTTACCACGACTAGCAGATACGTATAATAAAATGTAATACACCTATGTAGAGACAGTTTTTCTTTACTTTCGTAATCGGTCCATCGATGGAACTCGATGGTCCATAGCAACCAGTTGCCATCAATGGACCGTTTGTTAAAATTTTGTTTTTTCTTCCTACTACCATATTTGAAAAATCTAAAAACAAAGTAAATACTTACGGTTAATCAGAAAGTAATAGAGAGACTATCTGTATATTGAATGGTAAATTTAAGTTGAAAATGTGATGAAAAAAAATTAAAAACTGTTATGTGGTCCAATGATGGCAACCTTCCCCTATACCCAAAACTGCTCGTGCATCCCTGATCAAACTTGCGACAGCGGATGCTACGGGAAATCGTTAAAGCCGTCTGTACTCGGTAACACTGCACTATCCCTGGAATACACAAAGGGTGTAGTATTACACATCGCGCCTGCGATGAACAGAGAAAACGTTCGGTTACATTTACGGGTTGTACCCCTCGTAGGCCCTGGTCATGTCACTCCAGAATAATAAATGGAATGTCATGTACGTTCAGATTGCTCGACTGGAACGTGACAAATCGTAATCTCTTACCAACCATTGTTATTGTTGCGCTACTTTCATTATCTTCTCGATTAACTGTACTGGATTCGTGGACTGATAGAACATAACTGACAACGTTGGATTGTAGTGTCGATCCTACGTTACGGCGAAAAAGAGCCACCTAGGGGCTCGCGAGCGAGCAAAAACTTTTTTTGGTAGTCGACATTTATTTAAGGTTAATGAGCAGATATGTCCATTCCCCAAACTGAAAACTAACGCTAGAAGGTATTCAGCTAGATGTTCTCTATTTTACAGAGTAAAAAAAAAAAACAGAAATGTAGTGTAACTTTTACAGAAATATAGATTGGTCACTATCAGCGTCAACTAGACAAACTGTTACCCATTCACAGTGTAGACGTAAATGGTAGATTTCAAGTTTTTGACTAAGAACAGTATTGATAGTGCAATTGTAAAATTTATTTATTTAATTATACCATTATTAAACGCATTTTATAGTTTGTCCAGCGTATTACAGTTTTGTTGTATCTTGGTAAATCATTCATTACAAATATTAGTAGGAGTGTCGATGAAAATATGCTCACCGTATCCGTTCATCGCCGTTTTAAAGATCTGAAAAATAAATTTCGACCAGAGCTCCAGAACCGCCACTGTTTAGATATATCTTTTTCCCAAGAGAACGACTTTTCGTTTTTATAAAAGAATCGCAGTTAATAAATACAGTACAACTACGTTTTGCCAGCGTCAGGGGCTACGCGAGGTGCAGATTTGAGACCCGGGTACCTAATACAATTTGATTATCTTGTCAAATCATATCTCGTTCGCGTAAACCTAAAGGATGTAAAAGACTTAAACCGAAGAAAATCATTATGTATTGGGTTGTGGGCATATGTTATAAATTCAAATCTCTTGAAACGTATCACGCAACTTAGGAGTAATCACTACTCTAAATTCTTCGTATCGGTTAATGTTAGGCCATTATATAGCCCTCAGGCAAAGTTTATTTTCGTTGTTGAAAGCCGTGTTCTTTTTTACTTTGCTACACTTCAGTACAGTACCATTAAATGTGAGGGTGCTGCGCCCATCCGAGACAGGGCACACAACATACCGCCGTCGCCAGGAAGAAAGTTACAGTACCTTACTTACGTGTGAGCTCTACGCTGTTTCAGATATTGCTATAGACCTATTACTAGCTCTAACTGCCTAGCAAACAAAATTTATAATGTATTGGAATTATAATGTAATATCCGATATCCGGTTGCACTACGCCCTTCCCAGACACTAGCTTCTAGCTGAATCCTCGAACTTCAGCGCATTTCTTACTTAGATAAAGAAACCTTGGGTACAGTTACTAAGTTACTACCACCAACATTTGTCAAGTCCACCTGATAAAAATTGGTGCTCGAACTTGTGGAGATTATCGGCAGGACTCCGGTCTTTGGTTCTCGTGTTGATCAGCCATCACGTATCAAGCTTGCGTCAGAGTTGTCTAACTTACGCAGTTTTTCAGAACCAGTATTTATTTTAACGGGCCATGCTGCTTCTGCACCGGTCCATAAACACTGGGTTTCCAATTTATCCTTGCCTTACTTGTTATTCTTACTAACCTTATTTACCTTAATAACCCTTACTTAATGTAAGTGTTAATCTCGCTACACACTACATCACAAACCAACACGAACACTAACTTCAAGACTTACACTGCTTCCAACGTCTTTGTGCTTTTTCTGGACTGTTTCTTGAAGAGAGGGTTACCCCTTCGTCATTAAAAAGCCACAAGTAGGCTGAAGTAAAGTAGTTTTTACTTCACTGACAGCGTTGTGCCCGCAAGCAGGTCTTCAAACAGGTTTCCAGCGATCCCTAATAGGGGATCACTCGTAAGTGTACTCGGGCACAAAACATTCTTGATTATGAAACAATTTTCCGCCGCATCGACACAAATACGAGCGTTGTTGGGCATGTTTACAGGTATACGCAGATAGATATCGATTGCCTCATAGACCAAGCCGTCATGTATCAAAATACGTTTTTAATAAATAAATGCAGAAAAGTCAACTATAAAGAATATCGGAAAGCGTGTGGAAAGTCTTAACGGTTACGTGTTCCTGTACGCTCACAAACAAACTCTCTTCAGATAAGATTAATCATATGTTTGGATTACTTTACGATCTGTCACTTTTTGTTTTACATTTTTTTATGTAAGCGTTTTCAATTACTTTAATCAAGAATCATATCCTGTACGTGAGTGGAAAATACAAAAGTAATCGTTATATAAGAGGACGTACTGTTATGCTGCCAATACGGAAACGGTACGGAGCATCGGATCCAAGAGACCTTGATTACACATGAACAGTTTAACAGTCATGCACGGTAGGAAAATTCCTCGCAATTGAGTTACGTAATTTCGTACGTTTTGAAAATAGTTCTTTCTGATTCTCAAGAGGAACATAGTATCTGTAAATACTAGAGATATATGTTTACATTACAGAACATTTGTAAAAACATATAAATACACTGTAATAAATACTTTTTACAAAGTGTTAACGTTATGTATAGCATGTGTGTGTGAAGTACACATACAAGAAACCGATATTATATCCAGTAAATTAATGGATCAAAACGAGTGGGTAATGCTCACATCACGCAGATGGACAAACAAACGTTGTTTGAAGTTGGGTTTACATGATAGAGTTAGTATGAAGGGTATCTCAAATGTGACTAATCGAGAGCTAGAAATCAGTATCCCTATAATTTGGATTAAATAGACAGTAGTTTGTTATAGAGAGATAGATACGAGAGAGAGAGAGAGAGAGAGAGAGAGAGAGAGAGAGAGAGAGAGAGAGAGTAAACGTAGAGTAAATGTGTGCAGTAGTCTAAAGATACAACGCAATAGCTTAAAACAGAAGCGAAGATAT
Source organism: Magicicada septendecula (assembly GCA_034769895.1). NCBI lineage: Eukaryota > Metazoa > Arthropoda > Insecta > Hemiptera > Cicadidae > Magicicada > Magicicada septendecula. Next base: position 257,255,809 of record CM068372.1, read on the forward strand.
TTCTGTTAATTGTATATAAGTATATCTTCTTTTGTTGTTCCTTAAAAGCATCCAGTAGAAATTTTACAAACAATAATGACAGGATAAATCTGCCAAATGTATACTGCAGTATGTAATCATGTCATGGCTTGATTCTGCTGTCAGTACATACTATGTATTATCAGTACGTCTTTGTGACAGTCTGTGTAGGATTTAATTGTATTTTTATATGTTTATAAATAACTGTGTACACACACACACACACACACACACACACACACACACACATATGCGCTTGTGCCGTTCACTACACGTACTAATGTAGTAATTTACTCGTTCACTGAGCGACACTGGAATACTACATTTCATCCCATTTAACTTCGTTGCGTGAGTGTGAGGATACCTGGTGGCATTTTTATAACAATTGTATTAAACACGTAATCGCAATACGTAACGAACAAAACAAAGGTGTGATAGAACCGTCTCCGGAAGATATAGTGAGAATGCTGCGTCAAAGGTTGAGTCAAAATTCAGTAGATCCACGCTCTAAAGAACGGTCGTCGTGGGCGAACGACAGATGCGTTTATTGAAGCTGCGTATCTTCCGTAACAAAGCAACAGAAATTAAGATGTGATTCGTTGGTGTCTTAATGGAAAGTGAAATAACAGAGATTACGTAGATTACGAAGATTTTCATGTCGAATGTAATTGACATCGGTCAACACAAACGAGTCTGTGTGGATCTTCTGTAAACGTAAACCACCACTTGTCTCTAGTTTACAGTTGCTTTACCTTCTCTCCTACGTTTATCTTGTACTAAATTTGAATTACTTATGTATTCTAGTTGAAATTTAGGCTGAATCGTTTAAGAATTTAGGATGAATGTTTTCACATGAATGTTTTTACAAAAGTTTCTTTATTTCCACCTGTAGACGATGCCCTGATAGTTTTCCGTTATTTTGTAAAACACCCTATGCAGAACATTTCCGACAGAAATCGTGTATCGATCTCGTACCTCCGTCAATCGAAATAGATCTATGTTAAAATTCACTCGAACCGAAATACCGAACAGTCAAGTTGTCTACTCATTTAAGCTATTCCTCCGCATCCACATTTCAAACTTTCCAAGTATCTCCTCTTTCTTCATTTCTGAACCGTAGGTGACAAAACATTTCTAAACCGAGACCAATTTTTATTCTCCGAACCTGATGTGCTTTCCTTCATTAGCCACAATTATTAAATAATTAAATTTCTTCCGTATAGTAAAACATGGCAGACGTAACAATCCGCTGGCACAGCATCGAGGACTTGAGTGCTAATTTATGTATGTTTCGAGAAACGATAGGAAACTGCAAGTAATACCCGTTCTTCCTAGTACAGGCTAAATGTCGTACCAGTTTCAAGGCTTATATCTGCGATTACTGTTACATAACGCTAACCAGTAGCGCATTATTTAATGGAAAGGAAAATATTACTTAAAAGCGGCCTATGTTTGCAAACACGACTAAGGGCAGGTAATGTGATGTTTGTTTGGCTACCTGCTCATTGCGCCCGTGCTCTGACCGCCGATACTGATAAGCCCGTGTTCTGTGCGCCGAGCTTATCTATACATCATTAGACGCGCTAACACCTGGCTGCATATCTCTGTCCGTCCGTTGTTGTCCAACTCCGTAGCCAACACTAGTGGTCCTACGAAAATTTGTACAAAATTCATTGTATATGGACATTATCACACCACTAGTAAGCTCTCGCAGCTGCAGAACTCTGTTTTCAACGAAATACTGCACATTTATTATTAAGTTAGATATATGTTAATATTAGGCAAATTTTTATATTAGAAAAATTACGAAACCCCAGCTATTTTATTAGTAACACTACAATTTTAGAGCAGACAATCATAAAATAAATACTATAATTTTGAAAGTTCTGCATTGGATTTTTAAATTTGTAACCATAATACTTGAATAATTTAAGTATAATAATTTAGTCATAACTTTTCAGTTTATGTATGTTTCCATATATATATGTGTGTGTGTGTGTGTGTGTGTGTGTGTGTGTTTTAGATTGTGAGAAAGAGTGAGAGGGAGTGGGATAGAGTAATGGAGAGAGTGTGAGAGTGTTGGAATGCAAGAGGGAGGGGGTTGAGAGAGAGCTTGAGAGGGGACGAGTGTATTCTATAATATTTTACAATATGTATTGTAGCGTGACAGATATAAGCATAATATTGAATGGCAATTGATCATTAGAATAATAAAGTTATACTGTTTAAATTTGGAAGAAAGCATTAAATTTAATATAAATAGATTAATTCATAGCAACTGTGGAAAGAAATCATTATTATAAAGAAAATACAAGTTCAAATAAAAGGAGTTACTAGTGATGAGTCATCCAAAACCAGTCTCATAACCAAAGGTTTTCAAGGTATAACCCAGGAAGGTAAAAAGTAAATAACAAAGCAGTACTGAATATGACCAAACCCACAACGAGGAAGAATAAATAGAAGAGAAACCCTAAAATAAGCCAAGATCAACCAATACAGGTTGTGTATTTCTGTAATAAAGAAGAAGATGGAGAAGATCCCAAGAAACCTGATGGCAACAAGAAGAAGATGGAGAAGATACCAGTCCCAGAAGGCAGGAGAAAAGAAGACTGAAGAAAGAAGAAGAGGGCAGCATCCTGAAGAAGATGTCATGCTCTTATAAAAGACACCCAAATCCCTATATCCCCAAAATAAATATCTAAAAATAAAAGTATAACGAAATAAAAACCACATGTATATAAATTTAAGAGAGAGGAGTGTATAAAGTAAAAGTTTCCTGTGAACTAAGATGAAACAATAATATAGTACCCATGGAACAAATCTCCATTGAAAAAACGCTAACCAATTTATTATGTTAATAAGACTATACGACCATTTAGCATTAACATAATATATAAGTGCAAAGTGAACCAGTGATAGTTTTGGGTATTATAAAAAATGAACCTTGTGTTTCATTCTTGGCAATCACAAACATTGGATGCAATGAAATATGCATTTTTCAATGACTTAAAATATGTACTGTGACAATATGTTGTTCATAAGACATGAATCTGTTTAAAATAACATTTTGTTTTACATGAAAAAAGAAAAACAGAGTTCATAATACCTTTTGAACAATTAATACTATTTATTTGTTAATGACAGGGTACAATTCCCCAAAGACAATGTAAAAGACGGTATAAAAACTGTAGAATCCTACTTATAATAATAGTTAGAAATGAGAATATAAATATAAGGTTTTTTATGTATATAGTACAAGAATGTTTAAAAATGTATTAGATATAAGGCCATTTGTTTGGGTCTGAAACAACTAACATCAGAACTATAAAAATAGTTACCACTTGTAAATAGTAGAGAGTAATTAAGATGTTAGTTAGTAAAAAACCTTTTTTGTAAGCCATATTTCCATGTTTAGAAATAAGGATTGTGTTGCAAAATGTCTGACTTGAAGACAACCATTTATTTAAAAAAAAAAAAAATTCTTTATTTGTTTTAACTATTGTTTGTATTGTAACCAATACTAATTGTTTTTTGTGTAATTTAAAAACATGTTTAATTTATAATACTATTTGTAAAAGTCAGAGAGGGTATCACACATCATATATTGTTTGTAAATTATTTTGTAAGAAAAATTGTTAAAAAATCATAGGCCAAAAGAATGGAAACCAAACTTCATCAAAACAGAGAAATTGCTCAATTAAATGCAAATAAACAAAAGGGGTTTAGACAAAATAAACTTGAGATCATGCCATATAATTGCACATACCATTTAGAGAGATTTTAATAAATTATATTCAGAATTATGAATAAAAATGAAAATGACTAAACTCAGAAATTTAGACATGGGAGTCATATATTTCAGAATAATGTTTCAGAATACAACTAATTCAATTAATTACCAGGAAATAAGGGAATAGGAACCTTTTAATACAATATAGGATTATTAATATTCAATATAACTGATAAAATGGCTGAATTTATATAATGACAGGAAGTAAATTTTAATGTTTTGACCTTTCAGAGTATACCTAACTGAAAGTGAAATTACTATTTTTTGGACAGAAAACACTATAAAATGGCATTATTTAATCTGAAAATAACCAGAATGAACTGAAAGATTAATTTAAATCAAATCTAGTGAATAAAATTGACAAATAACTAAAGTTTAGGCATTCATATAGTGAAAATGTAAAAGTGTACACAGGATGTGAAAAATATTTGAACAATGTTAAGGATAATATTATATGGGCTAAGAGTTTAATTGAAACTGAAGGAAACAGTTAGTTAATTATTGGTTTTTGAACGGTTAACATGACATACGTTTGGTAACGTGCATAACCTAACCTATAATAGACATACAAAGCGAAGGTATAGTACGTTATTGTGAAATCGCGAGTGACTTGTGGAATACTTCTAAAAACTATCATATTATAACAGAAACAATCAAGAAACACTCCATAAACACAGAACAATACATATCTACTCTGAAAAACACCACAAAACACTAGAAAACTGTGTAATACATTAACCCAAATTAGTGATGGAATCGGGGAAAGTGTTTGAACTAATAATTATACGAATACACTAAATACAACTCAGAAACAGTACACTAGACACTACACAACATTTTACAAGAGATTCGCAGACATCAGAACAGGAATACTATAGGAAAATCTTTTATTTGGAACGTCCAATATACGAATGACATCTCACTAACTTCACGGCGGCCATTTGCTTTGACGATTTCAGTGCCTCCTCTTAGTTCAACAGCTGTTGGGTGAAAACAATTATTATATTTACAAATTATTATTCAATGTCTGTGTTTATTAATAACTATTAATTTGATTGTAACGTTATACTTTTTAAATATTAGCCCGATTTCTCTGACTTTGGTAATAACTGGCTGTTTAAAGAACCCTATTTAATTTTTATATCATATACTTGTAATTTTTTTTTCGATATCCTGAGGATCGATACTAATCGATAAGAGTCAATATTGCTATTACTTAATAAAAAACATTAATACTTTTCAATACTTAATAGTTCTTTATTTCTTCAATAATACTAATTACCAATAATATAATTCTAATTGATAATCTACAAGGACTTTACCACCCGTAAGTGAAGATAACCTAAAAAATAAAAAGGTAAACAAGTATCGATTGGTTTACAGACAGTCTTATGAGTGGTGATAGATTATTTAAATTATACTAAAACTTTAATAAAAATTTTCAGAAGAGCATTACACTGTTTAAAACTTCACAGCCCTATATTAATTAATTGATCCTAATTAATTAATTAATAAAATTAAATTTTTTTTTAATTATTTTTTTTTATAAACATAAATTTTTTTTAAATTTCCTTCAAAACAATAAATTTTGTTTTGAAACTTTCGGCGAAGCTGAACATATATATTCCTTCATCAACTTTACGCTACTCGACCGGTCTTGCTACCATTGGGACTCGACCAGCTGGGAAACTTAAGGAAGTGTTTCAGGCCAGTAAGACGTCGAGAGCCACACCAATCACACCAATTAAACACATTACAACTTACAACTTATTTATTTATTTTATTACAAATTGGCGCACAACTTCAGGGGCTTTAATTAGCGATTGGAAGGCCAATAAATTCTGCCCAATCACTAGTTGGAGCTAGGCAACAGCTACAAAGCCAGAGAACAACAAGGGAAAATGCAACGACGTGCGACATCTAAGAAACGGGCGGCGGAGGCCGAAAAAGAAATAGAGTTGGAAATGGACAATAAGGAGGCAACGCCAGTAGATGCGGAGAGTTCATTGCCACCGGTGTTATCCAAACAAACTGAACAACCGGAGATACCCACGCAAACAGGGGAAGTCAATGCCCAGAAGGAACCATTGGAAAAGACGACACGAACGGAGGAGGGGAGTATACAAGATGTGATGAGAATGATAAAGGAAATGAGTAAGAAAATGGGGAGTGATAACCAGTCCTTGAAAGAAGAATTAAGTGGGGTGAACAAGAACATGGAAGGGCTGAAGGAAGACAACCAGTCCCTGGGTAAGAAGATTGATGAAACCAATAAGAAGATGGAAGAGAAGATGGAAGAAAACAGCAAGAAGTTGGAAGAAGAGATGGGGGAAGAAGTTAGAAGAATTGAAGGAAGACAATCAGTCCCTGACGAAGAAGATGGAAGAAAACAGCAAGAAGATGGAAGAGAAGATGGAAGAAAAATTAGAAGAATTGAAGAAGGATAATCAATCCACAAAAGAAGAGTTGACTGGGATGAACAAGAACATGGAAGAATTGAAGGAAGACAACCAATCGTTCAAGGAAGAATTCAAGGCGACTAAAGAAGAGTTGATTAATAAAATTGAAAATACCAATCAGAAAATAGATGAAACCAGGAAGAAGATAGAGAAAAACAACCGACAATTGAAGGAAGAGTTGAAAGAAGATAACAGGAAGTTGGAAGAGAAGATGGGGGAGAAATTGGAAGAATTGAGAGAAGACAATCAAATTCTAAGAGAAGAGTTAAGGGAGGTAAATCAGGAGAATTTGGACAAACTGGACGAAAGGATGGAATTGTTGCGAGAAGAAATGAATAAGGCAATCAGGGTTAACAAAAAAGCGATGGATAAGAAGATGGAAGAAGAAAATATAATGGTCAATCGACAGATTCGAGAGATTGATGGAAAGTGCAACCAGACCGAAAAGGAGGTGAATGAGTTTAAAGAAGTGGTGAACATCAAGTTCACAAATATCGAAGAACATAGTCGTAGGAAGGTAGAAGAACAGAGGAAGGAAAATCAAGAAGAATTCGGAAAAGTACGCAACCAGGTCACAGAACGATGTAATGATATACAAGAGACCATGGCCAATATCACCGGTCAGGTGCGACAAAGCCGAGAGGAGATGGAAGCGATTAGAAACAGACCGACTCATTTCACCGGATTGCCCGTCAACGAAAGCCGAGAGTGGCTCAACTTCCGGCAGTACAAACGCAAGCCGATGGAGTTCCTGGCAAGGGTAGAAGAATATTTGACCAAGCATAAAATTACCCAATGGAGCCATAGCAGGGAGATATTCGACGAGTCCTTCCGAGACATTACAGATAATTGGTGGATGGCCAACCGGAGTGAAATTTCCGACTACCAACAGTTCCGGAAAATGTTTAAGACAAAATACTGGTCTGAGACCACCCAGAACTTGATACGTGACAATATTTGTAACGGAAGATACAGGTCACAATTAGGTAGCAGTATGACGGCATATTTCTTGGGGAAGGTGTGTATGGCAAAGCACCTTGAGCCAGCAATCCCAGAAGAATGTTTAGTGAATAAGATATCTTATCACTATGATGAGGACATTATCAGGGCCCGGAGAGGTAGTCAGATCAAGACGATCCAGGGAATGACTGAGTTATTGGAGGGATACGAGAATGAAGAGTATTATCGGCAGAGCAGGAAGAGAAATGAGAGACCAGAAGCAAGGCCGACTACTTACCCCAATAACGGCAATAACCATACAAATAACCGGAACCAGCCCAGTAATTACGACGGCCCTAACAACCAGCCACGTAATAACCAGTTTAACGGAAATTTTAACGGCGTGAGAAATAACAACCCCTACCCAAATAATCGAAACCACTTTTATCAACAAAATAATAATGTTCCATACAGTCAGAGAAATCCATATCCCAACAATAATGGTGACAGACCTTACCCACCTAACCGAAATTACTATAATAATAATATTAGTAATAATAATAATAGCAATAGTAATAACCGAGTGTCGCGCCCTAGGGTAAATTTTATAAGAGCAGAAGATCGCGGACCCAGGAGATATTATCAACCGAGGAGGAGCAGCTTCCACGGCGCCGACCGAAGATGGAGGAGTGCGGAACGAGACGGCCCAAGATACGAACAGGAAAGACGAAGTACCAGCCTGGAAGATCTTGGCAGACAACCGAACAGGGCGTTAAACATCAACCAGGGTACAGAACGTCAGGAAACAAACCAGAGTTTCCCGAACGATGCCTCGGTCAACAATAACTTAAACAATGACCAAAATGCTTTAAACGAGAGGAGGCAGTAATCAACAACGATGACCCGTTACTGCTTATACTTCCTGGGTTAGAAAAGGATGATTTGCGACAAGAAAACCAGCATAAAAACATCACTATTATATGTAACCATTATCTGAAAGACATACGAACTGAACTTTTGGAAGAGAACGAGAAGAGTCTCAGCAACAGTAATAATGAGATAATTTATATAACAGCGGAGGTGGAAGGAGTTCCCGCTAAAATAATGATAGACACAGGAGCTAATATTTCAATAATAAACTCCAATGAGTTGGAGAGAATCCAGAATAAATGTGGAAAAACCTAACATTTGAAGGAGTAAGAGGAGCTAACCATCAAAGAGCGACATTTAGAAGAGAAGGCATTTATAAGGAAAGAAAAAGAGAAGATCAACTTACAAAAGTATAAATAATATGGGCCAGTGTAGAGTACAATATAACCCCATATGTTGTGGTAAATGATAAGCATAACAATACATATGAGTTGAAGGAAATCGTTTCAGGAAAAATCAAAGGAGTGTACAATCAAGCTTCTATGAAGAAATATTATGAAGAATGAGTTGTGAGATTTAGAATTTTGAATTTTTATTATTTTGAAAAAGTCCTAAAATAATGTAAGTACATCTTACAACCTAATATTTTGAGAAGAACATTTTGGAGAATTATAAGAAGAAGGAATTTAGAATTTGTATTTTTAAAAAATTCAAAAATTATGTAAGAACAACTTACAACCTAATAATTTGAAGAAAAAACTTTATGGAAGAAAGAGAAAGAGAGAGAATTTTGTACTTATTAATTATGAAAATTTAAAACTGAGTAAGTACATCTTACTACCACTGAATTATGAGAAAAACATTTTGGAAGAATTAAGAAGAAAGGAATTTTGAAGTTAATATATGAAAAATTTAAAAATGAAGTAAGACCAACTTACTATAACTAAGTTTATGAGAAAACTTTATGGTAAATAATTAAGAAGAATTTGAATTTGGAGAAATACCAAAACATTCAGAAATAATAGTAAAATCACAATACTATAAACAATTCTGAATGAAACAATTCTGGGAATAAATGAATTAAACAGAATTTGAATGTTGATAGAACGTCAGTACTTCGAAACAAGATAAGATCAACATATTACAAGGATTTATGAGAAATATTTTTCAATTAAATAAAAGGATTAGTTTGAATTTTACATTAAAACTAACCAAGTTCCAAAAAATAATTATGTGTCAATTATGATTGAATTGAGAAGAAAATAAAGGGATTAATTCAGAAAAGAGAGTTAACGTTAATCCAGAATAAATGCTAGACATTCACAATAGCATTTGAAGGAGTAGAGAAGAATAACAAAAAAGAGTGTAATATGCCAGAGAAGGAAAAAATTTTGGAAGCAAAGAGACTAATTACCTATGAAACGATAATGAAAACAGTTAATTAAGAGCAAAGAAGAACAACTCATACCAAACATATGGAGAAGATGATTTTGAACCAATGATAATAATAAGACCTATATGAAATGCAAAGAGAAGAAATACCACATGAAATATAATATAAATGAATTAATGCTAATGAATGCGAAGACGGATTAATAACTTTCTAAGAGAAAGGAAAGAACCAAAATGTTTAAATAAAATGATCAATATAACAACCTGTATATCTAATGTAAAGATACGATGTTAAAAAATTAAATATAATATATTAAGACCATTCAAATAATGAATACGAAAGACTATTTATAAAGACCATGCTAATACTATGAATAACCAGAAGAAAGTATAAAGAGAATTCAGATGAAGAAGAAAGAGAGTTACACTGTAAACAGTAACCAGAATTATTAAAAGAAAGGTTTTCAATCATAATTAAATTAAATATATCAGACAAGTTAAGAGTTTTGAAAAAATATATATGTAATGAGTATAATAATGATTATGAAGATTTATTAAGATAGAAAATGTGAGATAATCTGAGAGACTACGAAGTGGAGAATCCAAAGATATTTTTATTAGTCGAAAATGAGACTACTTTTTATTTATTTATTCGATGACTGACTGAAGATAATTCCAGCAGCATTATGTTTTTGAGCAGGGATGGATATGCCCCTGTACTCAATTTATAGAAGTGGTGTATGGCCAGCAGAGAAGTAGCGTACAGTGCCCCTCTGATCTGCCCCAGCCCACGTGATAGGGAATGTTAGGGAATAAATATCCCAAGGATACAACACGAAGTTGATATAGGAAGAAAATGTATTACAATTATAATATATCTCAGAAGACACTAACTATCCGAAAAGGATCAGTAGTAAGACAAGTAACCATATATATAAAATTAATAAAACTCTAATATAAAAAAGTCGATATAAAAATGGAGAAGAAAATGAATTATAAGAAATGATGAAATTATCATAAGAAATTATTTCATCCATAAACATGTCTGAAATAATTACTTCTGGAGGAGAGCAATCTGTAGCGTGACAGATATAAGCATAATATTGAATGGCAATTGATCATTAGAATAATAAAGTTATACTGTTTAAATTTGGAAGAAAGCATTAAATTTAATATAAATAGATTAATTCATAGCAACTGTGGAAAGAAATCATTATTATAAAGAAAATACAAGTTCAAATAAAAGGAGTTACTAGTGATGAGTCATCCAAAACCAGTCTCATAACCAAAGGTTTTCAAGGTATAACCCAGGAAGGTAAAAAGTAAATAACAAAGCAGTACTGAATATGACCAAACCCACAACGAGGAAGAATAAATAGAAGAGAAACCCTAAAATAAGCCAAGATCAACCAATACAGGTTGTGTATTTCTGTAATAAAGAAGAAGATGGAGAAGATCCCAAGAAACCTGATGGCAACAAGAAGAAGATGGAGAAGATACCAGTCCCAGAAGGCAGGAGAAAAGAAGACTGAAGAAAGAAGAAGAGGGCAGCATCCTGAAGAAGATGTCATGCTCTTATAAAAGACACCCAAATCCCTATATCCCCAAAATAAATATCTAAAAATAAAAGTATAACGAAATAAAAACCACATGTATATAAATTTAAGAGAGAGGAGTGTATAAAGTAAAAGTTTCCTGTGAACTAAGATGAAACAATAATATAGTACCCATGGAACAAATCTCCATTGAAAAAACGCTAACCAATTTATTATGTTAATAAGACTATACGACCATTTAGCATTAACATAATATATAAGTGCAAAGTGAACCAGTGATAGTTTTGGGTATTATAAAAAATGAACCTTGTGTTTCATTCTTGGCAATCACAAACATTGGATGCAATGAAATATGCATTTTTCAATGACTTAAAATATGTACTGTGACAATATGTTGTTCATAAGACATGAATCTGTTTAAAATAACATTTTGTTTTACATGAAAAAAGAAAAACAGAGTTCATAATACCTTTTGAACAATTAATACTATTTATTTGTTAATGACAGGGTACAATTCCCCAAAGACAATGTAAAAGACGGTATAAAAACTGTAGAATCCTACTTATAATAATAGTTAGAAATGAGAATATAAATATAAGGTTTTTTATGTATATAGTACAAGAATGTTTAAAAATGTATTAGATATAAGGCCATTTGTTTGGGTCTGAAACAACTAACATCAGAACTATAAAAATAGTTACCACTTGTAAATAGTAGAGAGTAATTAAGATGTTAGTTAGTAAAAAACCTTTTTTGTAAGCCATATTTCCATGTTTAGAAATAAGGATTGTGTTGCAAAATGTCTGACTTGAAGACAACCATTTATTTAAAAAAAAAAAAAATTCTTTATTTGTTTTAACTATTGTTTGTATTGTAACCAATACTAATTGTTTTTTGTGTAATTTAAAAACATGTTTAATTTATAATACTATTTGTAAAAGTCAGAGAGGGTATCACACATCATATATTGTTTGTAAATTATTTTGTAAGAAAAATTGTTAAAAAATCATAGGCCAAAAGAATGGAAACCAAACTTCATCAAAACAGAGAAATTGCTCAATTAAATGCAAATAAACAAAAGGGGTTTAGACAAAATAAACTTGAGATCATGCCATATAATTGCACATACCATTTAGAGAGATTTTAATAAATTATATTCAGAATTATGAATAAAAATGAAAATGACTAAACTCAGAAATTTAGACATGGGAGTCATATATTTCAGAATAATGTTTCAGAATACAACTAATTCAATTAATTACCAGAAAATAAGGGAATAGGAACCTTTTAATACAATATAGGATTATTAATATTCAATATAACTGATAAAATGGCTGAATTTATATAATGACAGGAAGTAAATTTTAATGTTTTGACCTTTCAGAGTATACCTAACTGAAAGTGAAATTACTATTTTTTGGACAGAAAACACTATAAAATGGCATTATTTAATCTGAAAATAACCAGAATGAACTGAAAGATTAATTTAAATCAAATCTAGTGAATAAAATTGACAAATAACTAAAGTTTAGGCATTCATATAGTGAAAATGTAAAAGTGTACACAGGATGTGAAAAATATTTGAACAATGTTAAGGATAATATTATATGGGCTAAGAGTTTAATTGAAACTGAAGGAAACAGTTAGTTAATTATTGGTTTTTGAACGGTTAACATGACATACGTTTGGTAACGTGCATAACCTAACCTATAATAGACATACAAAGCGAAGGTATAGTACGTTATTGTGAAATCGCGAGTGACTTGTGGAATACTTCTAAAAACTATCATATTATAACAGAAACAATCAAGAAACACTCCATAAACACAGAACAATACATATCTACTCTGAAAAACACCACAAAACACTAGAAAACTGTGTAATACATTAACCCAAATTAGTGATGGAATCGGGGAAAGTGTTTGAACTAATAATTATACGAATACACTAAATACAACTCAGAAACAGTACACTAGACACTACACAACATTTTACAAGAGATTCGCAGACATCAGAACAGGAATACTATAGGAAAATCTTTTATTTGGAACGTCCAATATACGAATGACATCTCACTAACTTCACGGCGGCCATTTGCTTTGACGATTTCAGTGCCTCCTCTTAGTTCAACAGCTGTTGGGTGAAAACAATTATTATATTTACAAATTATTATTCAATGTCTGTGTTTATTAATAACTATTAATTTGATTGTAACGTTATACTTTTTAAATATTAGCCCGATTTCTCTGACTTTGGTAATAACTGGCTGTTTAAAGAACCCTATTTAATTTTTATATCATATACTTGTAATTTTTTTTTCGATATCCTGAGGATCGATACTAATCGATAAGAGTCAATATTGCTATTACTTAATAAAAAACATTAATACTTTTCAATACTTAATAGTTCTTTATTTCTTCAATAATACTAATTACCAATAATATAATTCTAATTGATAATCTACAAGGACTTTACCACCCGTAAGTGAAGATAACCTAAAAAATAAAAAGGTAAACAAGTATCGATTGGTTTACAGACAGTCTTATGAGTGGTGATAGATTATTTAAATTATACTAAAACTTTAATAAAAATTTTCAGAAGAGCATTACACTGTTTAAAACTTCACAGCCCTATATTAATTAATTGATCCTAATTAATTAATTAATAAAATTAAATTTTTTTTTTAATTATTTTTTTTTATAAACATAAATTTTTTTTAAATTTCCTTCAAAACAATAAATTTTGTTTTGAAACTTTCGGCGAAGCTGAACATATATATTCCTTCATCAACTTTACGCTACTCGACCGGTCTTGCTACCATTGGGACTCGACCAGCTGGGAAACTTAAGGAAGTGTTTCAGGCCAGTAAGACGTCGAGAGCCACACCAATCACACCAATTAAACACATTACAACTTACAACTTATTTATTTATTTTATTACAGTATTCAGCTATAACATATTTTTTCACATGGATTACACATCTGTACCAATTCCAATATAAATTCAATGATCACTGCATCTATTATAAACATAATTACGGGATTATTATATTATCAATAATTTAAATTGTAATATTGTATTGATTACGTGTTTGAAATATTATAATTATGTCTATCTATTTATGCAAAACAATATTAATAGATATATAAATATTATTAAATAGTAGTAGTAATAATAATAGTATTAATATTTAAACAACATTAGAGGTATAATATTAAAATTATATAATAATAATTATTATTACTATGGTTATTATTATTATTGTTATTATCATTAACATTATGACAGGCCCAACTTGCACTCAACGGGCAGTAGAAGATGAGGAACAACTAATATTGTTATTAGAAGAAACAACTTATTAGAAGGAGCCCGATAAGGGCGCAATAGGTTCCATCCTGAAGTAATATGCTAAGTGTTTCCAGGCATATGTTATGGTAGTCTACGACTACCTGAGTGGAGTCGTAGAGTATTGACTAACCGCTTTCTTTATTGTTATTCGCACTCTTTCATTAGTTGTAATTTGACATTTGGTTGTACGCACAGTACTGTTACTTGTGGCCAGTTTTGAAGTTTTTTATCTAAATGGAGGTTATTACATCAACTAAAGGGAAACCTCTGATTCATCGTGAGGGCTATTAATACAGAGCTGAGTTCAAACAAGCATATTGCATTCTAGTTGTGTACGAAATAAAAAACATCAGGTTAACGAGGGCTCATCAGAACAAGGAACAGAAACATCGTGGCTTCAGAGGAGCAGTCGTTGTGCGCCAAATTTAACAGAACCAGAAGTAGCAAATGCATTAAAAAAACAGCGCAAGAAGATGTTCATCAGGTTCCGGCAGAATTTCCAATCAGTTTCTAATGAGGATCTCGATATGGTAAAAAAAGTACCGAAATACAATACCGCAAAGTGAATCGATGTAAAAAATTGAGAAAAGCTCTAGGAACTATGCAGAATCAGGCTAACAGTCAAGAATTCTTCCTCAACGACTCTTACGAAACCTCTTACGGAACACAATTTTGATCACCAATTTTGAAAGTAACAGTAAGATTGGAAAGGGACAGAACATTTTTTTTAAGGTTTAAACTTTTCATTACCTTGCCGGAACTTATAAAATTTTATCGAAACTGAACACCCAATGTATAAAGTATACTAGAGTCAAGTCACTGAAACGACTATTTATCTCACAGTGTGTTAGCTTACGAAATAAAAAATACGAATCTTATCTTCAAAAATTTACTGTTCTGAAGGAACTGGTATAGTGTCAACTATAACGAATGTTTCTGCAGCAAAATTCAAAATGTACGCTTCGTCGGTAATTATAAAGAAAGTGAAGAAATACTTTCGACATGCAGGATGGTTGCAGCCATAGCTGTCAAGTCTGTTTAGATATTTCAGTACTGCTGTCTGTGATTGTGGAAATGTGTCCGAATTACGCATGTTGGTTTTGGCCTATGTCGTATCGTAAGTGGCTGAACAATCAAGATGTATTGCTTTATTTATAGAATGTTTTTAGAGAAAGATAGAAAGTGTTCTAGGTCCTAGTAAGAAGAAATTTCTGCGCCCTCTAATATACATTTATTAGAGGAAAACTTAAAACTGCTAAAAACTGAAGCAGAGAATTATAGCTCAAATCGCGACTTTTGAGGTAGGTCTTGCGGACAGAAAAGAACTTGACTAACTGAAATTCTTTTTATCAAATCAGAAAAGAATTAATAAGAAAGAAAACACGACGTTACAACTAGCTGCCTAAAATTTAAAATTTATAATAAATAATTTAAAAAGACTAAAAACTGAAAGCCATATTTAAAAACTTATTTGAATATTTAATTTTAGAATTAAAAAAATATTTTAAACACACCTGCGCTTAAGAACTTGTTTAGCTTGAGCGAGATGTTCTATACAATGATCTTTGTAACAAGACGCTCAAACCTATCCAGCACCAGTACAGAATATTAGAGCAATGTTTAGATTTGCGTGAACTACAGAATAGACAGAAACTTATAAATTCCCTTTCAACGTCCATTTCCATAAGTAAGTCGAGTAACCATGCCTTAATTTGTATGTAATTGGACGAGAGACGTAGGTCCTCAGCTTAAAGTCGACCGTCTGGCATTTGTTTGCCTGCAGAAATGTAAGATCTTGCCGAATTTAGCCTGAATGGAATGTTAACCATAATTCTAATGCAACCTTTACTACGACAATTTTCTTGATTTGGAGCACCAAGAGCCAAAAATTGAACTCAAAATTGTAATAAAATTTTAAAAGTTTATAAGACAATCAACTGAGAAATTTTATTCAGAATACAAAATGCGATCTGTAATAGATCTGTTTGACAGAATTAATATCTCTCAACACTCCTTACAATTTTGGATCCCTTTCAAAAGTTTGTAAGCTGTTTAAAAAAAAAAGATATATTGCTATCAGTTACGTATATCTGCGAAAAGTAAATTTGCGGGAGCCTACTAGTGCTGTGATAATGTCTTTAGCAATGATTTGTAGAAATTTTCATAAGACCGATAGTGTTGGTTACGGAGTTGGCGAACAGCAAATAGACGGCTACGTGCTCAGAGCGCCCGTCCTCTGAGCGCCAACGCTAAAATCGTGCTCTGAGCGCCGATACTCATAAGCCCGTGTTCTGTGCGCCGAGCTTATCTGTCCATAATTAGACGCGGTAACACGTGGTTGCATATCTGTCCGTTCTTCTTCAACTCCGTAGTCAACATTAGCGGTCCTATGTACAATTCATTGGTAAAACGAATTATTATACCACTAGTAAACTCCCGGAGCTCCAGAACTATCTAACTGTTCTGAACGAAATACGTTTATTATTAAGTTAGTTAAATTTCAATATTAGAAAGTTTCTTATATTATCAGAAAAATTATGAAAACGCAACTACGCTAGTATTTTATTAGTAACATAACAATTTAAAGCAGACAATTATAAGATAAGTAATAAAATTTCCGAACTTCTGTATTAGATTTTTAGTTAAATTTTTAACCACAATACCTCAATGATAAATAATTTAGTCATATATTTTCAGTTTATGTATGTTTGTATAGATATCTGTAGGTCTACGTTTAACGTTATTCACAGATACTTGTAACTGATAACAAAATCAGTTTTTGAGACTTAGTTCACAAATCGTTTTGAAAGCGATTCAAAACGAATGTTGAGACATGCTAATTCTGTCAAATTACCACACATTGAAAATACAGACTACAGATACAGATTTTGTATTTTAACTAAAATTCCTCATAACTTTAACCCCAAATAAACTTTTATAATTTTTTAAACTTTGAGTTCTATTTTCGGCACTTGGTGCTTCTAAAATTAGTTTGTTGTTTTCATATACCCGTGACACGCTCAGAATGTAATATACTCATTTGAACCCGGTACTGATATTCCTCGTGAAAAAGTAGACTCCATCTAGATCCAAATTCACGACTTTAATACTACTGTGTCACAACGATTGTCAAACCACAACTAAGGAAAGGTGCAAATAACAAGCTCATCTACGAATCGTATGGTCAGCGGATTTAAGGTATGCGGGTAGATAACCATACAAGTGAGTTTTGCCTTCCTTATCAATCCGCTTACATTGCACATCCTGTGTTTACGCATATATAAAGCTCAGCTCTCTGTCTCATAATTGTATTTTCAATTTCTTAATTACAGTTGTATTTAATCACTTTCTTTTATTGTCTCCTCAGAAAGACCTTCTGAAAAATGTGTAAGGCAATATTCACTCTTTACCGTTAAACAGCAGTAGACCTGAAATACTCAACTTCGGCGGATGTAAGTTATTTTATTTCTCATTGACAGGTACAAACACAAAACACACACACACACACACACACACACACACACACACACACACACATATCTCTATAGTTAAGTGTGATTTATAATTATTAAATAATTTTAAAAATACTAAATAAAAATAATAATAAAATTCGTAATTTTAGTGGTGACCGTCGGTCAATAAATTTTAACGATGGAAGGTGAGGATCGGTCAATAAATATTACACAAATTTTACATTGTTTGTATCGACGTTTCGACAATATTTATTGTCATCATCAGAACCTGTGTACGGACAATAGAGAAAAATCAAAGACATAACTACTAACCAGAACACCCTACTGCCTTCTAAACATATGTTCTTTTAATTACCTTTACAGGTCAAAAGGACGCTGTACAAATGTCTTCTGGTTTGTGTTTATAAATAGAGTGTACTATAGGCACCTTACAGTTGTAGACAGTCATAATATTGTCTAGTATCAGTTAGTTTCAAAGTAGGTATGAGTAATTAATAATGACACATATTCGATTAGTTTTAAACTCGTTGCAGTTGTCAATCCGCGTCTTTCATTTTTTACGCTTACGCAGAGAGTTTATACCTGTGTGTGTGTGGAGGGGGGGCTAAGACAGTTTTGTTTTACATCGGCAAAATAATAACACTTCTTACACATTATTTTACTTAAATAGATAGATATAATTACAATATTCCAAAACCTAATTAATATAGTATTACAATTTTAATTATTGATAATATAATAATCCCTTAATTACGTTTGTAAATAATTATAGATCCAGTAATCATTGAATGTTTATTGGAATTGGTGCAAATAGCAATACATGCCTAAAAATATGTTATAGCTGAATGCAGATTATAAGATGTTCAATAATGTATATTATTAGTACTAGCACTGAACACACTTATCCATAAATTAGAGAATTATGCACAAAATAACAGAACTACTGATATTACAAACACAAAATTAAGGTAAACAAATCAATCATGTGACAATGGTTATTACTTATTATTTATATTGTTGTAAAATAATATTTACCGATACATCGTCTATACAGAGTAATATAGTCTATTGTTAAATTATGCAGACGTCGACATTTCAACACTCTTCCTCCCTCTCTCTCTCTCTCTCTCTCTCTCTCTCTCTCTCTCTCTCTCTCTCTCTCTCTCTCCCCTTTCAAAAACACATAAAGATTCCCCCCCTCCAACACACTCAAATCACAATTACGCATATTCCACATATCGTAGGTACAGATAATATTCATGTAGAGTTCTTTACGTTTTAGCAGGCAGGTGGCCCTATAGGAATACATCTGCTTCACGCATCTACACATACTAGAACCGACTCTATACTCGTATACACATGAGTTTGTGTGTGTGTGTGTGTGCGCGCGCGCGCGCCAGTCACAGAGAAATAAAATAACTTATTTCCGCGGAAGTCTTAAAAGTAGTTGAATACTTCAGGTCTACTACTGTTTAAAGGGAACGGATAAATATTATTATCTTATTCCTTTACTTTTTTCAGAAGTCTGCAAATTTCACTTTGAAATTTTTTATTATGCCTGTAATAGTGCCTCTGCACATGCATCTTTGGCGAATAATACTCTTTATTATCTCAGAATTTCTCATTTGGTTGGGACAAAAACATTTTAGAAGAAATAAAAGAATTTGATTAAACACAACTCTAAATAATAAAGGAGAATACGATTATGAGACGGAGACCTGAGCTGTAAATATGCGTAAACACGGGATGTACAATAGAAACAAGTTGATAAGAGCGCCAAACGTGCTAGTATGGTCGTCTATACGGCTTAGATAGCCGCGTACCTTAAATTTGCTGACCATATGATTCGTAAATGAGCTTGCTACTTGCACCTTTCCTTAGTTGTAGTTTGACAATCGTTGTGACAATGTAGTATGACTAAATTATTTGTCATTTAGGTATTATGGTTGCAAATTTAACTAAAAATCTAACGCAGTAGCCCAAAACGTTAAGTATTTATTTCTTGATTGTCTGCTCTACAGTTATGTTACTAATAAAATGGTAGAATAGTCGGGTTTTCGTAATTTTTCTGATAATATGAATAATTGTCTAATATTGGAATTATCTAACTTAATAATAAATGTATTTTGTTCTGGGACCTTATGGTGATAATGGTTTTAGTAATGACTTGTACAAATTTTCATTGGACCGCTAGTGTTGACTACGAAGTTGCCGAACAGCGGATATACAGATATGCAGACAGGTGTCTAATGATGCATAGATAAGGTCGGCGCACAGAACACGGGTTTATCAGTCTCGGCGCACAGAGCACGATTGCAGCGTTGGCGCTCAGAACACGGGCGCTCTGAGCACGCTACGGTTTGTTTACGCGGCACGTCAATGTCAGGGAGAAGGCTGATGTAGCACGTAATGCGGCCGTCACGCGACTGTCGGTCTGCGGGCGTCTGCCGCTGAGGTGAATCACGCTCTCCCTGCCAATGCATTCCGTCCTATTAATTAAGAAATACCTCGTTTTTCAGTTGACCATAATAAAGTCAGCGAGTATGCAATTAAAGAATTGTAAAATCGAAGATACTATTCTCTCAGACGTGATTGATAATGATGTCTCAGCGTTTAACAGGCAATACATTTTAACGCTTAGAATGATGAAATATATTTTTCTTTACTTTCATCGAGCTGTTTGAGTGTGCTTGTGTGGTAATCGTGAACATTATTTACTTTCAAGCTTCGCACCTGTCACAGAAACTGCCGCATTCGTAATCCCTTGTCTTTAATTCGGCTTTTTGGGACGGAATACCAGTGCAGCACCGAACACGATATATCGGTTCAATGAGATGGACACAGTGGCAGGGACTTAAAGTTATCCTGTATTTCCTTCATTTAAACCGTTACCTGTCAGCATCAAGCAACTGTCACCAGTCGTAATTATTTTTTATGTCGCATCAGTGTAGTTATGTTGTTGACATGTTTCTGCTCTTCGTTAAACAACGGAAACACCAACAGTAGAATGACGATGATGGGTTGGTTCCATTGATGAAGGCAATCAGCTGAGGTTGATAAATACTAATTGTGTCGATCCCGCGTCAACGTGGACTTGGAACGATAATCTCATCTTATTACATTATTACATCAAAGGCCTCCGACTGTCATGTTTTTGGCCAAGGTAGAATTACAAACGGTTAGTAATCCGCTGAAGCATCCGAACTGCAGCGTCCGACTTTGTTTTAATGTTTTCTTTAATCCAGAATTTTGGAGTGTTCTAATTTTACATTGAGTACGAAATAAAAGTTACATCGAGTTATAAATAAGATGGTTTAAGTAATCAGTTTTTAAAAAATAACCTACATAATTTTTTGATCATTTTAAAGACATTGATATGTATGTACGAAGTATGTAGTGCATAGACGTATTGAGATATTTATGGTACTATTAAAGACACAGAAGGGCGATAGACATGTTATATTCGGTGTTGTGGTGTAATAAATACTATGGAATAATAAACGTAATCGTGTATAATTAATTTTTTGAATGTGTATTCCTCTTTGGAATGGACATGGACAGTGAAGAGAAGACATCCAAACAACGAAAACGAATTTTTGTAGTAGACCAGCAAGGAAATCAAAAAGGGAGAGAATAAAGAATACTGTGATAAGGAGAATGATGAATGTTGAGAAGGATGACAAAGAAACTGTGGAAGCAAAATGATTATGAGGAAGGTGAGGAATAGTAGCGACTGCTGTCTAATCCCCCCCCCCCCAGAGCTATGGCGCGGTCCTCCCAAAATTTCTCACTACCCCCCCACACCTTGAATCTATGTCTCAAATGTTACTCATAATACCGGCTGTAAATCACTAAAAGACGTATAATATTTATTTTGATTAATTGAAAAACTACGTTATATCTTAAATCAAAATCAATAAACCGCAGTTTATAGTATATTAGATATAAGTATATCACTACCGACTCGGAGCACAAAGTTTTTTATTGGTAATAACGTAACAATTGGTAAAAACAACACAGACAGAATGACGGTCTATCCATGGGCTCACCTATTTCCAGCATGTATGAACCCATGGGTAGACCGTCATTCTGTCTGTGTTGTTTTTACAAATTGTTACGTTATTACCAATAAAAAAGTTTGTGTTCCGAGTCGGTAGTGATGTACTTATATGTAGTTAATCAATGGACACGTCATGGACCACAAAATCCAAGAACTATATTAGAATTTAGTAAGAGTTGTAAAACAATTCACGAAATTTGACACTAAAAAATTATACTCCTTAACCACTTTGTTTAAATTGAAAAACTACGTTATATTTAAAATCAAAACCAATAAATCGCAATTTATAATATATTAGAATTTAGAGTTATTGTCACGAAATTTGACAATAAAAATTTTAAACTCATTAAGCACTTTGTTTCACCTTTCAACTTGGATTTTTTTCTTTCATAAACTTTTATAAAATAAGTTTCAATATTTTATAAAGAAGATTTCAATTAGGTTGAGGTAAATAATATAACCTACTTTTAATATAAACATTTACTTTTAGTTTCACACACGATTATATAAAATGTCAGCTTCAATGAAAACGAGAACAATCATCTGATTTAAACAAACTCTCCTACTTTCTGTTTAATTGTAGAACAAAATAAAACACGTATTTACTTTGTCACTTAAAATTTATGGTAACGTGTTTCTTTTTTGTACGCTGTAAATGACAAATTTGTTAGTAATTTCCCAATTTTGAATTTTCTTGAGTATATCACTTCAAACGAAAAAATAAGTAAACTAGCGGGGCACTGTGCCCTCTGGCACTTCTAAAACGGTTCTTGATCAGTCTTAAATGGCTCATTGTTCTTCCTGCAGAACAGTTTGTTACTGGAAGAGATAACGTGATCCTATGTACGTCCACATGGTCTGAATAAAACTCTATATATCTTCAAACTCCCCCCCCCCCAATCTGATGGCGCAACTTGTGGGGTCTCCTAAAGGCAGGTGGCCAAAGACAGTGATGATTTGGGGACTAGATGGAGTAATGAAAAGAGAACGATTGCCTGAGACCTGACGGATGGAGTGAGAGAAAGCCCCTGTGGGAAGCACTACATGATGCAGATGTAACAAACGGACAAAAGTGGAGAACTAGACTTAGATAGTTGGAAGTCGAAATGGTTTGTTCTGTTAACTGTGTGACCTATGTCTTGTTTGGTTCAGGGAATACACTGTGAAAACATCTAAACAAAAAATTAAAGACAATAAGGATATACTTGTCTACTAACGCAACACCAAGACGGGTTAGCCAAGAGCAAGCAGCAGATCTTTCAGGTTAGTACATCGTATTTTAGGTTATCATAAAATGGTTGAGTACCCGGTCTAACCGCTCGCAATCCAATTTACGAACGCAGAATAATCCTACAAATCATCATTAGCTGTGAGACCAATTTGCAAAAGCGCGTAGATAACCTCTTCACATTAATGTTCAAATACAGAAGTTAATTTGGGGGGAGATTTAGGAGATCTATGTTTTGAAAGTTGTGAAACGGTGTCACGGTAAAATCCCCATAAAACGGCTTTGATTAATTTTTCGTGAAGAAAAGTAGGGGAGTTAAGCAAATTGCTTTAAGTAAATAAAACTCATTATCGTGTTATTTCTCGGTTTTTCTTTTGAATACAACCTAAAGTGTTGCACTAGTATGTATCCAACGTAATAATAATGTTATGACGGAAACACACAAGCGCGCAATTACTGTCTGTTACTCGTATATTCCAGTTTAGACATCGACCAAAAACGAACGAGTAGGTCAAATCAGATTCAAGTTAAACTAAAATTTAGCTGCTTCCTTTTCGCATTTAGTAGTGTCATTAAAATTTTTATAGTGTAGCTGTATTATTTTATTAAGTTATAGTTAGAAAAAATATCCGTTTCCGTCTTTCTTGGAAAACTTTAATTAAAAATTTTGCAAAATAAAAACGTGCTATCTGAACCAGTGCAAAGGTGATCACTGTTAAACTGTAACTAGTGGTTACCGTAGTGTACTAAGAAGGTTACGTAAAGTTCAATTTTTTTATCTTTAAAAAAAAAGTTGTTTTAATTTTGGTAAAAAAACATTATCCCACTGCGGATAATTTGGACAAAAGTCAAAACTGGAATCGTTTTGTCTATATCTTTGTATTTATAACTGTTTTCAAATACGTTTACTTGATAATGAATTTTATATCAATTTATATTTGGTAGTGAATGTTATGCACTGAGGTGTGAAAATTCGTGGGGTCGAGTGGCCAGAAGACTCCGCAACTTTCTCTTGCAGAATTGTGTAAGAAGCGGACAATCCATTTTTATTTGACAGAATATTAAAGTTGAGATTTTGAGATTTCTCTCTCTCAAGAAAAAGGCAAAAAACGGGTAGGGGGGTAGGGTTTTCTCCAAATCAAATAAAGTGATAATGGCAATTAAATAATTTTAAAAATAAACTACTAAACACACAAAGAAAACAGTTAAATTTTGATTACAATTACTAACATTGTAATTGATCTATTCCTTGATAAAACGAATTTCCAAGGGAAGACTTTGCAATGGGATGAGGGTATTCCATAACCCCAAATCTTCTCCATTTCACTCCTTCTTTTGAAACAAATCAGTAAATCTAATTCTGGGCTGTATGCAAAGTTTAGACATATTTTGAAAATACAGGATGTAACGTAAAAGGTGCCCTCACTATACATATTCGGAATTTATGCATCAGTATAAGAAAAATATTCTATAAATATAGGTTCTGAACAGGGGCGGATCCAGCAAGCAATTTTGGGGGTAATAGATGTCTTTGGGGGGGGTTGAAGAGTTTAACCATTTTTTAATGGTCTAAAGTATAAATGATAGGAATGAGTGAAGTTAAAAATACAGTGTGTTATTGTCAGCACAATAAGAGTATTAAAATACAAGTATAAAATCATATCTGTGTTTTTCAGTTCATTCATCTTTTAATATTCACTTAGGGCCTACAGTGTAAAATACACACTACTCACTTAAGTAATGCATCAAACAAAAATTGACATGGAGGCAGGCCCGGATTTAGGTGTCCTGCCGCCCCTAGGCACTATTGTTAGCCCCCCCCCCCAAACAAGTGACTTATATATTCAATTCTCCTTGACTGCTGAAAAAAAGTTGCTGAAAATAGTCATTTCAACTATCTCTATTACAAATATCTAAAATTAAATATATAAAACTAAAATTAACTCTAAAATATCTAATATAAAACTAAATTAAATGTATCAAGTTCTTCCCTTCATTTAAACAACATTCTCTATTATGCTTTGAATATATGATCATGCGCAGTAGGGACTGACTTCTAGATCGAGGCACCCCAAGCGATATCGAAACAAACTATTTTAGTCGTCAAAAAGATGGACAAGAATTTCAACGGAGTGTCCAAACCTGTATATACGACCGTGCTCCGCTCCGACCACCGCTATTGATAGGCCCAGTGTCAATACCGTGCTATTCAATGATATACTAACTGAACTAATGATATATAGCCAAACTGAACTAACCACCAAAATACAAAAATGGAGAAAAATGGCGTCAAAGAATCAGCATTGTTGAAACATGGTCCTGTAATTCAGGTATTGCTTCAGGTACATACATTATTATTTAGTGAGAAAGATAACTCCTGAATAAAAATTATCATTACATGCACATTCTCAGAAAATAACACTTTTAAGAAATAAATGGCACATAGCTCACTTTGGCATTTACAGTTTATCAATTACATGGCAGTTATGTTTAAATTTCTGGTAGTTAGGTCAGTTTGGCTTTGTTATTATTAAATAAATAACTTTTTTATAACTGAAACAAAGCAATTTTAAAGTTTACTGTGTTACAAAACTGCTCAAATTGAGTCATTAACCAACTATTAGACTTCCTTAAATCATAACAGTTCATATAAAAATTAATAAATTATAAAATTGGCACTTAGGCTGTTTTGGCATAGCAATATTACATTTTTTCACATCACTTACGTCTAAAATAGAATCACTTAGGCTACTTTGGTATCGTAAATTTTAGTATATTCACTTATTTATTAGATATAATTTATATTACACTATTAAAATTTGTTTAATTAAAGAAAAATGTAAATTATGTCTGTAGTAAAAATAAAAAACACACTGAACATGAAAAATTTACATTAGTTCTTAAAAAATTAAAGACAGTCATATATTAAAACTAAAGGTTAAAACTCATAAAATTAAATCGAAGCATTCAGTCCTCATCGTCACTACTGGAAGTGTACAGTATTTCATCTACATTTTCAGCAGGATGAAGCTGTTTGTAAAACTCCTGAGCTACAGGGGGAATGAAATGCATCAATTCGCTAATGTCCTTTAGTTTTTTAGCATCTATTTTTCTTCCATTTGTATACAATATAGGCAACTGTGCAGGTACTGTGTCTGAAGCTCATCTTTTTTTAAGGCTAACTTCATTAAAATTTACATTTTTATCATATGAATATTTATAAAACATAGAAAGATCATCTCCCTTGTTTAGTTGAATATGAACAATATCTCTCCACCGAACTTTTTCACCCTTCTCAGTTTTTTTTCTATTCACTCTTTTCTCTGACACTTCACATGATAAGAAATTGTCGCTTGTCATTTCATGAACCACAAAGGGTTTCTTTTTACAAGCAGCCTTTGCAACTTTACTCCAGTCAGCGGGTACGTATATGTTTTTATGATATCTTTTTTTTTGTCAATTAGTCCAAAATCTTGGTCACAGGCCAAATAAGAGCGGCCTGATACCATTGAACTTGTGATCTATTTTGTTTATTTTTAAGTTATCATTATTTACTACATAATTCATCATAATAACCATTTTGAAATTTTTGTTTTGACCACCACACTGGATACATAATAACATTAGGTCTATCTGTAGCGTGATTTTTAAAAAAATTAATAAGACAAGAGGCAACCTCTTGTGGCCCCCTGGATGCTTGTGCTTCATGCCATAAATAGGTAAAGACTTCGTGTGTCGTTACATTATGTATTCCTAACAGATATGTCCACATCTGTCGTTTGTAGTAACAAACACCAACATCTAAATCTGGAGTCGGCAGTGTCTTCATCAGATCAAAACAAATTACGTATGTATCACTGTCAGGTTGTTTACTAGCTTCAACATCAGATTTCATGGTTTTGCGGGCCTTTTCAGCTAAAATGTGGTGATCATTTAATATTTGCTGATAGTTTAATTTTTCTTCTTCTGTAGATCAAATTTGTTTTTAAAAATGTTGCATCTTTTACACGTATCCTTTTGTGGTGTATGAAAATGATAATTAAAATCATTATTGAATACCTCCCTGAATATATACAAACTGTAGGGTTTAATTACTGGGGATTGTTCATTGCAAGACTGCAAATACAAACGGTACATTATCTTTAAGTTTAAAGAAGGTGACAAATACAGTCTGTGAGGATTCTTTTTCCATGAGTAGTGTGATTGGTATGCTGGAAATTTTTTAATGAAATCTCTAATATGTTCTATTGTAGAAGTTCTGGTCTTGTTATGAGGCTCATGTTTCCCTCTTAGATCAGCAGGAAAAGTTTTTGAGAGAGAATGAGCTATCCTCTGGTCTGAAATTCGTAATGTATGTTTAAACACATTTTTGCACACCTCTCTATCTATACCCTGTGAGTCTATAAAGAAGTAATGACGTGAAACGTTTCTTCTCCTTACATCTTTATCTGTACGTTTCCTTTTAATGTCACTTACTTTAATTTTTGACTGGATATACATAGTTTGCAGTTCCCATTCTTTCAAACCATAAAAGTACTTATAAATTTCTTCACGCTTCTCAAAATTACATTTACATTCAAAAAATCGAAACTCCTTTGCTGCAACTGTATTTCCTTTGACAGACTGATGTTCCATTCCACTGTTTCGTAGGCGTTTACGTATGTTTTTCTTCCAGTTGCCTTCATCTTTCTTCCTTTTGCGTGACCTCTTCTCAGAACCATCAGATTCCTTATAACTACTGTACTCACTGCTTCCACTGGTCTCTACACAATATGAATGGTGGTCATTGTTTTCCTGATTAATTGTTGTTGACCTATCATTTGGTATTGACATGCTTTTTGTTATTGGGTGTTATCTCTGGCACTTGGATCAGGCATTTCTTCTTGTGTATCTGTGATTTTATCCGGATCAGTGGCTTCAGTAAATTTTTTATTTTCATTTATATCTAGTACTGAAATTATCTGCGTGTCATCGAGAAACATTAGATCACTACAAGCTGCTTCAATAATTACATTATTGGAATGATTTATTGTAAGATCATCTAAGGAAGAATAGCTCTCATTATCTGCATTGTGATTATTTTCAAATGCATTTTTATTGCTGTCTAAAACTGGTTGTTCAACCTTTTCATACATTCTGTCACCATTAAATAAAATTTCATTCTGCATTGTATTTTCACCACTACCTGAAAATGACAATACTTTTAATAACATATAGCGGAAAAATTGTGAATTAAAAATGAAATGCCAAAGTAGTGTAACTACCAAAACCGACCTAAGTGCCATGGATCAAGTCCTGTGAGAAATGCCAAAGTAGTTTAAGCGCCAATTACATAAATATTGGCTTCTATTATTTTGTAAAGAAAATTTCCATTTATATAACATAATACACTAATTCTATCTTTGTTTTAGAAACAGCCTGCTATATAATTTATTACATATTTATTCAAATAATAATGTTATTAACAAAATAAGCTGTTATAACGTACGCATTACAACTTGTTATTATTATAATTCAAACTCGTAAATCCCAACATAATTATTTTTGAAATCACACTACTTAACATAGAACCTTTGTTTATAACATTCAAAACATTTTGCAGGAATCATTTTCTATTTTTAGCCTTACTATTTTCTTGCAAAAAAAGTAATTACCATAACCTCAATGAGAGTAAACAACATTTTATTTCATAATTTAAAATGTGCTGATTGAACTTACCATTGTTTTTTGCATCTTTTTTGTTACAAGACATCTCAATCATTTTAAGTGTTCTTGGTTTGAACATGGTTTTTGGTTGTTAGTTGAAAAAACAGACACAAAACACACAACTCTTTTTCAACAGAATTCCTTATGGACAAACAACATGCAATCAGCAGTTAGGTCACTATGGCATTTAAAAACATGAAGTAGAACAGTAGTGCCAAAACAGACTAATACATACAAAAAAATATTATACAATTCTCTTGTTGCTTAGGACACTATGGCATTGAAAATTAACTTCCAAACTACCATAGTAATTGAAAAACAGAAAATATCAAAATACGTCGCTTAGGTTCTTTTGGCACTGAGCGCCTCTTAAAGCTTATTTCAAAACCATTTTCTTCAATTTTCCCATAATGCAAGTTCCCAATACAAATACTGTAATTAAAAAACCGAAAACATGAAATTTTAACAAATAATTTTTCACCTCGTGCCGCCCCGCTGAGCCTGCCGCCCCTAGGCACCTGCCTAGTGGGAAATCCGGGCCTGCATGGAGGTAAGGTACTTTTACAATTTAAAGTAATTTTAGAGTAAAACCACGAAACTACATAACGTAACATACATTTTTTCATATTCATAATAAAAAAAAACATTCTACAATCTCAAGACAACTAAAAAAATTTCGCCTGAAGTGATCATTGGGAGAGAGATTTCACCCACTCCCCCCCCCCTGGATCCGCGCCTGGTTCGGAAACATCTCGTTTTCCGTCTGGCTGCCATTTTGTGTTTTTCAAGGAAAATATGTCAAGAAGGGGATTCAAATAGGCCTATCTTAATGAATTTTGGTACAATTTTTTATATTATTATTTTTTAGTAAACAGAAAATCATGGGTATTTTTATGATTTCAAATTTCAAAATGGCAACAAATTTAATTTTGTATCACTAATAGCTCTGTAAATTTTAATTTTATCAAATTATGGTTTATTAAGTAAAATTTTATACGTATAATTAGGAACACAACGACATGTTGCTTGTTCAAACCCAGTAACAAAACTGAGTTATGGCGGTAAAATAGCCTACTTTTCTGTGAATTTGTATTTTCTTTAAGGAGGACTTCGATTTTTCCAGCATAAGAAAAATTATTAAAATCATTACTTTTTTCAGACTAACTCATTAACAGCAATTTTTAAAAAAGTAAAGGATCGATTGTATAATGGAATTTTAGTGAGAATATGAAATTTCACCAAAACTGTAATTAGCCAAGCTCAGGAATTATACGACAAACAATGAGGAAAGGAACACGAGCAAATGAATTATGAACTTTCTTTAAATAAAGTCACTAAGCATATTATTTAGTTAACTTACACGTGTTGTAACTGGACTCACTAAAGCAAACAGATTATTTACAAGTCAAAACATGCCATTGTTGGTTTCTATTCATCTCAATAGTTTTAATTGTTGTGATTAAAATTATGAGGTGTAAATACTTGTAACTAACTATGTTAAAGTTATTAATTTAATTAACAAATTAATACTTTACTTTGTTATAAATTACCGTTAGTAAGCTAATTAAAAGAAATAGTAATAACTTTAAATAAATTTTTGTATACAGGGGAAATCGTAGTCTTGCCCAAATAAAAGTGGACAGAATTAATAAGTAAGTTGTTTCCTAACATAACTCTATTATTTGTTATTGGATTTGAACAAGCAAAGTGTCGTTGTATTCACAAGGAAGACCTTAATATTTCACTTAATAAACCATGATTTTATAAAATCAGAAGTACAGAGCTATTAGTGATCAAAAAGTTAAAGTGGTCGCCATTTCAAGACCACAAATTTACCATTTTTTTTTTTTTAATTAAAGAACATTAATGTAAACAAGTACCAGATTTCATTAAGACAATTCAGTTTTCTCTTAGGATAAAAGATGTTTTAAAAACTACAAATTGGCTACCAGACGGACAAAACAAGACGTTTCCGGACTTATGTTGCAGGAACTTTTTTTTCTTATATTGATGCATAGAATCCGAATTATGTATAGTGAGGACACCTTTTACGTTACACTCTGTATATACCGCAAACTAAATTTAAACGAATGTGTTCATTGTATTTAGAAAGGAACTGTTTTCATAATGTAATAATGTATTTGTAAGATCATTTTTT
Organism: Magicicada septendecula; assembly: GCA_034769895.1. Lineage (NCBI taxonomy): Eukaryota > Metazoa > Arthropoda > Insecta > Hemiptera > Cicadidae > Magicicada > Magicicada septendecula. Next base: position 257,286,807 of record CM068372.1, read on the forward strand.
GTGATGATTCTTTTGATTGTTTCTTCACTTATTTCACCACTTATTAAAGGAATGCTGCCAGGATCGTTTGTGTGTGTGTGTGTGTGTGAGCAACTCACTTACCCAAATCAGCGACGAATAACATTCATTTTTTAATTAACAAATAACTTTACTCAGTTAGTCATCACCCGACGTACGAATTCGTATAACTCACTTGACTACATAACTACTACCATCCGCAAAGTTTTCATTTATGTACGTTCTACGTATCTAAAAAGGGGAAAACAACTTCGTTACGATTATTACCACATTAAGAATAAGTCTGAATGTTTCGCATTAAGTAACTTACTGTCAGATTATATCAAAAGTACGTCAAAAGGTGTAGTGAATTATCCTAATATAATGTACAGCGACATTAAGGAATAATTTGGGTGATAATAATTCACTTTTTAGCTAGGGCTACAAAAGGACAAATAAGTACGGAAAATAAAAAAAAAATAGTACGGATCTAGTTAGTTTTGTAAATTTTCGAGTTCTATTTTCATAAAAAGTTAAAAAAACAAAAAAGCTTAGGTAATGTTCGTATTATGCCTAATTTAGGCCTTATATTACGCCTTATTAGACTATTTATAAGTATACACACCATTTTTTTGGATTTTCATAAAAATTGTCTGTAGTTTGCAAAAACACGATTCTATTCAAAAAACAGAATATGCGGAAATGCAAATCTTATGCCAATTTTACGAAAATTTGTTTTAAATGTTTTCGCGAAGTGCGAAAAACAAAGAAACTTTCTGTAACATATACTTTCAGGTCTGTAGTGTACAGGGAAATGCAATTACTGGTCAGTGAAGGGTGATCCGAATTCATTACGGCTTTCGAGACGTTACTGAAGTCGTTTATATAACAACAGTTCTTACAATTTACAAATTTCAAGTAATCTGCACTTATGTAATATTGTTTAAGAATTTTTAAACGTGTCATATAAACTAAAATAATTTAAATTACATACACAAGGACTATCAGACACTTATATAAATATCAGACATTTAAACAGCTAACTGAGAGATTTATGGATACATCGGGAAAGTTTAAACTTATTCGCTTCAAAAATTTCGTTTAGGTTTTTGTAGTTAGAACAGGTTTAATGTATTTTTTTCTTCGAGCCAGATTCTTCATTAACAAAATGTGTGAGCCTAACAAATGTGTTTACTAACATATGACAATAATGAAATTAATTGTGTACATGCGCGCGGGCATGCATATTTCACTCATTAACTTTTTGCTCTATGAGTACAGAAATTTTACCAACTTATTTTATTACCAAGCGTCTGATTATACGTTTTATTATTCTCTTAATGTACTCGTAATTGCAAGTAACCCCGGCTGTGACCTCACATCTATAGCTACTGGGTCGGGGTCGTATTTAACGGCCAATTAAATCACACTCCTCACCTGCAAATTACATGCTTGTACGTTAAGTACTGCATAATCGACCCATTAACATAAAAAAATATTATTATCTTGAAAGGTGCTAGAGATTTGTTAGGAAAACATCGATGCTTAGAAATTCTCACAGTTTATCCAACATAAGAATTTGTTGTAAATTTCACAACAAATTTTGTTGTAAATTTGTAAAGTGTACGCACAACAAATAATGTAACTATTAGTATAAGAGCTTATTGTTCCTGTCGAATAAATATCGCAACTTTTTAAAATTATTTCGATAAATCTTGGGTTTCACAAAAGTTAAAATTTTTATTTATTCTTCTATTGCTGGTGCATTAATCAAGTATATTTATAACATCCCAACTGCCTTTCGTGGTCGCCCCAAATCTTCTGCTATTCCAATCTTTGAATTCTCCAAGCTAAGCTTCACGCCTCATCAGATTCGGATGTTCAACTTGGTTTCGCTCATATTTTGTTAGTTTATTATGTTAGCTATTTTCCAACTCCAATAAAGAGTGAAGTAAAATTCTTCGATTTCAGTTAGACGACAACTATTATGCACACGCAAAAGCTAAAAACAGCATTACGTGGATAAAACAGCAATTTGGCTAGAATTAAAACCTAAACAGATGACATGGTTGAAGGGTGAAACGCATCACCACCAGTAAGGATGTACTAATGACTAATGATAATGATCCACCAGTAAGGATAACTAATGATGTACAAGAATATTTTAAAACTAATCTGGAGAACGGAGCCTAGCTATGGGGTTGTGACAAATTTTCTAACAAAAAAATACTGCAAACCTTTCAATCGAAAACACTCCATATTGTGGCGAATGCCCCATGGTGTGTTCCAACCATTCGCTTCGCGAAGACCTGAAAGACCACGATTTATCAAAGAAATAATTGCAACACGCTATAAGACACATAATAATTCATATCACCGGCCATGAGCATCAAGTGATCAGAGACTTATCCAACCAGGCCCAGGACTGTAATAAAACTGAAAATGAAGACTTGGTTAGATGAATGACGGCGAATTATCAGTGCACAACGTTTCCCTCAAGACATAATCGTATATCACATTTAGTTACTACTCTGTATTTTGTTTTTTTGTTCAATGAGTGGATTGCAAATTTACATTTAAAAAATATATATTATAGGTATTCAACTCGTTCCGAAATTTAATGTTTGTCAGTTTTTTCGGACGGCTACAATCCTTTACCATGCAAAGAAGTCTAATCTATACAGTCTGTATACAATGCTTTTAACGTTTGCTCATCACCCAAGACTCCCTATAATACAGTAGTGCAGGCTAACAAGAATTTTATAAAACATCATTATAGTATTCAAGTGTATTTAATTATTTTAGGCACCTATTTATTAGGCCAGCGCTTCATCGGCCTGTATTCCTGTATTCAACCAATTCATTAAACACATTGTTGTCTTTTAACACGAAAATCGTATTTAAGACAAGTCAAACGATACACTTGTTCGTTTTTTTTAATATTAGGCTTTTAATTACAATTGAATTATTTCTAGCTCTGATTTATGTTTGGAAGTGTTCAGTTAATATTCTGGGATTCTGTATGTAGCCGGCAGATTTAGTCCTCTTTTTAAGGATTTAGCTGCCTTCAAGCGCCTTAAAGTCTAGAGATCTAATTTACATTTTTAGTTTGTTCGACAGGTCGTCAAAAATATCTCTATCTTTCGTCGTAACCACTATAGTTTATTTGTCTGTTAGATTATGTAAGACTGAATAACAGAGCGAAATGATTCGACTTTGAAGGTTCCACTTAACATCTCATAAATATCCTGAATTTATTGGAAGTTAAGAGAAGAAGTTACTATACTGACTAATATTTGCTGTAGATAATACACATAGAGTTCGGGTATCATAGTGGTCAGAGGTCTCGCTTCCAATTCGTGTGGGTTTGAATCATCTGAGAATGAATCACGTATTATATCATTCGCTGACAATTTATGTCTGAGCGTGGAAAAGTGCTGCCTCCTTGTGTACAGTGCAGCTGAAAGGCATGTAGACTGGTCTATATTAAATGTAACTCATTAATAAAATATTTAAATAATTAAAATAAAAACATAATTAAAACATTTTTAAACAATACAATTACAGAAGAACTTTAACCCCCCCCCCACCCGGTTTCGATATTGTTTTATTACTTTACAGAGACAACTTGACAGAACATGCAATACAGTTATCAGGCTAACGTGACAGAAATCTTTTATAATGGACATTAAATATCAGAGAAATTGACACAGTCGCAGTCTTAAATTTCATTAAAAATCGCATTCACATTACAGTTTTATGAATCTTATGTGCGTCAATACAGGTATCCATAACGTGCAGTATGCATCAATTAATAACACTCGATAAGTCAATACACTAGTCCACAATTAAAAAATATGAAGTCTTTGACAACACACATTAAATACGACGACTCTTACATTCATTAATCATTATAAAACTACTCGTTAGCCAAATTTGGTATCCTTCACTCCTGCTTTTTTGTAGGATCCATACAAGGAAAACAAAGCCGTATGATACCCGAGAACGTACCGGCTCTGCTCACTCGATTCTTCTACTATCTTCCGTAACACTCCCGATGCTGATTAGTGATTCCCGACGGCATTCATCAGTGAGTGTTCAAATTAACTTCAAAATAATCATAAACTATGCCATACGTTACAAATAATGCTAGTTTACGATTTTTGGGTTATTTTAAAAAATTTACATTTAGGCCTACAAATATAACTATAAAAAAAGTTGCTATACTGAGAAAAGCAGGAGTTTTAGTTAGTTTATAAACTCAACTCGCCAGTACTCGGATGCCGTACACTTAAATAAAATTATTTTTTTGTGTGGTTGCAGGTCTATGTATCCTTGAGACTACGGTGGCATTAAATTACATTAATGTATTGACTGAAGCAAAAAAAAAAGAAAGAAAAACAGTTTGTTGTTACATTCGGTTCAGTTTTTTTTCATTATTGGTGGCAAAATATCGATCTGCCAGGAACTTCTTTATTATTAGGGATAGCTGCATGGTGTAACGAGAGATTTGTTCAGACACACATCAAAATTCTTTTTGAAATAAATTCCAATTTATTACCTCTTTGAATAATACAGAGCACTTTGTGACACGCCGTATACACTGACTGACTGCTCAGCTGTTTTTCGACTGAACTATACAAGTTTAAACTTTACACACACGCGCTCGCGCGCTTAAATGTGTTTGTACACATACGCACAGATTACAAGAAAGAGCAAAGGTATGAAAAGTTAACAAAAGTCAATAGTAAAAAAATTAATTGAAATAGCCTATATATTTAAAATATATATTTAAAACTTTCACTTTGTAAATCATTATAGGTTGTTTGCGTTACTTTCCTGGTGAGCTGAATAAATAATTTTAATTTCTGCCGCGTAACAACGAATTATCTTATTAATCACTCGATAAATAAAATATCAAATTACCATTTAAATGATAAAATAGATAATAATCTAGTATTGATAAATTAATTAAAAATATCGGTATGGAAACCATACATAACTTCCATGTTCTAAGATTTATATTTAAAATCATTTAATTGAATTCGGTTCGATAATTTCTAAAAAAATATCCCCCACCCTCAAACTGATTTCAATATTGCACAATCAAAAAATAATAATTAATTTTCAATTGTCAGTTGTATTTTGTAGAGCCCCAAGTTGTTGGTGCCAATATGTAATACCTATTATCTGTGTATATTGTAGCATGACAGATTATCCACTTAATAATGAATGAAATATGATCATAAATAAATATCAATTAAAATAACTATCAAGGAAAAATCCAAATGAAAACAAGTAAGTATCACAATAAAATACAATCATAACTGGAAGAAATAAAAATAAAGAAAAAACAACTATGCAACAAATATGTGTAATGAAAAATAAACCCAAAAAACGAAAATAAAGTAAGGAAATACCCAGGTAGGATAGGAGTAAGTAAGGAAAATACCCAGAACAAACCAAAGTACATAATAAAACTATATTGTAGTGAAGAAACAAAGAATGAGAATCAGTAAGTAAGGCAAAACCCAGAACAACCGACACCCCTAAAATAAAGACTGTTTTTCAAGAAACAAGCTAGGATATGAATAAGGAAGTAAATACCCTGAACAAACCGAAATACCTAATAAAAAGGGAATGATTTTGAAGAAACAAGGTAGTAGGATAAGAAGAATAGAAGAGATACCCAAGGGAAACCCAGTAAGAAGAAAATAAAAACCCCAAAAGAGATTAAAAGTCACAAACGAAAGTATAACACCCAAAAACAGAAACTAATGTAAAGTAAATGTAAACAAAAGTGTTTAGAGGTATAAGTAAAAGTGCACCTATGAAGGTTAGTTTATAATGAATAAAAACAAATCTTAAGAATCCTCTATAAATAAAATTCTTGATAATATAAAACTATAAAACTGATTAGCGATAGTATCAAGAAATAACAGGGGACCAGTGCAAGTTATTTTATTATAGTATATAAACTCCAAGAAAGTGCATTAAATGCTTAAACTTAGTAAATGCGTACCTTTGAACAACTTTAAAGTTTTTAATTTAACTTCATAAATACTATTTGGCAGAATAGTATTATGAAAATCAAATACTAATGTTTCTAAGAAAGTGCCACTCTTTGTCTAACAACATTCACTAAAATGAGAAGGATAAATAGAGAGCAGGTAGTTAATAAGTGAAGTGACAAGGGATACATCCCTAATATAAAATAAAAACAGATAAGACTGCACAAAAGTAATGTTAAAATAAGTTAAAAAATGAAGGAACAGAGGTGTTATGTTTCTAGTAAAATCAATGAACTCTATACCTAAATGTTGGAAATAGAGTGTAAGGTTTTATAATTCTAAAATATTTATTATGTTTAATAGTGTTAATCAAGGATGATATGTCTGAGTGTGGATACCATTCTTTTATTATAAAATATTTATTATGTGTTACTAGTAATAATCAAGACTAAAATGTCTGAGTTTAAATACCACTTTTTTAATGTCAAAGATTTGTTATGGATTAATAGTATGAATTCAATACTAAATGTTCTTGTTAAAGTAAGGAAATGTTAATTAATATTGTATTAGAATAGAAGGTCAGAAGGGATATAAACAAGCTGTATTATTCAAAAACTTTGTATGTAAAAACAGATAAAATCTAGGCCAAATGGTAAATCTCAACTACATTATAATTGATGAATCAAGTCCAGTAAACTAGTTAAACTGATGAAATTTATGTAAGGTAAATCAGTCACAGAGTAATATAATGTAAATTATACTTTAAAAGGATATTGTAAAAAGATAGGAAGAACTATTGTTAAAATTGCAAATGTAATAACTGAAAATTCAGAGTGGGGAGTTATAAATAATTGAATAATAATTAAAAGGATAACCAATTAATAAAATTACAAGAAATTAAGGAAAGCTAAACATCTTATATCAATCTGAGATTTAGTACAATCATAAATATAACATGTAAAATGGCAAAAATTTGGAGAAGGACAGGAAGTGAATTTTGAAGCCTACTTTTTCAAAATGAAAGAAATATAGCATTTTAGATAAAAAACTTTGTAAAACTATCTTATTTGGTATCAAATCAAACAGAATGAACTAAAGAAAGAGATTATGTATTTAGTATTTCATAAAATTAAATAATAGCAAAAATATATTCAGTGATATAATGTAACTTTTCTACATGTAGCGGAAGCCAAACCGATTTTAAAACAATGTATTACTAATATTAAATTGGCTAAGACATTCAGGAGACGAAGGAAATGAGAACAGTTAATTATTGGACCTTGTCGAGGATACTTGATTGAGATTTTAGCCTAAATTAACCGATATATCAGATAAATATGGCGAACGGTATGTAAGCCTAGCCTGCAGTGAAAAATAGTAAAATTACAAAATTTTGAACTTAAAACTAAACTCAGTGCGAACACTTAACACCACAATTAAAATAACGTAATACGGAACTGTAAATGAGTGAATAATAACTTAAACCTACACAATAACTAATTCTTCATAACGAGACGAAAAGTGCGAAGTTCGACCTTATTGAGCAAAATAAATTAAACATTATCCAACACATATTATCGAAGTGAATAACAAAACACTGAACCAGGACCACTCCAGTAACACCAGAAGAAATTATCACAACTGCTGAGACGAGGAAACTTTGAAAGGACAACATTTATTGGAAGAAAATTTCGTCGAGCCGACTTCATTTTAACAGATGCAGTCCTGAAGCAGCCATCTTGACTCCCACAATTCAAAGCGAGCGTTGCCAATATAGTCGTCCAGACGTCAATGGTTCGAATTTTTACTTTGATAAACATTATATATTAAATAATAACTTTGTAATTTTTAATTCTCAAGCTATTTACTTGTAAGTGTTATACTTTCCTGACCTTACCCTTTCTCTGACTATATAATATAACCGTTCAAAGAACCTGATAATTAATATTAAATACAGATGTAAAAATAATCGAGAGCCCTGAGAAACGAGTCGATACTACTGTTGAATAATCGATTAACACTCGATATATAATAAAAAATTGTTAATAAATCTGGAATTCCTGCAATTGGTTTCTGTTTATTTATAAAATTAATGTTATCTGCTTACACTATGTAAATATAACCACGTGTGTTCTTTTGATTACAATAATTATTGAGAAAATGTCATTAGTGAAGTACAAAACATCACAGTTTAAAATTATGATATGATACAACAAAATAATAACTTATAACTATATAGTACTCAACAGGTCGTGAGTGCCGAACAGTGTCTTTTTAGGTTAAGGAATATTCCACTTCTTTAAAATTAAACACAGAAAAATAATTATTTAACCACTAAAAAATACAACAGTGTTAGTGTTTGATAGTTCAGTGTTTGTGAAAAAATATTTCACTAGTGTATATAGTGTCACAGGTTGGTTTATAACAACTGTTAAAAAGTTTTTTTTTTCTAAATTGAATTAATATCACAATACTTTCCTTTTTATGTTCACACTTTCTTATTCTTTTTTGGTTGTTTTCACTATATAATTCATTTATTATTATTTTAATAATTCACAAGAGATTTATCACTCGATTATAATTTAACTCAGGTTCACTGTAGGCCTACACCTAACCTGTCTGATGTTCGAGTCCGATTGCAATTTCCTGTCCAAAAGTGTTGCGGAGGCTCTGATCTTTATTACTCGAGGTTTAACAATCAACTAACTAGCTTGGGTTGAATTTTGGGGCTTTCTGGTGCAAGATATGCGAAATTCCCATTGGCTGAAACTCAAAGCATTGTCATCTCATGGCGTCGGTTTTTCTTGTCAAAATTACATCAAAATATTAATTTTAACATACCTATCTTATGCTAGGTACAATAGTAATAAGATTATTAACAATTAAATTCTCTTTTTCTACTGATCATTTTGAGATCTCACAATATAGGTTTTTGTTCAGTATTTCTCAAAGTGACATTTTTTAATTTTGGCCTAATATAATATTTCATGTTTAAAAGTATTGTTTTTGATACACACCCAGTTCCCTTTACTTTACATATGATCTTAACTGTTAACAAAATTGATTGTAATACTAATTATAACAAATGTGAACATGAATTTCACATAAAACATATTGATTGTACCATAGACACAATATTGTATAGTGTACCATTGAACATTATCTATTTCTTAATGTACAAATGCTTATTTACAACACATAATAATATTAAGTATCTATTCTTTATCTTTTATACAGTTCTTTTTTACCTTCCCTGAAGTAAATGCAAGTTCTTTAAAAAATAACATTGAATCAAACAATTTTAACTCATCTACTACCAATAATCATTATGATCTATTACCTAATATAACTACACATTCTAGAAAATAACATCTTACTGAACAAATTCTCAGTTAGTGTATTACAAATAATTATTATTACCTATTCCCTAATATAATAGTCAGTTCATGTTTCATATTCCTATTACTACAAATATTATATAACACTATTAATTACACCTTGGTACTTCTTCAACATATAATAATGGCCATTCTGGCAAACTGGATTATAATAATTTGTTTAACAAATATTACAGAACATTATTAACTACATCTTGTTAGTCCTTTAAAACATAATAATTGTCATTTTGACAACTCAATACTACAATAATTACATAACAATACTACAATACTCAACATTACAATAATACCAGCAAATATAACATAACGTAATTAACTATGCATCTTGGTAATTCTTTAAAACATAATCATTGTTCTTTTGCTAACTCTATATTATAAATTTTTAATGTAATAAAACTTTATTTACACATTTAGGTAATACCATTTTTCCTCTCTAAATTGTCTATATGTTGTAACGTTACATAACCTCTGCCCAAATATGATAAATAAATAAAGGAGGATTAATATAACCACCAAACTAAAAAATCAGTAATCACCCATTTTAAAAGTCAGAAATGGGGATTATGTATCAAACTATGAGAACCTTTGTACTCTAAAAACACTGTAAACTTTGAAAACAATACTAAGTGTAATCATAAAAGTGCAGTGTACAAAGTGGAACATAGTATGATAGGTGAAAGTGTCGAACATTTAAAAAGAGCATCTCACAAATTTGTGCTGAAGATTAAAAAAGCAGTATTATAGCAATAGACTATGATACTGTTGACAAGTTTTGTATTTTTTGTATTTTGTTGTAGTTTTGTATTGTGTAGGCCATAAAGACATTATAACTAGAATTAATATTTTTGTTTACTATGATTATTTTGTTTAGAAGTAAAATAAACCAGGGTTATATTAAACTGATAAAGGCCAATTAAAACTATACTTAAAAGATGGAAGGGAAAATAAAGTAGTATAGAGTAAGAATACCTGGACTACAGTATAAGTAATAAATAAACTCAATTCAAAAAATCATTAAATTATAAAATGCCTGCAGCCAAGCTTAAATAAATCCATGAAGGAAAATCTTATATAAATTAAAATTAATAATAACTAAGATTTGTAAAGGAGTATTTTTAAAGGCAAGAAAAGAAATAATAATATTATATACTAGCCTATTTACCTAAAACGGTACCTAGGGTAGCCAATAAAAAAACCATCAATTTATTGGTTACTATGAGTAACTAGCTAACAAGAAATTGATTGATTGTTAAAATGGTATTCAATGTGAGAGATGAAAAGTGTAATGTCCTAAAAAATTTGATAAATTTAAAAGAGTATTCGGAATAAACCACTTCTAAATTAAGAAAACGAGTCAGCACTAGACACTACATCAGAGATGTCCATTGGAATAAACTAATTCACACCAGAAAATCGATGAACAACAAAATAAATCCTGCTAACCACCTCAATCCAGACGTCATCATTGAAAACCATTGGGTGAGATCGCTTCCTTTTAAAATTTAACTAAATTACACCTCAACTATAAATCTAGAACACTAGAAACAGCACCATCTCTTTAAATCCATCTGAAAACAAGGTGAACATAAACTTTATTTTAATTAACCAAAAAATAGTAAAACGTGGGTTTGCTAATAACGTTCCGCAGCCTTTACCCTTAGTGTTTGTCTTTCAGTGAAGAAACGTAGTCTGCGCCCTAGCGGTCAAAAAATCAACTGAATGATACAGATTATACAAATTTTAAAATAATTTATGTAAAGTTTGATACAGACCCATATGCATTTCTGACTTCCTCAAAGTTCAAAGAACCTTAAATAACCCTGGGAAATTAATTAATTATTTCTTTTTCTTTATTAAAACTGTAATAAAAAACATTTGTTATGTGTTATATGTTAATAAACTTAAGATCGAAGTAACGCTGTGATTTGTGAAGTAATCGATTGTCAATTCATGTTTTGGGAGACCATAGTGCTCCGTAAATATTAAATAAATTCAACGAATGCCTTGCGTTTAAATAATTAAATGTGTATTATTTCTAGTAGATGGTAGCTGATTACAGGTAATAAGAAAATCGAGAAGAGAAAGGGAATCAGTCCGGTCATCAAGAAATTATTACGTACTACAAAAGTAATTTAACCTCAAATGGGTTCGTAAAAGGAGAAAACAGCTGATGCCACGAGCGGAAAAAATTGTACTCGATTGTACACAAAGAGAGTAATTCTCTTTGACTCTCTTTACTCTCTCTCCTACCTATTTTCAAACAGCGGTATTGATTTAATACAAACAAATTTAAGAAAATCATTCAATATTCTTTCATAATCATACACACTCGACTTTGAAGGCATATAACACCAAAAGATAACAAATTTTGTAACGAAGAAAGACGCGAAAAAGCGGACGGTCGAGAGGCACGAGGAGGAGACGTTACAATGTTCATTTATCATAGGTAGATACAACTACCTAATCCAGAGTCATACTGTTTTTATTACATTCTATACCTAGTACTAAACAATCACTATTTAAGATAACTGATTGATGGATGTACACACCTTCACTTCACAGTCCAATGTTAATCAGCTATACTTGATATTATAGGGCTTTTACCTATTCTTAATTACTTTACTATGAAGTCTTTACTTGAACTAGTGGTTACAATTTTTAACTAGACATGTTTATTATTCTTTTATTACATTCTATCATTATTTAGTCTTGACTACACCTATTAATACATATAATTTACTATATAAGTTTATTACTTCTCTATTGTTCTGTACGTCAATATAAATGGGTTTCAAATCTTTATTTTAAGGGAACCGTCACGTTACAATATTTATAGATATTTTTGTTCTTATGAGGTAGTAGTTTAATATTATGTTTTTTCGAGTCGCTTTATTTATAAAAATAAGGTACTTTATTCTTATAAAGAAACTGAACTGTCCAGATAATTATCCTTCCTTCCACCGTTAAGTGAGGAATAACGGTGACTCTTCGCTATGCTGATTTTCTGTCACTGAATCGCATTTGTCGTCTATGCGATGAGAGGGTTACCTTGGAGTCCGCATGTCTTGTTAATCCATATGTGAAGGTCAGTTTTAACAGAAAAGTTAACTGGCCTAATTTTAATACAGACGCGTGTCGATTAAGTCTTTTTCTCACAGAGAAACCTTTTGAAAGTGAACGCTGTACAAAAAATATTATTAAGATGTCGGGCAGACATAAATTAAAATGAAAGGTAAGACTATGTACCGTGATTCGTTTTCCATGCACTCTAATGCATATACCAAAGGTGCATTACTATAATTGTTACAACCTAAAGGCAACACTCGTTTCTTACAAACAATGATGTAAAATCGTAAATTTTACAAACGAAAACGTTTTTCATTTTATTTTTTTGTTTTCCAAGTAAATTTTTATTTTCTTTAGTTTTACTATCGATGATATCGAAGGAGATCTCAAGGAGTAATTCATCTTAGGGAAACAACATGAATTTGGAAAACATTTGTCTTCTGATTCATTTTAAACTCGACTCCCCAACAGGCCTACAGAGAACATTAAATCTAGTAGAAAGTAATTATTTTTCATTTGAAATACAATTGTCATAAAGTAATGACTTTTGTACACTACAGTAAATATAAAATTGTAAAATACAGTTTGACTGTATTTCTACCACACCATGAAAGTTTGTTCCACAACGCTGTACACGATTTCAACAATTTTTATAACTTTAGTTGAAACTGATAATATACGTAGTAATTAATCATCTGTTTAAAACTACAAGATTTATACAAAAATTGCAGATTTTCTCCTTTGTATTGTTTTTTTGTCTCTTCAGTTTTCAACTCTTAATTTGTCTTAGTCATTATCAGCAACACTGTATTTCAGACAGAAAATATTTAGCAAGAAGCCGAAAGCTAACTGTATGAACATGGTGATTTCTGTTGTGTTTGTTTTACGTGACGCTTGATTTTTGTCTGCTTTTTATGTTAGCTTTACACAGAAGAAAGCTATGTTAGATTGAGAACATATTGTAATAAGTTCACACACACGCAGACTATACCAGATTAAGATCTTATATGCTACCGCTTCCAAGTTGGAATAGGCCTATGTTTATCAGCTTCGAAATCAATGCCAAGACTGGACGTTTGTAGTTCATTTCATTGTTTCAGTTAAGTAATTCACTTGTGCGGTGGCGATAGCTATCTCACCAACATCGAATGTTTCAGCGACTCATTGACAACATACATGGTTAACATGTATAACAATCTGCCATTCATTTCTTCTCCTAACTGATTGTTTTCTTTTACATATTTTGAAACGGATAAGTTCTTAATTACTAACGCGAGTAGACAATCAAGAAACTGAACAAGGACATATCAGGTGAAGAGTGTCCTGTGGACGACTTAAGACCAAAGCAAAGATCTCGAGCAGCTGAACATGTGCAGCCTTCGCCCTTAGGATCGAGATAAATAAAATACAGTGACACTTTCATACATATGAGACGTCAATGTAGAAGAAGAAGAAAGAGAAGAAAAGTTCGACGCTTGGGCGCGCGTTCGTCTACGCACAAGAATTTTATTTTAACAATATTAGTTCTTTTATCTCCATGTTTCGCTACCACATAGACTAATTAAAAAAAGTCGTTTTATACAACCACATCCGTGTATCTCTTCCAACTTGACCTTTTCCTCAAAAGGTTATCCTTTTAAATGCATTCGTGTACTGTGGAATTATGTATCCAATTATCAGAGATTTACCGGTTTTCTTGGTATCTTGTAAACCCGCTAAAAGGCTAGAATGCTTGTCGTGATGTTCTACCAACTGGCAAGTCCGGTACACCACTTTCCCAGCCTCTTACACCAGTCTGTTTTTAAGAACACTAGCGAACATGGTATTTCTTGTATAACATGTTTTATTCAGATTCCCCAGTCTTCAGGATTGTATCTAAAGATGTTCCGTGTTCATTTATTCTGTCGAAACCTTCACACTAGTCATTCTAGCAACAACTCATTTTATTCTATTTATTTTTCCATAATCACATTTCAAAAGCCTCAATCCTATTCTCTCTCTCCCCCTTCTCTCCCCTCTCTCTCTCCCCCTCTGACTTCCTGTAGAGTTCACATTTCCACACTTCACATCCGTCGATAACAGAACGCTCCACACATGGCACCTTACCAGAAGCTTTTATTATTTCCATATCCATAAGGCTGCAAAATACTTTCTTTTTCTTTGATTTTCCCAAAATATTGGCTTTTAACAGTGGACTTGAAATTTGCTATCGCCGGATGGGCTTGTAGCATCTCCTGTACTTGAAAGAAAAATTAAAATTTAATTGATACGTTTTATTTTCAAGTTTCGTTCATACAAGTTTTTCTCATCATCGTCAAACAAAAAGCATAAATACGCTTACATGAGTTATTACTTGTAAACAGAACTGCTGTTGGTACAGTAGCAGAATTTCGATTTTCCAGAAGCAAATTAAATGGGATGTCAATTTTCCGGCACGTCTGGGAGGGGTAATAAAAGGGGCTTAGCAATAATCGGTTACTAATCTAAAGGTTTCGGATTCAGATTCCCCGGGCAGTACCACAAAAGTCAAGGTGCGTGTTTTACCCCCCACCCCCAGGTCGACTCAGCCTCTGGAGATAAGTAGGCTACTCGAGATAACAATAATAGTGGACGGCTGAAGCGTATTGCTGGCCATTCTCCCTTTCTTGTAAACCGGTACAGCTCAAACTGGCAACGTGGGTGTCAGGATCTCCTAAGATAATCTGTGGTAGAAAATGGAGCTATTATTAAACAAAAAATTGGACAGGACGGATAAAAGTTGTCCTTCCAAATTTTGGAAGGGGATGAAATCTCGAAAGACAAATTTCGAATAGGAAAACTTAGATCCGTCAAATGGTGAAGCCTATTCGGTGAATACAGTATTAAGTGAACTCTTAAGCCTATTCTCAAGTCCTTCTTAAGCCTATTAAGTGAATCTTTACGTGTGATAGAAACAGAAAGGTGCTAAAGTCTCGTTCATAATCATTTTTACGTAGCGATATAAGAGACTGGTTGTGAGAAGAATCAGTGGCAAACCAACATTAGAATTATTTTAAAAATACATTTTTTTAACCACTTTATTACTCTCTAGACTTTCTTGAATGAAAACTATACGGTTCATTTATACAATATAAATGTGCATTATTTTGCGTTTTAGTTTTTTGTCACGTTAATGTATAATATAATTTTTCCATTTTGTATTAAATGTGGATTATTTCTAAAAGTTTTATAAAAATAACGTCTTTAATGTCATTATTCAGTTATTTAGACATTTATCTCTTTTTGTAAAAGAGTTTAAATTAATTACTCCCAACGATCCGTGCTCCTCTGAATTATTAAATGTTCAGTTGAACTGTACTCGGTATTAAAGTAGGCCTATACTATGTAGGCCATTTAGGTTACCAACCTTTCCATGGTGAACATCTCACTCGTGTACCGTGTTTAGAATTTTTCTCGTATACTAGTGACACATTCGTGCTTCCAAACGTAGTACCATAGCTTATTTAATTCTGTAACCACAGCCATAATTTCAGTATAAACCGTTAATAACAGTTTAATTTGTCTCATGTCTTTTAACAACTCGGGTCGGTCGGTAAAACTTAAATTCCTATGGATGCTGAAACACGTGTACTGATAACACTTTAGGTGTCCCGTTTGAGATTTAGTGAAACGTTTTGAATCAAAAAGAAACTAAAAAAAACAGTTGTTAGTTTCAATACATCAGTCTTAAAATCAAACTCTGGCAACTGTTTAAATCAGGAAGCTAATAGCAGTTGTAGAGCTTGTGTATGGAGAGCATCATACATCCTAGCAATGGCGGACAAAGCCAAACCAAGGCCCTTGGCGGTCATTCAATTTTGAAGCCCTATGTACTACTTTTGTATAGTATTCACCACTGAAATGTTATAATTGTTTATAGTTATAGTTCTACAGTTATTTAGTAACACATACATAAATATTTTAATTATTATTTGTAGATTTTAATGAATCAAGGAAAAGACGCATAAAACGACAAACAATTAAAGTTTTATTGACTTAAAATTAACTTACATAGACATTAAACTGTTTTTGGAGTCTTTATTTTTCTGAATTTAACCATTACGCTACCAATACCGAAGTTACAAGTTCTTTAATTTTTCCTAACTCAACACTGAATTAACATAATTATTTTTTATTAATCTAAGTTTTGAGAAACGTCTTTCACATGAGTCCACAGACACATAAATTGCTAAAAAAAAGTGCTGTAAATAAGATTTAGGCTCGGACTCGTTTTAGTACAGTCCCATTTGACATACAAGTGAAGAACTTCCTTGGCTGTCTGTTAACTGCTGCTACTGCGGTGGCGTTAGTAGTGCATGTCGTCGAAATCCTGTTATTCCTTGCACCATGTAGGCCTACTGCCTGCGTCCAGCTTCCGCGTGCAGGGGGAACAAAGTACGTTGAAGTGTATTACGTCGCCCAAATCTGTATTTTCTGAAAACATTATCTCTTGTGTAATTTCTTTTTTGTGATTCGCAGCCGTTGTATTAGCCAGTAAGTCCAGTAAGTACATATGTTTTCATGTAGGCTAGTACGTTTTTTCTATAAGCAAGCAGATCTTATCTCGCTTTCTGCATAACTGTCAGGCACACGGGTTGCAGTCACATGCAATATGTTTTATCACCCCCCCCACATATAAAAAGTTACCCCCCTAAGTGTACAAAGTTGCGCTTTTCTACAGCCGATTCTAAATCATTGCCAGGCGCTTCCATCAAAAATTTCGATTGTGAAATATTAAATGTGTTTGATCTCCTTGATATCAGGGGACCTATGCAAGAATTTTTTTGAATAAATCGATCTAGACAATGAGACATCCATCTTAGAACCATCGATCTACTTCAATGTCGAATTTGCAATAGTTTCCTTGTTACAAGTAACTCATTCTCGAGCCAAAAGCGAGCAGATATTTTGAAGTTATACAATATTACATGAAAATAAAGAATTCTACTAGTGGAACTTTATTATAATCTTTATAATCTACACGGGGCAAGGAGCGTGGGGCGGACCACCCTCGTCACCCCCCTAAAAATAATGTACGGACATTGAATTAGATGTGAATAAAATAATAATTAAATGTAAACAAGCTATTTGTAAATACAAATAATAAAAACCAATACATACGTTTAATGAAAAAAGATAAAGGCTTTCGGGCCACTGTAGAAGACTCAATATCAATGAGCTACAATACTACTCGTGACTATGTAAACTTTTATTTTTACAAAAACCCTTTTAATAACAGTTTCAATTTGTAACGCCTTCTCAATGACTGTTGTTACTAATGGTTGTCTTTGTAGGCCTACACTACACAGTGTTCATAATTAGTATACTTATTATAACGTAACGCTGTACCGTTACAAGTATTATAATAAAATAAATACACTTCTGTCCATGTACCCAACGCAACTGTATAGTATAAAACACCGGCTATGTCATTAGATTTTCGTGTTCTCGTTGCGTTAAGTATATGTGATTGCACAATAAACTTATTTTTAAATAGACGAGTGAGACGTTGATGACATGAAATAATTAATTAAAACATAGTAAAAGAATCAGTCAACGGTTTATTAAATATTGCAAAGAAAATTAATTGATTATTCAAATTTGAACCTAGAAAATTCAAAATATTCTCTTTCATAAGGTTACACTCTAAAGAACATAACATATTTTTGTTATTCAGCACATATTAATAACATATAGTCATAAATATATAAATACATATGATGAACTAATTATAAAATCTTTAATATTGTTTGGGTGTCTGACTTTGAAACATTATTAACATTTGAAATCTATAAAAATAATATTAAGCAATTCATCCATAAAAATAATATAAAATTTACCAAATAAAAATTAAATAGTTGCTATTAATATTTTAATAAAATAATATTTATTTTAATAATAATAATAATAATAATAATATTTTATAATAATACATAGAATTTTTAAATTAAACAGAATAAAATTATTTTTAACACCAACTTATAATTACGTCTTTTACTTTGAATGTTTACACTATTTACATTTAAGTCTTTATAATTCTTTATCTCATATTCTGTACTTTATAAGTTCTTTGTTTAACACGAAAATGTAATTGTTCATTTGTCACCTGCGTATTGTTGAAGTTACAGTTGCGTGTGTACGTGTGCGTCTCCTGAATGATACAATAACGATGATGATAATGCTGACGCTTCCTCGGTATTCTATAGCCTGTTGTCGATGGTACTCCTGTGTTCCTTCATCAATCGTGGTGTACTGCAGATGATGGTGATTATGATGAGTTCAAGTCGATTAGCAGACGGACATAGTGACCTCATGTGAAAGTTACTTGAGTCTGAGTTTTATCCAAAATTGCCGGATGTATTTATAGTAGACAGCAATTCTGACATGTCAGATATTGTTCAGTTTTGTTAATCCGTGTATAGCGTCACTTTTTAACTGATCACTTTTTAGTCTGTTTTCGCGATAACCAAAAACTTGATCTTCAGGCGAGTGGTTGCATGTCTGCGTAATTTTTCACTCGTCATTCACATATATTAGTTAATTGTGGTAGTAATTAACTTTAATTTGTATGACGTCTTTATTATTGCACTTTCCTGCAATAATTTTGCATCACCATACACACTTAAATGCCCTCATTCTAATAGTATTTTTAGAATTGTAATATGTCTTTTGTAACAGGTAAAAACATATTTATTAATTTATTATAATCATGTCAAACCCTGATTTAATAATAAAAACCAACAATTCATACACACAAAGACATTTACCCCCTCGTAGACCAATGCAGGTTCGTGTTGGTTCACACACACAGACACATATACAATGACTTACAATGTCGGTCAGGTGTACACTTTAGATAGACTATCGCATGTACACGCCTGTACTTTTACGCACTAAATTTTTAAAACTATTCGTCATACTCTCTTTACACTAATTATTTACAAAATACTGCCCTGGGTAAATATTCAAATATACGTATTGTTGCAATAGATATATCATCCCTGAGATAATGGGAACCATTTGTATTGCATACGTTGTAACGATGAGTTTACCTAGGCGGTGGGTCATGTTGCTGCAAAGGAGGGGACAGAGTTGGTAGAGATGATGGGATGTATTGTGGGCTCCTTGCTCGGAATGCGTCCGCCAGGCGAAACGTCTTTCAACGTGGCACCCTAGATACTTGACACATGGGAGTCCGAAATCGCCTATATAGAGTTTCCGAGAGAGCTATCTGCGTCTTGAGAAACTACAGCGGTGCCCTTTTCGTCGTTACTGCAGGCCCTCTATTTGTCTGCCTTATCAACGTATGCATACAGCTGGTCCTGGAGCCAATCTACGGCCATTTCAGCACTACGATCGACAGCACACACTGGCGTGTCGTTAATTTAAACAGAGAAAAGTAGTTGGTTCTTGGACGCTTCCCTGAGGTACTCTTTTCGAAGAAACAGCGCTGTTCACTCTCACGTTGAAAGTCCTGTTCTTAAGAAAGGTTCTTAAGAAAGCTAGCAGTCAGTAAAACGCAGCAGTCCAGAAGCAGAATTTCCCGCAGTTTGTGCAAAATGCCGGGATGCCAAACACGTTCGAAAGCTTTATCGTCATCCAGAAAGGTGGCAACTGTCTGTTACCAAAAGCAGCCGGTTTTGGTAACTGTCTCCACGACGTGCATCAGCTTATGCCTCGAGATTACTCGCGGGAAATCCTAATTATTTGAGGACCAGAACGGTGAACCGCTTCAAGCGATTCTCCACTCGCCTGTGTTTTCAGCGTTTGAAAACTTTCGACGTGGCTGATAGCAGACTAATAGGTCGGAGATTGCTGGCGAGTTTGGGTCTTTACCTGGCTTTGAGGTCATCATGACCATCTCTGTGATGAAAACGAGTTTACCCAATAAAAATTGTATCCAAGATTAAGTAGAGAAATACCAGTGTTTTAGCCATACTTTTTACAAATAATTACACAGTAGCTAACCGATAGGGTCAGTAATGACATTTCAGTTTACTATCGTTGTTTGAACAAATAAAATACATTAATAACTTTAGTTAGCAAGTACAGAACAAGGGCGGATGCAGAAGGGTTTTTTTGGGGGGAGAGGGCAACAAGTCTAGAAGTAAGAATGCTGTTTTTAAAATATTCGCACCCCTACTATAGAATACAGACGTAACAAAACCCTTCTTTCTGAGGTCTACACTGAAGGAAAAGACAGAAACGTTCATTCGCTAGCCAAGAAATCGTCTTTTAGTACAGCAATAAACAAACATTCAATGAACAAGTAAGTTTTCTTCTCGAAAATTTACTTCTCGAAGTAAACTTCAGCATACCATGGAAGTTCCCCAAGCATGCCGAACCAATACGTTTGAGATGAAGACGGTTTCTAATGCTTGATTTTTCAGCCAGTTTTAATATTATTCTTTTTAATTCTTTAGATATTCTTACGGTTGTTTGAAGTCGGATTGGTCACAGTTTACACTGACACTATAAGAGGCCTTTAAGCTGACATTACACTAATACAGTAGTACAGGAAGTAAGACTTGTTGCAAGCAACCATTTACACGCTCACGCGCGCACACAACACACACGTACATACGCAGTTAACCTTTGACTGTAGCAGCACGCTTGACGGGTTTCCATATCTTCAGAAATCCGGCATCCGGGTTGTCCAGTCCACCGTCTGACTCATAAGTAGTTTTCATTTACGGTATTCGTAAAGTTCAATTAAAATCAACCTTCTTTAGTTACATCATGCTGCTAACTGTTAACTGTTTCAGTGCGAAAAAGCACGCCAGTGAAGAATCCATGAAGAATCGTGTTCGGCGTCCAGAACAGATAATTCCGGCCGAGAAAGGCCGTGTGAACAACGCCGTCTGTAAGCAGGCGACAACACAGGTGCACACACGTACAACCACATATTTTAACCACTGACAAGATAAAATTTATTATTAATATATGCACACCTGTGGCTGCGTTAATTGAAATGTAAGTTGTGAGAAAATCCGGGTAAGCGTAAGTGCTAGTTTGATGATGCTTTACGACGACGATTAAAAAATACCTGAATCCTTGTTGCGTTGTGGCGTAAGCACCGCGAAGATTGCTGAGACGAATAATAAAATAGTTAGTAACATCCTTGTTGCTAGCTTATGGGCTGCTTCAAAGTGAAATCTTATGACAACAGTCGATATTTTTAAAAGATTTTCCGCGATTTCATGACACGTTGCGTCTATAAACGGAACCACCATACCTGACATGTGTGTGTGTGTGTGTGTGTGTTTCTACTAGACCATGTAATTCTTCACTGAATAACATAGTACCGACAAATGTTGACACGCAAATTTTCGGATTCTTTACAATCTGGTGATACATAAAACACGCTTATAGAAAGCGGATTTCCTTTAAAGCTTTTGAACAAGTAAATTATTTACGTAGGCGGGTTAACAGCGTACCGTACGACCCGAAACTTCGATGACCAGGATTTACATTTCCTTAGCCTTTCATCCTTTGCTGTCCAATACATTACGTACATACGTACAATGCACACCATGTGCCATAGTTGTAAAGTCAGCTTCGTTTAGTTTTAAATGTCATGTGGTTAACGAAAACTCCCATTTTTTTATTACCGTGCTTTGTAAGAGTTAAATATCTCAATTAAATTTAAAAGATATATCTTTAGAATTGTTAATTTTATTATCGTTTAGTGCGATAGGTCTTTCATCAGTACAAAATTTTAGTTTTAGAGCAATTTTTTTACTTCTTTTCTTTTTTTTAAGAAAGTACTATCTTCAGTAAGCAGCATATATTGTTGTCGATCTTTCATAGTAGATTGAACAAGTTACTAATTTTAATAATACTCAGTTTGTTTCCATGGTTTCGTCCTGAAATAAGCTCTAAACTAGCTTAAATGTCTGGTTAGTCAGTCAGCCATCTGTTAAGGTACTCTGGCTTGACTTGTAAAATCAAGACTCGTAAGCATAAACACAATTTCCTGAATAGACAATTGCAAGGTCGGGGACCTCTATACAGTAGACAGAGAGTAAAGAATTGGTTAAATTCCATTGGATGGTTTTGCGAGCGAGGGACTACAGGTGCATGCTAATGGGTAACGATCAAAATTATCCTTCAGGTAGCTTGAACGCGTGGTCGTACACTGTCTTGAAGTAGTTTCCACGGATATTATCGTACTCGCAGTATTCTGAAATACATACTGTACGTGCCTAAGGCAGACTACCATAAGTGTTGACATGGTATTCTATCTTACTCTGGCAACACGTTAGTGTCAAGCAAAAGGTCGTAATAATGGGCGTCTCCCAAGTCCCTCGGATTCTTCACAATGATGCTTTGCAGTGTTATATTATTTTTTCACGTGGTGATGACCAAGGATTTAGCTCTAAATCGCTCTAGATCTATACTTAATTCATCCAGCCGAGCGACAGTGTCAGAACAATAGTTTACGGAGTATTAATGCGTGCTGCCGAATTCTTAGGAACATGAATACAGCACTTCGTTCGTACGAGTAGGCATAAGAGGACTGAAGATTGAAACCCTGAATTTTTTCACTCAGCTAAAAAGTCGCAATGTCATGTCGTTGTATTATATTTCTAATGTAGATCCAAGTACTGTTTATAACCATGAATAATAGTTAATTTTCGGTGTCTTTAGAAATGTTGTAACGAGATTGGTAACCATAATGTTTATCCCTTCAAATTTCTGTTGAAAACTCACGTTGAAATAAAAATCTCCATACTCCCGATGTGCTTCGATGTAGAATAGTGTAACGTGAACACTGTCACTGTATCACTGTGTGCTTACGAACTTAGTTGGATTAACGCGCCCAGCAGCACTGATCACGTGAGTTGTTTGTGCGTTGTCTCTCGTCTCGTGAGTAAATTATAATTAACTAAGAAGAACTGTTAGAATTATCCACATTGAACTGACTCTGACTCTTCTGCTCTCCAGAGCTGGTAAAGAAATCGTACAAAAATTAAAATTTCAATTAAAATGTACAAAATTCATGCATGTTTTCAAACCATCAAATAAAATTAGTTTTATTTTTTAAATCGAATATTTGTAACTAGAGTGGTTGTGATGGTAAACGATAGTGAAGAAATATATCTGGTTGGGCTATTTGTGTTCTGTTGGTAAGTGTAGATAACACACCCATGTAACATAAATTATTTATTCTGAGCTTATATTAACTTTGTCTTTGTGTTCAGCACGATGTAACATAACTGTCCAGTAAAACTATGGTAAAACAAAAAAAAAAAATTTACTTGAATGAAACTGCAATGACTAAAAAAAAATAAACAAAAATCCATTTGTGATGAAATCGCTTAATGTTACAAAGAAAAATGCTACTATGAAGAAACATTTTTACAAAGTAATGAAAGAAATAATAAGTTTGGGCGTTGTCTTCGTTTGCGCTAGTTGTTAGGTGTATATTGTGTGGTTCCAGTAACATTCAATTGTTGGTACCGTGTCTTATCGTTTGAACGTTAGACGTTTCTGATGGCGAAGACTATTCATATTGAAAAACATGTTTGAATAGGTATCCAAGTCACTTGTTAAAAAAATTATGTAATATTTACCGTATTTCTTCCGTCGTGTAACTTCGTGTTGCGTTCGATTGATTTACGCATTTCGCAACACATACTTCAGAATAAAAAATCACTCAAAGTGAGGTCGTTAAACATCAAAATTGCAAGTATTAAAAACAGTTGTACACATATCCGCATTACATGAGTGTCCGATCGGTCCCACTCGAGACCATATATTCTTACACACTGTGTTTACGGTACTATACTATCTCACGTTATGTAACAGAACTCACTTTTCGCTTTAAACGCTTTACGCTCTTTTCGTTGTCGATAACCACTTGTGATTTTCACTATTTTTTAATCCCGCACTACATTTACTATGTTTTTAGTACGTTTATGTATGCCGTACATATGGTTCAAAGACAGTTCGTAGAATCTTCCATAAAACACACACAATTATAATGTCTTCTGCTTTAACCGCAGCACTTTTGTGTAAAAAATATGAAATATAAGCAGGGTTAGGTTCATTAGGTTAGGTTTAAATACAGTTTCACGTCCATAAAATAAATACATTATGATCAACATGTTAAGTGTAGATACAGCATATTTATGAACGAAGAAGAAGAAGACGTTGGAATATCACAACAATACTTAGCCTTGTTCTGTTTGCTTTCAGCTGTGTTGGTTTTACTTATAGGCCTACGTGTTGAGATTGTCACCAAATGTTACTCTGTTACAGTCATTGTATTTATTTATCAAACGTTATATTTGCCAAACTATGAATTTGTTTTCTTTAAACAATAAACTAAAAAAAGCCAAACTATTCGCATCTAACCTCACTCATTAAAACATTACGTATTTTCGCATTGCATTCAGCAATACAATCGTTTACAGTTCCACACTTTTCCTTCGCTGCGTGACGTTCGATACTACTGCGTACTCAAAACGTCGAAAGTGTAGTTCAGGTAACAGATAATTTTTATAATATTATAACAATTGTTTACAGATAATTTTTTACAGCTGTTGTCTGTAGTTCGCAAAGGCCAGCGAATCCTTATACCCGCGTCTCCGTCAACTGGACAGTATAGACGGACGCTACCACCACGCGTCAGGCACCTACGAGCGTTCCTTGACGATCCCCTATAATAATCACACTTCTCAAGAACCCCTCAAAATCGTCCCCCCACCTTTCTCAGCTTCATTAAATCCTGCCTGACGTCAGCCCGGCAATCCCTTATGCGGCGGCTTACCGACGCTGGGGTTGCAAAACTGCGTCTGCCATTCACAGATACACAGAACAGTAATGATAACAACAGTCAGCCACTGGTTTGCCGTCTCCGCTGGGCTGACTCTTAGAGCATGGGAAAACGCGAGATGTGAAAGTCCCTAATTGCGTGAGCCATTCGCCCTGTAGTGCCAACCCATCGATACCCTCCGGACAGTCGAGCCTATCGACCACACCAGCGCTTCCCTAAGCTCCAGCGGGCGTTGCATTAATTTGCGACGGAGACACACCCCAGGCCTGGCGACTAGCTGGAGCAGTACCCAGACCCACCTCATACACGCTTGATCGTATATTAAACGAGCGTCCCTTATAAGCACCCTATGAAACTGGCGTTCGTCGGGCTCCGGCCTGGACAACGCTCACGAACCAGGGACAAGACACCGCGTGCATCTTCTGTCTGTCTGTTGTCTGTATTTACTGTTGAGTCGGTAATTATCTTGTCTCTGGGTGTAGAACTACATTCAGACACTCATCATTATTTAGCTTATTTTAAGAGTTATAAAATAAACTGCCTAAACATTATCCTAAGTCTGCCCACTTCGTCACTCTCTTCCGGCGTTGACATTTCTTGCTTTGAAGAAATCTTAACGTATAGGCCTATTTGTAAAGTAGGCAAACTCTATACTCCACGAACAACAGCAAGCACTCTTTTCCAAGATTCTGTAATATGACTAAGAAATAGGCTAGATTGAACAGAGAAAAAAAATTAAGTCACTGGTGTGAATAATAAAGTTATGTACCTATTTTTAAAAATCAGAATTACATGTTTATATTATAAATAATATAGCATTTTTAGTTGTGCTTTTTTACGCCGTGGTCGCAAAGCTGACAAGAAAACACGGAACTTTTGTTTCACTGATAGAAAATGAAGCCAAGTTCTACGTTTGTTTTTTGTATTTCCTAAAACACGAAAAAGCATATTGTTACGACATCACAGAACAATATACGTGTTTGTCGAATGTGCCAGAAGAATCTCGATGTAACGCGTATGGCGTACGTGCTTGTCGACGTATTTTCGAGAGGTTTCTCGAAGGCGCCAGCCGCGCGGACTGTGTCAAGGCCACAGTTAATTACCTAGTTCACACGAGCGCTAAGACGGAATTAGGAACATTCTGTTCTGTGAGCGCAGGTATAATAAGCAATGGAGGAGGTGCTAATAAGCAAGTTACTAAAATATCGGAGGTACAAGAATTAATGACATAAAAAATAGCTGAAGTAGAAAAATCTGTCTCGATTGTCGAAGAATCAATGTCTACAAAAATATCTGTCATAGAAGAATCTGTGTCAGATAAAATATCTGCAGTAGAAAACTCAATGGCAAACATAAGAGAACAAATTAAAAGTGAAGTTGTGCAGTGCCTGAAGTTACAACCAAAAAACTTTGTAAACAGACTGTACCAATGATAAAGACAGAGAAAGACACAGAAAATAAGTCAATAGAGAAGGTCACCTCGCCTGCGGTTGGGACAGTTCATGTCGAGGCCCCCTAACTTTGATGGAAGCACGCACTGGGCGACGTATTTACGCCAATTCGAAGCTGCTGCATGCGCAAATAATTGGAGGGAGAAAGAAAAGGCAGTTTCACTCGTTCTCTCATTAAAAGTACCTGCGGCAGAATTACTACAGAAAGTGCCACCTGACAGCCAGAACATCTATGCCGAGTAGATAAAAGTTCTAGAATTACGCTACGGTGATAAACATTTGCGAGAGGTGTACTACGCTCAGTTGAGAACAAGACGACAACGTTTCGGGGAGAGTCTTCAAGAGTTTGAAGCAAGTATCGACAGATTGATTAGATTGGTCTATCCTGAAGCACCAGAAGACTTCCGAGTAAGGTTTGCGGTGCAGACATTTATTGATGGCATCGGAGATTGTGAACTTCAGCAAGTGTTACGAATGGCAAGACACCGAAATAGCTCAGAAGCTCTTGTTCACGCCCTAGAGTTTGAAGCTGCCAAGTCAGCGTCCCGCTACATTAATGGGTTTGCGCCACGTTGCAGTCAGAAGATTCCTGTATCACATTGCCGTTACGATGGGTGCAGAAAAACAATGTTGTCGGACAAACAATTCAAAAGTTCAAGAGAGTCGCAACGATTTGAAAAAGACAGAAGGCCGAAATATTACAACTGTGGAAAATGTGGTCCTCTACAGGTAGACTGTTGGGAGAAGAAGATACCGAGAGAAGAGAGTGATCGCACCAATTGGAGAAGTAAAGCCCCAGAACAGCACACAGTTTCCACGCTACATAAGACCAATGGAAACTTGATTGTTAATGGATTTGCGGAAGGTAAACCAACATCATTTACAGTTGACACGGGCGCAACAGTGTCCATTGTACGCCCTGACTTAGTCAGTAACCGCCAGCCTCTAATTAGCTCTTGTACAATACATACTGTGACTGGAAGCCCCGTCAAGGTGCTAGGAAAGGTAGACGTACGTGTACGCCTGGGTCTTCTCGACTTTAGCCACCAAATGCTCGTTGCAGACATTATCGATGAAGTGATTCTTGGCACGGACATTATGAATCCCTACGGATTCGTTGTGGACTTAAGAGAAAATGTCCTAAAGGTTGGCCAAGATAAGATAAAGCTTTGCATGGCTAAAATGACAGGGTCTACCAACCATTTGATTATGCGAGTGGCATTAGTCGAAGAAAAAGTCAACAGGTCTGGTCAAGAGGAACCCTCCCTATTGCAAGCGGAAATGGAGGAAGAACTAGCAGAGGAAACACAAATAAGTGTAACGACAAAAGAAGTGATTGGAAAGCCAACTATGGGTGTCGAGACAAAACTCTTGCTTGTTCCTGAGCTGATAGAAGCGCCCGAGGGCAAAGTGGCGGAAGATGAGGTACGCAAGAGGTTCTTGATGAGAACCAAACAAAATTAGATCGGCCAGTGGTGTTTAGGTCATCAGTACATGCCGCAAGGGGAGTGATTCCAGCAAAACTAGTGGTTGAGCGGAAGACTCGCATTCCTGGGAACGTGATGTTCGGATCACACGAGACTGAATTCGAAGAACCGGAGAATTATCTTTCCCAAGGACGTCCACCTAGATCGCCTGGTCGAGTATTAGTTCAGAGACGGTTTGCCAGTTCGGGACGAACAGGATTAAGGAGGGAGAAGTGTTACGACATCACAGAACAATCTACGTGTTTGTCGAATGTGCCAAAAGAATCTCGATGTAACGCGTGTGGCGTACGTGCTTGTCGACGCATTTTCGAGAGGTTTCTCGAAGGCGCCAGCCGCGCGGACTGTGTCAAGGCCACAGTTAATTACGTAGTTCACACGAGCGCTAAGACGGAATTAGGAACATTCTGTTCTGTGAGCGCAGGTATAGGTCTAAATACATGGCGGCAGGGGCCTATTTACATAGGCGATCTATTGACAGTGCGGTTCGAGAGTTATAGTAGCGATATTACTGTGCGCGTTCAAGTGGTTATTAGTTAAGAGTGGTGTTTTATAATCGGACGGTATAATTGTAATACAATTGTGTTTAATTTAGTGGACATTTTATTGCGTGTGAACAATTTTCATTTGATTTGTTGTAGAGACTGTGTTGTTAATTACAAACTGTTTAACTGTAAAAATTAAAAGTGTGATTAGTGACTTAATTGGTGTCTTGTAGTTTCCACTGTACCTACGACGATCGAGTAGACCGTCGTAACAATTTACACACGTACTTAACGTGAAAAACTGGCATAGTATGCTTCTTGCCTATTTTAAATTTATGATTCTCAATACTTAACATAGAAGTGATTGACAAAAACGTTAATATATTTGTGATTAGCTTAAAAGATAATTTTCTGTAATGGTAGAACATTCTCACCAAATGGAGGATCTAAGCGCCGCAGAAGCAGGTTGGTAAACGATGCTCTGTTTGTTAGGAAGCTGTTAGGTGACTGAAATTAATATGCGACTAGAGACGTTATTCCGAGGTTACATAGGTCATTGTTTTTTGGATTAGTTTGTTTCTGTCTGCAAAAGTGACTGTAGTCCGCTACAAGTTACTCTCAACCTTTAAGTTTTCTTGATATACTTTCAAGACTAGGAATAGGTTACTTATGGAGATATATGCAAAAATGTGTTATTATAGTCGGCTTAAGGAATATCTGATGAATACAAAAGTTAGTAATAAAATAATCGAAGAGCGTTAAGCATGTATAATTCCATAACATCAAATCCGTTAATGTGTACAGTCAGTCTTAAAATTCCTTCGCTACAAGCGGAATAGGCCAAAATACAGTGTCTCGTACAGGTAAAACGATCGCCATTTGGAAACCTATAGTTTGAAAGGAATTGTCTGTTCTGTAATGAATTCCGTAAACAATTCGTAACATACAGTTTGAATTGAAGTTCTTTTCCTATAAACAAAAAGCGGTTTGTCGTAACTCAGTTTCAACAGAATTGACTTCCTGTACCTACTGTAATGACTAAGCGGTTCGTCGCAACTTGCATTTTGAAACTGAGTGGTCTGTCCTATATTTACTAATCGGTTTGTCGTAATTCACAATTTGAACATAATCGTCTGTTCGATAATTACTAGGCGGATCGTGGTAACTCACACTTTTAAGTGAATAGTCTCCTCTAGTCACTAAGAAGATCCACTAGTAACTTGTAGTTTGAACTGAATTGTTTGTCCTCTAACCAAAAAGCGGTTTGTCACAACTCACAGAGACAAGTTGGCTGGTTTGTCGATAACAAGTATGTTTCTCGTAACTAACAGTATGATATGAGTGATCAATTCTTCAGTCGCTATGTTGTTCGTAGTAACTCACAGTGGGAATTGGATGGTTTATCCAGTAGATATAAACTAGTTTCTCATATCTAACAGTAAGAATTGAGTGATCAATTCTGCAATAGGTAAGTTGTTCGTAGTAACGCGCAATATGAATTAATTGGTTTGTCCTGTAGTCACTATGTGGTTTTCGTAATTCACGTTTGAACTGAATGGTCTGTCACGTATTCATTTGGCGCATTGTTATAAACTTATAAATGACGTGAATTTTCCTTACTGTACTCATCGTGAACATCATTTCCATCCGATAGAGATAACACTGTTTAATTTTTTTTATTGCGTCAGTCTTTGCTAACAGCTCACAACTATTTTACACGTTTTCCATTAATCTACCACCATGATCTTGTTAAATATTTTATTATATCTATGTCTTTTTATTTAAAACAATATTGTTTATAATTTATATTTTACGATAGAATTAATTTACAATTGCCATGAGAAATGTGTTTTTCTAGTATTGGAAGCAACTTACGTAACTTTCTTGTTGTTTACAGTACTAGATGGAAACTTACACTGAAAACTTAGTCTAATCAACAACCACGTTAATTGCAGATTACTAAGGTCTTTTCTTTTCTTTAATGTTAACATTTAGTAAACCAAACCAAGAATGCGCTTTCTACGCAATTTAGTAACAGCCTTTTCTCACTGCTCTGAAGCAAACCTAATTTGCCTAAAGTGCTCGATTTTTCTGAAAATATATTTCTTATCAAAAAATTCATTTCATAAAACGCCATAACAATCTTTCAGAATGTCTTAATTGAAAGACGAAAGGATCTCAAAAATTGGATCAGGCCTCTTTGTTGAGATCTGATGACAAGATATCTGAAGACAAGTTTTTCTTGTTTTGTTTTTTATTTACTGTCTTTCTTTTGTTAGGGAAAAACATAAAAATTATAACACCATTAACGTATGTAAAACATGTCAAATTAGCGTGAAATGTGAACTGTGACATAAGGTTTTTTGGTTCTACTGTAAATGGCAGATTAATTTAGAAATACAGTATCATAATTTTGACCAGGAGCGCAGGTAGAATTTCTATTTGGTGGGCTCTGGAGGAGGGGTTTGATTTTTGTGAATAAACCTGAAGAAATTTAAAGAAAAAATTATTCTCGTTATTTGTTATTTATTGGTAAGTTATGTACAATATTTCAATAAGTTACCTTAATGTAGTAAGGGTTAATGTTGTAATAGACATCTAAAATTTAACAAAGTCATAAAGCAGTAAAGATGAGATCTTGCATTACAATATAAATAAAGTAAATGATGTCAGGAAAATTTCTTTTTTCTGCAAGTAAAAGCAACGAACTGTGTGAGCATTACACACACACACACACACACACACACACAGACACACACACACACACACGTACAAAGAGAGGAGAGAGGGGGGAGAGAGTGAGAGATAATATTTTGAGACCTATTGTAAAGCCGCCACTGTTATTGATATCAAGACATTTTGTACGAAAATTTCATTAAGCTTTCTAAAACTTTCTGCCCTGTTATCACAATATAACAGGGTAATTAAAAACAAAAAAAAACCAAGATAGTCTGACCATAGCCTGATTGCGTACTCGGACAAATATGAGTAACGCGTCCGTTGCTCAGCCTGCCATCATAAGTACGTACAGGATTACTCATCACACGTATAACACAGGCGTGCAGCTTGCCAAACCGCAGACGTTGTCTGCACGACAGTGCTAACCACAGAATTTACATATTTCAAACGCTTACCGCCTTTACGGGATTTCGATTCTTTGCTACATCCTCTTTATAACCATGATTATTATTCTGCGGTTAGTATATTTTTGTTTTCGTTATGATTAATCGAAAACTGATTGCATTAGCATTCCATTGCATCAGTATAGCATTAAAAGAAGCGATTTTGTGTGTGTGTGTGTGTGTGTGTGTGTGTGTGTGTGTGTGTGTGTGTGTGTGTGTGTGTGTGTGTGTGTGTGTTTGAATGTATCTTTGTGTTCATATTTGCTAGAGATAGCGTCATTTTGTTGTAATTTTATTTGTGTGACAGTAACATAGCGAGATTAAAATATTTTTCTTATAATTATTTTCATTATAATTTCTAACTCACTCTCAGTAGTATGACATAAAAGATAATCAAAAAATTAACATTTTTATATGCAATACAACAGTATGCAGTACGGTATTTTTGTTTTCCATGTACGTTATTTTAACTAATTACATTCTTTACAGTATCAAAAGAAAGAGGCCAGTACGTGGGAAGAAGTGCTAATGAAGAGTTGTGCGAAGAATAAACAATCAGTTTCTTACAATAGGCCAATACATGATATATGTTTCAATCAATACACACATGTTTATAAAAGCTTTAACCTTCCTGTATTTATGTTTGTATTATAATTTTTTTTTTTCAAAAGGCAATTGACCAGAACCGTTTTTCTAGGATAAATATGACTTGTCTTGGCCATATTCAAAAAAATTATTAACAAAACCTAACAGAATAACAATTCAACTAAAATGTTATAAAAATATAACCTAATACTATAGAATTTGCACAGAAAGTGCCCTCACATGTAATAACATAAAATAACGCTATATGTTCAAAATATAACTTAATCTCACATATAAAAATAACCTGCTGATCAACTGATTTCTCTATGCAGTGTAGAGAACTTGATAAATTTTTAGACAAATTTTATTGAGTGTAGTATGCGCATCGCATCGTGTAGTTGTGTAATTGTATACACGCGGTATGTGCGAGTGAAACTTTTTATTTATTTCTTATTAAGTTGACGTACTCCATGTGAGTGATTCTTGTTTTTTACCAACCTGATGATGGGACCATGAGTCCCGAAACGCGTAGTTTTTTAAAGAAACATTGAAGTTGCAAAGAGGAGCACCAGTGTACCTGGATACGCAAGGTAATATTAAATATAGTTAGTTATATGCAACTTGGAGACCACAACACAATATGTATAAGAATGGAAGCCTCCCCGCCTACCTCATGAACCGGATGTTTGGGTGTATACTGTTTATGTGCTCCAAAAACACATCCACAGTCTCCGCCCCATGATGCCTGACCGCCCATACATCATCCACATAACGGAGCCATAGAGTCAGCTTTAGTTCTGCCGCTTCTAAAGCAATTTTTTTCAAAATGCTCCATGTATAAAATAGCTGCAACCAGTGGTAGAGGAGAACCCATAGTTGCTCCATCCGTCTGCTCATAAGATGAGATTTATCATAATGCTAGATGAGAGTTCTGAACGTTTTTAATCAGCTCCATAGCCTCCGGTATAACTATGTTTTTGCCCAGAGCGGTTTTCAGAGAGACGCCAAACGCTGAATTACTGGCAGATTCCACCAACACATCATCTGACCTAATGCGCCTCATTGACTTCACTTATGCCTGTGTATCACCTGGTTTGACCCTGCTGCGGATGTCTGCATAAGATTTCCATTCTACAGGGTTTATAAGCATTGCATTCACTTCTTGGTCTGGCGCTCTTACAGTGGCTAGGCATTCTTCAACACTTTAAACTATTTAATACTGCATTTATGAACTGGGACAACCTAGCGTCTGCAGTAATAAATCCCTCATAGGCTGGAACTCTTTTTTCAAGCTTCACTCAAGAGAGGCTGCCGCTTCTTTATCAAACTGTGTAAGTCGATATTGATTTGTAATACTACGGATAATGTGTTAGTACTGTTAGAAATTACTGAGGCTCCCATGTAACCCACGATACTCTGTGGTCGATGGACAACATATGTACAGCCGTGCTGAATATGTCATAACCGAAAATTAGGGTTCACTGATGCTCGCTAGCATTGTTTTACATTCGTGATGAAATCACCCTTTTGAATTACGGGAACACTAGAATGCTCGTGAGCGTCAGGTTGGGAACGCGCGCTGTAGCCGATGGTCGCTGAAAGAAGCAACCATTCAGGTTACACTTTTTGACTTTTTCTGCTGTCTTTTTTTCTTTTGCTGTGTTTATTGTTTATTAAAATGTTGTAATACAAAGTAACATTAGCCTTTTACCACGTATTCGATTGTATTCGGTCTCAACAGTTTTTTAAGTTTTAATAAAGATTATTTGGAATGAAGAAAACAAAAAAGTAGATTTGAAACATAGTTGTACGCTTGGTGAAACGATTGAAAGTGAATTCTGCAGCTTTTTCTGTAGAGTTAGGATTTGTAGAAACGTTTGAATGTCTCTAATGTTAAAATAATTTCAGCAGTACTTCATCCAGTTTCATTAGTCGGTGATCCTGTTGCTGTTACTCGTCAGATGAATCAAATGCAGTGTGAATTCATCCGTTGTCTTGTTGTTATTTTGCTTTAGAGTATCATAATGTATGTTCCTTTATAGCTTCTCATGATGCAGTTTTACTCACGTAAAGTAAACTAATAATGTAACCTACTTGCAGAAGAACTCTTATATAGTTATATAAATAAATTAATATCGGAGAAGAAAAGACAAGCATAAACAAAGGTGTATTCCGGGAATGACAGGAAAGGCTGTCGATATGTGTAGTCATTTAACCGGTGAGAGATTGTTTATCGTGTACTACAGCACACGTGCTAGATCCTGATCGTCAGGAAACTGCTCGCACGTGCCTCGTGTTAAAATTGTGAAATAATTTTGTAGTGGCAATGATTATTGTGATATTAATCTCTCTCTCTCTCTCTCTCTCTCTCTCTCTCTCTCTCTCTCTCTCTCTCTCTCTCTCTCTCTCTCTCTCTCTCTCTCCCTCTCCTCTCCCTACACACAGAGTTCTATGCATTGTGATTGACTCGCCAAAAACTAATCTGCCTTTATTTATTGCCTTTATGTTCCCTGAGCTACAAACTCGGCCACTCCTTCGCTGAAATAACAACTTCTTAGTTTTGAGAAAGAACAGTCACGACCCAAAATGTTTTCATACTCTTAAAAAAAGTTATTAGCAAATAGGCTACGTTATGAGAAAATATGATTACAAATCATAACCTGCCATTACTTACATGTGAAAAAAACAGATATTTAGATACATTGTGAAGAAAAGAAGAAATCAGATAGATACATTTTAGCCTAATATCAGATAGTTTTTCAATTTTCAAAAGAATTACGAAAATCCTTTTTACCTTAGGCCTACTATTTTTTACAACACGTTTAGGCAGACAATCACGTTTATTGTGACTAACGACAATAAACGCTAAAAATTCCAAGCATTCGGATTTGTGTTAAAATTCCCTTAAATCAGGATACATTTTTAGAGTTAAAAACATAATCCACATTTTTGCACATGAGGTCTAACAATTCTGAAATTTTGGAAACTGTACTCTGCATTCAGATTATGGTTAAAATTCTCTTTAATGTGATACCCCGATTTCGATTTTATAAAATTTTGACCCACTTTTTGCTCCATGCCCTACCAAAATTTTGAAGTTATCAAAAATTAACACGAAATTCAAATTTTGTTAAAGTAGCGTTTAATTTGATACCCCACATGGATTTTGCAATTTTTTCACAATTTTTACCCCTCACAATTTTGACCCTCCCGTCTTGCTATTTTGAGGGAAGGATTAGTCTAAAAAACAATAAGATTTTGTAGGGGACAAGTGCGGACAGGCATGTCAAGTTTTACGAAAATCTGTTGACGCGTTAAAAAGTTATAGTGAGGCATATCCCAAATAGATAGAGAGATAGACAGACAGACAAATGTCAAAGGTCGAGTTAAAACTGAGAACTCGGTCCGCATGTTCAATTAACCTTAAACGAATAAGTTATTACAGACTTGAAATACTGATGAGCAACACAGGCGAGTGGAAACTGGTAAGAGTAATTTAATGTCCGGAGCGAATATTAAGGGATTTTGTTTTCGGAACGGCAGCTAAAATTCCTTCCACTCCGCCCCGTCGCCTTTCACTGTTCGGCCACATGAAGCTAAGCTGGTACAACCCGTTTTGTCGTCACAACACTTCCTGTACAAATAAACCAAACATAGGCTACAAGTATGGACGTTATAACGTTATCCATCGTTTGGAAAACCAAACCAAATTTCATTCGACGTTGGAAAACCAATTTCTGAGTGTTTTCTATCCTGTCGTTCCTCAGTCTGCAGCTGGAGAGACTCTCTGAGTTTTCGTCCCCTACACCAATTTGTTGCTGACCTGGATTCTACTCGGCCTAGAATGCCAATCTGTTTCTGCTTTAATAGCGAAGATGATGGTGATGACGGCTGTGTTAGTGTCGTAGTGCCACAGTACTGTTTTTCATAATAATCACTTCACACAGTTAGGCTTACGTATAGAATGTTCATAGTTCTTTAATGGTACATTTCGTTGTAAGGGTTTTATAGTACTGTTAACTTGTAGTCTGTATCTATCTGTGAATATGAATTTACATGTTATTAAAAGAAATTGTTAAGTCATTAAATATTAATCAAGTCTGATTAATTATCTAATAAAATCGTGCAGTTGTTCACAACAGTCTGAAAGTATGAGATGTCCTAAAGCAGAAAGCAAAATCGAGTTCACGGTACTGTAAGTTGTCAGTTAATTTTATAGAATTTGAACTTTAGAAGTAATGAAATGCTGATGTTTGCAGTTGGAACGAGCTACGTTCATACACGTAAGCTTGATACTCAGAACCAAAATACCTCTTTGAGATGTACCATGCACATAAGCAAGCGCGTACATGTCCTTCATATAGCCTACAGTGTAAATGGGCAAACCTTTGGCTTAGACACAAAACAATCTTACACATTCGCGAAAACGAATCTGATTCATTTTTACACCACATACAGCACAGAAAACTTAGACATTATACAGTGGCCTCTCTCTTATCCGACTTGGATGGGACCGGGTAACGGTCGGATAATGGAAAAGTCGGTTAATAGTTTATGGTAGCTCATTTATGACCGAGAACAAAGAATTGAATATCCTATATTTGAAGTACATGTACGTACAACCCATTTTGTACTGTATCTATAAATGTAATGGGTACAATAAAGTTGGATAAATTGTTTAATTATAATTGCTTTAATTATCTGTGAGTACAGTAAATAGAGCAGTAAGTAAAATATATACGTAGTGTACATGAATGACGTACCTTAATTATGAAAACAAGAAAGAAATTACGAACTGCTTTCTTTTGGCTCATGTCGGTTCTAATTTATAAAGAAACGAAGATTTTAGGTGTCAAGTAAACTATGTAGACAGAAAACTAAAGTTGTACCACGCAAACGTGTTACGTATATTTTACTGTACAATTAACCTACGTGAAAACAAACACTTTAATGCACACTGTACACTTAACAAATTTAAAACCCTTGGATTTATGAGAAAAAGTCTGTCATTTTCTTTTGTTTTATGTTACCCTGACGTCTGTCAGCTGCATAATCTCTCCACTTTTTCAGACTCAGTACAACGACTGGCGTTGAAGAAGGCTGTTGCTCAACATATCGAAGGGCTATTTGTAGAGCATCTTTCCCAGCCGCGTGAGAAATTTTTCTTTCTCGATCCTCGTCGTATTTCTTATCGGCGTAGATAAACTTTGCAAAAAAAATTATAACGTATTATTAGTGTACGTATGTATAGTTAATTTTTTCCACCCTCTCTAGTGAAACAGTCGGTTAGTGGAATGGTCGGTTAAGAGAGAGGCCACTGTAATTTGAGCACAACTTTTTTATGCTTATATAAAATAAACTTGTAAACATCTCTTCTATCGATAAATATCGATAAACATGTAGTTTAAAAGTTAGTTTGAACAAATGCTCATTGCTTCATGAGAAATTTTGGAGAGAAATCATTGAAAAACACAAACTTGTAGTATACAGATGTGGTTATAAACTGTTACGGATGATTACTATATACTATTTCTGAAATTACTTTGATACAGCATGTTAAGTTGAAAGCTAGAGGACCGAATCCGGAATGAGGAGTTACGGTCACAACTGCAAATATTTTCTGCCAGCAATAAAATCAGTGTTCACAGAGACATTGGCAACTTTGTATAGGATATGTTTCAAACTAAATGTTGCTAAAGCAAAATGTCGAGTATGCTGCAGCTGGAAGGTTGTGTGTTCTAAAACCTTCCAAACTGAGATGGACAATGATGAAATATTTAGATCGTTATACTACTTACGTTGTTAATGATGAAAAGTAAACACATTTTTCTATAATGTTAACCGTGGCACGTACAACTCTCCTAGGCAACTATTAAGTTGCAGCAATGTTAACCAACTGGATTTAGTATACTTATGTATGTTAAATCTGTATATTCTATACCTATACTGAATTATATTTGTGTGTGTTTTCTGCGCTTGACTCGATCTCATTCGGACACAATAACAAAGAAAAAAATTCATTACATTTATTCATTCCACCTTGTCAAAGGAAAAGTTAAATTAAGGTGTTACTTAACCTATATTTTGTTGTTTAAATTTTTAAATGTGTTAATTTTAAAATAAACGTACCTGAGTTATTTGTAGAAATAATTATGTAAAAACTAACGTGGGGAAAGATAGTTTTGTATCATTACTAACCTTTTAAGAAGCAGAAAATTATTAAAAATTTGTAAGTACTAATTTTGTTGCTTAATGATAAACATAAAAATACCAACAATTGATTACTTTTATTGCAGATAAAATTGTAACTTAACTTAACATTTTAAAACATGTGGATAGTAGGTCTATTTACCCAATATCCATCTCGTGAGAACGGTGGTAACGATTATCTTATTGTTCAGATACCTATACACTGGGCCACGTCCGTTCTCATTATTCTGTAACCAAGATGTGGGAGACTATTACGACCCAAAGGTACGACAGAACAGCTAGGAAACAGTCATATTTAGGTTAATCGGTGGATTTCCTTTTCTTGAAAAAGAAGAACAATCAGTGACTCTTATAAAGTTTAGAGCAAACATACTCCCTTCATGCTTTCCTATGCAAGGCTAGTCTGTTCATTTCCTGATTATGCATCCGTATATAGTTAAAGAAGACGTTATCCATACCGTACATTTGCCAGTGCCTCCATTTGTCGACCATTAAATTACCTCGTATTTGCAGATAACAGTGTACTAGGCCTAACTAATTTTTATTCCTGCCCTTGATGATATCCAACAGTCTCCTTTCCTCTCAGTGAAATAAAAATAGTGGTAAAAATTATTTTTCTTTCGTTTCAAACTTACGAGCTGTAAAATGGATTGTCACAAATATATTTTTCAAACTAATCATTAGAGAGAGAGAGAGAGAGAGAGAGAGAGAGAGAGAGAGAGAGAGAGAGAGAGTGAGAGAGAGAGTGGGCGAATG
This sequence comes from Magicicada septendecula, assembly GCA_034769895.1. NCBI lineage: Eukaryota > Metazoa > Arthropoda > Insecta > Hemiptera > Cicadidae > Magicicada > Magicicada septendecula. The sequence continues at coordinate 257,326,171 of CM068372.1, forward strand.
AGGGGGAGAGATAATATGACATTTAATGATATTTACAATTGAAAGAGTAGACTATAGTATTATTATGACGTATATCTGTCATATCGTGTGAATAACAAATCAATATTAAGTGCAACAATAGTGGATTGAGTTACTGTGTGCCGACGGAGCGTCTTCACGTTACGCAATGTTGTATGTAGTGTTATTATATAACAAACACAAGTCACTTGTTTACAAAGCATCCGGTTACACATTTGCAGCAGTAAATTACGTTCTAGAGTTTTCTGTCCAGATGAAACTGAATAAAATTAAACTGTGGAAAAGTACAGAAACAGAAAATGGTAAATCTGCACGACATCGTGCTTCGTGGTGATCTTTGTAACGGTCGTTTCTCAGCTACACAACGCTTTCTGCATCTTAAAATGTTAAACAATTTTCCTCTTCAGAAAACAGAAGCTGTTTAGATTTCATTATTCGATACGTATGTAAGTAAATTTTAAATCTGCTTCTTTCAGTAACTGCTGTTACTATGATGTATTCACAGTAACGAATGATCAATAGATCACGTGATATATGAAGGTTTGGTTTCCTTTGTCAAATATTGAAAGGTAGGTTCATAAGACGTTATAAGAGATGGGAATTGTAAAAGATTATTAAAGGACAATGTAAGTCAGTCTTGATGACGTGTCTTGAAAATATAAGAACAGATGATGTTACTGAACGCTGAGTGGTGTACTGATTCAGCATTCTGAAATGAACAACTACCAATAAAATTCTCCTCTACTACTACAGTAAATACTATTACTGCTACTACCACCACTACTATTACTACTACTACTACTACTACGAATACTACTACTACTGCTACTACTACTACTTCTACTATTACTACTACTGCTACTGCTGCTGGTACTACTACTACTACTACTACTACTACTACTACTACTACTACTACTACTACTACTACTACTAATAATAATAATAATAATAAAATTAATACAGCTGTTGCTACTGCTACTGTTATTGGTTTTAAAAAAACTGCCACTACTGATAAAAAAACATCGTCACTAAATGGATTTATTGTCACATTTGTTTTTACATTAAATCTTAGTTAACAAAACATATTTAAGTGAAACTGTAAAGAATATGAGTTGAACAAAAAACACTAGTGTATATTCCATTAAGTGTTTGACATAGTTTTGTATTATTCTTTTTCCAAATCTGTGTAAGTGATAATTTGTGAAGTTATTAGAAAATGTGTGCGTGTTTTAGTGACAACTCATAGAAATATAAATTCTAAGTGGAGCACGTAAACATATAAAATTTCAAAGGTAGGCTACTATATTTCAGTAAGGTACACTGTAACAATTGTTCATCCAATAACATATTTTGTGTTACGGAAATTGTACATGTTTCTTGTGGCTAAGTATATAAGTACATAACGGATACTTACAGATTTATAACAGGTATAAACCAGGCCGTCCGTTACAGGGTTTTGGGTACGGCCATTCTGGCCTGTGTTTAGATAGAAACTCTAACTGTACAACCGTTTTGGAGGAATAAAATGAAAATACATGAAATTGCGTTTAACAAAGCGTTAACGGAAATCATGCTTTCAAGGTAGTGAAATATCGTAAACCAGTTGATTCATGTGACACAAAAATAATACTACGACTGATCCGCCCAAGAACTAGTTCTCGTGTTTGCCTGATTTTAGTTGCGGTTGACGATCTCACAGTTTGTAACAATCAACAGAATTTAAATGCAATATTTTTCAAAACGAACGCCGATCAGACGATGTAATGTTTAATAGTTTTATAACGGTAATTTATATTTAAAAAAGGTTCGATGTCAAAGAAAACTGATTGTCAGGAAACGAGGACAATTGCTGTTACACGTATCTATGGAATATTAAACAGATGACATTTTGCTGTAACTGATGTCTATACCAATATAATATTTGTGAATGAAAGTGCAGCATTTGATATAAATCTTGGAAATGGAGTAAATGTTTAAATTAAAAGTTATAAAAGTCATTGCTTTTTCTATGTTAGTATACTGAATGTGTGGTGTTTATCGTGAAATAGAGAAGAAAATAATATTTTATTATAATCAATTCCGCCGTCAAGATAATTTGTGAAAGATAGACCTGCTTTTTCGAGAACAGTGATTTACTCGGACTTCTTTTTCAGTTTTTCTTGATTTTTTTCTTGAATAACGTTCCGCCAGCTGTTCGCTAGATCTTTCATTACAGCGTATTGATTTAATTAATAGACACAAAATTAAACGCTTTTCATTTTTTCATTTTCTATGAACGCTTTTTAAAAAATAAGAATTGTCACGTCCTTATCACGCATTCCAGTAGCAAACTACGCCTTCGTGTCGAATTATTAACGTACCGTACAAACACAGTTTGTATTCTGTTAACAATCAATCGTGAGACGCTATTGCGTAATAGTAAGAGGTGCATGTATCATGTATAGCGTAATAAACTTTAAATGTGTCCAAGTACACCGTATTATGTGAATCCTGTTGATTTATGTGTCTACGGACAAGTAAATTACAATTACTTTGAACTTATCAAACCTTCTCTCTGTAGTCTTATCTTAAACGTTAAACGAAGTATGTTTCACCCTCGTTTATAGACGACATTCTTATTTTGCGTAAGTAAGAATTGTTTATGACCAGCGCAGTGTCTGAGATTGACAGAAGGGGCGACACGCCTCCGAGCTGCCGGTCTTTGCAGCTGAAATGGGCCTAGTATGTATTTTAAAATACTTATATTTTCCATACAGGGAAACGAACATAAGCTTATATTTTTACATCATTTAATTAACTTTGCTATATTTTTACAATTGTGTTTCACTTAATTTACGATTCTTGTATTTTTAAACTGGAGAATAAATATTACCAATGTTTATTAATTAAATAAATATACTAAACTGAAATCAATATTTATAATTTTAAAAATGATTTAAGACTTTAACTAAGTACTAAATAACACTCACACACACAAAAATAGAACACCGAGAGCAAAAAATGGAAAATGCTTTGGAATGCAGAGAATCCGACTTCGCCTCCCGTCTCAGAGCCGCCATGTTTCCCTATTTACGTGACTCAAGTTCAGACTACGTGTTTATGTTGAAAATTACTACTAACATTCTGAAACACCGAGAAAATTTCATTTTTTCTGAAATTCAGCCAAAAATGAATAAATGGTGTCTTGTGGCACTACCGCTGTTACCGTTGTTAATGCGCACTTTAGTATTATAATACCAGTCTATTATAATACCAGTTAGTATTATATTGTTTTCCTTGTAACAGCATATTATTATAGGCAAGGCTTATTGTTTCACGTGAGATGTAACATAATGGCATAGCAAAAAGTAAATTGCGTAAATTTTTGACATGGAATCCATAGGTATGTAATGTCTTACTCGCACGTTTCGCGAAAATCGACCGATATGTTTCAAATGTACTTTCGGCACACCACTATCTCACGAACCGCTCAACCAATCCCAGCAAACCAGGTGTCAGGTGATCGAGTCACTCGGCCCCCTTCCACCAATAGTACTGAGAATTTTGACAACTGACTTCAGTCGCCTCTAGGCTTTGTCTGCGTGAGGGTGTTTTTGCGCCGAAAATTTCTAAATTGCTCCACTAAAACTTAAATATCTCGGGAACTACAAGTCCGATCGCGAAAATACAAAGTGCGTTGTGATCCTCAGAACTAAATCTCTCCAATAACACCAATTCCGAGTACCAGAAGCACTTACAGAAAATAATAACAACATTTGAACTCAAACATTTGAAATGCCTCGACCTAAAAATCGCGATAAAACTCGAACCAAAAATTTCAAACCGAAAACCGGCAAATCCTATGCAGAGCGTCAACAGGCCTATCGTTTGAGACTAAAATCAAAGAAATCGGCCGAGAACTTAGAAAATGGCAACCATTTGAAGATTGACGAAACCCCGTCAGCGCCCAAGCGGCCCGCATCTCCGATACCTGGGTCATCCGGCGTGCCCCCAAAGCGACTCAGATCGAGCGTACGGCTAGCTAGCAAGAAAACAGACAATGAGAACATTAAGACGATGAGAGCTGTTTATTTAATCAACCCTTCATTCCTTCCCAAAGCACAAGTCTGCCCATGATTCCATGTCTACCGGTAGTCCCACGACTACCAGGTTTAAATTTTTTCGTCATACCCAAGAACATTATATAGTTACTGTGGAGCAAGAAATTATACACAAATGGGTATTTTCTGCTTTAACGTTGTGACGAAACTCCTCAGCAAAGATCATAATCCTGTAAACTACTATGTACCCTATGTATTGAGTTATAGTGAGAAATCGTCTGTAAAATACCTACATTTCTGATCCAATTAAACGACTGAATCTTCCATTACTTATAAAATTGCGAGTTGTTTTATTCAATCTGATGTCAGTTATAAATGAATAAATTTCGAGGTGTTTTTCCACAACGTTCGTTTCTGGAACAGACAACAATCACGTATAGCAAGTTTCATGTCCATGCACAGTCAAATGAGGTATCTCACGCTTAGTACCGAAATTAATAAGGCTTTCAATATGGATCAACAATCGATTTCAGGACATCTTGGCTACTTTCCTCTGTAGCAGTTTTATTGTCAACTAATTATTATTTTGAAATTATTCGTGTTTATTTTTAATAGCACACAGTGCTCTCTGGAAGTTGTCTTCAACTTGACTGCTATAACTATATACTATATATATATACACTATAATATATATAATATATAATATATATATATATATATATTATATACTATAACAATGTGCTAAGTGTGAATTCTATCATTATTTTTAACAAGTATTCCAGTTCCAATTCCAATTTCTCTCATGTCATTAGGTCGTTTATGTATTATTAAACAACGTGTATGAAATAATACTCTCTTTCCAGACTTCTGATAGTTATTGCTTCAGATAAATGTTGTTCACAACAGTTTTTTTTTTAACAGATGTGCCTTGATACAAACGCGTAATGACATAATGAGATGCCTGATAAATTTCTCTTTGCCACATGATACCGAAAAGTAAATTTATCATTAGCTTACCAAGAGTTTACTGATAACCAAAGTCATAAAATTAATTTTATAATACTTCCTTCACCGAAACGGCCACTTGTGTTGTTTGTATTTGACAGAAAGCAAATTCTTAATAACTAACTCGACTTATAGGGCTACGAGTAAGAATTCTAAATCATGATTTATGAACAGGCGACACGAGTTCTCAGTTATGACTCAACCATTTGGCATTTGTCTGTATGTCTGTCATAATTTTTCTATGTCATTGGGGTATGTCTCGCGATACCTTTTAAAGCATCAACTCATTTTCGTAAAACTTGGTATTCATATCCATACTTTTACTCTACAAATTTCTATTCTTTTCGAGATTGATCCCCAAAAAAATACGGGGGGCGGATGAAAAAAGTGAGAAGGTAAAAATGATTTAAAAATCGCAAAAACCCGCATAGAGTATTAAATTAAAGAAAATTTTAACTAAAATTTAAATACATTGTTTATTTTAAAAATTTAAAAATTTTGAAACACCAAGACCTAAAAAGTGAGTCATAATTTGATAAAATTGTTAATATACGTGTGGGGTATCAAATTAAAGAGAGTTTTATTCAAAATTTGAATATAGGCGTACATCAGGGTCCAACAAAAATTTCTAAAAATTGTAAAATTTCCGTCGGGCGTCAGATAAAAGGTAATTTTAACTTAAATCCATGGTAGCGTTTACTATGAAATTTTTTAACTTTGTGGGCACCTTGGGCCAAAAAAGGAAATCGAAATTTTGAAAAAATTATAAAAGCCTACGTGGGGCATCAAATTGTAAGACATTTTGTTCAAAATACAAACTCGGTATCTTTATTAATTTGGCAAAACACTTCTTTCAAATTTACGATTGCTTTCTTAACTGTAAGCTATGTTTATAAAAAATAAAAAATTAGTTTATATAGTAGGCTATTATTATCAGTTACGTATATTTGTGAAACGATTTAGACACAGACCTAAAGATATCTATGAAAACATACGTACATTTAAAAGATAGGACTGAATTATTTGTGATTTAGGCATTATGTCTTTCAGTATCAATTTTATTAAAAAAAAACAGTGCAGTAATTTTGAATTGTTTTGTATTTATTGTTTGATTGTCTGCTTTACATTTATTATTTTACCAAAAAGAAAAGATAGTAGAGTAATCGGAATTATCTCTATAATTTAAAAATTTATCTAATATTAAATTTTACCTAATAATAAATGTATCCCGTTCAAAATAGTGAGCGAGTTCTTATTTTAGTATTGTTTCTTCAGGTAAAACATTTTTAACTTGCATAAAATCAGCAATTCCTATGCAACGAATTACTCAGGTTCCTCCGCAGCTGAAATGTGAGATATTCACATGATTGGCAGACTTTTTAATGAATGTACAATTAATTTAATGTACAATGTTGGAAGTATTGGAAGAATTGTATACAATCAGTTGGACACACCGTAGCGGCAACTCTCAAATTTCTCAGCGATATTCGAAGTCTGCGAACGCTTTCGTATGGTTAGGCGGTCCCTTTAGTTCATCGAACGTTTGTTTCAAAGTTGTAAAAATTGTACAAAGAACTCCCATTATGGCTTGAACACGGATGGGAGTCATTGATAAGCTGCTTATTTCTTATCAGGCAGGTTAAAAACAATTAATATTTAAATTAATAATTTAATGTTTACTATTAATACGAGGACGTAGGACAGAAAATATAAATGGTTATATTTCCTTATAAATATAAAAAATATAAACTGTAAATTAAGCCTTTATGTATTATAATGAAAGATCCATTAAATGCTCTCGTGTGTAAAAAAGACCTACCAAAATCCTATATGCTAAAACGCTTATAGTGAAATAAAAACACTCACCGCGTTAATAAATTGCTACAAGAATAACACACACAGTTACACTGTAACTCGCTTTGCAAAGAAATCGAGTGACATTTATAATAAATGTATTCGTCTTGCAGACACGTTAGCGGATACGAGCACAAGCCACTCCTTAGCATGTAAAATATGATTATGTATAATTTTGATCGCGTGAATCAGCGCCTAAAGTATATAATTCATTTTCTAAGAAATAAATCGTTTTTACCAAGTGTAGTGTAAAGCGAGTGTACAGAGGCAAACTGTTAACGTCTGTATTACTATAATTATTCGCGGCTTTGTTTAACCTTAACCTTATTTCTGTTAATAACACGTCCGTTGTTACAGAACAAAGTGTTTTGGTACATGAAGAAGGGAAGTTATAGTAAGTAGTCCGAGTTTGCTGGGAAAGCTCGAAATAATAGGACAAATTAACCTCATTATTATTATTATTATTATTATTATTATTATTATTATTATTATTATCATATTACTATTTAATGGTTTACACAGTAACTACACTTTTGTAGTATTTTTTATTCACATTATTACAGCAATATAATAATACCAATTATCATCCATTTACTTTGTACTTCGAGCATTTACTGAAGCCTGTGTGACTAAATTTGTTTGACGTTAACGGTAGCAGTCATAAAATTAATATTGATTTTACGAGCATCCAGATGAGACAACATGCTATGAACGAACACGGTGATTGTTTTAACATGATTTGTGAAACTGACTGTTTTGAATGAAATGAAGTGACTCACTGCATAATAATTAATTATTTACAAAATAATATGCAATATTTAGTAATGTTATATGCATAAATAAGTAAATACATAAGTAAATAAATATATCTTTTCTATCAAAGTAATTCTTGATGTTTCTTGCACAATTTATTTGTATGTTATGTATTATAACATACAAATATTATATTATATTATATACAAATATTATATTATATTATCAAATATAATTCTACAAGTATATGTATTATTTTTATCACTGCATCTTCAAATTGAATTTGTATAAAATCAAATTGTGTAGGTGTGTGTGTGTGTGTGTGTGTGTGCGCGCGCGCGCGTGTATATATATACAGGGTGTCTCATGAGAAATAGGACATAGGTACTTCAGGGATGCATTTTACAGGCAGAAATAAAGAAGAAATTTCATATAAACATAGGTCTGAAAACGTTTCATTATCGAACTATGGCATGCGAAAAAGTTCACCTTGATTTCTCGTCCAAGGCTAATCAAGCCCTATTGAAATTCTTGGAACTTAAATTAAAGGGTAGATTTGATGGTTTTATATGGTTTTGGCCTGAAAAAATTGAAGAAATAAGTAGTTTTGTACAAAAGTTTTGTAAATATAAAAAAATTGGTGTCTCAAACACACCTTTTTTCGTTTGATGTGAAATTACTTGTTTAAATTACCAATAAAAATGTAAATTTGCAATGCAATTAAAAAAAATTTAATTCCGAGAAATTTTATGTAGGCCTATGTAAAGTCAATAAAAAGCAAATGAGCGTTATAAAAAATCAAATGAGATATATGAGCTGTCTAATTTCATGTCAGTAATAAGGTGGTTCACCATCATGCTGAAAGAATATTTGTAGCCTCTTTTAAAGATCATGTGTCCTAACTGGATTGACAACTGATTTTGTAAAACGTCTGTATACGCAATACCAGTAAGGCAATCTTGAATAATAAGTAGTACGATTAACTAGTCCCCAATTATACCACATTATATGGAATGTAGCAGAGAGTATATGATAGCATAGAAAGACGCTGTATGAATAAGTAGAGATTGCAGGTTTGAACATTACAAATTAATTGATAAGAAGCATTGTAAAAATGTTAGTTTTAAGTATTTTTAGGCTTGTGAAACAACTTTAAGTGCTGTGAAATGGTGCGTAAGGATGCTTAGCCGCGTGGCGAGGGTACGAAATTATTTTACGGGATATTCATAAAAAAACATTACTTTAATTAGCTTTCGTGCTATGGGAAATTTGAAATAGAACTTGAATCAGAATGTTTCTAATAAAAAGACCTAACTGATGACAACAGTTATTTTTAAAAATCAGTAATTAATGTATGGGTTTTTTTAAGTAAAAAGGTTTTATAGACCAAAAAATTCAGTCGTAAATTATTTCAGGTTTTTTGAACAAGAATTGTTCTGATCGAAAGCCTTTAACAAGGACATTTATTAACTGTAAGAAAATCATAGAAGGGGTTACCGAATAACCAATCAGATTACGAGAATTCAGTCGATAAAAATGACTTTGAACGGATAACTCAGTCTCTCTACGGAATTGACAACGTGTAAACGCCGCTCGGATATAAGACGTTTGGTCTGCAAATCGCGACAAACACAAGAAAATTCTCTTGAGTTACTGCGAGAATGATTATAATTGTGTTAATCCGCGAAAGTTAAAGATATTCCGATAAGGGATACAGACACTTCAAGTTTACAGGAAGGTGTAAGTCTGATACTGCATTTGGCATTAACAATATCGGTTTGCGGTGAAAGTGTTTGTAACCATGCCCGCAAGAAATGTCTACTTTCACGAAAGCGACCCTGAAGCCGGGCAGAGGAAATCGACCCACGTATTCTTCCAGATAGGATCAACCCGTCGTCTGAAGGATCTGGAATCGACGTTAAAGGAGAGTGAACGTGTATTGTGTATGTACAATTATAAAAAAATTATTTAAAAGAAAGACTATCACATAAGTAAAGACTTTATAGTAAATAAGACAGAAAGAACTTTTAAATATTAATTTATTTCATTGCATTGAAAGAAAATTTTAGTTTGGGTTACTAAGGTCAACAGAGATTTTTTTACCAGGGAGACTATGGAAAACTAATGTTCGCCGCTTGAGGGTCCGCACTCCTACGGTGTGTGGGACTTGCACCCACCAAAACCACAAACCCTGTTGTCCACAACATGGATCCACCTCGGGCTCAGCTTTCGCAATACTTCAAGGTAGTGCCATTTGTACTTCGTCCTGAGGATGTACCTCTGTTTTAAACCTTCAGCAGGTCCACGTTACCTGTTTTCTGCTATTCTGTCAGCAGGACTAGCAAGATCATCTTCGGGTTTCTTCTTTTGCCTTAGTACCTTCTCTATGTCAGCTGCTACCTTATCCCAATGGTGTTCGCTCTCCAGAATTATTCCGATATATTTTCGGGCGAGATCTGTCCCACTACGTTTTCCAGGGTTTGCCTCTCCTCTTTCCATCTATCACAGGTGAAAAACGTGTGATTTACATCGTCTAATTCCTGTTTACAGAAAATGCAGTTTGGCCTGTCCACTTTCCCCATCCTATATAGGTAAAAAGGTCAACAGAAATAGATGAAATAGTTTTTTTATAAACTGTAATACAAGCCCAGTAGATTGTTGGAAAATAATAGCATCATTAATAAATCCACTTCATTGCAACGACATGTATCTCGACTACTTATCCTATGCGACACCTATACATCGCAATACACATCTGAAGATCTGTGAAACGTGCGTCACGTGCAAATTTAGTGATAAAACATAAGAAATATACTTGCAGAAATAACATAAAAATAAGCCTGTGTGTGTGTGTGTGTGTGTGTGTGTGTGTGTGTGTTTAATAAAGGGAAGTTTAATATAAACTCAATACACAACATTAAACAAACTTCACGGCACTGAATTTGCTACGTCTAGGTTCAAAATTATGTCTTTAAAATTTATTTTTAATGAGATGCTCGAAAATACAGTTATATATTCTGTATACGAGTCGTTTAAACTCTTGATCTGCTCCACCTGTTTTACGAACATCACTTGCTTTTGTCCAGGTCTTGTTTATCACTCTCCGCCGCCAGATGTTACCTCATACGTGTACACACACACACACACACACATACACACACACACACACACACACACACACACACACACACACACATATATATATATTATAAAGACCTTTTGTCTAGCTATCTATTTTCTGTATATAATGATAGAACAAATCTTACTTACCCGTGACTTTTTACTTTACCTGGGCGCCAGAACAAATCCCAGATACAAATGACAAGGATTCAGCTTAGCTCAGAGCACAGAGACACACTATCTCAGGATTCGTTCAGTGAGTGGAATATTTAAGGGGAATCGCTACAAATAACTCTTAAATAATGTTGAAATTGGTTTAATTAATGACTTTGTTATTGAATTAATTTCTTTAAAATTTAATTTAATGACTTATTGCTAACCTAAATCTTATTGGTTAATGAGTGTGCCTGAAAAGTGAAGATTAAAACGTCCAAATGACCAATTGCTCTTATCTGGTTGATTTAGGGATTATATATCACCCAAACCAGTGCTAAAGAACGGGTCTGCAATAATTTGCACGTTCAATACTACACCTCACTCTCCATTCAACACTCCTATACTACTTTATATCTAATCTTAATAATTAAATACAAATTTTGAATTTATATAGTGTCTTTAAAAAAATGTTTATTGATTTAATTGTTTATTTTGTTATTTTATGTTCATTGATCAATGAATATATTTCTTATCTGATTGATGCGTCGACCGTAGATAGTAATAAGTAGAGATACTCCTTTTGATGGTTCGGCTCAGAAGAAATGATGTTGACCAATAACGTTGACTGATGATCCTGGACAATTACAGATGCTGTAGCCATTCTGGTGCACAGGTCACTTCACTGTTAATTAATTATTTATTAATTAATTATTTAATTAATTAATTAGTTATTACGCAGCGAGATTATTTATTGAACTTTACTAGTTCCTCTACTACTGCGGACCACTTCGCGAACTGTTTATTTAAATAAATACTTTGCGTTGTTTGTGCAATTGAGATCGTATTTAACACACGTCATGCTTATTTAATGCCCGAACGAAGAGTGATCAATTCCCTCATTCTGAGTTAGCGTCTACTCTTAATACAGGGTTGTAATTGGTTGTTCCAAATAAATCATGTGTTTTCCATTTGAAACAATATCGAACAGGTCGATCAAACTCTCCTTAACAAGTTTGAGATGGTAGAGAATTTCTGGCTAATTTCATACTTCCGCTGTTTGCAAATCGTTTGATTACAGGTATTTGCAAACGTGTTTTCAATGATCTGACCACAGAATATTATTGCTTTGGTCTTTCTCTGTATGTGTGTGAAAACACCTAATTCGTACCTAGCCTAATTCTCTAGTTATATCTCTTGGCGTTCTTCTTCTGTATAACTTCTTTAAATGTTAATTATATTAGTTGATATTTTGGCTACTTATAGAGCTTTAATTGCTGAACACTATGCAGGTTTCAGAATTGCCGTATATTTATTAGTTTTGAAGATATTGCAGTTTTAATAAATAAAATTAATTGAATAAAATTTCATGTCTGTGCACGCGTCAGTAGTAGCAGTGGCGAGGTTAGACAGAGATGGCTGTGATTATTCCCTCTCTCTCTTGCTTACGCCGCTAGACTAGCACAGTTTGGCACTTTCATATAACGATCTGATAGTTCGACTATATGAATCGTTATAATATATATATATATATATAATTTGTGATGTTTTCAATTTGTTTCTTCTGCAAGTAGATAATATTGTATATTCTTTTTATACAAAAAGAATATACAATATTATCTACTTGCAGAAGAAACAAATTGAAAACATCACAAATTATATAATTACTGCAAGAAACATCGAGTTACTTATATAGAAAATGATATATATATATATATATATATATATATATATACGCGCAGTAATTATTATGAATCGCAATCCAACTTCCTGGGAAATATAATAGAAAATATGACATTTTCGTTATGACTAAAATTAAATTTACATATAATTAAGACGAAAAATGAAGAAGTGTTTGTACGTCGTATTTATTCGTATGTCTACTATTAGCTAAGTTGGAACATGATTAACATATTCTGAAGATTTCATGAAAATCGTTTAACTTGTATGGCGATAACGTAACAAAACGACTGTTACGATGACATGTTCAATATAAAACACTGCAACACCATTTAATGTATATGTATATATAAAATACAGTATGTACATTTTTGCTTATCATCTATTCATTCTTCTTTTACCATATCTTACTTTTCAGTCTGTAAGAAAATTAATAATTAACCACTGAAGTCCACTATTCATGAGTTCTCGAATAGGTCGTTGTGCAGTATAACGTATATGATTACGTGAAATAATAATAATAATAAAATAATGATGATGAAAAGTTTAACGTAAATATAGAGAGATTATCAATTTTGCGATTACATTTTTTATTAAAGAAATTCAAAGCGGCTTCAAAACATGTGCAGTGACAGCGTTGTGAGTGCGTACGTCAGTACCGGATAGCAGTCACGACTGTGAACACGTTTAATTATGTTGTCAGTTAATAGATAATAATTAAATCAGATACATGAGCACCGTGTAACGTCTCGAGTTACCCTACTGTCGGCACCTGACCGCAGTTGTAAGCTGACGTGCTTCGCAATCCAACTGCTTTGCCGGTAGTACATTCTAACCTTACGCTGTTTCAGATGTTTAAAGATTTAACGTTATCAGCGTTCGACTTAAGACGGAAAGAAACTTCTCTGATTTCTTACTCTAATTTTTCTTCTATTTTTTCGCCCTCTTTTCCCGTCCAGCATCGTGGTCAAGCCACCTTCTAAACCCCGTTCTAAAGGGCGAGGTGTTTTCCCTCTAGTAACATCTTTCCCTTTCTGGTAACCGTAATCCCTACATAGGCTCTGCCCATTCCGTCATCAGTCTTCTTCGCCCTTTTCCCGGACAAGATTCCGCGATGAGTTTCTGTTTCTTCCCATTATCCGTATACTTGTTTTGTGGCCAAACAAATTGCAGTGATTTCCTTTCCACAGTCTCGACGACTGAGTCCTACTGAAGTTGCTTCCTGACGATCGTATTTCCAAAATCGATCTCTCCTAGTTTTGAGGCTGCCCGCCTCAAAAGACTGATTTCAGTGGCTTGCAATCTGCTATATGTTTACCAGCTGAGTTAGGTTTTCTATCCCATTTAAAAATATGGCTACTAGGAACTAGGAAATGTAGGAAATTGGTTTCCTTTCGAACTTATTTTTATCTATTATGACAATGAGACTTGATAAAGAATTTGGTTTGCCTCCTGTAGACGGTGGTTTATTTCCTAATGAGCCTTTCAGTCTGTGATGATTACTGTATTCGATTCTTCTCCAACCTTCTTCTTCCTTAGTTCATACTCAGAGGCTTTTCATTGGTTTATTTAGTTATCGCAGTCACGTTGCTTTTGTCCACTTCTTCTTCACCCGTCATCGGTGACGTATGCCCAATGAATTCCTATGCATTCTGAAATATTTCCAAACTCTTTGTAATTAGAGCAATATCAGCGGCACATACTGGTCTCATTCAAAAGTTTCCTGTCTTGCATCCTGCTCTACTTCTCGTACAGATTCAGACTAACTTTCGGGTACTCAAGAAATTTTTCCTCTCAATAGCAACAATACATTTACTGTGTCATATACGGTTTTTCTTCTCCTCAGCAGAGTTTGAAGTGTTTCTGTCCTTTACAAGGCTGTGAATAGTTGGTGTCTTGATAGTGTATCAAATGCAATTTAATGTTGTGAATTAAAGAGTGTAATAACAAATATATTATGGAACGTTGAAGTTTATAAATGAAACACCATGAAGTGTAGCGCCTTTCAATAACTGTGGAAGCGGCCACGCAACGAGCTTCACTGTTCAGGCTGTACACTAGTCCATTCATTTAATATCACGAAAAATAAAACTGTATGCACGCGACGGAAACAATCTTTTTACGACGATGTACGTAATTAACACTGTCATAAGCAAACGTCGAAAGACTACCATCTAAACTATAAATAGTAAGAGAAAGTCTGTAAAGAGTGTTGGCATCTACATAATTTTAAATATAACCAATAAACCTAAGGTTATTTTTTTGCATATTTAAATATTGTTTAGCACAAACTTGTGCAAAACATAACGCATGGCGGAAAAGTTCGTGTAGCGCTTCCTGTAGTTTCAGACCCTCGCTTCGTCACCGGTTATCTGTGTACCGGTAATCTAATTTCCAGTACAATATTTGACCATTACTTTGTTATTTTGTATATTCAAAGTATAAGAAAATACTATTATGGACAAAAATGCTTCAAATGTCGCCTTCGTTTTTAGAAACGCTCATGTTTGACGTAGGCACCTAGTGAACCCTTGTAATTATTTGAAAAGGCAGATTTCCATTTATACAATTCTTTCGTTTATGATTTTTAATCAATGTCGATACTGTACTATTGTCGTTGCCATTTTTGTTTTGAAATGTTTTTACAGGTAATGCACTCATATTAAATTGCAATTCACGTCCTTTTAGTTTGCTTGGATCTCCTCTTTCTATTCCGTAGAGCGTAGCAGTTTGATCTTGAAAAACTTCAGCATTATTTTCATTTTATATCCGCAGTATTCCAGTACTTACAAATATCTTGCCGTTTACATCGGCAGTTCTCTTGAAATTTTTGAAAATTTCATAGAACCTGTTTTCATGGATATTTGTGACTGAAAACTAATTGTTAAGCAGATGATGATATAAAAGTTTATGTCGACATTAAGCATTATTACTGGATGTGTAATTACTTTTTAACGGGTTTTAATGTACTCCTGTTGGTAGTTTAAAGCATTAAATTGTGAAAATAATTTGTCTACGTACGTATTGTGGAGTCTATTGGCTTTCTTCGCTCCGTGGCCGCGTCTCTGCTGTACGTAGACTGTTGTCTGCGAATGTCAAATAATCTCTGACATTTGTAATAGGTTGCCGTTCCTCCGAAAGCTATGAAATCTAATTTGTTGCTACAATTCTCAAGTTATCTTTAGTTGATATAGCTACGCGGACACATGATCTGACGGCTGTCTCTCCTGCACTCGTAGATGTTGTGGTGACTCAAGATTCCGAAAGTGACGCAGCGTTCTCCTTTCAAAATACCTCGGCCACGGTTACGAGATCTCACCGAACTCGACGAACCCTACAAGGTGGCAGTGTCATGTCGCGTGCCACCACGGGTCGGCTAAAAGGAAGTCATGGAGTCGTTCCCGCAAGCACAGTTCACGCCATTGAGGACCTAACATAGGCCTATTCTGCAACAGGACCATCAGTCATACTCGGCGTACTTAAACAATCGATATTGATAATAGCCCTAAGTATGATATAGGTAATAAGTTGATCTCATAACTGACCAGTGTTGCATCCACACAAAGTAGTCAGTTGCATGATTTGTTTCATGCTATGGAAAACCAGTTTTTTTAGGGGAATATCCTGACCAAAACAAGTAACATTTTGGTTAATTACAAGGTTGAGGAGACATTGTTTCAAAGATGCTGTAGGATAATTTTGAAAAGTATAATAACCCAGATAATAACACACTTCTAATACGGAACAGTAGATGGATATCATTACACATTACGTTGGAGAAAGAAAGCAAATTAGAAAGTAATTTTTGCACTTCGAAGTAAGGAAGTGAAAGAAGATTACTACATCTGAGGGAATAAACTGCTTTTGACTGGCTAATAATATACGTAGGAGTCTTAGTGACATTGTTTAGTGTTGTCTACTTAATATGTACGTGAGTAAGCTGTAACACTCTCTCTCTCTCTCTCTCTCTCTCTCACACACACACACAGCCATAAGGCTTCCAGTTAATATTGAGCCGCTCATCACCCATGACGTCACAACAATTTTTAAACTTTCCAAAACTGACAACCGAAAAATAAATTTCAAAAAACCACAACTTACCTTGATGACCGGCTCACCATTTCACTGAACTAGGAGAGGCCTCCTAGTGGAAGAATATCCGCATGCTGGATAACCTTTGGGTAATTGGAGAAATGAGGTGACCTCAGTTTTAAAACTTCAAAAATTAACACAAGTTTATTGAGGCTATCATATAATGTTTTGTTACAATGAAATCTCATAAAATCAGGTTGTGAGGTTATTCCATTAAAATTTATAAGTAGGTGAAATATTCACTATATTACATGACACTCCAACTTAAAATTTCAAAAAATATTCAAAATTTAATATGTAAAATTATTTCATGAGAAATATATAAATCTGTAAAACATCTACAAAATATTACATGTTTTCTGAAAATGATTCATAGTGTCCAGACAGAAGGTATTCTATCAGAATTATAGAAAATATGTGAATATTCAAAATCTATGACAGGGTAACCAGAATCTAAAATTTTCAAAACATTCAAATTTAATATTTAAGAAAAATTCCATGAAAAGTATATAAAATATATATATATCACCTTTAAAAACCCTTACATAGCCTACTGAAATTCTATAAAATATATAAAACATTTAGAATCTCTGACATGCCATACTGAAAACTATGCAAAATATATAAAACATTTAAAATCTCTGACATGCCATACTGAAAACTATGCAAAATATATAAAACATTTAAAATCTCTGACAGGCCATACTGAACACTATACAAAATATATAAAACCTTTAACAAGCATTAACAAGCATTACAGCTACAACAATCCAAACAATTACATTACCCAACAACATGCGCCCTCTGAAATCTAACTCAAACACTAGAAAGAAGACTCATCTAATCAATAGAGTAACATGCAAAATAAGATAGATAATATATACTTGTGTGGAACTCACAAGTGCATGTGCTCCCCCCCTGCCATAAACCTGTATAAACTGGTGTAGCCCCAAGGCTTACAGATTTCAGAGTGCACAATTATATAAAAAAACATCAGATAATCAGTTACATATATCTCTACAAACATTATAAATACATAAAGAGAGAAAATTTCCTCTTGTACAACAGTTCAGACATTTTATTTAATAGGTTGGATGCTTCTGAATTACTGTTTTATCACAAGGTAAGGCATTGTTACAACTGGAGGTAGACTGCAACTCTTTTCCCAACCAGATCTACAAGTTCCAATAAAAAGGCAGCCACAATACAAGTTCCACACAGACTATAGTAAAAGATGTACTGGCCATTACATGCTCTGGCAATTCAACACAAGACAAATATCACCCTGAGTCATTCAAAGAGCAATTAAGGAATTTTGCTTCACTAGGCCAAATGAACGCCTTGGCCGATTCCATCCCAACACATTTTCTTAAGTTTTATTTTTTTTGTTTTCTCTTTTTTTTTGTAGGTAAGAAAAGTTTTGCCCATAAAATACACGGTCACCGCAAACAGCGGCGAAGCTACTCATCATTAGAGAGAAACATGCGAAGTTATTAAAGTTCTGCAAAAACCTGCATGTTTCAATAGTACATGAGATTACAAGAGTACCGAGAAGTGACAAAACTCCAGTATTAAGAAACTATTGTCCCCTCTCTTTTTTTGTAGTGTTAGAGAAATCAGCCAGACCCGACCCATAAAGTCCCAGGGCAAAATTTAATAATTTTATTTTTCCATACCTGTTCATAGTGCATCAATACCTCACATCACAATACCTGTTCAATACTCACACAATCTATCACATAATTCACATCTTGGTCTTCCCAGACTCACGGACGCCGGCCCCCGAGAACCCCTAGCACACTTTTCCCTTAGCCTGACATAATGGTTTCACTCAACGCCGGCATAAAAAAAAGAAAACCACGAAACTTTTCAGCACTCAACAATTGAGACCAACACGTGGTGAACAGCTCCCGAATAGAACAGCTGACATCAACCCTCGAGTCAAGACAAAAACTCCACAGCTGATAACTACAGCTGGCCGATTTCCAAAGGCACTCTACAAACCACAACGGAATACAGCAGGCTCACTCTAGCAGCTGGAAAGAAAGATACCATAGTCCGAAGTTACAGCGACGTCTACTAGATGGCGGGAGCGTACAAACAGTCGCCGTAACGTCTCATAGGTAGCGAAGTGACCCAGTCCAAAGCGAACTACCCCAAATATATGAAAATTTCGCCCGGAATCCGTATAACCGCTACCTGCCGTACACCTACGTACGGCACACCCCCACAACAAAAGGCGTCCAACGGCTTGGACGACACCGGGACTGCCACCACCGGAGGAAAAGCGGGGACTGACTAAAAACCAATAAAAAGATAAAATCCAGGCGGAAGTTGAAAACGAAAGGACACCAGAAGAAAGGACAAGGTGTGTGTGTGTGTGTGTGTGTGTAGTTGGGTGTGTGTGAGTGTAGAAGATACGGGGAGTGTGAGCGGCCGCGGCCTAAAGCAAAAGAAAGAAGAAAGGAGGGAGAGGAGCTAAAATACCGATAAAACTTTAAAACAATAAAACTCTAAAAAGTAAAACCATAAAACACAATCCCTCCAGCGAAGCCCCCCGAAAACCAAACCGAGGACCCTAACTAAATCTAACTGGGGTGAACAATACCAATTTACCTCTCACGGAAGCTCCATCTGCGCACACGCCTTCAAATGGGACACATGGGCCACCCTCACCTTCATCCCATCCTCCGGATCCACCAGGCTTGCAGTGACGGGCGAGACAAACTCGGAAATCCGGAAGGGTCCCAACCATCTATAGCAGAGCTTGGCAGCGCGACCACCACTCACCACCTTAGAGCTGAGCGGGTGGCTCCTGCAATAAACCAGCTGGCCCACCTTAAAAGGGTTGGGGACTCTCCCAGCATTATAGCGACGCCGCACGCGCTCGTGCGATCGGAGCAGGGCTCTCCTCACATCTTTCCACCTGTGAACGACCCCTTCGTTAGGCAAATCCGGGAGAAGATCCTCCAGTTTCCACAAATTACCAAGGAGATGAGCGGGGGAGAAACCAAACATGACCTCAAAAGGCACGGTACGATGGCTTTCATGAAGGGACGAATTGAACGCCATCTGCAACCACTGCAGATTCTGGTCCCACGTATTCTGCTGCTCAGCGTAATAGGCGATAAGAGCGGATCTCAGATTGCGGTTGAATCGCTCAGCGTGGGAAGGTTTTCTTAAGTTTTTGTTTTGTTTTGTTTTGTTTTGTTTTTTTTTTTTTTTGTAGGTAAGAAAAGTTTTGCCCATAAAATACACGGTCACCGCAAACAGCGGCGAAGCTACTCATCATTAGAGAGAAACATGCGAAGTTATTAAAGTTCTGCAAAAACCTGCATGTTTCAATAGTACATGAGATTACAAGAGTACCGAGAAGTGACAAAACTCCAGTATTAAGAAACTATTGTCCCCTCTCTTTTTTTGTAGTGTTAGAGAAATCAGCCAGACCCGACCCATAAAGTCCCAGGGCAAAATTTAATAATTTTATTTTTCCATACCTGTTCATAGTGCATCAATACCTCACATCACAATACCTGTTCAATA
Source organism: Magicicada septendecula (assembly GCA_034769895.1). Lineage (NCBI taxonomy): Eukaryota > Metazoa > Arthropoda > Insecta > Hemiptera > Cicadidae > Magicicada > Magicicada septendecula. Next base: position 257,346,429 of record CM068372.1, read on the forward strand.
CTCACACAATCTATCACATAATTCACATCTTGGTCTTCCCAGACTCACGGACGCCGGCCCCCGAGAACCCCTAGCACACTTTTCCCTTAGCCTGACATAATGGTTTCACTCAACGCCGGCATAAAAAAAAGAAAACCACGAAACTTTTCAGCACTCAACAATTGAGACCAACACGTGGTGAACAGCTCCCGAATAGAACAGCTGACATCAACCCTCGAGTCAAGACAAAAACTCCACAGCTGATAACTACAGCTGGCCGATTTCCAAAGGCACTCTACAAACCACAACGGAATACAGCAGGCTCACTCTAGCAGCTGGAAAGAAAGATACCATAGTCCGAAGTTACAGCGACGTCTACTAGATGGCGGGAGCGTACAAACAGTCGCCGTAACGTCTCATAGGTAGCGAAGTGACCCAGTCCAAAGCGAACTACCCCAAATATATGAAAATTTCGCCCGGAATCCGTATAACCGCTACCTGCCGTACACCTACGTACGGCACACCCCCACAACAAAAGGCGTCCAACGGCTTGGACGACACCGGGACTGCCACCACCGGAGGAAAAGCGGGGACTGACTAAAAACCAATAAAAAGATAAAATCCAGGCGGAAGTTGAAAACGAAAGGACACCAGAAGAAAGGACAAGGTGTGTGTGTGTGTGTGTGTGTGTGTAGTTGGGTGTGTGTGAGTGTAGAAGATACGGGGAGTGTGAGCGGCCGCGGCCTAAAGCAAAAGAAAGAAGAAAGGAGGGAGAGGAGCTAAAATACCGATAAAACTTTAAAACAATAAAACTCTAAAAAGTAAAACCATAAAACACAATCCCTCCAGCGAAGCCCCCCGAAAACCAAACCGAGGACCCTAACTAAATCTAACTGGGGTGAACAATACCAATTTACCTCTCACGGAAGCTCCATCTGCGCACACGCCTTCAAATGGGACACATGGGCCACCCTCACCTTCATCCCATCCTCCGGATCCACCAGGCTTGCAGTGACGGGCGAGACAAACTCGGAAATCCGGAAGGGTCCCAACCATCTATAGCAGAGCTTGGCAGCGCGACCACCACTCACCACCTTAGAGCTGAGCGGGTGGCTCCTGCAATAAACCAGCTGGCCCACCTTAAAAGGGTTGGGGACTCTCCCAGCATTATAGCGACGCCGCACGCGCTCGTGCGATCGGAGCAGGGCTCTCCTCACATCTTTCCACCTGTGAACGACCCCTTCGTTAGGCAAATCCGGGAGAAGATCCTCCAGTTTCCACAAATTACCAAGGGGATGAGCGGGGGAGAAACCAAACATGACCTCAAAAGGCACGGTACGATGGCTTTCATGAAGGGACGAATTGAACGCCATCTGCAACCACTGCAGATTCTGGTCCCACGTATTCTGCTGCTCAGCGTAATAGGCGATAAGAGCGGATCTCAGATTGCGGTTGAATCGCTCAGCGTGGGAAGGTTTTCTTAAGTTTTTGTTTTTTTTTTTTTTTTTTTTTTTTTTTTTTTTTTTTTGTAGGTAAGAAAAGTTTTGCCCATAAAATACACGGTCACCGCAAACAGCGGCGAAGCTACTCATCATTAGAGAGAAACATGCGAAGTTATTAAAGTTCTGCAAAAACCTGCATGTTTCAATAGTACATGAGATTACAAGAGTACCGAGAAGTGACAAAACTCCAGTATTAAGAAACTATTGTCCCCTCTCTTTTTTTGTAGTGTTAGAGAAATCAGCCAGACCCGACCCATAAAGTCCCAGGGCAAAATTTAATAATTTTATTTTTCCATACCTGTTCATAGTGCATCAATACCTCACATCACAATACCTGTTCAATACTCACACAATCTATCACATAATTCACATCTTGGTCTTCCCAGACTCACGGACGCCGGCCCCCGAGAACCCCTAGCACACTTTTCCCTTAGCCTGACATAATGGTTTCACTCAACGCCGGCATAAAAAAAAGAAAACCACGAAACTTTTCAGCACTCAACAATTGAGACCAACACGTGGTGAACAGCTCCCGAATAGAACAGCTGACATCAACCCTCGAGTCAAGACAAAAACTCCACAGCTGATAACTACAGCTGGCCGATTTCCAAAGGCACTCTACAAACCACAACGGAATACAGCAGGCTCACTCTAGCAGCTGGAAAGAAAGATACCATAGTCCGAAGTTACAGCGACGTCTACTAGATGGCGGGAGCGTACAAACAGTCGCCGTAACGTCTCATAGGTAGCGAAGTGACCCAGTCCAAAGCGAACTACCCCAAATATATGAAAATTTCGCCCGGAATCCGTATAACCGCTACCTGCCGTACACCTACGTACGGCACACCCCCACAACAAAAGGCGTCCAACGGCTTGGACGACACCGGGACTGCCACCACCGGAGGAAAAGCGGGGACTGACTAAAAACCAATAAAAAGATAAAATCCAGGCGGAAGTTGAAAACGAAAGGACACCAGAAGAAAGGACAAGGTGTGTGTGTGTGTGTGTGTGTGTAGTTGGGTGTGTGTGAGTGTAGAAGATACGGGGAGTGTGAGCGGCCGCGGCCTAAAGCAAAAGAAAGAAGAAAGGAGGGAGAGGAGCTAAAATACCGATAAAACTTTAAAACAATAAAACTCTAAAAAGTAAAACCATAAAACACAATCCCTCCAGCGAAGCCCCCCGAAAACCAAACCGAGGACCCTAACTAAATCTAACTGGGGTGAACAATACCAATTTACCTCTCACGGAAGCTCCATCTGCGCACACGCCTTCAAATGGGACACATGGGCCACCCTCACCTTCATCCCATCCTCCGGATCCACCAGGCTTGCAGTGACGGGCGAGACAAACTCGGAAATCCGGAAGGGTCCCAACCATCTATAGCAGAGCTTGGCAGCGCGACCACCACTCACCACCTTAGAGCTGAGCGGGTGGCTCCTGCAATAAACCAGCTGGCCCACCTTAAAAGGGTTGGGGACTCTCCCAGCATTATAGCGACGCCGCACGCGCTCGTGCGATCGGAGCAGGGCTCTCCTCACATCTTTCCACCTGTGAACGACCCCTTCGTTAGGCAAATCCGGGAGAAGATCCTCCAGTTTCCACAAATTACCAAGGGGATGAGCGGGGGAGAAACCAAACATGACCTCAAAAGGCACGGTACGATGGCTTTCATGAAGGGACGAATTGAACGCCATCTGCAACCACTGCAGATTCTGGTCCCACGTATTCTGCTGCTCAGCGTAATAGGCGATAAGAGCGGATCTCAGATTGCGGTTGAATCGCTCAGCGTGGGAAGGTTTTCTTAAGTTTTTTTTTTGTTTTGTTTTGTTTTGTTTTTTTTTTTTTTTTGTAGGTAAGAAAAGTTTTGCCCATAAAATACACGGTCACCGCAAACAGCGGCGAAGCTACTCATCATTAGAGAGAAACATGCGAAGTTATTAAAGTTCTGCAAAAACCTGCATGTTTCAATAGTACATGAGATTACAAGAGTACCGAGAAGTGACAAAACTCCAGTATTAAGAAACTATTGTCCCCTCTCTTTTTTTGTAGTGTTAGAGAAATCAGCCAGACCCGACCCATAAAGTCCCAGGGCAAAATTTAATAATTTTATTTTTCCATACCTGTTCATAGTGCATCAATACCTCACATCACAATACCTGTTCAATACTCACACAATCTATCACATAATTCACATCTTGGTCTTCCCAGACTCACGGACGCCGGCCCCCGAGAACCCCTAGCACACTTTTCCCTTAGCCTGACATAATGGTTTCACTCAACGCCGGCATAAAAAAAAGAAAACCACGAAACTTTTCAGCACTCAACAATTGAGACCAACACGTGGTGAACAGCTCCCGAATAGAACAGCTGACATCAACCCTCGAGTCAAGACAAAAACTCCACAGCTGATAACTACAGCTGGCCGATTTCCAAAGGCACTCTACAAACCACAACGGAATACAGCAGGCTCACTCTAGCAGCTGGAAAGAAAGATACCATAGTCCGAAGTTACAGCGACGTCTACTAGATGGCGGGAGCGTACAAACAGTCGCCGTAACGTCTCATAGGTAGCGAAGTGACCCAGTCCAAAGCGAACTACCCCAAATATATGAAAATTTCGCCCGGAATCCGTATAACCGCTACCTGCCGTACACCTACGTACGGCACAATATATTAAACTGACACAAATTCTACTGTCTACCAAATAAATAATTTATGTCCTCTACCAAAGCGGATCTTTTCGGTCATAACAAACATCCACACCCGGGTTCCATTATTCCATTAGGACTGATGGTTTGTATGTTATCCAGTCGGACTCAGAAACAATCAAACCAGGTAATGTTTATTTATTGGCTTCATCAGTAGGAAAATTGAATACCATATAGGCCATGCAACTGGAATACGGAAATAAAACCCCAGAGAATAGAAACCACTACCAGAAGAGGGGATAATAAAAATAGTTGTGTGTGTGTGTGTGTGTGTGTGTGCGTGTGGTAGCGTGAAATATAAATTTTTATATTTATTTTTCCTTACATCGAACTGAAGGTCAGTAATTTATACACGTGTAGAGTAGGTGCAACGTTGTGTAAGGAGGGAGGTCGGGTTTCATATGAACTTTCATATTCATTTAAAAAGGTTAATTCATTTATCAAATTAAAATTATATTTTTATAAATAAAATAAAATAAAATAATCAAATCAGTTTGAAACTATTCTAAGATGACATCGGCAGAAACGCATTGGGATGTAAACGGTTATTAAGTCTACATTCTCCGGCAACTTAAAACGTATGGCCGATTGTTTTCGCCCCCATTCAGATCTCATAACTATTCCCATGGCCACAAATGGCATCGGATACTGAAAATATAAACATTGAAGTAAGGCCGCAAAATTTATTTACTAATCAGATAATAAAACTAATCCTCGGAGTAGGTCGGTCACGTGTCATATTCAAATCACGCGTATACAGTACTGACAACTGCCATTGTATAAAACCTAAGAATAAAACGTCAGTAAACACACTTATGAAAGAATTAATAGTAGGGCAATATTACACTTAATTAATTTAAATAAACGAATGTTTAATTAAATTCACTGTTTTTAGTTTTTAGTTTCAACAGTTTAACGACACTGAGCGGGAACACGAATTATAAGGAAAAATGAACATTAGCAATGTCACGTGACGGATAAAGGAAAAATAATTCGTTTCATACGTGACTGGATAATTGCAGTAAAATGTAAATAAATAAATGAAGAATAAGAAAAATAGTTTTCAACAAGTAGGTTTACAAATTTCCAAAAAAACGTTATTTTAGTAAAAACGTGAAAGAGTAATCACCGAGACAGAAGCGTGTAAGAAAAAATTAAGAGAAATTAATTGAAAAATATTCAAAGTTGAAAAGCAATTAAATTTGATAAATGTAGCTTACTAATTAACCGAAGTTAAATATTGCATAAGAAGATAAATGTGTAAATTATTACAAATGAAGTAAAATTTGATTAATGCGAGTAAGTTACTACAAACTAGGTAAATACTAAAAATAGTCCAATTGTAAACCAAAACTGTAAGTAACACTGAATTAAAATAATATAACACAAAACAACCATCAATATTTCATAGTGTGAACAAAAGAAATTAAAAAGATAAACACTTTATACCACTGGGTGGTTTGAACAGTAATTATAATGAAGTAAGCAATTTTTTAAATAAAACACATTTAGTGATCACAGTGTTACTATTCTTAATTTATTTCAAGTTTTAAGAGAAAAAGGCAAAGATTCCATGTTTGAGAAAGGCGGCCATTTTAGTTAATACCGCTTAGTAATTTACATTCCCGACTAATACACTGCGGTAGATTTGAAAATAGTTTTTATCTTTAAACTGTAAGAAAAATTGTTTTATTTGGGTTTTCATAATTGTAAAAAGAGATTATTTTTTATTATTATTTCATTGGTTATCAAAAATAACACTCTACACATTATTGGTTAAACTATCTATATTATGTATAGACAGTGTATTTACACTATGGTTTTGTATATATATATATATATATATATATATATATATATATTACAACGATTTTATTATATAATTTAAATTTGTGGAGCCCCACGATCTTGGAGCGCCATTCTTATACAACGATACAATGTTATTAAATGTAAGCGTGTCATGCCACACGTCAAGGGTGACAAAAAATGTAACAAGTTATATATTCTGTGCAATTTAATTGGTACATTAATTGACCAATTAATCGCTGTAACTCATACATTTTATATAACATTACTAACAAAACATGTACGTGTATTTGGGGTTCAGGTGTAAATATAATAAGAGTATTTTTATTATCAGTATTAAAAACTCATATTTATTATTTTTTCATTATTAAAATTATTCATAAACATCATTAATTTGTCGGTCACGATATTGCTCATTATTTAATGTTTATATCTTACGATATGCAATATTACACATATTTAAAAAAATTCTTATATCTAAACATGTTAATCTTATATCTAAACATGTTAAATAATTTTTATTAATTTATTATAATATTAAAATATTCTTATATTGAAATAAATTGTCTTATCTCAGATCTGACCTCTACTCGCTCAGTCTATACCAATGTTTTGACATCAATTTAACTTTATATTAATTTCTTGTAGACTGGCTTTTGTTTTAATATTCAACTTTAAATTAATCTTTCTATACGTCAAATATCTAATTACTTTACTATTTATTTTGATAATAAACTCTACTCTCTTTACTTTAAATTCTCTTTCATTTATTACTGCTTTTATGTATATGCGATAGCTCCTCATTCTTACGACTAAACATTTATTTACATTTTAACATATTATTACTAAATATAAACTTTCTTTGTTTCAATTTACTGTCTTTTGAAATCGTCTTTATGAGCTCTTTTGTTTTTATAAATTATTTAAAATGCATTAAGCATGTCACCTCGATTTCTGATGATCTTACGACTGTTGTCCGGGGTTCCAGAGTTGTCTAGAGTTAATTTTCCATTCTTCTTGTCCTGGCGTGGTCCTGGATACGTCTAGGGTCCAGCGTAGATCTACAGCAGCTTCCCTGGATACGTCTAGAGTCCAGCGTCGATCCACGGCAGCTTCCCTGGATACGTCTAGAGTCCAGCGTCGATCCACAGCATATTTCCTGGATATACTCTTGATAGACTAACTATTGCTGTATTTACTTTTCCCGTAATCTTGTCGTGACTTTAATAAACGTCATTTCGTTTGTTACTGCGACTTGTAAAAAATATAAACTGTTTTGCCGACGGACAGCATGTCCGGCTGCAACTGAGTCTTGAAATGAAGAGAAGGGATTTTGGTCGAACCCTTAATTTATACCCTCTCGAGATTCCGCGCTGGTCGGCTCCAAAATCGTCCTGTCAATACCTGCGTATCTCGTGACAGCCCACTACCGAACCTTTTCATCTATTTGCAATTATTAGCAAATAGCACTGTTTTGCACAGAATCGAGATAGCACAAATCGAAGCTACTTCGATTAATCACTCACTATATTAATTTGAGCGTCTTAGGGTAATTTGCGTATTTTTTAGCACGTTTATTTTGTACTTTCTTCGCATAACGTGTTCTATTAACGTCATTTTTTCACTGGGGATAACTATAATTTTTACCCACACTTTGGTGCCTTTGGTTTGATCATACATTAATTAGTTTTCTCACAGTGAATTAAAACAATTATTTTATTAATTACTTAGGGCGGGTTGCTGAGTTTCCTGTCTACGCCTGCTTCACTCACACACACAAGATACACGTGCAACACACATACAATTGAGCAGGTGTTCACTGCGTGTCGGAACAGGTTCATTGCTACCCTAATCTAACAATGAAATATTTCTACAATCTCAGACCTGTCCATTTACCCGTAACTTATACAAATTATACAAAATTTACATTTATTTAAATTAATGCCTAATACAGCTATGGCTGTATCGTTGCGTTTTTCCTCTGCCTGAGAGAAAAAAATTTAATAAATATTTATTTATTAAATTATTGTCTATTTGTTCTAGACAAATATGATCATGTTATATTAACTTAACTTAAGTTTACATTGTTAAACAAACACATAATAATGAGTAAGTCAGCCTAACGTTCACCGTGGTGGTATGTAATATTTACCCCCCATTAGACAGCTGATCTTGTCTGCAGTGATCCCACTGCGTTGACCTTGTCCTGCTTCAGTGGCCTTGTCCCACTTTTACTCTCTCTTCTCATTATTCATACGTAGAATTTCTTGAATGACGTCGCATGATATTTGCCAATGTCCTTATCCTTTCTCTCATCGTATACGATGAATGTGTGTCTTCCTACGCGTTGTTTCAACGTATAAGGTCCGTTGTATAATCGGAAAAATTTCTTTGCTGTGTTGTCACTGCGTTTTCCTACAGGATTAGCTTTCAACAGAATTTGTTCTCCTACATCAAATCGTTGTAATTTATGTGATCTATTGTATTTTTCTATCCTCTTGTTACCTTGTTCTATGATGCGTTGTTTAGCATACTCCACCTTTACACTTAACGGAATAGGTACGTTTTGATTCTCTGGCTTGCTTACATGTTTGGTCCAGAATCTGACAGGTTTCTTGTCTTCGTCTAGCTCGATTGGTGTATAACTCGTTGCTTCGCTATAGTTTTCATTTATTGCTTTCTCAAAGAAAGGTAAGTACTCTGCCCATTTGTTGTGTTGATCATGACAGTAGATTCGTAGATATTTACCTAACTCTTTATTTACTCTTTCCGCCAGATTTCTCTGTGGGTGTCGTATTGATGTGAGTACAGGTTGGATTCCATTTTCACGAAGGGTTCTCTCCCATACTTCGCTTTGGAACTGTACTCCTTGATCGCTAAGTACCTTCTTCATTTTACCATATGCAGGGATGTATTTCTGCAAGAGTATTTTTAAAACAACTTTAGTTGTTGGTCGCATAATTGGATACAGATGGACGGCTTTGGAAATTACATCTATACAAACAAGTATGTGTTCACCCCCCGACTTGATCTCGGGAGTGGTCCAAGAAAATCCACTGCAATTAGCTCTCCTTTTTGGTCCTTTTGAATACTCTGCATTTCCACATAGGTATGTAGATTCGGTCCTTTTGCTGTTTGACACTCATAACATTCCTTACATTCGTTTTTAATCTTCCTGAACATATTATTGATGGTAAAATTTTCACGTAGGCTTAAGTAACATTTAAGTGCAGCAGCATGTGCTAAACCTTTGTGTGTTGGTCGAATTAATTTATGCAACATATCATTTGTTAATACTACCTTCCAATCTTGCCTCATTAGTTTATATAAGACTCCATTTTGTACCTTGTAATTGTCTGGTAGGTGATCTCGTAGCTTAAATTCCCTCGTAACATCATCTAAGTTTTGTTGTTGAGCTAGATTCTTCAACATGTGTTTAATATCATTATCAGTAGTAAATTTAATAGGTAACAGTTGTAATTCATTATGTTTCTTTTCATAGACCTCTTCACACTTTTCTGTGACGTATCTACTCAAAGTATCGGCTATAGTATTATCTTTCCGTTTACAATATTTTATAGTAAAGGAATACTCACCGATTGCTAGGATCCATCGTAACAATCGAACATTGGTTACTTTACATTTTAATAGAAATGATAACGCTTGATGGTCCGTATGTATTTCGAAATACGTTCCGTAAATATACTATCGAAACTGTTTCAGAGCGTAGACTATAGCAAGTATCTCCTTCTCAGATGTAGAGTACTGCTTCTCTGCTCCTTTGAATACTCTACTAGCATATGCAATGACACGGTGTTCTCCTGTAGCATCCTGTTGATACAGTACACTTCCACACGCGTAGTCACTAGCGTCTGCGTAGATATCGAATCTTCCATCTCGCTGTGGATGATGAAGCATTATGTTTTCCATGAATAAATTCTTGACTTGGTCGAAGGCATCTTGATGTTTCTTCTTCCACTTCCACTTGTGATTTTTCCTTGTTAACTCCAGCAATGGTTGGGTTTTCTCTGCGTATAGTTGTGAGAATCTTCTATAATACCCTGTGAGTCCCAAAAATGCTCGTAACCCTTTAACGTTCTTAGGTATAGGAAAATCGGTAATACTGGATATTTTCATGGGCTCGGGTTGAATACCTGAGGATGAAATAATATGACCTAGGAATTGGATTGAGGATTTTATGAATTCACACTTGTCTAGGCTAAGAGATATATGGGCTTCCTTAAACTTGTGGAATATAATGTTAAGATGTTCAATGAGTTCGTCAAGTGTTTTTGATATTACCCGAATGTCATCCACGAACACTATGGTGTACGGCTCCACTTCTGGTCCCAATGCTTTCTCCAGACATTTTACAATTGCAGCCAAACTCGTGCTCAAACCAAATGGAACTACCTTGTGTTGATAGCATTTATTTTTATATAGGAAGGCGGTGTATTTTCTATCTTCTCTTCTAATTGGAATTTGCCAGAAACTTGACCTTAAATCCAACTTAGTCAAATATCGTGCTCCTTCACACTTGGCAAATAACTCGTCCGCAGGTGGTGCACAATAGAATTCACGTAGAATAACGCTATTCAAACTCCTCATGTCCAGGCATAAAGTACTTCTCCGCTCTTCTTCTTTACTACAACTAGAGGATTAAGAAAGTTGCTGTTCGACCGCTCAATGACGTTATTTTCTATCATCCGTCGTATTTCCAGTTCAACTTCTCCCTCGTACTTCCTGGGTATTGGATACGTTCGTCTGACAAATTTTGTAGGGTCTGATACCATAATAGCGTGTTCGTAGACTGTGGTTGCGTCGGTACTTCACTGAATACTTCATTATACACTTCTATTAATTTAAATAACTTCGCTTCTTCCTGAGATGACATTCCTTCTTCGGCTGAATTAGGATGCTGAGTAGGTGCATATCGTATACATGGCTTGGATATGACAATAGGATTTTCACTTACCTCACCATTTTCTTCATCTTCATTCATAATTAATTCATATAGAACATTCTTATAATTACATAACATCTTATTGTTATTGATATCAATTCTTGCACTTAAAGTATTTAATAAATCCATTCCAATAATTCCATCAAAAATAAGTTTATTCATTATGATCATAGGATATATTATTTCTAAGTCCTTACAATTTAAAGTTACGTAAGCTTGCTGTCTAACTTTTTCTCTCTTATTCGTGGCTGTAATAACATTCATATTACTGACAGGTAAAATAGCCGTTTGTCTAAAATATTTTTTTAGTTTGTTGTAACCACTTATTACTTAGTACAGTTAATTGGCAACCTGTATCAATTAACATTTTAATTTTACTTCCGTTAATTTGTACATTAATTAGCGGACATTCTAATTCTGGCTGATTTGGTGTCACCCTTCTCTCGGTGTCTAATAATTCATTTCTCACATCACACGGAAATGTATTGTTCATTGTGGACTCGTACGTCCTGTTTTTCAGTCATTGTTCTGTGTCATGGGAACAGGATGGTTGCACAGAGCTGTGTCGCGGCTTCGCTTTGATTTCTCCCTCTGCACTCCCTCTCTTGCTCTGCACTGTAGACACGGAGCGATCATGTGTTTTCTTATATCTCTGCTTCCAATTTGCATCACGCATGTTTTTCTCTGAGTGTGGTCCCTGCTGTACGTTTCGCGTGTTATTCACAGCTGTGTGTTGCTTTACACTGTGCACTGGCGGTGTGAAATTTCGCCTATAATTATCACGATTTTTCGTATCATCACGTTCTCGTGCTTTACAATTAAAATGTTTAAAATTATTCATAAACATCATTAATTTGTCGGTCACGATATTGCTCATTATTTAATGTTTATATCTTACGATATGCAATATTACACATATTTTAAAAAATTCTTATATCTAAACATGTTAAATAATTTTTATTAATTTATTATAATATTAAAATATTCTTATATTGAAATAAATTGTCTTATCTCAGATCTGACCTCTACTCGCTCAGTCTATACCAATGTTTTGACTTCAATTTAACTTTATATTAATTTCTTGTAGACTGGCTTTTGTTTTAATATTCAACTTTAAATTAATCTTTCTATACGTCAAATATCTAATTACTTTACTATTTATTTTGATAATAAACTCTACTCTCTTTACTTTAAATTCTCTTTCATTTATTACTGCTTTTATGTATATGCGATAGCTCCTCATTCTTACGACTAAACATTTATTTACATTTTAACATATTATTACTAAATATAAACTTTCTTTGTTTCAATTTACTGTCTTTTGAAATCGTCTTTATGAGCTCTTTTGTTTTTATAAATTATTTAAAATGCATTAAGCATGTCACCTCGATTTCTGATGATCTTACGACTGTTGTCCGGGGTTCCAGAGTTGTCTAGAGTTAATTTTCCATTCTTCTTGTCCTGGCGTGGTCCTGGATACGTCTAGGGTCCAGCGTAGATCTACAGCAGCTTCCCTGGATACGTCTAGAGTCCAGCGTCGATCCACGGCAGCTTCCCTGGATACGTCTAGAGTCCAGCGTCGATCCACAGCATATTTCCTGGATATACTCTTGATAGACTAACTATTGCTGTATTTACTTTTCCCGTAATCTTGTCGTGACTTTAATAAACGTCATTTCGTTTGTTACTGCGACTTGTAAAAAATATAAACTGTTTTGCCGACGGACAGCATGTCCGGCTGCAACTGAGTCTTGAAATGAGGAGAGGGTTTTTGGTCGAACCCTTAATTTATACCCTCTCGAGATTCCGCGCTGGTCGGCTCCAAAATCGTCCTGTCAATACCTGCGTATCTCGTGACAGCCCACTACCGAACCTTTTCATCTATTTGCAATTATTAGCAAATAGCACTGTTTTGCACAGAATCGAGATAGCACAAATCGTAGCTACTTCGATTAATCACTCACTATATTAATTTGAGCGTCTTAGGGTAATTTGCGTATTTTTTAGCACGTTTATTTTGTACTTTCTTCGCATAACGTGTTCTATTAACGTCATTTTTCACTGGGGATAATTATAATTTTTACCCACACTTTGGTGCCTTTGGTTTGATAATACATTAATTAGTTTTCTCACAGTGAATTAAAACAATTATTTTATTAATTACTTAGGGCGGGTTGCTGAGTTTCCCGTCTACGCCTGTTTCACTCACACACACAAGATACACGTGCAACACACATACAATTGAGCAGGTGTTCACTGCGTGTCGGAACAGGTTAATTGCTACCCTAATCTAACAATGAAATATTTCTGCAATCTCAGACCTGTCCATTTACCCGTAACTTATACAAATTATACAAAATTTACATTTATTTAAATTAATGCCTAATACAGCTATGGCTGCATCGTTGCAATATATATATAGCGACAGATTAGTTTTGCTAAATTTTTATGTAATGCTAAATTGGGATGACCCACACTTTCAGCGATAACTTATCTGCAACAACTAATGTGGCACAGTATAAAGGGGATATCAGGTGTATCTGTAATAATAACTCTATGTAACTTGTAACGGTATTTCAAATTTATTTAGTAATAATGAAATTGTGCGCAAGGCACTTGATTCGACTTAAAAACATTCATTATTGTTTTGTTACTATGCCGTAAGGCTTACGCTGTATACCTCTTTACTGACTAAATATTCTATTTTAATAATTACTTTATTAATAATTTCATTTCCTGACTACTCAGTCAATTAGGGTGCTTCTAAATATCAATTCTTAAATATCTTTTTAGATATTGTAACGAAATTCAAAATATTAATAGCTACTGAATTTATCTTTCTTTTTCAGTACTGATTTATAAAACTCTAATTTTTACTTAAATGATTTGCATTCTTTTCCTTTCAATACTAATTTGAGCTCTTGTTTACGTTAATCTTACTTCAATAATATCTACCATTTTAACTCTATATTTCCAAGAAACATTGGCTCTTAACTTTAAAGTAAAACAAGAATGTCTTTAATTGTCTCTGAGTCAATTGTTCGACTAAGCGATAAATAAGTTGTTTATCAACTTATTGTTGTCAATCATACTCAATCTCAATCGATCCATCTGTAATCGTCCTCGTCTCGAACTCCAGCATCAATTCCTCTTGTCCAGCGTCGCTTCCAGACTTCAGTACCGTTCCTCTTGTCCAGCGCAGTCGCTCTAGACTCCAGTACCATTCCTCTTGTCGAGCGTAGTCGCATCGTCTCGTTCTCTGGAACTAAGTCGTCAGCTCTCTCGCTCTCCGGAACTTCATGTTACTTCTTCTCGTGCTGTTTCGGACGTCAGTTGATCATCTTATATGGATTTTCTTCTCGTGTAATTCTGTTACTATTTAAAAGTGATTGTAATCACAACTTAGTTACATAGTTGTATGTAGCTGGAAGAATGAAACTATTTACAAAAGAATAAATACGCCGTGCGGACGGACAGAAGCTCCCGCCGCAACTGTGGGTGATCAAAGGAGATACAACTGTAGTGTGTGTGTCCTATTTATACCCATGCCTTGGTTAACACCTGCAGTTGTACGAAATCGACATGTCTGAAATTGTCTCTGGGCTTTGTTCCCCCACTCCTCGTCAATTTCGCTATTTCTTATATTTCTGCGAATTGCAGAGTCCTGTGAGTATATTCTTATACCCATCTTATAACTATTTTCTCTACACTTGTTCACTGTACTTTTGGACATTGTAACTTAACCCTTTGATCTGTACACAGTTTATTTCGCACTACACTCGTACGGTGTGTCCCTTTCACGTGGTTTTCGTACACAGTATGTAGTTAATTTTATTACATTTTATTGTGTCTTTGGATTTTACTCCTTATTTATAGTTTATGAATAATTACGGAAAAACAGGAATTCATACTGGGGTGGCAAACTCGCCTGCATAGACCTGCGTCACACACACATTCAAAATACTATTGTACACACTCTCAGTTACATCTGTGTGTGTAGACAAGTCGATTCAGTTCGAAACACCTGTCCATATTTTTGTCTGAGCTAAGCTTGCAATCCCTGACATGCTTAATTCTAATACATTATTAATTATTTTACAACTTATTATGTATATTTAAATTTTTATATTCAATGCTCAGTACAGCACTTATCTGTACTGTCGCATTATTTCTCTGCTTGGTAACAAAAAATTTAATAAATTTATTTATTAAAATTTTTTTTATTTTTACAATTGTTTGTAAAAAAAAATATAACAAATAATAAAGAATAGTATTCGTCATTTCACCCTTAATTGGAGTGTACACAATACGTCTTCCCTCCCTTCTTCTCGCGCTCACTGCTCGTGACCTTGTAGAGTGGCTTCAACAACAGCTGATCTGACTTGTTTCATTGACCTCATTACTTTTATGTGTAGAACTTCCTAAATAAC
Organism: Magicicada septendecula; assembly: GCA_034769895.1. Lineage (NCBI taxonomy): Eukaryota > Metazoa > Arthropoda > Insecta > Hemiptera > Cicadidae > Magicicada > Magicicada septendecula. The sequence continues at coordinate 257,361,817 of CM068372.1, forward strand.
GTTGCGTGGAATTTACCAATTTCTTTCTTCTTTACCTCATCATATACGATGGAAGTGTGTCGTCCTACTCGCTGTCTTAACGTATACGGTCCATTATAATGTCTGAAGAATTTCTTCGCCGTATTCTCGCTTCTTTTCCCAACAGGATTTGCTTTGAGTAGTACAATCTCTCCTACATTAAATTGTTGTAGTTTGTAAGTTAGATTAAATCTTTCTATTCGTTTGTTACCTCTTGCAATTATTCGTTGTTTCGCATACTCAACTTTCACACTTAATGGTACAGGAACATTAAAATTTGTAGGCTTATTAATGTAATTCTTCCAGAATCTGGTTGGCATTCTATCTTCTTCCAACTCTATTGGAGTATAGCTGGTTGCTTCACTATAATTTTCATTGATCGCTTTTTCAAAGAATGGTAAATATTGTAATAAAACTTATTTGAATAGAATGTTTTTAGTCAATCAAGCCCCGCGATGGAGCGCCTCGTTGTAATAAAACGAAATGACTGTGTATTGGAAGTAAGTATTTTCAAATTCTTCAAGCCCCGCTTTGGGTTCGTCACGTTGTAATAAAACTAATTGAATCAACGGTTGTTTAATTATTATTATTAGTTAGTTAATTTGTTCAAAAAGGTTTATGTTTAAATTCTCTTCAAGCACTGGTAGATTTACCTTTCACTTACCACTGGTGATTGTTGTCAGTCTTCCAAAATAGGCCCTGTAATACACTGAAATGTCACAACACAGTTTATAAAATATGTCACAGGTGTATCTGTGTATGCACAGTAATTAAAATGACTTTGTATATTTGATACTGTTTTGAAGTTCAAATATTGGCCGCTCGTTCGCCGTACTGCCACTTTAGAAAATAATTGCTCTGTTAATATTTTAGTTATTGCCTACTGTAACGTGACAGACATATGCAAAATAATGAATGGCATTTGATCATTAGAATAATAAAATTATAACATTTAAATCTGGAAGAAAACATTAAGTTTAATATAAACAATTAATTCATAGCAACTGTGGAAAGCAATCATTATTATTTAAAAAATACCAGTTCAAATAAAATGAGTTACTAGTGATGAGTCATCCAAAACCAGTATAATAACCCAAGGTTTTCAAATTATAACCCAGGAAGGTAAAAAGTAAATAACAAAGCAACACAGAATATGACCAAACCCACAACGAGGAAATATAAATGGAAAAGAAACCCTGAATAAGCCAAGATCAACCAATACAGGTGATGTATTTCTCTAATTACGAAGAAGATGAAGAAATCCCAAGAAACCCGATGGCATCAAGAAGAAGATGGAGAAGATACCAGTCACAGAAGACAGAAGAAAAGAAGACAGAAGAAAGAAGAAGAAGGCAGCATCCTGAGGGAGATGTCATGCTCTTATAAAAGACACCCAAATCCCCATACCCCCAAAATAAATAGTAACCAATAAAAGTATAACGAAATAGTAACAACATGTACGTAAAATTAAGAGAGAGAAGTGTGTAAAGTAAGAGTTGCCAGTGAACCAAGATGAAACAATAATATAGTACCCAAGGAACAAATCTCCATTGTAAAACACTAACCAATTTATTATGTTAATAAGACTACACGACCATTTAGAAATAACATAAAATAAAAGTGTAAAGTGAACCAGTGATAGTTTTGGGTATTATAGAAAATAAACCTTGTGTTTCATTCTCGGCAATCCCAAACATTGAATACAATGAAATATGCAACTTTCAGTGACTTAAAATGTGTGCTATGTGAATATATTACTTACAAGATATAAATCTGTTTAAAGTAACATTTTGTTTTATATAATGAGAAAAAAAACAGATTTAATTATACTAATGACAGGGTACAATTCCCCAAAGACAATATTTAAAAGACAGTGTAAAAACTGTATAATCCAACTTAGTATAGTAGTTAGCAAATAAGAATATAGATATAAGGTTTTTGTAAATATAGGATAAGGATGTTAAAAATGTATTAGATATAAGGTCATTTATTTAAATCTACAACAACTAACATAATTATTACTTGTGAATAGTAAGAAGTAATTAAGATGTTAGTTGGTAAAAAAAAAACCTTTTTGTGAACAATATTTCAATGTTAGAAATAAGTATTTAATGGTAAAATGTCTGAAGGTTGAAGACAACCATTTATTTGAAAATATTCTTTATTTGTTTAACTGTTCTTTGTATTGTAACCAATACTAATTATTATTGTGTAATTTGAAAAAATGTTTAGTTTATAATACCATATTTAAAAGTCAGAGAGGGTATCACACAGCATATATTGTTTGTAAAAATATTTTGTAAGGAAAAATTGTTAAAAAGTCTAGGCCAAAGAATGAAAACCAAACTTCATCAAAACAGAGAAATTACTCATTTAAATGCAATTAAACAAAAGGGATTTAGACAAAATAAACCTGAGATGAAGCCATATAATTGCACATACCATTTAGAAAGATTTTATAAATTTATATTCAGAATTATAAATAAAAATGGAAATGACTAAACTCAGAAACTTGAAGAGGGGAGTCATATATTCCAAAATAATATTTTAGAATTTAACCAATTCAATTAATTACAAGAAAATAAGGGAATAAAAACCTTTTAATACAATATAAGATTATTAATATTAAATATAACTGGAAAAATGGCTGAATTTGCATAATGACAGGAAGTTCATTTTTAATTTTTCAATGAATACAAAATGAAAGTAAAATTACTAATTTTGGACAGAAAACATTATAAAACGGCATTATTCAATCTTAAAATACGCCGAATGAACTGAAGGATTAATTTAAATAACATCTAGTAAATAAAATTGATAAATAACCAAAGTTTAGGCAATTATATAGTGTATTTTGAAATATGTACAGGATGCAAAATTATATTTGAACAATGTTAAGAATAATATTATATTGGCTAAGAGTTTAGTCGAAACTGGAGGAAATAAGATAGTTGATTATTGGTAATTGTACGGTGAACTTGACAAGCGTTTTATAACCAATCTAACCTAACGAAAAACGGTAGTGAACGGTACGTTTTTGTGAAATCGCGAGTGGCGTATAAAATCATTCTAGAACGTCCACATAGTGACAAAATCAATCAAGAAAGACTAAATAACACTGGACAGTACATAACTACCCCGAAAAACACCACAAAACACAAGAAAACAGTATACCACATAACCATACATTAACGCCTGAATCATAAAAAGTGAATGAACTTATAAATACACAGATACACAAAATACAACCCGGAAACTTCACACAAGGCACTACACAACATAAAAAAAGAGATTTGCAGACACCAGGACGGGAATACTGCCAGAAAATATCTTATTTGGAACATCGCAGAAACGAGTGACATTTTGACCAACTTGACGGGAGCCATTTTCCTTCGTCGATCGCAACGCCTTTCTTGTCCACGTCAGCTGTTGGTGACGACAAATTATACTATTTCAATTTTATTATTCAATGTGTGTATCTAGTATTAGTAATTAACTTGTTGTAACGTTATACTTTTTAAATATTGGCCCGATTTCTCTGACTTTGATAATAATTGGCTGTTTAAAGAACCCTGTCGAATTTTATATACCATACATTGTAACTGTTTCGATACCCTGAGAGTCGATATTATAATCGAAAAGAGTCTATATTTCAATTATATAATAAAACATTAATACTTTTCACCACAAAATAGTTCTTTCTTTCATTAATATTACAAATTACCATTAATATAATTTTAAATAATAAACTACCAGGACTTTACCACATACAAGGGAAGATAACCTACAAAACGAAAAGGTAAACAAGTATCGATTGTCCTGGAGACAATCTTATGAGTGGTTGTAGTTTATTTGAAAAATACAAGAACATCAATAAAATTTCTTAGAGGAGTGATACACATTTTAAAACTTTACAGCACACTATTAATTAATTGATTTTAATTAATTAATTAATAAAAAGAAATTTTTTTTTAATTATAAAATTTTTTTTAAACATAATTTTTTTTAATTTTCTTCAACAACCAACAATTTTTGTTTTAAAAAACATTTTGGTGAAACTACACATATATCTTTTCAACAACATAACGCTATTTAACAGTTTTTGCTACATTTGGGACTCGACCAACTGGGAAAACTTAAGGAAGTGTTTCAGGCCAGTAGAACTTCGAGAGCCACACCAATTAAACACACCGAGTTTATTTATTTTATTACAAATTGACTAGCCCAAACAGTGGGGCTTGATTACATCAGAACATCAGAATCTCACGAGATCAATTATTTCGTTACAAATTGGCGCACAACTGAGGGGCTTTAATTAGCGATTGATAGGCCAATACATTCTGCCCAATCACTAGTTGGAGCTAGGCAGCAGCTATAAAGCCAGAGAAATTGAAGGGAAAATGCAACGACGTGCAACATCCAAGAAACGGGCGGCGGAGGCCGAAAAAGAAATAGAGATCGACATGGACAATAAGGAGGCAACGCCAGTAGATGTGGAGAGTTCATTGCCGCCGGTGTTGTCCAAACAAACTGAACAACCAGAGGAACAATCGGAGATACCCACACAAACAGGGGAAATCAATGTTCCGGGGAAGGAAACAGAAAACATGACAGTACACGAAATGTTTAAAGCGATGATGGAAAACAGTAAGAAGATGGAAGAAAACAGTAAGAGGATGGAAGAGAGGATGAACGAAAATAGTAGGGAACTGAAGGAAGACTTGAGTAAGAAAATGGGGAGTGATAACCAGTCTTTAAAGGAAGATTTGGGAAATAAAATCGAAAGCACAAATAAGAGGATGGACGAAAATAGTAAGAAGATGGAAGAAAACAGCAAGAAGATGGAAGAGAGGATGGGAGAAAAGTTAGAAGAATTGAAGAAGGATAACCAATCCACAAAAGAAGAGTTGACTGGGATGAACAAGAACATGGAAGATTTGAAGGAAGACAACAAGAAAATGGAAGAAGAGATGGGGAAGAAGTTAGAAGAATTGAAGGAAGACAACCAATCGTTCAAGGAAGAATTCAAGTCGACTAAAGAAGAATTGATTAATAAAATTGAAAACACCAATCAGAAAATCGATGAAACCAGGAAGAAGATAGAGAAGAACAACCGACAATTGAAGGAAGAGTTGAAAGAAGATAACAAGAAGTTGGAAGAGAAGATGGGGGAGAAGTTGGAAGAATTGAGAGAGGACAATCAAATTTTAAGAGAAGAATTAAGAGAGGTCAATCAGGAGAATTTGGACAAACTGGACGAAAGAATGGAATTGTTGCGAGAAGAACTGAATAAGGAAATCAAGGTTAATAAGAAAGAGATGAATAAGAAGATGGAAGAAGAAAACATAATGGTAAATCGACAAATTCGAGAGATTGACAGGAAGTGCAACCAGACCGAAAAGGAAGTGCAAGAGTTTAAAGAAGTAGTGAACATTAAATTTACTAATATAGAAGAACATAGCCGTAGGAAAGTAGAAGAACAGAAGAAGGAAACTCAAGAAGAATTCGGAAGAGTAAGGAACCAAGTCGCGGAACGGTGTAATGATATGCAAGAGACGATGACCAGTATCACCGGTCAGGTGCGACAAAGCCGAGAAGAGTTGGAAGCGATAAGAAACAGACCGACTCATTTCACCGGATTGCCCATCAACGAAAGCCGAGAGTGGCTCAACTACCGGAAATACAAACGTAAGCCGATGGAGTTCCTGGCTAGGGTTGAAGAATACTTCGCTAAGCATAAAATCACGCAATGGAGCCATAGCAGGGAAATCTTAGATGAGTCCTTCCGAGAAATAACGGATAATTGGTGGATGGCCAACCGGAGTGAAATTCCCGACTATCAGCAGTTCCGGAAAATGTTTAAGACGAAGTACTGGTCTGAGACTACCCAGAACTTGATCCGTGACAATATATGTAACGGCCGATACAGGGCACAACTAGGCAGCAGTATGACAGCATATTTCTTGGGGAAGGTGTGCATGGCAAAACACCTCGAGCCGGCTATACCAGAAGAGTGTCTAGTGAATAAAATATCATATCACTATGATGAAGACATTATCAGGGCCCGGAGAGGTAGCCAGATCAAGACGATCCAGGCGATGACCGAGTTGTTAGAGGGATATGAAAACGAGGAGTATTATCGGCAGAGCAGGAAGAGAAATAAGAGACCAGAGGCAAGGCCGAATACATACCCCAATAACGGCAATAACCATCCCAGTAACCGGAACCAGCCCAGTAATTACGACGGCCCTAACAACCCGCCGCGTAATAACCATTTTAACGGCAAAATAATGAATGGCATTTGATCATTAGAATAATAAAATTATAACATTTAAATCTGGAAGAAAGCATTAAGTTTAATATAAACAATTAATTCATAGCAACTGTGGAAAGCAATCATTATTATTTAAAATATTCCAGTTCAAATAAAATGAGTTACTAGTGATGAGTCATCCAAAACCAGTATAATAACCCAAGGTTTTCAAATTATAACCCAGGAAGGTAAAAAGTAAATAACAAAGCAACACAGAATATGACCAAACCCACAACGAGGAAATATAAATGGAAAAGAAACCCTGAATAAGCCAAGATCAACCAATACAGGTGATGTATTTCTCTAATTACGAAGAAGATGAAGAAACCCCAAGAAACCCGATGGCATCAAGAAGAAGATGGAGAAGATACCAGTCCCAGAAGACAGAAGAAAAGAAGACAGAAAAAAGAAGAAGAAGGCAGCATCCTGAGGAAGATGTCATGCTCTTATAAAAGACACCCAAATCCCCATACCCCCGTTAAAATAAAAACCTTTTAATACAATATAAGATTATTAATATTAAATATAACTGGAAAAATGGCTGAATTTGCATAATGACAGGAAGTTCATTTTTAATTTTTCAATGAATACAAAATGAAAGTAAAATTACTAATTTTGGACAGAAAACATTATAAAACGGCATTATTCAATCTTAAAATACGCCGAATGAACTGAAGGATTAATTTAAATAACATCTAGTAAATAAAATTGATAAATAACCAAAGTTAAGGCAATTATATAGTGTATTTTGAAATATGTACAGGATGCAAAATTATATTTGAACAATGTTTAGAATAATATTATATTGGCTAAGAGTTTAGTCGAAACTGGAGGAAATAAGATAGTTGATTATTGGTAATTGTACGATGAACTTGACAAGCGTTTTATAACCAATCTAACCTAACGAAAAACGGTAGTGAACGGTACGTTTTTGTGAAATCGCGAGTGGCGTATAAAATCATTCTAGAACGTCCACATAGTGACAAAATCAATCAAGAAAGACTAAATAACACTGGACAGTACATAACTACCCTGAAAAACACCACAAAAACACAAGAAAACAGTATACCACATAACCATACATTAACGCCTGAATCATAAAAAGTGAATGAACTTATAAATACACAGATACACAAAATACAACCCGGAAACTTCACACAAGGCACTACACAACATCAAAAAAGAGATTTGCAGACACCAGGACGGGAATACTGCCAGAAAATATCTTATTTGGAACATCGCAGAAACGAGTGACATTTTGACCAACTTGACGGGAGCCATTTTCCTTCGTCGATCGCAACGCCTTTCTTGTCCACGTCAGCTGTTGGTGACGACAAATTATATCATTTCAATTTTATTATTCAATGTGTGTATCTAGTATTAGTAATTAACTTGTTGTAACGTTATACTTTTTAAATATTGGCCCGATTTCTCTGACTTTGATAATAATTGGCTGTTTAAAGAACCCTGTCGAATTTTATATACCATACATTGTAACTGTTTCGATACCCTGAGAGTCGATATTATAATCGAAAAGAGTCTATATTTCAAGTATATAATAAAACATTAATACTTTTCACCACAAAATAGTTCTTTCTTTCATTAATATTACAAATTACCATTAATATAATTTTAAATAATAAACTACCAGGACTTTACCACATACAAGGGAAGATAACCTACAAAACGAAAAGGTAAACAAGTATCGATTGTCCTGGAGACAATCTTATGAGTGGTTGTAGTTTATTTGAAAATACAAGAACATCAATAAAATTTCTTAGAGGAGTGATACACATTTTAAAACTTTACAGCACACTATTAATTAATTGATTTTAATTAATTAATTAATAAAAAGAAATTTTTTTTTAATTATAAAATTTTTTTTAAACATAATTTTTTTTAATTTTCTTCAACAACCAACAATTTTTGTTTTAAAAAACATTTTGGTGAAACTACACATATATCTTTTCAACAACATAACGCTATTTAACAGTTTTTGCTACATTTGGGACTCGACCAACTGGGAAACTTAAGGAAGTGTTTCAGGCCAGTAGGACTTCGAGAGCCACACCAATTAAACACACCGAGTTTATTTATTTTATTACAAATTGACTAGCCCAAACAGTGGGGCTTGATTACATCAGAACATCAGAATCTCACGAGATCAATTATTTCGTTACACTACTTTGAAATAAAAGACTGATTCGGAGGTAAGAAAATTTGTATTGTATTAACAATCAGTTAATTTTGAATTAGAATCCTTTAAAACAATTAATAAACATCAAAAAATAAGTTTGCTAGTTATTGAGATTCTTAAAGCTCAGGGCTGGTAAGACTGATTATTTTATATTGTATGGTGTTAACATTGTTTGGTTAGGTTTACTTTACAATTACCAAAAGTCGTGTGTTCTTTTAGTTAACATGATACAGGATACAAAAATGCTGAAATATAACAATAATACATTATAGAGAGTTATTACAAATCAAGAAAACAAGTTTAATTATGATATTGAAAATTATCGTATTTGTTCCACCTGGTTTCAACTCGCCAGCTAGGTTATGGAGTGTATGACACGATTGCAAATACAGTGTCAGAATAATATTACTTGGATGGTTATTAATAATAAAATATATTATGATTAATTCATAAACTCATTTTAACTGAGTATATTCAAGTGTGTATAATTTTAAAGCATAACTCAGTATGACTGTTACAACTTTCGTAACATATAGGTTAGATTGCCTTTTACTCAAAGTGAGTTAATAAAATATTTTAATTAATGGCATTAAAATCTTAAAACTATACATAACATTTATTCATGGTAAGTACATTGTTTATTAGCTGTAATGATTGTTCTCTGTTGTTATTTTATAAATGATTTGACTTCGTATTAGTTATAGTCAAGTTAGCATCTATATTCAATCTTGTTTACTTCAATATTCGTTATAATATTAAATTCTTTTGTCATCTTCTTACGAAAATCAATAATATTTTATTTAAATTAATAAAATGGAGAACTTTTGTTCAAATACTGGTTAATTAACAATTTTTTAATTAGTTTAGCCATGTACAACTGTACTTGACTAAAGTAGTACCAACGTAAACATTTACTATTTGGTAAATATTAGTTTTCATTAAAATATCGTTAATACTAGGTACTCCCTTAATTTCCCACTCATCGTTGCCGATATTATACACTGGCAATGATTGGATTATTATTTCACATCACTCATTGCACTTCACTCGCTATGGGTTATGCACTTTAGTGAGGTTAGATTTACTTGTTGATACTGGGGGGGGGGGCGCACATTTTTAAAATCTTGCTCCCGACGATTACTCGTTCCGTTCACTTTGATGGTCAGAAAACTAGTAGTACTGTTCCTTCGAAGTTGCTGTCGGCGTCTAATGAAATCAGCTCTTCCTATTGGTTGAAAATCTGTTAATCTCATTCCCATATGCCTTAAAAATTAAGAAATTTTATTTCTTAGCATCGGTCCTTTGGGTTTCAGATTATGGCGATGACGCGATCAATCCTTTTTGGAATTTAGGGAAAACTTATTATTGTTTATAACTTTCTTATTACATTTCGGATTAAGAAATTAATGGTATCACTATTCTGCGGAGGCTTGGCTCTTTATTTAGAGTCCACTCAAGCTATAAATCCGTCCATAATTAACCTAAATAACTTTTCGATAATGCACTTTTTGTGGTTCTCAATTATACTTAAGTTTTTCCACTTTATTATAATATATGTTAATTCTAACACTCATTGTAGACATTTAGAGTCCTTTTCTCTTAATAACTACTTCTAAATACTAAAATATGTACAATTCTGTTAAATGCTTTTCAGGCGTGTAAGCCCTATATGTCCTTGCATTTATAGTTACTAATTCTAATACATATCTCGTAATAATACACTTATTTGGTGTTTATGTTGTACCTTAAATATTCATACACCTTTGGTGAAGCTTTGTTCCCATTTATGGTGCTTCGTTTATTTACCTTGTATGGCTTTAGTACACCATGTCATAGTTCTGTCATATTGATACACATATCTTATTATTATTTGTGCTTAATGGATGTATTTTTATCCATTAAGGTGTATTTAGACCTTGTATACTGTTTGTCTTGTGTGTATAATACTTCCTGCTGTGTTAAACATTCATAAATTTCAGTAGGATTGCTATTTACATCTAGTCCCATTGGTCATGCATATTTGTTTATCATTATTTTCATATAAATTTATGTATTTAATGTCTGCTAGAGGTTCTCATAGAGGTATTGAGTATTCTAGTTACTACTGTCAAACTATTTTCCTCTCCTTTATTAAGTTTAAGTGAGTATTTTGTGTAACTCTGATAGTCACCTTGTGTTTTGTTAATCTGGCTATGGGTTGTTTAAATAATATAGATTATATAATTGTGTTTCTCAATTCATACTGTGTTCATTATGTTACTCATTTATCCTAGTTTGGTTGTTGATTTGAATAATTACTTTTGTCTGCATTTTTCTAATTGTTATTTGTGGTTTTGTGTTGCAGATTCTGTTCAGTTGAGGTTATGTGTCTCCTACTGAATTCATAACACTGCTTATCTGGATTTGTTCATTTTCTTGCTTAATTATTATATTTTTACTATGATAAGTTATTACTATTATCTATTACAATATTTTCTCTATTTTATTTACATTATATACTATTTGTTTACACATTATTATTTAATTTTTACTTGTTATTGTCATACATATTATGTGTTTATATTTGGGTTTGGGTAAACTGTTTTGTCTTTCTACAACAGGTTGTCTTATCTCAATGCATTAATAATTACATTACATATTGGTTTTACCCTTTATTCTCTTGATATTTAAACATATATCTTATTAAGGATTTTATATTCAATTTCAGTTATTATTGAGCAATTATTTCTCTTTTTATTATCAGTACATTTGTGGTCTTTTTATGTTCTTATTTTACTATATTCTCATTTCATAAATCACACACTAATTGTTTGTGTTGTTTATTTGAGGTTTACTATCTATTTTTGTTAACACTTCTTATCTTCATCTTCCATAAACATTGCACTTTTATTGTTTGTGTTGTTTAGTTTGGGATTGTGATATTTAGTATTAATCGATGCACTTATATAAGTCACTTACTATTATTGTTTGTGGCTACTTATTAGTTTGTCAACACTTTGTTTTTGTTCACCCTTTTCTTCTTCATGTTCTTCCTTGTTGGGGGTATTATAATTCACTTATTTGGCATTCTTCATACATGCATTATTAATTTCTTATTAGTTGGGTACTTGTTCCATCTAAAATTATCTTCCTTGTCGTAGTGTCTTCCTCACACTGGTAATGTTATTGTCTCATCTTTGTTAAATATTTTTCATGGTTTATTATACATTTTTCTTCTTCTTAATTATATATACGTTTCCTCTTCTTGTATTCAGATTTCTTCTTCTTCTTGTGTATATGTTTTTTCACTTATAGGGTATTTTCCCTCACTTGTGTGATAAATTGTTTCACTTATATGATATGTTCCCTCACTTGTATGATCTATTGGGTCTTGGTTGCTAACGTAGTTGTTTGGTTTATATTTTTTTTTCCTCTTCTTATCATATTGATGATGCCTTCAACTATACTTCTTCCTTCTACTGTGTTGACTTACATTGACATTATTTATTCATGGATACACGATTGGTTTTGATACTTTAAAGGTTTTTTTATCATTTTGGCTTAAACATGTACATGGTAGGTTCTTATTCTAGGTATTGGATATCATTTATATGTAACTACAATTTTGGTACGTTACAATATTCTGCCCATTTATTATGTTGGTTATGGCAGTATATTCTTAAATATTTACCTAATTCTTTGTTTACTCTTTCTGCAAGATTTCCTTGAGGATGTCGAATGGATGTAAGTACAGGTTGTATTCCATTTTCTTTCAAAGTTTTCTCCCACATTTCACTTTGGAATTGTACACCCTGGTTACTGAGTATCTTCTTCATCTTTCCATACGTTGGGATATACTTCTGCAACAGTATCTTAAGAACAACCTTAGTTGTGGGTCGCATAATTGGATACAGTCGAACAGCTTTGGAAAACACATCGATACATACCAATATGTGCTTCACTCCTCGACTTGATAGCGGAAGTGGTCCCAAAAAGTCTACTGCAATTAGCTCCCTCTTGTTTTCTTTGTGTATACTTTGCATCTCCACATACGTTTGTAGATTTGGTCCTTTAGCTGTTTGACACTCGTAACATCTCTTCACCTCATTCTTGATTTTTCTAAACATATTATTAATTGTGAAATCTTCTCGCAGACTCAAATAGCATTTCAAAGCTGCTGCGTGTGCTAAGCTTTCATGTGCTGGTCGGATCAATTTATGCAACATTTCGTTTGTTAATACTATCTTCCAATCTTGTTTTATTAATTTAAAAAGAACTCCATTATATACCTTGTAGTGATCTGGTAGCTGCTCTCGTTCTTTCATTTCTCTTAAGGTAACATCTAAGTTTTGTTGTTGTGCTAAATCTTTTAGCATTTGTTTCGTTTCATTATCAACTTTATATTTCATTGATAATAACTGAAGTTCGGTGTTGGTTTTCTCATACACTTCTTCACATTCTTCTGTGATGTAACGGCTTAGTGTATCCGCTATAACATTGTCCTTACCTTTGCAGTATTTAATGGTGAACGAGTACTCTCCAATGGCTAAAATCCACCTTAACAATCGTGCATTCGTTACCTTGCATTTTAATAGAAAAGACAATGCTTGGTGATCGGTGTGTATTTCAAAATGAGTACCATACACATAATACCTGAATTGTTTCAGTGCATATACTATTGCAAGTATTTCTTTCTCTGATGTGGAGTAGTGTTTCTCTGCTCCTTTGAAGATTCTGCTGGCGTGGGCGATGACTCAATGTTCTCCTGTAGCATCTTGTTGATAGAGTACACTCCCTACGGCGTAGTCACTAGCATCAGAGTATATTACAAATTTACCTTCTCTTCGAGGATGGTGTAGCATAATATTCTCTACAAATAACATTTTTACTTGGTCGAAGGCATCCTGGTGTTGCTTCTCCCACATCCATTTCTTTCCTTTCCTTGTAAGTTCGAGTAAAGGTTGAGTTTTCTCAGCGTACAGTGGCGAAAACCTTCTGTAGTACCCTGTCAATCCTAAGAATGCTCTCAATCCTTTTATATTTTTGGGTATTGGGAAATTGGTTATACTGTATATTTTTATAGGATCAGGTTGAATACGAGTGGATGAAATAATATGACCTAGGAATTGAATATAGGATTTTATGAATTCACATTTGTTTAGGTTAAGGGATATGTTGGCTCGCCTAAACTTGTAGAATATGGTACTAAGATGTTCTAGGTGCTCTTCTACTGTTCTAGATATTACAAGGATGTCATCTACAAAGATTATGGTGAAAGGTTCCACTTCAGGTCCTAATGCTTTTTCTAGACATTTTACGATTGCTGCCAAACTCGTGCTTAGTTCGAAGGGTACTACCCTATGTTGGTAGCATTTACTTTTATACAGGAAAACTGTGTATTTTCTGTCTTCTTCACGAATTGGAATTTGCCAGAAGCTTGAACGTAAATCCAACTTGGTAAAATATCTAGCTCCTTTACACTTAGCAAATAACTCGTCCGCAATAGGCGCACAGTCGTACTCTTTCAATACAGTATTGTTCAGCTTCCTCATGTCAAGGGACAGACGGATATCCCCGCTCTTCTTCTTCACAACCACTAGAGGATTCAGAAAGTTGCTGTTCGATCGCTCGATGACTCCATTTTCTATCATGCGTCGTATTTCCAGTTCAACTTCTACCTCGTACTTCATTGGGATAGGATCCCGACGAATTTCGTAGAGTCTGATACAATTATGGAGTGTTCATATACTGTCGTCTGCGTCGGTAATTCACTGAATATTTCACAGAATTCTTCAATTACTTCGTGCAGTTGTTTTTCTTCCTGTGTTGTCATCCCTTCCTCTGCTGTATGCACAGGGTGAGTTGGATCACAACGTAATAGTGGTTTAGATATACTAATAGGCATTTTACCTACCTCACACTCCTCTTCGGTCCTATTTAAATCTAATTCATGTTGAACATCCATATAATTACACACAATCTTATTACTATTTATATCAATTTTAGCATTTAGTAGTCTCAGCAAATCAATTCCTATTATACCGTCATATATTAATTTATTTAGAATTATTATTGGGTATGTGACTTCTAAATTTTTATGTGCTAAAGTCACATAGGCTTGTTGTTTTACCTTTTCTTTTTTCTTTGTGGCAGTTGTAATATTCATGTTATTAATTGGAAACATGGCTGTATTTTTTAAATATTTTTAATTTTCTTAACCCATTCAGCACTCAAAACTGACAGTTGGCTTCCAGTGTCAATTAACATTTCTATATTGCAATTATTAATTTGCATTTTTATAACTGGACATTGTACATTGCTGTCGGTTTGTTTTATATTTTGATCAGTAGTCAACAATTCATCACGGATGTCGTTCGGGTATATATTGTTTAGATTGTTTACCCTCCGACGGTCATTGTGTTGAACTAGACGTACTACTCTGCACTTCCGCCGACACATTCTTTGAGTTTTTACCTCTCCCCTTCAGTGCACTAACTGCTTTACTGTCTGGCTTGGAGAAATATTTCTGTTTGTGTTTCTCCTTCCCCGTGTGACATTCGTTAGTTTTACACACCGGTGACTGACCCTCTCCAGCTGTTTTATTTAGTGGAGTTAAGTGTCGTGCGTGTTGTGCTTGTGGCTTATAATTACGGTTATAATTATCGTAATTATAATTCGCTTGTGGCGATTGTGCATTGTTTTTCATATGCTTATTGTGCGACATATTTTCCGCTTGTGTAATTAACACTAAAAATTCTTCAATTGTTTTAATACCTTGGGTATACACAGCTAGTTGGATATCACTATTAAAATGGTAAGACAACTTGGAGATTATTTCATATTCAGAGAACTTAGGCTTAAGATATTTAACTCTTTCAATTTGTGATATGGTATATTGTTCCATACTCTGACGATTATACATACTGTACCTACCATATTCGATTTGATCTCGCACTTGCCTTTGGATAAGTATATTCCAATATCGGTTTTCAAATGCATCACTAAACTGTTGATATGTATTTATGTTGTCTCGTATAATGGCATACCATTGTTTTGCAGAGTCTCTAAAATGCCGAGTAACGAAGTCAATCTTCTCGTCATCGTCACTAGCACTGCCTATCTTCTCCATCTCCTTCTCAATATTTGCAAAAAATTCCATGCTGTTTTCCCCTTTATTTCCAGCAAAGGTTATTTTACTTCTATTTTCGTTTGGTGCGGCAAACATTATTGTCTGCATGGGCCGTCTACGAAGTTCTTCTCGAAGCTGCTGCATTTCACCTTGGATTTCTTCCTTCATATGTGATACTTCCCCAGAACGGTCTTTTGCAGTCTCTTCAAACTTGTGCTCAATAACTACTGTACGCGCTTCGATATCTCTAATTTTACTAGTATCAGCTAGCAACGTATCATTAACAGTTTGAATCTTCTCATCCTGTTCTCGCGAAATAATAATTAATTTATCATTTACACTTACACCTATTTTAGTACGTAGGCTTTCACGGCCGGTGTCACTATAATTATTTAAAACTTCCGGGCTGAAAGGCCGTGGCCGAATGCTTGATGTTCTGCAGCTAGACGTTTCGGCCACACCACCGGTGGCCATCTTCAGTAGCAAAAATGTTCGTAATAGGTGGTATGCCGAACAAGTCGCCCAATGAACTGGGAACAAGCAACAGCGAGAGAGTAGCATGTAGCACTGTGGTAGCGGGGCGTCTTTGCACCCAGTGCATGACTGCAGCATCTGGGACGAGCCCAAAGGCTGCCTGTGGATACACGTAGTTCTGGTTCATTCGACAGGTAACCTAGAAAAAACAGGAATGGACAACCGCCAACCAGTTAACTGAGAAGGCGGGGGAGAAAGGTTTTTTAATTTTTATTTATTTTTCAAATGTTTTGCAATCAGTGGGCACTGCCGCATGAACGGGTTCGGATGACAGATGTCACCCGTTCCCAGTCCCGCGTGCAGACGCCGTGAGGCGTCGGTCGCTCCCCGCGAGGCAGAGAGCCTCCGTGCCAGTGATAGCGCGTAGCAGCGGCATTCAGCGCCGTCGGCATACTAGGAAGGGAGGAAGGAAACAGCTTTGCAGGTAAATTCTGGGGCATGGACAGATAGTGAATATTGTAATATAGTCGTGAGTACGGCTACCGTTTTACTCTGTAAAATGTGGATAATGTACAATTTGTGTGTAATGGGTGTAACGTGTCTTCTCGATCCGTAGTTCAAATGCGTGCAACTTCCGCAGATTTCGTCCGTTGCGAACGTACGAATAACCAGGTCTTGATGTTCTTACCTGATGTTCACTAGGGGTATGAAAATCCCGGTGGCGCCAAATTGTTTTCTTAAAACAATTAAAATAAAATTCAAAGGTGTATGACCAGCGCAGCTCAGGCGGTTTGAATAATTCAAATATTTCCGCCAGCTAGGCCCACTGGAGCGCACAGCAGTTCGATGCGTGTGCTGTGTAAATCGTTAGTCGTCTGCTAAAATGTACATAAAATATTGTGCACCTCCTAATGAAATTATAACACCGTGGTTACACTCAATACTTATACATTTTTTATTAGTGATTAGTTATTCATTTATTACAAATTATTCTACTACAAAATGCTCCGGTTATTTATATGAGACAACTACAGGGTTTGACAAGTCGATATTTGAATTGATAAATAGACTTTTAGTAATGGCGTCTGTTGAAAATTGTACAAATTATTAATGTTCGTTTGTCATAGGTTCTTGAGGTTACGTTAAAAGGATTACAAATGTTTAAAACAATAAAAATACACACCCTTACATCAAGTAAACTTAACTAACATATTGTGTAGGTATAATTTGTTTAGCGCAGTGTAGTAAAAGTGTTTACAAGTTATGGATCATTAACAACAGTTTATATTGGTTAGTTTATAAATTGTCAGTGACTTAGTATTCTTTTTAATCTTTGAAAGTAATTAATTTCAGTTCAGTGAGATTTCGACCTTTAGTGAGAAATAATTAACGTGAGTTTATTTATATATTTTGGGTAATTTAATAGGTACTTATCACTTCCGTAGTTATGGCGAATTCATACGATCTGTTATTCATGGGTTATACTACAATCTTCTTTAATTTGCTTGGTTCAGGACATCAGGCATCTTTTCCAGTTTAATTGGTAGTAATTTATTTTCTTTTTTCGTTAATTTGGCCTCAACTTCAATAATATGGTTCCAGTCCTCCTTTTAAGTCTTGGTATACACTTAGTAGTAACTTCTTCTGATATTTTCTATGTTTTAATTGACAATTTTGGTCACTCGAAAATTAGCGTCTATACCATTAAAGCGTCATGCATTCAGTAAAAAAAATCTAACGGTATTTTTGCTTGTTACTCCACAGTTTCCATGGTAACGTAATTATTCTCCCTGGTCGATCTCAAAATAAACCCATTGTTATCAAACTTTGAATTTTTTGTTTAATTTGAATAAATATTTTATAATGGCTATATTTACTTGGGGATAATTTCAATGGTTGTAATCTTTACATAGATGTTCCTATTTTCTTTCAAAGATTAGTTTGATATCTTACAAGATTGGTCTAAGCCATGTATTAATGTTTTAGTCCAAAATTGATAATATTATGTTAATACATAATTTACTTATTTCTAAGTTTTAATATAATTCTGCCATGTTCCCTTTCGTTACACATAATTATTATATTTTGCCTATTATTTCTTATAAAGGTATTGCTATTATTTTCTTTATAAATTCCTTACTTACTTAAAACATACTAACATATTACTGTAAAACTATTTCTTTTGGTATTTATTGCCTTAAACATTAAGCCAATAACTTCTTTCTTTAAATTAACAAATGAACAAATTTGGTGAGTGTTATACCTACACCATCTCTTTTATAACAGTAATCACCCTGGTGATTTTTATACTGAGATAATATTTTTTCTGTTTTTTACATTCACAATTATTCTGTGTCTTTCAGTCTAATATACTTAACTTAATTGCTCATTTAACATGTGCTTATGTTTTGGGTTTGTCACACTTGTTTAACTCTTTTTTCTTAAGATTATATGCTGTTTATTTTATTACACTTATCATTTCACTGTTCATCTTTGTCACTCCCTACCTATCTCTAATTACCCTTATATTTCTCACGATCTCACTATTATTACAAAGTTTTTTTATCTAATGAGTTCATGTCTCTTTTGTTAACTTCAGACTGTCACATATCATTTTATAATATTCAAACAACATGGTATTGTAAATACATCTTTCTAATAAAACATAACTTTGTATACATTGTCATTAAAGTGATAAAAATTGGTCTGAAATGTCATAATTAATAATAATAACAACAATTTAATAATGTTAAAATATATTGTGTTAATTGAAACATACTACATCTGTAGCAACAGCAATAATATTAGCGAATAAATAAACTCTCCAAAACCTTATACTTTCAAACACATAATGCTGAAATAACATACATACTGCTGAAATAATCCTAGTAAAAGTTCCAAAAGTATATAGTAGGCTATACAATTTGTTCTCTGATTGAATCACGCACACATTTCTATTCCCTGTCTGTATGAGTGTAATTTTAAACATAACAGCTGACACATCACCTATAGATAAGGATATACATACAATCATATCTACACATGGTTTTTTATGTATAACAATTGCTGAGATACCGTCATTTACAAGTTACCACTAATAAAAATTTAAACATAAATTATTAATAATAATAAAAAATTATGCTCTTTTAAAACAATCTTATGAGTTAATTGTTATGGCCATGTAATTTTTTTTTTTCTTTTTTCTTCACTGTCTTCTTGTCTCGCTTTACTTTGGTTAATATCTGGCCAATCTCTGGGGTTGGGTCAATGTCAGTTGTCTGTCAGTCTAGTTCGTATTTTCTTGTTTTGTAACCACCTTTGGTTGTATTCTTCTTCCTTCACTATTGATTATATTTACTACTTTCATTCTCGTTAACATTTATCTATCAAAATATATTGTTTCTTGGCATTTTTTACATACTTATTTATATCAAATGTGATCAGGGTTTGGCAATGTTATATAATGCCCTTCCACCAAAATTGATCATTTTATAAAACGTGAATTTAAGTTTGATGAAATTATCAATTGTATCGTATCAATTTTTTTTTTTTTTCAAATTCTCCTGCTTCTCATTCATTTTTTATAATTAATTCGGTATCTTTTATTTCCATTCTTCTTAGTCTTTTCTTCATTATTTTCTCACATTGCGAACTGGCTTATTGATTTTTTATTATAACTTATTCCCTATAAATCTTATTTTTCATCAAAACTACTCTTATACTGATATCAGAGGAACATCATCCCTGTTCAGTAAAATGATTGCTGGTTCATTCAACAGACAATCTCAATTAATAATTCTTCAATATAGTCAACTCGTGACTCAAAATAATAATAATAATAATCATAATCATAATATTTGTTGGGAATCTTTTACTTTTATACTTCATTATTGCTCAGTTCGAATCATATATTGTTCCATCTTTCTTTATAGATACTATTTGATACTATTCGAAGCATTGTTTTTTATTGATACAATTCACATTTTTATTCATTTTTAATTACTCTTTGTTTCATCTCATTTCACATTATAACTCTTAGAACGTTTATTTCATTTATATTGTTTTGTGATCATTGGTTTGGGTAATTTTACTTCCCCTCTTTCTAAATAGTTGTGGAAGCTGATCATTTTGATTGATTTTTTTTTTCATAATTTTTTAGATATCATAGTAAGTTATTGCTTCTTACTAGTTAGGAATTTTTTGTAGCTTATTCCTTCATAGTATGTCATGCTTTTCATGCCTCATTTTTTGGCTAAACATTATGGTAATTTAATCTTATTTTGTAGGAATGTTTCGTAACTACATTCCTCAATTGTTAATTTTTATTTAAATATTGTAGTAAGTTGGTTGCTCTTACTTTGTATGAATGCCTTGTAACCTTTATCTCTCCATTTTTACTTGTTCTAAAATATTATCGAGATATTTGGGTAAGCTTTTCTTACATATCTTTTTTGATTTTTTACAATTTTTTATTATTTCTTTTATGAATTTGCTAACTGCTATAATTTTTTATTGTTTGACTAAGCTTTTCGTCATTACTGACATCTTCAGGTCTTAAACAACCTATAATTTTTTATTCATCATAATGGTTTCTCTAATGCTTAGTGTAAGCTGTACTTACGAATGTTTTGGAATTTTGACATTCTTTAGAGATCTTTTCTTTATGACATTGGCAGACTTGTTTGTTTGTCACTTTATTTTTTTTTCTTTATTTAAAGTATTTTTGTTGGTTTTTTACTTTAAATTGTTTTTTACAGTTATTGTTGACTGTCATAATATTTCTTAATTGAGGCTTGATTGTATATCCCCTTTATTTTCTTGGTGACAGGGTGAGTGATCTCGTAAGTGTTATTGCCCTTGTCTTTTGTTATAGTGTATGGTCCCACGTATAATAATAGTAACTTTCTAGTGATGCCTTCTATGGAGCTGGGTAATTCTCTGTTTTTTAAAAGTACCCTTTCTCCTACATCGTACTTAATAGTCTTTTTCTGGTTCTTAGCGTACTTATTCTTTTGTTGCTCTACCTTTTCGGCTATTCTGTTGTAGAATCTTTTTTTCTCGAATTGATATTCGGTGTTGGTGGGGAATTGTATCATATCAGTTATCTCTCTAGGCGGTGGCCGCTCAAACATCATTGTGTATGGGGTAGCTTCCGTAAAGTCGTGGTAAGCTAAGTTTATAAATTCTTCAGTGGATTTCACGTAATTGTGCCATTCTCTTTGTTTATCGTGGTAGTAGGTTCTCAGTATTCGACCCACTTCTCTGAGTACTCTTTCAGCTGGGTTGCTGCTTGGGTGATAAACGGATGTTTTGTAAGTTTTAATATTATGTTCACAGAGCTTA
The DNA here is from genome assembly GCA_034769895.1 of Magicicada septendecula. NCBI lineage: Eukaryota > Metazoa > Arthropoda > Insecta > Hemiptera > Cicadidae > Magicicada > Magicicada septendecula. The sequence goes on from CM068372.1 coordinate 257,383,270, forward strand.
TTTTTCCAGAGATTTCCCTTAAATTGGGTTCCATGATCTGTTATAACGGCCGTCGGTTTTCCCACTTCTGGTATAAACTTGGTTAAGATAATCTCAATTATTTTCTTTGTTGTTGCACGGTTAATGGAGTACAACTTTGTATACTTGGTGAAGTGGTCAAACATAATGATTATAAATTTGTATCTGTGTCTTCCTCCACTGATAGGAAACGGACCATATATATCAAGGAATACCCTTTCTAATTTCTGACTTGATGTGATAGGTATCATCATACCTTCCTTTTTTGAATTATTGCATTTTACCTTTTGGCAAATATCACATTTTTGAATGATTTTGTTTACTTTTCGATAAATATTTTTAATGTGAACTTGTTCCTGTAAAGCTTTTATCACCTTTACAGCTCCCATATGGCCGTATCTAATGTGGTAGTCTAGTATCAATTGTTCCTCCACTATAGATGGTATTACAAGTTTCCATTCTCCGATTGCAGGATTGTTTTTAATAAATAGCAAGTTGTCATGTATTTTATAATATTGTAGAATGGTTTCTTCATCTTTTAACATTCTCTCCCGGATACTCATTATTTTTGGATCCACAGTTTGACATCTTCTTATTTCTTGGGTTATTTTTTCTAGATCTACTCTGTTTTTAATAATGTTATACACCTTAACTAATTGTTCTTTCTCCCCCTCGAAAGTTTGTTGCTGGACGTTTATACGGGATAAGATGTCCGCAGCTACGTTTTGCTTCCCTGGGATGTACTCCCAGTTTATGTGATATTCCTGTAGCAACAATATCCATCGAGTTAATCTTCCGTGGCTGAGTTTACACTGCTTAAGGAATGAAATGGATCTATGGTCACTTCTCACTGTTATATCGTATCCCAGAATGTAAGTCCTAAATTTGTTGCAGGCGAACACGACACTAAGTAGTTCTTTCTCCGTGACGTGATAATTTCGTTCGCATCCATTTAAAATTCTGCTTGCAAAACTAATAACCATATGCTGTCCCTTCTCATCTTCTTGGTATAATACCGCACCTACACTGACATCACTCGCATCACAGTTCATGAAGAATGGCTTTTTGAAGTCTGGATGATGTAAGATCACGGTGTTCAAGAACTTTTCTTTTATTTGGTTAAATACTTCATCTTGTTCGGACCCCCAATTCCACTTGTCCTTAACTGATAATTGTTTTTTGAATTTTGCTGTTAGTTTGGAATAATTATCTTGAAATTTACGGTAATAGTTGCAGATTCCCAGGAAGGATTGAAGTTGTTTTTTGTTTTTTGGTGTGGGGAATCGTTGTATCGCCTCAACTTTTTCTGACGAAGGAGATATGCCTTCCTCTGCTAGATTGAATCCTAGAAATTGTATTTTTCGGGCTATAAACTTTGACTTGTCCAGCTTAAGGGTTACGTGATTATCTGATAACCTTTTTAGTACGGTTTCCACTCTGGCACAGTGCTCTTGCCAATTTGATGATGTTATTAACAGATCATCTACGTACACGGTGGTAAAATTCAGTACATCTTTAACTCCATACATCTTTTGGTCCATACATTTAACAAATACTGCGACCGAATTTATCAGTCCAAATGGCAGTCTTTTGAACTGATAGTTCCTCCCATCGAACAGGAATGCTAAGTATTGTCTACTGTTCGGATGTAGCTCCACCTGCCAGTAGCCACATACCGTGTCCCAAGAGCTAATGTATTTTATACCGTGGAACTTCTTAAGGATTTCTTCTATTTCACCCGGTGATGTTCTATCGTTCACTATCATTTTATTAATTTCTCTGGCGTCGAGGCAGATTCTCACCTTTCCGTCCTTTTTTGGTATCGCCACTATTGGACTTGTATACGGTGATTGACTTAATTCAATGATATCGTCTTCCATCATTTGATTGATTTCTGCCCTCACTGCATTTCTTTGTGAGTAAGCAATGGGGTAAGATTTTTTCTTGAAGTCAACGGGTTCTTTAAATCGTATTCGGCATTGATAATTCTTTACTTTGCCTGGAGCGTCAGAAAAAATGTGTTTATATCTGTTGTATATACTTATGAGTTCCTCTGACTGTTGCACACTAATCTGTGGATCTTGTTCTTCTCGTTGGAAGTTTCTGATCTCATCCAGCTTGCTTGACCATAATTCTTCATTCTTCCAATCTGTCAATATTCTTTCAGGTGATTGTCGGCAATAATTGTTTTGGATCATGTTATAGTGGTTTGTTATCGATGGTAAGTTGCCACCATTCACTATATCGGCTGACCATATTCCTTGTTCTGTGGTTAGTGATACTTCTCCCTGCCGCAGGTTAATTATGGCAGAGTGTTGTCTGAGTACATCACACCCAACAAGTAATGAGAAAGGTAGGCCGCTGGCAACAAGAAATGGCATAGTTACTATTATACCTTTGCTATTAAGTTCCAAGGATACTTGTTTCCGGACGGTTTTGTTTTGTCGGCCGGTAGCACCAATGATAGTTATATTGTTTATGGGCAGGGTTGATATGGGTACACTACTTCCCTGCTGTAGTCTATTTAATTCTATTTGGTCGATCAGGGAGACATTAGACCCTGTATCGATCATTATGGTTGATAGAATTCCATTTATTTGGGCACTCACATACACTATTTCATTGTTTCTAATGGGCATCATGTTATCATTTTCTTCGATCAAATCGTCCCTTATATTTTTCAAATAATTAGTACATATTATTGTGATCTTCTTGTCATGTGTTGTCTTATATTCACCCAGAGATTGGTCCAGTGATGGGGTGTCCGCAGTTTTCACTGGCCTTAAGCGTTTAAATGAGGGTTGACCTCATTGCCCCCAACATCAGTAGTGTTTGATGGTTGGTTAGCGTTCGGCTCCTGTTGATTATTCCGGTCATCCACGCTGTGCCTGTGATCTTCTTCGAATGGGTGACTTCTCGTATCGGGTACCTGGTTATAGTACGTTCGCCGATAGTTAGATGAGGGATAGTTTCTTCTTGGGCTCCTTTGTCTTTGCCCCCTTATGTAATTTACCTGTGGCCGGTATCCTGGATTATTGTTCTGATTACTGTTGTTTCCAGGGCGATAATTGTTGTTGTAACCATTCGACGGGAAATTACCCCTGTGGTTGTTCCTGAAGTTGTTATTATTATGGTTTCCACTTCTGTTAAAATTTCTGGGCGCGTTATTGCCCCGTGTGTTCCCTTGGTAATTGTTAGGGTTATTTATCGGTGGCTTATTACCTCCCTGTTGATTCTGTGACAATTGTCCCTCATTGGTTCTATTATTTCTGAAACTGTACCCTCTATTTTTCCTGTACTGCCACTCATGTTCATGGCTTTCCAGTAAGCTAGCCATATCTTGGATGGTCTTTACCTGGCTGTACATCCGTGCCTTTTGGATGGCGTCGTCGTAGTGGTAAGATAACTGTATTACCAGACACTCTTCAGGTATACGTGGCTCCAAATTCCTGGCCATGCAGATTTTTCCCAAGAAGTAGGAGGTAAGGGATTGTCCATTCTGGTTTTCATACCTTCCATTGCTCAGGTTATTGCGGACCATATTCTGAGTTGATTCAGACCAGTATTTAGCCTTGAACTGAGTCTTAAAGTCTTGAAGGTTTTGGATGTCTGGTCGAGTGGCAGTCCACCAGTTGTCGTATGTCTCCTTGAACATTTCGTCCAACATCCCTCTTATTGTAGTCCATCGAGTCTCTCGATTCTTGATGATTAACTCTTCTACCCTCTTCAAGAATTCAATAGGGTTTCTTTTGTAATTACGGAAATTAATAGTATCTCTGTTGTCTGTGTTCATGACATGATTATTATTACATGGTCGGTCACGCCAGGCATCCACTTCTTCCCGTAATGACTCTTCTATTCTGCGCATTTCGTCAATCCTCTGTTGGTTTTTGTCTACTTTGCTATCTACTTTATTTAAGTTACTGTAAACTCCTTCCATTCTTTCTCCCAAGTCTGTTCGTACAGCTGCTACCTCTTTCTGGTTTTCTTCCCGGACTTGGTGTATGTCCTGGTCTATCTGGGTACATTTTCTGACTGTTTCTTCATGACCTTCCTCAATTCTTCTCTTATTTTCTCCTTCGAGACGGTTCATTTTATCGAGTACTTCCTTGCGGACTCCAGAAACATTTTCGTTGGTCTTCTCTAGCTTCTCCAACGTTTCCTCTAATTTGTCATTGATTTCCGTAACCTGCTGTTTTGCTTCTTCTCGGTACTCCATTAATTGGTGTGCCATCTGCAGCTTCATTTCTTCTTTATTTTTCTCGTGGTCCATCTTCAGCTGTCCCTTCAATTCTTCCTTTAATTCTTCGTTTCTTTGCTGAATTTCCTCCAGCAATCGTTGTTGTAGTGTTTCATTATTTTGGTTGACTGTTTTCCTCAATTCTTCCTTAGTACTCACTATTTTTTCATTGATCTGTTTCAAATTGTCACTGGTTTCTTTCTTCATGCCGTCGAATTTATTGTTCATCTCCTTCAAGCTCTCCTCATTCTTGTCGAATTTATTGTTCATCTCCTTCAAGCTCTCCTCATTCTTGTCGAATTTATTGTTCATCTCCTTCAAATTATTGTTCATCATTTCCATTAATTTTAGTATGTTTGGGTCTCCTCTAAATTCTCCCTTGTCGCCCGCCTGTAATTCCATTTCTTCGTCTTGGCTTGGTTCTGTTGTGGTTATTATTGTCTCCACTTCTTCAATCGGTGTTCCTTCCTCTTCTTCCCCTCTGTTTCCTTCCATCTCCTTCTCCTTTGCCAACTTTTTCGACAATCCTCTGGTGTGCATATTGTAACCTTTCGTAATCGCCGCTAGAATTTATAGGGTTTAATTGTATAATTTCTTTATTATTCTAGCCCTACTAGTTGGCGCGCCACTTTGTAATATTTACGTTACGTCCGCCTCGTTCAAGCCCCGCGATGGAAGCCACTTTGTAATATTGTCGTGTGTACGGCTACCGTTTTACTCTGTAAAATGTGGATAATGTACAATTTGTGTGTAATGGGTGTACCGTGTCTTCTCGATCCGTAGTTCAAATGCGTGCAACTTCCGCAGATTTCGTCCGTTGCGAACGTACGAATAACCAGGTCTTGATGTTCTTACCTGATGTTCACTAGGGGTATGAAAATCCCGGTGGCGCCAAATTGTTTTCTTAAAACAATTAAAAAAAAAACCTCCGCTCAACAGTCCGTTAAGGACCAAGGCGTACCGCACGGCTTTTGTGTTAGTGTGACGGTGTATGGCTAGTACTACGCGCCACCAGCCGCTAAGTTGCGGTATTCACAGCCAGGAGGCGGCGCTGTTATCTCAGCGCCTACTCAGTTTTGCCTCACGACGCTGAGTGCACGCCGTACGGAACCTCCGCCGGGAATTGAACCCGGGACCACGAGCGCATCAATCGCCCGCGTTAGCCACTAGACCACCTGGAGGCTCTTAAAACAATTAAAATAAAATTCAAAGGTGTATGACCAGCGCAGCTCAGGCGGTTTGAATAATTCAAATATTTCCGCCAGCTAGGCCCACTGGAGCGCACAGCAGTTCGATGCGTGTGCTGTGTAAATCGTTAGTCGTCTGCTAAAATGTACATAAAATATTGTGCACCTCCTAATGAAATTATAACACCGTGGTTACACTCAATACTTATACATTTTTTATTAGTGATTAGTTATTCATTTATTACAAATTATTCTACTACAAAATGCTCCGGTTATTTATATGAGACAACTACAGGGTTTGACAAGTCGATATTTGAATTGATAAATAGACTTTTAGTAATGGCGTCTGTTGAAAATTGTACAAATTATTAATGTTCGTTTGTCATAGGTTCTTGAGGTTACGTTAAAAGGATTACAAATGTTTAAAACAATAAAAATACACACCCTTACATCAAGTAAACTTAACTAACATATTGTGTAGGTATAATTTGTTTAGCGCAGTGTAGTAAAAGTGTTTACAAGTTATGGATCATTAACAACAGTTTATATTGGTTAGTTTATAAATTGTCAGTGACTTAGTATTCTTTTTAATCTTTGAAAGTAATTAATTTCAGTTCAGTGAGATTTCGACCTTTAGTGAGAAATAATTAACGTGAGTTTATTTATATATTTTGGGTAATTTAATAGGTACTTATCACTTCCGTAGTTATGGCGAATTCATACGATCTGTTATTCATGGGTTATACTACAATCTTCTTTAATTTGCTTGGTTCAGGACATCAGGCATCTTTTCCAGTTTAATTGGTAGTAATTTATTTTCTTTTTTCGTTAATTTGGCCTCAACTTCAATAATATGGTTCCAGTCCTCCTTTTAAGTCTTGGTATACACTTAGTAGTAACTTCTTCTGATATTTTCTATGTTTTAATTGACAATTTTGGTCACTCGAAAATTAGCGTCTATACCATTAAAGCGTCATGCATTCAGTAAAAAAAATCTAACGGTATTTTTGCTTGTTACTCCACAGTTTCCATGGTAACGTAATTATTCTCCCTGGTCGATCTCAAAATAAACCCATTGTTATCAAACTTTGAATTTTTTGTTTAATTTGAATAAATATTTTATAATGGCTATATTTACTTGGGGATAATTTCAATGGTTGTAATCTTTACATAGATGTTCCTATTTTCTTTCAAAGATTAGTTTGATATCTTACAAGATTGGTCTAAGCCATGTATTAATGTTTTAGTCCAAAATTGATAATATTATGTTAATACATAATTTACTTATTTCTAAGTTTTAATATAATTCTGCCATGTTCCCTTTCGTTACACATAATTATTATATTTTGCCTATTATTTCTTATAAAGGTATTGCTATTATTTTCTTTATAAATTCCTTACTTACTTAAAACATACTAACATATTACTGTAAAACTATTTCTTTTGGTATTTATTGCCTTAAACATTAAGCCAATAACTTCTTTCTTTAAATTAACAAATGAACAAATTTGGTGAGTGTTATACCTACACCATCTCTTTTATAACAGTAATCACCCTGGTGATTTTTATACTGAGATAATATTTTTTCTGTTTTTTACATTCACAATTATTCTGTGTCTTTCAGTCTAATATACTTAACTTAATTGCTCATTTAACATGTGCTTATGTTTTGGGTTTGTCACACTTGTTTAACTCTTTTTTCTTACGATTATATGCTGTTTATTTTATTACACTTATCATTTCACTGTTCATCTTTGTCACTCCCTACCTATCTCTAATTACCCTTATATTTCTCACGATCTCACTATTATTACAAAGTTTTTTATCTAATGAGTTCATGTCTCTTTTGTTAACTTCAGACTGTCACATATCATTTTATAATATTCAAACAACATGGTATTGTAAATACATCTTTCTAATAAAACATAACTTTGTATACATTGTCATTAAAGTGATAAAAATTGGTCTGAAATGTCATAATTAATAATAATAACAACAATTTAATAATGTTAAAATATATTGTGTTAATTGAAACATACTACATCTGTAGCAACAGCAATAATATTAGCGAATAAATAAACTCTCCAAAACCTTATACTTTCAAACACATAATGCTGAAATAACATACATACTGCTGAAATAATCCTAGTAAAAGTTCCAAAAGTATATAGTAGGCTATACAATTTGTTCTCTGATTGAATCACGCACACATTTCTATTCCCTGTCTGTATGAGTGTAATTTTAAACATAACAGCTGACACATCACCTATAGATAAGGATATACATACAATCATATCTACACATGGTTTTTTATGTATAACAATTGCTGAGATACCGTCATTTACAAGTTACCACTAATAAAAATTTAAACATAAATTATTAATAATAATAAAAAATTATGCTCTTTTAAAACAATCTTATGAGTTAATTGTTATGGCCATGTAATTTTTTTTTTTTTTCTTTTTTCTTCACTGTCTTCTTGTCTCGCTTTACTTTGGTTAATATCTGGCCAATCTCTGGGGTTGGGTCAATGTCAGTTGTCTGTCAGTCTAGTTCGTATTTTCTTGTTTTGTAACCACCTTTGGTTGTATTCTTCTTCCTTCACTATTGATTATATTTACTACTTTCATTCTCGTTATCATTTATCTATCAAAATATATTGTTTCTTGGCATTTTTTACATACTTATTTATATCAAATGTGATCAGGGTTTGGCAATGTTATAATATGCAAATTAAATGAGGTTTAAGCAGTGTACTTAAACTTATGGCTGGTCATCGAGAATCGCCCGAGGGCGTTTGACCCGGACAGGGGGAGGTGGTTGCGTGGTGCTGATGGTCCTGAGGTAAGGGAAGGAAGAGGTCTCAGCTGCGGCAAAGAGAGTTGCAGCTAATGACCAGACAAAGGCTGAGAGAGCAGGAACTCGTAGACCTCCTCGAATTACACTGTTTCTAACAAACCAAGGAGATCCCGACAAGGAACGGAGGTTTCTGGATTGGAAACTTTCCAGCCTACGCCTGTTGGTGGCGGAGGCAAGTGACCACCAAACAGGTGCCGCATAGGTCAATACAGACCCGGAGAAACAACAGATAGAGGGTAACTTTCGTGCGCAGCGCCAGGGGGCTGCGGCACGCGAGGTATGGGTAAAGTTTGGCTCGGACGCCGCGAGCCTTGGCAAGGGTTTCCGTCACGTGGGCGTTGAAGCAAAGGCGACGATCTAGCCGAACGCCTAGATACTTCACCGACTCTTTATAGGCGATAGGCCTCCCTTCCAGGGAGAGGGGCTGGCATCGGGAGATGGACTTACGAGTGAAACAGATCGCCTCGGATTTCTCCGTATTGATCGTCACCCGCCGTTTCAGTAGCCAGTCCGGAAGCTGGTCCAACTGACGCTGCAGCTGTGTACTCGCAAAACGCGGGGACACAGAGCTGCAGTGATACATTGCATCGTCAGCGAACAAAGACAACGTGACTCCGGGCAAGACAGGCAGGTCGTTCGTGTACACAAGGTACAGAACGGGGCCGAGGACAGATCCCTGAGGTACGCCGGCGGCGACAGGACGAACTGCAGAGCAGGTTCCGTCGACGCTCACCCTGAAGGTTCGGTCGCTGAGATACGACCGGAGGAAAAAAACTATGGACGATGGTAAGGGGGAGTTGGCAAGTTTGAAGAGAAGACCTTCGTGCCAGACTTTATCGAAGGCCTTGCTCACGTCCAGCAGTGCGGCGGCCGTAGCCGCTCGCCTGTTGGTGGCGTCAGAGAGTTGCGTTACCACGCGGACTAGTTGAAGCGTGGTCGAGTGCTCTCTGCGAAACCCGAACTGTTCGTTGCGGATAAAGTTATCCAACAACGGCGAGATGCGGGCCAGCAGGAGCAGCTCGAACACCTTCGAGATAACTGGCAAGAGAGATATTGGCCGATAGCTTTCAGGAAGCATACGCGGCTTGCGGGGTTTAGGAATCATAACGATATTGGCAGTTTTCCACAGGCGGGGAAAGTACTGTAGCCGGAGACAAGAGTTGAATAGCTCGAGAACGAGGTCAACGCCTGAGACCGGGAGATATTGTAATGCAGCGGCCCCGATCCGGTCAGGACCGGGGGCGCGACGGCGGTTTAGTCGACAGACAGACGAAACGAGTTCGTCTCTGTCGAACGGGAGGTCAGGGCCAGCGGGAGGGCGAGAAAAATAACCAGATAGGAAGTCCCGGACTTCTGCCGAGTGGGCAGGGTCCGAAACGCCTCGATGAACGGTAAATTGCGACTCCATGCAGTCGGCGAAGACCTCAGCCTTGCCTTCTGATGAAGACACAATCCCGTTCGGGGTTTCCAGCGGGTTGCGAGTTCTCTTCTCGCGGGTCAGTCTACTCACCGCTCTCCAGACGGAGGCGTGGTCGACTTCAAGAGACTCAAGGTATGAGTCCCATCGATCAGAGTTTACGTCCCGCAGTAGCTGCTGAACGTAAAGGGACTGTTGTTGAAATCGTCGCTTAACGACTGGGTCACGGGTTCTTTGCCATCTGCGGCGGAGCTGGCGCCGTAGCCAGATGGCGTGGAGTACTTCCGCAGGTAAGGCCGATTTACGATGATTCTCCTCGAGTGCGTAGGTGTGTCGATCCATGACACCTTGGACCAATTCCTGAAGATTTGTGGCGCGGAGATCCAGATCGTCACGAGTGACGATTGGGTCCGCCGGGAGAGATGGTAACCTTCGAGAGAGCTCGTCATGATAGGATCGCCAGTTGACTCTTCTAACAATCAGAGCGGGAAGTCGGGGTGACGCCGACAGCTCTCGAACAGTTATAACAAGGGGATTGTGATCGGACGAAAGGTCCGACACAGACGAGACCTCGATGTTGCGGGCAACGTTCTTGACAACTACTATGTCAAGAACGTCCGGCCGATGGCCGTGAAAGGGGAAGTAGGTAGGGCCTTCAGGGCCGATGACATTAAGTGCCGGGCCGCCAGAGACGAACCGGAACAGAGAATTTCCATAGGCGTTGACAACGCGGCTGTTCCATGAAGGGTGTTTGGCGTTTAAGTCGCCGGCTACAATGGTTGAGAGGGGGTGGTCGAGGAGGGCGTCCCACTCCTCGGGCGGTGGCGGAGTTCGCCGGCCAGGCCGGAGGTACGCAGAAACAACGCGCAGCTCCGATCCGCCGGCGTCCACCGCCACCGCGCAGCCTTCAATAATAGATGTATCTAGAGGAGGCAAAAGCCTGTGGGATATCCGCCTGTGAACTAAAACAGCTGTGCCCCCCGAGGGGGGACAGCGAGGCCGTAGGGGACGATCCTGACGATAACAGGCATAGGCAGGAAGGGAAAACGAGTGGTAATGAGCCAGATGAGTCTCGGAAAGAAGTATGATATCAACATCATACTCCGTCACGAAAGTCATCAGTTCAGATCGTCTGGGGAGTAGCCCGAAGGCATTCCACGCAACGATCCTCAGGCTATTAGCCATTTAGGGGAAGTAGAGGAAAGATGGTAGCTAATGATTTGAAGACCAGGGCAAGCACTGTGGTAGTGTCGCGAGCAGTCCTGATAGACGCAACAAGATTATCTGCCCAGGCAGTCAGGGGATCCGCCGAAGCCCGAGAAGATTCCCGGGACTCCGGAGGACAAGCCTGGCTAGCCTCGACAGGGGTAGCAGATGGCGCTGGGCTGTCGGACTGAGTAGTAGACTGCTCGCTGGGAGGGTGAGGACGATGACTGGGGGCGGGTCGAGCCCGCGGAGTGGGTACAGGTGGAACCTGTGACGATGTAGGTCGGCCGGCGGAGTTCCGTCGACGACGAGAGCGCTTCGATTTGCCCGAACGGGCTGGAGGCGGGACAGATTTAGTGGCCATGGCCGCGTAGGAAGGTGCGGGCGCTCCGGCAGGCGCCGGGGTTGAGGCCGCTGCAGGCGGCGCCGAAGCGACGACTGGAGGCAAGACAGCGGCACCGGAAGCAACCGGAGTTGCTGCCGGGACCTGGGCAGATAAACCAGTGAGAGGTGGGAATGCCTCTCGCCGGTTAGGGCCAGGACCAGCTACACGGCTTGCCTGCGCGCCAGGGCGCACAGGAGGTCGCTGCGGTTTCATGGCGGCGATAAAGTTAGGGCAGCCTCGGTAATTAGCCGGATGGGCTCCGTCACAGTTGCAGCATTTAGCTGTGTACCCCGTCTTTGGCTTATCACAGCCGCGATGAGGCTCAGCACAACGCACGCAACGCGGGGGCTGATGGCAAAACATACTGCTGTGGCCGAACCTCTGGCAGTTAAAACACTGCGAGGGGCCGGGCCGCGGGTCAAATGTCCTGACTTGCACCCGTAGGTGCAGAAGGTTTTGGAGACTATAAATCTCCTCGAAAGGGCCTACTTTGAGAAGTTTGACCAGAAAACTGTTAACAGGTCGGCGGTCATTACCTTTGCCAACATGCAGGACGCTTACCGCGGTCGGCGCATAGCCTAGCGCAACAAGTTCCTGCCTGATGGCATCAGTTTCGGTAAAGGAAGGTATTCCCGACAGAACGACCTTGATTTCTCGCTCTGACGGGAGGGCAAAAGTATGAAAGGAGATGTTGCGCTCAGTCAGGAATGCCTGAACAGAGCGGAAGTCGGGGATCGTAGCGGTCGCCAGCTTTAGCGAGGCGCCTTGGCACCTCGCTTCGACCTTGACCGAAGGGAGAGCTAGGGATATGGATCGGAGCAATTGTGTGTAATTCCTATTGTCAGGAATTACAATGGGTGGAATGCGTGGGGAAGACACAGTTTGGGTAGTAGCTGGATACTCACGTTGCACGCGCTGAGTGCCGCTGTTACCACGATTAGACGGCTGATGTGCAGCTGAGGCGGGCGGCGGAGTTTGGGCCAGTTTTCGCTTGCGTTTGGCAGATTTGCCCTCCACAAGCGAGAACTGTCCGTCCCCCGACCCAACACTGCACATATCGACCGCACTATTATCACTTTCACTATCACTTTCACTGTCGTGAGGAAGTGGAGTTGAACGGAAGCCGGTTGAGCATGTTTCCATTAAGGAAACAAGCGGCGCCGGCAGAGGATTCCGGGGCGTATTCGACGCCATTTCGGACAAGCCGAAATGAACGTCTACGCTAGTCTAGGATAGAGGGATCACCAGACACTGAAAACTATCCACAGGCAACAATAGAACACGACACACACCGCACAGCACACGGAAGCAAAAACACTCCCGCACAGATTAAATAAAACTGATTAGCACTGAACTGTTGGTGAAACTTGTAGTGTTGATGATGCAGAATATGATGATGATGATAAAAATGATGAAAACTCAATATTTCCGCTAAATTAGACAAAATTTTGCAGAGCAAAAACCGTCACAGCCTACCCGGGCAAATGTTCTAGGTAGACTCCCCCAACAGCGAGAGAAGGCTACGTTGTTTCTATTTATAACTTTTTCGCCGCTTAAGGTGTATAACGCGAAGCCAGCTCATCATTCTCCACTTTGATTGGCCACGGAAAATAAACCATGCCAGACACTATTTAAGGCGATGCTTTCACCTCTGCGGTTCACCAAGCATCAAGGCCTGCCGCCTCGGCGGCACCTATCCCCGCTGCGGCACCGGCACTTGCGCCTGCCCCAGCTCGTCCGGCGTCTACCGGGGCGCCCAGCTATGCGGCTGTAGCTGCTTCTCAGCCTGCCGCACAGCCCGCGGCCCAGCAGCCAAAACCTGCTGCGCCGTCCAAGAAAAAGACCAAACCGTCGCCCCCCGCTTCCTCGCAGCACACGCCCGCTGCACCTCAGCCACCATCTACTCCAGATGTCCGAGATCCTAGGCAGCCGAAACAAAAGGCCCCCGCCCAGAATGGCATCATGTTCAAGCACCCGGCGCCCAAGCCTCAGGCGGCACCGGCGTCTGCCGCGTCCTCGGACGTGACTTTCGCTGACCGCGTGCGTGCGTGGATCAACGCCTTGATCCCGCAAATTCTTGCTGCCAAGGATGTCCAGTCCTTATTCGTTATCGTTCTCACCTCCGTGACCTCGCTTATCCCTCTCGATGGCTAGGCCCTTTCGGCTGGTGGCTTGGAACGCATGTGGCGTTCTATCTCGCCGTGCTGAATTGGCCGCCTTCGTTACCGAACATGACATAGACGTCATACTTCTTAATGAAACTCACCTGACTCCTGCACACTCGTACCAGCTTCCAGCGTACACGACGTATCGCACAAACCGGCCTGGCCAGAACCGGCGTGACGCATCTGGAGGCACGGCCATTCTGGTTCACAGGCGCATCGCCCACCGCCCCCTGCCGCCTCCGGCGACTCGTCGCTTGGAGGCGACGGCGGTTGCTCTCTGCATCGGGGCTCGGGAGGTTCGACTGGTTTCAGTCTACCTCCCCCCTCGAGGTGGACCACCGCCCGACGAGGATGAATGGGACGCTCTCTTAGAAGACCCTCTACCAACCATCGCAGCCGGAGACTTTAATAGTAAGCATCCCCTGTGGAACAGCCGTGTCTCTAACCCGTACGGCCGCTCTCTGTACCAATACGTTCAACGTCATCCTCATGTGAACCCTCTTGGTCCTAGATCACCGACCTATATCCCCAATCAACGGGGACTTCCAGACGTCCTTGACATTGCTGTTGTCAAAGACTTGGCCTACCCTATCGCTATAGAAGCCGTGTCAGACCTCTCGTCTGATCACGACCCGGTAATACTCACTGTTCGGCCCACGATGGACACACCTCTCCAGCCTCCCCATCGTGTAACGAGAGTCAACTGGCGATCGTTCCACGATGAACTGGGTCGAACAGTACCATCTGACCCCCAGGTCGACATCTCCAGCCCGGATGATGTAGACCGCTTGGCCGACTATCTTCAAGAAGTCGTCACGTCCGCCATGGACAAACACACCTATAACGTCCCTGCACCCAACAGACGGTCGCATTTACCTGAAGAGGTGATTCTGGCCATCCGCAACCGGCGCCAGCTCCGCCGGAGATGGCAACAAACTCGGGACCCTGCCGTAAAACGCAGGCTGAACGCCCAATCAGACCTTGACAAGCAGCTTCTGCTTGATGCCACTGCTCATCGATGGGACTCATATCTTGAGTCTCTGGAAGTCACGCCACAGTCCGTTTTTCGGGCTGCGCGCCGACTCACTGACGAGAAAAGGACCCGCTACCCCCTACGATCACCGAACGGGATTGTGTACTCCGCGGCCGACAAAGCAGAAGTCTTTGCCGATACCATGGAGGAACAATTTACCGTTCACAGAGGCGTCTGTGACCCCGGCCACTCGGCAGCGGTCGCAGACTTCCTATCTGGATATTTTTCCCGCCCTCCCGCAGACCCAATCGACCCGTTCGACGAGGCTGAAGTGGAAACGGCCATTAGTCGACTGCGCCCCAAGCGGGCGCCCGGCGAGGACCGTATTGGTGCAGCGGCCCTACTTAACGCCCCAGCAAGTCTCGTTTCACTCATCCACGTGCTGTTCAATAGATGTCTCCGGCTCCATTACTAACCCAGCCCTTGGAAACGAGCCAAAGTCATCATGTTGCCGAAGGCTCGCAAGCTGCGTACACTCCCGGAGAATCATCGCCCAATCTCTCTTTTGCCAGTCTTATCGAAGGTGTTCGAGCGCCTCCTGCATCGCCGGATTACTCCCCTGCTGGATAATTTCATCCGGCAGGAACAGTTCGGCTTCCGCAGGCAGCATTCGACCACTCTTCAACTTGTCCGAGTTGTCACGCAACTCACCGACGCCATCAACAGGAATCATCAATCTGTCGCCGTCCTTCTGGACGTGAGCAAGGCCTTCGACAAAGTGTGGCACGAAGGCCTTCTCTATAAACTAGCCACCTCCCCTCTCCCCGCCTCATTTGTACATCTGATGCGGTCGTATCTCTGCGACCGCAAATTTAGGATCTGCGTTGACGGGACGTACCCTTCTGTCCGCCCCGTCGCCGCTGGCGTTCCTCAAGGATCTGTCCTCAGCCCCGTTCTGTACCTAGTGTACACGAACGACCTGCCAGTATTGCCTGGAGTCACGCTCTCTCTCTATGCGGACGATGCGATGTACCACACCAGTTCTGCAAACCTTCGTTTTGCGACTGACGTGGTGCAGCGCCAGCTCGCATTACTTCCGGCCTGGCTAAGGAAATGGCGGGTGGCGATCAATACGGAGAAATCCGAGGCGATTGCCTTCTCCCGTCAGCTCACTTCCCGATGCCAGACCCTCTCCCTTGAAGGGAGCCCAATCGCTTGGCAACGTAGTGTGAAGTACTTGGGCGTCACTCTTGATCGACGCCTAAGCTTCAGAGCTCACGTATCCACAGTGCTCCAGCGCGCCCGAGGCGTCAAAGCCAAACTCTACCCATTCTTATCGCCTCGAGGGCCACTGCCATTGCGCACGAAGCTCTCGATTTATCTGCTCTTTTTACGAGCCGTCCTTATGTACGCAGCGCCTGCATTTTGGACCCAACTCGCCACCGACGTCGTTAAACGCATGGAAGCCTTCCAAGCCCTTACCCTTCGCCTTATCTCCGGCTCTCCCTGGTATGTAAAAACTGATACTATCAGGCGAGGGCTGAAGATTCCGTCGCTCGATGGATTTGCGCGAACTCTTACGTTCAACCTCTTCCATCGAGCATCCATCTCAGACTTTCCCCACCTCCAACACCTCGATAACTATGATGGACCACCACCAGTCAAACGCCGCCGCCCTCGAGCTCTGCTCGACGACCCACCGTAATTTTAAAATAAAAAATTGCCCTCTCATCATCTGTCCACGCGCCGACCAATCGTATCTCACCACCTTCCTTCCAGTCAAATCTCCGGTCCGTTGCAGGCCGACAGATGGTTCGGGGGTTGTGCCGGCTTTAGGTGTGCCTAGCGCCATCTTCAGTAGGCAACTTCGCCCCTCCAATCTCTCGCCTGCCTCGGTATCGCCATAAAGCAGTCTACCGGACTCTTACCGGGCTGGCGGAAGTGTATCGACCCGTTGTGGGCGAACAAATCCCGCCAATCCGTGCTAAGCGTTCGCGTAGACTTCCCTCTCAGGCCATTGGTGGATCGCGTCAGCGGTTCAGCCAATCACAGCCCGTCTCCTTCACCTCCGCCAAAATAAAAAAGGGGGTAACCATCCTCGCAGCGACAAGTCTCGCACCAAGCACTCACGAAGCAACAGGCAGTCATCGGGCTAGCCCGGACGCTGCCGTCACAGGGGCACGCACTGAGCTGTGCCCTGCATTCATCGTGGTCATCGTGGTCTGCGGTTCAGAAGTCTACCTAGAGCTGTTGCCAGGGTAGGCTGTGTTCGTTTTTGCTCCGCAAAAATTGATTTAAAATTTGTTCAACTGTTTAGTTCTGTGCAGTATTATTTCACTAGTGTGTGCATACAAGTATTTGTTAGTTAGTGCAGTGTAGTGCGCGGCAGTTTTTGTGTTCGTGTGCTGTGCGGCTTCTGGTGAGTACGTGTGTCAGTGCCTGTCAGTTAGAATAATCAGTGCTGGTGAGTTCTCTCTCCTTTACACACCTTTGACGTCCATTTCGGGCTTCCGAAATGGCGTCAAATAACCCTGATATTCCTTTGCCGGAGCCGTTAAGCTCTCTCTTGGGCGCTTGCGGTTCTGCTCCTTTGAATTCACCTCTCCCCCGTGAAACCAATTGTGAAAGTTGCAGTGAAAGTGATATTTCCGACGTCCATATGGGGAGTGCTGGGTCGGGAGATGAAGAGTTTTCGGTTGTGAATGGCAAACGCGCCAAACGCAAGCGAAAGCTCGCCGCCAGTCAGTCTCCCGCCTCACCAAACCAGGTCGCTGATTCAGGTAACAGCGGCCGGCAGTCTGTCAATCTTGCTTCTTCCTCCACTAAGCCTGACCCTTCTACCCTTAAGTTTCCTCCTATTATCATCCCTGATAATAGGAATTATACCCAGCTTGTGGCTAACCTCCGTTCTGCCCTCCCTTCGACGTCCGTGGAAGCGAAATGCTCCGGCAAATCGCTGAAGCTGGGCGTCAAATCCATTGTTGACTTCCGCGCTGTTCAGCAATTTCTGTCAGCGCGAAACATTTCTTTCCATACCTTCGCTCTCCCTGAGGAGCGTCAGGTAAAAATTGTCATTCAGGGCATTCCCTATCATACCTCCTCCGATGCTATTGTGCTATACGCCAACAGCTGTGTCAGTTTTGCACGCCGGCAAAGGGGACAACAAGCATCCTGTCAATTCTTTCCTCGTCAAGTTGCTTAAGTCTGGAAATTTTGAGGAGGTCTATGGCCTTCAAACACTCCTTCACCTACGGGTGACAATTAGATCATTTGACCCGCGCCCAGGCCCTGCCCAGTGTTTCGACTGTCAGGGCTTCGGGCACTCTTCCCTATTCTGTCATGAGCCCCCACGTTGCGTGCGGTGCGGCGACCCTCACCGTGGCTGTGATAAGCCTCGTGTGCCGGGTTTTGTCCCGTACTGCTGCAACTGCTAGGGCGCCCATCCGGCTAGTTGCCGGAGATGTATCCACTACATCGAAGCTGAAAGACAGCAGCGATCTGCGCGCCCTGGCGCGCAGCGTCGTGTAGCTGGCCCGGCACCTAATCGGCGAGAGGCCTTACCCCCTCTCTCCGGTGCATCTGTCAAGGCCCCGGCAGCGACTCCTGTCGCTCCCGCGGTCTCAGTCCCGCCTGCAAGCGTCGCTCCAGCTGCGCCTGTGACGGCTCCACTACCGGCGCCTGCCGGAGCGCCCGGCCCTTCCTATGCAGCTGTCGCTGCTAAGCCATCATCGCAAACCACTTCCGCCCGCAAGGGTACCAAAAAGCGCTCGCGTCGCCGGACTCCCGGCCGACGACATCAGCAGGCTCGACCTGCCCAACCTCAGCGGGACTCTCCCGCCTCTGTCATCTCCCAACCTTCGCGTGAGCAGACCATAGTCCAGTCCGCTAACCCAGCGCCATCTGTAGTCCTGGCCGAAGTTCCTCAGGAACGTCCGCGCGGGTCCCGGGAATTTTTTCTCCGGCTCCAGCGGACCCTCTGACGGCTTGGGCCACTCAACTTGTAGAAAGCATCAGGTCTGCTCCTGATACCTCGACTGTGCTAATGTTAGTATTCCAATCCCTCTCTGCTCTCTTCCCTCTCCTCCCCCTCAATGGCTAGATCCCTGCGGATCGTCGCTTGGAACGCCGATGGCGTTTCCTCTCGCCGATCTGAGCTGGCGGTTTTCGTCGTGGAGTACGACGCTGATGTCGTGCTTCTCTCCGAAACCCATCTAGCTCCCTACCATCGATTCTCACTTCCTGCTTACACTTGTTATCGTCAGGATCGTCCCCTACAGCCGCGCCAACCCCCGTCTGGGGGTACGGCGATTCTGGTCCACAGGCGGATATCCCATAGGTCACTACCCCCCCTCACTACTCGACTCATCGAAGGTTGTGCGGTGGCGGTGGACGCAGGCGACTCGGAGTTGCGCATTGTTTCCGCGTATCTCCGGCCTGGCCTGAGCCCGCCGCCCCCGCCTGAGGAGTGGAACGCTCTCCTCGACCACCCAATCTCGACAATTGCAGCCGGCGACTTCAACGCCAAACATCCTTCTTGGAACAGTAGGGCTACCAACGCCTACGGCAACTCACTCCGCCGGTTCGTCCTAGACGACCCGGATACGCACGTCATCGGCCCTGATGATTCTACCCACTTCCACTATGCCGGTCACCGACCGGACGTTCTTGATGTAGTTGTAGTCAGGAACGTGGCCCATAACATCCAGGTCTCGTCAGTGTCAGACCTCTCGTCTGATCACAATCCCCTGCTAATAACTGTTCGAGATGTGTCGGCTTCACCCCGACTTCCCGCTGGTCCTGCTAGGAGGGTCAACTGGCGCTCCTATCACGACGAGCTATCTCGAAGGTTACCATCTGTCCCAGCGGACCCGATCGCCACTCGTGACGATCTGGATCTCCGTGCCACTCATCTCCAGGAGTTGGTCCAAGGTGTCATGGATCGACACACATACAACGTAGAGGTGAATCGCAAATCGGCCCTTCAACCGGAAGCTATCCACGCCATCTGGCTTCGGCGCAAGCTCCGCCGCAGGTGGCAACAAACCCGAGATCCCGCCGTCAAACGACGGTTTCAGGCCCAGTCTCTTTACGTCCAGCAACTTTTGCGGGACGTAAACTCTGATCAGCGGGACTCATACCTTGAGTCCCTTGAAGTCGACCAAGCCTCCGTCTGGAGAGCGACGAGTCGCCTTACTCGCGAGAAGCGTACTCGCAACCCGTTGAATACCCCGAACGGCATTGTTTCGTCATCGGAAGGCAAGGCTGAGGTCTTCGCCGACTGCATGGAGACTCAATTCACCGTTCATGGAGGCGTCTCGGAACCTGCCTTCTCGGTAGTGGTTCGAGACTTCCTATCTGGATATTTTTCCCGCCCTCCACCTGACCCTCCCGCTCTCTTCGACAGGGACGAACTAGTGTCGTCTATCTGTCGACTGAACCGACGTCGCGCCCCTGGTCCTGATCGGATCGGGCCGCAGCTTTGCAACATCTCCCGGCCTCGGGCGTTGAATTGGTCCTGGATCTGTTCAACTCCAGTCTCCGGCGGCAATACTTCCCCCGCCTGTGGAAAAATGCCAACATCTGTATGATTCCCAAGCCCGGCAAGCCTAGAATGCTTGCAGGCAGCTATCGTCCCATATCGTTGTTGCCAGTACTCTCAAAGGTGTTTGAGCGTCTCCTACTCGCCCGCATCTGGCCGCTGCTGGATAACTTTATTCGGAGCGAACAGCTCGGGTTCCGTAGAGAGCACTCGACAACATTACAACTCGTCCGAGTTGTCACAGCATTGTCCGACGCCGCCAACAAGAAAGAGTCTACGGGCGCTGTCTTGTTGGACGTGAGTAAGGCCTTCGACAAAGTCTGGCACGAAGGTCTTCTCTACAAACTAGCTCACTCCCCCATCCCACCGTCCATTGTGCATTTCTTGCGGTCATACCTCAGTGATCGTACCTTCAGGGTTAGCGTCGAAGGGTCCTGTTCATCAGTTCGACCCGTCGCCGCTGGCGTTCCGCAGGGATCTGTCCTCGGCCCCGTTCTGTACCTAGTGTATACGAACGACCTGCCTGTTATTCCTGGAGTCACGTTATCTCTATTCGCTGACGACGCAATGTATTACTGCAGCTCCCTGTCCCCGCAAATAGCGTGTACAAAGCTGCAGCGTCAGTTGAATCTGTTTCCGGCCTGGCTACGGAAGTGGCGGGTGCTGATCAACGCGGAGAAATCCGAGGCGATCTGCTTCACCAGCAAGTCCACTTCCCGGTGCCAGACCCTCTCCCTCAATGGGAGGCCTATCGCGTGGCATAAGTCGGTGAAGTATTTGGGCGTTCGGCTAGACCAGCGCCTTAGCTTCAACGGCCACGTGACTGATACCCTCAACAAAGCTCGAGGCGTCCGAGCCAAAATATTTCCCATGCTCTCGTGCCGCAACCGCCTGGCTTTGCGCACTAAAGTCACCATCTATCTTTTGTTTCTCCGGTCAGTATTGACCTATGCTGCTCCCGCATGGTGGTCGCTTGTGTCGACCACTAACAAGTGTAGGCTGGAAGCTTTTCAGGCCCGTACCCTCAGATCCTTGTCGGGGTCTCCATGGTTTGTGAGAAATAATGTTATTCGTGGAGGCCTTCGAGTTCCTACCCTTGCTGATTTTGTCCGGTCGCTTGCCGAAACTCTCTTTGCTTCTGCAGCGACCTCGTCCTTTCCTTATCTCCGTTCTATCAGCACGTCTGAACCACCTCCCGCTATACGTGTCAAACGCCCTCGGGCGATCTTAGACGACCCCCGTAATTCTGTATGCTGTAACTTAGGTTCCCAAGCAACTCTATTTCCTTGTTACCTTCCTATTCAGTCAGATACCTTCCCCAAGTATGTTGGTTTGCAAACTGCTTGGCGCTGTTACCGATGCCACAGACACGGCGGTTCCCTGCCTCGCGGGGAACGACCGGCGCTAAAAGGCCGGGCCGGGCGCGTGCGGCATCTGCCGTTCGCCCCGCGACCGGCGGCAGTGTTACCATGACCCGGAACCTATATAATATAAAATTGCAAAATTTCCGCCGCCTTCTCAGTTAACTGGTTGGCGTGTCCCTCCCGAAAAATTTAGGAAACCTTCTTTTGAAAGTCCAGCACTGTTTTCTTCTGACAGCCATCGGGCACGTCCCGGAAGCTGTAATAAGCCATGGGTGCAAAGACGCCCCACTATTTAATGCAATGCAAAATCTGCGGTTCAAGTTTCAGCGACAAGTTTCGCACCAAGCACACGACGAGCATCAGGCAGTCATCGGGCTTGCCCCCACGCTGCCGTCACTGGGGCACGCACTGTGCTGTGCCCTGCACATCTTGGCATCTTGGCATCTGCGGTTCATAGCGACGGACGTATTCTTATGGATATGGATGGACTCCAGATGCAGGCGAGTGAAGTAACCCCGGACAGAAAACATCACCCGGGCTTCATCAAACATTACCCGGTGATCGTCGTGGGAAAGAGCGTGTTCAGCAACTGCGGACTTTTCCGGCTGGCCCAGGCTGCAGTATCTCCGATGTTCAGAGAGGCAGTGTTACAACTGCCAGCGGTACGGCCACTCATCGGAATTTGCCACCATCCCACCCGCTGTTTGCGCTGTGGCGAAAGCCATCGCAAGGACAGTTGTCCTCGCGATCGCGCTGCCACCACTTGCGCCAACTGCGGGGACCCTCACCCGGCATCATCAAAGTCGTGCAGGTTCTATGCTGCGGCTTTGAAGAAGATTTCAAAGTCTTCGCAGCAGCACGTTCCTGCGCCTCCAGCTAGGCCCCAAGCATCAAGGCCTGCCGCCTCGGTGGCACCTACCCCAGCTGCGGCACCAGCACTTGCTCCTGCCCCAGCTCGTCCGGCGTCTACCGGGGTGCCCAGCTATGCGGCTACAGCTGCTTCTCAGCCTGCCGCACAGCCCGCGGCCCAGCAGCCAAAACCTGCTGCGCCGTCCAAGGAAAAGACGAAATAATCGCCCCCCGTCTCCTCGCAGCAAACGCCCGCTGCACCTCAGCCATCATCTACTCCCAACATCGCAAATCCAAGGCAGCAGAAACAAAAGGCCCCCGCCCAGAATGGCATCATGTTCAAGCACCCGGCGCCCGAGCCTCAGGTGGCACCGGCGTCTGCCGCGTCCTCGGACGTGACTTTCGCCGACCGCGTGCGCGCTTGGATCAACGCCTTGATCCCACAAATTCTTGCTGCCAAGGATGTCCAGTCCTTGTTAGTTATCGTTCTTACCTCCGTGACCTCGCTTATCCCTCTCGATGGCTAGGCCCCTTCGGCTGGTGGCATGGAACGCATGTGGCGTTCTATCTCGCCGTGCCGAATTGGCCGCCTTCGTCACCGAATATGACATAGACGTCATACTCCTCAACGAGACACATCTAATTCCCGCACACTCGTTCCAGCTTCAGGCGTACACGACGTACCGCACAGACCGGCCTGGCCAGAATCGACTGTACGCCTCTGGCGGCACAGCCATCATGGTTCACAGGCGCATCGCCCACCGCCCCCTGCCGCCTCCGGCGACTCGTCGCTTGGAGGCGACGGCGGTTCCTCTCTGCATCGGGGATCGAGAGGTTCGACTGGTTTCAGTCTACCTCCCCCCCCCCCCCCGAGGTGGACCACCGCCCGACGAGGATGAATGGGACGCTCTACTAGAAAACCCGCTACCAACCATCGCAGCCGGAGACTTTAATAGTAAGCATCCCCTGTGGAACAGCCGTGTCTCAAACCCATACGGCCGCTCTCTGTGCCAATACGTTCAACGTCATCCTCATGTGAACGCTCTTGGTCCTAGATCACCGACCTATATCCCCAATAGAGGGGGACTCTCAGACGTCCTTGACATTGCTGTTGTCAAAGACTTGGCCTATCCTCTTGCTATCGAAGCCGTGTCAGACCTCTCGTCTGACCACGACCCGGTACTACTCACTGTTCGGCCCACGCTGGACACACCTCTCCAGCCTCCCCATCGTGTAACGAGAGTCAACTGGCGATCGTTCCACGATGAACTGGGTCGAACAGTACCATCTGACCCCCAGGTCGCCATCTCCAGCCCGGATGATGTAGACCGCCTGGCCGACTATCTTCAAGAAGTCGTCACGCCCGCTACGGACAAACACACCTATCACGTCCCTGCGCCCAACAGAAGGTCGCAGTTACCTGAAGAGGTGATTCTAGCCATCCGAAAACGGCGACAGATCCGCCGGCGATGGCAACAAACCCGGGACCCTGCCGTAAAACGCAGGCTCAACTCCCAATCAGACCTCGTCAAGCAGCTTCTGCTTGATGCCACTGCTAATCGATGGGACTCATATCTTGAGTCTCTGGAAGTCACGCCCCAGTCCGTTTTTCGGGCTGCGAGCCGACTCAGTGGCGAGCAAAGGACCCGCTACCCCCTACGATCACCGAACGGGATTGTGTACTCCGCGGCCGACAAAGCAGAAGTTTTTGCCGATACCATGGAGGGACAATTTACTGTTCACAGAGGCGTCTGTGACCCCGGCCACTCGGCCGCGGTCGCAGACTTCTTATCTGGCTATTTTTCCCGCCCTCCCACAGACCCAATCGACCCGTTCGACGAGGCTGAAGTAGAAACGGCCATTAGTCGACTGCGCCCCAAGCGGGCGTCCGGCTAGGACCGTATTGGTGCAGCGGCCCTACTTAACGCCCCAGCAAGTCTCGTTTCACTCATACACGTGCTGTTCAATGGATGTCTCCGGCTCCATTACTATCCCAACCCTTGGAAACGAGCCAAAGTCATCATGTTACCGAAGGCTCGCAAGCTGCGTACACTTCCGGAGAATCATCGTCCAATCTCGCTTTTGCCAGTCTTATCGAAGGTGTTCGAGCGCCTCCTGCATCGCCGAATTACTCCCCTGCTAGATAATTTCATCCGGCAGGAACAGTTCGGCTTCGGCAGGCAGCATTCGACCACTCTTCAACTTGTCCGAGTTGTCACGCAACTCACTGACGCCATCAATAGAAATCATCAGACCGTCGCCGTCCTTCTGGACGTGAGCAAGGCCTTCGACAAAGTCTGGCACGAAGGCCTTCTCTATAAACTAGCCACCTCCCCTCTCCCAGCCTCATTTGTACATCTGATGCGGTCGTATCTCTGCGACCGCAAATTTAGGATATGCGTCGATGGGACGTACCCTTCTGTCCGCCCCGTCGCCGCTGGCGTCCCTCAAGGATCTGTCCTCGGCCCCGTTCTGTACCTAGTGTACACGAACGACCTGCCAGTTTTGCCTGGAGTCACGCTCTCTCTCTATGCGGACGATGCGATGTACCACACCAGTTCCGCAAACCTTCGTTTTGCGACTGACGTGGTGCAGCGCCAGCTCGCTTTACTACCGGCCTGGCTAAGGAAATGGCGGGTGGCGATCAATACGGAGAAATCCGAGGCGATTGCCTTCTCCCGTCAGCTCACTTCCCGATGCCAGACCCTCTCCCTTGAAGGGAGCCCAATCGCTTGGCAACGTACTGTGAAGTACTTGGGCGTCACTCTTGATCGACGCCTAAGCTTCAGAGCTCACGTGTCCACAGTGCTCCAGCGCGCCCGAGGCGTCAAAGCCAAACTCTACCCATTCTTATCGCCTTGAGGGCCACTGCCATTGCGCACGAAGCTCTCGATTTATCTGCTCTTTTTACGAGCCGTCCTTATGTACGCAGCGCCTGCATTTTAGACCCAACTTGCCCCCGACGTCGTTAAACGCCTGGAAGCCTTCCAATCCATTACCAATCGCCTTATATCCGGCTCTCCCTGGTATGTTAAAAATGATTCTATCAGGCGAGGGCTGAAGATTCCGTCGCTCTATGGCTTTGCGCGGACTCTCACGTTCAACCTCTTCCATCGAGCATCCACTTCTGAGTTTCCTCACCTCCAACTCCTCGATAACAACGATGGACCACCACCAGTTAAACGCCGCCGCCCTCGAGCTCTGCTCGACGACCCCCCATAAACACAAAATAAAAAATCACCCACTCACCATCTGTCCATACACCGACCTATCGAATCTGACCAACTTCCTACCTGTCAAATCTCCGGTCCGTTGCAGGCCGACAGATGGATCGGGTGTTGTGCCGGCTTTAGGTGTGCCTAGCGCCACCTTCAGTCGGCAATTTCGCCCCTCCAATATCTCGCCTGCGTCGGTTTCGCCATAAGGCAGTCTACCGGACTCTTACCGGGCTGGCGGAAGGGTCTCGACCCGTTGTGGGCGAACAAATCCCGCCAATCCGTGCGAAGCGTTCGCGTAGACTTCCCTCTCAGGCCATTGGTGGATCGCGTCAGCGGTTCAGCCAATCACAGCCCGTCTCCTTCACCCCGCCAAAATAAAAAAGGGGGTACCTATCCGTTTCTGCGACCAGTTTTGCACCAAGCACACAGCAAGCAACAGGCAGTCATCGGGCTTGCCCGGACGCTGCCGTCACTGGGGCACGCACTGTGCTGTGCCCTGCTCATCTGGCATCTGGCATCGGCGGTTCAGGAGTCTACCTAGAGCTGTTGCCCGGGTAGGCTGTGTTACTCTTATTCGCATTTGCGATTGTGGTTTTTAACCGTTAATAGTATCTTTATCAATCTGTTTTCTTCATGCAAAGACACCCCGCATCCATAATGCAATGCAATCGGCGGTTCATAGCGACGGACGCATTCTTATGGATATGGATGGACTCCAGATGCAGGCGAGTGAAGTAACCTGCCCTGAGGGATTTGAGAAGGGATGAGTCCATTGTCATTGTGCCGGCGGATAAGGGGAGCGCTACGGTGGTCTTGAACACCGAAGACTACCAGCGGAAGATTGAGGGTTTGTTAGATCCGGCCACTTATCGGAGGCTGAACTAAGATCCGACTTCTACGGTTTTAAGAAAAACGGATTCTTTAGTGAAGCAATCTTCTCTAGCGTCTGATGTGAAGACGGCCGTCCGGTGTTCGGAGGCCCTTCCCCCTCGTCTCTATGGATTACCAAAGATCCATTAGGAGGACGTTCCGCTGAGGCCCATCGTTAGTGCTATTGGCTCGCCTACGTACAACTTGGCTAAGCACCTTACTGGATTGCACAAGCCGCACATCCGGCAGACGGATTCTTTTGTCCAGGACTCTTCTCATTTCCTCCGGAGGATCCGGGAGTTGGTGCTGGAGCCTGGCGACGTGCTACTGAGTTTTGATGTGGTCACTCTTTTCACGATGGTCCCTGTCCAGGAGGTCTTGGGGTATATAGGTGAACTGTTCCCGGCGGACATCACTACTTTGTTCCGGCAGGTCCTAACAACGACCTACTTCCTGTGGAACGGCGGCTTTTATGAACAGTTGGATGGCGTCGCGATGGGAAGTCCTCTCAGCCCTGTGGTTGCAAACTTCTACATGGAAAATTTTGAAGAGTTGGCAATTTCATCTGCGCCACTGAGGCCGAAGTGTTGGCTGAGGTATGTTGACGACACTTTCGTGGTCTGGAGCCATGGGGATGAAGAGTTGGAACGCTTCCTTGGACATCTGAACGCTGTGCACCCGCGCATACAGTTTACGATGGAGCGCGAGAGCGGTGATCAATTGGCATTTCTGGATGTGTTGGTCCTGAAAAGGACCGATGGCAGATTGGGGCACAAAGTTTATAGGAAGCCAACGCACACTGACAGATATCTGCATAAGTCCTCCAATCATCATCCTAGGCTGAAGAGGGCGGTGCTGAAGACTCTGGTTGACCGGGCAAAGAGGATCTGTGAGCCCCGGTATCTCGAAGATGAGTTTCGGCATCTCGAGGAAGCACTGCAGTCCAACGGCTACTCTGCTGCGGAGGTGAGGAAAGCTGCCCGGCCGAGAAGATCTGGTAGGCCGGACGAGTCGGTGTTGCCCGAGGTTGTTGGCTCCGCTGTCTTGCCCTACATCCGTGGCGTGACTGACCGCATCGGCAAGTTGCTGAGTAAACGGGGCGTCAGGACGATCTTTAAGCCAACCAAAAAGATCCATCAGTTCCTGCGACCGGTAAAAGACGGCAGGGATCCGCTCTCGTCGTGCGGGGTGTACAGTATTCCTTGTACGTGTGGCCAGGTATACATAGGCACCACGAAGCGTAGTGTCCGTACGCGCTTCTACCCTAACCTTGAGAAAGAAAAGCATATTGATTTCATATATGGCCTGGTATTTGCCGACCTTGCGAATCTTGACCAGGAATGCATTGCGCGCCAATTTCTTGCCGGGGGATAAGAGAGGCGTTACACTGTTAACTTTAAATCCTAGAGTGAGAAGTTCATTATGAATGAACTCTGGCGTGGTATCCGCAGGAATACCGATGATTTGAACCTTTAAGTCCTTCTCCTCCGGCAAGGCAAAGGTATGGTATGGGATGCCCGCGTCCGTGAGGAACTTCTGAGCAATACGGAAGCTCTCCACGGTCGTGGGGTTAAGACGGATGGAACTGTCACCTTGGGCCGCAGCAGTCAAGGTGCCAGAGGGAGTGCACCGGTGTAAGCGCCGCATGAAGTTCGCCCAATCCGAGGGCCGGGCGAAAATCAGAGGCGGGATACGCCGGGGCTGGTCAGGTTGTTGTTGGGAGGCCGAGGTGGATTCCCCCGCGGTTGAGCCACGACCCAGAGTGCGACTAGAGTCAGTGGAGGTGGCACTGCCACGCCGTTTCCGGCTGACAGATTGCGATGCTGCATCAGTCTCCATGGCCGAGTCCGCGTCGGGGGTATCCCGTGATGAGGTAGGTGTCGGGTGGTCCTGAGAAGGGCCATCCGGAAGAGGTTGCGCGAGAGCGCTGGCAGGAACATAGAGGCCCTGAGAAGGACCGACGGAGGCAGGTTGGCCCTTAGAAGGGCCGACGGAAGGTGAGGTTCGGGCAGCCATCGGCGAGGCGAAGCCTACGCCTTAGGCGGTACGGACTAGAGGTCTACTACCAAGCACAACCGCCGAGGTGAAAGCATCGCCTTAAATAGTGTCTGGCATGGTTTATTTTCCATGGCCAATCAAAGTAGAGAATGATGATCTGGCTTCTGATTGGCTCGCGTTATACACCTTAAGCGGCCAAACAGTTATAAATAGAAACAACGTAGCCTTCGCATCCCAGCCATTGCTGGACCTTTCGGTCAAATCCTGGCTCGCCCGGAGGCGAAGGCCGAGTACTTGGGCGCGTGTTTTGAGCGACAGTTCGCACCTAACCCGCCCATGGACTGGGACTTCGACGAAGAAGTCGAGAACGAAGTGGAAGATTTTCTGTCTCTTCCGATCACTTCGAAGCCCGAACCCATTACTAGGGAAGAGGTCACAGATCGGCTCGTTGAACTCGTGCCGAGAAAAGCTCCTCGCCCGGACGGCGTCTCGAACGCCGCTCTTACTCGACTCCCGGAGCGAGGAGTACTTTTCTTGGTCGCGCTGTTCAACGCGTGTCTTAGACTGGCCTATTTTCCCCAGAAATGGCGTAAGGCGACGGTCATAGTGATCCCGAAGCAGAGAAAGGACGCTTCCCGTCCCGGCAACCTCCGGCCCATCAGTCTACTGTCAGCCACGTCAAAGGTCCTAGAACGTCTCGTACAACGGAGAGTACTAGATCATCTACGAAATTTCGATGTACTGGTCCCCGAACAGTTCGGCTTCCGTGTGGGGCATTCCACCACTCATCAACTGATGAGATTGGTGGAATACATCACGGACGCCGGGTGTCGGAAAGAGCAGGCTGTCGCTTGTTTCCTAGATGTGGAAAAGGCCTTTGATAGTGTCTGGCATGACGGGCTCTTGTTCAAGCTCCGGGAAATCCAGCTCCCAGATTGCTACCTTCGCTTGATTGCTAACTTTCTGACGGAGAGGACTTTCTGCGTGCGAATAGACGACCATGTCTCTTCCGAGAGACGCATCACAGCCGGGGTACCTCAAGGTAGCGTGCTAGGGCCTCTCCTGTTCTCCGTGTATGTCAACGACGCACCCCGAGAGCCTGGAGTCCAGATCGCTCTGTTTGCCGACGACACGGCGGTCTATACCGCCGATCGGAACGCAGACTTTGCTATCCCACGACTTCAGCGCGCACTCGATGCGTATTCGACGTGGACGGAAAGGTGGAAAGTTGCCGTCAACGAAACCAAGAGCTCCGCGGTGCTATTCACAAAGCGCCGGAAAGAACCACGGGGCCGAGTGAGACTCGGTAGAACGTATTTGCCCTGGTCGAGAGAAGTTAAGTACCTCGGTGTCCACCTAGATCGTCGGCTCACCTGGCGTGCCCACGCTGAGACGATGCGAAACAAAGCGTCCGCTCGTCTCGCGCAACTGTTTCCAATACTTGCCAACAAGGCTATGACCCGCAAGCTGGGTAAGCTGATCGTCAACACGTATCTGTTGCCGATCATTACCTACGATCTTCCCGTCTGGGGTTACCTCGCAACCGTTCATAAAAGAAAGTTGCAAAGCGTTCTCGATAGAGGTCTTCGGCTAGCGGCCAAATTCCCCTATCGGTTTTCTTCTCGTCTCCTGAGAAGAGGACTCGGTGTCCGCTCCTTGGATGACACCGCAAGGAGACTTGCACGTAAATTTTACGTCCGAGCTGCGAGGACCCAGGAAAACCCGCTCATAGCTGGCCTTGGCAAGTACCGAACACGTCCAGGTGAATCTTGGAAACGGCCTCGACAAATACTGTACTAGTCGACCTAGTACGAGCATGTCGTTGTAGCGACCATTAAAAATTAATTAAACAATATTCCGTCTGGACAGGACCACTAGGCAGGAGCCCCTACCGGAGGCTCGGTACTAGGAACCCATTGGGTCGTCTCACGACGCACAACCCAACAGCTCTGACCTGGCCTTACGGCGGTTCCCTGCCTCGCGGGGAACGACCGGCGCTACGAGGCGCCTGCATGCCGGGCCGGGCGCGTCCGGCATCTGCCGTTCGCCCCGCGACCGGTGGCAGTGTTACCATGACCCGGTACCTATATAAATATAACATTGAAAAAATTTCCGCCGCCTTCTCAGTTAACTGGTTGGCGTGTCCCTCCCGAAAAATTAGGCCTCCTACTTTTGAAAGTCCAGCACTGTTTTCTTCTGGCAGCCATCGGGCACGTCCCGGAAGCTGTAATAAGCCATGGGTGCAAAGACGCCCCACTATCCAATGCAAATGCAAAATCTCTCGCTGGAGAGCGAGACCGACCACTACACATCAAGGCTCAGGAGCTCTTCCAGGCTGAGATTGCAGTAAGAAGTGGACTCTTTCGTGGAACGTTGTTGGCGGTTGGAACTCCCGCCCTAGCTTGCGCCGGCAGTAAGGTCATCGTCGACTGAAGGTGTAGAAAACTACAGGATCACCTGCAGTGCCGGTCCAGTAACGCCAAGAGTGAAGCCAAGCTAGCTGCGGCCACGTATTAGGTCGTGCGACCGCCTTCAGCGTCCCTTGTTAGGGCCGCGTGGCAGCAGACTCGACTAGTCCGGGTAAATCGGTTGCTTTGCCTTGTGTACGCGGTAGTGTTCGTGTGCGCGTGTGCGAGTCTCTTGACGGCGGGAACCGTTCGCGGTCTGGTGTCGGCTGGTGTTTACCGCGTGTAGTGTGACAACCCGAAGCCAAAGGCGGCAAAGTGCAGTGGACCAGTGAAAGTGCTGTGTGTGCTGTGGTACCTACCCGTCACACGATTGGGAGAGCAGCACGACGAGTGGTCGAGTGGGACCGCTTCGGGCCTGCCTTTTGTCGCAGACTTCCCGAGGAGGTTCCGCTCCTCCTCGACACTCAGCACATCGACGAGGCGGTCGCCTTGTTCGATGATGCCGTGGTCTCTTCCGTCGGCGTGTGCTCACGGATGACGCCTAATCTCACGCCCGATTATCACCGGATCCCAGAAGAAGTCCGTCTTCTCGCTTTAGAGAAGAACAGACTTCGGAGACGGTGGCAGCGGACGCGAGATCCGGACGACAAGGCCAGCTTCAATCGGGCGGCCGGCAAGTTACGTCGTGACTTGCAGGCCTTCCGACGAAACTGCTGGGAATTTACGGTCGCCAAAATGGCAGATGATGCACCGGAGGGCGTCTCCTCCGTTTACAGGATACCTACCGCGATGACCGGGAAGAGGCGCCGTCCTCCACTCCCGGCCATCAACGGACCTGGTGGACATCCCCTTGCCAAGCTGGACGAGAAATCAGAGTTCCTGGCCGGGTACCTTGAGCTTCAATTTGCTCCTAACCCGTCCGGGGACCCAGACTCCGATGAGGAGATAGAAGCCGAAGTTGAGGCTTCTCTCGGCAGCCCGATCACATCCGAACCTGAACCCACTTCGGTGGAAGAGGTAACGGACAGGCTTTTAGCGCTTCGGCCCCGGAAGAGCCCTGGACCGGACGGTGTTACTAACACCGCCCTACAGAGACTTCCGGACCGGGGAGTTCGCTTCCTGGTCGATTTGTTCAATGCCTGCTTCCGATTCGCCTACTTTCCTAAGAAATGGCGTTCGGCTACGGTCACGATGATCCCGAAGCCGGGAAAAGACCACAAGTTCGCCGAGAACCTCCGGCCTATCAGCCTGCTGTCGTCCACTTCGAAAGTCTTCGAACGACTAGTCCAGCGGCGGCTAACGGATCACCTTCAACGGTTCGATATTCTGGTCCCCGAGCAATTCGGTTTTCGTGCTGGGAACTCCTCGACGCGTCAATTTCGCTGTCTTATATTTCTGCGAATTGCAGAGTCCTGTGAGTATACTCTTATACCCATCTTATAACTATTTTCACTACACATGTTCACTGTACTTTTGGACATTGTAACTTAACCCTTTGATCTGTACACAGTTTATTTCGCACTACGCTCGTACGTTGTGTCCCTTTCACGTGGTTTTCGTACACAGTATGTAGTTAATTTTATTACATTTTATTGTGTCTTTGGATTTTACTCCTTATTTATAGTTTATGAATAATTACGGAAAACAGTAATTCATACTGGGGTGACAAACTCGCCTGCATAGACCTGCGTCACACACACATTCAAAATACTATTGTACACACTCTCAGTTACATCTGTGTGTGTGGACAAGTCGATTCAGGTCGAAACACCTGTCCATATTTTTGTCTGAGCCAAGCTTGCAATCCCTGACATGCTTACTTCTAATACATTATTAATTATTTTACAAATTATTATGTATATTTAAATTTTTATATTCAATGTTCAGTACAGCATCTGTATCTGTATCTGTACTGTCGCAATATATATATATATATATATATATCGCAATATATATATTATTACAGGATGTTTACTTGTGGTGTAAAAATTAAAGTTTAAATGTTGTTTGGTGTTAAACGTGTCAAAATGTATGCTCTCAGTCGTGTACGGGTAAACCGTATTCTGCTCTGCTGCATTCAAACGTTGCCGCCTCGCCACCTGATTGGCGTACAGCTCTCTGCAGTATTACCCAGCTTGCGTCTCGCTTTAACGCCTTCACTTCAATAATTACTAGTCGTAATTCTAAATTAACTGAATCAAACATACAGCATTGCAGATTGAGAACATTTATTAATCCTTTAGAATATTTCACTTGGTTTATTATACATCAAAATTCGTTTTCAGCACCGGCTATTACAATTGTGCAGTTGGTACTTGCTCAGCTCAGTTGTATACAATCAGTCAGTAACGTTAGTTTACAGTAAAATTATCGTTTTTCTCAGGGGTGTAAAGTCCTTTCGGCTACAGAAATATGTACTTACGGCTAACACATACAAAGTTATAACAATTCTTAGAACTAATTACATAAATAAATCGATATCTCATTACATTTGACTAAGTAATCACCAATGAAAACTTGTGAAGCAATTTTGGGTTATGTTTCGTTTGCCAAAAGTTCGTTATTAAAAGATTCGTTAATTATTTATCATATTTTACTTTCTTAATAATTGTTAATTGGTTATGGTTAAATAGTGAATTTAAATAAGCATTTATTTTGACTCGAAAATAGTGATCAGTGATTTTGAATTAGTTATATTTAATTCAGACCAAACCTTGTGAATACGATTTAAGGGATAAAGTTTATACTCATCGGTTACTTGTTGCTGAAGATCCTGATGTCGTCTTCTTCGATAGATAACTCCTGGGCTGTCGTCTTCTTCTATGGATAATTCCTGTCGTCTGTTTCCCTCGTCTCGTCACTTCTCCTTGCTGATTCAGGCATTGTAATTCTTCAGTTGGTGTCGTCTTCTTCCTTTAGGAGGTTCCACTGATCTTCATATAGTGTCCGTGTCGTCTTTCTTCGTCACGGCGTCGCTTCGTCTTCTTTGGGTCACTACGGTTTGTTAATTTAACTTTTTATAAATAAAAATTTATGTTCAGGATTCCCTGTACTGTTGTAATCGTCTTCCATTGGTTTTTATTAATTTTGAAATTACTTGAAGAATAATAATTTAATTTTAATACGAGAGCTACTCGGTCCACTCTCTGGCGTTGGTTAATAATGACTTACTGAAAATCTAACGGTTTTTTGGCGTTATTTTTCTTGTTGCTATGGTTACTTCATAAATTATGCTAATTTTTCATTGGTTATTAACTCAGGTTATTGTTAGGATTTATCGTCTTTTTCGTCTATTTCTACCAAAATATCTTCAACTGAAGATCACTACTTTATCCTAATAGCTAGGGTCATCACATTAGTACCATTCTTCCTAATTTTTCATGATGAACATTTTGATACCCCTCATGCCTACGTTTGGATAGCTAATTACGTTTTTACTATTTTCCCATACTTATATCTTACATATATTTTATTCAAAATTAGTTGTTAATCACATATTTTGGTACTATGAATACCCACTTACATGGTTTAATCATTTGGCACATTCTGCCTTAACTCTGGATTATTATTTGTTCTCAAATTAATAAATTTATGTTCAACAGTTTGGCCTAGAGCCTAGATTCCATTCTACTTTCATCTAACTTTTCTTACTAACTTTTCTGGTAACTCTAATACAATTTACAAACAAAACAAATAATAAACATCAGTATCCCTAACTCTAATTCTTACTATTAACTATTTCTTTTCAGGTTCTACCCTGAAATAACTTTTAATTACTGTTATCTGCTTACCCTATTATTTACTCTATACTATGATTTTCTGAACACTAACAAAACTCTTAATACTTACTTAAAGAAACTTAAAGAAACTCTTATAATACTATTGACAAACTGTTCCTTGTATGATATGTCCTATCTACTATTCCCTTCACTTAAATACAGTGTCTGTCCTCCTTAATGTGCTATTCGTTCTAATACCTTAATTCTTATCTTAATATATAATCTTGATATCTTATTACCTAAATTAACAATATTACAATTAGTTCGATCTTACTTAGTAATGCACAGTTTATCACAAATTGTTTATCTGTTTAACATAGTTGGCTTATATAATATTTGGTTCTACACTCCCACTGCACTTTTCCTTTCATTAGAAAGTTTCTATAATTACTACCCTGCTCACTTTGTTTCATTATTCTATACCTATCACTTCACTACTTATTTAGTTTTACACACTTTTGGGCTTATTCACTTGTTTATTCAAGGATTGTCTAATTACTTTAAATCACTGTGTGATTATGATCATGTATAACTATTTACCTCCAAATCACACTGATCACTTTTGGTCATCATTTTAATATTGCTTTTGTTTTGGGCTCAAAGTATTGTTTATAGCCTTTGGCCATTATTATTACAATTAGTTTGGGGTATGGTTAGCTTCTAACCCCCCCACATTATATTATACAAGTACATACTTTAAATAACAAGATACATGTGATACTATTACCCTTCATTAATCTTATTGTCCTAGTTACATCTCATATACTACAGACATCAATTCATTATTAAATTTACAATATTCTGTTCACTTTTTTGGGATGACTTGATTGTACTTAAACTTCTTCTTCACTGTCTCTTGGTTTTCCTTTGGTTCCTATCCGATCTATTGTGTCAAGTCTATCAGGTTAATAGTCATTTGTCATTTATTGGTTTACTGGGTTATTGATCTTCAAGTTCATAAGTTTTTGCCTCTTACTCTCATCTTCAGCTGTTTATTTTATAATTAAATACCATTGAATCTTTGCTACCTTATGTCATGTTACATAATATATATATATATATATATATATATATATATATATATTGTACTGCTGTAAATTCTTCTTACAGTACATAAACCTTGACAAAATAAGTGAAAATTGTAAAGCTTGTAACAAGGTTTTGTTAGAAAGAGGCACGAAGGTTTTCAGCCGTATTGTAGTGAGTGAAATGTCAAATTATAATAGAATTAGAAAATATGATAAATGATTTAAACAAAAAATTAAAATCTAATATCAACTAATGTATGTAAAAATCTGGTAAAAACCTGAAGTGGTGTATGTAATAGTGCAAATAAACAAAACTCAATCATAATGTAGAAAATTTAAAAGTAGTTTGTAACAAACAGAAAGTAAAATCACATATCGACGTGATCAAGAAATCACAAGCATTATGAACAGCTAGGTACTATAAGGAATCTTATAAATTATAAAGTAGCGTACAATGTCAACAAACTGTAAATTGTATACAAATAAGTGTGTTTAAACAATGTGATGAACACAAAAAAAATCTTGTTACAGACGAAAATAAGAATTTAAAACATTATAGTAATCCTATAAAACTAAACTAAAGGCCGAATAAGGTAGCGGTTGCTAACAATAGTAGGCTACGTTTTAGAAAAAGGACGCCAACACTTTTGTTTAAGCGTCTGATCAGTTAACCTCAAATCCAAAGGAGTGCGGTTTAGTAATTAATTGTTAATCAGTGTCTATCCGTAGTTCAAAATCAATAAGAAGTCATAGTAAATAATAGGCCTAATAGTATTTAAAAGCTGAAAATAAAATGAGTTTAAAAAAATGTAATTAACAACACACGAAGAGAATAATTTTTCAAGAAAACTATAACTATCAACGTACAACGGAAAGCTTAGTGAGAAATAAAAAAACTAAGTTGTTATTACGAAGTATACAGAATACGTACGAGGTAAAGGGTAGTATTATATTTAAAACACATTGGGTCCAGATAACGAAATAACCTAACTACATTACAAACACAACATTTGGACTCTGATATTTCGTTGGCATAACTAAGCGATAAAACTGAGCATTAAACCGTATACGTTATTGAGTGACATTTAAAATGTTGATTGCCAAATAGTACACATTAAACTGAGCCGTATAAAAGAAACACACAAGATTAAACTTTAGTTAAAGCAAATTAGTTGTTGGTGTTAGTTGCTGGCGTCGGCCATTGCGTATTGGGAGATCAGCAGTGACAAAATACGATGGCGGCTCCGCCTGACTACTTTTAAAATATTTTGAATAAACTAAACACTAATAACTTGTAATAATAATTTAAACAAACATAAAAATTAATCGAACTGCACTAATTGTTTGTAAATTTTTGTATTATATGCTAAACGCCCTGAGATTGAGAATCTATTGTGCATCCTTTAAAATAAAAAACTAATTAATTGAGCATTTTGTTTGATTTCAGTCGACAGTAGTACTAATATTAGCCCCCCCACATACACACACACACACACACACACACACACACACACCCACACACATGTTACAATATTTAACAATCTATGTATTATGCTCGGGTAAAGTTTAATTCCTATGAGCACGTTTTTGTTATCACAAGTGTTGAGCGTGTTATGTAAATAAATGTGTAAGTGCATTGCAACGGTGCAAATTGTATGAATAATGTACTACGATGCATATGTAAATTAAAACAATAGTAAAATAGAAAAAACTTATTGAACCCTCTGTACGGTTTTAAAACCAACAATCTCGGACAAGTGTGTTACCTGATGTGAGGTCATGAAGGGTGAGATCTCTCTGTACGTTGATGTGTTTGAAGTCGGAACAGACTTGACCGCCCCCCTCAAGTCTAGTACAGACTAGATGCACGCAAAACAACACTTTTTGTGCTGAACGTGCGAACACGTTAGCGGCACACAAAAATGGAGTATACCGTCGGTTTGTACAGAATATTACGCGCCCGTGGACTCGCTCTAGTGCAAATTCAAGACGACGGAGTAATTATTTGTTTATTACTCCGTTAATCTAATAACTCCGGACTAACTAAAACACTCGCATAAAATGCAAATATCGCGAGTCAAAAACAAATGCTGAATTTGACAAAAGTGCTCTACAGACGATGAAAATCGCCAATATTCTTCACACTGTAAAACTAATGCCAAGTCTGTTGTAACAGTCCTTGACAGGCCCAGGACTGTTCAATAAATCTTCGACGCGTATGGAATGCCAGGACTATATAGGCCTATACCCAAACCATTCTTTTTTTTTATCGTCACTGTGGAGACGTTGTTGTTCGCGGCTCGGGAGCGGGATTGTCGCTACGTCTAACGAGACTGGACCACACGCGCGCACTCAATCTTCAAGAGGATCACCATGCCATGGACATACACACCAGAATAGTGGAATAGACAGAATCAGGTAAAAATGAACTAGATTATTTAAATGAAAAAACGCAGTATAAAATAGTAGCAATAATAGAACAAAGAATCTATAAAAAATAAATTTGTAAATTATTTGTATAAATTGTAAATAGAAAAATTTATATAAAATTTTATTCTAGAATTCAAAGTAAGAAATTTTAAATGAAGATTTTAACTCAGCACGCTAAGCATTTAAATCATTTCGGAGAACATTGTCGTTGTTAGAATTATGTTTTTTAAAAAATAATTGTCAAAAACTTTAAATTGTTAATTAAATTTCAAAGTGTTAATTGTCAGTGATTTCTTAATGTCTGTCAAGCGCCCACAGCAAAATAAATTTTATTTTTAGCGTAGCCTATATCGAGACGAGGCTTATAATTATAAGTGTTATTACATACTGTGATTATAATAATATTGTTACGACGGTCTACTTACTCGTCGTAGGTACAGTGGAAACAAAATACAAGACACCAATTAAGTCGCTAATTACCAGCTTTAATTTTCACAGTTAACAGTTCGTAATTAACAATACAGTTTCTTATAACGAATCAAATAAAAATTGTTCACACGCAAATAAATGTCAACTAATATTAAAACACAATTGTATTACAATATACCGTCCGATTATTATAAAACACAACACTTAACTAATAACCACTTGAACGCACACACAGTAATTTCGCCCGATAATAACTCTCGAACCGCACTGTAATTTATCGCGACTAATACTGAACTGAACGTCATAGAGTACTGGTATTTATACCGCCCCAAATTACTAGATTATTCGATAGCGCCAGTATAGTTACGACGTAATTACTTGCGGCCTTGACACAGTCCGTGCGCCCGAGGGAAGTCTGGCACAGTCTAGAAAATGCGTCAACAAGCACGTACGCCACACACGTTACATTCCGAATCACTCTGGCACATTCGATAAACAGGTAGATTGTTCTGTGATGTCGTAATACTTCTCCCTCCTTAAGCCTGTTCGTCCCAACTGGCAAACCGTCTCTAGCCAGGCGATCTAGGTGGACGACCTTGAATTTCGCTGCCCTTCCTGTTGAATCCGATAAACAACATCGTTGATTCTTTTTTTCACACTGTAGGGTCCTTCCCAGTTAGACTGAAGCTTAGGTGAGTGACCACGACGGCGCTTTGGGTTGAACAACCAGACCTGATCTCCTTCTTGGAAACCCACACTATTGCTGCGAATGTCATTCCGAGTTTTCATTTTATCACTGGCAATCTTCAGCCGTTCTCTTACCAAGCGATTCATTTCTCGTAGTTGGTTTTCTAATTTCGAGGAATAGTTATGTGGCTCTTGGGACTGAGTCTCAGGTGATCCGAACATTAAGTCTCCAGGAAGACGAATCTCCCTCCCAAACACCAATTTTGCTGGAGTTATGCCGGTTGTGTCGTGTACTGATGATCTATACACCATGAGGAATAGTGGTATACGTTGGTCCCAGTCTGTTTGGTTCTCGTCAACAACCTTCGAAAGATGCTGCTCAAGTGTCCTATTGAATCTCTCAACCATCCCGTCCGACTGAGGACGCAGAGGCGTTGTCCCGGTCTTTCAATTCCGAGTAGACGCCATAATTCTTTAAACACTCGTGATTCGAAATTTCTCCCTTGATCCGTATGGATATCCATAGAGGCTTCATAACGGCAACAGAAGTTGTGAACTAACTGCTTTGCCACAGTGGTAACCTCCTGATTTGGAATTGCGTAGGCTTCCACCCACTTAGTAAAGTAGTCACCTACAACCATGATGTACCGGTTTCCATCGTCAGTAACTGGGAATGGTCCAGCAATGTCTATGACAATTCTTTCGAAAGGCAGTCCAACGTTATACTGTCTCATTTTACCCCTGCTTCTGGTTTGTGGGCCCTTGCTTGCAGCACATATTTCACACGTCCGAACCCATTCCTCTACGTCGTGGCGAAGATGAAGCCAATAGAATCGCTTCCGTATTTTGTCAAGGGTTTTGTTAACGCCAAGATGGCCTCCAGATGTTCCATCATGCATCTCCTTCAAAACATACTGCACTTTACTTCGGGGAACTATCAACTGCATGACCACGTCTCGTCCATCTGCACTTTCCCAAGCCCTTTTCAACAATCTATTTTCTAAGGTGAGAGATTCCCATTGTGCCCAGTAGCCCTTCAACACTTTTCCCCTGGGCGCTTCAATTAACTCAGGAACAAACAAGGGGTTTTCCTTGACACCCATAGTTGGCTTTCCAGTTACTTCTTTTGCTGTTTCACGTATGTGTACTTCCTCTGCTAGTTCTTCTTCCATTTCCGCCTGGAATAGGAAAGGTTCCTCTTGACCAGACCTGTTGATTTCTTCTTCGGCCAATGCCACTTGCTTGATTGAATGGTTGTCAGACCCTGACATTTTAGACATGTAAATCTTTATCTTCTCTTGTCCAACCTTCAGGACGTTCTCCCTTAAGTCCACAACAAATCCGTAGGCATTCATAATGTCCGTGGCAAGAATAACTTCATCAACAATGTCTGCAATAAGCATTTGGTGGCTAAACTCGAGAAGACCCAGACGTACACGTACGTCTATCTTTCCTAACACATTGACGGGGCTTCCAGTCACAGTCTGTATTGTACAAGAGCTAATTTGAGGCCGTCGGTTGCTGATTAAGTCAGGGCGTACAATAGACACTATAGCGCCCGTGTCAACTGTAAATGATGTTGGTTTACCTTCCGCAAATCCATTAACGATCAGGTTTCCACTAGTCTTATGTAGCGTGGAAACTGTGTGATGTTCTGGGGCATTACTTCTCCAATTGGTGCGATCACTCTCTTCTCTCGGTACTTTATTCTTCCGGCAGTCTACCTGTAGATGACCACGTTTCCCACAGTTGTAACACTTCGGTCTTCTGTTTTTATCCTTTGGTTCGAAAGATCGTTGTGGCGCTGCTGACTCCTTCAACTGTTGTTTTTGAATCGTCTCTTTATGCCGTCCGCTATGACGATACTGTGGTATTGGATCCGTTTGGCTACAACGTGATGGCATACTTTGATTAATGTAGGTCGCCGACTTGGCAGCTTCAAAACGGAGAGCATGAACAAGAGCGTCTGATTTATTATCGTGCCGTGCCATTCTTAAAATTTGTTGTAATTGACTATCTCTGATACCGTCAATAAACACAATGAGAGAAATCCACTTCCGGAAGTACTCCGATTCTTCGGGATAAGCCAATCTCGTCAGTCGGTCGATATTCGCTTCAAACTCTTGAAGGCTCTCCCCTGAACGCTGTCGCCTCGCTTTAAGTTGCTCACGGTACACTTCGCACAAATGCTGGTCACCGTACAGTAATTCCAGAGCTTTAGTTAATTCGGCATAGACGTTCTGACTGTCAGATAGCACTTTCTGTATTAGTTCTGCTGCAGGCCCTTTTAAAGCGAGAATTAGTGAAAGCCCTTTCTCTTCTTCCGTCCATTTATTTAAGCGAGCGGCAGCTTCAAATTTGCGAATATAAGTTGCCCAGTGAATGCTTCCATCAATCGTTGGGGCCTTTGCAAACACTGGCTCTACTACAGTTTGATTTCTATTAATATACATTTTTTGCAGTCTCCAGATCGCTATTATGATTAACTTAAGAATTTTTTACCTTGTATAATCCACTATGCGATCTCAGTTTTTTACATACAACATGTTTCAGGGACTAAATCCCCATCTTCAGGTACAGTAAAAAATTATTATTCCCCTAATACATAGGGGTCGTCGAAATGATTAAAATGTTTATACATAAAAACACACGCACAAAAATCACTAAATAAATTTACATATAACACAAACACATGAATAAAATTATAACACAAACACATACAATAAATTATATGATACCGCGTTGATGATAAGCAATGAGGCACGAACACAGGCTAGTTGACGATCGGAGGTCGACCGGTGCACTGAGTCGCTTTTAACGTGTTCATGTGTTTGTGTTATATGTTAATTTATTCAGTGATTTTTGTGCGTGTGTTTTTATGTTTAAACATTTTAATCATTTCGACGACCCCTATGTATTAGGGCAATAATAATTTTTTACTGTACCTGAAGATGGGGATTTAGTCCCTGAAACATGTTGTATGTAAAAAACTGAGATCGCATAGTGGATTATACAAGGTAAAAAATTCTTAAGTTAATTCTACTAATATCTTAAAAATTTATTGATGGTCTTTCTTTATCAACTATTTCTTTGACTAAATGTTCGACTTCCTTTTTAATTTGTTTTATTGAATTTGTAATAGAATCTTCTAAACTTGACATACTTGTTTTTATAGTTGCACAGATTTTTCTATTTCAGATATTCTGTCAACTTGTTTGCTTAGCTCACCTCGTGAAAGGTCGAATTTTGCAGTGTTATCTTGTACGAACGCCTTAACTTCGTCTGTTTACGACTAAATTCTTCTTTTTGTTGTTCCTGTCCTCGCTGTAGCATTACTCGGAATGCTTCTATCATCTGACTGGTATCCATTTTACCGATTAGTTACGAATTACCTCGTCTTGTACAAAGTGTCCACTGTTTCCACTGTTAACCGTTCTATCCCAGTTCTGACACCACTGTTACGACGGTCTACTTACTCGTCGTAGGTACAGTGGAAACAAAATACAAGACACCAATTAAGTCACTAATTACCAGCTTTAATTTTCACAGTTAACAGTTCGTAATTAACAACACAGTTTCTTATAACGAATCAAATAAATGTCAACTAATATTAAAACACAATTGTATTACAATATACCGTCCGATTATTATAAAACACAACACTTAACTAATAACCACTTGAACGCACACACAGTAATTTCGCCCGATAAAGCTCTCGAACCGCACTGTAATTT
Source organism: Magicicada septendecula (assembly GCA_034769895.1). Classification (NCBI taxonomy): domain Eukaryota; kingdom Metazoa; phylum Arthropoda; class Insecta; order Hemiptera; family Cicadidae; genus Magicicada; species Magicicada septendecula. The sequence goes on from CM068372.1 coordinate 257,426,053, forward strand.
ATCGCGACTAATACTGAACTGAACGTCATAGAGTACTGGTATTTATACCGCCCGAAATTACTAGATTATTCGATAGCGCCAGTATAGTTACGACGTAATTACTTGCGGCCTTGACACAGTCCGTGCGCCCGAGGGAAGTCTGGCACAGTCTAGAAAATGCGTCAACAAGCACGTACGCCACACACGTTACATTCCGAATCACTCTGGAACATTCGATAAACAGGTAGATTGTTCTGTGATGTCGTAACAATATAATGAGAAGGGGCACTTTTTTTAATTTTCTGTTTTGTTTTAAATAAATTGCAATTTTAATTTTTTAAACTTCATCTTAATTATTTCATTTCACGATACTCTCTCCTCTCCACAAAATTAATCATTATATTTGACATAGTATTTGAACGTAACTCAAGTAAGCTCAAATCGCACGGCCTGGTTGGGTACGTAAATGTATTAAGAGATAGGTTCAACACACGAACACGCACGTACCAGTATTCGTAACATTATTATGTTAATGATATGAATAGGACTACATGTAAATAAATAATACCATATTACATACAATAAATAATTGCACATGATCTCGTAATATTATTTACTATCTTTCAAAAGGAATGATGAAATTTACCGTCCTCTGAGTTAACATTCAAGTTTAACACCCGACTTTTATAACTGGTCTTTTATATTATTACATAATTATTTCTGACTCAATTACACAGCATCATTAACTGCCTCATCGGAGACTGAAAATATCAATAAACATTAATGCCTTCCTATTACAAATACATATTACGAAATTAAGTATACCTGTAATGGTTTCATCATGGTAATATGATTTCATTTATCTACTCAAACGAAGCGTTATCCATCGGAAATAGGCCTAATTTCTTTTTTATTTTTCTAGTTTAAAACTAATTGACAAAAATTTTAATATTTCACCACACAAATGAGCCAACTGAAACATAATCGCAATACGTTTCGTAAATCGTTCATTCGTTCTGTAAATTTCTTATCCTTCTTAAAAGTAAACTGACTTTGTTTACAGTTCCTAAAAACGCGCAGAACATGATTAGGCAATCAGCAGTAAGTATAGCTAGTTGTCACTTCCATAATGGTGATTATTAAAAACGGCTCTGATCCCCAATATGCACTGGCGTAGCTAGGTTTTTTGGCGCCCGGAGCAAGAAGATCGTCGGCCGCCTCGCCTTCACAATTAAAAGAGGACAAAAGAGCAAAAATGAAGGCCCATCCAGTGAGGGGCATTGAACTTATTGCTTGTTTACGAAAATGTGTACAAGTGGGGGTATTAAGAAGTTGTTTGTTCTATTATTGTTATTTCCTACCTGACGATGAGCTGTGAAGCTTGAAAGCACTAATCGGAATAATTTTCCTATAGTGGTGTGCAACAGTGATAATTCTGTTAGGGATTGTAACCACTAACACAACTTTCTTTATCAAATTTAAGAATAGTCCAGATTAAGAAATTACATAGTATAGGCTAAGTTTAATATTACCGGTATTCAGTTTGTATACATTTATTAGTAACAAATGTAGACTATAAAAAAATTTAGTAATATAAAAAATTTATAACATAAAAATGTTTTAATAAACATGCAATTCCTTGTAGGTCTAAAGCGCATCGTCAAAACAATATCCTAAAGCAACATAAAGTTAAACAAAGAACTACATTAAAAGTAATAACATAACTCACTTACCAATAGAGGTTAATGGTTCCGTCTTCTATTAATAAACACTTAATATTTATTGTTAATATTTAATAAATATTTAAAACGAGACGTTCTAGAATGTGATTTTCCTAATCTTAATTGCTGCAAAGTCGGTTATTAAATCACTATAATCTGAAGACGAAGCAATGTCGTTTTCAATTGAAAGTATCGCTAGATTTGACACCCTGTCCCGAGATATTGTTGATCGTAGGTACGATTTAATCAATTTAAGTTTACTAAACGGTCTTTCACAAGAAGACACAGACACTGGTAAAGTAGCAATGATTTACCTCACAAATAATGTTTTAGCAAATAATGTTTAAACTGGTAAAGTAAGAAAAAGTTTTAAAACTGTTGCTAGTGTTTTGTAGGCTTCTAATCCCACTGAAGAAATGTATTGTAGCAGTCCCTGAGGTGTAAAGTCCATTTGTTCTCCGTTAACTTTTGCCCTTTTTAATAAAAGTATGACACCTTTCAAGTCATTGAACAATTCTTCACTGTTTAGATCATGTGGATATAGTTTTTCACGCGCGTGCACTTAATATTGATTTGGGAAAGCTGTTCCTTAAAATGTATATATCCCCATCATTTACGTACGCCTCAAATTTACAGAGGAACCCAAAACGTTTTCCTAACTCTTTTATGTTAGTTAGAGAAACGGCTTGAAATTTCAACTGACAGTTTGTCCAAAATTTCTATTAGAGACCGTCGCATTTTTTGTCGAACGGTTAATGCAGAATCGTCTGCATATTCCCCTGGCATCGTGCGCTTCCATCTTATAATTTTTGCGATACTGACATCCCATTTATTACATACCTGCTCTGCCTTAGTAATGACATTGTCACACAGCTCATGTTCCTCCAAACATTTAATTTGTCCGTTAGCACCTCCAGAAGTGTCAATGCGTGAATAAAGCTTATTCCTTTGGTCTGCAAGATTTTCTGAAGTTTGTCCATAGAAGAAAGAATATCTGTAAAGAAAAAGATAAAGGTCACAAAATTAAAGTTTTCCTCGATCTTTCCTCGTATCGATTGTTTCAGTCGGTGTATCCCTCAGTTTCTCCAGTGCAGCGATCACTTCATCCACCTGAGTGGATATTGCTTTTACCGCATCTGCTTTTGAACTCCACCTGGTATCACAATGTCCTTTTAGTGTAATATTTACGAGGTCTTTAAGAACACTCCATCTATGAGTGGAACAGGAAAAGAAGGTAATAGACGTTCTACTGTCCCAAAAAATGTCACTGCCTAAACATTTACATGAGTTGCATGAACTCCAACCAAGTTAAGTGAATGGTTGTCACAGGGAACAAAAACAGTTAGTAGATTCAAATCTAATTTTCTCTTCTGGACTCCTAAACGGATAACAGCTATTGTTGCTTGATTGTCATACGACTGACCTCTGCAATAACTATGATTCAATCCATCTCTCTCAAATTTACTTGTAACAGCTTCTGTGATCCCCTCCGCTGTTTTCATTTCTAAAGGAATAAAATCTATGAAGACTTCCTTGATATCAACAGAGTTGCGTTTAATTTCAACAAATCTTATAATCTGAGACGTTTGGTCTACATGCGCAGCATCTGATGTTGTGTCAAATATAATACTAAAGTACTTCGCCTTCTTACATGCAGTAATAATAGGCCTATATTTGCGCACTCTTTCTCCCAACAGGCTTATTATTTTATTTTGAATAGTTGGCAAAAGATACGATGTACACCCATCTTTACAAGAGACTGAATCCAAATGAGATCTCATGACAGAGTCAAACTTAGCCAAGTATTTTAACAAAGCTAGAAAGTTTTCAAGATTTGGATCGTTAGTAATTGACTCTCTATGTCCTCTCAGTGCCAGATTTTGTTGTGCAAGAGTTTGTACCGTGGCAATGACCCGTTCGAGGATTTGTTTCCATGTATTAGCTGCTTTACCTGAAATAGATCATCAATAAGTCCCCTTTGTTTAAAGAACGATCCAATTCCTTCCATTCCAAATAGGCAGAGCGATGAGCAGGACTATTTTCATGATCCTGAATACGGGGATTTAACTTACGCCACGACGAAAACCCATTTTCACTATTAAAATTGCTTCTTTGATAGTTTTTTTGTGGAAATAAAGTGCAACAAAAGCAAACTAGATACTTTTTAGATGAAGAAAAACACATCCAAGTGCGATTTACCTTTTCGCCATTTTGCAAGGTTTTATCAAACCAATACTTGTTTAAGGATCGTTCAGCTTCATCTTCAGGAAAATGGCTGCTCTTGTTCTGCAACAGACATGTTCCTCTATTCACCATTATATCTCGGACGGATTGAGATATCTCGCTTGGCCAAACTCCCATATTTTGTAGAACAGCACCGGGAACATGGTCTACATTGTTGCTGGTAATGTTCTGTCCTTCATCGCCTGTAATTTGAAGACTCCACGAGGGAACATCATCCATGGTACTAGAACCAACTGAATCTTGTAACTGTACTTTGACACTTTCACAGTTTGAAGTATTCACGTCGTTAACTTTACTGTATTTATCAGCAGCCTCGTCGCTAACAACAACCATTTTATGATCGCAAGTTAATTCCTTGTTAATTGTAATATTTTGACACTCATTGTGCGATTTTCCTTGAATAAAAGACTCCATAAACTCTTTGTAACTTGTTGTAGCTCTTAATCTTTCTTCCCTACTCTTCCGAAATTGGGCGCCACTGAGTTTACTTTGTTTCATATCAGCTTCAAATAAAATTCAAATAATACTAGTTCAATAATAGTATTAGTATGATGACATACACGTGAAGTATTTATAGATATACCCACAGGACGCACAAACCAAAAACAAAGCGCACACTCAAGATACTCATCAACACGTTCGCTGCGTCGAACCTGGAAGAATTGCACATACGTAGCCCATGTAACGGTTTTTATACGTTTACAAATAATATATTTGTCTGTATACGAATAACAATTAAGAATATCTATACAAAGCTAATACTGTATAATTATCAGTTCTCCTTTCCGGCACAAAAACTCACTACAAAGTCGCAAAAAATATTGGAGACAAGTGAATACAAAGAGCACACATGAACACTGATGAAAACCCGTACTGAATAAACGTCTACTCAATCACTCGCACACAAGATAACAAAACTCATTTAAAACAGCATCCACTTTTAGAAACACCACAATAAGGAACCACGTAGACTAAACATCGCATAGACCAACTAAGGCATAATGAATACGGAGAATAAATACTCTATTGTACAGATAGGGACAATGGGCCTCTGTTACAGCATAATTTGTTATCATAATGAACTTTAATTACGATTCTTGAGTGTAGACTAATACTGTTTATCACATATGACAACAGAAAAGCTGGCTGGTTATGCTTCTTTTATGAAAGGAATAATCATATCAAAGAAACAAGTTGCTTGTAGTTTTATAAACTGAAAACAATTTTTGCAAGTCTATGCTCACTTTGCCGCCCTCCTGGCTATGCCGCCCGGGGCGGCTGCCCCCTTGCCTCCTCTCCCAGCAACGCCTCTGCCAATATGGAAATAACATTTCTACAACGGAGTATCGCATGTTCTCTTGGGTAACGGTATACGTCTAAAATGTTTCTTGACAAAGATCAGAAAAAGTCAGTAACAACGATGCATGCGAATGTAAACAAAAGGAGAATATAACTGGAACCTTGAACTGTTGTTTACGAGATACGTAATCGCTTACCTTGCGCGACGCTCAGTGTGTCATTCGTCCGTCTCCGTTAGTAAGCGGACGACACATGAAGAGCGATGCAGATCGTTGCAATAGTATCACGGTCATCTTATCTTAACAGTGTACAGTATAATCGTATAATTCCTACACTTTAAAGCCTGTATTAAATGACAAAATAATTATTTGGAAAATACATAACTATATATAATACATACTGGTATAATTATAAATTCTGTTTTACACTAGTCATTCGGTGAACTGGTTCTAGTCACCATTTCACTTATCCACGTGTTGCGTCATTTCTGGATAAATGTGGTGCATAGTAAATTCAGCGTTCATTTACAGGAAGCAACAGTTTCATGTCAGTCTTTCGTACTCTCCGCCATGGTACATTCTAAAGCAAATTAACTTAATTCGTAGTATTAACATTGAATAATTAATTTACTAATATTAATCTTTTATCCTAAACGTCTTCCATGAAATATTTATTATATCTATTAGCATAGCCGCTTCTCAAAGTCAAACGAAACTTTTTCCCTCTTGGCTTGTTTACCATATCTAAAAAAACTTGTTTTATTCCATCGACTTTAGTGTACGAAATTTGCGCCTAGGGTGACATGAACACTGTGTGATTTATATCTAACGTTAGAGTAGTAATGTAGTGTGCAATTTACCTTGTTGAGTGCAATTTATCATTCCTTTACGCAATTCCGTAATTATTTTTTGCTTTAATCGGTTGTAGTAAGTACATTTGTGTAACCTAATGTTTACTATGTTTTGTATACCGACGAAAGTTCCCATTTGTTGCAAATCATTTCTTTCGCGTTGTCCTTCTAAAATCTTAGGCCTACGCTGGTATTTCATTCACTTCATCAGTCACTATTTTCTCTCTTCTAAAATAATGATATCGTCAAAAAGTTAACATCGTTAACTTTTTCTGCTTAAAGTCTGTTTTATGTTATTCCGTCAATTTGAGCTATCTTTTATTAATGACAACGTTTGCCAAAAATTCACTCTGTTCGTAATATAAAGAAAACTTATATTACTTTTTATTGTTCTCTGTATTTAAGTTATATCACTTTTGTAATCTGCAATGAATTTAGTCTTTTTCGTAAACCCAAGTTAGCAAAACTAATTTGCTAATACCCCACATGTAACTAATTCTTGTATATAATATAATCTTTTAGTATTCAAAAATACATTACATATTTGTATATATTGTACGTACTGTCCTAGTGTCAACAGTTTCGTCTTCAGCACTGACGTTGTTTTCAAGTTGGGAAGGTAACGTCTTCCCCTTCTAAAACGTCCCACCTATCGGTTCTTTTATAAATGAGCCAATGTTTTTGTGTATATGAGAGTATGTACTAACAAAATTGATAATATTTGGTCCAATTTTTAGAATAATTTCAAACTTTTATCATTGTGTTCTATTATGCATGTGATATTTTTTACCTGTCTTTCTTTCTACTGGGTGGAGTAAGAAACCTGTTGGTTACAAAAGGAATTGATGTGAAATTACTGAAGAAATTTGCAGAATGTTTTATATGATGGCCCATTGTAATGTATGCATCGGTGAGATGGACAATTAGAAACAGAAAAAAGAAATAATGGAAAGGTTTGAAATGTGGTCGTTACGAAAAATAGAAAGATTAGCTAGAAAGAAAACGTAACAAGTGAAGAAATGCTTAGGAGAATAACTGGAGACAGAAGTATTATAAGGGCAATAAGATTGGTCACATTTTGAAAAGAAACTGTCTACACAAGTTACTAATTGAGGGAAAGATAACAAGTAAGAGAGGACAAGGAAGAAATGACGTGATGATGTGTTGTGATGGGGAAAAATTATGAACAACTGAAGAGCGCAGAATAGAACAACGTGTAGATTTCAGTTCAGCTTAAGACAAATTCACCACTGATGATGACAGGCAAAGAATTAAAATATCGGTATGGAGAACCATACATGACTTCCACGTTCTAAGATTTATATTTAAAATCATTTTCGAAATGAAATATTTCCATAGAAACTACTTCTTTCTACTTATTGCTTCAGCCTTAACCACAGTACTGTGGTCACTAACGTATACCACCTCACGTTATCACCTCGATTTTCACTGATGACGGCAGTCGTTGGCACTGCCGAAAAGTCTGGTTTCGCAGAAAATATTGGACTACAGCCAAACAGCCAGGGAAGGAATTTTAACAACAAACTACTTTTTGTTGCCGATAACGTAGTACACATATAAAAAATTATCCCCTCCCCCTTCAACTATCATTTTCATTTATAGAAAATTACCCCCACCCCGTTCAACTAGCCTCTTTATTTATAGATATTTCATCTACGTTTCTACAGTAGATTATTATAATTTTCTTATCAGAATACTTTATTTATCAAAATCAAGTACTTTACTCTTGTTCAAACATAAAACGTTGCAGGTAAACTACCCTTTCCCCGTAACCGATCTTCCCCAAAATCAATAGACCTTGAGTTATCTACAATTCAGGGATGTACGCAAAACATTATTTGATTCTGTTTCAATGTGCGGCAGTTATCGTTCGTCATAGAAAAAATTACCTTTGTTAAAACATAAAAACATTGTAACGGATTTTTTCAGGTTGGTGGTATGTGTGGGGGGGGGGTAGTTGGTGGAGGGAGGTTGGCGCTGGGATTCAAAGTATTGTTTGGTTTCTGTATGATTGTGTCAAATAGTACATGTGATTTGAAGTGTAGTTGGTCGTTTAGTATGTTGTTTGGTTGTAGTGTGTGGTGTTTATATATTTCATACTGTTCAGCCGTGTTGAGTTTCCTACTTTTTGGTAAGTAGTGTAGTATTTCCAGGTTGCTTTCTATGTTGGTGTAGTTGTGGTTTTCAGTCATGGAGCGCCAACCCCCTCCACCAACTACCCCCCACACATACCACCAACCTGAAAAAATCCTTTACAACTGTTTCAAAACATTCTGTATTTAAACCTCGCTGAAGAAGGTGAATAACACACCGAAACGTACGAGGACTTAAAGAAATGTAAGTGTTCACAAGGAAAGTTACAATTTATCACTAATATTAAGTGCGTGAATGAAGAGGATGAACCAACAAAACAACTATAAAAACATAAAACGTTTCCGGTAAACCGTTCCCTTTCTCTAAACCGATCTTTACAAAAATCAATAGGCCTCGAGTCCTCTACAATTCAGGGATGTATGCAAAAAATTATTTGATTCTGTTTGAATGTGCGGCAGTTATCGTTCGTCATAGAAAACATTACCCTTGTTAAAACATAAAACTTGCAGGCAAACTACCCCTTTCTCTTAACCGATCTTCACCAAAAAATGACTGACTCGCATTCCTCTAATAGCACAACTATTATACTCGTATCAAATACAGAATTTATATGTGTATTGAATACTAAGTAAACATAGAAATAAACACAATGTGTTTGCGTTTTGGAGAGAACATTAACGCAATTATGCTTAATGAGATTTAGTTTGAACAATAAAATGCTCGTCTCCCAACTCCAGCTGTTTAGTTTTTATTCTTGCAAAGAAAACTCTTTGTAGTGACTCAGAAGAATACAGTTCATCTGAAACCTGTCTTAAAACATTGATTGATTACTGAATTGTTTCATCCTGTAGTTGTTAACATTTTTGCATTTCTTTACTACATTATGAAACATAACAAGGGTTACCTGAAATTCAAACTTTCAACTTTCGGTTCTTTGGGTTACCTCTACGATTACTTAACCTTAAGCGAAATATTGGAATAAATTTGTCTAGAAAACACTCGTTTTATAATTGATTATGCAAAGATTATCAAATCAAATAGCCTGGAATAATACCAGTTAATGTCGTTCCCCATCGTTGTTCAAATTAATCGACGTCCTTGTAAATTTCTTTAACTCCGTGACAAAAGATATGGTTTTTATTAAAAAGTAAGAAAACAAAACAACCAATTTACTGTGACTTGTTTAGTTTTAGTTTACCATACTCTTTCACCAGTAACGTTTCGCAACATTCTAGTAAAGATTATCATGAAAACCTGGAAATCAATAAACACCACTTTAATTGATAAAAAAAAAAATACCTTACATAATCGAAGGCGAAATGAAAAAGTTTAAGCAACTCCTAGCCAATCGTAGAGCGCTGGAACGGATCGAAACCTCGGTTTGACACATTGAGTGTAACTGCTCCCGTACTGCAGTCAAATAACTTAACGGACAACATTGACAACTATTATTTATTGAAAGTACAGGAATATTAGTTAATTCAAAATGAAATTAAATCATGTTTAATCACGAAATACCATTCATAAATGGCTAATGTACAATCCAGCTTTTTTAAGGCTTAACTAAATCGTCATATTTTACTGTGTACATTTCTTAATTTACAGTTTGCAGAAATACGTTACTCGTAATATATCCATTTTTGATGGAAGAGTAGTTTAAAACTGTAACATTAGTTGGAAGTATACATTTTTGCGTTTGTCAGTTTCAAAAGTGTCATTGCTTTACTACCTTTGAGGGTCAGCTCTGTGGATTGTTCTGATTGTAATAGACAGGAGTGGGCATGTATTTAAAGTGGCAAAGTAATGTTATTTGTCGGTCCCAATATAACTTTGTAGTATAAGAAACAATTTAGATGCGTTGTTCTACCAACTGATCCGATATTTCAAAAAAACACATTTTAAGATATTCGGCAAAGAGGTGCTGATTCTTTTCATAGTTCTAAAGGAAGTGCGCAAAAAGCATAAAGCATCGTAGTAAATAATTTCGTAAAACTATATAACTACCTTCAGAATAATTTGTGTATCAAGCGTTCCAAAGTTCGGAATCACTAGCCATACCAAACTTCCCAACCTTCCTCGTTTTTTATACACAATGTTTTTTACAAACTTGACTTTTTAAAGACCAGTTGAAAATTTTCATAAATAGCCACAGTAACCACATCTAACTTTTTTATTTTTTCTGCGACTCCTTTGTTTTGGGAATAAACCTGTCAAAAAATAGGAATTATTTAGCGTAATTTTTTTTTAATCAACATTGTACGACTTTGATGAGAATCAGAAATACACTTATGAAGATTATCAAGAAAATTACTTGACGTTTGCCGTTAAAGGCTTAAAGCCTTATAGACTTTATTTCTTACTACCTTTTTAGACTAATGTCAGAATTAGTACTGATTACTGTGTTCAACAGCAATATAAGAAATTACTACATATTAATCCGTAAGAAAACTGTACTGACACGAAAAATGTGTGTGTGTGTGTGTGTGTGTGTGTGTGTGTGAGCGCGCGCGCATATAGATTTGTACAGTACACTAATATTATTAACGATAATAAATAACAAAACAAATAGAGGAGTATGGTATGGTATTGTATGGTACCTTTAGGCTATACACAATAAATACAATACAATAGAAAATTGAAATTATAGGTACCATTAGTAAAACAATAAGTGTATGTATAGTGTAAATACATCACATTATCATTAAATCGAGAAGGTTATGGTTCGAATGTTTTAAAAATTCCCATAAATTCCTCATGCCTGGTAATTGAATTGTATGTTGGAATATATTTTTAGTAAACATAATTTAAATAAATGTTGATCATTTCGTTGTATTAAGAATTAAGTTAGTATAAATCTAAATTACAAATATAAAAAAATTTATTGTAAAAAATTTTTAATTAATAAATATAAATATAATAATAAATTATATAACAACAATATAAATTTGTTGCCTAATTTCTTTCAAAATCCAGAAAACAATCAAGTCGTCATCGTCGGGTTTCTTGCACAGTGTAACAGACAGAAGCACTGTGATTCAACACCCTAACAGTTTACGACTTGTTAAAGAAATCAAAGATTTGGTCTGCAGATTTGGGACGACGAGACAAACCAAGAGAACGACTCGGAGGACAGGTAGTGTCCACTTGAAAGAGTCCTTCAGTCTGAGCAACAACAACGTTCATTATGGGATGCGTAAAACAGTGTATGTTTGCCACATTAACTTCGTGTAGGCCTTCATATCTGACTGTCAACACCGGCTGCTCATTCGCAAACCTGACTCTTGTCACTTCCACGCTTATCAGGGATAACTTCGTTTTCATGAGTTGCATACTTCACTAGAAACATATTACATACACACTTTTTAAAGAGAAAACAACGAAGGTGGAAAATCAGCTGAAGGTGAAAAATTATGTTACTGTAGACCGCGTAAGTTTGAAAACCACGTTACTACTTAACAAACTTCACCAAATTAAAGGCTTATAGACTTTATTTCTTACTACCTTTTTAGACTAATGTCAGAATTAGTACTGATTACTGTGTTCAACAGCAATATAAGAAATTACTACATTCGACACTGGTGAGCGAAGACTAGATTCTTTCTAAAATCACTAACAACCTGTGTTAACGTCCTTAATTTACCTACTTAACCGCAGTACCAAACGGCTGATTGTATTAACTACAGACTTTGATTTCAGTACATGAATTACCAAGAATAATATGAACGTTACGCGTTAGGATCATCCGCGAATACGGATGATCTGCTCGCGGATACTAGAAAGTTGGCTGCACAACAACCAACCGAAGTGATAAAATTTTCCCGCTTTATCATCTGTGAAATATCCACAATATTGCATCATCTCTCCTTAATGACCCCGAACGAAGGAAGATTAAGCTTGCTTCTAAACTGTTGCTCGAGAACCGAAGCAGGGACTATCTCAACACGATAGTGACCAAAGGATTAATGTTTCAAGGACAAATTGTCACACAAGCGGCGTCACCTTTCCGTGTCGTCAGCATACAGTAGATAAATGCATTAATGCTCCGCACACAACCTATAACGATTTATTGCAAAACATTGCACTAATTTATGTACGTAATATGTAGTTGTTTTACATACATAATAACATTGTATTATAACTACCGCCTGTGTATGTTGTCACCACGTATATACGCCTTACGTTCGATAATGATAGCATTACATTACAATTGTTCTCACTTAATTAAGTTGATGCAACTTGAGAAGCACGGACAGTCGCATTCCCAATGTCTTTGCCAGTCTGCTCCTACAATCTGCTGCAATGGCGTAACTGGGGGGGGGGGGGGGTCTATGAGGTCAAGTCTATGAGGCTGACTTGAATGTTGTCCCTTTATTTTATTAATTTGCAAATAATATAATTCATTTTATATTCTACAATTATTAGAAACCTTAAGTAGTTTAGTTATTCTACATTGGTGGTTGTGCAACGTTGCAACCATAGCACCAGCCGCCGCTGTCCTACATGCTGTCACATTGTCATACGTCGATTCTAATTCTGGCGTCGAGTTGTTATATGAAAAATGTAAGATGCATAAGAACACTAAAAATACTAAGTATAATAAAAGCATTAAGAACTAAGATAAAAAATACTAAACTACTAAAAGTACTTGAGGTAAGAAACGTATTAAAAATACTATAAATTCAGTAAAATTATTATAAAAATTCAGTAACTACTTACGAAAACATAAAATTTCGTAATTTCAAATAATAAAACGTACGCAAATCAAAAGATTTACAATGATATATATATAGCCATTGGCATAATTATTGCCAGGACCGTGGTTCCTCTCTGCCTAACCTTAGCTATAGTATAAGCGCGTCAAATGTTGGCTGATATTTCAGTTTGTAACTCCACGTCACAATACTTTGACATCCCGTGTACGTAACATAGTACACCAGTGCACTTCTCAAACAGAGGAAAATAGACGGTAAATTTCTCTATGATTTGGCACACACGTTACAATTAATTACGATGTATCGATACCCAAGCCGTTCAGTACACAACCGACGGCGACATTGCACCACATACAGCTACATATTTTTTAAGCTTGTACGCTGTTGGCAGTTCCTGTGGCCAGTATTGACACGTAACGTTTTTAACAGTGTCAACAATGTAGCCTGTAACAATGATCAAGAAATTTGTTTTAATGCTGATACTCGGTTACTAAGTGGTAGGAGTCTTGTTTTGTTGCTTTTTCATAAAGGGACAGATATTAGATAATTTTGCGTTTTATGGGCCAAGAGGAAAATTGAAACTCAATCTTCAGAAAGGTAATTAAAAAAACAATTTTTCTTAACCCTTTGTTAAAAAAATTCAAAGTACGGTTAAATTAAGTAAATTATATGAAACAATTATGTTTACGAGTCAAATTAATGAATTATTAAAACGTTAATAACTAGTGTAATTTAATTATTTTTCTATTAGTAAAATTAATATAAATTAGTAACATTTAGGTGTCTGTATTTCAGAAAACTTTTATGACTGTACGGATTAAACACTTGAACTTGTCATGAAAAATTGTTTAAACATTTTAAAATTGCAGAAATAATTAAGTTTCGGGCTGTATAGTATCAATTGGGTAACCGAATTTGACCCGCGGGGCAATATTTGCTGATCCCTGTCCTACATGATGACAAATTATCGATAATATATACTCGAGTACAAGATAAAATATAGGCCTATGTACATTGTTTTATTTATTTATATGTACTAAGTTTATAGAACTTTCGGCTTGTACAAGGAAATAACATGTACATGCAATAACTAAAAACAGACGCAGGAGAGAACGTTGCTAATTGTCATGTTTAACAATTAGTTATGCATGTATATCGTCAACTGCTTCTAATTAGCACTACCTGCAGCTCAAATGTTTGTATATTTGTGTACTTCTGAAAACGAAAACGCTCAAGAATGAAAACAATTTACGGTGAATCGCTAAACGGTCTGCCGAGACGTCAGTGAACATGTTACAGGCCTACATAGCCTTCTCTGTACACATCTTTTGCTGTAGACTACAATAAACTGGAACTGGCTAATGCCAAGTTAAACTGGAACTTGTAATTTATATTTGATACAAAGGTAAAGAAAGTATTCGTTGCTGTTGGTATGAGGACAACATAACGAAATTACAAGAAATACATATATAATAAAATTATCTGGAAGTAAAATTTTACCAATTTATACGTTCAGAGTAGCGTTATGCAAATACCTGAAAAAATGCAAGAAATATTTATCTATCACAAAAAAAAAGAAATAATACACATTACAATTTTTGTTCTCAGTGAGGTGCCGACTACAGAGTAGATGTATCGTACATATTGCAGGGTAATTATAAAATCGGTCACATTAGGTTTCTTTCTTATCCTGAACCAATAAATTGCTTTAACCCTTTCCAGCCCAATGGATATTTTAAGGATCCATGGTTTACTATTTACAAAAATTCATAACATAACTTCCCAACGGTTATTTTGAGACACACTTTGTACAATACTTTTCGTTTCTTGGTTGATTTCATTGGAATCTTATATTATTCATTGGGAAGTTATGTTATGCATTTTTTGTTATATTTATTATTTGATATAAATAATTTTGTTTATTTTGTAAATAATATTTGTTTTTTGTCTGAATTCTGAATTATTTGTTATATTTTTTACTATATGTATGAATAGTTTGAAGATTTCATTTGTAACTACTGATGAGTGATGAGTCCTTGTAGTTTTACAAGATTATGAAAAGAATGATTGATTGATAAGAATTTTCATAAAACGACTGAAATGTAGGGAGAGTTTCTATTGTTAAACTCTTTGTTACAATAAAAATACAGATCTGTACAAAAACATTATTCAAAACCGCTAGGTTTCCTGAGCCTAAGTATTTTTTTGACCGCAAGCCGGTTTTTCTATAAAGAGGCTATTTTATAATTATCGTGAGACACACATGTTCACATGTGCACATACTTATAACTTACAGCTTATCTATACTTTTCTTAGGTAAGTAATAACTAACAGTTACTGTAGCTACTAATCCAGCATAGAACGAGAGGTGTGGTCAGTGTAACGAGTGGTTTGCTGAAACACGGTGTTAACAGCAGGTGGTCGATTTAAAATCAAGTTCTAATTTATGTTCGACACTTTGCATGGGTAATTTTACATTAACAAACTGCACGTGGCCGAATGCAGATTTGCGTCAGAGCACAGGTCTGTGACGTCACTGATATGCCGAACACGTGTGCCATAAAATTTTAACACACTCGACATTTGCCTCCAAATTACTAGCCTACACATTAATTTTAATTTTACATGTTCTTTTTATAGATTACGTAGTCGATCGGAGAACACGATGTTTTATTTACGCGCTTAGAGAAATAGGCCTACAGTTTGTAATTTCACAAGTGCGGCCGTTGTTACTTGGTGATTCATACAGCCGAACAAACCCTTTCCTTTCCAGTTCATCGACGACCAATTTGGCGCTGACTACTGTTCCATGTGACCCAAATTTCTGCCCAAGGAGAAAACACGCTTCCAATCACTCAGAACTACTGTATATCAAAATCACTGTAGAGAGAAAGAGTGTTTTGAAAGAGAGAGAGAGAGAGAGAGAGAGAGAGAGAGAGAGAGAGAGAGAGAGAGAGAGAGAGAGAGAGAGAGAGAGACTTAAGAAAGTGAGTGTCAAATTTAATTAACATCGCGTTAGTTACGCTGTAGTGTGTAATGTAATCAACACAAACATAACTAAACAGGTTACTATGTATTATTGTAGCTGCTGCTAGGGTTGTTTGCGATACGATCTTTGGTGTCTTTACGTAGTGCTACTTCCGTTACTGAAATTAACGATTATCTGTAACGCCAAAAATTGTTCACAGATAAAACAAAATACTGTTTCATTCAGATTTTACAAGTCTGTTTGTGTTACTGATTAACTGATTTCTTGTAGAAGTAGTCCTTACACAAATGTATTAAAAGATTGGATTTATTTCGCATTGCCAAAATAATAGGCCTACATAAGATTCAGTATTGAAATTAAGTTTCATTTTATTATTATTAAAACAGAGAATTGAGAAAAAATAAAAACGACTTTCTGCGCCTTTAAAATGAACAAACGCTTTTAAACGAGAAAATAACTTATATTTAATAAGACTTGATTTACGAAGGCATTTGCATATAAAGTGTCCAATTCAAAGTGCTATTCAAATCTGAAGCGTGCCAATAAATAGCAGAATAGATTGTTCACTAATTCATGAAATCATATAGAATTTACTATGATATATTACTATCTTTATATTGCCAATATCATTTCACGTTTTTACTTATGATTTTAAATTAGGTTTTTCTTACTTAATCTGAAGATTATTCTAAAACTTAATCTAAAATTTTAATGAATTGGTTGAGAAAACGAGTTGAAGTACTTGGATGACAGTGGGTATCTTTGTTGAGTTACCTTTGCTCCATGTTTGAAAAGATTTGTCATACTGGAAAGTGAAAATCGACAAAAGTATCATTGCATTGATTTTATATAATACCACTTCTGTATACGATATTTTTATTTTTCGATAATTAACATTGTTTTATAATTTTTTAACACTGATACCGATACTGTCAGTGTAGAAACAAAAATATCGACATGTCGACTCGTATCATTATCGGAAGTGTCACACTATTCCTGTCTGGTGCACAGCCCATAGTCCAACAGTGATCCAAATAGTCAGCTGCACTCTGATAAAAATTACGACCTCTTATTTTTCTTCCATAAAAATAGCGTTTGTCACTGTTTGCCACTATGATTCGCTATTTTCTACTTCTCTTCTTGTCTTTGTCCTTGGACTTCCTGGTCCTTGTTTTCTTTGTTCATCATTTACAAGCGTCTAAATTATAACCTAGCCTGTTTTTACTTCCATATTCCTTAAGGGGACCATGTACCCGCCTATCTTCCCCATGTTAAATTAATCAACTTTATGTACCTTTTTCTCAAAACCTGTTCAAGGTACAAACTTGAGGTTTGGTCAGCATATTCTGGGAAAGTATTTTAACCATCTGAACCAAAAAAATTACGTTTTATTATCTCACATTTATTTAATTAATTTTTTGAAAAATTGTCTAAATATTTTAATTTTTTTAAAGAGTTAATAATTTTTTATAATTTTTCGGTTACTTTCTTCTTCTGTTTTTGAGGTTCAGTAGATACACTGTAATTAGCCCTACAACTTAAAAAAAGAATCGTGTTTCTATCTTTTACAGAAGCTGAGAAAAAGGTACATAAATATGGTAAAAAGTCATTTTTTGAGAAAACTTACTTTATTGTCAATGTTACCATAGTTACACAACATAGCTACATTTAAAATAGTCCTGCGCCGTACTGTGGGTCTTCCTCATTTTCTTCTGATTTCTTCTTGTTTTCTTGCCTTTTTATTTTACCTTCTACCTTACTTTGCTCTGTCATTTTCTTATCAGCTTCTTTTACTCTCCTCTCATCGATTCGTCTCAACCGTGCCCGACAAGACTCACTTACTTTCAGTCCCAGTTTCCCCATCACAGTACATTTGCTGTAAGCTCCGCTGTTGAAAGCAAGCACTGCATCATACACTCCCACTTTAATTGTATTTATCCCAACATAAATTGTCTTTGGTAACCTTTTCAAATTAGGGCATTGAACGATTCATTCGGGTTTTGTGTTTTACCAAAAAGGCACTTGCTCAGTAAAGTTTCATTGCTTAGGTCCCTGAATATGTTTTATTTTATGAAGCTCAGGTAAAGGCAGTGAATGCTCATGTTTGTATTCCTCACCTGTAATAATGACAGAGTAGCCAACCTAACCTATAACACAAAAATTCCCTTTTGTACGTGAAAAAAAAAACAAATATATTAAAAGTTTCCAAGCCTGAAAATGCAAGCGCTCAACACATAATTGTGTACTTTTTAATTATTTATTTTTGTAACTTTTATTTCTCATAGGTAAACAAATTTTATATCATTTTTTTCAGAATTAACTGTAGTTTCTGAAAATTTGAAAAAACAGAAAAAGTGAAATTTTTAAAAAATGTTCACGACATGGTCGGGACCTTAAGGAAATGGAAGTATGGTGATGGCAAAAAAAATCGTGTTCGAGATTATTGCAGATTCTGATTGTACTACACTAAAAACATGAAAAAAAGTCGTTTTTCGAAAAGTGTCTGTGTGTCTGTGTGTCTATCTGTCTATAGATTTTTTTTATGGTAAACGATAACAGCCGCAAATTCAAACAGAATCAAATAATTTTTTGCATACAGCCCTGATTTGTAGAGTACTCACGACCTATTGTTTTTGGTGAAGATCGGTTGAGGGAAAGGGGTAGTTTACCGGCAACGGTTTTTTTTTATCAAGGTAATTTTTTTATTTGGCAAACGATAACAGCCGCAAATTGAAACAGAATCAAATAATGTTTCGCATACAGCCCTGAATTATGGAGTTCTCAAGACCTATTGTTTTTGGTGAAGATCGGTTAAGGGAAAGGGGTAGTTTACCTGCAACGTTTTATGTTTTAACTAGGGTATTTTATATGGCAAATTATAACAGCCGCAAATTCAAACAGAATCAAATAATTTTTTGCATACACCCCTAGATTGTAGATTTCTTAAGACCTATTGTTTTTGGTGAAGATCGTTTAAGGGAAAGGGGTAGTTTACCTGCAACGTTTTATGTTTTAACAAGGGTATTTTCTATGGCAAACGATAACAGCCGCAAATTCAAACAGAATCAAATAATATTTTGCATGCAACTCTGAATTGTAGAGTTTTTAAGACCTATTGTTTTTGGTGAAGATCGGTTAAGGGAAAGGGGTAGTTTACCGGCAACGTTTTATGTTTTAACAAGGGTAATTTTTTCTATGACGAACGATAACTGCCGCATATTCAAACAGAATCAAATAGTGTTTTGCATACGTCACTGAATTGTAGAGAACTCAAGGCCTTTTGATTTTGGCGAAGATCGGTTAAGAGGAAGGGGTAGTTTACTTGCAACCTTTTACGTTTTAACAACAGTAAAGTACTTGAAAATTCATTTAAACTTTTTCAAACAATGGTAATTGTTAAAAATAAAATAATTTTGTTGCCAGGCAATAAAATTATAATTTTTTCATTTTAATGTAAATTATGTATGAAAGAAAATATATCGTTCGTGGCAGGCAAGCATATCTCAGTTATGTAATGTTTACGTTTCCATTTTATTATTATGACTACCGCAATAAAAAGGCAGGGAAGACACACACACACACACACACACACACACACACACACACACACACACACACACACACACACACACACACACACACACACACACACACACACACACACACACACACAATTCGCGTTATTTCTGGCCTCATTCATGTGTATTTTCTTACATTTGCACGCTTTTTAAATGGAAAGTGCCGAAACCCATACCAACATAACGCGTGCAAGCCGAAAAAGTGTCCAGCGTGGATAGCGATTTGCTTCCTGTGGATCGCTGGGCAGTGTAACTGCACGTGTTTACAGAGGAACGATTCATAGACAGACTTTTCGTCTTTAGGGATGAACCCTCTGCAAGATGCTGAGGGTCCATGAGTGACTTCGGAGCGCTCCTTCTTTTCCGCGTGTTCTGTGAAACGTACACTGTAGATTCGCAGCTTTACTCTAAGCCAGTGTTCCGCAACCGGTGTGCCGTCACAAGGTGAAAGGTGTGACGCGAACTTTTACCTATTATTGTAATAAATTAATTGTCGATTTTAAGTAAGAAGGTGATTGTTTATTCTTTAATACATGCTGATAACTGTTATATTTTCATAGAAATTAAATGTAATTTATTTACTCAATATTGTTGTTATAGTTTGCTTATCTTAAGTTATTTGTATTCTCGCCTGAAATATTGGGCCGGTTTGATGGGTTACAGGCGGCAAGCTTTGTGTTCACCGCAAAGAAAGCCGCGTAAGACTTTTAGCAAGCCTTTTAGCGGCCCGCACCAATCATACAATAGAGTTTACGTTCAAAACTCTAAACGTTCTAAACTCTATTCAAGAGAGTTCTTTGTAACACCGCATCTTTTGTGTACGGCTGTACGTGCTTTTAACTAAAATTGCGGGGATTAGCAAAAGTTTCCCTCTCTTTTATTATTTTATTGCCTTGTTTTGATATTTGTGCCTGTTTGTCGGCGCTTCTTAAACTTTATTGCTCTTTTCCTTCTCTGAAGGACCCACACATTGTCAGACATCAATTACAGTATTTCAGTTCAGTTCTATCACAGCTGTGCTCTGCAGTAGTGCGAATATTGTGATTGCTACACCAGTCTTACTATTTTCTATTACAGTGTTATTAAACTATTTTTTTTTCGATATGGATAAGTTCCTTGTACGGAGTGGTCCGTCCTCGAGTGCAAGTAGTGAAACCATCGAGCCCGAAAAAAAGAAACAGAAAGTAGTTCACCGGCAATATAGTGATAATTATTTATCTTACGGGTTTTTTTGGTGTGGTGACAAAACATGCCCAATCCCCGAGTGTGTTGTGTGTGGTGAAAACTCAGTAATGCTGCTATGGTTCCCAGTAAATTGAAACGACATTTATCAACAAAACATTCCTCTCTGTTAAGTAAAGATGTGAATTATTTTCGTCGGTTGTTGGAACAAAATAAAAAACAAGTGATGCTCATGACTACGTCGGTACGTGTTTCGCAAAAAGTACAGGAAGCTAGCTATAAGGTAGCCGAACTTATCGTAAAGGCCAAAAAACCACACACAAAGCAGAAACGTTGTTAATGCCCGCGTGTAAAGAAATGGTAAAAATAGTCCTGGGTTTAGAAGCTGGTACTGAAATTTCAAAAATTCCTCTCTCTGCTGACACAATCAGCCGCCGAGTTAGTGACATGTCCAGTGACATCGAAATTATGAAGGAGAAAATAAAGAGCAGTCGAAAGTTCTCACTTCAGATCGCCGAGTCCACCGATATTGGCGGTCACGCACAACTTCTTTCCTACATAAGGTATGTTGATGGGGATGTAATTGCAACTAATTTGTTTTTTTGCAAAGAACTACCCGAGCGAGCAACCGGTGAAGAAATATTTCGTACGACTAATGAATATGTGGTCCGTAATGAATTAACATGGGAGGATTGCGTTAGTGTTTGTACAGACGGAGCCGCTTCTATGACAGGCCGAGTGAAAGGATTCGTGGCTAAAGTACGCGAAGTAAATCCTAACTTACGAACCGACCATTGTCTCATTCACCGCGAAGCCATTGTTGCTAAATCTTTGCCATCTCCTCTGAAAATTGTGATGGACGAAGTAGTAAAAGTCGTGAACTTCATCAAATCGCAGCCCCTAAATATGCGGCTTTTTAACGTTTTGTGTCAAGAAATGGGATCTGAGCACACTACACTTCTGCTACATACAGAAGTACGATGGTTATCTCGAGGTAAAGTGTTAACGCGAATGTTTGAACTTAGAGAGGAGGTACTTGCATTTTTGACTATTGAGTGGCATGAGTATGCGGATTTATTTGCAGATGATGAATGGGTATCTAAGTTGGCATATCTTTCCGATATTTTCGTACACTTGAATGAACTAAACAGAAAAATGCAAGGTAGAAACGAAAATATTCTGACTAGTATGGATAAGATTCAAGGATTTAGTGGATACACACAATTGAAAATGGATCGTGTGAGATGTTCCCAACTGTGTGGCCCCTTGCTGACGATAATAAGGTGTTGATGGACTTAATTAAAGAACATTTAGTACTCTTGCAGCAGAATTTCAAAAAATATTTTGGAGAGAGTGTTGAAGATTTTAACTGGGTTCGTGATCCATTCATTATGGATTCGAAACATCTTCCGAATAATTTAGGCTTACAAGAGGAACTGGCAGATTTGAAAGCAGACAGAACATTGAAATTAAAATTTTTCGAAGTGCCTTTGGAAACATTTTGGTTGTCAATAAGCAGTGAATACCCGGCTATCTCCGAGATGGCAGTTAATGTGTTATTACCATTTTCAACTACATATCTGTGTGAACTGGGCTTCTCGACGTTGACTGAAATTAAAACATCAAAGAGAGAGAGACTCAAATCCATCGATGAAGAAATGAGGCTTGTTTGTCAACGATTCCGCCACGAATCAGCCGTCTGTGTGCAGCTAAGCAAGGTATGAGTAATGAGTAGAGTTATTTACTTTAAAATTCGTATTTTCTACAGTGAATAATAAATTGTTAATAAATGCATGAGTCTATTCCTGTTTTATAATAATAATAATAATAAAAATTGATTACATAACGACGTAATATTTCGTAAGTATATTAAGATTCATATGATTTTGAGGGGACAGACATTTTGGTGTGCCGTGTTGAGTCTAGGCCCGTCTGGGGTGTGCCGTGAGTAAAAAAAGGTTGCGGAACACTGCTCTAAGCAACGCTCAATAGGAAATGTTGAAAATCTTTGTCCACGGTGTACCCTCATACACACTAAACCTGCTCTGATGTTTTAATTACGGACATCATAATATTAAAACTTTGAAAACTTGAGCACTACTTAATGGAGATCAATCATTAACTTATACAAGCCATTAATTTTATATATATATATATATTATGTGTGTGTGTGTGTGTGTGTGTACAACGTTATCGGCAACAAAGAAGTAGTTTTTGTTAAAATTCCTTCCCGGGATATTTGGCCGTAGTCGAATGTTTTCTACAAAACTAGAGGTTTCGGCAATGCCATCGACTTCCATCATCAGTGAAAATCGAGTGCGATAACGTGAGGTGGTATACGTTAGTGACCACAGTACTGTGGTTAAGGCTGAAGCAGTAAGTAGAAAGAAGTAGTTTCTATGGCAATATTTCATTTCAAAAATGATTTTAAATTGATTTTGGAGAACATCGGTTAAGAGAAAAGGGTAGTTTACCTGAAACATTTTATGATTTAATGAGAGTAAAGTACTTAATTTTTATAAATAAAGTATCCTGATAAGAAGCTCATAATAATCCACTGTAGAAACGTAGATGAAATATCTATAAATGAAGAGGTTAGGTGAACGGGGTGGGGGTAATTTTCTATTATTAAAAATTATAGTTGAAGGTGGAGGGGAGAATTTTTTATGTGTACTACGTTATCGGCAACAAAGAAGTAGTTTTTTGTTAAAATTGCTTCCCGGGCTGTTTAGCCGTAGTCTAATGTTTTCTGTAAAACCAGACTTCTCTGCAGTGCCATCGACTTCCTTCATCAGTGAAAATCGAGTGCGGAAACGTGAAGTGGTATACGTTAGTGACCACAGTACTGTGGTTAATGCTGAAGCAATAAGTAGAAAGACGTAGTTTCTATGGAAATATTTCATTTCGAATATGATTTTAAATATACATCTTAGAACATGGAAGTCATGTATGGTTCTCCATACCGATATTTTTTTAATCAATCGTTGGAGTACAAGACACAAGGTCTACAAAAATAGTGTTCTGCGGACAATTTGCGGATTTACGTAAAGTGCAAGAAGTTCTAAAATAATAAAAATAATGTTACTCATTTTAATAACAATTAGTGTAACGGTATTCAATATTTGTATATGAATTTACGCCGTAAGCAAGTAACGAGTTCGCAGGATAGAGCAATTAGAACAGCGTTCGTTAACTGCAAAATGAAAGGCAGTCACCTTACTTGATTCTACTTAATATTTGAATAAGTTAAGAGTTCACAGTGAAAATGGCGTAGTTTCAAATATTGTAACAAAATTCGGTAATGTCTGTTGATTCATTTTTAATACGTTTGACACAATACTGATTTGGTCACATGTCTAGTAAATATAAGTATGTAAAGTTGATGTATGATTTGTAAACATTATGTTGTGAATAATTCACAATTGGATACAATTATTAAATCCAAGCAATTTGTGAACAATGGCGATTGTAATGGGCGTCCACACACACACACACACACACACACACACACACACACACACACACACACACACACACACACACACACACACACACACACACACACACACACACACACACACAAGCACAAATAACCTGCCTTATTTGTTTTCAATTTGTAATTACACTGAAATCAGTGGTAAATCGTAAAATTCATATACGAAATTCTGTTGTTTAATACATGGTACGTATGGTACAAACGTACTTGTCAATGAAGGTTTGTAACCGTTCATGGTCGTCCTGTTTGTAGTCCGTTTCACTTCGTATAGCAAGACACTTTTTCGAGGTTTATTTTAAACTAACTTAGTTTGTGTTTTATAGGAAAACGTTTTATTTCCTATATGATCTTCGCGCCAGGCTGCAACTTCTGTCACTGTCAATCCCTCCCTCCATTTTCTCCCAGCTTATTGTGCTTCCCAAGTAAACTAGTATCGTCAATTATAGCATGTTTAACATATATATTGACGATGTTGTAAGGCAATGGAAACAACGAACTGGTCCTGGAATCTACTTACTTCCCGATAATTTCTCTATTGTTTGCTGACGATCAAGTTATCTTACAAGAAAACGAGAATGGATTACAAAAAGCAGTGTATCAACTCAGTAAAATTTGCCATGAATATAATTTGAAAATTTCCACGACAAAGGTAATATCGTTTAAAGCAAATAGTACGCTCAGTACGCTCCGAAATAGTAATAGACAATAAAATTATTGGACAAATGTCTCACTACAGCTATCTAGGGTGCGACGTAAGCTATGAATGTGAAAACGATATCGATAATAAAATAAACAGATATCAGAGGATGTGTGGCACAGTTCATAAGTCTCTGGAAAGAAAGTACGAAAAGATACAGAATTGAAATGTTATAAAATAATGGCGGCACCAGTATTGATGTAGGCCTACAGGAGTCAATCGTGGACACTCACCCAAAATCAGCGAAAACGAATTGAAGCTGCTGAAATGAAATTCTTAAGTAGAGAAAAGGATGCACCGTAAGATATCACGTAAGAAATGCAGACATAAGGCAAGAGGTGAATATATACTCAATAAACGATAAAATTAAAGAAAATAAATAAAACTGGATACAGCACATAAATAGAATGGGTGACACGAGAATAGCAAAAATAGATAAGGCAGTATAAGCCTCTTGGAGAGAGAGATAAAGGCAGACCAAGAAAACGGTATCTGTGAAGACGGAACAAGCTGCAAGCATGATCTTTGAAGTGAAGAAGAAGAAGAAGAAGAAGAAGAAGAAGAAGAAGAAGAAGAAGAAGAAGAAGAAGAAGAAGAAGAAGAAGAAGCAGAAGATGAAGAAGTAAGCTAAGTAGCATTAATTCACTTCATCACATTCCATATGATCAAAGCATACTTTAATTTCATCTTTGTCGTTTATTTCAAAGAGTTTATTGTTTTGTTGTTTATGCATTGTCACACTTTCCTATCGGTTTATAAAAATTCTGTTAAATTTCTTGCTTCGTAAACGATTATGTTGTTACCATATATCGTCGCCATACTCCTTTCTTTTGACTTTGAAAATTTGTCTAGTTAATACTTACTTTTTCATCTACTGTATTCTTCATAAACCGGTCTGTCAGTATTAAAATACCATTTAAGACAAAATACACAATTGTCTGATAGACTTATCTATTTTAATAATATAGGTACTATATTATTTTCTTGGCATTTAGTTATTTGCACATCTTTGTCTTATATAAATCTTTGCAGATTAAGTTATATAAATATTTTCTCTTTGTCTGACGTCGTACTTTGGATATTTCACGTTACCTTTTGCCTGTGGATACCAATTCAATCTCAAAGCTCATACAGTTGACGAAACTATACATTTAAACTGCAAAATCGTGCGACCAAACCAATGGTGTATTAATGGTGAACTGCAAACACACTTTCATTTTAACAATATGTTTGTCACTCTACAATGTTAATCGTATGATCTGTGATATATAGACAGCGACCACATATTTGTTAATTATAGTAATATCTTTCTTCAAATACTTCATCCCCTTCAGCCATTACCCAATTAACACTTTAGAAAATGTAGGTAAATTAACGTGTATTGTTTAATCGATTATTTCTGTACAGATTTGGGGATGCAGCTTATATCATACCCTCAGAACGATGAAAAAATAGTTTAGACTCATATTTTTAAAAAAATCACTTTTTTTTAAAGTAACACTCGAGGTGATCATGTTTCTTTAGCTTAAATTTTACGCGTATTTTCCCCGAAGTTATGCAATATTTTCCCTTATTCATTTCGAAGCGAACAACACAACGGTTCCTTATTATTTGAAAACAGTTTTTATACATAAGTAGGCCTACCGTTAACCCCTTCCACGCATTGTGTTCTAGGTGAGAACAGACCGTTGCTGAATAAATGTTTTTTTAATAGTGCATATTGGATATGATTTTTTAAAATAACATGCATTTCTATTAACAAAAAGATAGAACATTATGAAAAGTTAACGCTACTGTTTAGGTTTACTCAGATTGCATGTATGCGCCAGTAAAGGTTTTTACTGTAAGGTTAAACTGAATTTAAGTGTCTAGCAAACACGGGATATTCCAACACTTTACATAAACATAACATATTAACAAAGCGATAAATATTGCAACAGTATTGTCGTATTAAAATACTACAACTATTATACAACAGTACGATAATTATCGTATACACACTTTAGTTGTATTTTGTTCTCGTTTTTTTTTTTTTTTTTTAAAGACAGATGACATAACAAAATGATACAAAAATTCTATACAATTTTACAAAATTATCGTGTTATTTTGTTGTAATATCTGTGTCATTTTTATTGAAAAACAAGTAATTACACGAAAAAACACAAAAAATATGATAAATTGGCTCAAAATGATACGTCATAAAATTGGAGTTTGAAATTAAATATTTTAACGATGCTTAAGAAAATATTACAATAGGGTATAGTCGATCTCAGAACCAAAAGAATTCTGGACATCTCTCATTGTATTTTAAGTTTTGTTACCTGCTAGGAAGTTTTGTATTACTTCTAATCGGCTTGTGTTTTATTGTGTCTACAACACAAATCAAAGACTCGACAGTAAAAAGTAGACATTTTTGTTCGGTAAAGAAAAAGTACAATAATGCCCTGATCACCATAATGGAATAGTTGGGAAATTGGAAAAGTCATAATAAGTTTTAGGGATGGATTCACTTATCAACTGTATAATAAAATCAAGCGTTTGTGTTATGGGTCCTTAGTAAATATTAGAGAATGTGCCCTGACTTGTTAAATGATTAAATAAACACAAAATCGTCTTAATTTTTAAGACACTCTAGAAAGCGAAGTAAACGCTATGTATGATTTTCTTTCCTTTTTTCGTCTGAATTTTATGTGGCTCTATGCTTGAGTAGAGACGGGGTTGTGACTCCAAGGTAAAATTTAATCATCGAGGCTCGAAATTAGCCTACGCAATAATCAACGTCAACAAGAAAGTTGTTATATGATCTCGGGTATCCCTGCGTCGTCAGAAACAGAATTCAGCAGAAATGGAAAGATTATAGACATAAGAATTTGCAAAATAGGGATTAACAAGTAAAAGGTATTATAATAAGGTAAATTAACATTATGAAATGGAGAAAATTAATAAGGAAAGTACTTTCTCAAGCAAATTGAAAAGTTACCAGCCTTCACCAAAAGCTGATAATTTCTCAAAAAGAAACATATTGGGACGTGCAAAAATATTATGCACGCGTGGCTCTGTCTTTATCTATTTGCGTGTGTACATGTGTATCTTACATACAGTAAAATCTTTAGAACATATACCAATTTTTATTAGATACTTTCAGAACTGGTGTGGCATAACTGGTAACCTGAGATAGTCGATAATCTGAAGAATATTTGTTACTTGAAGGTTTTGAATTTCATGGTTGTCGATAGAGACAGTCTAACGCGGTAACATAAAAGCGTAGTTGTAGCAATTGATAGGCCTATAGTAAGTTTCACAGCGTAGAATGGATGGGATTGTGTACGTGTTATGCAAGCTGTCACATGGGTGTTAATGACGTAGCACTATACATGCGCCAAAAGGTGTAGATAATAATGTTTTATATTTTATTCTCGTTTTGTCGAACACATGAAGTGGGTTACCGTGTACAAAGTGCGTAATCCTGCTTTTTAAAGTGAATTTTTCGTGAAAATTATAGTTTTATATTCTGTTACAAAACAAAGTGGATTATCTGCTGGAGAGGAAACCTACTACTTAGACAGCACGTCGCAGCATCGCTTTGATGTGCAGGTAAGCAATGCGTTTATTTGTGACGTGCATCTTATAAAATGGTACTCTACAATTTAGCTCTTACTGATACAAGAGTGTTGGTTATTGAGACCAAATTACGTTCCGTGTGTCTGTGTAGATTAGTACCCCGATAAAATTATTAACACTGTAAGATCTAATAATTTCGCACTGTTGAAACGATTAAAGAGTGAGAAGAACAATAATACGCAAGCAATAGAGACGATATTCATCTGCAAGGAAGCGGTTTTGATTCATGTTTTCGAATTGATTCATGTTTTCAGCGGTCAGTGATCCAGCATTTCGAATTGACTTAATTTTACATATAATCGGACTTGAAGGCCAAAGACAAGAACTTGAGAAATTATGCAAGCCTATTTTTAGAAAGCCTGAGTGATACGATAAAGGCCTTTGTTAAGACGATAAGTACACGGTAGAATCTTCAAACTTCTAAACATCTTTAAGACAGTATTTTTTGTCAGAAGCAACAGATCATAAAGGAATCGGATAGCCCTGTATTGTTTTAATGAATTTTAGTATTTAAATCCCAAGTTACAATAGAAAAGGAATGCAATGAGGGATGTCGGTACACTGACAAAACGGTGAAGCTTAGAAACAAATGACTTTGAATGAAAATGAATGTGTTTTGAAGGAGGTATTGTGTTAACAGAGCATCGACTTCAATTCCACAATACCAATGTGTCATTAAAAATTATTACTATTATTTTTATGATTATTATTTTAGTATTATTATAATTAACGCTCTAATTAACATACTGTTATCCGCTATCAATTGTAGGAAATAAAAATGAGCGGCAGTAGTAACTGGCAGAAAATTAAAACCATTACCGTTAAAAGTCGGTTAGAATTTCTGAAAATGAATTTTGTAACATTTATGAAAGTAATATCCCAGAACTATCGGAACCTGGCTGTTAAAACTTGAACAACCAACCCAATACATTAACGAATGAAATACTCGTACAATAAGTAGTGTAGGAGGACCGTGTAATCAAATCAGTTTACTAATACAAATGATTATTAACAACTAATAATTATAAATTTTAAGTAACAACTAAAAAAACGGGTTTTTATTAAGTCATATACCATACATATAAGTTTGACGACATAAATAAACAAGTAGGCCTATATTTTAGAGTGAGAGAGACAGAGAGAGGAAGAAAATAAGCGTGTGTGCGCATATTTGTATATAAATGTATTCAAATATATACACCTACTTTTGAATATCCAGTACGAAGGCTTGTATTCCAAAATGCATAAAACGCAGTTCAAGAATAAAAATTAAAGGTTAAAGATTATTTTAGTTAATTGGCCAGTATCTTATCTTAAACCTGTAGCAGTTATATGCTGGATCATTTTTAATTGTACCAGCAATTTGTGGAACCTATGGGAGCAATTACATTTTTTTATGGAAGGCCACATGTAGTTCATCCTGAAGAAATAAACTGGTTTCGCAGAGATTGCAAATAACATATTTAAATGAGCACATACGTGTCCAGTGTAAGAGACACGTGGATGCTAATCACACATTGGTATGTGCCCTTATCGCTCGCATTTGTATGACGACGCGCTGTATAAGGAAACATTGGTGTTAATTCACTTCACTTACTTGCAACATTCTTTGTTTACTGCAGCAATCAGGGTGCGCCGTGCAACTCCGTGATTGACGGCAATTGTTAAGTTAGTCTGTGTAGTGAACTGGATCTCTTTCAGTTTGGGCAGTACTTGAGATCTTTGAATCTGCATCTGTCAGACACTTCTAATGTTAACTTCTCGTTAAAAATTACATCAATTGCGACTTTATTGTTAACTTCGTATTTGTATTTTATTGTAATTTCCGTCTATATTTGTAACTTTTGTGTGTGAGACCTTTATATGATTAACGTGATTACGAGTGACTGGCTGTGAACGCTTAAATGATTCCACTGCTGTCCAGATTTCTGATGTACTCTGGACATTTGTTGAAGCCTATGGGCACCACATGACGATTAAATTTTACTACTACTGCTTTTCTTTTCCTACTACTACTCCTACTACTACTACTACTACTACTACTACTACTACTACTACTACTACTACTATTACTACTACCGCTACTACTACAACTACTGTCGGCGCAGAAATTATGTGCACTCGAGTTTGAACCTTAATTCTAAGTTAACGGTTACACTGCTCTTAAATCAAATTACACCAGTTTTTAGCTTATTCATTGTGCGGTGAATGGTGGTAATCAAAAATTTTTCGTAATTTTTTTGTCAGACTTGCGCTGGTTGGAATAAAAAAAGTGTCCGTAAAAACCCAGCACCCGACTACAACGAAATATGGAGACGTTATAGAATTGAATGTTTAAAGTTGTGTAAAGTATGTGTAAAGTTGGAAGTTGTTATCTGTGTTAGAAAAATAGTCGTTATTAATTTTGTAAAACATCTTTTTCTCATTACCTAATAATCGGAATAAATCCCGCTTGGGCTTGTTTTAAAGGTCGTAAGTTTTCTGTATCAATTCATAAATTACAAAATACGTATAGTGATAACTGTATTTTATAATGATTTTTATTTGCTAGTGAGGTGTAGTGTGTTCTCAGCCATGAAATCAATGGAGCGTCCGCGTGGGGTAGTACAGTCTGGGCAGATAAGACGGATGTGCCTGGTCGCTTTTTGTACTATGCCCCTGTGAGTCACAATGATGTTTACAAAATGTTACAATGATGTTACAGTTCTAAACTGTCATGAATCCGCCTGACCTGCCCAGACTGTACTACCCCACGCGGACGCACAATTGTTATGCATTTGTAAAACGTGTTATAGCCCTATATGTAGGCCTATAGATATCTATGGAAACGTACATAAACCGAAAAGCTAGGACTACTTTCTTTGTCTTTAGGCATAAATTGAACTAAAAAATGATCAATGGAGTGTTGTGCCGTACTTTGTTCGGCCTGGGAAAGGCGAAGCTCGGTTGCAGAGACAGGTGACTTTCTTTTAAAACGGGCGCGTTCTCGACGTCATGCAATGCCACTGCATCGCGTCGTCGGCGGGTATATGTAGACGGTTTGTAGTGGCGGTGACGAATATTCAGTTGTCCGGCTCAGCTGTGCTGTGCGCGAGCCTGCTTTTGCCAAGCTTTCTTGGGTAGACATTACCAACGAATCTTTCTCATTTCTGTTTCTACCCTCATCAAAGAAGTTTGGTCTCAACTGACGGCACCACTCTGTTCGGACTTCGTTATTCCACACTATGAGATGCTAAAGTAAAGTCAGCTCCAGGTGCTCGAACAATGGCGAGACGGGTGTCGGGTCTAGACGAACAACTGTCTACCCTTCTGGCAGAGATAATACTTGAGCCATGAGATGCCGTCAGTTGGGGCATACACACAGACACACTCGTAGAGGAATTCTGCCCCCAGGAATTATCTGTGCTACCTATACGCTACAGCTTAACCAGTGTCACTTAGTAACACCGGACTATCCAGGTGGGATCCTTCTGTATTACTTTACACTCTCTCATCTACCACTATACTGTAAATCGACAGACGCTCTCAGAAGCAGACTCATGATACCGCGTTTAATTTGCTCAAGATCTGCAAACACACACACGTTAAGTTTTGTGCCTGCATGTGTGGACCTTGCATATAAGTCTTATGCAATCTGTTATAACTTCTTATACTATGTAAGGAAATTGCACACACACACACACACACACACACATGTATCGGCATGAACTCTAAGTTTTTTTACTCTTTTTAATGCGTTTTATGTATCTGAGAGTTAGTTATGTCCTGCTTGCTCATGTCCCGCCGTGTGGGCATAATTCAGGACTGGGGTTGTCTGATTTGTTCATGTATTGTGGCTTAAACTATTATCATGATTTAATACTCAGAGTTTGCTTCATAATTATTGAAGTTGTATTTACTTAATATTTTTGAGTCCTTGGTTCTGTTTGGGGCATTTCCATTTCCGGTGTTATTTAAATTCTCATCTTACGGGTGATTTACTGGGAACTACTAAGCTCGCTTTGTTTGTATATATATTTGTACATTTATTGCAAGGGGTTATTGTGAGAGGGTCGGTACAGGAATTGTGGATGTGTGTTATATGTATTATGTATGTGTTTGTGTGTAATTTTTAAGGGGGGGGGGAATGTGACAAAAATTATGATGTGATAGCACATGTGCTTAAGGAATTACAGAAAAGGCTAGCCAATTTAACTTATACTTTAAATATCACTCAATGATTTCGATATTACATATTAACACAAAATTATTGTAAGGATTATCTTGGACATAGCGTGACAGGGTGTAGATAATTTAAATTTAAGCTTAAATATCACATATTAAGAGAATTACAATGTTGTTTTGAGATAGTGTGGCATCCACTCTTTTACTGCCACTGAATTAAATAGTTACTCACAATCTTATACTGTGGAGAATAATGACATGTATGTAATGATGTATTTCAATTTTACTCATGATTTTATTCATTGTTAAATTATGCCTTGCAATATCATGTATATGCTTGCACGCTGAATAAAGCTCACACTTGTTTTGTTAACAGAGTTTTTCATTTGCAAGTCCTGTCATTCACCAGTGGACATGTCTGTGATTGTAGCTTGGGCCTTGCACTCTTTATGCTTCCTCTAGGTTCATTACCTAGTTTTAAATATTATGTCTCTCCCCTTTACAAAAAAAAATGTATATAAAAATAAAAGGGGGGTTTCAAATGGTAGATCAGAGCGTGGTTATAATTCTATGGATATAGTAGACATTATTTCTGCACTTAATTTGTTGAACTTTGAAAGTTTTAGAATCTGGGGACTTGCATTTATTGATGTTAAATAAAACTTGGTGTGGCTACAGGCAAGTCAGCTGGTGTTGGGACTTGCAAATTATTTCAAATTATTTTTTTTTTATCTTAGTCCAAGATGTTTAAAGAAAAGTTAATCGCAATTTAACAGTTTAATAAAATAAATAATCTGAATAGTGGGATATTTTATAAGAAATGAACAGGGGTGATTAAATTTAATATGATTTAATATGTGTTAGTGTTTAAGTAATTACTCTGTGATGTTGAGTGTAAGGTAGGTGTTGGAAAAGGGTTATAATCGTGTGGTTAACAGTTTTTGAATATGAAAGTGAGCTAATTGGTATTACTTTGTCATACTCTGGGAGCTTAGAAAAAATTTTGAACATGATTGGGAGCCGTCGGTACTTGTCGATTTTGATTGGGACTTGTTCTGTGATAGAGACAACGTGTCTTTATAGCACCCCCGTTATGTAGTGTTTTGCTTATTGAGGGCATTCTATTTGCTGTACCTTTGATTTAGGAATGCGGTTATGGTCCGACCAGATGTCGTGGTGTTGTTATATATATTCTCGAATCCTGTTGGATGTTATGCATAGTTTGTGGATTGTGTATGGTAAGTTAGTTTTGTTGTCTTGTGTTGTTGTGTTCTCTTCTGGGCATTTCGAGTAGCTCTCTCTCTGCCTTTATTATACACCCATCTCGTCGTATCGCTAGAGCATTCTGGAGCCACTTGAATGATCAAGTTCTTCCTGTTGGTTTTCTTTTGGTTGTTGCTTTTACGCTGTGGTGTGAGTGACGATTGTGCGGTGATGACCAGTTCGGTGAACGTTGATTTATTTGTAAAGGATGAGCTCGAGTGGGAGGTCCGGTTCCGGGGTCGGAAGCCGCAAGAGACGGTTGCCTCATTGAGGAAGCAACTGCGGGAGGCTCTTGCCTCCGGCGAGACACCGAGTGGTAGAGTGATGCTCACAGATGTCACTGCGGAGGTGGATCTGTGTCTGGAGAAGTTCTCTGAACTTCGAGATTTGGCCGAAGGCCTGCAGTCGGCGGCACCAGCCTCCACGGCCAGACAGAGGGTGCGCCAGCGGTTACAGCATGTCTTATGCCGGTTACAGAATGCAGAATCACAGGCTACCACCTCAGAGTTAGAAAAAACCATTACCCCACTTAGGGAACAAGTGGCGATGGCATTGCGAGAGTTTTCTCTCGGCCAGCACCGCCCTGTGGATGCAAATACCGGATCCTCTTCTTTTGAGACTGCGGCCAAGTTAGAACCTCCTGCGCATGTTCCTGCTTTCTCGGGAGTGGCTGCCGCTAGCTATCACAAGCTCCCTAACCCACTGTCAGAAGTCATTCAGCGCCTCCCAGTTGTGGATGGATTGGATGTTGAAACTCTTTTAAAATTCTTGCGGATTCTTTTTCAACTGGCGGATTTTCCGGGGATGTCGGGGCGGACTTTGCTCGAGCTCATTTACCCGTACTGCAGGGGATCTATGGCTGAGCGGGTGACGAGCACCCTTCGGGATGGTGGTGGTATTGACCATTTTCATCGGGAAGTGCTGGACGCTTTTATACCGGGGAGGCTGCGCGAGCAGCTGCGACATAAGCATTTTTACAGGGTCCAAGCAAGTGGGGAGGCCCTCGCACATTTCGTTTCTAGCATTAAGGACGCAGCCAGGATCCTGAGACTGGGGTTGCCTGAGCCTGAAATTATCCAAACTATTCTGGAAGGTGTGACGCCCCAAGAACGGTCACGCTTAGTATTTGCTGAACGTCCCCGAAGTTTTATCGATCTGGACCGGCTATGTGCCCTGTCCAAGACCATCCAAGGTAATGATGACACTAGAGGTCACGAAGCTAGGCGTAGTGCGGATCGCCAAGCGGTAGAGCGACATGTAGGGCAGTCCGGGTCTTAGGGTTCTCGGTCTGCGGCCATCCAAAGCTGTGATGCTCGTGAATCTGTCTGTTTCATATGTCACAGACCCGGTCGCATTGCACGTTATTGTTCCGATTTTAGACAGCGTCCGGTGTCTTCCCGAAAGGTAAACAACCCAAAAAACGTAAGTACCCGGGGAAGATAAATCGGAGGTGGTCTTCCCCGTTAGGTCATTCTGTTTCTGTTTCGCTTAACCCCAGGCAGGTAGTAGGTCCCGGATCTGCTGGCTTCAAGGTCTTGCAAACTGTCTCCAACTACACTTCAGTATGCCCCTTCCTGTTGCTCGAGTTGAAAAAGGGTCAGCTCAGAGCCTTAGTTGACTCTGGATCAGCCCGATCCATAATTTTATCGAGAGTGTGTGCGGACCTTGAAAAACAGGGCTTAGTAATAGGGTCGGATCAGTCTTCGGTGGTATGCTGGACTGCATCGCGGGAAATTCTCCCCATCTCCCGGGTGGTTTCCTTAAAAATTAAAATCGAATGTTTTTCATGGGTGTGGCGATTTTTGGTTTCTCCGGCTTTGGGAGTCGACTGTATCGTGGGTCCCGATTTCATCTCCAAGAGTGGTCTCGTTTTAGACATTCAAGGGCACCACTGCTATTTTAAGTTTAATCGGGAAGTTGTCATTCTTTTTCTTGGGTACCAGGGAGCTAAGGGAGGTATCCAGGAGGTTGTGTGTCCCGATTCAGAAAGAGACCATCTCACTCCATCCCAGAAGTATGCCTTAAATCAGTTGTGTGAGCAATTCCCTACTGTATTAACTCCTACCTTGGGGCTCACACACCTTTTGGAGTATAAAATCCGCTTAACGGACTCCACTGCAGTACGTTCACACCCATACAAGTTCGCTCTTCCAAAAATGGCTGTCCTAAGGGAGAAGGTTTAAGAATTGCTTGAGCAAGGGGTAATTGAGCCTTCTAATTCTAGTTATGCTAGTCCAGCGTTTCTGGTGCCCAAGCCTGGGGGTAAACAGCGTATGGTTATTGATTATCGAAAGTTAAATGCGAACATAGAAGTAGATTCTGTTCCCCTTCCGGACTTACATTCTGCTTTCGACTGGTTCAGTGGGGCCAGATACTTCACCATCTTTGACCTCAATGCCGCCTATCATCAGATTCCTCTATCTAAAGAAAGCCGACCCTACACGGCATTCTGTGTGCCGTGGAATCTTTACCAGTACACTAGGGTACCTATGGGTCTGGCAGTGGGGGCCCAAACCCTCACGCGGCTTCTTGACACAGTTTTCCATGATGTAAAATTTAAATTTATCTTTAATTACCTGGATGACTTATTAGACTACAGTCTAATAAGTCATCCTCGTAAATCCTTACGAGGAGCATTTGTGTCATCTGAGAGAGGTGATGTGTCGGTTGAGGAGTGCTGGCCTCACTGTCAATCCGGAGAAAGTCAAATTCGCTCAACAGAGTATTTCGTTTTTGGGGCATCTTGTCTCACATGGGGGTGTGACGGTTGACCCGGAGAGGACGCAAGGCATCCGAGATTTTCCTCCCCCTCGGGATGCGAAGGGTATTGACAGGTTTGTAGGCATGATTAATTTTTATCGTAGGTTCATCCCTAATGCCGCGGAGATCGCCGCCCCTTAAATGAACTAAGAAAAAAGGGTACCAAATTTGTATGGGGTGAGAGCCAACAGCGGGCCTTTGATACCCTCAAGGAGGCGATCGTCTCCCCCCCTGTGTTGCGGATGCCTGACTTTTCTAAACCTTTTATTCTACAAACGGACGCGAGTTCTGTTGCGCTCGGGGCGGTTCTGTCCCAGGTTGTTGATGGTGCTAGGCAGCCGGTGGCGTTTATATCCAGGACTTTGACCCAACAAGAGAGGAAGTCGTCAGTGTATGAACTAGAGTGTCTAGCTGTCGTGTACGCTCTAGATAAGTTCAGGCGTTTCCTGGAACATGCTGAGTTCCTGCTCGAGACCGATAATCAGGCTCTCTCTTGGCTTCTTGCTCATCCCCGGCAACTGGGTAAAATAGGACGTTGGGTGGTCAAAATCTCATCCTTTAAATTCAAAGTGCAACACATTAGGGGAACGCAAAATGTAGTTGCAGACGCCTTGTCACGTATGTTCTCCCAACCCAGTGAAGCCCACTCTGAGCAACCCTGTTCTGTTCTGCTGGACTTTCCTTTGGCTTTTACTGATGTGTTACCCCATCAGTTAAATGATGAAGAGTGGGTCCGATCATCCAACATCTAAAAGAGTGTAACGTACAGGCCCCATATTTCTTGTCCAAGGGCGTCCTGTGCTGCCGAGAACGAAAAGGACGTGCCCCGAAGATTGTGCTGCCTAGCAAGCTCGTGCCCATGGTCTTCAGCTACTATCATGATTCCCCAGTAGGTGGTCATAAGGGAATTTCGAAGACCATTTCCAGTATTAGGAGACATTTCATCTGGAAGGGCATGGATAGGGACATGGCGGCTCGTGTGAAAGCATGTCATCTCTGTGGCTTGAGTAAGCCTGCACAAAACACCAAATTGGGTTTATTGTCATCCGATGTGGCGAGCAAACCGATGGAGAAGTTATTCGTCGACTACGTGGGACCGTTCCCTCGTAGCAAGTCAGGTAACGCATACCTGCTTGTTTGTGTGGATGCTTTTTCCAAGTTTGTCTGGCTGCTGCCCTTACGGCAGGCAAACGCTCGATCGACCATCCTTGTGCTACAGACCCATGTTTTTCAGCATTTCGGTTTTTCGGCCAACATTGTCTCTGACAATGGACCACAGTTTATCTCAAGTGATTTCCGGCGAATGTGTTTCGCTAATGGCATCAGACATGTGACCACTTCCCCCTACTACCCTCAGCCATCCCACGCGGAGAGATTCAACCGGAATCTCCGTTCAGCTCTTATCGCCTACCATGCTGAACAACAAGATTGTTGGGATCAAAATCTAAAGTGGTTGCAACTGGCATTTAATACGGCTTTACATGAGAGTCATAAGGCCGTACCCTTTGAGGTTATGTTTGGTTTCTCGCCGAGTCTTCCATTGGCCAACTTGTGGAACATCGAAGATCTTCTACCTAGCGATCAGGATATCAAGACTGTGGATAGATGGAGGGAGGCCCGGAGGAATTCGCTTCGTGCGCACGAGCGCGTCCGTAATCGCTATAATCAGGGGCGAATTCCAAACCCTTTTAAGGTTGGCGATCTGGTCTACTGCCAGAGCCACCCGATAAGCTCAGCCATAGACAGAAGGGCCGCTAAACTGTGTTATCGTTGGTCGGGACCATACCGCATTCTTCGGTTTGTGTCGCCCGGCACTGTGAAATTGGGTGATCCTGGTGGGGATGTTGAGAGGATAACCACTCATGTCTCAAAACTAAAGTTTTGCCGTAAGGCATAAGTGTGTGGTGACAATTTTGTTCCGTTGGGGGGGATGTCGTTTGGTTCCTGGATCTCAGTTGTAAAATTTAGGAGGCTTTGGTGGTCAGTACTCAGAGCTGGCGCCAGCGATTCTTGTCTTCCTCCTTTTCTTCTCTGTTCCTTATCTCTGCATGCGGACCAGGGCCCGGCGAGCATGCAGGACGCACACTTACACCTTCTCTTTCAGACACACACTGGCATACTTACACTCCTTCCTTCTGCTTCTTTCGTTTTCCTCAGGCACTGAACCCACCAAGAGCGAATAAGGGTCTGAGGTTTTCCAGGAGTCCTACAGCAGTCGCGGTCGAGAACTGGTTTAGTCAACTATGTTGCCACTTTGGGGTGAGGGTGTGCCGTACTTTGTTCGGTCAGTGAAAGGCGAAGCTCGGTTGCAGAGACAGGTGACTTTCTTTTAAAACGGGCGCGTTCTCGACGTCATGCAATGCCACTGCATCGCGTCGTCGGCGGGTATATGTAGACGGTTTGTAGTGGCGGTGACGAATATTCAGTTGTCCGGCTCAGCTGTGCTGTGCGCGAGCCTGCTTTTGCCAAGCTTTCTTGGGTAGACATTACCAACGAATCTTTCTCATTTCTGTTTCTACCCTCATCAAAGAAGTTTGGTCTCAACTGACGGCACCACTCTGTTCGGACTTCGTTATTCCACACTATGAGAAGCTAAAGTAAAGTCAGCTCCAGGTGCTCGAACAATGGCGAGACGGGTGTCGGGTTAAGACGAACAACTGTCTACCCCTCTGGCAGAGATACTACTTGAGATGCCGTCAGTTGGGACACACAGACACACTCGTAGAGGAATTCTGCCCCCAGGAATTATCTGTGCTACCTATACGCTACAGCTTAACCAGTGCCACTTAGTTACACCGGACTATCCAGGTGGGATCCTTCTGTATTACTTTACACACTCTCATCTACCACTATACTGTAAATCGACAGACGCTCTCAGAAGCAGACTCATGATACCGCGTTTAATTTGCTCAAGCTCTGCAAACACACACACGTTAAGTTTTGTGCCTGCATGTGTGGACCTTGCATATAAGTCTTATGCAATCTGTTATAACTTCTTATACTATGTAAGGAAATTGCACACACACACACACACACACACACATGTATCGGCATGAACTCTAAGTTTTTTTAGTCTTTTTAATGCGTTTTATGTATCTGAGAGTTAGTTATGTCCTGCTTGCTCATGTCCCGCCGTGTGGGCATAATTCAGGACTGGGGTTGTCTGATTTGTTCATGTATTGTGGCTTAAACTATTATCATGATTTAATACTCAGAGTTTGCTTCATAATTATTGAAGTTGTATTTACTTAATATTTTTGAGTCCTTGGTTCTGTTTGGGGCATTTCCATTTCCGGTGTTATTTAAATTCTCATCTTACGGGTGATTTACTGGGAACTACTAAGCTCGCTTTGTTTGTATATATATTTGTACATTTATTGCAAAGGGTTATTGTGAGAGGGTCGGTACAGGAATTGTGGATGTGTGTTATATGTATTATGTATTATGTATGTGTTTGTGTGTAATTTTCAATGGGGGGGGAATGTGACAAAAATTATGATGTGATAGCACATGTGCTTAAGGAATTACAGAAAAGGCTAGCCAATTTAACTTATACTTTAAATATCACTCAATGATTTCGATATTACATATTAACACAAAATTATTGTAAGGATTATCTTGGACATAGTGTGACAGGGTGTAGATAATTTTAATTTAAGCTTAAATATCACATATTAAGAGAATTACAATGTTGTTTTGAGATAGTGTGGCATCCACTCTTTTACTGCCACTGAATTAAATAGTTACTCACAATCTTATACTGTGGAGAATAATGACATGTATGTAATGATGTATTTCAATTTTACTCATGATTTTATTCATTGTTAAATTATGCCTTGCAATATCATGTATATGCTTGCACGCTGAATAAAGCTCACACTTATTTTGTTAATAGAGTTTTTCATTTGCAAGTCCTGTCATTCACCAGTGGACATGTCTGTGATTGTAGCTTGGGCCTTGCACTCTTTATGCTTCCTCTAGGTTCATTACCTAGTTTTAAATATTATGTCTCTCCCCTTTACAAAAAAAATGTATATAAAAATAAAAGGGGGGTTTCAGTGTGTAGACTTTATTGTTTCCATAGTAATGAAAATATACAACCATTGTCTACTTTACGACTGTTGTTTTACTAACAAATAAAATATCGGTATGGAGAACCATACATGACTTCCATATTCTAAGATTTATATTTAAAATCATTTTCAGCCAAACAGCCAGGGAAGGAATTTTAACAAAAAAATACTTCTTTGTTGCCAATAACGTAGTACACATATAAAAAAAAATTATCCCCTCCCCCTTCAACTATAATTTTGATTTATAGAAAATTACCCCTAGCCCGTTCAACTAGCCTCTTCATTTATAGATATTTCATCTACGTTTCTACAGTGGATTATTAAGATCTTATCAGGATACTTTATCAAAATTAAGTACTTTACTCATGTTACAACAAAAAATGTTTCTGGTAAACTGCCCTTTCCCCGTAACCGATCTTCACCAAAATCAACAGACATTGAGTTCTCTATAGCTCAGGCACATATGTAAAAAATTATTTGATTCTGTTTGAATTTACGGCAGTTATGGTTCGTCATATAAAAAATTACCCATGTTAAAACATAAAACATGAGATTTATAAAACATATCTAAGATTTATATTTAAAATCATTTTTGAAATAAAATATTTTCATAGAACCTACTAACGCTGGGGAAATCTGAGGAGCCAATCAGAGTTGGGCCTACCTGTCACTCTGCTGAATTTGGTGGAAAGCCCTGTCACTGTCGTCAAAGTATCAGCCTTGACAGGGTCCTCTTTTTCTGCAAAATGGGAGAGGCTTGAGATGGAGTGAGTGACATAGTCCCCACCTCAATGAAGAACCCATTGTTTTATAAAAATATATTTAAATTTTGAAAACTGAAAATTCTTTTCTTGTTGTAAATATTTATATTTTATAATCAAAATGACTTTATTTTTGTTACCTGGCAACAAAATTATTTTATTTTCAACAATTACTATTGTTTCAAAAAGTTTAAATAATTTTTCAAGTACTTTACTCTTGTTAAAACGTAAAAGGTTGCAGGTAAACTACCCCTTCCCCTTAACCGATCTTCACCAAAATCTAAAGGCCTTGAGTCCTCTAGAATTCACTGACGTATGCAAAAAATTATTTGATTCTGTTTGAATTTGCGGCTGTTATCGTTTGCCATATGAAATACGCTTGACAAAAAACGTTGCAGGTAAACTACCCCTTCCCCTCAACCGATCTTCACCAAAAACAATAGATCTTGATAACTCTACAATTTAGGGCTGTATGCAAATAATCTTTTGATTCTGTTTGAATTTGCGGCTGTTATCGTTTGCCATAGAAAAAACCCTTGTTAAAAAAACGTTGTAGGTAAACTACCCCTTTCCCTTAACCGATCTTCACCAAAAACAATAGGTCTTGATAACTCTACAATTTAGGGCTGTATGCAAATAATCTTTTGATTCTGTTTGAATTTGCGGCTGTTATCGTTTGCCATAAGAAATACCCTTGTTAAAACATAAAACGTTACAGGTAAACTACCCCTTTCCCTTAACCGATCTTCACCAAAAACAATAGGTCGTGAGTAATCTACAAATCAGGTCTGTATGCAAAAAATTATTTGATTCTGTTTGAATTTGCGGCAGTTATCGTTTGCCATAGAAAAAAAATCTACAGACAGACACACAGACAGACAGACAGACACACAGACAGACACACACACAGACACTTTTCGGAAAACGACTTTTTTTCATGTTTTGAGTGTAGTAGAATCAGAATCTGCAATAATCTCGAACACGATTTTTTTTGCCATCACCATACTTCCATTC
The DNA here is from genome assembly GCA_034769895.1 of Magicicada septendecula. Classification (NCBI taxonomy): domain Eukaryota; kingdom Metazoa; phylum Arthropoda; class Insecta; order Hemiptera; family Cicadidae; genus Magicicada; species Magicicada septendecula. Next base: position 257,468,571 of record CM068372.1, read on the forward strand.
CTTAAGGAATATGGAAGTAAAATAGAGTAATCGAGATTTTCGTAATTATTCATTTACTTTTTAAAGTACAGAAAAGTCTCCATTAACCATGGTAACGGCATATGGTCACCTGCTCGTAGTGTTTCTCGCTTAGCGCTAAGAATCATACGCTCGGAGAACTTGTACTGAAAGCTTTAAAAATAAACTTTATTAATTTGGTTTTTGTATTATGGAAAACCAAAAATGGTGAGCGAGTTCTGTAGGTGGCTTTCTGAAGCGGACGTGTTCGACCATAGTGCAGTCTGCTTGTCGTTAGCCTTTTTGATCCACTGTCTGGTGAAACATTTGTGTTTTGTTTAAACATTGCTGTTGGTTGGTACCGTTAGCCTTTTTAAATACTAAAAGCACTAGTATTTTTTTCTTAAGCACTAGTAAATACGCTAAAAATCTAGAGTTTTTCACTAAAAGATTTTTACTTTTTCTAAACAACATCCACCGCAGCACAAGCAGATTTTCCATGAACTGCTCAATACTATGTATAAAATACCCCTATATTCAAATGGCATCAGCAAAATAAATGTAATTTATCAAATTACAGATAATAATAGATGCAATAAAAACTATAAAGAATGTACAAAATAAAATAAACGCATCTAAGAACTAACGCAGAAGTAAACCTACATAATAATGACACACCAATAATAACATTTAAAAAATTTGCGAAACTCTTACTCATTTATAACAGTACAAAGAAAATTACAAACCTACTGAACAACAGATGTTAAAATAAAATACAGATAGCATAAATATAAAAAAATAATTACGGCAAAAAAAATGATTCTCTAATTAATTCTAAACAATAAATTCTATTGAATTTAGAAAACTAAATGGAAAGATCCTAACAGAGTTTACAGCGTGAAGACTACAAAAATTAGTTAAAAATCGTTACATTGAACACTAAAATGAAGGCTACACAAAAAACCTTAACATCACGTTATAAGTATGTTACTTTAGTATAGTCAGAGGAAGTGAAATCTAACTATGACACCAGTATGTTTTTCTAGTGAAACAAATTCACTTATGAAGTGTAATGATGACGTTAAGACTTTAGATAATACCAGGTGTTATTACATTAATCGGTGCTTTTGGGTTGACAAGGTTGCGCTTTGCTCACTTATTAAGTATTACTGATAGTCAAAAGAATGACAGTCGGAAGCCTTTGTTGTAAGAATGTGTTCTTAAAGGTTCGGGACTTCCCGACACTCGCACCGATCAGATTGCGCTGTTAGTAAGATGATATTACCGAGTCCTCTTTACATAGTGTTGCGGCAATTAGTGCTCATAAACTGCACCTTATCACCTTTAATGGAGCCGACCCGTTGTGTCGTCATTCTGCTGTCGATGTAGCCGTTGTTTAATGTTATGTAGAAATATGGCGACAACGTAATTAAGTTGATGAGAGGTAAAAAAATTAATTACGATAGTTGCTTTGGTGTCGACCCGGCAACGTTTTAAGTGAGGGAGCTACTAGTATAAACCTAAGTGATAAGCGTCGAACAGACTAACCAGGTTATTTGTATCGCGTAATGTGACAATTTTAATTTATAAATACATATGGTAAATGTTTGTTTTATCTGTTCTTGTTTGGTTAATATTATTGAATATTTTAAGTAAAATGAACGTTCTTTTCACGTGGAACCGATAAAGTGGCATTGGAGTGTCGGTACGCACTCCATTTTTTATGATCTCGTCGACGGAGAGATAAACGGATGGTTTGCTTTATACCAATTGTGAATTCATTATGGTACGTAAGTCTAAATCTCCTAAACATATTGAAAAATACGTTTTTTGTTGACAGTTTATTGCGAATTAAATTCAAAACGTAGCCAGAAAATGAATTTTCTATTCATGGTTATGTACTTACGGTAACCGTTCCTGAATACATTCTATGTAGGACTATAGTAACCAATCTACCGGCGAACCTTAATTCGAACGTTGCTGCTGAGATTTATCAAAGGTATCGGACTGGACGAGATCTTTTAGAGTCTCCACTCATCGGTTGAGTGGACAGTCAAAAATGGTGAAAACAACAAAAGGTTTTGTCTAGGATAAAGCACGTGGTTGTTCGGAAATAAAAAACGACAAATTTGCCAACAAACAATGTCTGATTGACTCATAATCATAAGCGCGCACGCGCTTGTGTATGTGTGTGTAATTAATGCACAAAATTACCCTATTTATCCTACGTACCGTATTCGTTTGTTTGGTCTTTCCGTTCATAAAATGACTAGCAGTTTCATTAATGGCAAGAATGACGTCAATCTTTGGTACAAATTTCTGTAATTATTTTAATAAATAAGCTAGGTATGTTGCACATTATATGTATGCGACAAACGCGTCCGCACGTGTTTATAAAAATCAAATCTGCGCCTGTATGTGAAGATGACTTGGCGCTATCCAACTTTTTGTGAATAAAAATAAAACTGAACCTTCAATACTAATCGTTTCGTATAAACAACAGTTTTTAGTTTGATGCAAACCGACGCCGTTTGCAAAATTGTTTCTATAGTTGTTAGAACAACCTTGATATCCTATTTTTGCGTAAAAGACTCTTCCTGACCTTGCGGGCTTTGTTTGTTCGGACTGCATTGAACGTTTACGTTTTTCAGTGACATGTACAAATTATACATAAACATTTACATCAATCAGAAACGTCCATGGACGGGGGCATCGGTGGGGAGCAGATTACATTTTTTCACGCATGTTACAGTAACCGAGCTGCCAGTCGCGTTTTGGAGAAATTACAGAAATCGACACAATGACTAGAATGATAAATTAGTCCTGTTTTTAAATTTTTTATCTTCGTTCCTGTGATGTCAAGCAACAGATATACAGTATTCCTTGATTATTTTGAGCACCTCTTCCTCGCTTATTTTACCTACTCACCATATTCCTTCCATCCGCTTTCAAATCCAAATTCCACCGCCTACATTCTGCCTCTGTGCCCTTTTCTCATTGTCCTCCACGTCTCTTACCTATGAAGTAAAACATAAAACATACGAAACACTTCACCAGTTTCTTCCTCAAGTCCGAGTTTCTTCTGCTTACCTACTTTTTCATATTAGAGTGTGGATCCAGAAATTCTGTGAAGAGGGTAACACATTCTGATGTATTTAAGGGCTTTGTAGTATCTGAACATAGCAAGAAACAGTGATATAGAAGCAGCTTTTAGTGTATTTTAAAAATAAATGTTATGATTTTTTTATTTTTACTTTTAATGAAAAAAGTTATTCAGATGTTTCTGTATTCCGTTAAAAAGTAGTTAAAATTATGGAAAAAATTATAGATTAACTGATGGTTGTTGATATACATAACTTTTACTGAATTTTCATGGCCGAAATAAAATATTGGATGGAAATTTACAACAATACGTTGCATGGGTAAGTTCGGAAAAATCTGTAAAATGGTAGTATAACCGTAAACACAAATACAGTAACTTCTCGCCCCATATGCACATGTATGTAAAAGTATTTAGACTTGTATTTTCAAAATACAGAGATTAAATACCGAACATCTGTTCACTTATATATGCATTTAAAGTAAGATTAAATAAAATTTTCGTTTGTGTCCCCTTGCAAAGATTTTAGTTTCTATTCTTGTTTCCTGGTTCTTCGGCTAACACAGAAGAGACAGTAACCTGATGGACGTGACTTGCATTTTTTAATAAACGTAAAGTAGGGTACAACAAAGTAAATATTAACTTGATACAATTGAGACTATAATTTCTTGCCAACAACAAAGATTTATAAACTGTTAACAAATCTGTATTGACTAGTTAACACTCAACAGGCCTACATATTCTGTACATTCTTTAAATAGAAATGAAACCTTCTCTCCAATTGCACAGATCCTCTGTCTTTCTGGCTGAGATTTTATTATTTTTAAGTAACTAAAAATATAGGAATTAAACTTGTAGATGTCATTTTATCCGGTATACTTTTCCCGCTACTTTTTCTATTGAACGCTTCCCTCCCTACAGCTATCGACTTATAATCTCCTGTTCGATGGTTCACTAGTTAGTCCACATCCTCTTGAAATAGCTGTACCTGCTCTTTAGCTATATACATCAGTAAACTTTAAATTACTTCAGGAAATAGAGTGTATTGAATTTTTAACATTATCCAAATTACAGCGACTCACTTTCCCTCTGAGAAAAGCAATATTTTATGTTCGTTTGAATTTATTTATTACAACGGAATTACATAATTTTTGATACCCTGTTAAACACCGAACAAAGAACATTTACGAAACATTTATGCATTAAATAAACATTTACGAAATGCAGCTTACTTCGTAAATGCAAATGTTACGTAAGCGATTAACCGAAGTGTAGCCACGGGACCAGTAAAAACGGATGTTGTAAAAAATATTCAAAGAAGGCAACGATATAGTGATTCGCACAAACCGTCTCTCTCCTTTCGTGTGAAGTCGTGTCTAGTCTCAGTTCCGGATGCGTACGTGCCAAACGTTCTGTGGTCAACCAAAGGAAATACGTTGACAAGACATGATACTGACATTTTAAAATCTCTAGAAAACTAATTGTCGATAATTACACGGCTCGTATATTGTGGTTTTTATAATAAATACTTAATTCTTCTAAACACATTCACGAATTGTATGTCTGCAAGTGTGCTCAACGACATTTATAGGGAACTAACATTTAAAAATACCAAGAGAATGAGGAAATAATTTTTTATTAGTATTATTATATCATTAGGGGGTCATCACTTGCTAATAATGAGTGGTAATTCCAAAATGATTAAAAAAAATTAGAATAAAATAATGATGTATACGCTACCACGCACGGCATGTGACTTCTAGGTTAGTCGCGCAAAATACTCTTTCACTCTCGTATTCATTGATCTTCAAGAGTTTACCTTAACGTTTCACAACATAACATTAACAGGTCTCCCCCCCCCCGCCCCAAATGCAAAATGAAAAAAGTTATGTGATAGAAAAATGGAGAATACTACGTCGATTAAAAATCTCAGATCTGAAAGATCTAAGCCACGTTTTTTAATGCATCGGGTTTTTTCTATTCTAATCGTCTGAGCAACCCCCTGCCACAACGTTACATTTATTTGATACTACGTTTGGGCTGCTATCTCGTATATATTTAGACAAAGTGCGAAATATTCCGTTCTTATTCCTTAGTCTTCTAATGCTTTCATTGCAGATTTTTCTGTATACCGAATCAAAAGATGTGTATCAACAAGTGCCACGCGAAGTAGTTTCTCCATGTTCATCGCAACATTTATGAAGCTGGCCTACTTAGTTGTTTCTAGTGATGCTGGTGCTTCATCTAGCGACGGCTGACTTAATAGGTTTCTATTAAGTTTATTAGAGAGAAACGTGTTGAAAATGATATATAGATATGATGGCAATTTATACGGGCAAGCTCTCAAAATTTATTAAAATTAACACTTTAAACATTTATTGTAAGTTTATTGTTTAATAAATATTTTAATTTATTCGTTTTTTGCTCTGAGGAGAAATGCAGAAATGAAATACCCCGATACAGACTTCAACAGAATCATAGCCGAAAATATTGTAAAATTTATTAAATTTGGAGGTTAATTGTTTATATAGTACACGTATTATTTTTAATAAATATGTCGTATATAACACACGCCTTTGTGTGTTTTGTGTTTGTGTGATCAGTCATATAGGCCTAACTGAAGAACTGTTTTCAAATACTACGATATTAATAGAATTGGTGTATGTTAAAGCCACTTTTAAAAGGATACTTTATTCGTCCGTATTTATTGAATACTGTATTATGGAAATATTCGTAACTCAAATTTATGAAACAAAACTAACATAAAATAATCGACTAACTGTAAACGTACATTCACTCTGTCGTGCAAAGTGTTTTTCACGCACAGTGACGTTAGTAACAATATAGAAGCAATTTTTCTAGTATGCAGTGCGTAATAAATGGCTCTAATTACAATTTAAAAATTCAAAAACACATTGCGCCATTACGAAGGCCTTCGGTATCAAAAGGAACGCGTATATTCTAGTTTTTTTTCTACGGCTCTTCTACTTATTTGCAGAAACCTACCGACCTTGGCAACAGGAATACAGCCGCCCCGCCAGGAGCAGGAATTTATACTACGAAGTTGCGATTCTCAGGAATGGAAAACTACAAAGACGTTTTCCTTACAGAAATCAAAACTAAAGAGCTGAAGACGGAAAACAAACAATTTTGTTGCTAAAACTGAACCCCATTAAGCAAAATTCTATTAATATTCTCGCCAAAACACACACACACACAGACATTCCATTCGATATTCTCGCTTGGTATTCTATACACGTGCAAATTTTGTATTTCTTACGAGTATAATAGTTGTGCTTACGGTTGTGAGTTTTGAGAGTCGTGATTCTAAACTTCGGTTATCAGAGGAATGTGAATCAGTCATTGTTAATCTTCATTACCTATCATCATCAATGGTGAATCTGTCCTAAGCTGAACTGTACTCTCCATGTTCTATCCTGTACCGTTCTCTTCAGATGTTCATAATTGCTCCCCATCATCATATCCTCGTCCTCGCCCTCTCCTACCTTCTATCTTTCCCTCAATTAGTAACTTCTGTGTACAGTTCCTTCTCAAAATGTGGCCAATCAAATTTGTTTAATTCTTTTTTTATGGCTCATACTTCTCTTTTCATTTATTCTTCTAAGCATTTCTCCATTTGTTGCCATTTTTTTCGAGATAGTCTTTTCAATTTTTATCACAACCGCATTCTGAAACTACCCACATATTTCTTTTCTCTGTTTCTAATGGTCCATGACTCCGATGCATACATTACAGTGTTTCATATAAAACACTTTGCAAATGTCTTCCGTAAATTCACATCAGTTCCTACCAACAGGTAACCAACAGCTCTCTTACTCTAGTCTTATTCTGTCAGTGCTGACACGGTCTAAATTAATCAATGAAGATGTAGTAGTAGCCAGCTTGACTCATTCGCAATAACTACAACCCGGAGAGTTCTGGTTGTTGCTAGTGGATGTATTACAATTTATAGAAGTTGATCTCAGATAGAACGGTTCATGACAGTGGAGTAACGTTTAAATCTGTTGCCGATATTCTTTTTGTTCGCCTTTCTTTCTCACTCGTGTCGTCGCGTTTCTATTATCATCCGTAACCAGATCATTCCCTCCTGTGGTTTGTATGGACATTACTATGTGAACGCCTTGACGTCGTGCATTCTTTTCCACTAGTGTTCTCATCTAAATTGCTTCCTCTTGTATCAGCATCACATGTCTTCCTTACTTATTGCTTTACGGTTGGGTAGCCGAGCGGTAGAGAGTTCGCTTCTCTGTGAGGGTTCGGTTCCAGTTCGATAGAATCAAACTCCATCTAACAACTTCTGAGGCAATACGTCAGTCTGCCTCATATAGGCGGACCTCGGTCATATACGCGACACGAACATGCGAATGTGCACAGCAACACCCACCAACACTGTGCTGTTCATAATAACTACACGATATTAAATGCAGACTGATACCCTCTGGGGGTGTTGTGGCGTGAATTAAGCTTACACCACAGCTAGGCTTCACAAACAGCCCATGGCCCTACTGTTTGAGGGAATGTGGTGACAAGTTGTCGTTGCAGGTTACATCTATTCCATAGTATTGTTTTATCTTGTCCTTTTCATTCCTTTAATTGTTACACTGTTTCAAACGTGTCTTTCCCACAATTAGATGTATAGTATTGTGTGTTTGTCTTGATAAGATGAGTAAGAATGACTGTGTGTGTGAGAGAGAGAGAGTTACCAGACAAATTCTACAAGTTACCAGAGAATCCGATATAAGAATTTTCCTAAGCAAGTGTTTCAATGGTCTTCCAAGACAGAGAAGGCTTTAGATGAAAGGAAACACCGTTGAAAATGGCGGTATATAGCACGTGGGTGCAGACGATTAGGATACTGGAAGATGTTGAAAGAAACTAATAAGAAACACCCAACAATATAAGTAATAATAAACAGGCTTGATAGCTTATTTTTCGGTAGAAATTTACAGCCCTGATCTTAAAGCTTACACTCAATCAGGACTGTATCCAACGATACCGCGCCTGGTTTGAAGCAGGAACTCGAAATCGAGTTCGCAGCGCGCTATCACTAGGGCCTAAATGCTAACAGCTGTGCACAGCATGTTTACTGTCCACAAAAGGTCTACGAAAGAAGGAGAAACACTTACGCATATAAACACAGACACAAAGATACAGCCAGACATTTAACTCGGTTTCCTGATTACAGAATGAGAAATGTCAAACGGTAGCAAACAAACTGAACCGTGCCAAATCTATTTCTACTAATCAGAGCGACTTAATGTATGTAGAGAGCGTGCGCGTGTCTGTCAGTGCGCGTAATGTCAATGACAGCAACCTATCTCGACAAACCGGTTCCTAAACCTGACCTAACCTAAGCCAATTAAACTTTGGTTAATTATAACATTTCCTGGTTTTTATTTGACTGCTGGGAGCCAGTTGGTGAAACTTTCGCTTTGTATTCTGCCCCCCCGCTCTTATAAAAGTTAATTAAGTCTGTTTCTGATTATTTTGAGATGTAGACATAATACACTTCCTCTCTCCGAAAGGTAATTCCACCTATATCAAATGTTCATGTTACTTTTAAATTACTCGGTCGTACAATCAATCCTTAATGTAAATTCTTAATAATTGTGTTTCTTTAAAATTTTCAAAATAACAATTTTTTAAGTATCTCAGCAAAATTTAAGTAAACGTTTACTTAAAATATTTATTTTAATATTTTTAAATATAAATCACTATTAGAAAGACAGAACAAGTCAGGAAAAATGTGAAACGTTTGTGTGTAAATTTATGTAATAAACCTTTTAAAAATATTAAATATTCAATTGCCGTTAATTATATTGTAGTTACACAAATATATTAATAAATATATATCCTTAATGATTGTATGGGTATTTTTTGCTATAATAATTTCTATTAGCATCACAGTAACTAACACAATTTAAATTATGTTTTGAAATTACCATGAATGTCTTGGGAAATACTCAACTTAAAACCTTAACCGATGACTACTGTCACTGAAGTATCGGTCTATCTAATTTTTAATATTGGTAACTGGAATGACTTGGAGAAGAGATTGCGAGCTGCCTGCGACTAATAAAAATTGAAGCAAACGTATAACACAAATATAACGTGTGTGAAGTTACGTAGATTACAACGGATTGTTATAAAAAGATAATTAGAAATTCATCAAGGAGGTCTACGACTTTACTTCTTTGTATGTCAATGGATAAGAAATATGTAGAAAGTAAATTATTACATAGTAATGTAACAAAGACGATAGGATTTTAGTTCTATAAAAATGCCCTCTTATTAATCAGTCTAATAATAATAATAATAATAATAATAATAATAATAATAATAATAATAATAATAATAAGAAGAAGAAGAAGAAGAAGAAGAAGAAGAAGAAGAAGAAGAAGAAGAAGCAGAAGCAGAAGCAGAAGCAGAAGCAGAAGCAGAAGAAGAAGAAGAAGAAGAAGAAGAAGAAGAAGAAGAAGGAGAAGAAGAAGAAGAAAAAGAAGAAGAAGAATCAAAAGGAGAAGAAAAGAAATCAAGATCTTCAGATACGTTAACCTTTCATTTCGTTAGTATGTTCCGTGTGGTATCACCTTTTATTTATAATTTATATGTTAAAAACGCGAATGTGTAAGGCCGGAGTTAAAAGCTAGCAATAGAAATTAAATTGGTTTTTAACTACGAAGTTAGATCTGATGTTTAAATTAGAGTGTATTAATTTCTTAAATAAGTCTACTTTTAGATTATCTCAATTGAAACACTTCATTCCCTTGCCGTCGGTCTAACAAACAACATAACATAAACTCCATAAATAATTGTTATGTCTACATTTTCATACGATAATTCAAATTTTCAACTGACTGTACACAGGAACTCCGAACAAACGACACAATTATTGGTTTACATTTAACCAGTTCCAAAAAAAGTAGTATATCTTATTCACAACTTATAGCCAAATAAATTGATCAACATTTCATAAAATCTCACCAAAATGTTATTAATTAACTAAACTGTGATGGTAATTTTAGTTGGAATTCTTTGACGGCAATGACAAACTCCCTGTGCCTTCTTTTCCAAGAGTTAAGTAATATTTTCTTAATAATTTCCTAACGGTAGTTTAAGTAACGATGTTTTGTCTATTCAGTATGTCTACTTTGTTACAGATGCATTATTACTTTACATAACTTCATCGCTAGCAGCCAGATAAAACTATATTGTTAAACCGTAAACCTTGCAAGTTCCTTGTTTCATTTTAGAAATCTTAACATGTTCATTGATTTATGATATTCATTACAATTGCAGCCCAACTCGTACTTTTCCTGAATAAATACGTAACATACATACTGGTGTCCATGTAACCGCTGTTGCCGGCGGCAACAGTCTTGGAAATGAAAGAAAATAATATTAATTATATCGCAGAATAAGTAGTTTAGTTATTGAATAATTGGAAATCCGAACAATAGGCGTAATAGTAGGGAAATTTGAAGAAAAGCATAGCATTGCTTTTGAACTGTTAGGCACACTTCCAACGTCTTGTGTTGCCGGCTCAGAAATTGGCAATGTTTTACTGCGTGTGGTTATCGACCTCGTAGTAGTTGTCACTGTACAAACAGGAGGGGGACACATTTGTCCACCCAATGTGTTGCCGCTCTATAAACCGGCAAAACTCTCAGTTAGCAGCTATGTTTGTTTCGGAACCAACGTGCAGCAGTTACTACCTACCTGTTTGTGTTTTGTTCGTTTAGGTATGTTTTTCTCCGTTTATCTTTATTATTATTAATTCAATTATTTGTGTCTTTATTTATTCTGTGTAAGTATAATGGAGTCAGATCCCGTTGAACCGGGACCCTCTTCTTCTACTAGCGAAAGATACAAAATACTCTAAAACGATATCTCTAAAAAAATATTTTTGCTTTAAAAAGAACACATAGTACTAGGAAAAATTAGAATTAATTTTTAGGCTAAGTTTTAGGCCTATCAAGATCGGCAACAACTGTTATGTACCCACGCTACGACACTGCACACATACGTACTATAAAGACCTTTTGTCTATCTATCTATTTTCTGTATATAATGATAGAACAAATCTTACTTACCCGTGACTTTTACTTTACCTGGGCGCCAGAACAAATCCCAGATACAAATGACACGGATTCAGCTTAGCTCAGAGCACAGAGAATTATCTCAGGATTCGTTCAGTGAGTGGAATATTTAAGGGGAATCGTTACAAATAACTCTTAAATAATGTTGAAATTTGTTTAATTAATGACTTTGTTATTGAATTAATTTCTTTAAAAGTTAATTTAATGACTTATTGCTAACATAAATCTTATTGGTTAATGAGTGTGCTTGAAAAGTGAAGATTGAAACGTCCAAACGACCAATTGCTCTTATCTGGTTGATTTAGGGATTTATATATCACCCAAACCAGTGCTAAAGAACGGGTCTGCAATAATTTGCACGTTCAATACTACACCTCACTCTCCATTCAACACTCCCATATTACTTTATACCTAATCTTAATAATTAAATACAAAATTTGAATTCATATAGTGTCTTTTAAAAATGTTTATTGATTTAATTATTTATTTTGTTATTTTATGTTCATTGATCAATGAATATATTTCTTATCTGATTGATGCGTCGACCGTAGATAGTAATCAGTAGAGATACTCCTTTTGATGGTTCGGCTCAGAAGAAATGATGTTGTCCAATAACGTTGACTGATGATCCTGGACAATTGCAGATGCTGTAGCTACTCTGGTGCACAGGTCACTTCACTCTTAATTAATTATTAATTAATTAATTAGTTATTACGCAGCGAGATTATTTATTGAACTTTACTAGTTCCTCTACTACTGCGGACCACTTCGCGAACTGTTTATTTAAATAAATACTTTGCGTTGTTTGTGCAATTGAGATCGTATTTAACACACGTCTTGCTTATTTAATGCCCGAACGAAGAGTAATCAATTCCCTCATTCTGAGTTAGCGTCTACTCTTAATACAGGGTTGTGATTGGTTGTTCCAAATAAATCATGTGTTTTCCATTTGAAACAATATCGAACAGGTCGATCAAACTCTCCTTAACAAGTTTGAGATTGTAGAGAATTTCTGGCTAATTCCATACTTCCGCTGTTTGCAAATCGTTTGATTACAGGTATTTGCAAACGTGTTTTCAAAGATCTGACCACAGAATATTATTGCTTTGGTCTTTCTCTGTATGTGTGTGAAAACACCTAATTCGTACCTAGCCTAATTCTCTAGTTATATCTCTTGGCGTTCTTCTTCTGTATAACTTCTTTAAATGTTAATTATATTAGTTGATATTTTGGCTACTTACAGAGCTTTAATTGCTGAACACTATGCAGGTTTCAGAATTGCCGTATATTTATTAGTTTTGAAGATATTGCAGTTTTAATAAATAAAATTAATTGAATAAAATTTCATGTCTGTGCACGAGTCAGTAGTAGCAGTGGCGAGGTTAGACAGAGATGGCTGTGATTATTCCCTCTCTCTCTTGCTTACGCCGCTAGACTAGAACAGTTTGACACTTTCATATAACGATCTGATAGGACGACCATATGAATCGTTATACATATTTATATGTATAATATAAATATATTATTAATATTAATATATATAATTATTATATATATAATTATAATTATTATAATATTAATATATTTATACCCACTCGGTATAAAAAAATTTGATTTTTTAAGAAATACATTAATTTTTTCTCTTCTTGTATACTTTTACACTAATTAAAATTTGCACATATAAAATCTCGCAATTTTTTTTAAATTTGCACTTTGGATTTTTCTCGAATAAAATTTGCACTAATACAATTTTGCTTACTTCTATCTTATAACTAATTATTACAATATGTTACTTAACCTAACATGGCATACACATATTAGATATTCATATGAACATTAATACTTTAATTACAATTTTGACTTAATTGACGTCAATAATCAAAACAACAATACTGACATTTATTCAAATACTTCTTATTAACATTGACATTGATTCGAAGACATTTATAAAATTTTATTTGACCACGTTTGATTCACATACCTCATTGGCTCAAACCATTGTTTCCTTATTGCTCTATATTTTGTCTATATTTCCTCAAACTATCCCCATGGTACTTTCCTATAATTTTGTTTTTTCAACCTCTTTTAATATGTATGTGTACCTTGCAACCTGCTCTTCTATTCTATAAGGTCCCTCGAATATCGGGAAGAACTTGGCCGTGGTATTATCTATGGCAGAGGATACAAGATCCGCTTTCACTAGCACTTCCTCTCCTTCAACAAACCTTACTAACTTGTGGGTGCGATTAAATCGTTCTATCCTCTTTTGGCCTTCTCTCTGTATTCTTTCTCCTGCTATGCTGGTTTTTACCTCATATGGAATAGGTAGATTGTAGTTGGGTGGACTTTTTATGGTTTTGGTCCATACGAGTGGGTTCTTTGTTGAGAAATAATTCTGAAGGTGTGTAACCCGTTGTTTCATTACATGTATTATTAATACACTCAGAAATAAAACTCAAACAATCTACCCATGCAGAATGGTTTTGATGGCACAATACCCTGAAATATCTACCTAATTCTCTATTTATTCGCTCAGCTAAATTCGCTTGAGGGTGACGTATTGATGTAAGAATTGGTTTTTATATTGAGTTCCTCCAAGGTTTCTCTCCATACGCTTTTATGACACTTACCGAATTCCAATGCTTAAATTCTTTAATGTGTACACTGATTTTCTTGGTATCTATTTCCATCGTGATGGTATTTCTTTTGAAATTTATTTCTGTCTTCCATTCAAGTAACGTATCTGCCCCAATAATACAGTTATGAACGAGTTTCGGGACTATAAGACCTACAATTTGGGTTTGGGTACCGTAAATAAATTTGTTCAGTTATCTTTTGCATTTTGGCTCCAGTGGCTCCCTGTACATTACAATTTTTTACGGGTAGTCTGGGACAATTATGCAACTGACTATTATTTTCTACAAACTTTGAGCTGACACAGGTACCTCACTGCCGGTGTTTTTAACGCTCTTACTAGTAAATTACTGATTTCACAAATTATTTCCGGACATTCAGGATAATGGCTTCTACCCACTTCTTGCTCTTCTTTTAACAAGAATTCCCTATCGTTCACTTGATTTATATTATTTGTTAATTTCCTTTTAACTGTATTAATGGGTTGTTTCACTGCAGGTAATTGTAGATTTAGTTTTGTTTCTTTTCTACCTGCAGTGGCTTCCCGTTTCCCGTATCCGTTTTACTAGTAGACGGTTGTGGCTCGGTTGATGATATGGCTGTCTTACATACCTTAAACCCTTTACTTGGTCGGGTTTCAACGCTCCTACTTCTACCCTTCTCTTCCAATTCCTGCCGATATTGGGGTTTGTTACCCGGATATGGGGTAAACCTTTTTTCTTTTGGGCGCTCATTGTCTCTTCTCCTCGTTGGGTAGAAAGTTGGTTCCTGATGGTCGCCTCTAGGGTGGTTACCCAGCTGATTATTTACTCGCTTCAGGTCCCTCTCTAGGTCTTGACATTCATCCATGACCATTATAAACTTTTCTAGGGTATCCACCCCTCTAGTAGTGGTTGCTACTCTAGTGCGTTTCGAGAAATGACGCGCTAGCTTGTACACTATGTCTCTCTCCTCTATTGGTGGTGTTAAATGCTTTACTTGTGCCATTACGTTTAGCACATAGTTGGTGGTTGTCATATTCATGGACGAGTGATAATTACCAAATTCCATATGATCACGCACCCTTCTTTGAATCTGTACGTTCCAGTATTGAGCAAGGAATTTCTCTTTGAAGTCGGCGTAGGTTTGGACTCGGTCCGAGATGACTTTCCACCACGTACCTGCCCAATTCTTGAGGAATCGGCTCAACATGTCTTCTTGTCCTCGTCGTCCATCAGTGGGTTTACGCGAGTTACATAAGCCTCAAACAGCCGTAGAAACTCCACAGGATTCTCATGTGGGTTTCCTGAGAATACAAGGTTTTCCGGTTCTTCCTTATAGCTGCCACACCTCACGACTTTGATTTGGTGTGACTTCATTGCCTTAGTCAGATTTTCCCGCATTACCTTTAATTGCTGTTCTACCTTTTGATGTGCTTCGTCTCGGTCAGCCTTACTCTCTACTTGTTTCTTAACCTCCTTAATATTTTCACCCAGTCGGGTGCACTCTACCCTAGTACTCTGGATTTCTTCTTTATTTAGAAGCGTTTGGGTTTTTAACTCAGCAGTTACTTCGCTGAATTGTTGGTCAATAAGGGTTACTTTCTGTTCTAACCGTTCATGAAATTCGATTCTAAATTTATTTAGTTTTTCTTCTTGGCGGCGAAAATTAGTATTTACTTGTTTCTTAAATTCCTCTATTGTAGCTTTAACCTCTTCGGTATGCTTATCAAACTTAAGATTACTCTCATCTATTTTGCTATTGGTACTATCTATTTTCCTAGCTAAATTAGCTATTTCTTCATGTATTTTAAATGTAGCTTCTTTACTACTTTGTTCTATTTGGCTAGTTAAATTTTCGTTTATTTGTTTCATTTCGCTGGATAAGTATTTATTAGTTTGCTCTATTTTATTATTAACATCATTTATTAATTTTTTGTTACTTTCTTCTAATTTTTGATTATTTTCTTCAATTTTATTATTTGTATCTTTTATTTCACTAGATAATTGATTAGATAGTTGACTATTTGTACTATCAATTTTACTATTTAATTGACTATTTGTATATTCAATTTTACTATTATTTTCATCCATTTTAGTGGTCAACTGCTCAATTGCTGCCATATCTACTGCTTGTGATTTAGCCATTTTATTTATTTATTTTTTTTTTTATTTTTTTTTTACAGTAACTATTTAACAAAGTTTATTTTAATATTTAATCCTTCAACAGTTATTTGTAACCTTAAATTCTCCACTTTGTTTCAAATTAAGTATTATTACAATTCAAACTAGTCACTTGGGTTAATATCGGTTTAATCGAGTTTAATCGGCCCCATTAGTTGCGGCGCCAAATTATATAAAGACCTTTTGTCTATCTATCTATTTTC
Organism: Magicicada septendecula; assembly: GCA_034769895.1. Classification (NCBI taxonomy): domain Eukaryota; kingdom Metazoa; phylum Arthropoda; class Insecta; order Hemiptera; family Cicadidae; genus Magicicada; species Magicicada septendecula. The sequence continues at coordinate 257,484,787 of CM068372.1, forward strand.
TGTTTATAATGATAGGACAAATCTTACTTACCCGTGACTTTTTACTTTACCTGGGCGCCAGAACAAATCCCAGATACAAATGACACGGATTCAGCTTAGCTCAGAGCACAGAGAATTATCTCAGGATTCGTTCAGTGAGTGGAATATTTAAGGGGAATCGTTACAAATAACTCTTAAATAATGTTGAAATTTGTTTAATTAATGACTTTGTTATTGAATTAGTTTCTTTAAAAGTTAATTTAATGACTTATTGCTAACATAAATCTTATTGGTTAATGAGTGTGCTTGAAAAGTGAAGATTGAAACGTCCAAACGACCAATTGCTCTTATCTGGTTAATTTAGGGATTTATATATCACCCAAACCAGTGCTAAAGAACGGGTCTGCAATAATTTGCACGTTCAATACTACACCTCACTCTCCATTCAACACTCCCATATTACTTTATACCTAATCTTAATAATTAAATACAAAATTTGAATTCATATAGTGTCTTTTAAAAATGTTTATTGATTTAATTATTTATTTTGTTATTTTATGTTCATTGATCAATGAATATATTTCTTATCTGATTGATGCGTCGACCGTAGATAGTAATCAGTAGAGATACTCCTTTTGATGGTTCGGCTCAGAAGAAATGATGTTGACCAATAACGTTGACTGATGATCCTGGACAATTACAGATGCTGTAGCTACTCTGGTGCACAGGTCACTTCACTCTTAATTAATTATTAATTAATTAATTAGTTATTACGCAGCGAGATTATTTATTGAACTTTACTAGTTCCTCTACTACTGCGGACCACTTCGCGAACTGTTTATTTAAATAAATACTTTGCGTTGTTTGTGCAATTGAGATCGTATTTAACACACGTCTTGCTTATTTAATGCCCGAACGAAGAGTAATCAATTCCCTCATTCTGAGTTAGCGTCTACTCTTAATACAGGGTTGTGATTGGTTGTTCCAAATAAATCATGTGTTTTCCATTTGAAACAATATCGAACAGGTCGATCAAACTCTCCTTAACAAGTTTGAGATTGTAGAGAAATTCTGGCTAATTCCATACCTCCGCTGTTTGCAAATCGTTTGATTACAGGTATTTGCAAACGTGTTTTCAAAGATCTGACCACAGAATATTATTGCTTTGGTCTTTCTCTGTATGTGTGTGAAAACACCTAATTCGTACCTAGCCTAATTCTCTAGTTATATCTCTTGGCGTTCTTCTTCTGTATAACTTCTTTAAATGTTAATTATATTAGTTGATATTTTGGCTACTTACAGAGCTTTAATTGCTGAACACTATGCAGGTTTCAGAATTGCCGTATATTTATTAGTTTTGAAGATATTGCAGTTTTAATAAATAAAATTAATTGAATAAAATTTCATGTCTGTGCACGAGTCAGTAGTAGCAGTGGCGAGGTTAGACAGAGATGGCTGTGATTATTCTCTCTCTCTCTTGCTTACGCCGCTAGACTAGCACAGTTTGACACTTTCATATAACGATCTGATAGGACGACCATATGAATCGTTATATATACCCCCACTCGGTATAAAAAAATTTGATTTTTTAAGAAATACATTAATTTTTTCTCTTCTTGTATACTTTTACACTAATTAAAATTTGCACATATAAAATCTCGCACTTTTTTTTAAATTTGCACTTTGGATTTTTCTCGAATAAAATTTGCACTAATACAATTTTGCTTACTTCTATCTTATAACTAATTATTACAATATGTTACTTAACCTAACATGGCATACACATATTAGATATTCATATGAACATTAATACTTTAATCACAATTTTGACTTAATTGACGTCAATAATCAAAACAACAATACTGACATTTATTCAAATACTTCTTATTAACATTGACATTGATTCGAAGACATTTATAAAATTTTATTTGACCACGTTTGATTCACATACCTCATTGGCTCAAACCATTGTTTCCTTATTGCTCTATATTTTGTCTATATTTCCTCAAACTATCCCCATGGTACTTTCCTATAATTTTGTTTTTTCAACGTCTTTTAATATGTATGTGTACCTTGCAACCTGCTCTTCTATTCTATAAGGTCCCTCGAATATCGGGAAGAACTTGGCCGTGGTATTATCTATGGCAGAGGATACAAGATCCGCTTTCACTAGCACTTCCTCTCCTTCAACAAACCTTACTAACTTGTGGGTGCGATTAAATCGTTCTATCCTCTTTTGGCCTTCTCTCTGTATTCTTTCTCCTGCTATGCTGGTTTTTACCTCATATGGAATAGGTAGATTGTAGTTGGGTGGACTTTTTATGGTTTTGGTCCATATGAGTGGGTTCTTTGTTGAGAAATAATTCTGAAGGTGTGTAACCCGTTGTTTCATTACATGTATTATTAATACACTCAGAAATACAACTCAAACAATCTACCCATGCAGAATGGTTTTGATGGCACAATACCCTGAAATATCTACCTAAATCTCTATTTATTCGCTCAGCTAAATTCGCTTGAGGGTGACGTATTGATGTAAGAATTGGTTTTTATATTGAGTTCCTCCAAAGTTTCTCTCCATAAGCTTTTATGACACTTACCGAATTCCAATGCTTAAATTCTTTAATGTGTACACTGATTTTCTTGGTATCTATTTCCATCGTGATGGTATTTCTTTTGAAATTTATTTCTGTCTTCCATTCAAGTAACGTATCTGCCCCAATAATACAGTTATGAACGAGTTTCGGGACTATAAGACCTACAATTTGGGTTTGGGTACCATTTATATTGATAGGTAAATAAATTTGTTCAGTTATCTTTTGCATTTTGGCTCCAGTGGCTCCCTGTACATTACAATTTTTTACGGGTAGTCTGGGACAATTATGCAACTGACTATTATTTTCTACAAACTTTGAGCTGACACAGGTACCTCATTGCCGGTGTCTATTAACGCTCTTACTAGTAGATTACTGATTTCACAAATTATTTCCGGACATTCAGGATAATAATGGCTTCTACCCACTTCTTGCTCTTCTTTTAACAAGAATTCCCTATCGTTCACTTGATTTATATTATTTGTTAATTTCCTTTTAACTGTATTAATGGGTTGTTTCACTGCAGGTAATTGTAGATTTAGTTTTGTTTCTTTTCTACCTGCAGTGGCTTCCCGTTTCCCGTATCCGTTTTACTAGTAGACGGTTGTGGCTCGGTTGATGATATGGCTGTCTTACATACCTTAAACCCTTTACTTGGTCGGGTTTCAACGCTCCTACTTCTACCCTTCTCTTCCAATTCCTGCCGATATTGGGGTTTGTTACCCGGATATGGGGTAAACCTTTTTTCTTTTGGGCGCTCATTGTCTCTTCTCCTCGTTGGGTAGAAAGTTGGTTCCTGATGGTCGCCTCTAGGGTGGTTACCCAGCTGATTATTTACTCGCTTCAGGTCCCTCTCTAGGTCTTGACATTCATCCATGACCATTATAAACTTTTCTAGGGTATCCACCCCTCTAGTAGTGGTTGCTACTCTAGTGCGTTTCGAGAAATGACGCGCTAGCTTGTACACTATGTCTCTCTCCTCTATTGGTGGTGTTAAATGCTTTACTTGTGCCATTACGTTTAGCACATAGTTGGTGGTTGTCATATTCATGGACGAGTGATAATTACCAAATTCCATATGATCACGCACCCTTCTTTGAATCTGTACGTTCCAGTATTGAGCAAGGAATTTCTCTTTGAAGTCGGCGTAGGTTTGGACTCGGTCCGAGATGACTTTCCACCACGTACCTGCCCAATTCTTGAGGAATCGGCTCAACATGTCTTCTTGTCCTCGTCGTCCATCAGTGGGTTTACGCGAGTTACATAAGCCTCAAACAGCCGTAGAAACTCCACAGGATTCTCATGTGGGTTTCCTGAGAATACAAGGTTTTCCGGTTCTTCCTTATAGCTGCCACACCTCACGACTTTGATTTGGTGTGACTTCATTGCCTTAGTCAGATTTTCCCGCATTACCTTTAATTGCTGTTCTACCTTTTGATGTGCTTCGTCTCGGTCAGCCTTACTCTCTACTTGTTTCTTAACCTCCTTAATATTTTCACCCAGTCGGGTGCACTCTACCCTAGTACTCTGGATTTCTTCTTTATTTAGAAGCGTTTGGGTTTTTAACTCAGCAGTTACTTCGCTGAATTGTTGGTCAATAAGGGTTACTTTCTGTTCTAACCGTTCATGAAATTCGATTCTAAATTTATTTAGTTTTTCTTCTTGGCGGCGAAAATTAGTATTTACTTGTTTCTTAAATTCCTCTATTGTAGCTTTAACCTCTTCGGTATGCTTATCAAACTTAAGATTACTCTCATCTATTTTGCTATTGGTACTATCTATTTTCCTAGCTAAATTAGCTATTTCTTCATGTATTTTAAATGTAGCTTCTTTACTACTTTGTTCTATTTGGCTAGTTAAATTTTTCGTTCCGTACCTAATTCGTACCTAGCCTAATTCTCTAGTTATATCTCTTAGCGTTCTTCTTCTGTATAACTTCTTTAAATGTTAATTATATTAGTTGATATTTTGGCTACTTATAGAGCTTTAATTGCTGAACACTATGCAGGTTTCAGAATTGCAGTATATTTATTAGTTTTGAAGATATTGCAGTTTTAATAAATATAATTAATTGAATAAAATTTCATGTCTGTGCACGTGTCAGTAGTAGCAGTGGCGAGGTTAGACAGAGATGGCTGTGATTATTCCCTCTCTCTCTTGCTTACGCCGCTAGACTAGCACAGTTTGACACTTTCATATTACGATCTGATAGGTCGACCATATGAATCGTTATAATACATACATACATACATACATACATGCGTATATATATATATAAATCGTAAGAACCTGCCACGTGTGACTTTATATTCAATATAAAACGCTATTCTGAACTTAACAAAATCTGTTTTATTGTTGTTGTTGTTGTTGTTGTTGTTGTTGTTGTTGTTGTTGTTGTTGTTGTTGTTGTTGTTGTTGTTGTTGTTGTTGTTGTTGTTGTTGTTGTTCTTCTTCTTCTTCTTCTTCTTCTTCTTCTTCTTCTTCTTCTTCTTCTTCTTCTTCTTCTTCTTCTTCTTCTTCTTCTTATACTCTCCAGGAAATACGCTCAACGTCTGTTCTTGTTTCACAAGGTGACCACTAGTTATTCTTTATAAAATTTTTATAAATGATATTCTGATGGTCACAAACAAAAATTTATTCGCTATTCGCACTAACAGATTATAAACTACGAATGATTAAAAATGGAGTCGTAGCCCAACGCTGTACCAAAAACCTTTCTGAAGGTTTGTCTTTTATATATATGTGACAGGAGGAATGCAGTTTCCATCTTATTTGTGAATTGTTTAAATTAAGATATGCCATAAAACTGTAAAGAAAATAATAAATATTTAATTGTTTGCGATAAAGTTAACGTACTTGTACTTTATTTGACTGAAAGCAATTGACATTATCGAATACTAACATGAACAATTTAAAACAGGATATGCGAATCTTTATACTTCATAGTGATTTATCACTGATAGAAAATTTTAAAGATTTGCTGATTTGTAAATTGTTTTGAATAACAAAAATTATTTTTTTTTTAATTTAGCCGGCCTTTTAAACGTTATATGCAATGAAGGTTTCTTATCCCCCCCCCCACACACAGATAATACCGACTTTCTCTAATTTTAAAGTAGACAATGACGCTGTGGAAGTCGTAGTCAAGCCACAGAAATTAAAGGTTTCAGATCAACAAAATATACAATGGATAACGAGATGAAGAGATAAGAGATTGTTAAAAATATTAAGCGATAAACAGTAATAAAAATAAAAATTTGAAATGAAATAAACATATTATCACAACGAAAAACAATGGAATCCTAAAGAGCGAAATGTTTCTGCACAGCTAAGGAAGAAACCTAAAGACTCTTTAAATTTATCATTCATTATCTACTTAGTAGCCTACTGTCCAAAGAAGTACTCAAAACAAACTTGTTAGTGGTTTAGCAATGAGATCACGAAATCGGAAATTCCAGTGAGCAGTATGTTAACGACAACGATATGATCAGTGTTTCGGTCAACGTTGTCCCTCTACTTTTGGTCTACATACTTCTCATGTGAGTCAGTAACTGGTTATTGAGAATATTAGTCTATCGAATGCTGTGCGGTCTTAGTTATCAACTCCGCAACTTGATGGCAGGAAATGGGGCGCTCTAGGCATGCTTTAGTTTGTTTCTTCATTCTGTTAGTATAAAATAAATAGACATGAATCAGCGCCCTGTTTGCCAGTCTGTTCTATTCTGGTAGTATGGATGTTTCTCTTTAGTTTTGTTCTCTCTATGTCAACGCTTCTTCATCATCCTCAACAGTCAGTGATATATTCTGAAGAATTTTATACACACGCACGCACGCGCACACATAGAGTTCACTTTCTTTATAGTAAACCTCTAGAGACCGTATTATTTGGTTCACTATAAGAAAAATCTATTTTTTTTGTAAATCGAGAGTGTAAGTATGTAAGCAGACAAAACATTATTGTGCTGTCTATAAAATTAGTGTAAATAAACAGTATAGTATTTAGTAATTGCAAAACAAGCTATTAAAAAAAATAGTTTTTTAGTTTGGAACGAAACGATTTTATTGAAATTCTAACTAGTACAGTGTAAGTCAAAAATAAAATACGAAAACGATATTGATTGCAGACTCGTTGTACACTTGGTGAAACATACTATACTACAAAGTAGTAGTAGTTCCAGTACGTAGTAGTAGTACAAAGTAGTACTTTTGTAGAAAAACAATTAAAAGTATCAAAATGCAACAAACATGTAACAAACGGACAGAATTCTTTGTTTATCCTTTGTTAAAAGCTATTATTTAGTTTAGTTAATTTTTAGAATTTGCGTTCCTATTATACTTAGTTTTTACAGTGACTTGATCTTCCTTATAGTAGCTCCTCCACCCCCTCCACCACACACACCACACACCCTTAACACATGTTCACATCGTACACATTCTTGGTATTTGGTTTTTTTAGCAGCTCTTTGAGAATAGAGTAAGAGGCTGAAAAAAATTGTCAGAGGTTAAGAATAAACTGTGAAACTACCAAGTGTTTGTGTGTTTTTAAAACCTTTGTAAAATAAGAGCACCTCAATTATGTAGGCCTGCAGTATGTAATTTATAATATACCTCAGCTACTGAACTATTTCTTAATGTGCTGCTGTTTATTGCGAATTGTCTTAACGAGTAACTGTCCATATCCTTTTCAAGGGTCTGTTTTTTCCCTATTGTTGGCTGGAACACTCAGTTTCATCTTCGTCATAATCATTCTCGTTTTTCTTTCTTGTTGGTTTCATCTGCACAGCCTCAATACTTTCATCAGTCGACGGTATCTCAGTTTCTATAACGTCAGCGTACACGTTGATAAAATCTCTACCTTCAACGGAACTAGAATTGGTATGATGCAGCGGATCGTTCAGTAACAGTTCGTCTTCTTCGTCGAACGAAACTTCCAATCCCGTACGTCCTGTAACCAACCGACATTATATCCTGTGTGTAGGAAACCGTTCTATGTTGTAGTAGTCGACACACTCTCCCTTTGCTGCCGTGTAGATGATCACCATACATTTGTTTTCAAATTTTTGCTAGAATCATTAGACCGGTAGTCTTTGCCATATATTATACGGGTACACTGACAGTTTTCGAAAATTTTGGTTTTAAGGTTCACTATAACCAAAATTGAGGTTTGCTATATACGTAATATCTGCGGATCGCTACTATAGTTTACTACAGTCGAAACCATAGTTTATTATATTTGTATTTACATTTATTTATAAGGGTGTTCCACGAAGCAACAGGAATACTTCAAGAGACCTTCTACAGTTGTAAAGAAAAAGAAAAATTTCATATAGACATGGATGTGGAAAACTGTTTTTAAGATGTGGTCTCCAAATACTTAGCCCAATTTGAGGTAAAAGTGTAATTTTAAAGTAAAGTAGTAACACTTATACTAATATTATAACAAAACTCATATTACAATTTGATAATTATCTAGGTAATAATATTTTATTTTCCGTAACTGCAGTGTTTAGCATGGAATAACTGTAAGAATTCCCCCAAAATACAGACTTTTCTTCTAATAAATAATGGTAAAAATTGATTTTCCTTTTAGTAAATGGAATATGCAAATAAATTGATCTGGGTACAACTCCAGTCATTCAAATTTTATTTAAAAGAAGAAAAGATGTCAAAATTTATTGTATAACCATGAGTGTAGGCAAGCCATTTATCCGTAGATACCGTAGAAAAAACAAAAAATTCCAGACCTATTTTCTTTATTGTCTGTGGATCATTAAGTTACTGTGTGAAACTCTCTGTATGTAAATATTAAATTTTTTCTTTAAAACTTTTAAATGATGTTTTTTTTATTTTGCGAATCCTCTACTAGAACTGCTTCCATAGTAACACTTTTATACTTGACGTTTCGACGCACGGGGTCGTCTTCAGAAGCTGCGAGTGTCGGTTAAAATACCGTTGTTTAAAGACCTAATGCAGCTACTGAAGGATGGAAATGTTAAGTGTGAAAATATTACAACAGAGACAAACCGAGTCATTTAACAAACCAAACCGGGTCAAACCGGGTCTCATTTGATTTTCCGTTAAGTACTACTTATCCGATATTTATTACCTAATATGCATACCTCGTATGCGATGCTATAAATAAATAATAAAGTAAATAATAAATAAAGTATATTGTTAACCACATGGAAATCCAGAGATAGTGCTCAGAGTCGGTAAATGTAATCCTCTGTACACAAAATTATTCTGAATTCTATTCCGGCTACGTACAAGGACTGAATGCATTATAATTTTAATTTGTTTTTATGTCAGAATTCTATATTTACATATACTGAAGATTAAATAGGGGTATCAGCTTGGTCTTAGACAAGAAAACCGACGACAGATGCGACAGACACACACATATACACACAAACCTAAATAAAGCAGAAATACTGTGAGCACAGTGCTGAAACAGAAATACTATGTAAATGGTATGGGAGTTGTAAAGAGCTTTCGTTAGCCTTAACCGAAATATGATGATAAAGTGTAAGCAAAACATAGGCATTCTTGAAACGTTAATGAAAATAATTATAATGGGGATGAAAGACACAAAGCGGCAGTTCTCACACAAGAAGAGGTACTTACCAAATTTAACATCTAAAAAAGAATTAGGCAGGGAAATGTCTTAGCAACAACTTTATATTATGGAACGACTAACGGAATGGTAAAAATATATAATATCAAATAAACTACAAAAGAAAAATCCGTACACTTTAAAGTATATGGTGAAGATTTAGCCATAAAACGGGAAGTAAAAAAAAGCCTTTAAGAAGTCTGAAGAAATTACTAATTGACGTAAAGAAGCGAGGACTGGAAATAAGCCAGAATAAGGCAAAATATATGACGATAAACAGGGAAGACAGAACTACAAGTATACACAGGGCATAGAAACATAGAAAACCGCAAAGTTGAGAACGCATTCAATTTTAAAAGTTTATAAACAATAGTAGATGACGTGAATGATGAGGTAAATCGCGAAATACAGGTGTGGCACAATTAACTTTTATATACAAAATGTTTATGGAAGCAAAGGAACCGGTAAGAACTCAAACTAAAAATATACAAAACAAAAGTAAAGACAGCTGGTAACGTATGTGGCGGAGTCGATGTGCAGACAAGTAAAGATATATAAATTCTGCGAACATTCGAAAGAAAGATCACAAGAACAATCAAGTGCTAGAGAAAACGGGTGAAGATGAATGTTGAAGACTGACAAGTTTGTAAGTAGAAGAAACGTTGAAAGGAGAAGATAAAGTAAGGCTAGTAAAGGCCCAAAGTATATTCTTTACGTATGGAGTAGGGAAGCAGGCACAGCTTTAAGAAAGATCACCAAATGGAAACCAAGCATAGTGTGAGAAAGAGGGACCCCAGATTATCGATTGGAGGACCCTATAATGAGGGATGTGAAAAATGTGTAACCCTTCGATAGAAAGAACAAGTGCGGAACAGAAGAAGCTTAAAGAGAGTGTTTGAAGAAGCTAAACGTGAAGGAGGTGAAACGAAAGGAAAGTGAAGTTATCTACAACAACAAAATGGTCTAAGTGACCACTATTCCACAAGGAATGTATGTTCTTTTCAACATAATCATTGATACGTCTGAAATACATGCGTAAACACAACACACACATAATCCTATAAATAGGCGTAAATAATAGGTGTAGTTATTATGGATATACAGGGTTTGCTGAGCACGGAAACAGATTAATTTTTAGCACTATCTGCATTCAAATTCACCGTTTGACCAACGATTTCCTAAGAAAATTACTTATTCTATTAATTTACATTATCACCCAATCAAAGTAATATCATTAACACTGAATTAACATCGTCTCTTTGCAAAATGTACCCAACCTATCGAGAAACCTAAAAATGTTACAAATTGCACTAAGAAGTTACTTACGGAAAATATTAAAATTTTCTTGTTAGTAAAATTAACGCACAGTTTAGGATACAAACTTTCATGTCCAAACACGTTTACACGTCTCGCCAATCAATCTGTGCCAGAACAAGGAGGTGCGGTCGCTGTGTGTTACCCGGTCATGAAGCAGACCCCAAATTAAAGTCTACACCACACCTATTGTCTGCGTGCGCGACCCAACTCATTAAGCATACAATACCAACGCTCTGAGGGCTTCAACACTAATTATCCGGCCCGTGTGTACAATGAATAAAACGTTAGCTTTCTTTTATAATTACGAAACAGATGCGTATATAAGACCGTACAAAGGTCAGAATTTCATCAAGTAATAGTCACGGATCTGGACTGTATCGAACGTAACTTACTCCATTTTTAATGGTTCTCAACATGTCGTCATGAACCTGAGATTGTTACTGTTTTTATGTCTATTTCACCTGCAGATATGAAGTGACTTGCTATTTGCAGATTAATATTACCAGACTGCGAAATCTTTTTCTTCTTTGTCGTCGTCATAGATGGTTTCAAAACGTCGTGACCTATTGTATCTGTAGAGCAGTTAATCTTCTCCAAGATTCTTCAAGCTTCGCTGACCTTGTCATAACATCCTCCAATGGAAAATTATCAGCCTTTTACCTTCTTCAATAAATCGGACCGATGATCGCCTATGCTCCTCTTTTCATCTACGTTGCCTTGAACGACCATCCTTTCAATTCCGTCCCGTCTTGCGGCAGAAGAACTTCAGAATTTGCCCGTTTATAATTAGTTGTAACCCGTCTTTATCGCATATGTTCAGTTATACAGAGCTGAAACATTAATTCTATGAGTACTCCACGGTCTTAAAATTTTTCTGAAGCTAGCCATCTCTTCAATTTTACGTCATCATCCGTGATTCCAATCGATGCATGACAATCGGAAACACAACTGCGTCTTTGTTTCTTTTCTTAGCCGATGATCTCTCCAATTTTGGTTAATTTTAATATTGCTGATATTCCAGTTTCAATCCATTGGTTTATTTCCTCATCCATTATTCATAATGCAGATATCCAAATAAATTACTTGTTCGTGACCTCCGATATCCGGAATAAAAAAAGTCTTCATGGCAGATAAATGCTCTGTCAATGGTCGTCAGGTGCTTTGGATACTGGTCCTCCTAAGTTTATAGGATTGGATGAAGCGATGTTAGTTACAAACAGCGTTCTTAGACTCTCTCTAGCCAACATCATACAGCAAAGGGCCACATCCTACCAGAGGTGACTCTGTTGGCACAGAACAGTGCGGATCTAGCCAGAAGGTTAAAAAAACTTTTCTGGCGAAAGGCAGCGGTATCTACCAGTAGCAAGTTAAAACGTATAATAATATTAACCGGCCTTATGAATTTTGGACTACTGCAAGCGGCAACACTTACAGATCTAACCGGTTTTGGTACTGCGACAAGGAAAGAAGATGTCGTGACCATGATACAAATTGTCTTAATAACCAAGCAGATACCGAGCAGATAACCAATTTTGTGAGACCTGTTGTCTTTTCCAACACATATTATGGAAATGTAATAATCTAAGTTTAAGTACGTATTTTGTAACGTGCAAATTTCATTAAATAAAAATATTTAATTATTCTCATTCATTCATGTCTGAACCAGAGTTTACTAACACACTTAAAGTACATGGGTCTACGTACACAGAGATGTTCCCCTCTTCCTACAAAACAGATACAGGACTGCAGAACATACACGCTTGTCAAATACTGCGCGCGCGCGCACGCACGCACACACACACACACACACACACACACACACACACACACAAGTCAGAGGTGATGAAGTGTATGAGTTCAGAAATATCTTGAAAACTCTCTGACATTCAGATGATAATCTCGTTCATTATTGGTAACTCTCTGTAATGAGTTAAAGAAGACTTCCATAATCTAAACAAGGAGTAAACTTGCATGTAAACGAAATTATAACTAAGAGGAAGTACTCGCCAATATCAGTGTGAATTTGGTGATTGTTGGTGAAGCTTTTTGACATCTAGTTTGTCAATCAATGCAAATCAAGACGACTTATCAGGGGGGGGAGAGTAGTAGTCGTGAACGTGACGCATTTTACGCGTATCTGCTTTGTGTAAAGTCATGTGGAGTACATTAGTAAGCCGCACAACTAACTTTTAAATTTATGAGTACACAATTAGACCAATAATGACACGGCAGCAAAACGTGTACCCTGATCAAACCGGTAGCAATGTGATTCAAAGTCAAAGTGTTCAGGAAAAGACGTAGCATAGCTGAACGTATCCAGGTTATGTAGATCTTAGCGTTTATTCATACGCTACAATAGAAAGACTGAAGTTGGTGGGTTATTTCCTGACACTTAATGGAAACACGCAAAGTAATCGCGTAAGGCGCACCACAAAGAACGCGATCTAGGGGTATAGGCCCGCCAGCCTTGAAACGATCCCTTGTACCCAGAATATTTTTCCACCCACCTTTTCTAATCACAAAAAAAAAATAATTTTTTTTTTTTCTGGGGGAGGCGTAACTTAATATTTAGGACTAGGCATGCAGCCTAGATTGGAAATAAAATGTGCTGAGCCATAGTGACAGGTCTTGCAAGAAAACAGCTGATCAACAGTAACAGTAACAAGATTTATTTAAGTTTTTTTTTTAACAATAGTTTTCAATCTTTCTTTTTTTTTTAAGTTTCTTGATAATAGAGTTCCATTCAGCTCTTTCTTTACATTTCACATAATGGTTTAATTCACAAAATGTGTCACAGTATTTGCAGTCACTTGGTAGAGTAATTACATGAAATATGTTAAAGTATTTTCTACAAATATAACAATGGCATGCCAACCTACTGAACTTATTAGTATTATAATTCTGACTTTTACTTCCTCTATTTTATAACAGTTTATATTGCATGAGTAATGCAGGAACTGTTTATGAACACATAATAAATATAAATGTCTGGAGCAAACAATCCATGATAATTAAATAATACAATAATAATCGATAATTAGAAGAATAATGATTAATAATTAAATTCAAAGAAACATAACTCAAGTGTGTCGCAGTACTTACATCTACCTGTTCCCCATCACTAGGATTAATCACATCAACTGAAAACCGTGATCACAGTAACCGAGGTTTAAGTTGTTAATTGAAAAAAGGTAATTAATTTAAACTAATCAGTTAATGAATCCAATTAAAGTAAACTAGTAGTTGAAATAAAAATTAAGTATCGCATATTAAGTTAAGTGTTAAGTTAATTAAATTAAAATAAGGTGTAAATTAAATAAGTAGAGGAATTAACGGAATAAAATGAATTTTGAATAATAAAACTGAACCAGCAAAATAACCAAATAAAGAAAAATTTTTAATTTTAAAAAATCAGAGAACAAATAGAAACATGCAGGATCACTGGTCATATGGCAGGCAGATGCAAGCCCTCTGCGAGTATTACATTTTCTTAAGCTCAGAATATTGTTAAAAAAAGTTTTAAACTGTTTTGTCTTTTCACAGGAATAGAATGAAATATTTAAATAATTGAAATGTAACCCATGACTCTATACAAATCAAAGCACAAATGCTTATAAACTACTTATAACCCAGTCAGTAATGTCCACACTTCATCATGTTTTCACTAAACATGTTCAGTAATGTTAAACATGAGTTTAATATTGAGGTATAGATTTCAGCGTGTGTGTTGCCTGACAATCTGCTGAGCACTTCTAGTGTGATTTCAGTTACATAATGGAATTTTCCCACCTGATCTTTCGGCGGGCACTACAGACGTTCCTGCATTTTCGTGGTGTGTGAAAGACGAGGCCGGATGGCGTGACGGCGTTGGGGGTTTTCTTACGCAGGCTCTGCGGATGACAATTGAAAGAAACCCAATTAAACAATGTTAAATATAAAAAAGCAAACTAACCCACAAATTAGAGTTAGATGTATTAATAAAAATATAAAGACATGAAATTGTTAATATTATTAATGATATTTGTAATGAAAGAGATAGTACGGTAGTGAGATAGTAATTCGAGGGATTACCCATTTAGAAACACTTAAAAACAAAAACATTTGTGAAGTGCAAAATGAAAGTGTAAAAACCCCAAAGTATAGTGATAAAGAAAGAACACCAAATAAATTATAATAAACTATAAATAATTTAAAAGTTAAGGTGATGATTAAGTGAGAATAATGTAAAATAAAGAATGTTAACATAGTGAAAAATAGTGAAGGATAAAAGCATAAACACTTAATAAATCCAAAGGAAACACTAAATGATTAAAAGTGAAGAATAGTAGTAATTAAGAATAGTAGTAAGTATAAACAGTTAATTAAGGTATAATGAACGCTGAAAAGTGATTAAGACAGTATTTAGTTGAGAAAGAATATTATTGTTAAATTTAATTGAATGTAGTTATAATTAAAAGGGAGAATACCCTGAAAGAGAAATCAGATAGTGTTAACATGGAAGGAAAGTAAAGATTGTTTAAAAATTAAGGAGTTAAAACAAATCAATAAACACCCATGTTATAAGGGATCGTTATTAAAGTAAGTTCATAAAAAATGATGTTGTTTATCACACAAAAAATGATATAAAATGAGATGAATTGTAAACAAATATTAGCAAATAATAGTTAAATAATTATTTAAGCAAGTTTATGAATAGGATATGGCTGGAAGAATTATACAGACCATAGGCCTAGATGTTGTATTTAATAAGATCAAAAAATAGTAAATAATAGCCACATTGTTATTATTGGCAAATTAAATAAGTAAAAAAGTTAAGAAATGTATGACCTAGAAAACGAGGAAACCAGATAGTAAACTATTATGTATAAAATAAAAGTGACATAATAATAACACATAAACAGACCCAAAACACAACAATAAATAACACAACCAATTATAATAACAAAATAAAGCCCATTAGGCTAAAAGGAGATGTAATTTGAATGAAATAAGTCAAATACCATAATGGCTACTTAGGCCTATGAAAATGCCTAACTGTCAAAAACAAACAACTACAAATTATAACAAATTAACAAAGAAATTAGCAAATCCGAGGCGAATGACTCACCAAGGATAAATTATAAATCATTTTTAAGACAAAATATTATAATAAGTATTTGAATTCAAAAAGAAATGTATTTAACAAGTATTAAAATAATTGTAAAAACATAAAACCTAAAATAACCCAAACTTGTGGGGTATCAAATTAATCTATGAAAGGAAATACATACTATAGTGACAATATTTAATGCTTAGGAAGGAAGATAGAGGAATAACAGCAATCAGAAGATATACTAGGATTTTGAAAAGAATTCAAATTTTGATAACAATGGATTTATATCAATCTAAGCCAATCAGAATTCATTGGTAACGATAGAAACGAACGTTGGTGGCGAAAATTACCGTTGAATATCGTTACTCGTAAAGCGTTACTCTACCAGGACAGAAGCCGAATTTTGGAAGGCCAATTTTTAATTAAAAAATGTAAAACAGTGAACAAAATTCAAAACCATGACTGAATAAGTAGCAGACGAACCATTGGAGCAGTCAACTAAAGGTCAAGAACCATATTACCAGGAAAATAAAAGAAAAATATGACCACATCCTATATGAAAAGGACGCCAGACCTACTTAAGTCCAAAGATCAATGAAAATAGAAACTATTGCAGCCCAATCCTCTTCCGACCCAATGAATAATAACACCAAGTCATCTGATGTGTTAAGTACCATTGAATTACCTTATTTCCAAAAACAAAATCACTTTAAATATTACTAAAAGTAATTTGATCTATCACTATAATCCGAATATTCTCTTTCAAAGATTAATTAAGAAAAATAAACACACTGAAAATTTGTTAACATAAAATATAACCTATTGCTTAAATACGAACTTTCGAAACACATTTAACGACACTACAGAACAGATTGTAACCACACACCTTATTATTTATGTACACTTAGAGTAAGGTAAAGTACTTTTATTGTAATCATAGGAATTCTCTGTCTTGTAATCAAAAGAATCCCCCGATTTTGGAACGAAATTAATTATAATAACTACACGTTCAGCTGCCATGCTGATGTGAATATATCGTTCCATAATCGATTCGTCATCCTGAGAGATATTGTTTCATGTAAAAAGTCGGTGCAAATTTATTAATCAACCAATATAATTTAATTGTCTAATTGAAAATTTTACTTATCAAACATTAAAATAACTAGTACAGGGAGTAACCGTTGTTATTATTTCATAGGGAGTGTATTGTATTACTTGTGTTGGTTTACGAAAGCTAGATTTGACGATCAGCGCTCAAGTTGCAATTCATACAACTACCTACTCAATTCAGAAGGCCGAACGAGCGGGAATTATTTGAACGCCCCGACCGTCATAGCTGAGAACACCCTAGTAAGATACAGATTAATAAGTTTAATTGTTTTAATAAACAATTTGGCGCCACCCGGGATTAACACACCCCTATATAAGAACAGGTAAGGTTACTGCTGTGTTGTACTGGTAATTACAGCAACGCTACGGACATCGGTAGCGCAAAATAGATGTAACGACCCCAGCGCGAGACGAACGCACTAACAATATACACAGACCAACCAGTTTCACGTTACAATATATATACACGCACACCACCCCAACATTCCTTCGCCCAAGCACTCAGATCACACAAGTTACTGTAACTTCAATACAGCAACAGCGAATCAGTAACTCCAGTCAAAATCACCCTTCGGGCATTTCATTTGAGTTCTAAATTTCCCCCATGTTATACAGGAATCACACATATTATGCTTAAACAATTTTCTGGGTTACCTTGCATGTTTAGGTTCACAAAAAGATTGACTGACGAGCATGTGGTCACTGCTAAAACATTTATAAATCCTTCAAAAATCATCAGACTTCATAGAACCACCATTATAAATTCATACCTGCTCTAATACTTAAGTGTTTTAAATTCTGAATGGGCTACAATATTATTTCTTTATCTTCAGAATAAAATAATTTTTACCACGTGCTCACATAATTACCAGCACAAACATGGACCGCCTGAGTCACACACACAAATCCCCAATTAAATTAATATTACATATAACTCGCAACACTGGCTCACCTGAAGCTCTTTATGAAGTTTATCTAAGCATAGTGAAGTACAGAATTACGCCATCACAATCCAGCCGCCCTCGAGGTTGAACGAGAAAAGAGCACGACGCACGTCGCGACGTTAACTTATAGAAACACCGACGCAGCTGACTAAGTTTCGTTAATAAGTGAAAACCACCGCCTTCCCAATGACGTCACCACTCACGGTAGTAGTGGACAAACTTGATTTCAATATCAACACGGGCATCGAACAAACCGCGATAGCGCGCCGCACGCACGGAAAATAAAATTAAGTGGCCGTGGTGTTTACTTTTCGATATAACCACGGCACAGCCTTTCCTGAACAGTAACCTGCGCCGATCCAATGCATGAATTACCCCCACTTTCAAGTATAGCTCTCTAGAGAGAAAAGAGGGGAGACGACGCTATAACGTTCACTGTCTCACTTCCATATTATTTCCCTATCTGTCACACACATGCTTCCGTTGTTCTCGTCAGTCTTATTGCAGCCGATGTTCACGCTTTGAAACACTGTACAAGACAAAATTGTCTGAAAATTTTGTTACTCTCGCAACGAGGTGTTTGTCTACTGCGCATCGAGACCCGATTGTTCAATTTACATCGTCCTGCCTCTAAGCCTCACGATCGAAGGTGATCTCTAGTTAACAATGATAACCATCACCATACACATGATAACAATAGATGAACACCACACAGGTTCTGCAGTAGTTAGCAGCCACCTTGGACCAGTTGTTAATAAGAACCTAGAGCCAAGAGTAGATACAGCACATAGATGGACAGAGAGAAGCTAATACTAGAGCTACTCATAGTTGGATTTTGAAATGATTTAGTTAGTAAAAAGAAATTGACACACGATATAGTCAACAGCATTTACAAGAACAAAGAACAACATCTACAGTTGGATGGTCCCGGTCCGAGTGGACCGAAACTGATGAATAAAAGTAATGTTCCACAAGTGTGGACAGGAAGAATTAATTAGTTGGGCCCAAGTGGGCGAAAATTATGTTTCTTGAATTATATTCTGTTTGCTGGTCTTCCATGGTGATTGAAGATGATGTGTAGAATGAATTAAAAATTACATTAAGAAATAAAAAGAAGTGGACTGTATACGAATAGTTTTAATATTGACTGATTACATTACAGCTGTAAAAATTGAAGTAGGCTGGCTAATGCTGCATATTGAATTAATATAAATTTAGTTACTCATGAAGAGGGCCTAGTCGGCCATAATAGAAAATAATAAGGCCTAAAGCCTACATTTAATGTCGACACTAACTTGACAGAGAAAGTTCGGCGAACCGAACGCCGAGAAAGCTGAATGTGCACTGGGCAAGGTACAATCACGCGAACGTTGATGCGATATATAAATCAGATTAGCCAACCTAGAAAAATAAAATCATCGCACTACCGTCCAACAGTATTTTACAAAACTTGAAGAAAGTAGAAGTATTTTAGAGTCTTGAAGCTAAAGAAGACAATTAGAAAAAACTGCATTCACACGTTGAGTGTGATACTCTCTAGCACAGCTAAAGTGAATGAAACTAGATCAGTCTTTCTTTGCGCACATTTAACGTGAGCAGCGTTATTCTCGAGTTCTTAAAAGATTGAATCGCAATAGACTGAATTAACACTAATTATTGTGAGAAGAAAACTGACAACTCATTCAGTGCATTCAAGAGATAAATATGAATCAAGAGAATGGAAGCAAAATGTTCATTTTGTTGGAACTAAGATAGTATAGTAACATAAAAGATTTCATTTGTGCAAAGCTTTGTGTATCGTCAGATAAACTCAAACAATAAATAACCAGAAAACATTTGTATCGTTGTCATAACGAAAGTTTGCTGCCGGCACTAACCCGGCCGCTTGCTAAGATTTAGCAACATGTACAACATAAATTAAATTGCTAACAAAAGAACAAACGGATGACCGTGAGAATGGAGAGCTTTGGATAGCTTGGAGCGTGGTTGCTAAACGACATACCGTAGAAACCTGACGAAACAGAGCAATTTTTTTACGGACAAATTAGTTTACAGGAATAAAATGTCAAAATATTAGAGTAGGATTCGCCGGAATCATCAAGCTGTTGACCATTCTGTGCGAATTTTATATGTATTGAGTGCAAACAATATCGAATACGTGTAAAATACTGAACACATGTTACATGTAGACTAATGTTCTTTGGCATAAGTAGTATATTAAAAAACACCTGTACTGTAATTATAATAAACTATATAACCTTCTACACTACATGACCATAATCAAAAAGATAAAGATAGGACGGCTTAGGTGGACAGGTCATGTTGTCAGGATGGACGGTGGAATGAAAATGGCCTTTTTTTAATTTTTTTTTTTTAGTGTTGTAATAGTGGGGAAAAGTTGCCTTTTAGGTTCAAAAAGAAGAAAAAAAATTTGGTTGCTATACTACAACATCTTGAGGTGCCGCAAAGAGCTTAAAGTTTGTAAAAAAATTTAAAAAATTGAAAAATTATGAACTTTGATCAATTATTTTTTATGGTTTCCTCGTACATATAATGTTACAAAAGATAGTTGTAAATACATATATAAGCATTAGAATTAGAAAAAAGTATTAATTACAAAATATAATAATAATAAAAAAATATTTTTTAATGTCAAAAAGTTTGTATTTTTGCTAATTTTGAAACTTTTGCGAACATTTTGGTTGTTACAAATAGTAGTAAATAAGGTTGAAATAAAAGCTCGTCAAATCAATTATATATTTTTTTTATTAGAGCACACGTAAAAAAATATCATAATACACTTTTAAAGACATTGAAAGTTCATTTTTTATGATTTAAAAAACCCTTAATAATTACAAATGTTACAGCTGCAAAATGTTTGTTTCTACTTCATTGACACATTAAACTGTTTTTTTGTATCAAATTTTAGCATGTTCTCACGTGAGTAAATTTTTGCTCTTATATATCCTTCTCTTGCGATTGAACCACAGACATTTTGAGCCGATTCGGTCACCAGTTTCACAGCTCTTTCTACTGCTTGCGTGTGACAAGGAAGCCGGGGAAAGTCGATAAGCGGGTCCACTTTACTGTTTGGTTGAGCTTCAGATGTCTTCCATATAAAGTCTTTGAGAGAGTCAATGGAAACATGTTTTACCAAGGGGGGTTCAGTTACGTCATTTTCAGCCCATGAGATCATGTCGATGTAATCCTTTGCGTCAAAGTTTATCTTTGGAACTTTAAACTTCCTGACTCCGCCTCTACTTTCTGTTCTTGCTTTTAAAACACGTCGTAAACCAAGTTCTCTTACATTTTTGCGCTCATCACATAGCATGGACAAAAGGAGATTTTCTGCAGCACCAAAGTACCCATTTCTTTGAATAACCGGGTCTAGAACGTTCTTGAAATCATCAGAGAGATAGCGTGAATATGAGATAAGCTTAAAAAGATGTTTGGAACCATAAGTACATGAAGGTTTTAACTTAATGTTAAACCACACAGGTGCATACACTTTCACAATGTACTCAGCCAGAGTCTTAAGGTTTTCAGTTGGATTTTCAGTTGCCACATACAATCTAAGTATACGGTTTGCTAATGTAAGCCACCTGGAGTGAGCAAGTTTTCCAGGGTTTCTTAAAGATAAATCTAGTGAGCAATTTCCACTTGATACAGCGATACACATATCCAATAAATACTTCTGATCTGTACTTAAATCATTTATGTTCTCCAAAAGAGGAAGGTTATTTTCAATTGGCAGAAAAGTAACCACAGGAAGATTAGCACAGTTTTCCAGCTGCTGACCTATTTCGCCTTTAAGCTCAATGGGTCCCTTCGTTTTACCATCTAAATGACAAAAAAGATGTCGCAAAGGTAGCTCATTTCCATGGAACAAACAAACTAACCATTGTAAAGGTCTTCCTATTTCATTTTCCATCAAAGAAATCACACAATTTTTATGTCCAGTGTTTACAACGGTTCCATCACACCCAATAGCAGTAAAGTTCAAAAGTTGTTCGTTGTGTTCACTATCTTCAAGAAACTCCAGTATACTGTCTGCTATGTCTTTTCCAGTGCCAGATTTAGGTGTTACGTGGCCTAAAAACTTTGAGTTTGGTTCCTCTATTAGTGAAACGTGCTCTTCTGAAATAACTTTTTTGTACAACTTAATTCCTTTCTTTTCTTGAACAATTGTTTTGTCTCTTCTTCCATCAAAAAACAATCCTCTATAAAATAATCCTCTATTCATATTAAAATGCCTATTTGAAACTTTTTATTGCATAATCGAGACATGTAAAATTCTTTGAAAAAGTTACAAAAAGTGTGTTTTTATAAAACTTTACCGCTCTTGCGGCACCTCAAGACATAATCCAAAAAGTTAAAAAAAAATTGTATGTCTTTTTTGATATAAAAACTGCTTTTTTGACAGTATTTGAAATAAAAAAAAAAATTTGACAACTTCTTAAAAAAACTTAAAAATGTAGCGAAAATTGCAATTTTAGGAAAATTTATCGTCCTTGCGGCACCTCAAGACGTGCTCAAATATTTTTCATATCTTTTTTTTATCTTATCTACACCAAAAGGCAACTTTTCCGCACTATTACAAATTAAAAATCCAAACTTGATTTTTCGTTCCACCCTAAAAGGACACCCAGGACCCAGAAAAGCGCGTCTATCTGTTATGACCCAGATGACAAAAGGAAAGTGGGAAGACTAAAGCTGAGGTGGTGAGATGGAGTGCAACAGGATGCGGAAAAGGCTAGAATCTTCAGTTGGAGGATGCTTGCACACAGACCGTTGGCGAAGTCTCCTTCAGCAGGTCAGGTCCCGCCCAGAGTTGTAGCGCCCCTGTAGAGGATGATGACGATGAAGATGATATAAACAGGGATGAACAGTGTAAACTCTAATGTTAACCAAATTAATGTTAAAGTACTGTAAGCCAAGGTATATTAAAATATACTAAAATATATTTGTATCTTTATTTGCATCGTAAATAATTCTAATTAAGACGAAGAAGACAGATATAATTATTTACCAAAATGTGAGCCTGTTGTTATTCTAAACTATTTATACACAATTGACAAGTTAGGAACATAGAAAGCTGAGACACGGAAACTATGTCACTACTTACGAAGTGATAACAGGTGTGTTTTTGCAAAGTCTCTTGGATACAGAAAGAACTAGTTTTTTTATTGACGCAGAAAAATTTAATAAACACCCTTCAGCATAACCAATCAAAGGGAAGAAATAAGCGAAGGACACCTTTTTATAAAGGACAATTTAGCCGCCATAAGGTTCTTAAGGCATCTGTAGTCAAAAATACAATTTTCGTCATATTTCCAGGTTGACTGTATATTGGCTGTCCAAAAATAAGGCTAAACGAGAAAAATAAAAAAGTTGTTAACAAAGTTTCAACTGTCTGCATGAAAAAGCCTCTTAAATGTATTCTAGCGTAATTAATTGATTAATATACATTTTTACTGTTCTCTTTACAAACCTTTAATACAACACGTTATTTGTTGATATAATAGTTTCCATTTTAATTAATGAAAACAATTTTTAATTTTTATAGTGTCAGTTAATTTTGTCCAAAAGATATAGACGCAATAAAATGTAGTGTATTTTGCCCAATATGTAAAAAAGACTAATATATCAGAGTCTTTATATAACACAAATCCTCTACATGCCTGATTTTAGCTAATCGTCTAACTTGCTAATCGTAGTTATAATAAAGATCTGCTAGTGTTTAGAATTTATATGCATTATTAAACCATCAAAGAAAATAAAGTTTCTGTCAATGTATTAATTTTAGTAAATAATAGATAATATTTACCGATGGACCAGCTCTGTGAATTAATACACTGTTATAAACTAGGAAAAACAAAAATGTAAAGTTTTCAATTAAGAACTATGAAGAATCCGTATTATGTGTTTGATACCAAAATATATATTGATGTTTTTAATTTTGGTACAGCCGCAAACAACCACTTCAAGATGACCTTACAGATTCAAAAATGTAAATGTGTCGAATTGTTTGTGACTTTATCCGTAGAAATGCGTTAACTCATAAACGAATGACACGTTTCATCGGGTGTAACATGATGTGGAGACATTTAATTGCCAGCAGGGGAATTTACAATACATGATAATGGTACTGATGATTAAATTCAATAGATTTGGTGATTAAAAACACCATGTTGTTTATTTTGGAATGTATTACGAATTTGTGTCAACCAAATCCTTGCAACCAGATGACGAATTTAACAAAAACTTATAACTTCATAAGCTACAAACTATAAAGATAGTTTATCTTGGTAAAGATAAACTATATATAGTTTTATCTTTACGAAATCCTGATTAACAGAATAGACTATATTAAAAGTAGATTCCCTTTTTAGGTTCCATTATTTTAGCTTTTAGATTTAATTTTGTTTATTTTCTTAATTTGTAATTCAATATTTTCATAATTTCTGGAAAATGAGTTATTTTTGTTAACCATTTTATGTTTGGATGTTTTTTTTCTGATTTCTGGACACTGCTCTTTGACTTTTCGTGTATGGTCTTTGGACTTTGACTTTTAGTTTTTGGTTGTAGTCTTTGGTTTTGGTTTTTTTTTTATCTTTCGGGTTTGGTTTTCAGTGCCACTACTTCTTTTCACAGTGTGTATCAACTTAAGATGATCTAACAAATCAAATTTTCCATTAATATCGTTTTATCGTTTCGCAAAAAATAAAAATGTGGTTAAAAAGTCGAAAGTTGTCTAATATTTATTTGCAAAGAACGTGACAAAAGGAGGGAATATTTCGATAAACAATTACACGGTTCTGCGATACACTAACTGTATTTGATAAATTTTATTGATTTTTTTTGTTAGTATTCTAATACCACGTCGAACATAAAATATCCGACGAATTTTACAAAGTACAAAAGTAAGAATTATTTACAAAAATGTAAATATTATTTAAGTAATATCTGAGTAAAACTTTTAAAATGTGTTCGCCCCTCCATACATAGGACTATACAGACTTTATACAGAACGCGGCATTCAGAACACTCTTTATTAACGCTCCACAGTTTTTACCGTTGAATTCATTTGAATGGCAGCTTGAACCACAAAACATTTGTGACCAACCACAATTTTCGCACCCCCCATTTTGAAATGTTTGTCTTGAGAGCCTGTAGCCCCCATTCCCGGGAGGAATCCTTCTTTGATATAATGGTGAGTACTGTTTTAGTATTATTATTATTATTATAATTTCAAGCACTATATTTGTTTAACTAAGGTTTGGAGTTTTTACGATATCTATTTGTTATAGACAGATTTATCTTTGTATTAATTTATTGTTCGCCTGAAGACGACCTCTGATTCTATAGAGGTCGAAACGTCGTGTTTATTAATTTTAACTTACGATGGCTAATGTCCAAAATCTTATAATTTGTAATAAGTATATTGCGCCATTGATTAATAATAAGTTTAAGAATCGTCAATATTGTTTCACGCTTCCTGAAATTTTTAAAATTATAATAATGAAGTTCTTATGATTCCACACATTCCTCTTTAATTACAACAAAATTTCAAACGAAGATTTTTTTTTAATTTTTGCGGTTTTCATAAAAAAATCTGAAACTTTCAGGAAGTAAATCTCTTCCGCTGCCCTTCTTGAAGCATTTCAGCTTTATAAACATTAATTTGTTGGTTTGTATGTTGGGTTCGTGTCATAAGGGGCAGCTTGCACGTGAGCAGATGATGCGGTTATCTGAAAACTCACCGTATGAGCGTTTATAAACATCGTTTTTACAAAATTCAAAAGGGTTATATAAAAACTGAATACACCTTAAAAGACTCACCCTCAGTTCGCTTTAATTTTTTTTTTTTTTGTATGTGTGTACACTACTCTACAATAAAATTGATTAATCTTAGACTGTTGATTTATTGTTGAAGATTAGCTCAGTGTTTTTTGTTAAACTATTTACTGTTATCTAATTTGAGGTCACATCACTAATAATATTAATTTGATGACCAAGTTTTACAACAAAATATATATTATTGCTTATTCAGTGTATTATATTACCTTCGAGGAAAGGAAAGCATTCAATCCTGCTTAAAAATATCCTCAATTTTTTTCAGGAACTCTAAAGCAGTGAAACAAAACTCTTCCGTACCGCTTTGAAGTAAAACGCTTTCAAATAAAAGAACATTAAATACCAACTTCTCCCTTCAAATGTCAATTTAGAGCAAGTAACTATCCCAGTAGTTCTATGTACCAAATGCAATGTAGTTGAAAAATAGGAGTCACGATGGTATGGTACAAGGGACATGAAAGAAGGAGAATTCTGCAAGTAGGCCTACTGGGTACAAAATGCTATTAATACAGTGACACATATAACACGAAACGGTACAACGAAGCAACAACAAATTTGTGAAAGAATTGTTTTATTTCTGTTTTATTTAAATTTGGGTTCATCGTAATTCGTGTCAGCATAAAGTTGCCTACGTTAACTGAGATTTATTCAGAATAATTCAGGAAAGAGTAAAATTTAAGCGTCGAAATAAATAATAACATGTAGCCAATTAGGCCTATATCGACTTGTAGTACCATCACATTTAGGTCAACATGTTTTATCGTACACGCCCAAGTTGCTAATGACACAATAATCCCATCACACGCACATGAAATGGTATCCTTAATTATAGCTGTTTATTCTCTGATTAATGTCAAACTGATTGTGAAGTGACGTACATTCAACCTAATGTTCCTGCTCATTACTGGTGGGTGGAATTTATTATTATTAAAAATCAAACAACGTAAAACCACGTAGTTATGTTGAATCTGTCATGTTATTTATAACACGTCTGCTAGTTTTGATTTTCTATAAACCGTTCTGAAAAATCTCATTAAAAATGCCTTCGTAACCTTTGCGAATCCTGTAAAAACGTACAAGAATCGACTAAATGTTTGCTTACTACTTTATTTATTATGTCGGGTTTTAAACAGAACAAATCATAAGAATTTTAAGGAAGCAGCAGATTGAATTACAATAAATAATTGTTAGTAGTGCTAACGAGTGTAAACAATCCTGATTGCTGCGATCCTGTGAATACTTTGCAATGCTTACTGAAAGCTAAACAATAAATAAAGAAAGGAGTAAAACAGGAAAATTTAATTCCTAATTAATTCATAATCAAGTTTATGTTTACTATCCAAATACGTGTCGAGTGTTCTAATTACAAATACAAGAGCATAGGTACGCTGGTACGGCAACAGTGAGTAGTTTTTCAAATTAGTTTGTGGATAGTAAAATTTAACAAATCATAAAACCAGCAGATTCACAGAGTAATATACGTGTTAATGTTAGACAAGGCATAACAAGTTTGTAATACGTTCACTATGTAACACGGTGGAGTGTGCACGATAAATCAGCTTATGCCGTTTCTCCCTTTCCAAACTTACAAATCACCTGTAGTTGATACCAATCAGAAATTAAGATATTACGGAGAGTAGAAACTTGGTTCACTAGAGAACTGGGTAAATGTGAGTTTTT
Source organism: Magicicada septendecula (assembly GCA_034769895.1). NCBI lineage: Eukaryota > Metazoa > Arthropoda > Insecta > Hemiptera > Cicadidae > Magicicada > Magicicada septendecula. Next base: position 257,511,973 of record CM068372.1, read on the forward strand.
AATTCACAATGTTTTTTCTTTTTGTTTCTTCGTGTTCAGCACAGTGTACGATTTATACGGGCATCCGGTCTGGATGTATGGGCCGCAAAACGTCTCAGTGTGGTAGGCTGGATCCTCAAGGAGCTCAAGAGGCAAAACTTGCATACTGAATTTAAAAGAATTAAAAAGAAACTAAGCAGCAGAAAATGATACTAAAAGAAGAAACAGTAGAGCCTGTATTTTTGCGTTAATGAAAAATTTTTAAGTATTTTGTTGAGGTAGCAGAGTGTTTTCCGACTGGAAAACTTGCTTCAAAGTTAATGTGTTTATTGCTCTTTTGGATGTTACCAGTAAGTTATACAGAATAAATCATTTTCAGCACTTCAGGCTGTATTAGAACGAAAAATGTTTAGTGATAAGAGTGTTGTTAAAATTGGATAGTGTAAATGGATTGCTAAAATGTCGGGAGTCCGCAAAATAGACCATCGTTCCGTGCTTCTTTAAAGTACCGGTACAAAAAGAAAGGCAGTGGAATTTCTGCTAGGTTTAAGGAAACTCTGTATCTTGCTCAATTAAAAAACAAATATTAATGGAAACTATACCGTCGTCAAGCCTCACTTAATATGACAACAATTGATGATACCTGAATATTACAATCCAATTGATAGTACAATAATTAAAATTTAAAATACAAAATATTTTAAACGAAAGACTTATGTATAATACATATTTACAATCCTGACAAAACGTTTGTAACAGACTTCAAAAAGGAGGTTCTGTGTCCGTCCCTATCTTTTTTAATGTATTTCGCTGATTAGCCTTATCTAAAACGGCTGGACTGATTTTAATAAATCTTTTTTATTTGAAAGGGCATGTTTTGTGGTCCCGTAGTATTTAGAATTGGGACCAGTACTGACCCAGTATCACAGAATACTGTATTTTATAGTTACACTCGGTAATAAAAAAAAGTAAAACAAATTTTAAAAAAACGCTTTTATTTAAAATTAACAAAATGATCAATGTACTAAAAAGGATAAAATAATTTATCTTATACCAAATACATTAACAACAAATGAAAATAACGTTTATTAAACAAAAATTTTTGTAACATTAAGTATCACTGATAATAAAAGCGTGGGCGCCTAAGGAATGATATTATACCATGTTTAAATCAATCTTCAATAAAAAAAGATGTATAACTAATACTATTTGTTCTACATTTAATTGATTATTGAGGAATTAAATTTTTCAGAGTATGCATATATGTGTACATTTGTCTTACAAGTACAATCGTGCGCAATTCCAAAATTTACATTCTATAAAGAGAAACACAGTATAACTAAAGTTGGAAAAATAGCAGATATTTGAAGATTCCCTCCCATTGAATCAAGTTATAACATTATACTTCACATTAAAAACTATTATTAAGAGGGGACGTTGAAATTAGGATTGTCAAGGATTATGTTTTTAAATTTAAAAAAATACACAATGCACTGAATATTGTAACGGTACATATAACACTACATCCACCAATATACCCAAAAATTAATTTGAAAGCCACTACTATCAAGAATACACAAAAGGTCAAGAATACCACCATGGATACAGAAGGAGAAAGTATCATATGTTAAACTAAGTGAAGTATCATGAAAAAGAAATTACTAGTAAATGTACCAATAAAGAAGAAAAGAAGACTAAAGACGAGACGACTGACATATCTTACCCAATAGATCAGTGAGAAGAACACAACGGAAACAAAAGAAGAATGAAGAATCAATGAGAAGAACACAACGGAAACAAAAGAAGAATGAAGAATCAGTGAGAAGAACACCATGGAAACCAAAAGAAGAAAGGAGAATCAGGGAGAACACAATAATAACGACCTCAAGAAAGAAAAAAGAAGAAACAATGAGAAGGAGACAAGTGAAAACAACATCATGTATAAAATAAATAAGAGTGAGAAAGAGATCAGTGAAGGAAAGAAGAAGGAAGATATCCAGACCAGACACAAAAAAAAGGAAAGAAATTGAAATATAACAAACTAACATAAACCTAGGAAGGAATAATTGTACAAGGAAGAAAGAAGAAATGTTAATTAATTACATGATATAAATCCCTAAGCTGTATGGTAAAGTCAACACTGATCACAACTCATTTGATGAATACATTCCTTGTCCATGTAAAATAAACTGTAATCAATAAGGACTAAGTATTGTAAATAAAGAATCACCAAGAAACTGAATAAGAATAGGGTAAGTTTATTTTAGCTAAATGATGTGTAGACATAAAAAGAAAACTAGGTTCCAAAATATAAATGACCAGTTGTACAGTGGGATTGATGTTAGTAAAAACCCACTAATTAACAATAATTAAGACAATAAAAGAGTAAACAAAAGTACAATAATAATAACCAACAACCAATGTACCAACATTGAAAGAAAGCCAATCAACCAGATTAATGCAGAAATACAAATCCAGCAGCAACACACTACTGTTTACCCAGTATGCAACATAACCTAATCTGGGCAACCAGTTTTCACTAAAACTTAAGAAAAACAAAGCCAATATAATATCAAACCAAAATTTATTAAGCTGGGAAGCAACTAGATGATATGAGGAACGTTTTGTATACAATAGATGAATATAAAAGTTATATTAATGTAATCCAATATAACTATATGCTTGTGATAGCAAAGATGCATGATGCAACCAAATTATGTTGTAAACTTATTATACAAAAGTAGTAACTCAACTAACAACCTTAAGTGGGACAGAATACTGTTCAAATGAATAAATTCAACAAAGATAACTATCTAAATAATAAAAATAACAATAATGACAACAAAACTATAGTAACAACTAGCTGCAAGCAATTTTGATAACAACTAAACCAAGGTGATAACCAGTACAAATGCAGAATGAACTGCAGCACATTGATAACAATGTCATTGAAACCATTATAAGTGTCATTTAAATAACAATAAAAATAATATGTAAAGAGTACCAAGCATACAATAAGGTAACTCCATGAAGTATGGCAAACATACTTGACAAACTATAATTAAGGCAGTAAACCTATAATATAGGGAAAAAGAACGCTATCAATAGTGACTAAAACCAATAAAGTGTAAATAGGCCCTATTAGAAATTACTTAAATGTTAATATCATTATAATATAAGTAACAAACAATATGTATAGCCATAGACTTAGGATTGAACCTATGAAAACAGACATAGTGTTAATATTAAGGCATAGTTTTAAGGGAAAAGTGGATAGTAAGATAAGAATACGTTATTACCATCAAATATGGAATAAAAACAATGTATTAAAAATAATTAATAGCTTAATGGACACTAAGTGTGTATACCAAGTGCGATTTCAGCAACCCCAAATCCGAAATATATGATGAGGGGATTCAAAATAATTGTCATTAAAAATTAGAAACGATAAGGGTAATTAAAATGACATCAGTGCAGTTATAAGTAAGATATTTGATTTATAAAAATAATTGTGTGATGCTTAGCTCTTGCGCGTGGGTATGTAGGCCACAGATTCATAATCTCAAAACCAGCGACTGACGCGGTTTTAAGCGTCTATTTTAACGAAGCCCGCCGAGATTAGACAAATTAAAAAATATTGACCAATCAGATCCTATAAAAAAATACGAAATGCATCATTCCGACAGAGGAAGCGGAGACAGTCTTTCACCAGCAACGAGAGTACCTACATGCACGCCGTTCATCCAGAAAAACGTGCGTTTGACAGCGAACAGCTGTAAACACATACGCTAACCTCAAACCCTGAGTGGAGGTTATGACTACTGAAGCAAATAGTGCAGTATATTTTCAAGTGAAATAATTCGGAGTATATGCGCATAGGAGTGAGTGTAGTGCTGTTATAAAAGTTTAATTAATTAATTAAAGAATTTTAATTAATTGAAAAAATTACGGAAAAGTGTAAACCCTACGAACGACCAGTTACGCAAGTATCAAATACCCATAACTATTATACTATGCTTGTCAAATAATATATAAGTAAAAGAACGCTAATAGCGAATCTAATTAACGTCAGTTAATCGATAAATTTCCCAATTCCAAAAGGAAGGGAACTTAGAAATATAGATAAACAATGACAAAATTGAACACTTTCATTAACGACAATTTTAACTATTTATATGATTCTAATGTATTAGTATAAGCCAAGACATTGTATAACCAATGAAGGGAACCTGTACCCTAACCATTAGGAAGATAAGAATGTTCTATATTTTATTTTAATAATTAAACTAAGAGTTACACCAGAGTGTAACATAAATATATCAAATGAATTACAAGTACCTGTGTTATGTACATCCAGTCTAGGAGATGATTATAATCCATGACACTGAATTCTAATAATTATTATCACTTGTTAACTAATTAATGCATCAATGAAAAATAATTAATAAATTTTATACAAACAAGGTTACATGAACCTGTAATAACTTCAATGATTAACCATGAACAGTTTTTCATATTTTATATTATTTCAAATTAATACTCAACGAGTTTATGTTTTGTCTACTTATTGTAACAGTAGCATTTTTATTAGATATGTGTATTTTGCAGACTCAAAGAACCTACTACTACTACTAACGCCACAAGTTTAATAAAACATTATAACCTATTTGTTTACTAACAAAAATTATTCGACTAGCCAAATGCAGTCATACCAACCTGAGATTTTGAAATGTTTTAGAGTCCATGTTCTAATTTAATTGTTAACCAAAAGGAAAGTAAATTACCTTTTTGTACCAAATTTTATTGTTCTAGAGTTGAATAAACCATTATTGTCATATTAACCTTTAAAAGAGTTGGCTTTTATTGTAAACAATAGATACAGCTTAGTGAGAAAACCGAGACGGTTGGTACCAGACTTCAAGAGCGGACATTCAAATGGAATGATTTTTTCCAACAGCACCGTCCTATATATATTGTTACACATTATAAATTATAGTAAATATCATGTTTGTGTATGTTTATGTTAGTGTATAGGCAGGACATTACTGATCAACTCACCACAGCTGATATTCGAAGAGCCAACGGAACTTCAAGCGAATCAACTCGAAGAAGTGAATTAAAAAACATTTTTAAACCAAATAAAATGATAATTAAAACGACGATAAAAAGTGTAAGTAACCGATTTATTCACTACCGGATTCAACAATAGGTTGAATTGGGTGGAATAAATCCCTAACCCACAACTTAATAATAATAAACGAACTACAAGACCCCATATTAAATTAATAACCCTGAGAATAATAATTATAAACATCGTCATATAATAAATTGGCGAACAACGTTAGAGACGATAAATTAGGTGCAATCACAACACTATTGACAAAGAACAAATACACCACGAGATCGTCTTATTACAATATAAACAAATAGTTTTTATAATATTTTTGAGATACAAAATTCATTTTGATATTGATTAATTATATTTTCGAATTCATGTTTAAGATCACATTGTCTAAATGAAGGCGCCCATGCTTTTATTATCAGTGATAGTAAGTGTAGAACAAATAGTATCAGTCATAGATTTTTTTTTATTAAAGATTGATTTAAACATGGTATAATATCATTCCTTAGGCGCCCACGCTTTTATTATCAGTGATACTTAATGTTACAAAAAGTTTTGATTAATAAACGTTATTTTCATTTTTTGTTAATGTATTTGGAATAAGATAAATTATTTTATCCTTTTTAGTACATTGATCATTTTGTTAATTTTAAATAAAAGCGTTTCTTTTAAATTTTTTACTTTTTTTATTTCACACTTTTTAGTCAAATTTTATAGATAAATTACATAATGAAAAGAGAATGATACATAAACAATAAACAATTATTTATGAAATAGATAAATTGCTTTTTATTGTATAAAATATACATAATTAAATGATCACAGTAATTTTACAATTGCATTCGTACATTGCAGTGTATTGACAACACAGGTAGTATTTACAATATTAAATACAAATTAATATAATTACAATAGTTTACAATATCGTTGTTATCATATATTATATGTTTTAACATTTATCTCGGATGGTGTGATCGCATTCTGTCCATTTCAGCTAATGCATCATTATTACATGGTTTTTTCCGAACGGTTGATACTGGAAGTTAAAGTCTCTAGTTATACGCATTGTTTACAATTAAGGACTCGGAATCGAACATCAGACGGGTTAGGTGTACAGTGAACCGGAGTTAAATTATAATCGAATGATAAAACTATATAGTGAATTGTTAAAATAATAACAAATGAATTATATAGTGGAAACAACCAAAAAGGAATATAAAAGTGTGAATTTAAAAAGAAAAGTATTGTGATATTAAGCAAATTTAAAAAAATTTTAACGGTTATTATAAACTAACCTGTGACACTTATTATATACTAGCGAACTATTTTTTCACAAACACTGAACTATCACACAATAACACTGTTGTAATTTTGTTTGTTTGTTGTTAATCATTATTTTTGTGTGTTTAATTTTAAGAAGTGTTGTATTAATTAACCTAAAAAAGACCGTATCTGAGATCGAAAACTTTCAATAGTGCCATATACCAAGCCAGGGTAATTCATATTAAGAATTATTTATTTATTTTAATTTTAAAAGAGAAAAATTCAAAGTGAAACGTTTTGTACAAAGTAAAATTACTTACCGTTATTTGTAATCACGTAGACACTTTTAACATTGAAAATGTTTATAAGGACGTGTCGCACATTTGCGCGTGATCGAAAATGGGAACCGGTGAGTTTCCATAGATACTACTTCTTTGTTGTCAATAACGTAGTACACATATAAAACTTCGCTTATGAATGCGACTACATTTAACTTATAATCTGTACATTGGTAAATGTATGTACGTATTTTTTTCATAATATTGTATTGTCACGTGATTCAAGTGTGTATGCAAAATTTCAAGTCGCTATCACATCGGGAAGTATGAGAAAATTCGATTTGAAAAATCCACTTTAGACCGACGGGAAAAGCAAGTTAAATAAAAGCGTTTAAAAATACTACAATAGACTGGGATTACTGCGTTAATGGGGTTACGTTTGAATCATTAGCTTTTTTTTATTCTCAAATTACGACATAAAATTGTATGTGTTCTTCAGTAGGTACTCACTAAACGCATACACCACGGCACACCTCTGGATGTTGCTCTGTGACACTTTGGCCCTTTCGCATGTGAATCAAGCAACCAAAAGGATTTGATGATTCTCTGTTCTGTACATGCTATAGCTACTGAAAATGAATTAGCAGTAGGAATCATATACTTGTGATTGTCGAAAAAAGCGATCAAACCATTTTTCAAATTTGGAAAATCTTTGTTACTTTGATATTCATCAATATGACCATCAGTAGATATATCAAAGCGTACATTCAAATTTTCCAACGATTATTAAAATATAACCGTGACTGAAGGTCCATCATCGCTAAATACTCCCCCTATTTTGCTTTGAGTATTAGGATTTGTTGCCAACGATATGTTTTCTCTATAATAGACCTACATATCACCTACAATAACTATATAATCTATGTCGCTTATAGGAACTAATTGGATCTTATAGGAACTAACTAAGCATTTGGTAGCAAGCTACTGCTGCTATACCAGTATACTGTTTACCACGTGAATCGATGTTGAACCGTTCATCAACTTGATTAAATGAACCTCGTAAAATCGACATGTTATCGTTTATAGTTACATTTTTATTTAACTCATAGATCGGATATTTGATATTTCTTTGTTGTATCTCTTAAGTCTGCATTGGCACGTCATCTCTGTATTCCGTATTTTCTATCACTTAGACTATCTTGGAAACACTGAATCCTTAAATCAGCAAAGTTGAGTCTAGCGGTCAACATATAAGTTATTATGCTTCAATAACCACTGAAGTACAATTCTCAGTCGTTCAGTATTTATTTGGAATCTCTGTACTGCTGCAGATTTCTGCGATTTTCTGCTATAATTACTAATCCTGCATTACACAAACGTAATGACAGTTGTTTTCTGCAAATTCTACGATATATTGAGCAAATAAAACTAATTGCCCTTTACACCAATTTTGGCTAAATCTATTGTGTACTCATATGACTTTTAGAAGTAGAATATTCTTGCCAGCATTCATTGCGCACTATCCAACAAATTATTTAATTCTAGCGGTACAAGAATGACGTCCATTTTATTCCAAAACGCTTGAGAAGAAACATTAGGTTTCTTTATATTATCAGAACAACGAGTGCATACCGGCACATTAGACAATTCAACTAAATCACTGAACAGAAGATCAGCACGGGACGACGTTTCAAGTTTACAACGCTGCCTTGATATAATAATTATCTTTATTCAATTATGTCGTTTATAATTTTCATGTGTGTCTCCTAAATGCTGTGTGCTTTGTTCCTTTGTTTCGTTTTGTCTTGCTTTCCGACTACGTTTCTGTGTTGCCGTCAACCTTTTATTTCGTTCACGAGGAAGCTCATCATCCAGACGTTGGTGAGTCAAGTGAAGGCGATGCTGGCGCTGTTCATCTGCCTCATGATACAATCGATCACTAATCAAGCTGAGCCTATGCTCACGCTGATCGCTTCATTTGTTGTTCAAAGGTTCACAGATATAATTGAGGCAGGATAGTTTTTGGAGCAGGGGACTCTTGAGATAATCTAGAAACTCTAGAAACTGTATAATATCTGGTTTGCGACAACCTAGTTTGTCGAATAGCAAAGGTTTATTGAGAACGTAATTTAGCATTTCCCTGAGCATTTTTTTAATAGACGAATTTTTCTGTTTTTCAGTTTATTTAGCCCTATATTTTCTCATACACGTACATGATGCATCTTTCATTAGTCATCATCATCTTCTTAACGACTTTAGGCTTTAGCGGCCTGTTCCTATTCCACAGTCCACCGTTTCTTAGGACTACCAACTTTAGAGGCAGAAGAAAAGTTGGTTGGAGTTGTAATAATCTAGGGTTTTCATTACTCTGCCCATAATTTAAAATATTTGTTTTACTAGATATAACTTTTAGTTATGAAAATATAAGTTAACCAATTATGTAAGCAAAATTATCACATTAATATTAAAAATTGAAAAATAAAAAATTGTTGAAAAAATTAAACCAACTTCAAAAATGAGTAAAGTATTTTAACATACCTGAAATCATTTTATAAGAAGCTCTAAAAAGTAAACAATGTTTATTATTTAATGTTTAATGTTTAATACTTAATATTTAAGGTTTAATACTTAATACTTAATAATTACACAAATTCATAATTAATTGCGGTACAACATTTTTTTGAAGACATTTAATAAAGTATTCAATATTTACTTTCAATATTTAATATTTACATTTTAATGTTTAATTTTTAATGTTTAATATTTAATATTTAGTACTTAATATTCAATATTTAATATTTAATACTTAATACTTAATATTTAATATTTAATTTAATATTTAAATTTACATTTAATATTTACATTCAATAAAGTTTACATTTAAGTTTGACGTAATTCCATTAAAGTTAAGTTAAACTTGGCGATACAGTGTTTACAAAACATTACCATTTATTTAAAGAATAATGTATTATTTTACGATATATATGTACATGAAATCTTTATTATGTTGTTGGTTCAAATGTTTACTCGATCTTTAAAGTTTAAATAAATTACAACTAGTTTTTATAAAGAATGAAGATTTACGGCAGAAATCAGTCTAATCTTTCAGTAACTTACTTAGTTACGGTAATAGTTTGCAACGTTTGCAATAATTTATACCGTGAAAAAGGTTTTGATTTTTTGTCTGCTTCTGTAGTTGAGTTCTTTTCCTCACTATTCTTCCACGTTCGTGGCCAAATTAAGCGTTGGGGGCATAGTCCCTTAGTTTGGAAGGTTTTTAGAGCGGAAAATTGAGACAGGTCAACCGTTCTGAATATACATTCTATTTTCAGAATCAATTTTTTCGATTGTTGTTTTTAATTAATAATAGCGAGACGGGGCCGGTAGTCTACTGTACTTATGTATATTTCTGAGGTCGTGATATCAAAACGATTACCGTCTGTATTAAGGACTGTATACTGTCAGGCATGTGTTATACGAGAGAGCCATTCTCAAACAAGGTTTGTAGTGTAGGCTACTATTCAGTCTCTAGACAGAAGTGGTGTCTTTCCGGCAGTCATCGAGCTCGACCCGGAGAGTCATAGAGACTCCATCCTAATGTCTAATAAGCCAATGTGAAATGGCGTTAAGCGTGTTTAAGATTGTTTTTTAATTTGTTAATTGTTTAGACTTGAAAGAGAAAAGTTTTTGAGTTTTTTATTGTTATTCAAACTACATTTTCTATCTGTAATTTGTAGAACATTACCATATTATTGTTTACATGTACAGTGAGTCGTTGATATATATTCTCCGATTAACGTCGTTTCGCTGTTACACAGGGTATCAATATGCCCCGTACCCCGTGCCTACTACCCGTTTGTCGCCGACGCTCCAGCATTTCAAGAAGTGAAGATTAATTTTGTACAAAGTGTACGCATTCTAAGGTATCCTCCACTCCTTTTGTAAGGCAACGGGTGAAGTGCCTAAACAACCGGATGTTGTGATGGAAAGAAATACCCTTCTGTTTCTAAGCGCGTCCGTCTGGCGTCGTGTAAAGAACGGTAAAGTTGTAAAGCCTGAACTACTGAACACAAGTGCGAATAGACTGTAGGGCTATGCCAGGATTCACTTTCAATTCCTACAGTATTTAAGTACATGAAATAATTTACATACAACGTAATTCTTTTAACAAAAAATGTCGTTTGTTTTAGAACTTTTGCTACCGATTCTTACGTGAAAAACCCGTTTGGCTTTACGTCGCCGGCCATTTCAAATACCATGTGAATTTCAAAAACCGAAGCCCAACGTTACGTTTTAGTTACAGCAAGCGAGAACTTACAGCAATACAGTTAGTTTATAATGTAACCACGCAACAAAAAATTTGTTTTATGAAAGACATTGGGAAAAATATTCCCGGCAGTTCGGTTGTGTGGTTGAAGCACTTGGAAAGTCAGGTGTCACGGCGTGGGCCCAGTATTTTGAGGACGACTGACGGCACCTCGCGTAGCTAGGACACGTGAACAGAGAATAAAGATTCAATTCGAATCAAAATCTGACATACGCCTGGCATCCGCGTGCAACGTAATATAGAACAACGCGTGTAATCTTCATGTTACTTTATCATACCAATATTGTGATGACCAGCAGATTCTATCCGCAAAGAATTTACGTTTAGAATTGTTGCACTGAATAAATATTCAGTTATTGAGTAACAACTATATATATGACTTAATAAATATGTTGAGTTACTGAGTCGATAAGTATAACCGACATAATCTCTGCTGATGAAACACAGCAACGTAGCATTGAGAATTGAGACAAAAGACTGACTGTTAGATCAGTCTTTGCAAACCGGCTTTTACTTTAGCGGATAGCTAAGCAGGTTTCATTTCCCAATGAATCCTTGCATTGAAGTCGACACATCTTTCTATACTTATAACATCAGCTCCCTGGTCTTTTGTTCAGAATAATTTCTAGAACCAATGGTAAATTTTGATACGGTTTTCTCCAGACTATAGATCATTTATCGAGAAAGTTTAGATGAAAGAAACATATATCAATGATAAAAGAGATCTGAACATTGGTGATGTTAGTGAAGAAAGTGCTATGATAAACGGGGGAGGAAAAATGACTTAAGTTATATACAAAGAAATACTATGAAATCTTGATTAAGGAAAAGCGATTCTTACTAATTCAAAACTACTCCCATGGGAAACTGGGGCGTATTGCTACTAAAATATAAATCAACAATAATTGTAAACAATAAAACAGAAATAGTGGTATAGAGATATTAACTGTGGATGGCTACACTGTCTAAAATAAAGGTAGCGCCTAGCCAGTTCTACGGCTACTTAGCCTTCTGTAACTGTTTCATCTGTCTACTTTACGATCGCTCTTAAAGTAATATCCCCTAATCAGACACTTTGCTTAGTGCCTGGCTCTGATGGAAAGAACCGTTTGCTCTCTTGATCGCCTCGACCGGACGTTGTTCCCGAAAACCGTAGGAAGTGCACATTTCGAAACTGTCGATCACGAACACTTCACACTGTCGGGTTGGTTCTATGCGTGAAGAAAAGTAAGGAATATTCTGCATGCTTTGCCTGATTGTAGCGAGAAACCGCTATTTAACTATACGATCCCACCAGATCTGATGTTCATGACACTGCGACCAGGGCGGCGCGCACAATTACGGGATACTCGCATACTACACGACATCGACAGTTCTTACAGCAATTAATCAATTCACACGGTATTTAATTAATTATTAGTTAATTAATTCCGTATTTCCGTGTAAAAATTATTTAAACTCGTTTCATTAAAACTATGGAATAATTTTTTCTTACTATTTTTTGTAAAATTTTTGAAATTGTTTTTATAAGCTGTTTATATAACGCTTTTTATATTGTTACCTTACCTTGAGTTTTATGAAAAATCCAAACAAAATAATTACTCTTAGATAAAAAACTTGACTAAAATCTGGGTGTGCTATAAGTTGCGTGACAATAAAAATTTTTTTGATAGCTTCTTTTAATGACATGTTAGTAAAGTCCAATCGTTAACTAGACACAATTTTAAAACAGTTTTGCCGACATTTCGATTCAACTGTTGAGGATCGAAATTTATTGTTAAAAACCAGGCGATACACAGATACATTTTTTACCGTTTATGGAGTCTCGGAGTAAAGGCAAGGTTACGCTGCGTGCGGGAGCCGTTCGACATACAAGTAAGGTCATTGGCCAGCTCTACGCTTCAGCCTTTCATTATTGCCCCAGGATCGAGTCAACCTGGGCGCAGAAAAACGTATCTTGATTTTATGGTGTGCCCGGGGATCGAATCCGAGACGTCTTGATTAATAGCAACGCGCCATACCATGGCCGACTCTAGTGGAAGACCAGAAGGTTAAACGTGGCAACACTGGAAGAAACTCCCCTGTGAGGCCGACTAGTACGATCTCTTAATTTATGTCTTTCAATAATGAAATCGCGACTATTTTAACTGCCGGTTAACAGCAGTTTTATAATTCTTTGTTTTTTTTTTGTAAATTATTATTTATTATGTGGAATACTGTTGTATTATTTAAAACACACTGTAATTAACTTATTCATATGATACGAATTCAGTAATTCAAAGAAAATTATTAGGCTTAAAACTAATTCACTAATTTCTTCAATTTAATCGTATAGTACTAAGTGCGTACATACCTATAATTTAGGTTTAGCTATAAATACTCATGATTTTAGTAATGCTACGAAATTAAATCAAAATCACTGTAGCACGCACTGTACACGCACTGTGCATGTGTATGTTCACTGTAGCTATTTTTTATTACACATTGCTTATAGCCCTACTTAACGTCATTCATCCATTACTTTTTAGATGATAAAAACTAACAGTGTACTGCTTTCAGACAATAATAACAATAAACGAAAAATCAATGTTGCATTTTTATTATACTTATCATAAGATCTATATATAAAAATGTAAATGACGTTCAGAATGTCTTAAAGCATCATTTAATTATAAGAGTTGTGTCCCACATATATTCGTTACTGCCAACAAAAACAAAAGTCGAAAATTTGGGAAGAATTACCTTACACATAAGTTCATAAAATCTTCGGATTTGTAATTACTTTTACAACCAGGAAGACAACACTTAAGTGGCATTATCACTGACAAACCTACACTAAATGAATTATGTACAATTTATTATTACCGTCGACTAACGTTTTGTTATAAATTAATTTTGGAAAGTTACTCAAAGTTAAAAATTCTAAGCACCTATCCTAGTTAAGTTTTATAAACACGTGCAAAATTTTAGTTTAGGTTGTGTTTCAATAAGTACGTGGGTTGATCAACACCTGTTTGAAATTAAATTATTAAGAAAAAACACAACAAACACTTTGAAAATTTTACTAGAAAGTTAGCAGCTCACACGCAGATCATATTCCACTCAACTGCCGCTTCGGCCTCACACGCAATGTTGCCACTTTTCTACATTCCGGCCTGACACTAGAGTCGGCCATGTCTGTACCCATAGGTCTGCTAAACATTATATAGAAATAATTAATATACGAATTATAAATGTTAATCTTTATGAAACATTATAATTATTTGTATTAACATGAGATTAAAAATATATGTGTAATAGGTATGTTTATTCTTTATGTAAGCGATACGCACTATCGACACAAAAACATTCATGACATGTGTATCACTTCTGTTTTGTCCGTACCAGGATCCTGATGATAGCAAATTTGTCGAAACGTCGATACAAAAGTTTTAAAATTTTGTTCAGATAATGTCCGATCCTCACAGAGTCTTCCATCGTTTATTAATACACGATATAGGCCTAATTACTAAAGTAAGGATAGTTTCTATTGTCAAACGAGTACGGCCCACACTCTGTGGTCCGCCTCTCGAGAAAATTTCCCAAATCATGGGAAAAATATATTTCGATTAAAATTTCGTTCTGTGTATATATGGTTTTGCTTCAACTGTAGAACGGTGTAGGAATGTTAACTCCCTTACGTATTCATATTTCACTCAAGAGAAAATATCCCAAATCGCTTGGGTTGTGCGGTTCATAGAATATAGTCATGTGAGGGGACAGTGCTTTACTTTGTTTTATCGTTTTATTTAATTTTTACACGCAATATCTAGCGATTGATTAATAACAATAAAATAATGATTATTTATTAAATAATATTACTGTTAAATAGTAATTATAATAATTGTGGGGGCTAAAAGCAAAAGCTGCAATGTCCACTCCAGCAAATTTTACAGGACAGCGAAAAGAAAATTTGAGGTGGTGAAACCAAGAGTACACAGCTGATTATTTTTCTCCAATTTCTAAGGTGTAAAACTAATACATTCACCAAAAATTAGGGCTTAGAACTCATGTTTAAAATACTTACAGAGGATATTTGTTTGGAGATTGCTAGTATTGCTTCTGAAATGTGGACTTTGCTGGTTTTGCTATCAACATTTTGTAGACTTATATCTAAGAGTGCCTAGCTATCGTCTAAACACTATGTTTATATTCATCACCTTTAACTATAGTGTTAGCGTTGCCTAGGCTATAATATTATACAGTTTGGAAGAAAATAAATAATGACACGAGGTTTAAAAGGGAACTTTTTAATACATATTAAACAGTAATTGTTTAGTACATAACACTGAAATACGTAAAATTCTTTGTCTGGAAATTTTCGTGTTAGTGATTGCTGACTTACAGTACAACTTCTTATCTTTTTCTACACAATAGTCTCCGGCGACTCCTCTGTTTCTTCACACTCAGGTTCGGCTTCATCTTGAGTGTTTTCCTGGCCATCACACTTTTCGAGAAGGTTTTTGTAATATTCCAAACTGGCGTTTTCCATCCAATTAGGGCCATAGTGAACCTCAAGCAGTTTTTTCACGTCAGAGAGTTTTACTTTCTTCACCAGAACTCCAGGAGAAATCAAGTTAGGGTTAATGTCTGCTACGGTTGCATTAGATTTTGTTAGAAATCTGTACACGGACACCTCATGATAGTAAAATCACGACCTGCTTTGGTTTTTACCTGATCTCTTGATACAAAACTTTGGTCGGAGCGAACTTGAAATGCCATTTATTCACTGGCTTAAAAACTCTGTATGCTTCACTTCGCCAGTCATGGACATCACAGTCAGTACCCACATTTACAACAGTTGAAAAACTAGATATTATTTCCACATATTGACCAGGGTTTTCAATCTGCTGCAAAGATTTGAACTTTTTCTCACAGTTGCCAAAGATTCTATCTGGTGGCATGAATGAATGTCCACGAATTGGGAAAATGATTTCAATATGTTGAAGAGTTGATGGGGCGTCCAAAAGCCATTTGGGATGATTTGGTTTTTATTTTGCCCCCCGCATCCGTCTGCAAAGAGCCTCAGTTTGGTTTTTCCAGTGAAGTCTGTGTTGTTCAAGAAGTGAAAGATACATGATGCGATTTCACTAGATCCTTTCTTGTGAAGATCCTCAGTCCATAAATAGCTGGTACAGTTTTCTTTGGTAAGCTTATCCTTGGAGCTACCTTTCACAACGGTCAGATTATAAAGATAAAGCTGCCGCCTGTAATAAGCTTCTTGATCAGGAACTTTGGGTAGAGGTAAATTTTTTTGACAGTCAAAGGGTATATTCATAACTTCGGGGGCTTGTTCTTTCAAATGATCATAAAACGCTTTTGCTCGCTTTTTGTGGATGAGTCGTTGAACGAGAAGCTCATGTTTTTTCTGAGGGTCTTTTTCAAGTTTCATTCTTTCCTTTAGCTCTATGCACTTTGAACACATGTCTAAACGTGGGCTGCCAAAGCCAATGTTAAAATTTCGGTTGAAAATATACCTGAAGTAACATTCTTTCACCTTTAAACTATTGTCCTCAACTTTTTCATTGTACGTTTTATGTAGTTTTGCTATGTTAAGGTCAGCAGGTAAGTACTTGCGTCCGCTTTTATAACGGCAATAATGCACGTCACTACAGGCCAAAGAAGAAATAAACTCAACAATTGACTGCTTCTTGTCATTGAATTTAGCTGACACATGATCTCCTCCTCTGGTTTCTTCCGGTATAACTCCACATTTTTGAAAGTTCTTTGTAACAAACTCAACACGAGATCTTTTTATTTGAAGAATTTGTAGGAAGGCATTTTGGCATACAGGAATCATGTCGGTTTCATCATTTCTCCTAACAAAAAACTTTGTATGAAAGGCTCTTGGAGTCTTTTCATTTGTTTTAGGCCTTCTTCTTTGAACTTGCTTGGATTTGGTGTACTGCAAAATGAAATTGTTTTGCGATTGCCTGTCTTTGTTTTTATAAAAAATATCATGAAAATATAAGCACTGTTTCATTGTCAATACGCTACAACGATAGCTTTTAGTATGATGACCACACAATGGATACGTCGGCAGATGTTGTGCTTCATATCTGTAATGAACAAAATTAAGCGTTACCGTAAGAAAACCATTTAGAAAGTACGGCAACATTAACATTTCAGTAATTTAAACTAGGATTACAATATCAGAAACGTGGAGAACTAAGCCTACTCTTAAAATGAGTACTAACCTCAACCTCTTGGCAACGTTCCTTTTCCAGGTTTCAGGACGATTCGGCCTTTTCCTAGCTTTTCTAGGTGACACAGCTGAAATGCCATTTTCTAGGTCAGGTTCCATGTTACACATTCACTTTTACAAATCTTATTCTTAGCAAGGTAAATTTGCACACAAACAGCACTCCATTCAGACAACAACAAGCAGCCATTACCCGCACAGATCACGTGATGAAATCGAGTGCTCTGATTGGTGGAATTGGATTTTGCTGGTTTTGCTTCTCAGATTTCGAAAAATGAACTTGGAGTTTGCAGACTTTGCTTCTAAGGACAGTTTTGTAATTTAAATGTTAAATGTTTCTATGCCGTTTTTGCTACTAAGAGATTAGTTTTCTTACAGCCGACAGGTCACTGTATGCAATGCCTTCAAAATATCGATTTCAGAAAAAAGTGGAGATTGCAGCTTTTGCTTTTAGCCCGCACAATTAATTAATTACTTTATTGATGAATAACTTGATGCAGAACGGAGTTTACGAAGGGGTAGGAATTAATTTTTACTTATCCATAATTCACATTGTTTTATGTCCACAGATGGGTGTAGGTCTTAGAGAAATTGCAGATGAAGATCCATAATTATACTAAAAACCATAAATATATAAATTTATTTTGAAATTTTTCTGCTGGTAATATTGACTACGCAAAAATTAATTCTATTTCTGAGCAGCAAAAGTAGAATTATCTGGGTAAAATTCTATTTCAAGGCAAATTGTATCGCAGTAATACAGACTGGCTGAAAACATGGTATTTTGGCTGTGTAAATATACGCGTTTGTTAAAATAAAATTTCCTACAATTTTGATCTGTAGTTTTTAAATTCTCAAAACCGTATTAAAAATTTAAGTAATACTGTATGTGAAATTTGTTACAATATTCGGACAATCAAAACGTACTGCGACTCTCCACGTGGGCTGAAGTCTCTTTAGACACAGAATATTGCGTTATACAAGCTAATTTTTCTAAATTAATGTAATATTCCAAATTAAAATAACAAATTTTTGAAAAAAATTGAACCAACTTCAAAAATTTACAGGCAATGCACAAATGCAATGCACAGAAAAGGGCATTGAAAATGCTTCAATAAATCTAAAAAATATATATATATTTATGTTCATTCACCAATCAATGAATTCATTCTTCATTCACCAATCAATGAATTCATTCTTCATTTACCAATGTACAGATTATAAGTTAAATGTAGTCGCATTCGTAAGCGAAGTTTTATATATGTACTACGTTATTGACAACAAAGAAGTAGTTTCTATGGAAACTCACCGGTTCCCATTTTCGATCACGCACCAGCGATCGGCCGCAAATGTGCGACACGTCCTTAGAAACATTTTCAATGTTAAAATGAATAAAGCATTTTAACATACTTGAAATAATTTTATAAAAAGCTCTATAAATTTATGACTTTATGCAAAGTATGCAAACTCTGTAAATATGAATGTAAATACACTGCAAACGCAGCTAATTTACACTTATCCAAAATATCTGGCTCTGCGTGCGGAAGAAATAATTCATCAAGTACCGGCTTAGTTATCTTGCTTATCTGTTATCTGTTATACTTGCTTAGTTATACATTCTGTTATCTGTTATCCGGCTCTGTCGGTTAATCGAGAGTCTATCTATACTCTAATTATTTTTCTTCTTAAAGTACTCAGTCCTGACGTTTAAACTGTGATGTAATTGTCACTGTGTGTATGTGTGTGTGTTTTGTGGAGGGAAAAAGAGAGAGAAAGAGAAATAATAGGGGGGGAGAGAAATGGAATTTATTTTGACAGATTAAAATTATTTTGTAATTTATTGTGTTAGACAATACTCCGTAGTCGCTGTAGCACTTTATGGTCGGAAGCTGAGACGTAACTAGACAAGACGTCCATTACAGTCCCTTATACGCACATTTCTAGTCACGTAATCTTGGTTAGGTCAGTAATAAAATACGTAATAATTTCTGCTTTATGATCGTGTGTAAAACGCGAATGCGCGTATATCATAATTTCTTGTTGTTCCTTATTCCTATGATTTCCTTGTTTGCTAGGTTGGATTGGTGCGTTCTTTGAAATCGACTTGAAACAAGGTCTTATACATAATCTATAAACCGTGAACTTCGGTCTAATGGCAATTATACTTTGTTTAACTGACTTTAATTGCTACAATAAAGCCAGTACTAGGAAATACAATTGTCATACATACGTAAATACACAAGTAAATAAGTATGTGGTTATGTTGATATACGCGTTGCTTTTGTATGGACACTTGACTTGCTAAAACGTTAACATTATAATTCTTTACGTCATAACGACAGTTGTTTCATTAAAGAACAATAAAATATACAAACACTCCAGACTTGGGTACGTTACGACAGTAACGATTGTCATTTAGTCTACCAATAACACAGTTGTGCGCTGGCATTAGACCCCAGATATGTTAGTGTGTGTGTGTGTGTGTGCGCGCGTGCGCCATACGCGTACATCATTTACGTATGTATGGGAACATGTGTAGAAAAAAAATGTTAACGCTAGGAAATATACACGTCTGTAAACTTGGGTAACATTAAAAATTGAAAACAATGCTGTTTCCTGATCGCCAGAAATGACATTAAACACTAAGGATACCACATCATAGAATGGGCGAAAGGCTTGACGTTTGTTCAAAACGTGTGTTTGACCTAAAAACTGTGTTATTTTTAGCCTCATGAATGTACCTGTATGTACTAACGTCAACTAGGCTTGTCTTGTAGGCCTAATTACTCGTTTATATCTTTAATACTGTCTCCAACCGTTAGGAATGATTAGACACTACACGCAAATTTGTATCTGCCTGTTTCTCTGTCCATCTGTCTATCTGTGTCTTTGTTCGTCTGTCTATTTCTGTCTGCTATCTGGTCTCTCTCTCTCTCTCTCTCTCTCTTTCTCTTTCTCTCTCTCCTCTCTCTCTCTCTCTCTCTTTCTCTTTCCGAAAAGAAAACTACACTGCATTTTATCAATTCAGAATTTGGTGTTTTTAAACATTCCTCTCTTCGTTCCCGTGCGAACCTCACTTCATTTTCTACACTTCAGTATAAGCAAGAAATTTTAAGTAATCGAAAATGTTTCATAACAGCAAAAAAATAAAGTCATCCCTTAGCAAGTTCTTTGGAAATTTTATAATAATCTGAAGTTTATAAAAAACTGAGCAATAATTTTTTAATACCTATACTGCAAATACATATCTTCAAAGCTCTTTGAACATCAATAAGATATTCTTCTTCTGTTATTCTAAATCGTTTGCTCTTGTTCCTAAGGCACGCATTCATCAGCATCATCTTCACAACACGGTGCTGCCTGTTCCGCATTCAAAGCTCCTCCCTGGCTCCTATCAGTTTGTATTTCCTGACTTGTTTGGCCAGTCTGGAATCTGACATTCTTTCTAAGTGTTTTTTCCACCGCTGTTTGTTTCAAGTTTTCATTCAAGTTAAAAACTTGTAATTCTTCTCTTATGGCCTCATTCTTTATACAGTTAAGATTATAACACCTTTTAACTCCTCTTAAGAATGCCATTTCCGAGGTCTCTACTTCACTTTCTTGTTTCGTGGTTGTTGTCCATAATTAAAACCCATAGGGCAGTACAGGAACCGCCATAACTTTGTAAAACTTTAATTTGGTATCTCGACGTACCTTGTTTCTAAAAATACGATCGATTGTCCCACAGATTGTCTGGAACTTAACGTCAATATCATAATTCCTATCATAGCCAATATCATGTTCCAAATAGTTAAAATGGCTCACCTGTTCTAGAATTTGTTCGTTAATCATTTTCTTTGTTCCTATTGGTTCCTTGCCTCGAAATGCCATTACCATTGCCATTTGTGTCTATAGTAGAGATCTTCATATTGCTTTGCAAATCTGTCTTAAAACAGGTTTTTATAAAGCAGCTTCCGTATTTTAATTACAAAAAAATCGCCAGCAAACAACAGCACATTCAAATATCTGTCTCTTGATAACTTAATGCCAGAGTTCATTAGTTCTTTCCATTTCCTTACTAGACGTATTTATGCTACTTTTATTTGAGAGGAGAATTTTCAAGTAGAACTTGATATTGTGATTATACACGAGTAGCCATTGCATAGGTTATTGTCAAAGTCAGTCATTTGCGGGCAGGGAACGAATATTGGCCTAAAAATACCAACAGATTAACACGGCAAACTAAATATTTCGGGTATACATGCTGATATTATGTACGGCTATGTGAAAACAATAGTGCTGGTAGCAAGCGGAGACAGCTCAGCTTTCACTTTCGCGCCAGTGACTACTGTGTCAGTCATTGTGTGCGTGTGAGAGAGTGAGCATAAATTTGGTGACCGCTGCACCCTACCAAATGTAAGTACTTCATACAGAATATTGTATTTATTACAGTTTTCCTGGCCCCTGTAGTGTTTAATCGGATTAAATTGGTGTATCGATTCCTACACCATCTGATAATTGCCCCTTTGTACTGGTTATCAAAAATACAGGAGGCATTTACAATTTTAAGCATATCAGATTTACAATAAATAAATTAAATTTTCTTCATTGTTTTCTGCCTTTTACGGAACCTGAAGTTGGAAAAACCGCAATAATCACAAAGCGGTTCAGTGACAGTGGGCATTCGGTCCATTACACACACTGTAATCAATATCGAGATGTAGGTTCAGAAAAGGTTATTTATGTTACGTAAAAAGCTATTACGTTAGCCCTTTAATTTCAAATTTGTAATAAAAGTATGAGACCATACTGCATTGGTTTAAGTGCGATCGTAAATTGTGAAGATGAGAGATGAGAAACCGAACTTGCAAGCTGCCACAGCGCCAGACGGAAGGATGCGTACAAACATCAATGCCTTTATCCAATTTGTTGAGTGCTACCTACTATTTACTATAGCCTAGTAGAACCCCATTAACAGAGTAGCAGAGTCACGGATGTATTTACGGGTAATCCGTGGGAAGTAGGCCCTACAATTTTTTGGCTGTTGAAAAGTGAAGAACATTGTGTGTCCAGTGAAAACCACTTTAATTGTATTTCCCTAAAATGCAAATTTTTTAGACATTTTGTTATGTAGAATCAAAGTATTAAGCTCGCAGCCTTCCAGCAGATGCGACAATCACTTCTACAGTACATGACAGCATTATGTTTTACTATGTTTGTTTCGGTTAAGCCGAGTTCGATAAAGCCGGGTTTTACTGTGTTACAATAATACAGTAACCTTGAAAATTTATAAATACCATTAAATAGACTTTTAACGGAAATGGCCATTTTGAAGCAGACCTAACGTAAGTACAAAATTATAACATTTGGAAATTCTCATCAATCTGTCTGGAGGTTCGTTTAATAAGAAAATGGGATACTGTTTAAAATTTGATATATACTTTTCTTTGTGACTCCAAACAGAACTGGCACAATTGTTTACTTGTCCGAGTGGAAGCTGCATTTTTTGTGTAGTGATTTTTTGGTGTCATGATCCTACTTTAGCTTACCGTAATTAGATACCATTATTTTATTTTATTAATGTCCGTATAAACATGTAGCACATTTTGCGGCTTAAGCACGCTCGTGTAATGTGTGTGTGTGTGTGTGTGTGTGTGTGTGTGTGTGTGTGTGTGTGTGTGTGTGTGTGTGTGTGATTTATATTTTGATAAATTCATAATACGTTACGTTTAAAAACCTGAATAGTTTTATTAAATATATTGTTAACTTTCTACGCTCAGAATATCAAACGTAAAAAATGTAATTCTGTCATAGAAACTGCCCCTCCTTTTACTTTTGGAACGGCGCGAATATGGTAAGAATAGTAAGCAGTTACTTTTTGGAGTTGAAATTTCCAATGGAGGTGCCAATTTTGTGGCTGATTCAATTCGAAAAGCCAGCTTACGCAAGTTGACTGCCTATGGGATTTTATGAATAGTTTTGTATTTTTAAAATTACAGAACTGGTGCAGATATTGATTTTGAATTAAAAACACGTATGTCTAATAATATCCTACAGATATTATTCGATTTTGAACTGATTTTGTGAAAAGCAAATGATTTTTTTTTCATTTTTTGTACGAAAAATTGTGGTTTACCCAAATATGTTTGCACTGAGTTTAGCGGTACCGTATCTTTATTTTTAATTTTTAATCAGCTTCTGTAATATTTTTTTATATGTCTGCCGTAGGTTTCGAGAAAGTGGTAATATTTATTACTAACATTATGTTGTCGCTCATTGTTTTGAACAAAGTACATTTATTATTACATAAATGTACATATTAAAGAACTTTTCAGTTATGGGAAAATTACACAAATCTCGATTACTCTATTTCTTTAGTAGGCTATTTATTTATTTCAATAAAAATTGTTGAGCACAGAATCATACAACAAACACTAAAAATTTGAAACATTCGGATTTCGGTTACAATTCCTTTTAGTCTGACACCCTGCTGGATTTTCATAATTTTTTTCAAATTTTCAATCTCCTTTTTGGGCTCTGGGGTTCCAAATTATTGAAATTTACAAAATTTAACACTACATCAGATGTTAGTTAATATTCTCTTTAATTTGATACCTCAAATGAATTTGTGATTTTATCAAAATTTCACCCACTTTTTGGGCTCTGACGTCCAAAAAAAAAGTGTTTAATTTTCAAAAATGAACATTATATTCAGACTGTTGATAAAAGTTGCATTAACTTGGTACCTCACAGGGTATTTTGTGAAGTTTTCACAATATTGACGCCCCCACATTTTTGCTCCTGCATCCCTGTTTTGGGAGGCATCAATTTCAAAAACAATAGGTTTCTGTAGGTAAAAGTATTGACACGCATGTCAAGTTTTATGAAAATCGGATGATGCATTTAAAAGTTGTCGTGAGACATACTCCAAACAGACAGACAAATACCAAAGGGTCGAGTTAAAATTGAGAACTCACTTCCTTCGTTCAATTAAAAATATCGGTATGGACAACCATACATGACTTCCATGTTCTAAGATTTATATTTAAAATCATTTTAGAATTGAAATATTTCCATAGAAACTACTTCTTTCTACTTACTGCTTCAGCCTTAACCACAGTACTGTGGTCACTAAAGTACGTATACCACCTCACGTTATCGTACTCGATTTTCACTGATGTTAGAAGTCGATGTCACTGCCGAAACGTCTGGTTTTACAGAAAACATTGGACTACGGCCAAACAGCCCTGGAAGGAAATTTAACAACAAACTACTTTTTTGTTGCCGATAATGTAGTACACATATAAAAAGTTATCCCCTCACCCATCAACAATCATTTCCAGTTATAGAAAATTACCCCTTCCACTTTCAACTACCCTTTTCATTTATAGATATTTCATCTATCTTTCTACAGTGGATTATTATGACGTTCTTTTCAGGGTACTTTGTTTATCAAAATTAAGTACTTTACTTTTGTTAAAACATAAAACGTTGCAGGTAAACTACCCATTCCCTTAACCGATCTTCATCAAAATCAATACTCCTTGAGTCCTCTACAACTCAGGCACATATGTAAAAAATTATTTGATTCTGTTTGAATTTACGGCAGTTATCGTTCGTCATGAAAAAATTACTCTTGTTAAAACATAAAATGTTACAGGTAAACTACCCCTTTCCCTTAACCGATCTTCACCAAAATCAACAAGCCTTGAGTCCTTTACAATTCAGGAACGTATGCAAAAATATTTGATTCTGTTTGAATGTGCGGCAGTTATCGTTCGTCATAGAAAAAATTACACTTGTTAAAACATAAAACGTTGCAGGTAAACTACCCCTTTCCCTTAACCGTTCTTCACCAAAATCAATAGGCCTTGAGTCCTCTACAACACAGGCACATACGTAAAAATTATTTGATTCTGTTTGAATTTACGGCAGTTATCGTTCGTCATGAAAAAATTACTCTTTTTAAAACATAAAATGTTGCAGGTAAACTACCTCTTTCCCTTAACCGATCTTTACCAAAAACAACAGATCTTCAGAACTCTACAATTCAGGGCTGTATGCAAAACATTATTTGATTCTGGTTAAATGTGCGGCAGTTATCGTTCGTCATAGAAAAAATTACATTTGTTAAAACATAAAATGTTGCACGTAAACTACCCGTTTCCCTTAACCGATCTTCACAAAAAGCAACAGGCCTTGAGTTCTCTACAACTGAGGAACGTATGCAAAAAATTATTTGATTCTGTTTGAATTTACGGCAGGTATCGTTCATCATAGAAAACATTACCTTTGTTAAAACATAAAACGTTGCAGCTAAACTACCCGTTTCTCTTAACCGATCTTCACCAAAATCAACAGACCTTGAGCCCTCTGCAACTGAGATATGTATGCATAAAATTATTTGATTCTGTTAAAATGTTAGGCAGTTATCGTTCGTCATAGAAAAAATCACCCTTGTGAAACATAAAACGTTGCAGGTAAACTACCCCTTTCCCTAAACCGATCTTCACCAAAAACAATAAATCTTGAGTACTCTACAATTCAGGACTGTATGCAGAACATTATTTGATTCTGTTTGAATTTGCGGCTGTTATCGTTTGCCATAGAAAAAATTCTACACACAGACACACAGATAGATACACACACACACACACACACACACACACACACACACACACTGTTCGGAAAATGACTTTTCTTCATGTTTTGAGGGTAGTACAATCAGAATCAGCCGTTATTTCGAACACGATTTTTTTCGCCATGACCGTTCCATTTCCTTATGGAACATGGTAGTAAAATTCTGTCATTAAAAATTCAATTGCCACGAAAATTAAATCTGCCGCCAAGCAACAAGATTTAGTAAACAGCAACTTTCTCTGTCACACGGATATACGTATACTTTCAGAGGAAAACTATCTTCATTCTACGAGCTTATATCTCGTATATGTAGCCAGCTTATACCGACGACCTAGATATTGGATTTACTTTCCTACGTTCGTACTGTGAAGTAATGGTGTTGAACTACTTAGTGGTTTATGACAATTGATAATGACGAAGACGTAAGTATTGTAAGAATTGTCCACTGTATCAGGGAATGGAATATACAGGATATAATGTGCCATTTGCTATAATGTGCAGCATATTTGCTGTAATGTATTACCAAATTTGTATAGTCGTTGTAATTACCAGTTCCTTGGCAGCTACCAAATTTGCAACATTTTTCATATTCTATACATCTGAACCGGAACAAGGTGTGACAGCCAAAATTTTAACGTTTTTATTTGCTCTGTTTAAACAAAATTGGGATAGATATGAAGTACGAATACGTCATTAAAATTTACAAAAATTACATTACACGATATATTAGATTATCTAAATTGTATGTCCATTTATACAGACCATTAATTTAATTAATTTTGAAGCGAATAACTTTTTTATGTTGGGATTATCTGCACACGACAGAAAGTAAGTTTTACAGACGAAGGAAAAAGTTAAAATATTATTAGTGGGCATAACTTTCCAAACGATTTTCAAGAAGTTAATAGTATAGAAAAAAAACAAGGAAAGTTGTTTGAGCCTTGTTAGAAAAGATTAGGAAAGTTGATAAGGTTAGTTTTTTCTAAGATTGGCCAGCTTACAGTAGCATCACATAAAATACCAAGGTTATAGTGGCTAGTTACAAAAAATAAGTCGTTTTCAAGAAAACAAACCGTTGTTTGCAAAAAGTGGGAATATACGAAAATAGGCGTATAAAAAATCTGTTCTACAAGGTTTCCGGTGTCTCTTGTGAACATTTGTTCTCAACATATCAATGTTCGCGAACGACGAATTTTTCTCGATTGAACTTTTTTAACCCCGTACAAGGGCTATACCTAGGAAAGCAATATATGCGATTATTCCCGTAATTATAATAAAACTCTAGTAAACAACAGAGGCAAAGATTAATGCCCGAGTATGTTTGTATGTATTAACCTCGCAGTGCTGTGACCTATAAGATCTAATGAATTTAAAAAAATTTTAACCAAAAAAGAGTTTTACACGTTACAACACTAGAGTACTGCGCGCGCGCGCGGGCCTGTCTGTGTCTGTGTGTAAGACAGTAGTGAACTGTCATACAAGTTAATGGAAATTATTAATGAACTATTGCCTTGTAGTACAGATTATGGAAATAAACAACGGCTCGCGTTGTAACACTTTAAATAACATTACGTTAACCGTAATAAAGTATCACACACATGGCATAAAAGTACAGTAGTGAACAGTAATGCACATTCTAAACATCAAAGCTATCTACACTTAACATGTTAATCTGACTTTCTTATAGTTACGTCCAATCTAGTGAATGTTTTTATTCCAGTATATTTTGAAAAAATATGTTACACATTAATCTGTTTCTAAGACAATACATCATCATATTGTTTTATGAAATAAAAATGAATTTGCTGGGAATAACGGTTTAAAACATCTACTTGCTGCATATTTTTCTTATTTATGATATGAAGAAAAAATTTGTATATAACACCAAATTTGTATAGTTCGTTGTAATTACCAGTTCCTTGGCAGCTACCAAATTTGCAACATTTTTCATATTCTATACATCTGAACCGGAACAAGGTGTGACAGCCAAAATTTTAACGTTTTTATTTGCTCTGTTTAAACAAAATTGGGAACATAATTTTGTTTTAAACAAAATTTTGTGTTAACATAATTTTATTTTGTTACCTTACAATAATTTTTATTTTACGTAGAAACAAAAATTTAAAGTTATCTATATTCTAGGCATCCTAGTCTTAGGATCTGTATGTGATTTACCTCCACAGGTAATTGGAGGCATTGTATCTGTCTGTACAATTCTGCGATTTTTTAACCCTACACGTAGGAAAGCAATTTTATCATAATTAGAATAAAACTGTAGTAAACAACAGAAATTAATGCCTGTTTACTCCATAAGATATAACGAATGTTAAAGAATTTTGACCACATAGCAGTTTTACATCGTTGCCACACTTGAAGGGTTTAAAAAACTTGAAGGGTCTTAAAAGTTTAAATATATTTTTAAATTTCTACGCTTTATTTAGAAGATATGTCAAGTAACGTTGTAATTTTACATTGTACCAGGAAATGGAAGAATTTCATGCATAATGAATGTTTGAACTAGAAAGTAATAGTTCGATGTCATTACCAGTTCCTTAGCAGCTACAAAATTTTTAAAGTCTGCTTGTCAGTCAAAGTCCTTCTACAGGCCCGACAGTCGCTGCTCAACAGTAAGCTGCGCCGACCCAATGCGTGAATTACCCCCACTTACAACTTATAGCTAAGTTATCTAGAGAGAAGATAGGGGAGACGACACGATAACACTTTACTGTCTCACTTCCATATTATTTCCCTCGCTGTCACACACATGCTTCCATTGCTCTTGCCAGTCTTGTTGCAGCCGGTGTTCACGCTATGAAACACTGTACAAGACTGTTGTACGCATGTGCGAAATAAATGAAAATTTTTGTTAGCCTCGTAACGAGGTGTTTGTACACTGCGCATCTCTAAGCTACTGATCAATTTCTACCGTCAGGTTTCTACCTGATATAGATTCAAGTCAAAACCCAAAATCTTCTAGATTTAATCCTAAACCCTTAATGATTATTTGTTAATCCTTTACAAAGCAGTAGATAATTTTACTTATCCTAGTTTTGTTGTTAAACTACACCTGTTTCTCTAGGAAAAGTAGAAAAACCTAAAGTATTCGCTGAAGCAGGGAGAGGGCTCGGGCACGGGCCCACTCGCATTAGCAGAATGCTGACATATTATACCGATCATCAGCTCCTATGCAACCGAAGTACGGGAGTACCCCAAAAAAGCAGTGTGCGAGAGGGTGAGAGTTTCGGAAAGACGAACACCACCGGATATCGGCGGTATAGCTCATTTCTCCCTCCTTGAGTCCATGTTCACGCCTACCACAGAGTCCAACCCGTAGGGGACACATTAGTATTATTTGAATGTTCTGCAGTTCACAAGCTCGCTTGTAACAAACGGCATGTAGTCTGCTTCAAGGTGTACTAGTACTAACATATACTATATCTATATGTATATATTATACGTATATAGTATAACATATAACATATACATATGTTATGTCTATATGTAGGCCTATACATATAGTATGCCTATAACATATACAATATATATAAAGGATATGGAATAGCATATGTCATACTTAAGTTATACCTTCAAATGCTTTCGCCTCTGATATAATACGACATTTCAATTTTTTTACAACACTTTATTATAAAGGCTTGGTGGTGGTAACACAGAAAATAAGAAGTTTCAAAACCAAATCAATATTTTTCCTAACTTAAAAATGTATAATTAAATTTAATAATTGAGAATATTTTGTCTTAGGCCTGTTACTATTCGAGTATGTTCATAGATGTCCACTGCTAAAAACGTAGAGACGAAATTCACGTAAATGTTGATTGGAAATGCTTTATTTACATTTTTGTATCACACAACCTATAAAAACTAACTAATCTACGACTTCGATTCTATATCCGAGTCTATTTTTTAGACTGCGGAGGTGTATAGCGCCGCAGTATTTATAGCCTACTGGTGTCCAGATGATGGAAGAGCCCGGAACAACAGAGAAGATGGTTCTAGTCTTGTTTTGCCAACTTAATTGAGCTTTGAGAACGTTTCCTTAAAACAACTTTTTTGTGCGGCTATGAAAGTCACTTATTCGTAAATACCCTATTTTTAAGGGATTATACCTGTCCCTTTTGTGTGTGTTTTTACATGTACTGTGTAAATGACAGTCGCAGGCTTATTTGCGTCTGGCCGTAACTTCCCATGGCTTTCTATCGGTATAAACTGATAAAGCGGTTGCACGACGTGGTCACGATTTGTTCTTCATTAGTTCCTAAAACTAAGGAGAAGATGAAAGCAACAATGCTAATGACGACGATGATACCCATAGTGGGTAGGAGGTAACGGGATGGTTAAGTGGAAATGACAATGGTGATGGTGCACTTCAGATTTATCGAGGTGGGAGAGGCCGGACATAACTTCACAAGTTTACATTTAAGAGGAAGTTGATAAATATGTTTTCGTTCAAGGGCGTTGTGTGACTAACTCCTAGATTAGTATGAAAGTGTTACACTTTCTCGTCACACTGTATGGATTACCTGTTGGTTAACTGACCAGCACAATTACGATACACGTCATTCATTATCATCCTGACTTATACCGTTATGTAACTAAAATTCATTGAAACATTCTTCACCTTGAAACACATCAGCTGAGGTTACACAAACAATATCTGGTGCCTAAATTTTTTTTTGTAAACTCTGTATTAGCGAATTCAATGCACGCACAGACGCGACGCATTTAAATTTGTATTCATTTGTATTGAAATTAATACTCGTACCAGACTTGTTTATGAGTAACTGAATTAACTACATCTTCCGGTAGCCATTACATAACAGATTACTAACTGAGATCAATTTCATATTTCAAGTGAGCGTTTGAAAAACAATCAATACTAGTACTAACAATAAAAAAATATACTAAACTATTAAGTTAATTAAGAAAATTATATTCAATTAAATCACGTTTTTATTTAATTTCGTTACATTACTGGGTTACGGAATTAATGATATTTAAAAACAATTTTATTGTTAACCTTTCAAAGAATAATTTTAAACTTAAGGATTTATAATTAATATTGTAAAGATTTAAAATTAACCACAAAATCTTCAAAAGACAATGTCTTGTTTTTCTCCAGTCTAAGGATAAGACCGGTCAAGTATTTACCGTGAAAACACCTTTTAACACTCGAGGTAAAGGAGGGGGCTTTTATGGACTGAATGTTATATTTGTTCGTGGTTTTATAACTCAAGAACGAGTGGATCGGTTCTTCCGCTCTTGTGCGTTGGTGCAGATTTCTTTAATAGTACAGCGCATGACGAAAAGGCTTTCTATGCCATTAGAGACAGCTGTATTATTGTCCTCATCGACAGGGGTGGACAGACAGACCGAGACGTGAAAACAAATAAACGTATTTAAACATTTAAAATTTTCCATTTCTTTGCGTAAACAGTTTACCAGGCATACCACACATCATTTCGTTTTTGTTTGAACGATTGATAATAGCGATAGTTGATAGAACTGTGTAACTGTCATAGAAAAAGTTCTTTACCGCTCTCGCATTGGTAACTATTAAGTGTGTTTCAAAATGATTAAAACAGATAACCATTTAAAGTTAGTCGCATAGTTAAAGGAAGTCCGTTTATAAATTCATATTACACTATTATTCGTAATTAATTAATAAGACCGCATTACCGCACTCTCGGCTTGACTGTTCTAAACATCTATACATAACAACTAATAATTTTAAAAAGTTACCGCGCTTTTGTTATTTTTAATTTATTTTTGAATTTATCAGACCGTTACATTAATATATTAATAATTTTTGTATACATGTAATATGTAATATGTATAATTGTATAAAATTCCTTTCCGATCCACGAAGCGCTGTTCATTTATACCGAAATATCTTATAACCAATATATTTACAAGCGAAATATCTTATCTTAGATCCGTAGACCTCTTAACCTAAAAATCCGCCCTTTACAACCCCATCTTTTGAGACCGAAATAAATTACAAACTTTTTCTAGCATAAAATTTACAATAACGATGACGCCGCCAAGAGTGTTCGGAACGTTTCAAGAACCAGTCTCCTGGTCTCTTCGGGTCAAAGGAGCTTAGGCTTTCTTTTTTTCTTGTTAACTCTTTAAATTATCCGTTTACTCATTAAATTTTCCTATCTGTTGAGATAGGAATTGAGTTCCCGAAGAGAAAGAGTCTCCCACTGTCTATTCCCCTGTCGGTTCTAGATCGCTACCAGATGAATAGCGAGTAGTTCTACTGCCGTCTATTCCTAAATTGAACGAAAAAGAATTTAAAATATTTTAAATTTGATATATCTAATTCTATTTGGATAATATATTATTTTTTATTGCTGTAATTCTCTTTTTATGATTTAAGAAAAACCAAGTCACGAAGTTATATTCTTGAACGTTTATAGTTTCGCATAAAAGCAACTGTGGCAGGCCTTAGAGAGTAACCTGAGGTCACTCTAATCGTATTTAGAGTCTTAGTCGGTTCCGAACTGTTATAAATCTGCTTGATTTTAGACCAAACATCTCAAAATTTTATTTTAATACTTGACAAATCTACAGCGACTTAGATCTAAAGGCAAATGAAAATTAAAAATTAAAGCCAACACATAAAATCGACTCATTTGAGTTTTGACATAAAAATAACGATTGTTCACGTATTTGTTTTGATGTCTGCACACCGCCGCAGGTAGGGGAGATGAAGTGTACCCGGACCTGCACATCGATCGACGACTTACTTAGCAAAAACGTATCTTTACGAGAGAAAAGATCTTGACCTGCAATTAAAAGAAAAAAACTGTAATCGGTGATAGGCAGGAAGTACCAGACAATATGACAACATTGGAAAACAAACTGAACAATCGATGGTTAGTGCTTAGACCGAAACAGTTCAAACCTAATGATTTAGTAAATAGATTTCACTGTGACGTAATGGACCACTACAAAACAACGCTAGATTCATAAAGTGTATTTAGATAGTACTTGTTTGTGGTGGGGCTGTTTACCTGGAAGCACCTCCTGCTATTTTTACAATAATACTACTTACTACTTATTACGAATGCTGGGAAGACTGTAATAATAATTAAATTAAATTAAGAATACGTTATATAATGTAATTCCAGGCTGGTTGAAATATTTTTAGATGCAATTCTGTTGAGGAAAAAATTTCAGAGACAACGAAAGTTTTGTTATGGATTTGAAAAGTTTAAAGGCGGACTATATTATAGAAATAACGTTTAAATGATCTGTATGAAATTGTGCGCCGAGACTGTAACACGGCTTTGTTACCTTTGACGTGTATACACGTACATTGTGAAACACATGTATTACGAGTGTGTCATATTATGCAAACAAGTGCGTTCACGAAATAGAGTACATGTTAAAATAGTTTTATATACATTATGTCGTTGCGTACACGCTTTTATTCCTTATTTGTTCATTCGACAGCCAGCAGTTATGAAGTTGTTAAGAAAACATTCTCGAACGGTTACTAAATACATTAAAATCTTAATTACCCTTGTCAGACATACGCGGGAGTTGTTTTGCGTAAACAGACCGGTGAAGGCGAGTGAAAGTTCGCGCACACATGTGAAACATCTGATTCTCACATACGACTTTAAAAAATATTTTTTATTTGAAACGTGCATTCATTAATTCATAATGAAATCGTTTCAATTATAGGAATATGTAACCAACATGTAACATTATTTTCTAACAGTAATAACCATACACTGCTATCTGATTCGTACAAAATGAATTTTAAATGAAGGTTTTTCTACTATAACCATAACTATTAATTTATTCCTGCCGTTGATTCACGGACGAATTATGCAATTCTTCCAGAGAAGATTAGATTCTGTTATTATACATTTACACATAACATCAGTCTTTTTATGATTTCGGCTGGCCTCCTACACAAACACACACGAGCGCGACCACGTATGTGTTTTAATTCACCAAGTTCTTGTGATATTGATAAAGCAGAATCACGACAACGTATAATAAATAATTCTAAATTAATTTTACAATTAACGTTAACTATGGTTCGATAAATTAATAAATCGCCTTCGTTTGGTAATTATTGAAAACGTTTATTTGGATGAAAATGTCTGAATATATCAGTTGAAGTTTCAGTCCCAAATCTTTCTTTTAAAATTGCGACGGATTGTAAGTTATAAGAATATTTACTATTCTTGACCTATTTAAAAGTAAGATTTACACATGTGTACGTAAAAACAGGCGTATGCAATATAAAAACTATGGGAATTCTTTATTTTTATTTTTGCAGTTAAAGGTTATATGTTAAGTCAAAAGGATGAAAATGTAGGCCTACTTGTGTAAAAATATAAGCTGACCTTATATTACTGTTTTTATGTATATTTTTCTACATTGTATAATAATATAATTACTCCAGACACACTCACACATTGTGTTGACCTCCAGACACACACACACACTCACACACACACACACACACACACACACACACTTATATACTTTTCATTAGGAATATTGAGGAGAGGTAAGAAAATAATTAAAATCGTATATACTCAAACTAGAATATAGTAGTCTCTATTCTCGCAACAAGTTACTTTCTGTGACATTACTTTCTAGGAATTTCTGTTAGTCTCTATTTTTGCAAAAAATTACTTTCTATGACATTACTTTCTAGGAATTGCTAGTAGGCTTCTAGGCTTCTAGTAGGCTCGTAGCAAGTTCCTTTCTTTGACCTTACTTTCTGTGGCCTCTCTTGGTCACCACTTATTGGCATATTCAACGTTATCGAGTTTTTATAGGCGCGTAATTTTTCTGTTGCCTATTCTTCCTTGATCACTAAGGTCAATGTGGGTAAATCCATGGAAATCCTGACATTATCCTTTCAAAACAATGCTAAAAACTGAGCTGTGTTACAAAACTAATATTTTACTTGCTGAAATATTCGTTTTTAGCGCATTTCTGGTTTAAGTCTTCTTATATTGTAGCAACTCATATTGCTAAGCAGTGTTAACAAGAGAAATCAGCAGTTAATAGAAACTGTTTTGTCATGTAACAGTAAGAATAATTCATAATGATATAACAACAATAATGATTTTACAGTAATTAATTTATCTTCTCACAAAACACTCACGAGAATTTAAACTTTAATCCGGCACAATTGTTAGTCAAACCTTGAGACTTAAAAATTTTTAATCCGGTAACATAACCAATGACCATACTAGAATGAAAACACTGTTTAACTAATAAACTTGTTGTAAATTAAAAAAAGCCAGAATTACCGAATAACGAAGTGGCTCATAATATGATTAATTTGTAACAAAAATAAATAGTAATGAATAATTGATTAGTTTATCGTCTTTTTGTTTCCTCAGAAGCAATTCGCACCATTCTCCAATTTACTGCAATATATGTATCAAAATTAACGTCAGCATCTCCGGAAGAATCAAAAGCTATGGGAGGAACACACACGTTTTTATAAAACGTAGCACGCGTGTCCACATCCTTAACCCACAGAGCCCTATTGTATTTGAGATTGATCTCGCGAAAAAACGGGGGGGGGGTATGCAGCAACAATGTGGGGCGTCAAAGTTTGAAAATGTTGTCAAAATCCATGTGGGGTATCAATGTTAACAATGTTAAAGAGAATTCTAACACAATCCAAATATAATGTTCAAGTTTGGAAATTTCAAAATTTTGGGACATCGGTGCCTACAGAATTTATAAAAATTGTAAATATCCAGTCGGGTATGACATTAAAGGGAATTTCAATCCAAGTGTTATATATAGGCCTACACACACGCGCGCGCGCATACATAAACTTAAAATCTAGGGCTAAATTAATTTCATTTAGACATTATGGTTATAAATTTAACTAATAACCGAATGCAGTGTTCAAGATATTTAGTTTTTATTATGTTCGTAATGGTAAGATAATGATAATGATTGTAGAAAAAAGGAGTAGAATAGTCGAAGTTAGTATTTTCCTTTTACTTTTTTCTTTTTAAGGTACAGCAAAACCGTGAAGAAAAACGGTTTCTTCTCGCAACGTTAAGAATCACACAGATGAAAAACGTTACTCACAGCTTTAAAAAAATAATCAAAATATATCAATTTGATTTTAACGAATAATAAATGTATTTCGTTCAAATAGTGAGCTGAGTCTGAAGGTCGGAGATCTTACTAGTTTTATAAATTCATGAAGTAACACAAAATAGGAGACTTGCAAATGAAGACTTTAGAAGCTATAGGGTTGTGTCCAATGATATGTACTTATGTGTAGGAGAACCTAGTGATACACAAAACAAGCTAAAATGTTCAGACAAAGAAAAAGAGAAAATAGAGATAGTGAGAAAGGTAGGAGGAACAAATATAGGTCAGCTTGTTTTCGTTTAAGAACACATCAGAGAAGCAAACATTATAACAATAGTAACAAGGGATAGGGATAATTAACGCAATAATTAACGCGTTAACGTTAGGGATATTTAACGCGATCCGAATGAAGCTGTCACGAACTTGCTGATTCAGACTTGAAAATTGCTCTCATGATAATCCAGTAATTCATAAATGTAACTCACCTTCACATTCATTGTTGCTATCTACACGTCAATCTCTGTTTAGTAACTGGTTTTTAATTGTTATGT
This sequence comes from Magicicada septendecula, assembly GCA_034769895.1. Classification (NCBI taxonomy): domain Eukaryota; kingdom Metazoa; phylum Arthropoda; class Insecta; order Hemiptera; family Cicadidae; genus Magicicada; species Magicicada septendecula. The sequence goes on from CM068372.1 coordinate 257,548,472, forward strand.
TCTTCTGTACAATAACATAACAATTTTCTCTTCGTCTTAATTATAACCAACTCTCTCTGACTTCCTCTCTTCTCAACTTTTGCACACACGCGCGCGCGCGCGCGCGAAGATGCTCAGAATTTGTGAATATACTTCTAATATGTGACTCATGAAAACCTTCACCATTTTGTTCGAATATTAAAAACATTTATTAGACAAATAAATTACATCAAACTTTGTTAAAACTATAGAAATACTTTTGAAAATTAGCACAGCTGACAATGGATATTGTTGTTGCGGTTGTCGTGGTAATTTGGTGCACACTTGATTAGTTTTGAAGGTACTGCTTACATTGAAGCACGCACTCCTTAATTAGCAAGCACGCAATAGTCATTTGAATAGCGTTTATTATTATGAAACGTTTTGTATTATGAACTTGGTGCGTGCTCTCCAAACGACCTTATGACAGAGTGTTATTCGAGATGTTCCAAGCAAGCCAAAAATTGTATCGACCGCACGAAAACTCAAAGCGTATAATCCCTCGTTAGAGGAAGTGAAAATAAGAGAAAATAAGTGAAAACAAAGAATGTGTGCGCAATTTTCTCTAATATTTGAAATCGTCTATTTGGTTTCCACAGACCTCGGTGCACCAATCAAATTAAGAGTCTGGATATATTGTATTACATCCCAAGAAGCAGTCAAGATAGCAAAATAGCGACCACACCACGTTTAAGCAAATCGACTAACCAAGGATCCACACCGTCTCTTCAATCGTTGAGGCAGGGCATTTTTTCCGTTACACAGTTTACGCATGATGCGTGATTTCACTTAATTGACTATGTGGTTCCTGAATCGGTTTCATTTCAAATCACAAACATCTAAATCTTGGACAAACATCCACATGTAATCCACAAACATGCTCAGTATTCCAAACAACACTTACAAATATTCACACAACAAACAACTTATGTGAGTGTTGAGCTTCTCGGATCTGCTCAGCGGATTTGGAGAGAAAGTTGGTTCTCTCTTTTTTTTAACAAATTTTAATGTTTTGTTTTATTTTTATATTCTAGTTTAATATTGATTTTTAAAATATTTATTTTTTAGCCATACGCGTTTGTTATTGCAAATTATCTCATGTAGTTAACTTTAAATTATTAAATTAATTTGTGTTACGCCTAAAGGCGACCATGATTGATAGAAACTTTATGTATTTAAAATTATAACGATGGTAATATTTAGGCAAACTCGTCACACAAACCCTATCTTAATAGGTCTATAGCTCTTCACAAGTTCTGGAAATGTAGCATTGAATTCATTTCTCTAAATTCATGTAAAAAGTATAATTATTTCCAATTACGAGGATTGTTCAATAGAAACACGTTTGAACTGCGCAGCCATGACTTCGTCGCCATGGTAACCGAATTAATTTGTTTATATTGTCTGTTTAATTACTAGTGACGCGTACTAGTACTTACAAATGGTGTATGTATTACAAATAATGAAACTCGCAAATGGTGTCATTCTTCTGCATGATAATGCTCGACCCCATGTAACCCAGACGATTCAAGATCTGCTTGGTCGTATGAAGTGGGAAGTCTTACAACATCCACCTTCCAGTCCCGACTTGTCCCCGTGTGATTATCCTGTTTTTGGCCTATTAAAGAAATCACTAAAAAGACGGCGGTTCAAATCGGACGCTGAGGTAGAGTTTGCTGTTAGCGAATGGTTCCGCAAACAGCCCCAAGAATTTTACCAACAGGGAATCTACAGATTAGTACAACAGTGGGACTCATGCCTTAATGTTAATGGAGACTTCTTTTAAAATCGTTGAATAAAAAATGCTTTACAGCCTCTAAACTTGTTTCTATTGAACAATCCTCGTATGTTATAGAAAAAACAGCCTTAGCCTAAACAGATTATTTTACAACAAAGCTATTTGTGTTTTAAGTAACATTATTATCCAGGCGAATTTTATTTCAACGTAGAGGCTACTGTTGTGTTCTTGTTTTTAACCTCTGTCTGTGGAACACCTCGTTGAGAATATTTTTAACGTTAGCCGAATATATACACAGGAATATTTTTGATCATGTGTATATCAAACTGATACAGTAGTCAGTGAAAGTGGGGCCGTAGAATATGTCTTGAACAAGATTCGTTTATCACGACGTCCACCCAAGGCGAATGTCATCACCATTCGCTGATAAGATGACAAGGTGAAGACCGTCTAAGCATAGTGCTCTGTTTGTCTACCGAGCGCTTTAAAAAACGTAATATAACCAAATAGCACTGTGTAACTAAGAACTTTAAATAATAATCTTTTAAAATGTTTAAGTAAATAGCAGAGAACTAGAAAAGCGTTGTTAAAATTAAATGCAGTCCAGGCAATTTTCATACTTGACAAAAGTATGTAATAGACATTTTAAAACAAAACTGTTCAAACTTTAAAGTTTTTTTTTCGAAAACGCAGACTTTCGACTGAGATGTGTTTCTCTGAACTGAAAATTTCGTCTTGCTTATTACGTTTTATATACATTAGGATTGTATGACGATATTGTTTTTCCTATATTCTGAATTGGAGCTGGCAATAGCAGAGAATGAATTATTTAGTTACCCTCAACTAACGCAGGCGAAGCCGCTTATGTGGGAGGTACGAATTGAAAGTTACTTAGCCCCGCTAATCTATACAGTTCAGGTAAATTTTTAAAATGTTTTTTTAAAGAGAGATAGGACAAAGAATCTTAAAACAAATAAATGGAAACGCAGAATGGATATGTATTAAGACTTGAACATATAAGTAGATACGGACTCAGCTCAGGACAGATATATCGCCATCCATGTACTTCTGTACATATGCCAGGGGCGCGTAAGCATTAACATTAATAGGTTCCTGGTGCACGTAAATGAAAAATACCAGGGTTGTACTGAAATTAATACCTGTTTGTCTGTCAAATCTGTGATATTGATGTTGTGTGCCTCAAATTCATACCATTGAGAGATCGATAAATTTTTCTATGGTTTACATTACTCGAACAATAGGTGTGATGCATACGCAGACGGCAGTCATCAAATTCTTGACTAAAGAGGGGCTGCAAACATCCATGGTAGACTCAGAAATGGAGGCAGCATGAATGAGAGCAATAAGACGACCAATTAGTTTAAGGAAGGAGAAACTTCCTTCGATAACACACCACGTAGTGGGAGGCCAGCGGCTGTGGTGACTGACTGATGATAGCTACAAGCAAGTTAGTGACATGATTCGTGCAGATATGTGAATCACCACCGTACGTGAAATTGTTGCGACTTTGAATTGTGAACATGATGCTCTGCCTAGAGGACTTAGGCTGCAAGAAGCCTAAAGAAGTGTGTTCCACGTGGGTGCTACATGAATCAACACTTGCTTTTAAATATCAAAGGGAGGGTGAAAGTATATTATGAGCTGCTATCCATGTTTGAAGCCGATGACAAAACCTTTTTCAAATTTGTTGACTGAAACATGAGGCCTGATTGTATCAGTATAGCCAAGCCACGAGCCTAAGAGGCAGTCGATATAGTAGCGGCACGGTGCTTCACGTAGGCCTAAGAAGTTCAAAAGTCAAAGTCCGCAGTCAAGGTGACGATTCTTGTTTTCTGGGATTAGTGAGAAGTCATTTTACTGGATTTTCTCGAATACGGCTCAACAGTGAACAGCGTGGGTTATAATCCTTCATTGAAAAATCTCTGAGAAGCCATCAGAAGAAAAAGAGGTGAGAAAAGTCTGTAAATTGTATTGTGATAATGCTAGGTATCACACTTCTCTAGCCACAAACCAATGCCACAAATGGATTGGTTAGGGGGTCCCCATCCTGCCTACAGCCTTGATCTTGCATCATCAGACTTTCACCCCTTTGATGCACTAAACAGTACCCCTCGGGGTGCCAAATGCAGTGATACAGAAGAGAAGAAAGATGCCATTAGGGCGTAGGTCAGAGGATGCTCCACAGCTTTCCAGGAGTGGGTGCAAGGGTGCCGCAAATGTCTTGAGCGCAACGGAGATTATTTTGAATAGTGGCATTCAGTGCGCAAAGGTGCAGTGTACGTAAGTGAGTAATTTAACCTCTGAACCCTTGATAATAAATAAATTATGAGCCGGCATTACTTGCAGTGCGCACCTCGTGATTAAAGCCGACAGAACGTCACTTCTTCTATTGGCCTATTATTAGAGGAAATAATAAGAAGTAACATATAATTTATTAGAGACAGAGACATGAAAATATTTTATTTATTTTAATTTCCTTGTTTCTAATAAACAGCAATTAAAGAAACTTTAGGATATGCCGACATAAAGCCGTTGCAAAGCGAGAGAGAAAGTGTGTTTGGGAACGTGCAGCGGTAGCGTGTAACACGTGCGAGGAACACATAATAAGAAGAAACATATAATTTATTAGAGACAGAGACATGAAAATAATTTATTTATTTTAATTTCCTTGTTTCTAATAAACAGCTATTAAAGAAACTTAATATTTTTCTTAATTTCGGAAATACCGACATAAATGCGTTGCAAAGAGAGAAAGTGTGTTTGGGAACGTGCAGCGGTAGCGTGTGAGGAATAACACGTGTGAGGAACACATACACACGATTGCGATTAAGTTTGGGAACGTGTAGCGGTAGCGTGTGAGGAATAACACGTGTGAGGAACACATGCACACGATTGCGATTAAGAGTCAAGTGACCGGCAGGTCGTGTGACAGCCGAGCGGCAGATTGCATATTGTACGCGCTCACGGCCGTATCTTGACCTTAACATTTGAATTTGCATAAGTCCGACGATGACAAATCTGCTCGTGCGCGCGCGCGTGTAAGCGAACGGCAGGAGGGGTGATAGTGTTAGTGCTCCCGATCTTGGGTAATGATAGGACTATAGGCTCAAGGTCTGCACTAATGGTTGTGTTCCTTTTTAACATCTGTCGGCCAACTCTCCGCTAATGCTATGATTGCCCTCAAGTACAAAATTACTGGACAAATTACAAGAAAAAGTATATCATCTTTAAGTGAACCCCGACGTTTGCATGGTCTGTTCAGATCTTGGCACCATTAATCTTTGCTCAGAGGATTTAGTCAGCGTGTCTTGACCTACCCGTACGTCTGTAAGAGAGAGTACTATAATTCAAATCTTACGTCTGTGAAACGTATTACCAGCTGCGATGAGTATAGTATGTCGCCTTTGGTGGGAGTGGAGATCGTATTAGTCGTCGTACTTCTAGCCGGTGTTGTGACGTCCGATCGAGTCCGGGTGTGACTGTTTGAAACTCAGACGTCTACTGTCGGCTCGTGGGTTCATTCAGCTATGGACATGGGGTAACTTTGTTAGCATTGAAGCAGCCAATAGAAGCGTCTTGTGTATCGACTTTTCACAGCTTTGTTATAATGATAATTATACTTTGTTACTTTGAATGCATTATTTATTACATTCCTTTCGAAACTGTAACTAGTCATTTGAGGTTTTTGACTCCAAGCGGGGAGAATAATTCACTTCCTCTCACACTTCCCTTCCCATCACACATTTTTGTGAAAACCAATCAACTCAACCAACCACCTCCACCAACCAACCTCTTCAACCAACATTCTCCACTATTTTATATCTGTCATAGTGTATTTTATCGCCCTTCCTTTGAGACTCTTCTTTCCATTGTATAACCCTCTTCAAATAAGATTTCTTGGTCTATCTGTTTATAGGCTCGAATACGTAACGTTACGTTTATTTTTCATTTCCTCTCCTGATCGGTTCTATACTCTTTCCTCGGTCACTTACAATCCTTTTCTCGAAGACTACCAGTCTCTCTTGACCATTACTCTCATACGCATTGATTTCATTTCGTATTCCACTACTGGGCGAAATAATTTTTATAAAGTTTCATTTTTGAAATCTCATCAGTTTTTTACGGGTAAGTAGTGAAATACAACATTTTTATATCTGCAGCAAGCATTCCATCCAACTTGTACTCTGTCTGTTGAATTCGAAGCACCCTACGTTTCGATTTGTTTTCACCCACTCCTAACATTTTTTTTAAATCCATTATCTTGAAATTATATTCGCCAACTTGCCACTCATCTGTGTCTTCCTCTTTCTTTTCTGCCCACTTTCATGCGTTTGGTTTTCTTCTGGCCCTCCTCTTTACATCTTCTCTATTTACACGTCTTATTGATTATATCATCTTTCTCTTGCAAGCCTTTCGTAACCTACTTAGTCAGTGAAGTCCTACTCGTATCCTCTTAGTTAACGAGTTTCTACCGATTATACAATTACACGTACTTAAAATCATTATAAACCGTCAACTTTAAACTGTTGTCAGTTATTACATTTACATTCTATTCAGACTTTTATATAACTTTTTCACATTTTCACATGAACAAACTACTCCCCAATATAATTTCTGAAAAATAGATCAATTGTGAAACTAGAGTCCTAGTTACACTACATCACTACTTTTTATAACCCTCAGATTTTGGACTCGAACTTCTTGTACCTTACCTCTGAGTTGTTTCTCGGTCTTTCAGCAACTCTCCTCTGACGATGACATGATAATACATGACGTATAAGTATTATCTTCAATTTTTTCCTATCTGCCATTTTTAATTCATCACTTCCCACGTAACTTACTTGTTCTAGTCTTTCCTTATTACACCCTGTCTTGTTATTATTTAAATTCCTTCGAAGACCTTGTTAAGTAATAAAACTTTGTTATGAAACACAAATGCCAATATTTATATATAATTAATGCGCCTGTACGCGCATGTCTGTAGGTGTACACGGATTTGTACATTTATTGTAGACATTGCAAGCGTATGTTAAAGAAATCACGTAGTACGCTCATATTTTGAAATAAAATGTGAAATATCGGACACCTGGTACTACATTTTAATGGCATATCTGATATTTTTACTTATATTTTTATTTCTTAAACAAAATGTATTTTTATTTCTTACTTAAAAATATTTGGTATCTTATATTTTTTACTTTTAGACCCTACTATACCAACAAATTTGAAATTTCTATATTCAGATTAAAAAAAAACAATCAGTGAATGACAATGTGTTTGAACTAGTTTTTACAAGTAGAACTAATAATATAATGTGGTATTATGATAGCCGTGTTATATATTTTACTACAACATAATAAGTAAAGTTGGTATATAAAATAATATTATAATAATACTCGTATATAAAATAATAATATATAATATATATAAACATATTTTTTGATATTTATGTATAATAATGTTATTTAATTTTTCCAAGTTAATCTACTTTTTATTTATTTTTATTTCTACTACAAAAAACTTTAAAATTTTATAAGGTAACTTTTTTTTATTGTAATAGCAATACAGGTCTCAGGTATCCTGATGAGTTGATAATATCTAAAATAATATCTTTTTCATCGGGCTAAATAGACCAGTGATTACGGCGCCTAACCACTAATCTAGAGATCCTGTGTTCGATTCTCGGGCGCACCATAAAATCGAGGTGGGTTTTTCAGCCAGATTCCCCCCCCCCGCCCAGGTCAATTCAGCATGGAGAAATGTGTACCTACTAGTACCTCGGATAACAGCCTGGCCACTCTATATGCCGAACAGCTCAGATAAGGCAAATACTCTGCCTAACTCCTAAACTGCTCAGACAATAAAAAGTAACCATTGTCATCGTCAAACATGTTCGTCTTGAGCTTTGATGAAGCTACTGTGTCATTGAAACGAGTTTCTTTAAGATGATATAGATGACATTATGACTGAAGATGAGTATCTAAGTGTTCAAACCGCCACTTACGTACGAATAATCCTATCAACAGCTTTCGTTATTGAATGAAATAGTCGAGGTGAAATTCATAATGCGTCTCGCGGAATTCACAACAGTTGGTACCTCTTATAGTGCTACTCGTTAGTGGAAAACAAGATGCTATTTCGTCAAAATACCGACAAGAACAGCTTGTAATTCCATGACACTTATCCTTTTAACTCTCTATGGTGATATCAACAGCTATTTAATAAGAAGAAATCACCATTTCTTCGAATGAATAAGGCCTTACTATTACTTATACTGATCGGTTTTATTTTATTTCTCTGAATAAAAAGAAGTTAACATTTAATGAGCACTTCAATTTTTGTCTTAAAACAACCATTGTAGCCGTTTAAGTGGTTCACAAATATCACTTAAATGGCAGACCGGTAATGTAAATGAGGTTTTCAGAACAGTATGTTCAGAATCCACCATGAATGTTGTGTTGTAGTATCACACACTTTTAGACGTGTCAGAATATTTTGTACAATGCCTAATTACTTTCTGAAATCAATTTCTAAATTAACATGAATCATTAAAGTGTTCCGATGGAGACGGGAACAAATAAAAGTCCATTAATATAAAGTAAAGTTTTGGTTTCTGCAGACTATTCGCACGGCGAACAACCTAGGCTATATACCAGTTTTCCTGAAAGGACCCTGTCACTTGATAATTAATCAGCAGGCTCCTGTTCCATTACTAATCGGGTTCCGTTAAGAATCAACAATTCAAGTTGCCTTACTTATTAACCAAGGTTGTAAATGTCTCTGCAGAACAGTATGGCCGAAACCATTAATTATAATTTTCTCTTTTTTGTGTGGAACCGATGGAGATAGTTGAGCGGCGACTAACAATTATATTTAATTTAATCAAATAGTACAATGTAAAAATATCGATAAAATACAGATTTAAAATTCAAATACCTATATAACAGGCAACAAAGAAGAAATCAAACTCCCTCTTTGTACAAAATATTAGTTTCTTGACAATGAAACTTCTCTTGCCAATTACTATTGAAACCACGAAATAATTACAGTAAAAAAACCAAATGACATTTGCAAAGGTTAATATCATACTTGAATTGTTTGGAATTTTGTTTTTGTTTTTATAGTTAGTGATTACATACAGAAATGTAATTCATATTTGCAACTGTTTTGAAAAATATACTTGTATTTATTGGTTACGTATGTCTCAAAACGTTACCTGTGCATTTATTAACAGGTCATTGTATGCGTAACACCAGATACCTCATGCAGACATCCTGCGGCACTTGCTGATGATGACAAACATTATGCATGATATACAGCTCTGTTTGGCCTTCCATCGAGACTTTTTTTAACCAAAAAATTTCCCTGAAAGGGTACAACATTTGTGCGTTAAATTTAAAATTAATACGTACTATGAGTTAAATAGACTTTACACTAGACATTAAACGTTAATGTAGTCAATCCTATGTTGTTGAAAAAATATTGTTAAATTAACATTCTTGTTGACTTATTTAAAATATCTGTATGGAGAATCATACATGACCTCCATGTTCTAAGATTTATATTTAAAATCGTTTACTTGAATTCGGTTCCATAATTTCTAAAAAAAATATCCCCCACCCTCAAACTGTTTTCACTATTATAGATATTTTTGTTATTATGGGGTAGTCGTTTAATATAATGTTATTTTCGAGACACATATCTACAAAAATTAGGTACTTTATTCTTATAAAGAAACTGAACTACGCAGATATCATCCCACCTCCTCAACCGATACCGACCGTTAATGAGATTTATACTTTCATAGAGTAATAGTTTTATCATATGTAATTGCTAAGATATCTTACTTATCCTTCAAAATTAAATACTCGTACTTTACTTGATATCAGCAAAGTAATTTTCAAAAAATCGCTGTATTTTCGGGGGGCACTTATTTATCAAAATTAAGTACTTTACTTTTGTTAAAACACAAAACAATGCAGGTAAACTACCCCTCCCCCTTAACCGAACAACCCCAATTTTAATATTTACACTTTTATTAAGTGATAGTTTCATTATATGAAATTACTAAGATATCTTATCCTTCAAAATGAAGTAGTTTATTCGACATCAGAAAGGTAATTTTCAAAAAATTACCCCCTTCCCCTTTAACTACTATTTTCATTTATAGATATTTCATCTACCTTTTACAGTGGATTATTATGATCATCATCTCAGGATACTTTATTTATCAAAATTAAGTGCTTTAGTCTTGTTATAACACAAAACGTTGCAGGTAAACTACCCCTCCCCTTAACCGATTTTCACCAAAATCAATAGGCCTTGAGTCCTCTAAAACTCGGGCACATATGCATAACATTATTTGATTCCGTTTGAATTTGCGGCAATTATCGTTCGACACAGAAAACATTCTACACACGCGCGCGCGCACACACGCTTTTCGGAAAATTACTTTTCTTTTGAGGGTAGTACAATAGGAATCAGCCCTTATATTGTACGTATACGAATTTTTTCTCTATCACCATACTTCCATTTCCTTATGGAACATGGAAGTAAAACTATAATGGAATACACAATTTCTACTTACATGCGACATGTGCACTCTGTGCTATGTAGTTCAAGTTCACAGCCAAAATTAACACATATTTTAAATGTTTTATTCACTTGCTTAACTAGAAATACCTGAAGTCTCAAAGCCTGTCTCTCTTTCTGTTCCCCTCTCTCTCACTCTCCGTATTTCTGTCTCTCTATCTCTAACTCCCTCTCTCACTCTCTCTGTTCCCCCTCACCGTCACCCACGTCTATTATGCACACAGACAGATTTGTTTAGTCACTGCCAGTAACTACTTCTACAAAACGTAGCGAAAAGTTTTGAATGTGGGAATAAAATTAGTAAGCATTTCGTAATCGATAGCCAGACATTGTACCGTATTATTACTGGCAACATAGGTACTTGTCTATATACTTCGCTATTCCAGTTAGATATTAGTGTCTGTATGTTAGCATGATAAGAATAATGTGATTATAAGTATACGTATGTGTGAAAAATATTGAAATATTGTCAATAAAATATCCATAAACTTAATTTTTTTAAATTAAATCTCAAGTTGTACTCTATTTATTTTATTATATAATTCCATGAATAAATCTGCCATTACAGACTGCATTAATAAGGTCGTGTTTAATGAGTGTTGTACATCGAAGCAATTATGGGTATGTGTATTTATCGGGTGCTGTTAAATTGTGAAATCAGTCTAAAGTACACAACTACATGCGTCATTAATAATATGCAACAGCAACCTGTTTGACGAGAGCCGACTGTAAACACGGTTTCTGAATACATTAAAGCGTCAACTGTAGAAAACTCGTTAATAATGAGAGGCCCTACCTCGTGTTATCATCTTTAATATTTGGAGCTAATTAAAAGATCTTTCCTGTATTTCCTGTATAATTTGGGCTCGTAAATTGTCATTTACTAACTCGCACTTCTCTGTAGCCAGTTTCACAAAACAAAACCTCGTTGCAATGTGTCGCTTGCTGTAACAGTAAATTAAGCTACAGTGAATTAATTCATAACTATTTCATGTGATTTACTTACCTGTGTCTATTACTTACCTGTCACAGTGTGTGCAGGTAATTTTAATTAATTTTTCACACGTTATAAATAACCTACGTATTTTTTCTTATGCTGGGATCTCCCCATCGTAGGTAATTTCATACCTGTATTAACTGAACAGTTTATACAACTGCCGTGAACAAGTGTATATTACTGCGGCTAAGATATTACAGTATCCGTTAACATACACGCATTTGAAGTTGAAATGTTATTGGTGGCGAGATACTTCAAACTTCAATCTTTATAATTCAAAACTTTATAGAATACAGTCTTATTATTTTATTATAACTTGAGTACAGTATGTCGCCATGTCGTAGTTTTTAAAAATATATCTTGAGCCTGTGAATTCCAAAACGTTTCATAATAGTGGCTTTGTCACTTTAGTAAACTACCGACAGATTCAATCGTAGTGCAAGCTTAAAAATATTCCCTTCTTTCACTACCGGAGAAGTGAAAGCGACTGACTAATCACCCCCTCTGTGTTGAATTATTAATAATTATTCTTACCAAGTATTTGATGTCCATGATTCGTCAAGTTGCAGCATATCCAAGAAATCAGAAGCGGTTCATGTCGTGTCAAAATGTAGATTAAATTTGCTTTCGGGTGACAATTTTGCGAGGAATCTTAACGTTCATAAAATTTAGAAATTTTAAAAAGAAAAGGTGTCAGATACTTATGGCGGTTTGAAGTCCGATTCTTGCGGCCTCAGATTTTTAGAGAAACTTTTCAGACTTTAGCTCTCTTGTTTACATTTAAGCCCGATAGGTATACAGGACTTCAAGCCAATGATTTGGCATTATAATCCCTGCTGATTCTGACAATTCTCCTCAGTGTTCTTTGACGCCACAAAAGATTATATTAAATTTAAATTCTTGTTCTGCCACCAAAGACTTCAAACCTTAACCAACCAGAGGAGGAGGAGGAGGTAATAGAACAACGAATTCGTTATATGCAAGACATTTCATAGAAGAAAACCATAACTTTGTGACTCCTTTGGAAGATTATGAAATTTTAAAAATAGTAAATAATACAGTTGAAAGGAAGCTTAGGGAGGAGTTAGAAATATTGAAAGAAAGAGAAAAATAGTTAGACAATTTAATGAATATTAAAACTAAATTTGATAATGAAGAAATGTTTTATAATATAATTAAAAAGTAAAAGATAGATAGCAAGAGATAGATAAAAGTAATTAAAGAGGTCGGATAGATAACATTAAGAATTAAATTGCATAGGACTATTGGGTGTTTTAAAATAAGGGTGAGTGACCGCGCCCACAAGTGTAAATGAGAAAGGCGGTAGGTTTTAAAAAGAATGTACACACACACACACACACACACACACACACACACACACAACACACAATACATAAACACAAGGAACGTGCTAGAAAAACATGTAACTGTACAGACGGGGGTGACAGGGCTCAGAGGTAGGGAAGGGACAGTTGAATTATAGCTTGTTGTGTGTGGCCAGTGGGGAGGGGTGGGGGTGTAAAGAGTTTGGTTTTTACTTCCTCTTGTTAATGCCGATCTGACGATGAGCTGTGAAGCTTGAAAGCGCTAATCGGAATAATTTTTCTATAGTGGTGTGCAACAGTAACAATTATGATTGTGATTATAACCACTAACACAACTTTCTTCATTAAACTTCTGATAGGAATTACATTAATCATATCACGTAAATTATTCCTGAAAATATAGTCTACGAACTGTTAAGATGATTCTGTAACTAAAACTTTAAACCGATTGAGTGACTTTCGCCTCAAAGGTAGACGAAAAAATATTCCTGCTCAGTAGAAATTACTACTGAAGACCTACATGAAATCAGCCGCATAACGTTATGTAGAAATGGAACTGGATATTTCTGAGCAACATTAATGTCACAGAAATCGTTTGATCATTAACAGGGATTACTATCCATAAAAGACACACTACTCAAATGCTAAGTAAAGACCGCTGTTTGTAGGAGAATAGAAAAATATCATCACTGCCAATGGCGGCTCTATTGGAGGTGCCAGGCAAAACTATTTGGACACCCCTTAAAAACTGAAATTGGAAGGGGGTACAGAATTAATGTGAGTCAATATTAATGTTAATATGTTTTATATAGTGTCAAAGAGAGTAAAAACATAAAAGATATTAACTGCTTATAATAACTAATAAAATGTCTACTAAAAATCTTATACATTATATAAATTTTGTAATACATAAAACAAATTGTATGCTTTCCTGAAAGTAGTCACGTAGTATCTATTCAACTACTAATGACGTTTCCAATTATTTTTAAACTTTACAGTGACTTTATTTTTAATTAATTAATGAACTTTGAACAGTATACCTAAGGGGTAAGTGCGTAATGTATTCTTCGATACGGTCACCTTGAATAACATTATATGTATTTCACCTCTTATACATACGAGTCCATCTGTCTCTTCTGTGGGAGGGAGTCTACAACCTTCACGAATGATAGTGATTTAAAAAAAATTATTAATCGTAAGATTGTAAAAAAAATTAAAAAACAGTTGTGTTATTTGAATCATAATTTAGAAAAAAAAAATGATTACGGTAATAATTGAATACTGAACAGTTTGTTATTAAAAATTCACGTAGTTCTGAAATAGTTTAAACATCAGTTTGCTGGTGGTTGTAATAGGTTCTTAGGCCAAGGAATTGGGCACAGAATTATATAACGATTCGTTCTGACGGTTATAATTATAATTATTGTACTAAACGTTGTGTTTGAAACGTGTATTTATTATTCAAGGATAGAATCTCGAGCATGTATTCCGGTTTTGCCGTGAAGCATACGATGCGGGTTAAGACATTGTTTTACATTTTTTCATAGCCGCAGGAAGGGGAAGGAAGGATTTCGACGATAATACATTTGCCCTGGGGTCGCATCTGCTTCACGCGTTATACTACTTGGAGCAAATTACAGAATTCTACTTTTCATATAACCATCCCGATCGTTCCCATACCTACACCGTACTTACAATGAACTTTACAGTTTTCCATTAGCAAACATAGTTAAAATCTACTGAAAATGTTTAATTAAACCCGTGTACCTTGAGTTTAAATTAAACTGAAACTGTTATTTACGAGAGGGTTTAAGAATGTGAACTTTAAAGATTAAGATGACAGTACAAAAATGGCCATGCATGTTGCTCCTTCAGTATAAGTGCTGCGGAAGTTTAAATATTCGGAACTGTGGGTGTTAGTAAACGAAAAATGAAAGTTGAAACTTTAGATGTAGCATGTTGAGTGAACTCAAGCATCCAAGTACACACTCCGTATTTATGTAAATATAAATATGTGTGTGTGTGTGTGTGTGTGTGTGTGTGTGTGTGTGTGTGTGTGCGCGCGCGCGCGTCAGTTATTTGTTAACTACAATTGCCTAGGAGTAAAATATGAATTGAAAGTAATGCGTTTACAATTTGTTAGTAATTTTTTACGCAACTAAACGTTGCTCATTTCAGAATATGCTAATAAAATATACGAAAATACGCCATGAGGTTGTCATTCAGGAATGCTGTGTTCACTGTACATGTACATGTTGCATGTTTGTTATTAGTTGAAACACTATCTCATCAAAACCTGTATTCTGTTTGTTCATATTTTATTCTGCACAAAATATAACTAACTCAATTATACTTCAGGGCACTGTCGTCATACAGTAACAGGATAGGCCTACATTATACGTGTAGTCAGTGGTTGATTTCTAAAATTATAGGTGCCGGAACGCATCAATTCAAAAGTTGTACAGACGCAAATATACTTAAATTTTTTATTACCGTATAAGTTTACATCAGGTTATCACAAAGGAGGCCTACATTTTTAAAGCCTTATAAAATATGTAACATTCGTATAAACTTGTGTCTAAAACGATAATAACGTTTACTGATATTTCTAAAGAGCTTCATAGTCACACGATAATCGAAAACATGTCACTCATGATGGCGTCATCCCGGAGCCTGAATCAAACTCTAAGTGATGGTTTCGGTGGTCGGACAGTTTAAAAAAGTTTCCAAAGCTTCATCATTGTGTCGTCATATTGTTTGTTTCTTGACCTTTCCTTACTCTTTATGCCCAATGCTGTATGATGGCCAGAAATCAGCCATGAATCCACGTACTTTGATGGATCAAATAAACGGAGAGGAGGTCCATTAATGTTCACAAATAAGAGGCTGTATACAGTCTTTGTCTTTAGAGATGTTCTTAAAGATGTAGCCTAATGATTAGATTCATTTGCGAAAAACCCCTCTCTCCACTCACATTTCACTTGAAGATATTGCTATTGATTCAATAGCATATTTCAAGGTAGAAAGACTCTCCGGAAAAATTCTGGAGATAAACGTCGGCCGTCTCTTTGTGTCGACACCGTTAATTGTGAATGTCATCTTCGAGCGAGCGAATGAGAATTTCAGGTAGAACGTATTAAAAAAAATAACGATAGTAGTTAAGATAAAGATTAGTGCTGGTGTTTCATTTTGATAAATGTTTAGTTTTGAAGTGGGGCTGATGAGGGGCATAATTTAAAAAGTAATAGTAAATATTTGTAATACGTAGGTTTTTCTTTTCATATATTTTTTCGGTAATTTATTTTTGGATCCAAGAGGTTCCGGAACGCCGTTCCGGTGCGTTCCCCCGAAATCAAGCCCTGTGTGTAGTACACATATACACACAAAATCAATGGTCCCCATCCGGTGGTCTGCGGATAAATGATGCGTGGGGCTAGGAAAACATACATATAAAAATCATATACATATACGTATCTTCCGGCCTATGTCATAAAGTACAGCGTAAACAAACCGCGCTTACGAGAGTTAAAGCGACCTATTGATAAAAAATAAGCAAAGAAATTAGTCTAACGCAAGCGATGGCATACAATTGGCTTTGAGCATCGGCCACGGCCTAGTGAAAAAGTGCAAGCGAAAAATCGAATTGATTAATTCAAGTACGCTGGGAACAATGTAATTTGTTTCTAAGTATATCAAACGTAATTATAGTTTTAATTAAAATCAGATATGAAATAAGATAACATGCATTTATTAATAAATAAATTTAAAAATACAATTTCTACTTTACCTTAGTAGGGCTGGTACGAGGGCGAGGTCGAGCTTTGTCTACCATTCGACTCAGTGACCCGCGGTCATCTTAAGGTTAGTGGGAACATTGCACTAAAATATACATAGTTATATAAAGATTTATGTGTAATATGATAATATATAAAACAGTATGTAACATATTGATGCTAACACCTGTTACTATATATTGCAACAAATCAAATTTTTTTATACTACTAAGGATATAGTGAGTGTGTAAAAATCACGAACAAGTCTATTATGGAGGAGATGAAAAATTATTTATTATACACACAAATATTGTTTTTAAAGATGTATATTGTATTATAAATTGTCATGTATTGATAATAGAAATAATTGTTTGTATTGTTCGATAATATAAATCGATTTTACTTGGTTTCTGCAACGTCCTCCTCTCCTCTTCTTCAGCGTCACTCCTTCCTGGTGTCCTCTTCGTCTCGTCGTCCTCTTCTACAGCGTCACTCCTTCCTGGCGTCCTCTTCGTCCTTGCGTCCTCTTCTACAGCGTCACTCCTTCCTGGTGTCCTCTTCGTTCTGGTGTTCTCTTCGTCCTGGCGTCCTCTTCTACGGCAGGCGGCTCCAGCGGCGATATTTCAATGAGTCTCGTTGTTATGTTTGACTGCTAACATTAAATAGTTTCTTCATAAATTGTTCACTCACAATGATTATAAATTTCACTCGTACAGTTTATTTTTAATTTTTTTGTATTTTCTTAATCTCAGGATTAATACGGGTATTAACTAATGCGGTGCATTTAATGTACACCTTCCACGATATCTTGAAGTGTCTTTAAATTCCCTAAGCGGATATCTTAATTTACACGAAAACAGCACTATATTATAATTTAAATTTTATCTAAATATTTTACCCACTCGGTTCTTAACGCAAAACTTCGTTAAGAATTACCAAGGTTTATTTTATATATGATATTTCGACGTTCGTAAGAGAACAACTCTCTTCATCGGGCACAACTTCCCCTTGCAACTTCTACAGACAGACTGTGTCCATCCTAGCTCTACAACGTATGAATCACACTGAATTTAGTGTATTCTGATAGGCTAAGCCCAAGTCACATAATTGATGGACCAAACAGATATACGAATTTCATGAAAAACTTTGTATAATTTAGCAAAGTCCTGCATGGAAATTATCTACAAATTTTATTACCCTATCATTGATAAGAGTTACAATTGAGTTTTCTTCACTTAAAAAACTATATTTCTAAAATAGTTATGCACCTCAGAGTATACACAAATTGAAGCTATTTACCTAAATAATTCCTTGTCAAAGTTTCACGTCAATCGGTTAACTACCATTGAAGCTATAGCGATCACACATTATCACACCCTCACACGCGCACAAATTCACTCAAAAAATACATGACAATATAGAACACCTTTTTATGAAGAGTTTGGTATACTCTACATGCTTATCCATTTCTAAATACAAAACTTACTACTAAAAGACAAAATATTACAGAAAACCAATTTAAACAAGAAAATGCTCGTCATCCATGTGCTCTGATATAAACAGCATAACTTATCATCCTGTGTTCTGTTGCAATATATATATTGCAGCGAATCAAAATAAATATTGCATAGATAGGTGTAATGATAATATAAACACAGAGTCTATATCTGGAGGTAGGAAATTTATTAACTAACAAAATTATTACTTCTGTCTTATTAAGTTTTCAAACATGAAATGATTAATTTAATTATTTAGTCTTTCAAATAAAGAGTTTATCGATTCTTACTTTACGACTCTTTGTTACTTGGGTGTCGAATTCCACAACTACCGTCGATGCCCGTGGATCAGCTGTTGACGATTCACTGCACGTTGACTTTAGCGTAGCTCACACTGACATTTTCACACACACGTCGCGGTTGTCAAACTGCTATAGTTTATTAATTTATCTCGGGGTTTTCGTAACGGGTAATTGAATAGATCTGTGTATTAGGCTTACACAATCCGGTCTCTTCAAGTGTTCTCGCGTCAATCAGTAATACCTCTATAGGTACTGCTGTCCTAGGCGGAAAATCTTGCACTAACGCGAAAAGCACTAATAACTTTGTTGTATTTGAGTTCTTCGATTCAAGATAACGTATATGAAAAACTCGTAACGTATACCTAAGTTCTACGTCACTTATAGAATAGACACGTCCTGACACGAAAAACTCGCGACAGTCAATACGACCTTGTATGACGAGACCTCGAAGCGAACTAAACGATGCATTCTCTGCAAAGGACCTTTTAGATGCGTTCTCTAATAATTTTTAGAACTTCTGATTGGTTGAAATCTTAGATACGTCATAGATTTTCATCATGATAGACCGACTCCAAGTTAAAACTATGTCCAAGTCTGCAAAGGTCTGTCTAGACTTAATCTACAATTGTTATTACTCTCTTCAGATAACGATTTAAAAGAAGCACTAATTTCATTTTAAAAAAATATTAAAATTATAGTTCTGCAGTATTGAATATATGAAAAACGTAGCCTTTAATACAGTGCATACTCTGTCTAAGTTTCATAGAGAAATGTTAATTATTAATGAAGTTATTTAGAAAAATGTGAATCACACGCGGAACCGCGCACTAACATTGCACTGGACATGATAGAGTATAAAATTATGGGTATTTTGACATAACTCATTTTTTTACCCATATCTTAATTCAAAACTTACATCTAATTTACAAAAAAGGAATAAAATCAATTTAGAACTTGTCTATGAGCGTCACAGAATGCGTTATAGCTCTAATATCCCTTATTGCTGACGTTCTTAGCACGTTCTGTTGCAATATATATATATTACAACAATACAAGTTGCAAATTTAATATAATTTGATTGGTGCTGTGTTTATACTCATATAACATTTATATATAACATTACTAACGACGTGTATGTATAATTGGGGTTCAGGTGTAATTATAATAAGAGTAGTCCTTTTAGGAATCGTAATATGTTTTCATTTATTAATTCAAACAAACATAACAAAAATAATAATATAAAAATAATGATTAATTCGCTATACGATATTCATTATCTATGGTTTCAAAGTTTCTTCGCTTGCCGTATTCTCATCACAAAAATAGATTTTATAGCTTAGATATTATATTATCAATTCTAAGTAAAACATTTCTTCGTTATATTATAATTTCTCGACTATTCAGTCTGAATGTGTGCTTTTTAAATTTGTTAATACATTCTTATTCTATACTTGGCATAACTTTTACGGCTTTATAATCATTTTAACACAACTAATTGATTATTTCCAATTACTTTACTTTATGTGCTTTCAATAAAAAGATTTAAATAAATTAATTAATTGTTAATTCTCCAAGCAAGGATTTAAATTATCTTTACATTGACTGTTCATTCATTAAAGAAAAATCATAAAAAATATTCTGATTACACGTAAATTACATTCTCTTATCTCTTTCTGTATAGTTATTCTTTAATTTTAAAAATGTTTTTTTTTATTAAAGTCTTTCAATGTCTTTATTCTTTGATAATTATAAATTGGTTTTTCGTCACCTTAAATTCTGCAGATTGTCCCATGTCCTCCAGTGATCCATCGGTCCGCTTCTCCTGGTCCTCTTGTCCTTCCTGGTCTCACTGCTCGTTCTCCCGTCTCTCGTCCTTTATGGTACATCGGCTACTGTAGATTGTAATGACGTTTTGCTCTGGATCGGTTGCAGTTGTGATAGAACCGTCTCTAGTGCTCTGTGTCTCGTTCCTCTGCTAGAAGTTCTCACGCCATCTGTCCAGAGTTGATGTTCTTAGTTGTAGACTGCTATTGTTAGAATAGCAAAGCGATTCCGACGATTTTATTGTTACGGTACTTTTTATTTATTGTTTTTCATTACTACTTGAAATCAAAACATTTCCCGTAATACTTTATAGTTACGATATAAAAGTCTTGTTGGCGTTAGACATAGTGTCTAACTTTGTCCAAAGTAATTAAAAATTCGCGTCTCAGACGGACATAGCGTACCGCCACGACTGAAGAATGTTAGAAGAGAGAGTTTAGCTCTCCTGGGCTCGTATTTATGTCCACCAAGAAAACCACACCTGTTGGCTCAGGAATAAGCATGTCAAAAACTGTCCATGGCTTGAATGCCCCCACTCTCGTCTCATTTCACATATTCGCACTTTTTTTGCCAATCACACCGTTTAATGTGGATTTCAAGGTGATCTAATAATGTCTAATTTAATTACACACATGATATGTAATTATCACAATGATCGCATCATTAGTGTAATTATTATGCTTTAAAAATCGCACAGAATTCGCACTGATTGTCCGAATTACGTAGAATTCGCACTGCACATGTGTCTAATTTTTACGCATTTCTAGAAGTTTTTACATTCTTTCTAACATTTATGGTTTTCTTAAAATTAAATATAATATCAATTTAGCATTTACTTGGGGTGAGGTTGCAAACTTTCAGGCTCAAACAGGTTCACGCACACACTCTATTTACTTGTGTACACGCTTACAGCGGTAATCGCGTGACATTTCTTGTTGATTCCTGTTTGAAAGCCAGCTTCCAATTTCACACCTGCTCGTCTATTACATATTATTAAAATTAAATTAAATATTTGTTTATTTCATATATGCGCATTACAGCCTATGCTTGTATTGTCGCTTGTTATGTATATATATATATATATGTGTATATATATATATATATATATATTTTGTAACAATATCTGTGTAACGGTTACAAAATAATAAAATTGTATGTGTTTAACAAAAATAAAATTTTGGTGTTTTTGGAAAAATATTTGTTTAATGATTTTTGTTGTTGGTAATTATTAAATTATATTTCGTTAATGTCTGGTGTAAAAAATTCAATTTTATCTTTCTGTTTTGGATTACTGTATCAACTTGAAGTTTTATTAATTAACTTCCGCGTTAATTGGTTTATCTCCCGCACTAATCGATCGACGGTTCTTCTTCTTAATGGTGTATTCTCCTTCCACTTGGTATAGGCCGCCTTTCGGATAGTCCGTGATCTCAAATCTACTTTATTTTTATTTTATCTATTAAATTTATAAATAAATTTAAACCAAATTGCAGAAAATTTAGATTTTATTGACAATTGTATACAGTATCGATGGTTAATCAATTATCAACAGAAGTATCGACTCGTTCTCAGGGCTTGTCGATTAATTTTATACATCTGTATTTTATAATTATTAGGTTTTTTGAACGGTTATTTTATATAGTCAGAGAAGGGTAAGGTCAGGAAAGTATAACACTTACAAGTAAAAGCTTAAGAATTAAAATTGACAAAGTTATTAGTAATATATAATGTTTATTAAATAAAATTTAATACCATCGAAGTCTGGATGGCGATGTTGGTAACGCTCGCTTTGGATTATGGGAAGTCAAAGATGGCGGCTCCTGGACTGCATATGTTAACCGTATTCAGCTCGATGAAAAATTCTTCCAATAAATTGTGCCTTTTCTATGTTTCCTCGTCTCCGCAGTTGGGATTATTCTTTCTGGTGTTAGTAGAATGGTTCAGGTTCAGTGTCTTGTGATTCACTTCGATTAAATATTTGTGATAATGTTTAATTTATTTTGTTCAATAAGGTCGAACTTCGCACTTTTCGTCTCGTTATGAAGAATTAGTTATTGAGTAGGTTTAAGTTATTATTCACTCATTTACAGTTCCGTATTACGTTATTTTAATTGTGGTGTTAAGTGTTCTCACTGAGTTTAGTTTTAAGTTCAAAATTTTGTACTTTTACTATTTTTCACTGCAGGCTAGGCTTACATACCGTTCGCCATATTTATCTGATATATCGGTTAATTTAGGCTAAAATCTCAATCAAGTGTCCTCGACAAGGTCCAATAATTAACTGTTCTCATTTCCTTCGTCTCCTGAATGTCTTAGCCAATTTAATATTAGTAATACATTGTTTTAAAATCGGTTTGGCTTCCGCTACATGTAGAAAAGTTACATTATATCACTGAATATATTTTTGCTATTATTTAATTTTATGAAATACTAAATACATAATCTCTTTCTTTAGTTCATTCTGTTTGATTTGATACCAAATAAGATAGTTTTACAAAGTTTTTTATCTAAAATGCTATATTTCTTTCATTTTGAAAAAGTAGGCTTCAAAATTCACTTCCTGTCCTTCTCCAAATTTTTGCCATTTTACATGTTATATTTATGATTGTACTAAATCTCAGATTGATATAAGGTGTTTAGCTTTCCTTAATTTCTTGTAATTTTATTAATTGGTTATCCTTTTAATTATTATTCAATTATTTATAACTCTCCACTCTGAATTTTCAGTTATTACATTTGCAATTTTAACAATAGTTCTTCCTATCTTTTTACAATATCCTTTTAAAGTACAATTTACATTATATTACTCTGTGACTGATTTACCTTACATAAATTTCATCAGTTTAACTAGTTTACTGTATTTGAATCTTCAATTATAATGTAGTTGAAATTTACCATTTGACCTAGATTTTGTCTGGTTTTACATACAAAGTTTTTGAATAATACAGCTTGTTTATACCCTTTCTGACCTTCTATTCTAACACAATGTTGATTAACAATTCCTTACTTTACTACAAGAACATTTAGTAGTGAATTTAAACTATTAATTCATAAAAATTATTTGACATTAAAAAGTGGTATTTAATCTCAGACCATTTAGTCTTGATTAATCCTAGTACTTATAATAAACATTTTATAATAAAGAATGGTATCCACACTCAGACATTGCATTCTTGATTAAAACTATTAAATATAATAAACATTTTAGTATATTGGAACATTACTCTATAATTCAAAATTTATGTATAGAGTTCATTGATTTAACTAGAAACATAACACATTGGTTTCTTCATTTTTAAACCTTTCTTAACATTACTTATGTGCAGTCTTATCTGTTTTTAGTTTATTTTATTTTAGGGATGTATCCCTTGTCACTTTACTTATTCACCACCTGCTCTCTATTTATCTTAATCATTTCAGTAAATGTTATTAGATAAAGAGTGGCACTTTATTAGAAACATTAGTCCTTGCCTTTCATAATACTATTTTATTAAATAGTATTCATGAAGTTAAAATTAAAACTTTAAAGTTGTTTAAAGGTACACTTTTATTAAGTTTAAGCATTCAATGCACCTTCTTGAAGTTTATTTACTACAATAGAATAACTTGCACTTGTCTCCTGTTAATTCTTGATACTATCACTAATCAGTTTTACAGTTTATATTATCAAGATATTTATTTATGAGGGACTGTTAAGATTTGTTTTTATTCATTATACAATAACTTTCCTGGGTGCACTTTTACTTATCACTCTAAACACTTTTGTTCACATTTATTTTACATTATTTCTGTTTTTGGGTGTTATAATTTCATTTTGTGACATATAATTTCCCTTGGGGTTTTGGTTTTCTCCTTACTGGGTCTCTTTTGGGTATGTGTTGTAGTCTTCTCCTCCTACTATTTTGTATCTTCCAACTCATTTCTGTTTATTAGGTATGTTGGTTTGTTCTGGGTATTTTCTTTATTCATTCTTGATTTCTTCATTACCATATATTTTATTATATACGTTGGTTTGTTCTGGGTATCTTCCTTACTTACTCCTATCCTACCTGGGTATTTTCCTTAATTTATTTTAGTTTTTTGGGGTTTATTTTTCTTTATACATTTTTGTTGCATAGTGGTTGTTTTCTTTATTTTTGCCTTTTCAAGTTATGATAGTATTTTATAGTGATGCTTATTTGTATTCATTTGGATTTTTCTTTGATAGTTATTTATTTATGATCTTATTTTATTCGTTCTTAAGTGTATAATATGTCATGCTACAATATATGTATACACTATATAGTAACATAACAAGATTACGCCTCAGAAGAAAGACAAGTATACCATCAAAATTCACTGTGAAATATGCATAAACGCAATCTTTTTAGTAATAAAGTACAAAGAAGAATAAAATGAACATAATAAATAAAGAAATGAAGACACAACATATTATTTAAAGATAAATAATAAAGTCAAGAAATAAAAAGTAATTAAAACAAAAAGGAAAATATTATAATAAATAAATAATAGGGAATTAAGGAATAAAAACTCATGAAGTAAATAATTTAATGACAGTAACAAACAATGACTGACGATGACAATAATACACAGAAGTGAAGATCAAGTGACAAACAAACATGTAAATAATGATTAATTAATAGAATTATAATGTACAAATGTAAAACTTAGAAAATAAGTAAAAAGATATTTGTTAGTTCATAAGCATTAGATTAAAACTAATCTATGAGGAGGTCTGCGTACCTCAGACAGTTATTTTGTATCATTGAACTACAAACGGTGAATGATATAAATTTTACAAATATAATAATATCAAACTATAATTATATGAGTTAGGCTGTGTGATAGTGCTGGAAAGTGAGGAGAACAGTGATAGACTTTAAAAAGGAAAAAATCATGTATAATGAAAGTGATTAAACATAATTATAATATGAGCATTGAATGAAACATATAATCTATTTGAAGCAGTTATGTAGCCCATATAGTGAGATCAAACCAAGTGTAAATAATTAAAAAATAGAGAAATCTTACGTTACAAACTTACAATATAATGTAGTGACGAAGAAAAAATAAGATTCAACGGAATCATATTCATTATAAAAGATGAAACCGAACCTGTGACCCATAAACATATCATAGCCAAAGCCTTAACTGAAGGAATTAGTATTTTGGTAAAAAGGAAGGTATTGTTGGAAAAATATTGAAACGAGGCAGAACATGTTAATTTGACTGCTGGACTTTTATACAAATTAATGGCAGATAGAAGGCGAGATGACAAAGAAAGACTATTGAAATAACTAGAAGACTAATATTTTAATCGAAAGTACCGAAAACTTGAAGGCCAGAAGCGAAGAATCAAGCAATAATTTCATAAGGAAAACTACCAGATTGGTGAGATTGCTCCAATATTCTAAGCCAGATATTTGAACCAACATTACTACATTTTAACGATCGAGTTACAGTGAAATACTATAACCAAAACAATATGAACGTTATAATAGTGAATTTTACTTGTACACCATAACTATTAGTATTAAGAGTTCCTTTTTAAATTGTTCTTTTGTATGATCCAAAGGACTCACTAGTCAACATACATCCACAACACCCAATTACAAAACCTTCTTTATAAATATTATGTTTTATGTTATATTATGACTTGAACAATACTTTGACTTTAATTTTACATTAACCCTGAAATTGAGATTTTCCGTGTAAACCAACCGAACTGAGCTACCAATAAAAGAAGGGACATTGAATGTCAATAAAATTAAGAAATGTTAAAGAGAAATAATAAATTTTATTGAAACTCAGTCAAGATAGAAAAGTAGTTTGATTATTTATTTAACATAAAAGTTTAATTTTTACATAGAAGAATTGTAAGTTTAAGAAGTTTAGGAGTTAAGATAAGGATTTAAGATTCAAATAAGATAATCACATAAGACAAAACATCACGTACGAGTCGACTTACATAATTGGCACCACCAATTTAGGGCTAACAACAACAACAAAAACAGGTAAACTTAAATATAAATATAAAAATACAACCAATAAACACAAAGAAGGATAAATATACAATATATATATATATATATATTACAACGGAACATTCTGTAGTAAATGAAGCTATACATGAATTGTGTACCGTTGCATTTACAACGGTTGCATTTAACACATGCAATAAACACAGGACATGAATTCCCAGTCATAACCAACATGACACTAATAAAACATACCACACCAAGGCACAATAATGAACATATGAGAAAATTTAAAAATATACAAACACAAAACAAACTAATACCTAAACAAATACAAATCAACACAAAACATGCACAATTTTTAAAATACTCAAAAAAACTAATGTATACACTACAATCACACACAACAATACAGATTTAAAATACCAAAATCTAACAGGAAACCATAACAAGATATTTGTTGGTATGTTGTTGTTGTGATTGTTTTCACAGTCATAATGCTTTAATTTCCTAAGGAACAAACAAAAATAAGCTTTAACTTACAGTCAAAAAACTTACCGAAAAAATATCACTAAAGTGGTACAACCAATTTCATTCGATACTTAAATTTAAAACGACAGTTCTTAGAGTCATGTATGTAACAAACGTATTATTTCATTAATATTAAAATTACATCTGTCTAATAAAAACTTATCATGTGTAATCTATCTGCGTATATCCAAATACTATCTATCTAGTATTATATAGCCTATACATAAATATCAGTCCAATACTTATTTATGTTAAGTATTCAAAACCAACAAAATGTAAATTTTCATATAATAATACGGTTTAATATTAAAAATGAACATAAATTTATTTTTAAAAATTTTGGTATATAAAGTTTAACTGATAAACGTAATCACTAATCATTTAATTAATGATGAAACAAAATTCTATAAAACGTGGATATTCTATGTATGGAATGCGTCGTGCTAAGAGTGTCATGAGTTTCCTTTCAGAATAATTATACAAAAAAGAAATATAAAATGTATTAACACAAAAAACGTTTAAATAAAAAGTAGGGACAACACTGTACACATAAACCGCAGACAGATGAGCGCGCTAGATTCCGCACAAACATGTGCGTAGACTGGCTTGAATATTTTAATAAATGTTTTCTTTGTTCAGTAAAACCATTTTTATGTGAGTTAATATGATAGCGAAATTGTGTAACCTATTAATTCTCAAATTACGCACACCAGTTGTGTCAGAAACTTTCAAAAATGGACAAGCGGATGTCATGAGATATAAGGTTTTTGTCTACTAACTGTGGATCACAGTGTATAAACTTTTCTTTCTTACAATGATGATCATGATGATCATGTTTTCATGAGGGGCCGGACTAGCAACCGCAAATTACATACAACATGCTAAAACGGAATTAAAACAAAATGCATTTGTGTAGTGGAAAGAAGGAGACTAAGAAGGATATGGTGCGATATGAACAAACAGATATGGTTCAGATAAACAAAATTACAGCAGTCGGAAGTCAATTGTTAATCCCGCGGTAAGAAGAACAAGAGCTACTAAGTGAACCTGACATGGACACAACACCTTCACCCATGCACCGACCCTCAAACGTAAACTTAGTTAATAATTTCATATTCTCTGTTTCTTGTTTAGGTAGAACTCTGAAAACATGTCCCATTCATATTTTGGCATCGATATATTGCGCTGCTCGTTTTATAAACGATCTGCCTGAGGTTACGTGGCAGCCGCTATTTATTGACCCCAGGTTCCCCGGATTCGACCTTGAATTTCAGACCGGTTTGTCAATTTTCCATACCAATTCCGTATATTATTTCTCCTAGCCCAAGAATACTCAGCCGCAGACTTGGCTGTTTCCAGAACTCGACTAAATTAATAATTGTTAAAATTTAAAACTATAAAAAACGACGCGGTAGACCTACTTTTGTTTCACAAAAATAAAAACTGTATGAATTGTGATATACAGTATTTGATGTATCCGTAGTCATTAAGTAACAAACCAAATGGAAAGTGGGAGATGTTTCGATAAAGGTGTTTATTTGCTAAAAGTCTGTAGTGTTTTTTTTCTGTAGACTCTGGAAAAGTCTGACAACTGTTTTCTATTAGAGTATTTCAACTTTAATTTCGAGTTCAGTCTATTAATGTGAAACTTCTTGGTAAATTACTCGAGACTGTACCAATTAAGCATCTGCTTCGTCACTAGTATCTCATCCCCATAATTGAAAGTAAATGCTCAAAACAACTTTCGTAAACATTGTTAAGTAGACGTTCTCTGTTTGAAAATCAGCCTATAGAAAATCTGCCCACTTATACAAATCTAGTTTGTACGGAAAGCGATAGATCTGACATTAAATGTCATCTGGCATATATCATAGAATGTTGCCATTTTATGTTGTGGTGGGTGGTCAGAATGGTTAGGTATAATGATATAATAAAACTAATAAAAATAATTCACAAAAACTAAATAGCCCACACAACAAAGATAATACAACAACTAACGGTATATACAAAATTGAATGCCAAGATTGCAATAAATGTTACATAGGACAAACAAAAAAAACAGCTGAAAAACGTTAATTTGAACACCTAAACGCATACAAAAACCAGAAATATATAAATCCAATTTAGCCACACATGCAATAAACACAGGACATGAATTCCCAGACATAACTAATGTGTCACTAATAAAACATATACCACACAAAGGCACCATAATGAACATTTGGGAAAATTTACAAATATACAAACATAAAACACAAAACAAACTAATACCTGAACAAATACAAATCAATACAAAACATGACACAATATTCAAAACACTCAACATCGAAAATACACAAAATACAAATACATATACCACAATCACACACAATAATACAACTTTAAAATACCAGAGACCAACAAGAAACCTTAATAGCATCCAGCCAACACACAAATACTTCACCAGACGCAAGATCGCGAAGGCTAAGGATGAGAGCACGGGAGCTCTCGAAACATGTTCCAAATAAGGAAAAATAACATCTTGAGGTAATATAAATATAAATTTTAAATACTATATATATTGTAACATGACCCTATATCTGGCTGTAATCTGATCAAGCCCCACGTTGGGCGCCAACTTTGTAATAAGATGACCTATGGGGTAATGCCTTCTTCCTTAATGCCCCACGTTGGGCGCCACTTTGTAATAATACCCTTTGTATATGGCTGTTATCCGATCAAACCCCACTGTTTGGGCTAGCCACTAGGTCACCAGACCGCTGTATGCCGGTCGTTACAAAAGAATAAAAATAAAATGGAAATTTCAATAATAATAGAATTTCCAAACAATAAAATAATTTTGTTTATGTTTATAGAGGTATGTATACAAGATCAATCTGTTTTTTAAAAGATTCTGGTAAAATTTTAATAACAGGTAGGTATTTATTGACCGTCGAGCACTTCTTGAAGATTTGCACCAAGTTTGGAGTTAAATAGATTAACTCCAGGTAATAATCGATTGGTGACCTTCCTTACTGGTCCAATATCTTGTTCAAAATAGAATATATTCTTCTCACTTAATACCTTCAGCCTTATAAATACCCTTAAATTACCCTGCGAAATAAGTACAGATACAAAATCATGGAAATATAAAGATTTATTGACAATTTTAAATAAATAATCGATATTTTATCGATGGAGAGCAATTATCGACTCTGTCTCAGGAATTATCGATTGTGTCATACAGAACAAAATTTGATGTTATATTATATTAAAGACAGGTTCTTTGAGCGATTAGGATTAATAGTCAGAGAAGGGTGACGAGAAAGTATAACATTAACAATTAACACATAAATACAATAATTACTATTTAATAGTATTTAAATAATTCAGGTTATGATATTAGAATAAATGTTTTGTCGAACCAATGAAGACTGATGTGACGTCAGTGACTACGATGTAGTAGGCAGGTTTCGTTTCCAAGATGGCCGCTCCTTGGGTTGGTCTTGGCTATTACATATGCGTCGAGTCAGAAAATTACTATAAAATTACCTTCATCAAGGTCTAAAATGTCCCCGCACTGGTGTAATAAGTCTGTTAATCTATTTGGTGTATTCTGGTGAAGTGTTCTGTGTAAACTTGCGTTAGTTAGTTTATTTTCTATTTGTTCAACTACTACGGTTAAGTTTTCAAGTTACGGTTAGGTTTGTAGAGTGAATCAGTTGTAATATAATGTTTTACTGTTTACTGTCACTCGTATACTGAAGTTAGAGGTTTGTTTTCACTATTGTCGTGAATTTTTTTATAGTATTGGCTTCAAAAAGTGTCTAATTGGTCTAACTCCCGTTCACTGATTTCAATGGCTAAACGTTAGCATCATGTTCGACTCGATTTTAAGAACGTTTTTGTCACACACCTATTCAGCTTGATATTCAACAAAAGACTAATTAACTTGGTCATAAATCTTGCCCAGTTAATCCTTGAAAAAGTATTGTTAACATTTATCGACTTCATACACATTAGAAAATATTACATTATATATGGAATTTTTCTATTTTATTCCTTACTTTTATGAATTACTAATCTTATTATTAGTTTAATCATCTTATTCCCTTTAAATTGATGTATTATAGTCCATATCTGTAGACATTTTGTGGAAATTAACAAATTTTGTTCACACTTTGGAAATATAGGCTCAAAATTGGATTTCCGTTTTTATACAAAATTCCTTCCATTTTAAATATTATTAATACTATTATAATAAATTTTAATTAGTCATATTTCTCTTCCTTTCCTTAAATACATATAAATTACACCTTTGAACTGGTTTTTTGTGTTAATTTGTAGATTTGATATTGCTCTCTAAAATTAATTAATTTATATATTTTGACAATTTACAAAATGTTAAGGTATATTTCCTTATTGTCATTTTAATTCATAGGATCATTCCTAGTAGTAGTTAATTGTGTTATCTTATATAAATCTGGGTAGTTTACAGGATTTATTAGTGAATTATACTATTTCTATATACCACTAGTATATACTAGTGGTTCTCTGATTTCACCAAATGGCCTAGATTTTAGAATTTTATATTTCTTTCTTTCTCAAATAATTTAAACTTAACTCCTCCTCTGACTTTACATAATTACAATTATATGAAAATAACATGATCTATAACTTATTGTTTTGTGTAGTAGTTAATTAACACTACAGTTATTAAAATAATTAATTATGAACATTGTTTAGTAATTTGCACAATTTAACATATTGCAGATACAGCTTAAACATATCTCTTTTAACTATTTTTAATCTAACATAGCATACCTCTTAGAACATTATTACTGGTATGTAGGTTATTATTTATCAAACATAATTCTTTTTAAAAACACATAACATAAATCTTATTTTCTAATAAACCTTACAAATACATTTATTTAATACATTGATTTTAGGACTGTGAAAGAACAGTCTATTTGAACATGTTACACTTATTCACACTATATTAGTGTCAGTCCTTTTTGGTTTAAACCATTACTACTGTGATCCCCCACATCAGCAAACATTAATTCCCATATTCTATTTATTATCATTTTTTTTTACAAAGGTCTTTTAAATAAGGATTTACATTAAAATAATAAAATACTGGAAACCTTCCATTTTATTATTTTATTATGCTGTTTATTATTAGACTTTAAAGTTGTGATATAGCATACTACTAAGTTATAGTATCACCAACTTTAAGTTTATTGCTTTTTTTTTTAAAAACACTTAAACAAATTCACTTTCACTGTTGGTTCTGATATTCTGAGTCTTATTATCTCAGACCAGACCTTTAGTCATCATGGACCGTTAAGACTAGTTTATTTTCTTTATTACACAATAGCTTTAGCCGGTGCACTTCTTATAACGCTATACAACACTTTAGTTTTCTCAATAATTACATTTTTATAAGATTTTGGGTATGTTATACTTTCTTTGGCATAGTTTTTGTGGGTTTGGGATTGATAGTAGTTTATATAATAATAGGTTTTACTACGGTGTTTCTTTCATACTATGTCTTCCTCTCCTCCTGTCTTCCTTCTTGTCCTTCTTTCTATCTTCCTTCTGGTATTCATTCTTGTCCCTCTTCTAGTTTTCATTCTTGTCCCTCGTCTAGTCTTCACTCTTCTGGTCTTCTTACCTCATTCTTGGGTAAACCAAGGTACTTGGTGTTATCACGACTGAGGTTTAGTTTGGAGTATTTAATTTCTTCACTGAACTGATTTTATTCTTCTATACAGGTTTCAGGGTATTGTTTTCTTCCTGTTCACAAACTTTATTCTTCCCTCTTCTTGTTTTTAGGGTATTTTGGTATTCACCACTCTTTGATTGAGTCTCTTTTTTCGGGATATTGTCTTATGTAACTGGTTTACTGCTCTGAGCTTCCTGGGTAACTTACTGGTATTATACTATGAGTTGATGAGTTGCTTCAATACTTTCTTTGGGTTTCTTTTAACAGTGGTTTTGATATATTATGTAGTGAGGATTTTTATCTTATTGTGTTTCATTCCTCTGATTTATTTAAATGTCATTTAATATTATTACAACATTTGTTGATGTAATTAAACTTTATGATTTCATATGACTTAAAATGTAGTGGATTTTCTGTCACGCTACAGAATGCCCTTCTCCAGAAGTAATTTTTTTCAGACTATACTTGCTTTGTCTGAAACAATTGCTTATGATAATTATTCAAAGTTTGTTATTATTTTGGACTTCCTTCCATTTTAAAGTTCTCTTATTTATATCTGAGTTTATATCACTCTCACTTGATCTTCCTTGATAGTAATAGTCTTCTGAGTTTCATATTTATTATTTCATTTTTATATTTCTTCTTAGTATTTTCTCCTTGGGATATTTTCTCCCTATCGTTCCCTACTTTGTGAGCTGGTTCAGTTCAGAGAGGCACTGTACGCTACTTTCCTCTGCTGTCCAATACTTCACACATATTTGAGTACAGAGGCAAATCATCTCTGCTCAAAAAATATATTAATCCTGCTGGAATTATCATCAGACAGATTAAAAAAATTATTCAGAATAGTACACATTTGTTACTATTTAAAAAATATCTTTGGGATACTTCACTTATTACTTATTATACTTCTCAGAGATTTTAATATTTCTATCTCAGTTGTTCATCTGACTTATTATCTGGATGTTTCTTTCATTTGATATTATGGTAGGAAGCTCTTCTATTATTACCTTTTTATACTTTTATTATCATATAAATCTTTTGGTTATAAATTCTTTATTACCTTCTGGTTTTTTCATTATAATCTGCATTATTTGTAGTAGCATATCTTTGTAACATTTTTAGACTGTTTCTTAGTTCTTAAAATTTCCACTTGTTCTATTTTCTAGAATTTTTTATAACTGTCATTATCATAATTGTCATTTAATTTATAAATCATTTTATATTAATTCATTTAATTACATACATTTTTGACATTATTTTCACATTATTCCGGTCATTGCTATTATACTTGCAAATGCTGGTTTTTTTTTATTAATTTCATTATGAGGTCATATTTTCTCCTCATACCACTTAAAGTTTCATTCTCTCATAATTCCAAAGAAGTTTTTGTACTTTATTTTATTCAATCACTTAAATTGTATTAAAGAATTTTTTCTTTTTTATTTCCTTCAACAACATTTTACGGAAAGGTTTTCACTCTTCATATTGAACTTAGACATGATTAAACTGTCTAGAATTATTTGTTTTAATTCTAATTCTGTTTCCTCTTATTCATCCCATTATGATCCTTTGTTACCATGGTAATTATCTTCTATGCTTACCATAAATCTGGTAGGAAATCTCATCAGTTTATCACACCATATTGTTTTATTTATTATTGGTTGGTAAGTTGTACTTATACTTGGTTTGGGAAACTTGATTTATTCATAATTCAAAATTCATTCTTCTTATGTTATTCTATAAAGTTTTCTCAAATAATTTGTATGTAAGGTGGGCTTATATGTTTTTTGGCTGGTTTTATTTTTCTAAACTCTCTTGGTATTATTGTCAAAATGTTTCTCTTCAAATAAATATTTAGTAAACTGTCCTTATTTGTTTTTTGACCTTAGATGGTTTTATTTCTAAATTCTCTCCTTCTTTATTATTATATTATAGCCATAAAGTTTTTCTTAGATAATTGGTATGTAAGGTGATCTCACGGATGTTTAGAATCTTGTGGTTTTAAACTCTAATTCTTCTTTTTCTATCATCGCCATAAAGTTTTTCTTAAATAATTGGCATGTAAGGTGATCTCATTTATGTTTAAAATTTTGTTGACTTATTTCAAACTCTTCTTATATTATTCTTCTTTTCAAATAATTTCTTTCAAATAATCTTTATGTAAGATTGGCTTACATGTATTTTAGAATTTTGGGGTTTTTATGTTTTTAAACTTCTTCTCTTCTATTCTAGCCATAAAGTTTTTTCACATTTTCTTGGTATGTAAGGTGAACTTACACCTTTTTAGAATTTAGAGGATTTTTTTGTTTTTAAACTTCTTCTCTTCTATTCTAGCCATAAAGTTTTTTCACATTTTCTTGGTATGTGAGGTGAACTTACATTTTTTTAGAATTTAGAGGTTTTATGTTTTTAAACTTCTTCTCTTCTATTCTAGCCATAAAGTTTTTTTCACATTTTCTTGGTATGTAAGGTGAACTTACATTTTTTTAGAATTTAGAGGTTTTTTGGCTCTAATTCTGTTTTATATTACTGCCACATAGACTTTTCATAAATGATTGTAATAGTTTTCATAATTATATGGTAAACATATCATATTAGTTTCATAAATATTGTATGACTCTTTTCTTGTCTTTATTCAAACGTATTTCTTATTATTATTTTTTCTTTATACCCAGGTGGATGCTTTTTATTATAGTGCATTGTTGCTCATAGTTCCTTTATAAGGTGTAGGTTCTTAATTAATTTATTTCTTAAATTCCCATTTTGGTTCTTTGTCACTTCTTCTTCTCATTTTTCCTCAATGGTAATTATTTTCATCTTCTTTGTGGTGGTTTTGCCGTTGTCGGTTATCATGACATCCATCCCTTTTACCACCTCATTATGTATTCGTATAGATCCTTATCAGATCCAAACTTTTGCTCCTACGCGCCGGATAGTACCTCGGTTGGTCCCGTTCTAGGCTCCTCCGCCTTTCTTCGTATCTTCGGTAACTGCTCCCTCTATGGTGGTTGAAACATCGCTGTCTTCCATCTGTGGTCCGTATGAAGTTCACTCTTGGGCGAGGAAACCTATTATTACTAAAATTACTATTATTGGGACCCACACGATTAGCATTATTATGGTAAGGACTATTACCATAATTGGGGCTTCTCTGACTATTTACGTTATCAGGGTAGGGATTGTGGTTACCCTGATAACCATTAGAGGGTCGATTCGGGTTTTGATAATTTGGACCCGTATTATTATTATCATGGTAATTAGTATTGTTCCCATTATTATATTGTCTTATATTCCAATATGTCTCTGGTCCATATGCTGTATGACCTGAAAAATATCTATGAGGTTCTTCATCTGGTTTTTCCATTATTTGCTTCTCTGAATCCCCATAATCTGGTTCATTATCACATATCCATCCGGAAGGTATAAATTTTTGTGTAATTGTACACTGGAAAAGTCCTGGATGGCGTACTAATGGAACACACTCTGGTGATTCACCAGTGCCATCGTCACAGTCTGATAAGATGTTATATTTCCATCTTTCTGAAATACACTGTTTAGTTCCGCACTGGAACTGATCTGGTCCACATGTTGTATTCCGTTTACCTCTGGTCCTTCCCCATTGGTAAACTACTGTTTGGTGGTACATTATTTCTGAAATTACTTCGATCCTCCTTCTATAATTCATAGAATTCATGATGTCTTTGTCATAGGTAATTGGGATATTATTGCCATCAATTAACCCATGTTTCATCATCTCCAACTCTTCCTTCGTTTTTATTACATTTCTTGGATACATTCTCCTTTTCCTTGGTTTAATATCTTCCTGGTTTCGGTTAGTTTCAATTTCAGGTACTACCATTACTTGTTCCTGCGTTTTAACATTTAGTACTTCTTCTGGTTCTGGTTGGCTATCATTTTTTATTTCTTCGGTCTTCTCCTTTCTTAATTCTTCCCTAAATAGTTTACTATCATTCCTACTTTCTGTGACCATATCATCCATTTTCTTGCTTAAATTTTCCACCATCTCGTCCATTTTCTTGCTTAAACTCTTACTGGTTTCCTCAATCCTTTTATTAGTATTTTCTATCTTACGGCCCAACTCTTCCTTTGTGGATCGGTTATCTTCCTTCAGATCCTCTAGTTTTTCATTTAATGAATGGTTATCTTCCTTCCTTTCCTTACTACTTTCGTCCATCTTCTTGTTTAAATTCTCCTCCATCTTCTTGTTATCTTCCGTAGTGGAATCCATTTTCTTCGTTACTCCTTCTATTTTGGATTCTAGGTTCTTATTCATTTCTTCACTCAATTTCTTACCCATATCCATTATCATTTGCCTTAGGGCTTCCTGTAAATTAACCTCCCCTATTGGTGTCGGTACTTCAGGTTGTTCCCCTGGTTGTGTGGGTTGTTTCGGTTCCACCTGGAGTAGTAACACTTCCGGATCTTCAACAGGTGTTGCCTCCTTATCCCCCATGTACATCTCTTTCTCGGCCTCTGCCGCCCTCTTTTTCGATGTAGCTCGTCTCTGCATCTTTCTGCTGTCTATCAATCAATCGCTGCCAAGCTTAGATTACTAAGCCCTCTAAGTTGGACGCCACTTTGTAACATGACCCTATATCTGGCTGTAATCTGATCAAGCCCCACGTTGGGCGCCACTTTGTAACATGACCCTATATCTGGCTGTAATCTGATCAAGCCCCACGTTGGGCGCCACTTTGTAATAAGATGACCTATGGGGTAATGCCTTCTTCCTTAATGCCCCACGTTGGGCGCCACTTTGTAATAATACCCTTTGTATATGGCTGTTATCTGATCAAACCCCACTGTTTGGGCTAGCCACTAGGTCACCAGACCGCTGTATGCCGGTCGTTACAAAAGAATAAAAATAAAATGGAAATTTCAATAATAATAGAATTTCCAAACAATAAAATAATTTTGTTTATGTTTATAGAGGTATGTATACAAGATCAATCTGTTTTTTAAAAGATTCTGGTAAAATTTTAATAACAGGTAGGTATTTATTGACCGTCGAGCACTTCTTGAAGATTTGCACCAAGTTTGGAGTTAAATAGATTAACTCCAGGTAATAATCGATTGGTGACCTTCCTTACTGGTCCAATATCTTGTTCAAAATAGAATATATTCTTCTCACTTAATACCTTCAGCCTTATAAATACCCTTAAATTACCCTGCGAAATAAGTACAGATACAAAATCATGGAAATATAAAGATTTATTGACAATTTTAAATAAATAATCGATATTTTATCGATGGAGAGCAATTATCGACTCTGTCTCAGGAATTATCGATTGTGTCATACAGAACAAAATTTGATGTTATATTATATTAAAGACAGGTTCTTTGAGCGATTAGGATTAATAGTCAGAGAAGGGTGACGAGAAAGTATAACATTAACAATTAACACATAAATACAATAATTACTATTTAATAGTATTTAAATAATTCAGGTTATGATATTAGAATAAATGTTTTGTCGAACCAATGAAGACTGATGTGACGTCAGTGACTACGATGTAGTAGGCAGGTTTCGTTTTCAAGATGGCCGCTCCTTGGGTTGGTCTTGGCTATTACATATGCGTCGAGTCAGAAAATTACTATAAAATTACCTTCATCAAGGTCTAAAATGTCCCCGCACTGGTGTAATAAGTCTGTTAATCTATTTAACTCCAGACTTGGTGCAAATCTTCAAGAAGTGCTCGACGGTCAATAAATACCTACCTGTTATTAAAATTTTACCAGAATCTTTTAAAAAACAGATTGATCTTGTATACATACCTCTATAAACATAAACAAAATTATTTTATTGTTTGGAAATTCTATTATTATTGAAATTTCCATTTTATTTTTATTCTTTTGTAACGACCGGCATACAGCGGTCTGGTGACCAAGTGGCTAGCCCAAACAGTGGGGCTTGATCAGATTACAGCCAGATATAGGGTCATGTTACAATATATACACACACACACACACACACAAACACACACACATATATATATATATATACAAGATTTTTTTAAGTTTGAGGAATATAGGAATATATTATATTTTTAATATAAAAGTTTTATACTTTATATTTACTTAATCTTTACAATAATAAAGTTTTATTATTTATTATTGTAAAGATAATGAATCGTCATCATAAATCGCCTACATCGCCAGCTACGATGGCTCCGACTTTAGTCGTCTCTACGTAACACATCCACCTCATCGTGGCGCGGAGTTGAATCGGTATTTTCACCGGTTTGGGTTGATGTCAACCAGGGTTAAGTGAGTGTCTTGCGAACGGGAACCAGGGTTGCCTAGTACCTGGCAGTAACTGCGCAGGTAACCACTCATCCCAGTGTACCTCGCTTACATGAAGCGCAGCGGACCCAAGTAGCACAGCCTGCCCACGCAGCGTACTCGTACCACTTAGCAGTAAGTCGCAACGTGGCTGGCTGAACCCCACCAGGTAGACCTGGAGCTACGGCTCTAGTAAAGAGGAGCTGGTGCTATACCGCTGACTACAGATGGGTCCTTCCTCCTCCGAAACACTCACTCTAGCTCACATTACCTTCTGGGACGTGCGGTTAACGGCTAATAATCGGAACAAAGTCTGCACCCAGCGTTCGGTGGGGCGCCCTGTGGATCTATGTAATCGGCGCTGCAGGAGACTGTACATGGCTCGAGTTCGGGGGTTGGTCTCCCGTGTCCACTTGTCTGGGTAACGAAATTCCGCCTCCACAAGGCCGCCACTAGGCAACGTTATGTCTTGTGTATCATCATACTGTATTACGTTTTTACAAGCCATAACGCCTAAGCGCGGTAGTCTCCTTGTAAGGAGATAGTTCCAGCCCGCTCGTTGACGTATCCAGTGGATGGAGAGAGAGAGAGAGAGAGAGAATTTTTCCTGCCTTTCCCTGTAGGCTCGTTTAGTTTGCGGTGATGGTGGTAAGTTAGAGATTAAAAAGTCTTCAGAGCTTGTATTATCTATCAAAGATCGAGCTACAGTGATGGCGCTAACTCATCCTTTATGTCGCTGATGTAGAATTTTCATCACCTAATGTCACTATGGTTTGTTTAATAATATGTTCTTTAGTGCAATAATTGAACTAACTTTAATCATTAGATGGGATTAGAGTGCACGCAAATAACGAATGCGATCTAACACGCAGATTTTTGAAGGTGACATTGAAAGACAGACGGCCGAGACAGACAGCTGGTAACAGTCGGGCGGTAGTGTGTCACTTTCAAGGCTTTTCACATTTGCAGTCTAGAAACGCCGTTTTTTCGTAGTTACCATGTGACTGTATTGGAAGAGGAGGACTTGTAGAGTGGAGAATGGTTATCAAGATGGATCATCGTTCTCAAACAAAAAAGAAATATGTTGTTAATTACACGAAAAAATAGTACAAAACACATGTTCTTGTTGTTTAATGTATGTGGCCGTGTGAGTATCAAGTGCAAAAACTGTAGAATTACTTTTCATAGTTTTTTACAATACGGCAAACGAGGAAATGCCGGTGCGTACTGGATCTCCTCTAGGCGGTAAAACCGGTTTAGTCAGTGCATCGCGTTTTTAATCACCTAAACAATTTATTTGGATCTGAATTTCATTACCTGAGTTTACATGCGGGCAAACAGAGTAGGAAGTGAACTGAGACAGTTTTACTTTTACCGAAGCAACCACAGTTTAACACGTGAGGAAACAACTGTGTTAGACAAGGTTCGAGCAGTGTCCTTCACTCTGCACATATCTGTTACTTTCGGTTTTAATGAGAACAATAATATTATCTGAGAATTTATTTACTCCAGTTAGTTTCATAATATAATATTCTGAACCTATCCTATCCTAACCTGAACTTGAACTATCTTGAAATAGATTAGATAAATCAGCGATCTACTTTCTCTCTTGTACAAATAATAAAGAAATAATACTGAAATACCGGAGCACAATGTAAGCGAAGTATTTAGGAATCCATCTTGTTGTAGAACTAACTGGAAAACGTAAAAACCCGTAAGCAAATTTTGATATAAGAAAGAAAGATTATATTAATTACTGTGGAGAAACTAGGATAGAAAACGTCATTAGAAAACAAAATTATGTTATACGAAACGTTAATTAAACCTAGTTGGATATTCACTATGGATGTGTGGATTATGACAGTAATTCCAGCAAATGCCATTATTCAACGTGCACGGTCTAAAAATTCACCAAGCGATAGCTAATGCGCCATGGTATTTTACAAACCAGACGTTACACCATGATTTTCATGTACCATCCGTACAAGAGGTGATTCATGAAAGAGGAAGCAAACACCATGAAGACTGAGAACATACACCAGTACTCACTCCTCTATTGTGTAAGAATTATATGCAAGAACTTTTAACCTAACTTTCAATGGTACGTGAACATTATCAGAAGGATTAGGTCAGATTATTTACCTTCTTTATAATATGCAACACAATGTTTCGACGACTAGACAATCTGTGGTCGTCCAGTCAACTATATAAAAAAGAACCGCTACTTACCCTGGAACTTCACTGGACAGAACCGGAAAACACAACCATAATGATTGTGTGAACTTGCGTCAGTGTGGTTGTGTTTCTCGGTTCTGTCCAACGGACTTACAGGGTAAGTAACGGTTCTATAGTTTTCTATAGTTGTGTTTAACTTTGTAGGTGGTGGTGGTTTTTTTACGCTTAGGGTAACGAATCTCGATTAGAGTTTGTATTTTATGTATTAATTTAACTTACACCTGAAGAATACCACCGATTGTTTACAGGGAAAAACGTTGTGTGGTAAATTCCATCGATGGTAATAGTCCGACCTAACCCTTCTAGAAGCTTAAAAGATGTTGGGCAATAGATCTCAATAAGTGATAGACGTTTCCTCAATGGAAAGAGAGTTTCCTCGTCACATCAAAAGAGAGCTAACTAGAAGAGAAGCTAATAATAACTTGTTTGTAAGCCACGTAAATAGCTTATAAAAGAAATTTATCATTTGCATTATACAAATAAGTAAAAAGACTCAGGGATTTGTACACCATACCAAAGCATTATTCCTTTACGGCTCCTAACCAGCACCAGGTCAACTCAATCTGGCCGCATAAAACGATGAAATTAGAGGTCATTTACTTTGAACTTTGACCTCTTAGCTTACTTACGAGATTAAAAGTTATTAGTTAAAACCCGATTTAAGCTGAAGTCAGGGTGCATGAAAATCATCAACAATGTCTTATAACTTTATTCTTGTAATACTAATATCTTACAGTATAACATGTAAGTATGTTTTAATTCCTCGACCTGTACAGCATGGAAGTACGATGATGTCATCAGAAAATTTTGTTTTAAATATTGGCGACTCTTATAGCGGAAACAGCGGTTTTTTTATTTGTCTTGCTTGTGTCTATGTGAAATACTGAAATTTTGAAAACTTTTTGACTCTTCACTTGGTTTTCGATTATATTTTTGATCTTTGTTCTCATTCACATTTGTTGTAATCTAACTTTCAGTTGTTATCTGTTAAGTTATTAAATCAAAGTGTATTCACGGTAACCTACTTTCACTAACAGATATCTGAATTCCGGTAACTGTAAATAACCAAATAATATCGTATGCAAACACAGTCAGATACTTCGAAATGCCATCTGATACAAAACAGATGGAAGGCCAATGTCAAAAAGAAAAGAGAAGAGATTTTAATTAAGAGATACAACAAATTAAGAGATTCTAACACAAACTTAAATATTAAAAAATCTTCTCTTTCAAAACCATATATAGTACAAATCTTTGGGATTGCACTTTGTATTAATATTATACGACAATTTCAAAATAAAGTATTAAGGAACATCGTTAGAGCGCTTTGGGTGACGATTACCTCCACAAAAATCTAAAAAGGGGAGATTCATGGAAACGGGGCAGAGAAAACTCAAAGATTTTTTAAAACCAGGAACTATATCATTATGAAAAAATGTGAAGCTTTAAAAGAAGAAAATTGAGTTAGTAAACGTATCAGATGTTAAAGCTGAGTAGTGAATTACACGAAAAAAGTGCACTTTTAATACGTATAAATAAAGCGAAGAGACACTAAGAAGTTTTTAGATAAGTTAAGTAGGAAGTTAAAAGATTCTAAGTCATAGAATAAGGCACTAGTCATATTCAGTTTCTAACTACTAGATCTACTTGGAGAAGTAGTGGTTACTTGACTATTGCTCGTTAGATTAGATTCCAATCAAAATTTTTAAAAAATACGTTTATTAAATGGTACAAAATAAATCCATTAAAAGTTCGTGATTTTAATTTTGAATAGTTCAACGTAATGAGTAGACAATATTTGCTGCTCTTCACTAAATACAATCTTAGCATTTTAAAAATATTCTCGAAACCCCTCAAAACACTATATATTTAATACAAAACAGAGCGGCGATGATTTGGAATAGTTAGTATTATAACTTCTCCAGAAAGTTTTATCCGAGTATATTTAAAAAGAAATTTTCAGTGTTACTCAGAAACTTTAAAAGGTTATATACATGTAACACAAAACTAAAAAATTATACTACGTATCTATGTGTAAAAAATCAAAATTAATGTGTGTATTGTACGAAGAAATGCATGGATGTGCATTTAAAAGCGAGTAATTTATACTGCATAAACAAAACGTTATTTAAAAAGAATGTTTAAAATCAATAAAATAAAATTTAGAATTGCTTTAAATTGCTCAATCTATTTCTTGCAACGAACCCCATAAATTTCAATGTAAAGGACAGGCTTGGAAGAGGGAGCAGTAATGTGGAAGCCGACTATATACTTTTGAGACAAACTGAATAAAAACTCTTTCAAATTTCAGAGAACATTTCAACCCACTACAGACGACGGGTTTTCGTGGATCGCCATTCATGTGATTCCTAGCTTCATATGCTTCATTTACCATTTTGTTTTGCTTAACCTGTACGAAAAACAAGCTAGATAATTTACGTTGATTTTACTTTTTTTATATTCTATAAAGGTTGTTTGTAAGTAACTATATTAGAATACACTATGTTGTATTTCAGAAAATAAACATTGGAATGAGATTTTTATTAAAAGCTGCTATTTCACTAGAAGAGCTATATGTGCTAAGGCAGAGGAGTATAATATGAAAGTAATGATGATATTGTCTCTACAATTTTTGTGGATGTAAGGAAAGAATACAGAATTAGATAAATCAAATTTTAAAAAATTAGATTAAATAGCCTACTAATATTATATTCTAAAATTATACTTACATACTGTATAACCTGAATAAAAAGTATCTATTCTTTCATTCAAAAGCCTTTTGTTAAGCGTATAGAATCACTTAATCGTGTTTAACATAACGTAAATGATCCACAGAATTTATGAGTCGGTACTAAATATTAAAGAAACATTAATATTCAGTTACTCAGGCTTTCCTAAGCGATACAATTTAAAAAACAGTGGAGTGTTTTTCTAGTTGTCTGTCGGCAAGGAAACATTGTCCTGTAATCAGCATGTAGTACAGATACATTTGAGTTAGTGGTTCCAGTGTAAGAGGAGCGTTTCACATTTGTTGAAGCAAGCCTATGGTATGTACACAGAAACAAAAACACATAACCATTTTTTGATATTAGGAAAGAGGTAGAAGTCACTCGGGGCTAAATAGGGCGAGTATGGTTGGTGAGGAAGCAATTCGATCTTCGATCCTTTGAGTTTAACCATCGAAGAATTGGCGTGCAAGATGGTGCATTGTCTTGGTGAAACAACATTTTCTTTTTCACTAAATATGGGCGTTTCATATCACAGCACTAATTTCCAGTCTGTCCAATGATGCCCGAAGCCCTTATAGCGGTGGTCAGTGCCACTATTAATAAACAACTCGTTGATTTGAAATATCGAATCGAGCCTACAAAGGAAGAAATCGTACAATACAGTCAAAATAATGAGCATAGTAGTGCTATCTCTGTGTCAGGCCTGGAAATGTTCACCCTGTTCTCGTATAACAAATTTTTAAACAACCAAATATTAGAGAAAAAGTCGTTTTCTAAACTTCTTCAAGTGATTACGGTATTAGAAACAACCTATAATTTCCGTAATAACTTTTAAAGTAATTTTTAACCAAAATCAAAAGATACTCAGAATGACCCTGGGTCAGCACAAAAACGGCTATAACAGTTTGATTCTTCATTATCAATATCAAGTAATAATTCAATACTTGTTCCACATTTAGATGTTTCCTAGTTCGGGTAATTCTTCTTCGTCCATCTACTGGTATTTTAGCTGCAAATTTTGGTTTCCTTCATTAGTATACTCTATGTAACTTCTTAATTTACTGTGCAATCTTGTATGTGTGTGTGTGCGCGCGTGTGCACGTGTGTGTGTGTGTGTGTGTGTGTGTGTGTGTGTGTGTGTGTGTGTGTGTGTGTGTGTGTGTGTGTGTGTGTGTGTGTGTGTGTGTGTGTGTGTGTGTGTGTGTGTGTGTGTGTGTGTGTGTGTGTGTGTGTGTGTGTGTGTGTGTGTGTGTGTGTAATTTTTAATCGATTTTAGTAATCTGTTTGTTAATCAAAAGTCTATTT
Source organism: Magicicada septendecula (assembly GCA_034769895.1). Taxonomy (NCBI): domain Eukaryota; kingdom Metazoa; phylum Arthropoda; class Insecta; order Hemiptera; family Cicadidae; genus Magicicada; species Magicicada septendecula. The sequence continues at coordinate 257,593,352 of CM068372.1, forward strand.
GGAATAATATTAAAGATACTTTGTAAACTAAAACGTAGGGGTTTAATAGTTATTTATTAACAAGGAAACAATGATTTCAATCAGCAATACATAAAAAGTTTACTTTCTACTAGCCTTCATTTAGTGAGGTACGTGATATCTTGTTAAATACTCAGCAGAAAATCTGGATTTAAAATACATATCTATTTTCATTAAATCTTGTGCTCATTATTAAATTTTAACCTACTTTATTTCATTTTAAGTTTCAAAAAGTTTACAAAAATGAGTCACAGGTGTATGTTCCTTTACAACTTTAGTGTCAACTTACACCAGTCAAGAAAGAACCCGGTCAAGGTGAACATAAACAAATATGTGATGAATCTGACCTTCCATGTCCAATCACCATGCAACAGACTCTTCCAATACGGTAGAAGACATTAGTCTCGTAATTAACTGCAGTATTTCGTTATATTTGTTGTGAATAGCATACAATGGATTATTGAGTACTCTACAGTGACGGCATAAAAGAGAGACGGCATTTCCCGTTTCACTAATATTTAATAAAACGTTTGCTATGCGAAAGTATCATACAACAAATATCCTCTCTTAATATTTATTTGCAGACACGTATTTACACCAAAATTGTTCAAAATAACTGAAGATACCTGTATAAACGTTTCTATTAAAGCATCTTGTGTTGGAATTCAATAACCTCCAACCGTATGTAAGCCAAGCAATAATATACATCATGAAGGACATTTCAATTTATACATAAATTGAAATTTGGCCAGTCTAGAAGGCGAGACTACAGACTGCGACGCTTCGCGATCTGGATCCGGACCGGGGTCCACCAATTAATGGCCCTTGGACTTATGAATGTTTCCCAAATAGTATGTATAAGAAGAACTCCTGGCTAAGCAATGACTGATCGTAATGGAGTTCTCTACGCAATTTAATAGTGTTTCGGAGAGTAGGAGAGATACTTTAGTATGAAACAGATCCTAAAAGTATAAATAAAAGGTTTTAAATTTTAATCGAATTGCTCAGATTGGCCTGAAATGCATTAGATACATTATTCCTAAATTCATGAAATATCAAAGTCGTATTTTTATTACTTATTTCTTGGAAAAAATGTAAATATGAATATACTTTTGTTTTGAAAATGCTGACCACAACAATAAATTAAGTCGTTTTTATTTCCATGACAGACAATTTTTTTAAATGCTTAAAGCATTTATTGTTGTATTTTTGACATCATAACTGATTTCAGAATATATCCGCGGAGCCTTAGCAATAAACTACGGACACCGAGGGTTCCGCGGAATACCTTTTAATAACTACTTATGAAAATCTCAATACATAGACGTGTAACATATGCGATAATGTTTTTTTTTAATTTCTGTGGGCATCGTAGTGAAAAAAAGAGATAATAAAGTTAAGGTGGAACCACGCTTCATTGATCTGCCAAAGTGAAAGCTTTATTTACTTGTTATTCCAATTACGCAATTTGCTAATTACACAAATTATTCCGAACAACAATTATAGATAATTGAGTGTTGACTGAAATTATTCATTACTGTCTAAAATTTCTGAGGGTGTTTCGTAAATAAATGGCGGAAGGTGGGAAGAGGGGAGAGTGAAAAAGAGAGAGACAGAGACAGAGACAGAGAAAATAGATAGATAGAGGATGAAACAAATCATTGAAACACTATTTGGTGTCGAAAGCTATTGTACACCCTACAGTACTCGAAAATAAAAGTAATTAATTTTGTGTGTGTGTGTGTGTGTGTGTGTGGGTTTACCACTCAGGTATTCATAAATAGTGATACAAGGTACCTACAATTTAAAAAAAAATTAATGGTTTCTATTTACAACGTATAACCAACTTAAACAAGATAATCAAACTTGTATAAATAAGATAAACATTAAGCTTAAATTGTGCATATTGTTACGACGTCACAGAACAATCTACGTGTTTATCGAACGTTCCAGAGAGATCCAAAATGTAAGCGTGTGGCGTACGTGCTTGTAGACGCATTTTGCGAGAATCTTCTCGACTGTGCCGGGCTTCGCTCGGGCGCTCGGACTGTGTCAAGGCCGCAGTTAATTACGTAGTTCACACAAGAGATAAGACGCAGTTTGGAAGCTTCTGGTGTGTGAGCGGGACTATAAATACATGGCGGTAGCGGCCTTAGTTTCAGTACAGCTGCGATATATTTCCAGAGCGGTTCGAGTTATTACTGTGTACGTTCAAGTAGTTATTAGTGAAGTGTTGCGTTTTATAATCGGGCGGTATAATTACAATTTATTGTAATACAATTGTGTTTAATATTAGTGGACATTTTATTGCGTGTGAACAATTTTCATTTAATTTGTTGTAGAGACTGTGTTGTTAAATTATGAACTGTTTTACTGTAACAACTAAAGGTGTGATTAGTGACTTAATTGGTGTCTTGTACTTATTTTGTTTCCACGATCGAGTAGACCGTCGTAACAATATATTTATTGATACATTAAGAACTAATATGTTTATACGCTATGTAAATATATAACATATAAATACTTGTACAACGTAAACAAAACAAACAACTCGCATACTGCACAGCCCAAGGTCTGGTTTTCAGTTTCTCCGAGTCAGTTATCTTGGTTAGATTTTCCTCGTGGGTTCCGCCCACATACGCACTGGCCTAGTTGCACATACCCTACAGATTTTAATCCGTAACAAAAAAATGTATTTTTAACTCGGCTACATTAAAATAAAACTTCTGCATTTGCGACACGTTATATTTATTTACTTGTACGAGACAATATTCTGCAATCGGCCCGAAGGTAACAACGTATGACAAGTGTGCGCGTTCTAAAAACCTCATTTCTTGGTATGTTAATGTTTTTCACGACTAGTTACAGCTTTAAGTGCATGATATGGGCAACTGTCTGTGTGACATAATTGTAAAAGAAATAGTTGAATTTCTATTTCTTTTAATAATGATTGTGTGGTTTTGCAGTTACGATCTAAAATACTTAAATGTTAAATAACTAGCTTCTAACCCCACGACATGTTAAGTTTACAGTCAAACTATATTATCGTCTGGTGAGTCTCGAGCAAGAAGAAATAATTTAAATATTCTAAGTTTGGAAAAGGCCTAAACTCGCCTCGTTTCCATTCAGCCCTGTGTTTTGTTGTTTGCTAAGGGCAGGCAGGTCCTTAAGGAAAAAATGGATGGAAGGAAGTAGGATTTACCTTACGTATATTTACGATAAACGTCAGTCCTGAGGGGGGAGCGTGAATTAAGCTCTGGCTATTTTGAATTGTTAAAACGCTGAGGCCATGTGATGTTTAAGATCACCGTGCTGCTGTGTTCACAACTCTAACGTGATTAACTCGATATGTACAGAGACGCAGCCGGAAGATTCCGACAGAGTGCGCGAGACGATCTTTGTAATGAATAATCGAGATCGATCTACAGAAAAACCATGCAACCCAAAATACCGAACAATAGTAGCAATAATAATAATAATAATAATAGTAAAAACTCAAGTTAAATTTTAACAGTGATAAATTGCAAATTTAAATAACAATATTAATGTTAATTATCTCAAATGATAAGACCGAGTTACGTGTTGTGAAGTTTTAAGTTTTTAGTGTTCACATTGAAACTAAGCTAAGCTAAGATTTTAGCCATGCTTACACTAGATTTTACCAGCTTCTTTTCACTCATTCCTAAGGTAAATTGAGCTTTTATTTCTACTTTGCTTTCCAAAGTCGGTGTTGTTTTTTGCTTCAGCACTTATTTCATTTCAAGAGTTCTCCTTCCATGTCTGATGAACGTAATCCGCTGATTTTAAATTTCATTAGCATGGCTATCGCTTCAACTAATTCAATTAATAATTCTATAATATAAAAATATTATTGAAAAATAAAACGTAAACACATACGCAGCAAACGTGGTGTCAAATTACAAATATCTACTATCGTTATTAACGTTTCCCTTATCAAGTGTGTGTAGTTGTATTTAATTAGTGAAAATAAAATATTTCATTTAATTACTATTTCTTTATACGTTGCCATATGAACCGAAAATCTACCGCTAAAAGTTCAATGCCGCGGCCAGTTCGCTCATTTGACAAACAGAATTTGGGTGAAACATCATACTCAGTTTTCAAGTGTTCATGGTAAAAAGGAGGCTAGAACATAGTATTGTATAATATTCAGCATTATGGTTACTAATACGATAAACACAGTAAACATGAAGAACGGACTTAAATGTTTTAATAAATCTTGCATTATTTACTTGTACTTTCTATCACCAGTACTTCCTATCATAATGGAAAATTAAATGTTTATTCTGTGTATTTCCAAGCCTCAACAACAAAAGAAATTAACACAGTTTTACAAAAAATAAAGTTCTGACATTTTTACGGGTGCCGGGCATTGTAAGTGTGAGAAAATGAATTTTGTTGCATCCTATGTCTTGGACATGTGTGTGTCAGTTATAAAAATACAAATGGAAAGAAAGAACAGTTTGTCAGAAACTGATTACGATTATCAATTATTGAGATTAGCAATGTGTAAAATTAATATTAATCAGGTATGAGCGTGCTGAGAACTACAAAAATGTTTAAACGTTTTATGGTTACAAATCGTATTCTCCGTAGATAAAGTTGCAGAGGACAAATCAAAATGAATATAAAACACTGGAATTTCTTGTTTTACACAATAAACTGTCGTGTGTTGTATGATACTTTTTTTGCTTATTATTTATTAAGTTATATCAAGGTATTGCAACGCAGGAATTTTGGGAAGCTGTTAGCAGTAGAGAATCAACTACTTTCTAGGATCGGATATTTCACAAAATTAAGCTGGCAAGAATCTAGGTTAGAAAGAGACTATGGATGATTATGTATAGTCGTAGAACTTTAGAAACTCTACAATTGTTAATCCAATATTAATCTACATCAATTTCGTACATTTAAAAGATAAGGTAAAAAATAAATTTTCAGGCTTGGATGTAGAATCATATTTGACAAATATCGCTGCCTCAACAAAACAGAAGGTCTCACTAGAGAAGACGATACATCACAAAGAAGCGAAATGTCTGTTCTTATAAATAATAAGAACATTATATGTCCAATTGAGTAATGAAACATGACTTTCGACTAAAGAAAATAAATAATTTTGGGTGGAATGTACTAATTCGAATATCTGAATTTAAAGTATATAGAGATACAAACTACAAGGCACCATTAGAAGAAACAGATTTTCACTGGTCTTATTGGTCTGAACACATTTGTAAGATAACATATACCGACCTACTGATAATCTCGATAAAAGAAATTTCAAACGTCTGAGGTGAAATCAGGGTGTCCTCTCCATAGAGAGGTTTCATTCCGTTTTCTTTATTTTTAATTACACTCTTATGCCTGGTAGGCCTACTGTTGAGTGATTAGTGATTCATCAATCCGGACACCAAGTTCCTGCAAGCTAAACAGACTCTATTAATAGTCACGTTACTCTTGTTTAGTAAAAACTAGTATAAAAGAAATATTATATAATCCGAAATTATGACGTTTATTTTTAAGAATCTGACACAAATAATTTGCAATATTTGTACATATTACTTTATATTTCAATTATTAAACGATGGAATATCATCATCGTTGCCATCATTATTCTTGTTGCTGTTCTTGGAGGTTTTACATTCCATTGAAGGAGTTGTAGCCGCTCCATAAGGGTTTTTCAGATAGGAGGTACGAGTAATTATGCTTTCTTTCTTCTTACTTGTATCCTATACATTGGAGCGTGGTATTTCACTGACTACGTTATATTCTGTCTTGGAATTATACCCTCAACTCTTCTATTCTCAACTTTTTATGACTCCCATGATTTGGTCCTTCCACCAAATCTGGGGTACCTTTCCTCCGCGCTTCCTCTAGTTGCAAACCGTCCTCCTTAACCGTTCTCTAGTTAATCTCTTCCTCCTTCTACAGACATGCCCAAACCGTCTTATCCTTTGTACCTTAATATACCTTACTACGTTTACATTCTTTAACATTAACATTTCTTCTACTTCCATATTCAGTAGGCTTGTGGATTCTTCACCTAGTTTCTTCTTCTTCTTCTTCTTCTTCTTCTTCTTCTATTATATTATTATATTATTCTAATATCATATTCTTCTTCTAGACCATACATTCTTCATCTTTTTCGTATACTATTATTATTATTATTCTGTTGAACTGTGCCCGAAACGACCAATTTTGGACATTCTCCATTGCTAACACTACAGAAACACTACAATTTCGGTCACCTAAATATGTGGTATTGAGTTTAGATGTTTTCATGGACGACTAAAGCTACAACAAAAACTATATAACTTGAAAGTCTTTACGGTAGTATCCAATTAACATGAAAAACGAAATTGATATTCTGAGATATAAAAACTGCACAAAAAAAAGAAAAATAAAAGGATAAAGTCAAATTAATCAACATAAAGTCAGGCACACACTCTCGCGCTCAAAAACAAACAAACACACACACAATCCTCCTTAACAATTTGCCTTCATACCATTTTATCACTATATTATCTATGTCCGATAGACTCCCGTTTTACGATGTTTATATGCAGAATATACCCGATGTTGAACACAGATAGGTGAAACGGAAGTAAAGGTGAAACTCAGAGATCGTTTTGAACACATAAGTGAAGAGCGTGACAAGGAACGTGACCGCAAGAAGACCGCTGAGGACAGACCGAGAGGAAGACCAAAAACAAGAAGACCAGGAGCGTAATTGTGGAGGAAAAGTGGAAGAATAGAACTGTAGAGCAACGACAGAGGACAAAAGAGTGGAACATGTTAATGTAAGCACAACGATTGCAATTACGAACAACAATAGATGAAACCTCGCGGAACGATTTATCCCAAAAAGAGAATTGCAAGAACTTTGAAAAAACGGAGCTGTCAACCTATCTGTACGTTGCAAATAGGTAGTGCCTATTAATATGAGAAATAACAGGCTGTATGATCTCAGAAGTATGCAGTAGTGTAAACAAGTTACAGTGTAATACTAATTATACACCTTTGCCAAGGTGGTACTTCTACATTACTCTGAAAATGTATGTACTAAATTATACCTCACCAACTTACGCTAACAGTGTACGACACATTGCTTTTAAATTGCTTTTAAAGTTTTTTGCATTACCATTTAAAATATAAAAAAAACGGTCATTATGAATTAAGAAAAGCAGTCGGTCAGGTAATTGGCCCCAATATATAACGTTCCGGACCACACAGCAGGCAAGAGTTTGTTTGCAATGTATGGACTTAAATCAGTCTTGGTGGCCTTGGAAATTGTTTAATTGGTCACAGATACGATAGTATTATAGACTTTCTTACTGACGGATTAAGCAAGCTTTAAGCATAAACATAGTGAAATTGTGTAACACGAAGCTTGCCATTTTTACGCATGTTTGTTAACTTTTTTTTGAATAATTTTCCCATTAGCTGCACCTGCACCACGTTTCAGACGTTTTGGGTACGCGACAGTATCGATACGTCACACCGTGAAGAAGAAGTAGAAGAAGACGTCTAACAATTGTAAAAGATAGTAGGCTACTGCTTAACAGTATATTTTTACTTGTAAGTTTAAAAAGGTTGTTTTTGTTTTTAGTTTCTTTTTTTGTTTGGTTTTTAATTATTTTGTAGAGAAAACAATATTAATGTTATAACAATTTATAGCGTTTACTAACTAAATATAACGATTGTAAAACAGTTTACTTTTAAAAACAAGGAAAACCGAACGGTTTTAATAAATTAACAACTGAACATTTAACAGTTAAATATAATTATAGTAGCCTATCGCAGTAATTTTAAGGAAACAAAACAATAGTTTTACCGTATTAATAACTTGAATTTTGCATTGAAACCTGAACTACCGTGCTTAACTTAGTGAACGAAAACATTTCGTATTATTTCATGTACTTACCATGTGAAAAATACAAAATATGTCTTTACGTATTGTATTAACACACACATATATATATATATATATATATATATATATATATATATATGGATACCGGATATACCTACACAAGACACCGGATATTTAGTGTGAAAACAAATCATGTGAAAGCCAACAAAACTGGTAATAGCAAAAATAATGGTTGTAGAAAGTTTAACGCAAAAGTGAGTTCTGTTACAAAATGGGAGTCCAGCACCCCCTAAGACTTAAAGGGTGGCCGGGGGCCCATCCCGCCTAACTTCGAGCCGGGCTTTTTTGTGGTTTGTAAAATAAAAAATGATCATTAATTTTAAGTAACTGGTTATTGTGTTTGCTTCCGTTTTCGTATTGACCTTACAAAACTATTTTTTGTCGCCAGTAATGTAGGTTTAACATAAAAATTGTTAGAAACTATTCAGACAGTAATTAAATGACAATAGAAAGCGATTAAGAAACTATTTAATTGGATAAAACGATAACCATAAACCATATTAAACAGTAATACATTAAACAGTAATATAAAAACATATTAAACCAATTAAAAAATAATAAACCATAAACTACTAAACAAAAACCAGTCTGAATATTTTAATATACTGTACATCACATAGTTATACATTTACCATATGTGACTCATAAATACCTTAACCATTTTCATAAAACATTACATACTCATTAAAAACAAGTTACATAAACTAAACACTCTGGGAGAATTATTATTACATTTACAGCTGGCAATGAATGCCATTATTGAGATCGCCATGGCCATTTGAGTTATTTGTTTACTTTTGCAAGTATTCTTAAAAATTATCTTACTTAAAATTTTTAACTTGTGTAAGTCGCGATTAGCAGACCGGGCCGTCATAAACCACGCGGCGCTTACACGTTATAGATTCTCAAAACAGACTGATCTATTCGCTTAACGATATTGCCATCGACTGAATTCTCGTAATCTAATTAGTTCTTCGGTAACCCCTACTCATAAGTTTTCTACAGACGATCAGTATTCGTGTCCAAGAAGGTTTCGAACACAACAAATTTTGTTCAAAAGTTGCCTAATCTTTGTAGAGTACAACAATCGCGCAGTTATTGTGTGACACGAACGTGTATGCAGTTCTGTTTGCACTTTCACCCGATAAAATGGAATCTTACATTTGTGTATTTGTGCTTTTCTTTTATCAAGAAATGGTGTGAATTCTAGTTCACCAAACTTAATAAAACTTGACTCGGCTATCAGCGCGACGAGGAAGATATTTCCAGATACTACAACAAGTGGCTGAAATTTTCATTGTAATCAATGTGTTTGGAAACAAATACAGAAAATTGGACTCACTATGGTGTACAAGGGAAATGAAAATACAAGACTCACGTGTAAGACGTTTGCTGCTTTGGCGTTTTTGCCGATTAATCGAGTGGGTCGAGTCGAGTGGGAGTTTTTGCCGATCGACAGATGGGTGGGTTCTGATCATGGAAAATCTTCCCGGAAATGTGAATTGCTTCTTCTCATGGACTACTTTGTTCAGCAATAATGGAGAAACCTAAAGTTCCTATTGAGCTGTGGATTGTTCGTGGACAACGACACAGAACTAATAAAGTGGTTGACAGTTCGACAGCATTGTAGAAGAAATCAGCAGTGTTTCCTGTTGTCAACAATGCAACCTAATGTTTTCTTGTTGGTTAAAATACTGAAAGAAGATGTGTAGAAAATTTCTTTCAAACTGATGGCGAAGGATGTTGGAGAGTTGGGTCAGAAACGAAAGAAGATTTATGTTAAACATGACAAGAGAATTAAGAACTTAATAAACACTTCTGATGACGACAAAAACTGTAGAAGTGTCTGAAAGCTTTCAGCTAACTAAACAAGCTGGATTCATTTTAAAAAAATTGGTTTAAAAATGCGTAATGAAAAATAAGGATAAGTACAAAAAAATACACACTATTGTTACTCGTATACTAAAAAACTGTTAAACCCCTCCAAAAATATTGAAGAATATAAAAATAGAAAATATACTAAGTAAAAATACTAAAAACACAGGAAAAATATAACGCAACTTCTAAACCATCAATGTCTTTGATGTGCGAGATATAAGTTTCAAAACTAAAATACATTGACAATCCCAAGTCTGTAAGAAATGTGAGAAGTTGGAGTTAATTTACTGGTCTTGTGTTGTTTATTAAAGCGCCCGTCTCAACTACAGCACCTTAATGTACCCAGGTAATCGTCCGCCTTACCCACTCCGCGTCGTCCGACAAAGATGCTTATACCAAGAGCTCGTTGCTGTAGTTCCAGATCGTCTATTCAGATCTGCACAGAAATCGCTGAACCGATTAATTATAGAGGTTGGCATTTCATGTTGCTCAGAACAGTAACAAGGAACTCCAAAATAATAGCCATAAACGAAAAATTATGGACACACAAAATTCGTAGTTCGCAACAAATAAAGGAACCAGATAAAAAAAATAATCGTAGAAACAAGCCCGGTATTGCCGGTTCCAGACTCTTCACAGATTAAGCCTGAGCACCCTTCCCATTATGTGTTTTACGGAAGAAACATGGTTTTATTTTGTCTCGTTTCACTATGTGAATTTACAATACTATAGATCCTGGGTGGGCAAATTCACGCCTATTCAGGAACGTCCCCTACATTCCGTAAAGGGTGGCTATTTGTTATATAGTATCTATCAGGGGGACTGAGAGACGATTTCTTTTTTTATGGTAGCCTTAACAGAGGGTTAGTTGCAAATACAGACCTTCATAGAATTTTTTTTGGACAAACTAACACCATCGAGTTGCTGCAAAGCTATTTGCTATTTCCAGCAAGATTGTGCAACATGCCACACACCAGACGCTTTGAAAGTTGTCGTAACCAGTTTCTCTGGAGACCGCCTGTTTCAGAGGACCCTGTAACTACATAGATTGACCGATATGAGCTCTCCTGATTTTTATCTTTGGGGCTTTCAAAGGATTGAGTGTATGCAGAGCATCCAATAACATACGCATATCTTCGAAACGTCACTCATGCCATTCACGTCAACCCTATTCTCAGAAAATGCGGCGACAGATGCAGTTATGCTTTCGGGGGGGGGGGGCAGTCCTAACAACTTCATGTTACTGCCAAACAAAGAACTCGCAGAAATAATCAGGTTAATTTTAATATTGGACTATGGAATACGCTCAGTTTATACCAACCCGGAGCTCTCAGAGTGCTCCTAGACCAACTTGACGCTTTTGCAATAGTCATAGCTGTGATACAGGAAATCCGGTGGACAGGCCAGGGAATTCTTGAGAAGCGGACCCATACTGTCTATTACAGCTGTCATGATAGGCTACATCATTATGGAACAGGATTCATCATCCAAAAGCGGTTCAGACAAAGGGTGATTAACTTCAAACCCGTGAGTCCACGAATCTGTTGTTTAAGAATTAAGGAAAAATTTAAGAATTACTCCCTCATTAGTGTTCACGCGCCAACTGAAGCATCCCCAGAAATGGAGAAAGAAGAATTTTATGATCTCCTTGATGAGACTTTTGATCAATGCCCTAGTCATGACATCAAAGTGATTGCTGGAGACATGAACGCGAAAGTAGGTAGAGAAACAATCTACTCTCCAACAATTGGACGGCATAGCCTGCACGAATCAACTAATGATAACGGGCAGAGGTTGATTTTGCCGCATCAAGGGACCTGGTCATTGGTGGAACACTCTTCCCTCACAAAGACATACATAAGGGAACACTGATGGTACCACCATTAACCAAATAGACCACTTCCTCATTAGCTCACAAAGTAGATCTAATCTACTGGATGTGAGGACACGAAGGAGAGCCAATATTGACTCTGATCATTACCTAGTGGTTGCACGACTGAGAGACCGTATGTCAGTGATTAAGACACAACGTGCTCCAAGAAGAAAACAGTACAACATATCCACACTAAAGGAGGAGGACAACCGCTTGGGATTCACTGCACTAGTCGGAAATAAAATCACCGAAACGACTACAGGAAATCCAAGTATAGACATTGTTTGGGAAGAAGTCTCTTCAGCACTTGCCGGTGCTGCAGAGGAAACTCTGGGCCTCAAAGAAAGGGAATCTTCAAATCCGTGGTTTGATGAAGAATCCAGAGTTGATACAGACCTTAAAAATGAAGCATAAACAACAATGATACAGAGGCACACAAGAAGAAGTGCAGAGGAGTATAGGAAGTGGAGGAGAGCGGAGAAGCGGGTACATCGGCAGAAGAAGCGCCATTGGAAGAGTCAACAGCTGGTAGAGATCCAAGATCTTAAGGATGCAAATGAAATCAGAAAATTCTACAATAAGGTAAATCAAGGTAGGAAACCCTTTAAACCCAGGACAACAGCTTGTCGTGACACTGACGGCACCCTACTTACAGAAAAGGGGAAAATCCTCGAAAGGTGGCGCAAGCACTTTGAAGCTCTTCTTTCTAAGAATGACGAGGTGGACAACTATGTACCACCTGTGCTAGAGGAACATGAACACATCGAGCCTCCGGATGAAGATGATGTGATAGCTGCAATAGAAAGCCTTAAAAACAACAAAGCTCCCGGTTCTGATGATCTTCCTGCGGAGCTTTTCAAAAACGGTGGCCCAGAGCTGGTTAAAACCCTTCGTCACCTTGTCATTTATATATGGATAGAAGAGAAACTGCCAACAGCCTGGCAGAAGGCAGTTATATGTCCGGTTTATAAAAAAACGAGATCAACTAGACTGTAATAATTACAGAGGCATTTCTCTTCTCCCTGTGGCGTATAAAATAGTGTCTCATATATTGTACCAAAAACTGCTTCCACATGCTGATCGGGTGATTGGTCGATGTCAGTGCGAATTTAGAAGAGGAAAATCGACAATAGACCAGGTTTTCACACTCCGACAAATTCTAGAGAAAGGTAGGGAACATAAGCTACAAACCCATCACCTCTTCATAGATTTCAGAAATGCATACGACAGCATTGACAGAAAAGAACTTTACACTGCTCTTGAAGAACTGGGCATACCAAAGAAATTAATAAGATTGTGTAGGATGACAATGCTGACAGTAAAGGGCATGGTGAGGATTCAGAATGACTTATCAGGAGAGTTTGACTATGGAAAGGGAGTCCTCCAGGGCGATGCTCTTGCCTGCCTCCTCTTCAATCTTGTCTTAGAAAAAGCTACGAGAGATGCTGGAATAGATTCCTCTGGGACTGTATTCAACAGGTTGGTGCAGGTCCTAGGATACCCTGATGACCTAGATATAATCGGGAGGTCCCTTCGAGCAGTCACTGAAGCCTTTCTTGTTTTTGAAGGTCCCTCAAGGGGACTGGGTCTCATATTAAATGAAAGCCTGACAAAATACATGGCCACAGGACAGGAGGCTAGAGAAGAAGAGCACATCCAAATTGGCATCTATTCCTTCGAAAAAAATCAACAACTTTGTTTATTTAGGATGCCAAGTTAACGCTGATGGGGAAACAACAGAGGAAATAAAGCGAAGAATCACCTTAGCTAATAGGTGCTTCTTTGGTCTCAGACCCCTGTTCCAAAGCAGAATAATTCCCAGGAGCATCAAGCTGCTTTTGTATAAAACACTGATCCGCCCAGTGGAATCACATTTTTGGAAGATCCGCCCTTTCCACATCTTGGGAAGATGGTGTGAGCTATGATGCGCGCCACATCCTTGGGACCCGGAACTGGAGAGCAGCTGCACTTGACCGGGACAACTGGCGAAGGCTGTTAAAGGAGGCCTTGACTCAGTAATGGGTTGTTGCGCCGCTGATGATGATGAGATGCAGTTATGCTTACAGGAATTAAGAGGGTGCTTCCAATCAGGGATGTATATACGGGGGAGACGAACGGGACCGGACACCCCCCAGAGGGTCGAACAAAATTTGACGAATTTTGTTAATCTCTTAACTTTTAGGCTGGTTTGTTTATTCAGCTGTGTACGCTAATATAGTAGTAAATCTTTTTTAAATATACAAACAGGTTTATTACACAGCAGTAGCGCATACGTTTGAAATATGAAATATAGGAAAATCAGTTCAGTCAGTAAGTATCTTGTAAACAATAACGCGTATTTTTATTGTGTTTTTACTGTTTACTTTAATGAGACTGATTTCAGCCACTTTAAAGATAGTAATGTTGATTCATCTTAATTTGCGTTTTCTTTTGAATGAAGCCGACCCGACTCTAGACCCTCCCCAAGGCCAAAGGCTTCCAGTGTTTATTTTAAAGTGGCTATTTGAATCTCTCCGAGTTTTTATATAGTTTTAATTAATTTTTATGTGTGTCTGTGTTTAATAAATGTTTAGCATTATTGAAAAGGTTTTTCGTGGAATCACGCTTTTTTTAAACTATATTTACGATCACTTATGTTTTATCACGTCGTATGGTATTTGTATTCCTTTTAAACAGAAATGTAATGTACTTCACACAGTTCAAACGCAAACAAACAGACGCCAGACTCTACACCAGGAAGTTCTGTTCGAATACCAAATTAGATTTGGTAACTATAACAAATGTGAGTGAACTATAACATGTGCTAAATTTACTTCACATCATTAACAACATGTTTGTGTACATGACGTCAAATCTCAACTCTTACAGTATTTACTTTGTTGTGCGTTCAGCACACTTTGTTCCGTCGGCTAAGCAGACCAAACAAAAGCGTGCGTTCTGTGATACCGATCAAGCAATTTGCTTGTTTAATTCATATCGGGTGAATGCGTTGTACAGTAGGCTAGTATTGCAACACGCTCACGCACAGCGGGCGTCGGTTTGTGTAATTCGCACCGTCATGCGTACTGCTGACCATTCGTGTCGAACAGAAATCGGTGAAAGCGGCATCCTACTGAACGTTTCGCCACCGTTAATACAAGCGACACTGACGAAATGTTTTACTTCGGTAACCGTTCGCTCGTAGTTTCAAAATTGTTAGGAAAACGCGATCGTAAACTATGTACTTAGATTCGGCAGTAACGTACTTTTCAATTGTATTATATCGACCTGAACAAACAGATACGTGTATTAGGATACAGGAAGTACAATAATTACTTAAGATTATGCGATGACTTAAACAGAAGAGATTAAAACTAACTCTTAGCGTTTGGCATGATCAGAATACCGTCTCAAAACTTGGCAGGGCATGTTAAAAAAGGAATGAGGCGACATCTGCTCTAAAAAATTCGAAACAATAACACAACAAGTATAGTTTTAGGATATACTAAAATCGATGCAATTACAGTGAAGTCACTACGAATGACCAATATCAAAAGGACTATCAAACATTTTTTGAAGACTAATGACTAAAATATATAAAGCATGCAGGCTGATGTCAGAGAAAGATACGGAATTGCAAAGAGAAATGCTACATACACACGAACGCGTTCACACACACCCAAATAAACACACTTTTTTAATACAGTTAGCAGTATTGATCATAAGGCACGTGATAACTACTAGTAAGTAAGCTCCCGGAGCTGCTGAACTCGTTCACTATTTTGAAATACATTTATTATTCGATAAATTTCAATAGTAAATAATTTTTCAAGTATCAGAAAAATTACAAAATATTTATTTTGACACTCTGCTACTATTTCTGATACCACAGTAATTTTACAGTTTTTTTGTTTGTAAAATAGCAGTTGTAAAGCATACAATTAAGCAATCAACACTAAAAATTATAAACTACTGTATTTTTTTACTTATAACTATAACGGTAATGTACACTTAAAACAAACTTTACACTTTACTTATAACAAATAATTTATATTTAGCTTTTATGCTTATGTTTGTTTCCGTAGACATCTATATGTCTGCATCTAACATTTTTCAGACAAACAACTGATAACAATTTGTAAACTTTTATCGCAAACATAGCTTTTGAAATCGCTCAAAAATTTGCAAGGGATGTTAGATGTTAGGAAATAATAATTTTATCAGATTACGGAGTTTATATTTTGAACAAAATTCTCGTAACACGATGCCCCACATAGGCTTTTGCAATTTTCTTAAAATTTTGATTTAATTTTTTGACCCATAGGGTCTCAAAAGTTACAAAAATTTCACAGTGAACACTACATTAGGATTTGGGCTAAAAGTACCCGACATGATTTTGACGATTTAACAAATTTTTTCTCTTTTTGGGATTTTTGGTATTACAAAATTTTGAAATTTCGAAACTGAAAATTTTATTTAGATTTTGATTAAAATTCTCCTTAATTTGATACTACACATAAAGTTTTTGTCTCCCGCCCCTAATTTTTAGATGGGATCGATCTCAAAAACAATAGGGCTATGAGGGGTAAAATTGTGGGCCGGCTTTCTAAGTTTTGCGAATATAGTTCAGATGTTATCGTGAGACATATCCCAAATAAATACACTGATAGACAAATGTCAAACGGTCGAGTTGAAACTGAGATATCGCATGCCCAATCAATTCAACTGATATCTCACTCTTGTATTTCAATAATGTTTGATACAAGTTTCATAAATTATAATATATATCCTCATATGAAATAATAAATTTAAATCCACTTTGCTACAAACGTTTTCAATTGTTGAACGAGCGAAGCGAAGTCTGTTTGTCTGTTTGAGGTATGTCTTACGATGACTTTTGAACGCATCAACCAATTTTCGTAAAACTTGGCACATGTATCCAAACGTTTATCTTACAGACTTCTATTGCTTTTGAGATTGACCCCCTCCCCAAAAAAAACAGTGGGCGTAAGCAAAAATTATGAAGGGGGTTAAAATTGTGAAAAAATCACAGAACACCACGTGGAGTATGAAGTTAAAAGGAATTTAAACCACAATCTAAATATAATGTTTGTGTTTGAAAATTTCAAAATTTTTGGACCTCAGGGCCCAAAAAGTGGGTAAAAGGTTTGATACAATAGTAAAACGTTATGTGAGTTATGCCACTAAGAGAATTTTAGCTAAAATCTGAATGTAGTGTTAAGTTTTGGAACTTCGAAATTTTGGGACCCCAAAGGCAAAAAACGGCTCAAAAATTTAAAAAAAAAAATTGTAAAATTTCAGGGTGTTAGACTAAAAAGATCAAATGTTTAGTGTTTATTGTATAATTTGTGCTCTACAGTTGTTATATTACAAAATAAATAGCAGTGTAATTGGGGTTTTTGTAATTTTCACATAATTGAAAAATTATGTAATATCAAAATTTACGTAAATAATAAATGTACTTTGATCAAACATTGAGCGAGTTCTGCAGCTCAGGGAACATACTAGTTATAAACTTTTCAATACAAGCAAGTTATAATAATCCGATTTATTATTTAATATTTTATTCTTTCGAATTTTATTTTTTATGTAATTTAATTTTTATTACTCGAAATTGTGAAAGCTAAATAGATTGAGAATATGTCATCACAATCAACAAGTGAACATGTAGGTAGGCCTATGTGTATACGCCCCTGAGTGTTCGCTGGAAACGAATATCAATTAATGAAGTGTTATCTTTAAAAAATTATAATTAAGGTTAGTATGCCAAGAAAAACGGCCTTATATTAGAAAAATATACGCAATTGAATTGAAAAAAAAAACTGGTTTGTTTAAAAACAATAAACCCTTCCATTTTCTTGGCACACGCTAATTTACAATTTAAAGCAGTACTGAAACAGAGTAAACGACTGAGCCTACGACGCGACGGAGACCTCCGTGCTCATTGCGACATGCGACGGTGAATACAATACGGAAGCCACTATAAATAACTTCATATGACAGTGAGTAGGCCTACTGCAGTCTTGAAATTGTGTCACTCTGTTAGTCGTTAGATACGGTATCTTATTCTGCTGATAACATATACATCTGATTATCAGGTAGCAGCCACGTTATCGTGTTTTGTAAATATCGTTATACTAAATATAGCAGTCGCTATTTTGTTTACGTGCGATAGATAGAACATGCACACTTTATTATACTTGCTTCTATCGACTGTTTCCTGCGGGCAGTTTGAATGGACACGTTTGAGTTGGGCCCACGGTCAAAACATTCCCCTGCGGATTACCGTCGATCATCGAAGGGTCGAGGTCTAGTTGCGCCCCTGTTCAGTGGGGTAGGTTTCTCCATTTGTTAATGTTCGGCCGCTCGTTTTTATTTGAATGACCTTCTTAATATTCACAAGTATCAAAATTACATTTTAATATCAATTAAAGACAGTTATTGAAATTATTACATCCCCATTTAATGATTACCATAATAACGTCTTAATTAAAACGTCTTTTTAACAAACATGAAATAAGGTTAAAAAAATTTTTCATTTATGATTAAATCATTACTTAATCACTAAACAGAATCCATGCTAAAATAATGACCAATTAAGTTACTACAACAAATCCAAACGTGTATAAATTACTTTTGGTGCATTAGGCCTTTGTTAAGGATGGTTTCTTAAAGGAATTTGTTAAGAATGGTTGCTCGGTCTTAAGCGTGGACATAAGTTTTTATTTTTTACTTGTAAAAACAAACAAAAAGTCAGCCCTAAAAATCAGTAAATAGTAAAAAAAAATTTTATTTGAATAATTATTCCAATAACAATTTTAAACAGTAGTGAAGTCGTACCTGTTATTTCCCTTTGAACGATGAACTCGATCACCTGAAGTCCAATTGAAGTGTGAAGGCTTCTGTTCCGCTCATATATAAACCAACTCTCCCAATAATAACACAGGACAATATGGCCAATATAAGGAGCGGCCTTCCGGCCTTGTCAAGTTTTTGTTAGTTTTTGTTTTTGTATTTTTTTGTTTTGTGTTTTATTGATTTTTTCTTTTTATAGAAAAACTATATTTGTTGGTCCTACCTTGTAGATGGGCATTTCATTACGAAATCTAAATTGATGGTCCTTTCTTGTACTGATAACAGACGCATTTTATGAAGTGCAATCTAGAAATGTCTCCAGAGGTGTACTTATTGTACAGAGTTTCCAAAAACTGAAGTCTCTTCTTGTACCGTCCGTTAGTGATTTTTCGAGTACTTGCTGCACTTCGAATGCCAATGTAGGTATCGATCTGGATGTTCTTAATTGCCTCGAAAAAGACGAAGATATTAGGATGGGGTGATAGAAATTTCTTCCAAATTTGTCATGGAACGACTCACATGCATTCGTTGTCCTTTCTGAAGAAGTGGACGATGATGCCCATAGACTTAGGGGAAATGAAGAGCTGCTATCAATGTAGTTCTCTACTAGGTAGTTAGAGAACTCCTCGAAGTTCGGGGGTTGTATGGACATTAAGTCCTCCACAAATGCGTCCTCCACCTGACCAGCGTCCAACATACTTAAACCAAACACCCAGTGTAACCATTTTCCGGCTACCGATGTCTCATTTTTGTATTCCTGGCTCAATCCAAGCAGTTGAATTTTTCTCCACCAGGCCTGGGACAGGTGGAACCTGCAGCCTCTCACATGTACTGAAGGCCAAAATGATCGGACAGCATTTTGAAGCGCTATCTCAAAGTCAACTGTTATGTTTTTTGGATTAAAGTGCAACTGTTACTCCTCGCACTTTGATTTCAGATGATTAAATAGGCTTTTGTACGTTTCTTCTGTCTTGTTGGGCAATAAACAAAAAACAAGCGGAACATAGTTGCCATTATCTACGCCGTGAATAATAAAAAATTGATAAAAGTACTTTGGTGCATAGGTAAAAGTACCATCGATGAAAATATTATCAATTTTTGCAAGATATTCCGAGTTGCTTTTGGGGCAAAAAACAACAATGTATTCCTCTCTTAAGTTTGACAGCAACATTTCCTCACCTTGAATAGTCGTTATCGGAATGCTGTCCAAAGCGTCGTGGACGTCACTGATGCATTTGTGAAGAGGAGGAAGCTTACTTCTTTTTGCGTGGTTGAGGTTTCTTCGCACTCGATCCATGTCGTCACGTGTCATTTGGTTGCTAATATCTTCAGGCGCAGACACAATTTCTTGTTTATCACTTTTGCGGGTGGTTCGGATAAAGTTTCGGTCGCCTTGCGCTTCACACTGTTGGAAATGTACTACCTGTGTAAGTTCGGGCACGGTTCATGGTTATGCTCACCAACGGCTTCGAACAAAACATCACCATCATCATCTGTAAATAAATGCGCGGAACAACTTTTTTTAACACAACGCCACTTTTGACCGCACTGTGTTCTTCTATTTTTCGAAAACTTAAAACCCTCCAAAACTACTAATTTGAAACTTTTCTCACTTAGCATAGAAAACATGTTTGCACTGCTCTCACTCATGGTAACAGACTGAATGTGAAGAAATGTGCAAGGGGTTGGTTGAAATACGAAGTTTTGAGTACGGACTCTACACCGCATTTGAAACTTATTTTAACTGTATATTTTAACTGATTTCCAAAAGTTGTGACTACTGGGGGCAGTTCCATGGGGGCAATTCAACCCTCACTCCGAGCTGACCATGGGCCCAACTCAACCGTCATTTTTATGGACATCACTGACCGTGGGTTCAACTCATTATCTCCCGTTTGAATAGACTATATGAGACGCAAGATTATAAGATGAATGAAGAATTACGGATGTCAAACTTTTACGAGCACTGCTAATAACGAGATTGTCTTCTGGAAGAATTGCTTCCGTAAACAAAGGCTGAATCTTTCCAGGTTCCACCCATGTTGTGATGGATGTCTCGTGAAGGTTATTCCTGCAGTCTTCCCTAAATACAACTTCACGTTACACACAAACACAAGATGCGAATTCCTGAGCGTTAGTAACTCTATGAATTCTATGACTCTATTGAAACACATACCACGCCAAAGAACGGTTACGAACATATGGAAAAATCTGCATACGTACAAAAATAAAATATGACTCAAATGATATCCAGACATAATGCAAACAATATTCGCTAAACCAGTTTGAAACCAGAACCAGCGTACAGTACATGTTACTAACAGTAACAAAGTAACGCAATAATTTCTATACCAGAGGAAGTAGTCGAAGGCGGACGGACCAACTAGCGCCCAAGCATAAAGTTACCAGACTGGCACTTTCTAATTCCTTCCAAGTTTACCTCTTCAATGGCATCGCTTTGTCTTTCCGTATACTTGTTAGTGTAACGGTATAACCCTTTTGCGCTTCTGTAAAAAAATATAGGCCTTGAAAAATATTACAGTATGATAGTAGGCGTTTTAAGATAAACACGAGTTTGTGTAAACTCGCTGAACAGAATTTGATGTTAAAACTGCTATAAATTCGTTTATGAAAACGTGTTATTTTAATTGTATGGATGGAGTAGATGGAGTAGAGAATGATGGTTTGTGGCGGAATAACGATTTGTACTTTATGTGAGTGAGACTCTTACGGTTACAATTTTACTTAAATTGGTTATGATATTTTAGGGTGCATTATGTTGTCGGACAAAGAAGATTGAAAAGTGTAACCATTATATCGTACGCTTATTGTACGTTGGTCAATATAATCCTTTTACAGCCCTCTTCGATGTTGTATCTATTATTTCATATTAGAGAAACAAGCAAACGTAATAAAGAATTACATGTAGATAGAAATCTCAGAAGAGTCGATAATAAAAAACGAAATTTAAAGGAAAGATAAAAAATAAAAAGAGAAAGTAAAGAACGAAATTTTTGTATTGTCGAACCGGAATGTGAGAGCTCGACTTTGTAAATTAAAGATTTTACGTTATAAAGTTCTTATTTTTAAAAAATTCTAGACATTTCTAAAGAACTGACGGTCAGCAGTAGACAAGGTACGCGTATTGCTACCGCTTCCTGCATGTCCATCACATCATGCGGTGATGTCTCAAATTATGTATGCGGTCGTAAATCATGGTTCTAAGCGACAGTCATGCTGAAGGCTACTGTGTATTACAATACACGACAATTTGGACAATTTACATAAAAAGTAGTATAGCAGGTGATGTTATCAACATAAGGAAGTAAAATTGCTCTAAGAGATCATTTTCGCAGTTACTGGAACGTATAATCTTTCTTAAGCACTAATCATTTCGATTTTCATCTTTCTGTTTAAAAGGATATTACAAATACAAAAACTGAAATTTAAACTAGCGTTCCAATTAAAGAGCTAATAATAGTTTTAAGCACAAACATGATGATTCAACACAATTAATTACATTGTTTTGATTCGAGAGCACTATTTAGTTTTTTATTTTCTAAAAGGATCTAATCAGGCGGAACTAATTAGCTTACAACATTGGCTTACCTTAGGACTCGTCAAAAACTATTTATATTATTTCTACGTTTATTACTTCCGAGATAAATCATAAATCTGTAAAAATTAAAAATATTATGTCAAATTGTATACACGTGAAACGGTGGCGTAACTACGAGGGGATCCCCAAAGCCATTAAACATTTTAGCGAAATTCCATACTCAGTTGGCGTAGATCTTTTTATAAACCAGCTGGCATAAACATAATATAAAATGGCATATAGCATATAAATAATGGTAGAAATAAAATAATTACAATATTTGTAAGTTAACGAAATAAAGATAGAGTTTCCTTTATGATGACAATTACTCAGTATGTAAGTACATATTAAATGATGTATAATTACTAAATGATGTAAGTAGTTTTACCCTTAAAATAAATAAAAAACGACGCACGCGCCAGAAAACGAATAGCCTACAGATCCTAGTAATCTACCTTAATCTTTTTCGCTCACATTTCTCTTTACAAGGCAGTCTATGTGATGACTCCTTTAATCTAATACCTCTATAGTTTCAACAGTCGTCATTGCAGTTTTTCGACTTTAATTTAAAAAAAATAAATTAGAAGATTTTATTGTTAGATTTTACATAAAAAATAACGTACTTTATCACAAACTATAAGTTGCTTAAACATATTTCGGACAACCAAACTTAAATTAAAGTACGAAATGGTAATAAAACTAGGTTTCCAGTATATCTTTAGAAAGATACATTTTCACAAGATTTATTAAAAATAAAAATTTAGAATTAAAGTGATTACAAATGACAAGAGATTTATTACCTTTAATTTAAATAACAATGAATCAAGACAGAATATTACGAAATTAGGGCTTTTTTATATTTTTTTAATCCTTATACTTCACGTTGGTTTACCCAACGTGACGCAAAAAATGTATAAAATGTATTCATAAAATGTATTTATAAAATTATATGAAAAGAAGAATCTTGAATTTCTTATCTGTGGAAAATAAAGGGGTGTCCAAACTTCAAATCAGGCCCTATGTCGGTTTTAGACCACTTTCTCCATTCTATTTTTATTTTTCTCCAAGTGCTGCCCTCGTTTTTTTCTATAACTTAAAATAGCCGAGAAAATACTACTACAATAAGCATATTGTACGTTTCTATATAGAGTACGAGTTCCGTATAAGCGTAAATATCCCACATATGTTTAATCTCAAGAATAACGCAAGGATTTTGTCGAAACCTCCCACTGGCCCTTTTAAACATCGAATGAACTTTGAGGTGACTTTATAAGAGCCAGAACAACTAAGGAACCTTCAAGGCCACAGTGAAACATGTCTGTACTGTATATTACAGAGGCAGAGAGGTTAGTATTACATAATTTTCTTTAATTTCCCGAGCAGATGACCACAAAATATTATTGGGTTGGACGTACTCAGAGTTCGACCTTGTCTAGAATAAGAACTGTCCATCTAGAGACAGACTGGAACCCATAAGGCCCGTCTTAGAAACTATATGCTGATGTATACGTACCTGGACTCCATCGTGTATATAAATTTTTATGAATGTTTTATGAAAAGTAATAATCATCCCTGCTAGTGAATTACTAACAACGGAATTATGTCAGTAAAACTTCTCTAATTCAAAATCCGAAGGACCACAAAATTTTCTAATTAATGAGATGTCAAATTACAGAGGTTTTTGACTAGTATCCATATTGTCTACCTGATTTAATTGTAATATCAAAACGAAAATTAATAAATTATTTTATCGTTTAACACATATTTTAATACTAAATTTTAATACATTTAGTAAGTACCAGTGCAACCGTTCCAGTTTCTTACAAATAAATTTAAACTAAATATAGTACAGTACTGACATAAATTATGTTGAGCATTTCGATACTGTACATTTGACAAGAAGAAAATAAAAATATTTCTTTTGTCTGCCTCTCGCCATATTTTATATTTTCAGCGCAGATTGTTCTAATCTTCCTATGTAATTGAACCTGAGTTCCGATATTAACCTGAGCTTTAAAATATGTAGACCACATTTATGCTAAATTTCATTTAGTAGTTTTAATGCTTCCTTGCTGTCGGCAATAGGTGTTCGTTGGCAATTCGTGTCGTCTTCTTCGTCATCGCTCTCTTCTTTTTGCCTTTCGTCGACTTACATTTTCTCTCCCTGCGCTGGATCTCAACAACAATGTCATTATCGCTTGTCATGCTACTAACGATTACATTGCCGTTCACAGCAACAAATATAGGAAATGGTATAGGCCCTACTTATTAGTGAGTTAATTCCACCTGTCGGGTTCATTTTAATCTGATACATTTTCTTTCAACATTTCAACGTTTACAATCTCTTTATGTCATTTGTTGAAACCGACTTTCTTAAAACAGTTAACTATGTTTTCATTTTTAATTCCTCCAGTGCTTTTAAAATCATGCGGTGGGATCTAAAAAATTATCAAGGGAATAAAATTTGAAGAAATGTAATCTAAAATTTATTTTACCAACAGTTTTCTCTAATTATGTTTGAAAGTTCATCCGCTGCCACACCGCCTTGATGTCGTATTTAGTGAGAAAAATAGTAACTGACCAACCTCCAAATTAGAAATTTCATGGTGTGCAGAACAGTTGTCAACAAACAGGATAACTTTTCTATTTCGTTGTTGAAACTTTACGTTTAACCTGCGATCGTATTACTTTTACTAACCCCGCCCACACTTGCAGCCATTAAAATGTTTACTCACTCCTTACTTTTCTCCGCCAGTGCATGGTATTGGTGTGTGTGTGCTTCCGTTATGAGTATATTTGAAAATAACCCCATCTCGTTAACGTTGAAAATAACTTTTACGGCGTAACCTTTTACTAAGGACTTCAATTTTTCATTACACTGTTGAACGTCTATTTCGACAACAAATGCCCACTCGTCACACACACGCGCGCGCACGCGCGTGTATAAAAGAAAGTTTATTCCGGGTCGCAAATCTTTCCAGCCAGCCTGCAATTGATTTAAATGGTTTATTTTCCAACGTTTATCCGAACTCCGCAGCCTTTGTCCTAGTTAAGTGACCAATTATTGGAACTATGTACTTGTTTAAACCATGTTAACACGTACTCTTTTCAGTGTCCAGGAATTATGTCCCTTTTAAGCGTTTTTTCAATTTTTGTAGTCGTTATTTAACAAATTTTATCTTTTTTTTACGTAAAATACGTAAGCTTACAAAAGCTAGACAGAATAATATCTTAAATATCCTACTATTCAGCGATTTCGGTTATCACGCTTCTACTGCTCCCATAATTTTTGTTTTTTATTATTCTTTAACTTTTTGGTTCGTATTCTTTAACTGCTGATAATTTTAAATGAATTGAAATTACTGTAAACTACCTTAACAGAAAAATAAACCACGAATAATAGGCCTACAATTCAGAAATTATATAATGTACCGTAGTGTTCAGCGCACCCATAAACACCGTCAATGGTCTTTTAAATTTTCTGTACCGCAGTACATTGGTTGATTTGATACATCAAACGCACAGGGATGAAGCATGTTTTGCAGAATTGTATGTACTAGACCCGTTGTTAAGATAACAGAGTGTCCTGCATAAGCCCGCTGGAGAGGGCCAATTACCGCAGAGGAAATAAAATGCAAAAGTACAAGAATACCGCTGCTCCAGGTCCAGGTGGTGTACCCAACAGGGTCCTTAAAGCAAAGTCCTTCCCGACACTGCACTGAAGCCTTGTAGCACCTGTACACCTCCTGCGTGCATGGAAGCACACCAACGTTCTGATGTTTCTCAAACCTAACAAACAAACCAGACAAACTTCTAGTTTCCGACCCACCTCGCTAACCCCTGGAGGACATCCTCGTCGCCAGGATTCATTCCCCATTTGGAGGTATATAACATCCTATTTAGTACGCAGGAGACTTGCGCCCTGGGTACAACATCTATGACCAGTTGGAGTGATTAGCGCCATCCAAAATAATTCTCTCGATAACACCCATCCATTTTAGCCCTTGTAGATACCCGCAAAGCTTTCGACTCCGTCTGGCACAACGGCCTTAGATTCAAAACCCAACCCAGGAATATCACCCTCCCCCCCAAAATATCATTAAATGGCTTTATAACTTCTTTGATGGCCACACTGCACTAGCCGGGTCAGCCAGCATCTTTCGGCACCATTCAAACTGAAATCCGATGACCCCAGGGCTCCGCCATTTGCCTATTAGTGTTCCGACTAACCTAGTGTGTGCTACTTAAGCCTATATTATCTTCGATAAAGACACCCCGCCACACTCCCCCAACATTTGCCCTATCAGAGAACGGGCCTACCCCACAGTACGCTAACGATAATATGACAATCAGCGGGACATCTACACTAAACTTCAGAATGTGCTACAGCGCTTCTTAGATTACTGCATCACCTACAGGATTACCGTAAACGCGGACAAAACACAGCTAGGCCTATATGTTTTGAACTCAACGGGACGGAACATGCGTCACTTGTTAAAACTCCAGTCAGCTTCAGCCTTCTACTACAAGTAGTGAATGCAAGTACCTCGGCGTCACGCTTGATTCCATCCTAACTTGGCGTAACCAACCTGTCTCGGAACTCTCCGGATCCTCAGCACACATGACCACTGCTCCAACAGGGATACACGGAGTGCCTACGCCCAATCTTGTCTTACCCGATTCTGCTACCTGCCGCTCTCGACCTCCCGGAACCCTATAGGATCACAGAACTGCAAGCTCTTTATTCCCTCAAAAAGCTCTTTCGTGACTTTGATTCCTTCTTCCTGAAATTCAATCGCCGGTGCGCTCAGAACGCAAGGCAATAGCAGAATCGACCAACAGCAGATACTCCAAACATCCAACCTTCCTTATTAACTTCCTGCTGGCACTCACAAACCCTCCACCCGGACAAGCAAACATATGGACAACCGGGAGGTCATCAATTTCAAACAATACAAGCGTAACCCGATGGAGTTCCTTGAGAGAGTTGATGAGCAGCTGGCAAAGACTCGAGAGAATCGATGGACTATCATCCGAGGATACCTGGACGAGTACTTCCGGGACATAAATGATAATTGGTGGACGGCTACGAGACACGACCTCACGAGCTACGAGGAGTTCAAAGACATGTTTAAGAGGAAATACTGGTCGGAGGCAACTCAAAACATCGTCCGAGATAGCATATGTTTCGGCAGGTATGATGCCAGCAGAGGGACGACTTTCACCGCATATTTTTTGGGGAAAGTCTGTCTAGCAAGGAACCTGGAGCCGAAAATTCCGGAAGAGAGCTTGATAACAAAACTTGCCTTTCACTATGAAGAGGATGTCTCCAGAGCGCGACTGGGCAGTCAGATCAAAACAATACAATCGATGGCAGCCCTGTTAGAAGACTATGAAAGGGAGCGATACTATCGCAGGAGTCGACAGCGGGACGACAGGGGTGACAACAAAAGCTTCCAGAACGGCTACCATTTTAATAACAACAATTACCGCTCAAACTATAACAGCCGTAAGAATACTAATAACCGCCCCAATGAATCATATAATAAACCAAATAATAATAATCCGGCCAGTCAACCAAACAACGGTTATAATAACAACAATCGGCCAAACAACCAAAATAACCAATACAACCGGCCAAATAATCCACAACATCAACCCTATAGGCCGAATAACTCAAACTACAACCGGCCAAATTTCAATCATAATAACAGTGACAATAGAAATCGAAATAGCCAAGAGCGTAACTATCGCCAAGTACACTATGTGAGGGCCGAAGATGACGTGAGAGGCAGAGCGTATTATTAAGGACGACGAAGTACCGACCGAAACGCCTACGGACACCGGTACAGTAACAGCAACTACGGACGGGATACCAGAACCAATTTAGGCCGAAGTCGTAGCCAAGAAGTATACCGGCGTGAACACTACGAAGAAGATCGTAGCCAGCCTGAACCCCGACCGTCAACAAGCGGAAGTTAGCCGACGAGTCAACCAGACAGGCGTGACTAACAGCCCGAGACGGCTTTAAACTAAGAGGGGCAGTGAAAAATCTATTTGTACCCTCACTGAACCAGTCTATTGGGTTAAATCGCAATGTTGCTCAAGCAAACGATGAACTCACAATTACGATCGTACGAAGTAATTATTTAAAGAATATAAGAAAAGAATTGCTCGAGGAAAAGGACAACTAATCTGATAATAACCACAACAGTGAAAATGCTTATATCGCGATGAAAGTTAATGGAGTACCAACGCGAGTGATGATAGACACGGGATCAAACATTTCATTAATTGACACTATCGAACTTCATAAAATCCAAGAAGCGAGTAAGACGACAATACTTACGTTACCCTTCAGCAACATTGTCCTTGCAGGAGCGACCGGACGACAGAATAGAACCGTCCGAAAACAAGTACACCTCGAACTGACGAGCGACAGACAAACCGTAACAATGACATTCTTAGTAGCCAGTGGATTACCATTCCAGATGCTAATTGGTTGCGATATGCTGCGCCAGTATTCAGCCATAATTGACCTAAGTAAATCTAAACTATTCTTGAAGAAGGGTGACTTGCAATGGACAACAGAGTTAACCAGTAGTGACGAAATACAGTCGAATAAAACCATGTACCATGTCCAGAAATACCGAGACGCTGGGGAACAAATACCTAACAATGGAATTTGCGACGAGACCGACAATGAACAGCTATGGCACGAAAAAATCGAAGAAATCCGAACTTTCCAGAGAGAAAAGACGAACGCACAATTAACCGTTCAACAAGCGGAACAACTTATAGACGTGTACAATCGATACCGACACGTATTTTCAGATACACCTGGGAAGGTCAGAGATTATCAGTGCGAATTTGAATTCCGAGAGCCTGTCAACTACGATAAAATCATCTTACCAGATCGCATTTCGGTGGAGGAAGCAGTGAGAAGAGAAATAACGTCATTAATCCAATTTCCCAATGGAGCAGAATACCAATTCGATAACGTGCAATTTCACAACAAGATACTCGAGAAGACGGACAAGATCAGACAACGATATGAGCAATTACAACCAAACCCTTAAAATATCAGATCGGAGAGCAAATATTAATCAAAAATAGAGAGTTACCAAGTACCATGGAAGGGATAGCCAAGAAGCTATTACTACTTTACACCGGACCTTATATAGTGAGTAAAGATAATCAGAATAATACATATGAGATCGTAGACCCAATTACACAAAGAAGAAAGGGAACATATAACCAGTCCTCAATGAAAAAATATTATTAAAGGCAAGAAAAGCATCCTGAACCCGATTAATAAATCATTAGTGTCGAAAGAGAAGTAATAAAAAACTAATAACAATAATATCATGTGTATCGTACATGTAATACACAGTGATAGTATTGTACATGTACATGTACATGTACATGTACATGTAATGTACATGTCGTACAGTGATAGTAATAATATCGTATCACTAAGAGCTAAAGAGTATGAGTCAGAAGAAAAAGAAAAAAAAAGAAAACCTATAATTTGAAATAATGTATTGTATAAACTAAATAACAATAATGTGAAGAATCCCATAATGATATTTATTTATAGTCGCACTAAGACTACTTATATAATTTTGTTAATGATTGACTGTAGATGATCCAGCAATCATATGCCTGGGCAGACGATACGTTCCTCTGTACCCAGATGGTATAATTGACGGCGGAGCGAAAGGAGTCAAAAGTACCCTCCTCCGATCCGATTCAATATAATGTTAGGGAAGAAATGTTAGGGAATTAGATATTAAAGGGATAAAAAACATTGAACAAGAATATAATACAAGAAATCAAGGAGAATACTGACACTAAATAAAGCATTAAGAACCGATAGCTCAAAACTAACAAGTGATTAAGAAAATAAATTAAATAAATGATTGATGATTTCAATCAAACACCTGAACGATATTTGCTGAAATAATCAATTTTAGTGGCAGGGCAATATGTAAGGGTACATATCTTCAAAATGCATTAATGAAGCAACATGATAAGAATAATGCACTAAATGATTAACATTATGAATAAAAAGGGATGAGTCAGAGATGAAGGAATGGGTAATTAACATAATTATGCGATCAAACAAATAAAAGTAATAGTAAAAGTAACCTCTGAGAAGAAAAATGTAGCAAGCAACGAAGCAAACATTGAAAACAATAGTACAATGCGATTTAACCAAAATAACCCAATAGATATGGCAAGTGAATAAGTAAAACCAGCCCCAATACCAGTGAAAAGATATATAAGACAAATAAAATAAGTGAATAGCTAGAACCAGCCACAACACCAGTGATTGACCAAATAAAATGAAACCAGATGAGAAGGTGAAAACCATAATATAAATGAAATGAAAAGAAATGAAAGGACACAAACAAATAATATAGAACAGAAAAAGGAGAAATGGTACACTCAAATAAAGTAGTGAAAAAAACCAATGAATGATAAATGTAAATGATAATTATTAGTATCAACCAAATAAGCAATGTAAATGATAAGTATTAAAATTCAATAACTTAAAGATAAACAAAGTACACTAACCAAATAAATAGAGAGTAACTATGATAAATCACTCTAATATGACATGAACTTGTTAACAGTATAATTAACCAATGTAAAGTGAGAGATAGAGAGATAGTGAACATTAGTATGTGAGAAAGAGAATTTGATGTTAGGTAATACCCACTACTAACACTTAAATAAAACATGAAAGGTGCAAAGTGATAGTGTAAAACCCCAAATTAAATATAAACCCTATTGATAGGTATGAACACCTAATAATCAGTGACAAACACTAAAGATTTATTGGTGAGATGTGTTATTAAATAAGACTTTTGTTATTATTAGTAGTAAGATTAATTATAGATAAGGAATACTATGGTATTCAGGGAAGGAATCCCATGGAGAGTCAAAATGTTTGTGTTACCATGGATAGAAGGTAAAGTTTATTTTAGAAAGAATATGATAAAGAATGTAAAGACAAATTCAATAAACATCCTATGTTTTAAGGGAGAGTTAGTTAAGTAAAGTTAAATGTTGTGATGATGTTTATCACCAAGAAATAAATAAGAAGTAACAAATGTAAACGAGAGTAGTATAATAACAGTTAAAGAATTGTTTGATTAAGTTTAAGTATAGGAAAATGGATGAAGAGTTATACAGGCCATAAACCTAAATGTTATGTTATATTTTATAGAGAATAGTAAATAATAGCCAAATTATAAACAATGGCAATATAAATAAGAAAAAAGATAAATTAATACAAATCTAATAATACTGAAAAGGCAGTTAGGAAACAATAGACAAACCATAATATGGAAACTAATAAAAACATACAATTATTAAAAAACAGACACAAAACCATTCAACAAGTAAACAAATCATGTGTAACACAAAACAAAACATGTACAAGGGTAAAATAATATGTAATCTGTATAAAGTAAGAAAATATAACTAATTACTACCGAGGCCTATGAAATGCCTAACTGTAAGAAACCATTAACAACAAATTGTACGAAATTAACTATGATATTAGCAAATCAAAGGCAAGTAACTAGTCAATGATAATTAGTGGATCATATTAAGAGATAAATGTTAAATTAAGGACATAAAATAAGAAAGAAATGTAATTAAATAATATCAACATGATTTTTCAAACACTAATAAATCAGCAAACCCAGCTTTGTGGGATGTCAAAATGATCTTTGAAAGATAATACGAACAGTTGTGATAATATCTCATACTTAAATAAGAAGACCAAAGAATGATAGCAATCAGAAGATATTTAATCATTTTGAATAAAAATTCAAATATTCTAACAATGGTCTTAAGTCATGCATAGCCAATCAGAATCAATCAGTTACCATGACAACTGAACGTTATGTATAATATTCCGTTAGAAACTGTTAATCTTATAGTGACGCCCACGAGGAAGAGACGCCAAGCCGTAAAGGGCCCAATTTTTTATTTAAAAACAGTCAAAGTGACCAGATTTCTTGAAGTGAAGAACCAAACTACCTGATGAGGGACTAATACATTCAACCCAGGCAACAGACCAGCTTAATTAATCCCAAATTAATTAAAATCGATCAACTAACACGAAAAAGAAGCAAGGCGTACCTAAATCCCAAGATGATTGAAGATGGAAGACCCAATCGATGAACCCAACCTATTTCAACTGTATGACACTACACCTCAAATCAACTGATTGATAAGTATTGCTGAGTTAACCGAATTCATGAAATAAATTCTCTTTAAATTTTCTCAGAACACCTTGAACTCTCACTATAAACTGACGATATTATTTCTTTCAAAGATTAATTAATAAAACATATTTATGAATACCAAGTAACTGAATTATAACCTATGTATTACACGAATAACACTGGCACACACTTTTGACACCACAGAATTGAATTTAATGTAAACCTCTTTCATAATTAATTACCACAATTGTAAGGTGGTGTACTTTATTTAATTATCTTGTTCTAAACTTTTTTGTCGTAGTTAAAAGAATTCATTGGCAATTTTTATTATTTTGTATAAATAAGAAAACGTCGCCCATCATGGCGTCTGATTAACTTGTAATGCCAACCCTGCTTTCTGCTGAGTGAACAATTAATTTACTCAGCCGAGGCTAAAAACTATTATATTAATCTCATTTGTACAACCATTATTGAAAATTAATAAGCTATAAAGCCAAATAAATAAGTGTGAATCGTTACTAGCTGTCTTGTAATTATTTCAAGTGTATTATGTATGTTGTGTTCTGTAGCAGTGAATAGAAATAGCCAACAACATTTTATGTTGGCAACACGTCCCCCCACACAAGCGAGATTCGAGTTCCCGCCAGTCGGCGAATAATTCGAATCGTTCACTGCAGTACCGTAAACAACTGAGATAGAATCTTTTAATTGTTTTCTTGCAAAACAATTTGGCGCCTATCGGGAAGAAGTAACTAGTGAGTAAGGACAGGTAAGGACACACAGGCTACACGAAGCGTTTGTAACACAGCACGCATCCAACGTGAGACTTAATAAACGCACCGACACGTCAAAGGTTTATCACAAATTAACACGCATCAAAGACTTTTACTTACAATATGTACATTCTACCAGTTTAGCTATGCATAGTAAAACTTTTATATTTATTGCAACGTCGCTGATTTCTCCCTTCCATAATACCGTTATTATAGCATTTTTTATCCATGATAAATTTAACTGTCTTTTTTACTTAACAATTAAAACACTAACTAATCTTAATCAGCTTTCTGGTACGTCTCACCGTTCCGAAGGCTATCTGAGTTTTTTTAACAGATCTAGTTTATTTTTAAAACAAAAATATAACCACATATCTGAAAACACAACAGAATTTATTATATAATCGACTTGTTGTGAGCATCTGGAAATTCAACTGATAACTTACTGGCAATACTTATCAATCGCCTCAGAAAAAATTTCGAATTAACGAATACTTTATTTCTAAATTTCAAATTACCAAGTTTTATTTAACGTGTATTTGTGTAACAAAGTGTCGGAGACAAGTAATTTCTTCGAATTAACGAAACTTTTTAATTAAACCGGTTCGAATTAGAAAGGTTTTGCTGTATTACGTACAGATTGTCATAGAAACTATAAAATGCAGTGAACTGAGCGCTGGAGTGGACGCTGCTTCACCATCAGCTGTGACCTGACAGCTGTGTACAGCACAGACTGAATATGGATTTCCATAAACGTCATAATAAATAATATCCTGAGTGTATTAAACTTAATATGGAATCGAAGGTAACGAAAGTGCGGGCTCAATGTCTCCGATCCCGTTCGTTTCAATCAAACCTGAGCAGCCGTCTGATGACTTTTATATTGTGAATGAATAATGGTTTGTTTACCACGGCTGGACCTTGACTCGTACCGTAGCAAATCAGATTTACATATATTATAGAAAGTAACATTATGTCCACAACCGGTAGACTATTGTACCTCGTTTGAAGTATTTGTGCCGCATGTTAATGAGAAGCGATCCAAGCTGTTATTCAGTCTTACGAATACCGTTGTGTTTACTAAGGTATAACCTCAAGTGCAGTACAGAATTTCATGAGCTGAAACTGGCAGTTATCTTCAGAAAGGATAAAC
Organism: Magicicada septendecula; assembly: GCA_034769895.1. Taxonomy (NCBI): domain Eukaryota; kingdom Metazoa; phylum Arthropoda; class Insecta; order Hemiptera; family Cicadidae; genus Magicicada; species Magicicada septendecula. The sequence continues at coordinate 257,627,695 of CM068372.1, forward strand.
GAAATCGTTTTAAGTTCATTTTTAAATGATTTTCATCTTTATATTACACTAATCAAACAATAGCGAAATCTATCCTATTCACATGCACGCTAATATTCCAAACTAAACATTAATTAAAATACAAATATTTTGGTGAGTACTGACATTGCTGTACGGTATATCAGAGACTACTGCCCGAATAGACCGCGATTCACTCTCGAGAGGCTTTTCAGAATCTAGGCTCATCAATAAATTCGTTAATTAGAAACGTGCTTTTCAATTGTGTTTTTCTCATATTTAAGGAAATGCTCTATCTAGACCGTGTTTACTTTTTATAGGACGCGTACTTTCCCTTTTTTGTATGACTGCGTTTCAAAGCATTATGTAAAATTGATATGTTTCAGAATTTAATTCAGTATCTAAAATAAGAATAAACTTGACATTTAGCATACATTCCTATCTTTTTTATAAAGTTAAGTACAATTACGATGGTTTTCCTGCTAACAAAGAGCAATGATATTGTTAGTAAACAATTGTATTTTTCGTAAATATAAGCAAGTAGTTAGATGATTTTAAATTTTTTAAAGTACAGCAGTTGGTAATTGTAGCAAAGAATTTACGTCAGGTTTATGTTGTGCTTATTTAAATAAATATGAATTTTTTACCAAACCATTTTACCTCTGTTCTCCCATATTTTACTTACAACAAAACTCAAAACTCCCATGCATTTTAGCTTTTATTTGTCTGAATACGGAGAGAAAAAGACGCTTGAGTCAGATTGGTAATCTGATTATAATTTTTCTTTTTGCAATACGTTCATGTCTGGAACCCCACTGCAAATATTTTGTTAAAATATTCTAAATGTTGTTTAGTTCAAGATAAATCCGTCTTGAACTCTGTAATTTGCTGTCAACGAAATTCATTCAAAATTGAATTTGCCGTCAACTGTTTCAACAATTTTATTTAATCGTCTATTTGTTGTAGACAATTACTACAGACTTTGATACATATAGTTGTTTACTATATATAAAGCATTAGTGTAAAGAGAGAAGTGATTTTATGACATCTGGTTAACCACTCAGGTCAAAACTACGAAGCTTGAAATTAAATGTACTCTTTTATCATAAAATTAAATACTGTTAATAGCACCTTATTTAACATATTTTAACATATTTTATGAGATAGTAAGTTGGTATTTTACAAAATATATTTACTACCGAATTTCTACACATTAGTTGTTGCCAAAATTTATTTTTTCAGTGAGTAACGCAGCTTAAGTTAATCAATTATTATTAATTTAAGAAACGATAATGGTAATTATGTAAATATTGTCATTTTGTATTCATGTGGGTTGCAAAATATTCTGTTCGTTATGCAAACTAAATTTGTTAAAACGTAATTTAATGAAAATTTTATTAACAATTTTTTTTTCAATTTAAAGGAGATTTGTAATCTGTTCGACTAAGCGAACATTGAACGAATTGGATGGCACCACACATACAGGATTATGAAGAGCTGACCATTGACAGTTCTTCTGGTTTTTGTTAATAGATTAGAGAGATACACAAATTACAAAACTAAATGACAAAAACATGTAAACAAATGAACAAAAATCACTTCCACTTGCTGCTGGCATGATAGAATAAGTTCAAATGTTAAACACTGGGCCCATAAGGCACATATACTGGTTGACATTAACACTTAATGTTGACATGAATACAAAACATACAGAACAGAACAGATATCACAGATATTACAATACAGAGAATACATTATTAGTTAAACCTGAATGGTAAGTCTAACAGTTTGTGCCTTTTTAGTCTATGAATATCTTCACTGTTATCTAACAAATTAATTGCCAGGTGGTTTGGATGATTTTCTAATTTGGAGATGTGAGTCCTGCAGAGGAGCATGATTTCTTCTCTCACGGTTGGAACTTTGAGGTCGCGGTGTATAGACTTGTTGGAGACAAACCATGGATCGTCGACTATTGATCTTAAAGTTTTGGACTGGAAAGCGCTGGATAGTCTCAATATTACTCGTACTAGCAGTACCCCAAAGTTGAATACCATAAGTCCATACCGGTTTAAGAACTGCTTTAAAAATTAACAGTTTGTTGACGAGACTTAACCGTGATTTTCTGCCTATCAACAGTAGATATTTCTGGCCTTGTGATTAAGTTCAATCTTCTTAGATGTTATATGTTTTTTCCACGTTAGTCTCCTGTCCAGATGCATCCCAAGGTACTTAGCACTTTCAGCTTGCGGTATTGGTTGACCGTTAATTATAATTACAGGAGGGCAGTTAGCCTTACGTGTGGTGAAGGTAACGTGTACTGACTTGGACGAATTGATTTGTATACGCTATTTATCAAGCCATAACTGAACGCTGTTTAATGATTCTTGTAGTATGAGACATGCTACTGAGGGGTCGGAGTGTGTCGCTAGGACTGATGTGTCATCGGCGTAGGTAGCAACAGTGACGATAAGTCCGAGGTGAGCAGGAGGTAGAGCAGAGGACCCAGCAGAACATCTGACCACACTGGTAATAGAGAAGTAGCATTCGAGTACTTGACTTGAAACACTCTGCCCACTAAGTAGGAATGTAGAATACGGTAACAATTATGTGGCATATTTTTCTTTATTTTGTATAAGAGTCCAAGATGCCAGACTTTGTCAAATGCCTGGGAAACGTCGAGAAACACACCTGAGCAGAACATCTTCGATTCCAACGATTTATTGATAACATTTGTTAGTCTGTGTATTTGATCTCCCGTAGAGTGCTTTTCTCGAAAGCCAAATTGATGATCCGGAATTAGGTTGTTTTCTACAATTGTTGGCATAAGTCGTTTTACAGACAGCTTCTCAAAGATCTTAACAAGTATCGGTAGAAGGCTTATGGGTTGATAAGAAGAGGGAGGGTTCTTGAGGGTTTTTACCAGGTTTTAAGACCATGATTACTTGAGCTGATTTCCAGAGAAGAGGAAAGTATTCAAGTCTGAGTATGGCGTTGAAAATGTATGTTATTAGTACAACGCCTTTGTGAGGCAGCTCCTTTAGAATTTTTCCCGATAACAATTCAATGCCGAGAGCCTTTTTACTTTTCAAATTATACAGGATTATTTCCTTGATTTCGTTAACCTTAAAAGGCGATTAACAATATGTAAAATAATATTTGAAATGACAGAATGATGAAACGCTAGATTTCACTAAGGCAGTGAAGTAGCAATATAAAAAGAACTGAATATTTATATATATATATATATATATATATTGTTACAACACAAATAAGCCACCCCAACACCAGGGATAAAAAAGATGATTCTGAATATAAAATAATAATTCATATAAAATAAAATGTTTAATATAAAGAAAATAAAAAGACAATGACACGACAAACGACGACATGACCTAACCCAAGTGATTGACCCAACAAAAGGAAACAAAAGAAGAAGGGAACAACAAAAAACAAACGAGAATAAAATCAAATAAGGAAGTGATTAACCAAACCAAATGAAGAAGGGAAAAAACCGAAACCAAGCAAAATGAAACCAATTGAAGGAATTGAATGACTCAATGCCACTTATTAAAATGAACCCAAAGGAGAAGATGGAAAAACAAGATATAAAGGAAATACACTGAAAATGAAGAAGGAGGAAAATGAAAAAGAAACAAACCTAAGATAAAGGGAAATAAATAAAAAGGAAATCAAATGATAAGACACAAACAAGTAATAAAGAATAAGAGCAGGAGAAATGGTACACTCAATGTAAGGTTGAAAAAGAAACCAATAAATAACTTAAGTAATAAATAAATATTATTATCAATTAATGGATAATAAAGTAAATGACAATTGAAAGAAACCCAATTAAAGAATGTTAAATATAAAAGCAAACTAACCCACATATTAGAGTTAGAAGTAATGTTAAAAACAATAGAGACATAAAATTGTTAATATTATTAATGATATTTGTAATGAAAGAGATAGTACGGTAGTGAGAAAGTAATTAGAGGGATTACCCATTTAGAAACACTTAAAAACAAAAACATTTTAGAAGTGCAAATGTGGAAGTGTAAAAATCCCAAAATAAAGTGATAAAGAAAAAACACTAAATAAATTATAATAAACAATAAATAATTTAAAAGTGAAGGTGATGATTAAATGAGAATAATAAACAACAAAGAATGTTTGTATAGTGAAAAATAGTGAAGGATAAAAGCATAAACACTTAATAAATCAATAAGAAACACTAAAAGATTAACAGTGAAAAATGTTAGTAATTAAGAAAGTTGTTAAGAATAGTATTAAGTGTAAACAGTTAATTAAGATATAATGAACACTGAAAAGTGATGAAGACAGTATTAGTTAAGAAAGAATACTATTGTTAAATTGAATACAGTTATAATTAAAAGGGAGAATACCATGAAAGAGAAAACAGATAGTGTTAGCATGGAGTGAAAGTAAAGATTATTTAAAAAATTAAGAAGTTAAAACAAATCAATAAACACCCCATGGTACCAGGGATCATTATTAAAGTAAGTTCAAAAAAATGTGATGTTGTTTATCACCCAAAAAATGATATAAAGTGAAATGAACTGTAAACAAATGTTATCAAATAATTATTAAATAATTGTTTAAGCAAGTTTATGAATAGGATATGGCTGGAAGAATTATACAGACCATAGGCCTAGATGTTGTATTTTATGTGAACAAAAGTAGTAAATAATAGCCACATTGTTTTTATTGGCAGATTAAATAAATAAGAAAGTAAAGAAATGTAAACGAGAAAACCAGATAGTAAATAATTAGCAATTCATGATGTATAAAATAATAGTAACATAATAATAACACTACAACAGAGCCAAAACACATCAATAAATAACACAACCAATTATAATAACAAAACTAAGCTCATTAGGCTAAAAAGAGACATATTTTGTACGAAATGAGTAAATACAAATAATGGCTACTTAGGCCTATGAAAATGCCTAACTGTCAAGAACAAACAACTACAAATTGTAATAAGTTAACAAAGAAATTAGCAAATCCGAGGCGAATAACTAACCAAGGATAATTTGTAAATCATTTTTAAAGCAAAATATTATAATAAGGATTTAAATTAAAAGAGACATGTAATTAGCAAGTATTAAAATAATTGTAAAATCATAAAACATAAAATAACCCAAACTTGTGGGGTATCAAAATAATCTTTGAAAGGAAATACAAATAACAGTGATAATAGTTAATACTTAGGAGGGAAGATAGAGGAATAAAAGCAATCAGAAGATATACAAGGATTTTGAAAAGAATTCAAATTTTGATAATAATGGATTTATGTCAATCTAAGCCAATCAGATTTAATTTGTAACCATAGCAACTGCCGTTAGGGACAGAATTACGGTTGAATATCGTTACTCGTAAAGCGTCACTCTTGCAGAACAGAAGCCGAATTTTGAACGACCAATTTTTAATCAAAAAATGTAAAAATAGTAAACAAAATTCAAAACGATGATCGAATAAGAAGCAGACGAACAACTGGAACAGTCAACTGATGCCAAGGACTATTTTACCAGGAAATTAAATGAAAATATGACCACATCTAATATGAAAAGGACGCCAGACCTACTTAAGCCCCAAGATTAATGGGGCACAATAATGAAAACAGAAAACGATTGCAGCCCAGTCCTCTTCCAACTCAATGATTGATAACACCAAGTCATCTGAAGTGTTAAGTATCCTTGAATTACCCTATTTCCAAAAAATAAACTCACTTTAAATATTTCTAAAAGTAATTTGAACTCTCACTATAAACCGAATATTCTCTTTCAAAGATTAATTAAGAAAAATAACACACTGAAAATTTGTTAACATAACACATAACCTGTTGTGTGAATACGAACTTTATAAACACATTTAACGACACTACAGAACAGATTATAACCACACACCTTATTATTTAAGTACACATAAAGTAAGGTAATGTACTTTTTATTGTAATCATAGGAATTATTTGTCTTGTAATCAAAAGAATCCCAGATTTTGGAACGAAAATATTTGTAATAACTAAACCGCTCAGCAGCCATGCTGATATGTGTACCTCGTTACCAAAATCGATTCGTTATCCTGAGAAAAATTGTTTCATGTAAAATGTCGGTGCAAATTTATTAATCAACCAATATAATTTAATTGTCAAACTGAAAATTTATTTATCAACCATTAAAATAACTAGTACAGGGAGTAACCAGTGTTATTATTTCATAGGGAGTGTATCATATAATTTGTGTTTGTTAGCGAATTAGCTTTGACGATACAGCGCTCACGTTGTAAATCGACACACTACTTGATCGAGTCAGTCGTCTAACCAAGGCGGGAAGTATTTGAATCCCCCGGCCGTCACAGCTGTGAACTTCGTTATAACATATTATCTAAAAATTTTAATTGTTTTTAATAAACAATTTGGCGCCACCCGGGAATCACAAATCCCTATTTACTAACAGGTAAGGTTACTACCGCGTTGTACTGGTAATTGCAACATCGCTACGAACATCGTTAGCGCAAGAATAGACGTAACGACCCCAGTGCGAGACGAACGCACTACACATATACAATATACTCGTCGTTTACAGACACGACCACATTTTCGCGTTACAATATATATATATATTGCAACGTTACAACAATTATACAAATATATTACCATGTACTCAACGCAACTAAATATATATTACACCGGCCAGGTCGCAGGATTTGTTTCTCTCGTTGCGTTAAGTATATGTAGTTACACAATAATTAAATAGTTTTTTAAAGAGGAGTGAGATGTTGTTGACATGAAATAAATCATTTAAAATCGTTTCAAATAATCATTCTAAGATTTATTAATTAACAGGAAAAAATATTTCAATATTAAATTTCAAACATTAGACACATAAATAAAGGGTCCGCCAGTGAAGCGGGAAAATTAAAAGTACCCAATTTTTTCATGAAACATTTATTATCAGAATTTTTTTTATAGATTTGAGTTGAGTAAAGTATGCCATTATTTTACTTTTTAAAAATAACGCCGCTCAAGTGAGAGCCATTTCTGTGTAAACATTCTTATAATCTTGACCGAAAATTTTCCATCACTCGACGAAGCAGGTCAGGTTGAATCCGTGCAATTTCTTGTCTGATTTTAATTCCGGTATGGTGTGCGGTCTATCAATGTACACCCTGCTCTTCAGAAATCCCCAAAGAAAAAAGTCGCATGCGGTCAAATCTGGGGATCTTGCAGGCCACGAGATGTCGCCATATCTGGATATGAGTCAGTCCCGGAAGAGTTCTCCTAAAGCAGCCATGGACACACGAGCAGTATGACTTGTGGCCCCATCCTGCTGGAAAAAATTAATTTCCGGAAACCTAGGGAGCTGTTGCATCAAAAATGTTCTGACCATGTGTGTGTAGCGGTCTGCATTGACAGTTGTGGTATTTCCTCTATCGTCTTGGAAAAAATATGGCCCAATAATGCCAGATGATGAAACTGCACACCACACTGTAACTTTCGGACTATGTAATGGCTTTTCATGCAACTCACCTGGGTTTTCATCATTCCAATATCGACTATTTTGTTTGTTTACATATCAATTCAAATGAAAATGTGCTTCATCTGACATAAACATGCTGTGAATAAAGTTTTCATCATCAATACACGTCGCAATATTTCTTCGCTGAAAATCCTGCGAGCCAGCTTATCGCCATCTTTCAACTCCTGGATTACTTGAATTTTGTAAGGATGAAAAGATAAGTCTTTATGCAAAATTCGTCGTAACGATGTGTCACTAATGTTTAGTGCGGATGCATGTTTCATTGCAGAACGTTGTGGACTACGCGTCAATGCTACTCGAACTCTTTCAATGTTTTCCTCTGTTCTTACAGACCTTGTTGCTCCTTTATGCTTTAAGTTTAATGTGGAACCAGTTTCTTCAAACTTTTTCACCCATGACATAATTGCATGAGCGGACGGCATTCTTCCATGTCGTGGAATATTGAAATGATTACGAAACAATAGTTGTACAGAAGTCATACAGTCACCATTCTTATAAAACGATTTTACGAAGAAAGCACGCTGTGCACCGGACCACTGCTCTATGTTTAACAAATGGCATTAAATGTAAAACAACAATCGAAAACCTCCACGCCCTCTCGTGAGCAGAAAATGAACTACTGGACTTTCAAAATTTCCCGCTTCACTGGCGGACCCTGTATTTACCTTTATAAGTTTTACACACATACTGTAACCTGCAATGCTATTCATAACATACCACAAAAAAATAAACACCCATATAATCTTATTGACTAAACAACATGTTAAACAAGTTATTTAAATTCTTTTTATTTCTGTGTGTCTGAAATTAACTCAACTTTTAAATACTGATAGCAACTCAGTTACAAACAAAATAAGATTAAGTTTCAAGAATGAATCTTTTTGTTGCTATAAACAAAAATAAAATAATCTACCATTTACTTCCAATCTATTATGGACTTATACTGACACACCCAAAAATACTACAAAAGATTATTATTTCTTTACTAGATTTGCTTGTTAACTTATTCTCTTATCTAAGTATTATTTAATCTTAAAACTCTAATTATTATATTTATATTTAAGTTCTTTTTCGAGAGCTCTCTTCACAATAAAATATAATTGTTTTTGTATCACCTGCGTATATCGCCGTTACCGTTGCGTGTGTGCGTGTGTCCAGAATCCTGAGAGTATGATGATGTTGATGATGATGATGACTATTCTGATGCGGTGTTTGTTGTCTCTATGGGTTGTTGCTGTTAGTGATGCTCCAGCGTTCCTCCTTACGTCTTGGTGTGAGTGTGGTAGTGTGTGTGTGTGTGTGTGTGTGTGTGTGTGTGTGTCGATCTGCAAACGGGCAGCGTAACGTCCTGTAGATTTGTTGAGTCCGAGTGTCTGATCGCCCAAAGTTGCCAGAGGTATTTATACTGGTGGCGATTTGACAGGAACATTCCTGCTTTCGACAGGTTAGAGATGGTCAGTTCGCTCCAGAGCGTCCTTTTTATTACACTCACTTTTTGGTTAATTATGGCGAACTTATGAACATACTCGTCACATGAGTGATCTCATTGTTTGCGTAATTTTTCTCTGGTCACTCACATATAACACACATATTAATTACTCTTTAATTACACTAGTAATTAATATTAATTAAATAGCATCATTAATATTGCACCTCTGGAAATAAATTTTACATTACGATACTCGTTAAAAATCCCTTAATGTAATGGTGTCTTTATAATTGGCGTAAGTCTTTGCGTACAGGTTTAACACAAGTAATTAGTTTATTATAATCCTGTTAAGACCTGAATAATTGGAACAAACAATTCGTAGCACATCACCCAATTATCGTGTCGCAGCTGGTCACACACACACAAATACACACATGCTGTATCTTACACTGGCACAGCAGGTGTCCTCTCGACAGGATCCAGCCTGCATTTTCTTGCACAAAACTGTATAAAACTGTTCCTTATACTTTCTATGCTAATTACATATTAAACATACCGCCCTGGGCAAATATATATTGTTGTGTTTCATTTTACACGCACTTAACATCTACAGAATATGTAGAACTGCATGAATGAAATCAATTGTAACTTTGGCCGAGTGATAAGAACGAAGACATGTCGGAAAACGGAGGGTTCTATACACTAGCTTTTTTCATGTCTACATGAGGGCAAACATATTAAGAATTTAATAAGGATATGTTTTGCTTGCTAACAGAATTGATACATTTTTTTTAACAATTAAATATTTAAAATTTGTCAAGACATTACAAAAAATATTAAATGAACAGTGCTTCTTAAGAATACTGACGATATTTTAAAGAATACTCTAATCTCAACGATCTTTATATTCAGAAAACAGTAACCGATTCAAGATAAGAAAATCGTTCGAATCCATTTCTGTTTTTCAGTTTACGTCAACGCCAATTATTGTGATCTAGCGGACTTCTCTTCACTGTTTAACAAACAAAAAGTGTGAATAACCTCAAATAATTTACGCTCACTCGTTTAGCGAAAAATATTTGCCAAAGGGAAATCGAAAACTAACCCTTTCAAACTTTGCAAACGATTAACCGTTTTCAATTTTTTGAATAGGTACAAACGCCTGCTCTCGCTTAGACTAACTTCATTTTTACGCAATGAAGATCGTAGATACAAGTCTCTAATCATCTGTAGCAGGAGTTTTTGGCACTATCACCATATTCTTATTCGCTACAGAACACAAGCGGAACATGGTAAATAAAATATGCAGGAAGGCGTACGTGTTGCCAAGCAACCTTAATGAATGAAAAGAAAACGCTTGTAAGACAGGTCTACTTGTAAGCTGCACATGTTCAGTGTGTGTAACACACTTGGGCAATTATACTGCCTATAAATTTGCACAACAAATTATTACAGGGCAGCAGATTGGAGGGCAGCGGTACCGAACACTGTGTGGGAGGACGTTTGCCTTGGGTACGCCAAACAGCCGTAAATTTACGTTATGGAGATTGAACATAAGTTGTTATTTGTTCGATAGTGTAAAATCGTAGTATATTAGATGAATATACGAATGAAGCATGCACTGGGCTCAAGAGTTTGGAAAAAATACGCACACTTTCAGTATTCCCTGCGCCATCTCACACACATTCATAACGCTGTTTAACTATGTGTACGCTGCGCGCGCGCCTACTCGTACGTGTAGAATATATGTACAGGTTATTAAATTCATATGAATAAAATTCATCCAATACGCTATGGACTGAAGGATAAGACTGCCGCAGTCTGTGACGTGCAGTTATATAAGATTGTTGTGTGGCCCAGTAACGTGGGCCAGTTCTACCATACAGAATGCTATAAATTATGAAGGAGTCTCGAAGATTTACTAAAGACTCCGTTTCTTCTGTCTACTATTAACAATTTTCATACACATTTTCAAACGTTTATATTTTCATGTGTTAGCCCTGTCAACTAAAATAAGCTTGATATCCTTGACAGCACCATAAAATCAAAAAGTCAGTTTTTCAGCCTCCCCCCAGGGTTAACTCAAGGTTAACTATCAAGGTTAACTCAAACTATGTAAACGAGTACCTAGCGTTTGTTAGCTGGTCTGTATCCTACTCTGTCTCTCCCAAATCATTTCTGTGGTACAGAAAGGAGTTTATTATTATTCCCATTATAAATTAAAATTTAGAACATAAAGTATGTCCAATCAGCGTACTAGAATACTCATAGCCATGTTCCAATCGGCATGTTCGCATCGTGAGCCGTAAGGTCGGGCACTATACGTTAATACGTTAAATATCGGTAGTAAAGGTTCATCCAAACTACAACAGTGTTTGTAATACTACTGAAGTTTTTAACAATTCAAAGTGTTTGTCTTTGTGTACGAGTTTTATTTAATCTTAAATGTAATATAAGTATGTGTGATGTGTTTTTACGAATCGTACTCCGAGGAGTACTTCGTTCTTCGTGCTTCGTTCTTCATCTCAAGGAGCACGAAATGCAAAATCTTCAAAACACTTATCAGTCCAGTGCTGACATATGCTTCAGAAATCTGGACAGTGACAAAAAATACCGAGAGACTTCTAGGTTGCTGTAAAAGACGGATTCTAAGAACAAAATTTAGAGGAGTACAAGAAAATGGAATCTGACAGTGCTATAATTATGAACTATACCATCTTTACAAAGAGCCGGACATTATCAGTTTAATCAAAATACACAGGCTAAGGTGGGTTGGACACATAGAGAGAATGGAGGAAGGACACCTTACGAAACATATTTTCTACCAGAAACCAACGGGTAGTAGAAAAAGGGGAAAACCTCGAAGTAGATTCAAAGACCAGATAGAAGAGGACCTCGGAAAGCTGAACATAAGAAACTGGAAAGCCAAGGCATGCAATAGGAAGGAATGGAATCGATTCTTGGAGCAAGCCAAGACCCACCAAGGGTTGTAAGCCACGGTTGATGATGACTCCGAGTAGTAAACTTAGATCCGACGCGTCGTTAAGCACTATTTTATATGTTTAACCTTTGGATTTCATGACACAAAGTTGCTCTACAACGTTACTAGTGGAGCGTTGCAGAACGCTTTGCAACCGCCTAGCTAACATTGGAAACATAGGGCAGTTGTGCAGAGTAGCGTCCTACCATATGTTTGTGTAGTAAGCTCTGCCATATACTGTTCAAGTTGCAAACGGTCTCCAACCACCAGCCTGCGCGCCACATTTGAATTGTACGCGAACATTACCGCGTAGGATCTAATACGCTCTCCGTTGAAATTTATGATACTTTTAGCTGCTTAATGTTTTCGTATATTATTTTGAAGTTTAGTTATTCCACATTGCTGGTTGTGCAACCTCCAACCATAGCACCAGCCGCCACTGCTACATCATCATAAACAAATTAAAATAGTTCCCGAAATTGGAAAAGTGTATATAAACGGAAAGCTGTACCTATATGTAAGCGAACTTTCAAAATTAATCAAATCCCAAATTTTTAATAAGCGAACTTCCAGACTTATTCAAAAAGAAGGAGATGCTGAATAGTAACAGAAAACATGAATTTATATTAATGAAGATTACACCCCTATCATATTGTATTGAATATAGGCCTATTTTTTCTTAGTCATTATTATCTATATTTTAAGAATATGTAAATACCTTTTCAATTCGTATTATTTAAGGATCTCCAATTTGTATCATACCTACTCAATAAAATCAGCATTGATTTTCCTGGGACGAAGAACAGAGTATTTGCTTATGCGTTTAAACAACGTGGAACGGTGACTCATAACAAGACCGACTTGACCTTGAATCTACTCTACTAATGACATAGATTAGCAACACAGAACCGCGTAAAATCACCTTCGCCAAAACAGAGGCGAAGACGCCTTCCATTGAGAACTATTATAAAGGTTGTTGATCACATGTGCGCTTTCTATCCAAATTTCTGCTCCTACGAAACAGACAATAACAGAAATGAAGTCACTCAGCTATGGAAATCTCAGTGATAAGCATTTTGCAATGAGATACAAAACTAGTGAATAATAGTGTAGGCCTCCAAAGACAGTTCCTAATGTAAAACCTATCCTACAACAGAAAGACTTTTTGCACGGTACTCTGGCAGTAGCATTCTTAGTGTGGAAGTCCACGGTGCAATAGAGCGCAGATTAAAGTTAATAAGCTAAACGGAATGCTCATGTTTTCGGTTGGAGATCATAAAAAGGGGAAATAAAGCTAGGTAGATCAAAACAAGATGGTGTGACGGCCACGCATTGGCGAACTAGAGGGTAGTCCAGAGCCCCCAGAAATTTCTAAAATAATATATAGTTGATAAAATTAAACACTAGGTTCAATTAGAGACTTTTTAATGTAACATTAATTACATATTACAATTAGTTAGCAAAAAGAACATTTAAAAAACCAACTTACTTTACAAAGGTGATACTCCCCCACCTCTGAGATATTTCCCAATTACGCCAACATGACAGAACTACAATGGATTAGCATTACACAAAAAAGAGATAGGCGAAAAACTAAAAAATTGTTTTCTCAATACTGAGAGCAACCAATATACTGAGAGCTAAAAGACAACCAATATAGACGAATCATACTTTATTTTACTACGAAGCCGATAAAGCTGCCTTCCCAGAACCGTATGCTTTCCCAGAATCAACTTTCTACGCCCATCAATAACAATTAGAGCTACTTTGAAAGTAACCAAGGCAAACGTACTCCCACGGCGTGTCACGCGGAAACCTGTGACAACTGTCCTCTATTTGTTAACAATTTGTTGTGCAAATTTATTGACGGTATCGTTGCATAGGTGTGTTGTACCGCGCTGCACTACATTATCATTACAATATCGAAACATTTTAAAATGCAACCGCTCTCTTTGTGCGTCCTTGCCTGTCATAACACACAATACGTACGGTGTCGGACCGTAAGTTGAATGTAATCGGATAAACTGAAATTGTAGAATGTTGTAAAAAAATAGTGACAACAGTCATTCAGAATGCGGCCTTTAGCGCCCAAGGTCTTGAACACGTGTGACGTGCGTGCGCACGGGCGCGGGCTGTTGTTTGTTGTACACAACATAAGTAAGAGTAAAGTAATTTGAACTCTTGATATACAGCAGCATTTGCTACATATGTTTGATAAATATGTCGTTATTATTCCAGGTATATAGATAAACTTACTGGGCGCGCGCGTCACTGTACGTATGTGACAGTGATAGAACAACTACGCATTTGTTTGACTTCAAGAAGGCTACGAGCGTAATTAGAAGTGTTGTTCCAGCTTCAGAGCTCATTAATGACGTAGCCTACATCGCGTGCAATCATTCCTATATCTGCTCTCAGCGACAGTTCTTCGCGTTTATAGTGGTATTGTAGGTGTTAAATCTTAACCTCTTCTCCCTTTCTTATAAGTTTATAAAGAGACATGTATTGGAGCCACTTAACTTGTATTTATCCTCATTTGCCCTCCTTCCTTTGCTTGCCTGTTTAACCTATTTGCCTCGGAGTCTTCACTGCGTTTAGAGTTCTAATGCGCGTACCGAGGAACGCTAGACTTGTCAATGATAAACCGGAGAATAACAATAAGGAAGAAATTGAAATGAACAAAGTGAGCAAGAGGGATGTAATTTCGTTCATTAGTAAAGCAATGCCACTGGGCTACGGATGTATGGTATGAATTCATATTTCTATTTCATTGCTTTCTGAAGGTCTTTGTGTAGAGTAAATATAATTAAACCAACCTGTTACAGTTCCTTATCATAGATGTTTTTTTATATGTCAAATTACTCATATGTGTAAATATGAGTAAACTTTGAAATAACCATTATCACAACACAAAATGATAATTATCCACGCACTTTCCAATTACATAAACATATACTGAATATTGAGTACTATATTCAATAAAGCATATTCTACTTTTAGAAGTAATTATAATTTGATTATATAAATAATATACGATTCGTGCGATAAACTTCACCAGTTACTTACAAAGAATTAAGTGAGATATAACTGTGTGTGTGTGTGTGTGTGTGTTGCAACGTTACAAGTAATATCATGAATGATACAATTCTGTGTTTATACCCAACGCAACGCGCCTATTGTGTTTAACACCACCGGCTGAGTCGAAGGACTTTGTGTGTGTGTTCGTTACGTTAAGTATAATTGTCGCAGAATAAACTGTTTTTTTTGTTTTTTTTTTTAGAGGAGTGAGATGTTGATGGTATGAAATAACTAATTAAAATATTGAAAAAAATAAATTATCGATTTTTTAATTATTACCTTAAAAGTGATAAAATATTAAAAATTAAAAATATGAATTCACAATATTTCCTTTTATAAGAAGATTCAATAACATAATATTTTATACCTCTTATATGTAATACACAATAATTAAATATAAACATCAAAACACAAAACACATGTGAAAAAAACAGTTACACAAATTTATTGTAAATTACTTGGGTGTCTGACAACAGTGTCAGTTTTGAACCATTATTAAAATTTTAAATCATAGGAAATCGTCTACGAAAGTAGTCTTGTATTTATTAAATTAAATTTAAAGTTTACCAATAATATTTTTACAAAATAATATTTGTTTTAAGTATCAATGGTTATTATTTACAACAGAGTATCCATTTTAAATTAACTAGAAAAACTACATTTTTATAAAACTTAAACTTACGTATTATTTATTTTATTTTGAATATTTACACTGTTTACATTTATGTATTGGTTTTACTTCGTTAGCTCATACTACAGTTCTTTATAAGTACTTTCTTTGTTTTTTAAACATAATTGTTAAGTTGTCACCTGTGTATTTGTTGAGTTACCGTTGCAAAGCTCTTATTACGCGCGCGCACGTGTGTATGCTCGCGAAGCTTCCGAATGCAGACCATGACAATGATGATAATGGTGATGTGGTGATTCCCGGTTAAATCGTTAGTTGTCAGTTTTCTATTACACGAAATTGGTCCTTGTGCTCCTTAGTCGATCGTGGTATGTTCTGTTTATGGCTTGATAATAATGCCGATTCTCTGTCGCTAATCGAACCGACATAGTGCCCCCGTAAATAAGTTATTAACGCCAGTCCCTCGTTCAAAATTGTTGGAGGTATTTATAGTCTGCAGTAATCCTGACATGTCAGATATCGAAATATGCCGTTTCTAACATGTTCAATTTGGTCTGCGCCTGCTTAGCGTCACCTTTTCAACACATAACTTTTATCTATTTTTGCAGTACCGTAACGGTAGAATTGATGTTTAAACCAGCGATGGCATTAGATACTCAATTTCTCACACGTTATTTACATATAACTCAATTGTTTATTATTTAATAATTACGTCGTAATTATCTTTAGTTTATATAACTCCGTTTTACACACACTGTACTTTTTCAGTCATTTTTTACATCAATTACATCAACATTTAGATGTCTATGTGCAATTTTTCCGATGGCATTGTCTGAATTGCAAAATGTATTTTACAAAATGCAAATTTCATTAAATAACCACCTTTAATTATTGTTATTAATTCATGTCTGAGCCAGAGTTTGCTAACACAAGTAAAATACATGCGTACACAGAGATCACCCTTATTAGTAGCGCAATGCCTGTTTCTACCGGCAAACCCCACACACACACGTGTCCGCACGCACGAAAAATCGACAGGTGTTCACTTTGGCAAGTTACAACCGGGAATATTTATTATAATCTGGATGTACATACATGTACCACTACTTAAAATTATTTCTAACAATTTCTTTATATTAATTATTTACAAAAATGCTACCATGAATAAATATGCAAACATATGTTTTGCTACACACACACACAAATATTTTTTTATTATTATTAATAATAATAAAACTTATTGTACAAGAACATATTTTTTATTATAATTTTTCAATAGTATTTAACTATCATCATCAGATATAGGCCTATGTATAAATTTATATAATATATACAAAACATTCACAAGTAATTAAAAAAAGTTCTTGTTCAAAAAGTTTTATTATTAATTATATACATATATATATAAAATATTTATTATTTATATGATTTTACCTCAAGATGTATTTTCCTTACTTGGAACATATTTCGGGACGCTATGTATACCCATCCTCACCATTACTAGTTTTAAGTCTTGTGAAGTACTTGTGTGTTGCTTGCTTGTGGTATCCTGTTGGCCTTTGGCACTTTAAATTGGTATCATTGTGTGTGATTGTGGTGTATGTATTAGTATTTTGTGTATTTTCGATGTTGAGTGCTTTGAAAATTGTGTCATGTTTTGTATTGATGTGTATTTGTTCGGGTATAGTTTGTTTTGTGTTTTATGTTTGTTAAGCACTCAACATCGAAAATACACAAAATATTAATATATACACCACAGTCATATACAATAGTACCAATTTAAAGTGCCAAAGGCCAACAGGATACCACAACAACAACCAACGAACACGCAAGTACTTCACAAGACTCAAAACTAGTAAGGTTGAGGATGGGAACACAAAGGGTCCCGAAACATGTTCCAAGTAAGGAAAATACATCTTGAGGTAAAATCATATAAATAATAAATATATTATATACATCTAGAAATAGACTGTAGCAAAAAGTGTTTGAATATATATATATATATATATATATATATATATATTATCTTTAATATTTATACTGAAATTACCTCAAGATATTTTTTTCCCTTATTAGGAACATGTTTCGAGAACCACTGTGTTCTCATCATCAACCTTCGTGATTTTGCGTCTGGTGAAGTATTTGTGTGTTGGCTGGTCTGGTTGTGTTGGTTTAAAGTGGTATTACTGTGTGTGATTGTGGTGTATGTATTAGTATTTTGTGTATTTTCGATGTTGAGTGCTTTGAAAGTAGTGTCATGTTTTGTATTGATTTGTATTTGTTCAGGTATTAGTTTGTTTTGTGTTTTATGTTTGTATATTTGTAAATTTTCCCAAATGTTCATTATGGTGCCTTTGTGTGGTAAGTGTTTTATTAGTGTCATGTTGGTTATGTATGGGAATTCATGTCCAGTGTTTATTGCATGTGTGGCCAAATTAGATTTGTATATTTCTAGTTTTTTTATATGCGTTTAGGTGTTCAAAATAACATAAAATACACACATACATACAATAAAACTGAGCAAATATTAATAAATTTTAATTTTAATATTTTTAATATAAAATAAATTAAACTTTAATTACTTCTGCAAGTTGATGGTATTATTTTTATCGTTTTAATTAACCAAACGGACGTTTAACTGACTGTATCTGTACCTTCAGATGTTCCTAAACCTTATAGCACAGATAATATAATTTTTAATAAAATAAAACTTAAAACTAAATCCAATATTTACAATAAAAATAGAATATACAAAATAGAATTCCAGACTCCCAACTCCAAATGCATTTTTGAAACCAAATATTTACAAATCTAATTTAGTGCACACTAATAAACATCAGTTTCCAGATATTAAAAATACAAAAATAATTTAAAGAAACGTCAAAAATGAATATTTGGGAAAATCTTTACAAACATAATAGCAATAATTTACTAATTAAACAACAAACTCAAATAAAAACCAAACAAGACGATCTATTCAAAATTATAAATTTATTAAAATAAATAAACTATAAACATTAAATATTTCCAATATAACCATCAAAACAGCTGATTAAACAAATAAACATCACAACAATGGAAAGTTTAAGTCGAAATAAATCGATTATTCGTTATTTTATATAAAACTCAAATCAAATCGATTATTCGTTAATTCATTTAGAAACCTCTGAAGGTACTAATACAGTTAGTGAAAAGTGCGACATGTTAATTAAAACGATAAAATAGTACAATATACTTGCATAAGTAATTACAATTTGATAAAAATATAAGATTCCTGCAACAACAAACTCAAAAACTTACTTATAAAATATGTGTAGGCCCATATATTCTGAAGATGACAGTTTATACTGTTGAAACACTGTAAATATTTAAAAAATTCAAATATGTTCTTGTAAAAACAAGTGTTATTTATGTATTATTAAAAGAAGGATAGAGAGTGAGAGAGAGTCAGAGAGAGTGAGAGAGAGAGAGAGAGAGAGAGAGAGAGAGAGAGAGAGAGAGAGAGAGAGAGAGAGACAGGCAGACGGTTAGAGAAAGAGAGAATCATGTTACGATAGATCTATGTAATACGTCTGATAATTGATTTGATAGCCTTTCTGTAATTGCTGATCTCATCAACTGCTCTTTATAATTGGTATGTACGATCTATAGTTAGCTACAATGTTAGCTTTGTTCCTATCATCGATCTCTGCTGACCACCACGTGTCGGAACTCGTATAAACCGGTGTTATCTGTCTGATTCTCCTTTCCGTTCTCAAAAATTATACTCATCGAACGGCTAAGAAGGGAGACAGGCTATACTACTCAGAAGATGACTCTTGCGTGGAGAGACCGACCATCGAAAATCCAGACTGCATTTTCCCACTGCGAGAACCGAACAAAATCACGTGATACTGAAAATCAAAATCCCACCGATTACATTATAAATAACAGTTTTATTTTATGTAAATCGCGAAACTTTATTAAAAATTACATCTCTGACAAACATGTCGCAGATGACTAGCGATATTCATCTAAACGGTTCGCCTAATAACTACAGTACGTAATAAGTAAATTAAGTAAGTGGTTACATTTTTAATAGTTAGTGCAGAGGTTAAATTGTAATGTAAGGCAGTTGCAGTTAACGTACGAGTGCCTTAAGCGAAGCATAGTAGTTTGCGGCGTCTAATGATAATGTAACTTACTACGCGATTGCAGTTGGAGTCAAGGTCCTGCGATGTCCGTGGTAAACAAACCATTAGCCTACTCATTCACTTTACAAAAGTCATCAGTCTTCTTTTTCTTTTACAACATGGTCTATACGTGATTCTGGTTTCAGACTTATCGACAACGTTAAGACAGAATTTTTAACAGTTCCACGGCATGTTTAATGCAAACAAGTTCTTGATTATGTATATCAGTAACGCAAATGCGATTTCCTTAAAAGACTACGTAGAACTTTGGAGTCAGTGATACTCTCTCCTCGAAAACTGCAACACTTTTACGAGGTTTAAAGTATATTTTATTTTGATTAAAGCTTTTCCGATTTCGACTGATGTATTTCATTGGGAACTGTCCGTTGCAAAAGTTTGGATATCTCACTTCAGACATTCACCAAAAATGATCGAATAGATCAGTTTTAATGTAAGTTACACCAGACTTACCTGCTTCCTTACCAGTAAGTTTTTCAATGTTATTTAAACATTTTCGTAAAAGTTTTTCATTACTTTATTATTTTTTGAACAAAAAAATAACCTTATTTCGTCTTATTTAAAAAAAAACTGAATTTAAATATGGTGTTAAGTAAAACCCTCCGTTACGTATTATAAGATTTTACTCATTTGTATCGGGTAAAATGCCATTCATCCCATAAATGCCATAAGTGTTAAGTAGTATAATGTATAAGTTTTATCTTAATTAATAAATTCATAATTTTTTAAAACAACTTTGTATCACTACTGACAATTAGTGAAACTTGATGCCCTTTTTATTGGGATCTCTGCATTTACAAAGAAATGTTCTGTTTTTAGACATGTACAGTGGTGGTACCAGTAAATTTTATACTGCCTTTGCTTTGAAACTGATGTGTTTTGCTGAGATATGAAAAGTTAGTGCTGTCGCCAAACTTTTCAAGTTGAGATTGCAAGAAAGGCCAAAAACCGCTACTTGTCTGTTCCAACCATGCTAAAGTATTAAAACAATTATTTGCAAACATTGTTAAATAACATTACTAAGCGTGCAAATGAAGCGACTAAATTTTGGTTAAACATTCACTTACTACGAAGAGTGTTGGCTTTGTGTGGAGTTCCACTTGATGCTCTGATTGTCATCTAAACAGAACATTGAAATTGGTCTCTCCGTTTATTGTTTATGAATGTCTGAACTCGAGTATCCAAACTTTTTCAACGCATAGCGAGCGCGTCAGGAAACTACCAGTGACGATGGCTCATCGAATAACGGCCAAACGTTTTGGTGTTGATCGAAATGATCAGTTGTCGAACTAAATAGAGTGTTATTTTTAACCCAAAGTATTCGCTCCGATTTAGCGAAAGCTTCCACAGACAATTCTATTATTACGCCCTTGATAAGATCTTGAACATACCTGTCACCGA
This sequence comes from Magicicada septendecula, assembly GCA_034769895.1. Lineage (NCBI taxonomy): Eukaryota > Metazoa > Arthropoda > Insecta > Hemiptera > Cicadidae > Magicicada > Magicicada septendecula. The sequence goes on from CM068372.1 coordinate 257,648,960, forward strand.
ATATTTGTATTTATTTATTTACTTGTGGGTTGACAACCTGCCGTGGTTTAGTAGGGATCCAGCAATATTTAAATCGATATAATATCTCATATCGATGCGAACTACATAGGCCTACTAAAGAATCTATACTCCGATAATATCAGTCTTTAAGTATCAATACATCAATAAGAATAGATTGCCCATTTACATTAAAAAAATATTAAATCGTTATGAAATGTTTTATTTAAGGTTTTATAAATATATTTGCGCTATGTGCGTGACTAACAATTCTTGACTTCTAAAAACGTACACTGTATTCTTTAGGACTGTCGAAATAATTTGTTGGAGTCGTTGTTAGGTTTCACGTACACTACAAAAAAGTGAAACATATTTAGATCGTAATCACCATTATTACAAAGACTAAGCAAATAAAAATTATTTTGTGCACTTGAAATTTTTTTAACATTAATTATTAGAAAAATAAATAAATTGTTGAGAATGGACACACTTAGTGAACAGTCATCCACGATACGTCGTTTATAAAAATTATTTTGCCCTGTAGTTACAAAATAGGCAATTTCTTTATTGAGTTTCAGTAACAGTACTCCAATATACTTTTGATATCATGATAATAACGGCACGGATATACCTATGTCAATACTGCCAGTATGGAAAATGTACAGTATTGTTACATTTGGAGTGGCAGATTAACGGCATCTATTTGATTGCTATCTCAAACTTCCTGGTTTCTCTTCCCAAGCAAGTGCAAAACAGTTGGATGAATTTCACTATACCTAATCATTAGAACTCGGTCTTAAACTTGAGACTCCGAGCATCTGGAAGAGAAACTACACACAGATCCGTTGATAAATGTATACGGAGATAAAGAGAGCTGTAATCGAATGCAGGCGACTCACTGAAACTATACACACCTGAAAACCGGGTTCTGCAATTCTCTTTACCGGTATGACGATATTTTCGAGGGCCATCGAGATTATTAGTATGTGAATACTAAAATTATATTTGGCACTTTGACAACATTTTGTACATTTGACAATATTTGGCACTCAGTACATTTTGTAAAAAGTATTACCAAGTACGTAAAATGTGGTTATTACATAGCTGTGTACGTGGTTGTGTAAAACGTAATAGATCTCATTTCCCAAACAGGAAAAACAAGTCTCTGTTTGTCAAAAATCTTGTAACGTAACTTTTTATTATTGTCAGAAGAGTAAAATAGTTTTATTGATATATACGACCGTTAATTTTTAAGGACGGTTTCCCACAGCGTGACGTCACTGTTCATTCACTTCGACAAAACTGGTTCTAAACTGTTCTCGTTCATCAAGCTATTGTAGTTCAATTGTGTCTAGTTTGTGTTTCCAGTGGGACTGCATTGAATACCTCCATCCTTAGTCATAAGTTCTACTTTTGAGTTTGGTAGGAAACAGCGATTTTTAGTGGAGATAAGATATTGTTATCTTATCACAAAGATTGTTATAATGTATACACTAAACATCAATACTGACCATATATGTTGGGTGAAATTAGGTTACTCCAGTATTTGCTATTTATATATTTGCTAAATTACAATCTATTCGCAATTAAACATGTAACAATTCGTAACTAAGTTGAACGAGATGAGATGAGTAGAGAAAACATCTACCGTTGCTATTTTTAGTGAATCCGTGGACGGGTATAGTGGCTTTAACTTTATTGGTCTGAAGAATGTGCCAGTATTGATGTGTCATTTGGTGGAGAGCTCACTTCTGCAACAGGTTATATTCATGTGACGGTTTGTTTGCTTCGGACGCATATGGAACATGGAGGCCTATGTTGTTGTGGAGTGCACAGTTGAAGACATGCCAAAGTGCGTTAGTACATGTCGCAATATTTGCATAATGTTTGTGTTAGACGGCTTAATACAGCCCCACAGTTGCATACCATAGGTCCGTATAGGTTTTATTGTGCACTTTTATAGGATTTTGTTATACACGAATGGATTAAATTTTGATTTTCGATTCATCAGCCAGGAAAATTCTATAAACCGTTAATAATAGCTGTTGATTACTTGTTTTGATATTCTTCTTCATTGTTAATTTTGGTCTACCTGTAAACTTTTGGTTGGTGTAACGTTTTGAACAAACAATCGTTTCTAGTGGCAATTTCATCAGTCTCATTTCAGTCATTTTCGAATAAATTCTTATTAAGGAAAACTAATTATTTTTCCTCCATTTTAACGCATTTGTCATCGTGCTTGAAACAAGTGCAATGGCGAGTTGCAAAAAGACAAAAATTATGACGTGGACACTTTTATTATTAACATTTTATGTTCTTGTAATCTAACAAACTTGTTTCTACAGTTTAGTTTTAAATAACAGCGGACGTTAAAGTCTGGTATAATTTATATTCACTTTACATTTGCTTTACGTAAAAGTGTATTTATGCCAACTTCTTTCAATATTATTTTCCTTGTTACTAAAGTTTTATCTCATTTCCTTGTTATTTTTCCTTATAATTATTTATTACTTTGTTTGACAATGTAGAATTGCTTTATTGCTGACACTTTTGTTGTTTTATTTTCAACTTTGTTTTTCTTACTAAATACAGTGACACCTGTACGTGTACGCTATACGCTTTCCTACGACTATAATTGATTCGACAACATGATTTGTGAGATGGTATATGTAGCATAACAGAATTATCACATTAAAATTTTAACTTAATACAACATGAATAAAGAAGAAAATGCTAATAGTAAGTGAGAATAATAAATGGTTAAAGATTAAACTAAAGAAACTGTACATTAAGTCGATAAAATGTTAATAAAATCAAACTAAATAACAAAGATAACTCTTGATCCATATACAAATAACCAACTATATAAAAACAATACAACAACAGTATACCCAGTAGGTTGGGGAGGAGTAAAAAGGAAAGAAAAAAGATAAAAAGGTAAACACAATTTTAATAAGGGAAATTTATTAAATTAAGAAGCAGAGAAACCCCAAGACACAAAACCAATAACAAATGAATAAGGAGTTATAAATGAGAGAAGGCCATGAAACCACAAGACAAGGAAATACTATATAATGAGAAGGAAGAGACAAATATATCAAGGTTCATAAAAAGGATATAGCAACAAGAAGGGATATCCACTAAAACCTTATGAGGAATGAATATATCCTATTCTTATAATTTAAACCCAATGATAAATGTCAGACCAAATAACAAGTTACAGGATACAATACAGTGAAAAATAAACCTGTAAACTAGTTTGTAAGCCTAACTTAAGAATAACAAGTGACATACAATAAGAAATAAACAGTGAAAGACAATAAAATTATTTAAAAGAGACTACCATTAGTGTAGAAAGATACCAGACAAAATTAGCATAAGAACAAAGGACAGTTTACTAACTGAGAATATTATTAGTGATAAGAATGTTTTAAAAATTAGATACAATGAGGAAATAATAGATATAAGATGTTTTATTATAGGTGAGTGTTACCAAAAAAGCAACCTAAATACAACAGACAGTGTAATAACTGAAGGTATTATTAATAATAAGATGTTAATAGTGTAATCAAATTAGAAACAGTGAACACCAAAGACAGTGTAATAACTGAAAAGTGTTATTAGAAATAAGATGTTCTTAGTTCTATCAATTTATATATAATAAATCCAAAGGACAGTGAATGACTGACAGCATTATTAGTAATAGGATGTTTTAGGATAATTATAGTTAAATAATATCAATGAAAAAATAATAAGCTTAAGATATGTTTGTTATGTTTAGGCAATATAAAATTAGTAGATAATAAGATGTTCTATTGTATTCAAAATAATGTTAAATAATTTTCAAGTTTGTTAAGGCAGAGAAGGCAAGTAGGTAATAGGAATGTTGTATTTTTTTTATTAAATTGTAAACCATATAAAAAGTATAAGGCAAACTAACTAACACACCACAATAGAAAAACAAACCAGCATTGTAAATCAAAATCATCTATCATAGAGTCAAACTCAAATAAATAAATTCAATCAAACTACATATGATGAATAGAATCTAGTCCATACAACACAAAGATATGAAAATGTAATCAGTACAGATACAAATAATAACAAATGTAATGACAAAAGAAGAAAATTAACTTTATTTGGAAATAACTAATACTAGACCTAGAGGGTACTCAACTCAAATAAAAAGTAAATTAATCAATATTGGTGTATTATAACAACAGATTATTAACAACAAGCAATAATCATAGAGTGAGTAATATTATTTCATGGAAATATTAACATAAAAACACTTGTAAACCATTTAAATACTAAATTTGTAAAAAATATAAGGCCTACAATAAATAGCGAAAATTGTAAATTTTAGGCTTATCTGAACTTAAAACAGACCCAGTTATATATCAAATTATGTAACATTAGCTTAAGAATATTTCTGAATAGTTAGATTTTCGTAAAATTAATAAATAATTGAGTTACAGCAATAAATAGGAAAACTTGTTATGTATGTTTAGGAGTTGAAATCAAATCCAAGACATGTAATTTTGTAAAAAAAACAATGGGAAGAGGAAAAAGACATTTTATAAATTACCCCAAAACGACGACTTTCAGTCATCAGTCTATTTTTAATCGTTAATGTGAACAGATCAGAAATTACTGACGGAAGACCAAAAAATATAAAATAGTGAAAAAACATTGTGTGCAACCTCAAAAAAGTGTAACAGAGGTTACCAAAGGAAATATAACACCAACATTTAATAGCTAACACCAAACTGAGCCAGAACAACTACAATAATAATACCAGTTACTAGAACGAGAAAGCAACCACCATTTTGAGAAAATTTCAAACCATATTAACTGGACACGAATTCAACACATTTGAACACAAAACACTGCACCAACAAACAATCACAGAACGACATCGCCGAAGAGGGAAGAACACTTCACACTATTTTCCAGGGATACTACGACTTCGCAGAGAAAGGAATTCTCATTTTATTTCTGAGGGAGAAGAATATTGTCTGCGTTGTATAGCAGAAAGTCGACGAATTGAGCGGCAGCCATACTGGATTACTAGCCAGCGAACGGAACATAGCCTTCCCGAGCCAGTGACGTCATTCTACGGATGGTTCGATTTTATTTTAATAATTGACAATTTTCATAATACTGTTATTTTTTCAGCAATAATAATTTATTTTAAGATAGTTGTAAGCATTGTATCTTGTTCCTTGCCCTCTCTGACCATTTCGACAGTTAAAAGAATCCGAAATAATTAATTTTGTAAACATTATATTTTGTCATTTTGTTCACAATCGACCTGAGCGAATCTCAACCAATGTCTGGTCCACGCGCATCAGAGTGGCGCATAATTTCAAATGTTAAGAAATAAACATCATAATTATTCAGTTACAAGCGTTTATAATTATTTGTATAATAAATACTAGTTATTTATTTCTTCTAAAAATAATTTAGAGTCATAAAAGAAATATTCCAGAAGAAGAAGAAGAGCAAAGTTAGAAGAGAGAATAATAGCTCCAACTACATAAATAGATTATCTATAGAACAAATATTTTCAAAACACAAAATCTCGTTTATATAATCGAAAGTAATTGAAAAACATACAATTAATTAATTTTTAAATTAATTAATTAAACAAAACAAAAATTTTTTTTATAACTAACAAAAATTTTTTCTTATCAACACATTATACATCAATATTTATATTTAATTTTATTTGTTTTATAACAAATTGGCGAATCCAACGTGGAGCTTCATCATCTGCTATTTGCACGTTTTACGACAAGTTAGCGAGCTCAAATGGGACTTCGTCATCATTTATTAGTATCACAATAATTATTTATACTTATTTAAACCCCAAATATTTATTTGTAATTGGTTTAATTACATATCTCAGCTGATTTGTTTAAGTTTGCCTTCTGTTGTTTTTTGATAAGCTTGTCCAGATAAGGCATCTTCTACTGCTACTATTTCTAGTGGCAAAGAAATATGTAGAAATACACATTCACCTACTACGAAGAGTGTTGGCTTTGTGTGGAGTTCAACTTGGTGTTCTGATTGTCATCTAAACAGAACATACGAAATTATAGACCACATTTTACAGTAGCAGAATCTTTCACTTTCACTTTACTATAAAAGGGTTGGGCCCGTTGCAGCCCTGTCGCAGTGATTGTTGGTCTTGTTGGGGTGCAAGTACTCGTGTGCATTGTGCTTGTGTTTTGTGAGTGTTGTGGGTTTTTCATAGTAAGTATTCATTTGTATTATTTACTCTTTCAAATATATATTATGTTAAATTTTATTATTATTATTATTTTGTTGACTCTCTGTTACTCGTTGATAGAGTATTATTTATTTACTTACATGTATTAGTTTATAATTATCCTGAAGACGGCTGCCGATTGTTTGAGAGTGGCCGAAATGTTGTAGTTATATTTTTTCTGTAATGACAAAACTCAGTCAGTTAGATTCAAATTCAATTTTCTTCCATTGAGTTATGCCGCTGTTAATCAGAATGATTTTCCTCCATTTAAATGGAAATTCTGAGCCCACACATTGTAGGAGATACTAACACGTGGTGCTTTATGTGTGTAACCGTCACACGTAATACTTAGCTTTCCTTTAGAATACAAATAAGTAATGTAATATATAATTATTAAACTTGAAGTCTGCCGACAAAAGTAAGGGAGGAATCGATATAGAGACGACATACGGAGTTATTCCAACACTTGAAGTACCCGTACATATTCACAACATTTTTTCAGTGTTCTTTTTGTTATAATAAGTCACTTCCCAGTGTTACAGTTCTTTACTCTTTATTCTAGTGTATTAATGCTTCTGTCGTTTTCTACAACTCTGGCGACATCTCAACCTTGGCACTTTATAAAAAGACCAACAGTGTAAGAGATTACTAATGTTAATTTGTTGCTACGGTTGCAGGACTTTTCCTGTTTTAATGTGATATTAGATTAGAAACTATTTGCGTGAGAGTACTTAAACGTGAAACGCATTAGGAAATTCATCAGAGGGGAAGCTTCCCAAGTCTGTTACGATCACCTTGCTGCTTGTAGAAACTAGCTAATATGTTTACGTTTAGTGAATATGATTCTCAAAAATCTTCAAAATTCAACAACATCCTTTTCTGAAAATTTTCTTCCAAGATAAGCAAAAGACACGGCATCGTAAGGCGATATATTTACAATTGTTTCTAAACAAAATCTTTAGTCTTCACCTAATTGGTAATTTTTTCTGAAACAACGACATTATTAATTCTACCATTTTACATTTTCAATGATGGGATTTCTGCAACAGTTGTTTTAAGGCTGTTTCAAAAAGATTCTCGCTTCTTCAGTATTTGCTGACACTCGAAAATTGTATGTCAAAACGTCCTCATATACCAGTCGATAATTTATGAAACTTCTCAATAAAACCTCTGTTCACATCCCGTCAAAAGTATTTCTGCTTCACAAATGCCTACGCTCCCAGTGAAAGTGCCGGTTCAAATTTAAGCAAAAGCTTTTCAAACTTTTCTCCATCTGTCTGTCCATCGATCTGTAGTATACATCTTGTAATAAACTAACATCTTGCTGTTAATTTTAAAGAAACATAGATTTACGAATCATACAACAGTTATTGTGAGTCGTGAATTTATTGAATAACGTCGAAGTCGTTACGAATATACATCGTTAATCTGTATATCAAATTGAAATACGCATGAAATGTCGAATACACTTCCTTATAGAGGCAGAGATTTTTGAATTATGGAAATTATAATTATGGGCCTACATTTCTATATATAAAGCATATTGCTACATAACACGTGTCTTTATCTAACGCGAGGTGGACACTTCATCTCCAAATCAGATTGTCGATAAGCATTCATTTCGTCTTCATATATGAATTAGTATATTTCCATATTTATCTCCAGGGCGAAGTTTATTTTAAAAATTAATTTTTTAGTCACTTGCCTACACAAATATAATTTCAATCAAGATCCTTGATATTCACCCATTTTTAGATGTCAGTGTACATTGCACACGGAGATGACCCTTATGTTCGTCCCATTCGATACCGAGTTTAATATAATATTTCATTGCTGTTCAAGTACATTAATTCCATTAGCGGTTCGTGTCTATTCAGATGTTAACGTTTAAGACGGGAGCGTATGTTTGTAATCGTCTGCTTGCATGCTTATCTACGTCATCATTATATACGTATCCGCTGCGGAATTACTTGGTCACTTATTTACATTTACATTTACTCGTCCTTTCTGTTCTACACATTTCAGATGCATCTATCGCATCAGTACCAGAGAATCCAACATCGCAACACACATTTCCGTCTGTAGTACGTAGATAACCTACCAGACCCTGCCTTAGCACCCGCGGGACGCCTATAACTCCTCATACCACCTCAAACTATGCTACAGCCCCCTCAACCTACTCCTCACACTTAGAGAACGCCGTCTTGAAGTTCTAGAGACAGGTATCTCTTTCAAATTGAATGTAAATTCACAAACTTAGTTGCAAATACAATCTGTAAACTGCAATTAATTAATTAGGGTAATATATTTCTGTACTATTTAACGTTATTACCACAAGATATGTTGAAAAAAGATTCCAGATCACCTTTACCCTTTTTCTTTTAATTTTTATGTGTTTATTTATTTTGTAATTCTGATTAGTATTTATGTACAAATACCGAGCTTGCAAACACAAACAAAGATCCAGCGGCACGAATGAAGAAAGATTACAAAACAAATAACTGGGAGTAGATTGCGCTAATCGTCAATTGATTTTGACAGATCTAGTTCCGGCAAATTATAATTATAAGTACAAAGTAGTACGGTAATCTATTTTCGGAAGCTCGATTGCATTATACAAGGCAAATAACAAAATAACTGTCTCATCATAAACGTTTAATTTACATAGTGATTTTTATTATATATTGGAACGTTACAAGTATTATAAAATAAATGAATACACTTCTGACCATGTACCCAACGCAACTGTAAAGTGATGTACACCGGCCAGGTCGTAGGATTTTTGTGTTCGTTGCGTTAAATATATGTGGTTGCAGAATAAACGTATTTTTTACAAAAAGGAGTGAGACGTTGATGACATGAAATAATTAATTAAAACATATTAAAAGAATCATTCCACGATTTATTAAATATTGCAAAGAAATTACTAAAATTTGGAATTAGAAATTATAAAATTTAAAAATATTATCTTTTGTAATTTTACACTCTGTAGAACATAACATACCTTCGCTATTCAGCACATATTAATAACATATAATCTTAAATGTCTAAACATACATGATGACCAAATTATACGATTACTTTATATTGCACGGGTCTGACTTTGACTCATTTTTTTAAAATAACAACTCATTTATAAAATAATATTAACTTTACTAAAATAAAATTTAATTGTTCCTATTAATATTTTGAACGAAAAATAACATTTATTTTAAGAATATTTATGTTTTCTAATGACACTCCCAATTTGTAAAATTGAACAGAAAAAACTATTATTTCTAACAACAATTTACCACTACGTCTTGTACTTTAAATCTTTACATTATTTACATTTAAATCTTTACTATCTCATACTTGGTTCTTTATGAGTTCTTTGCACAAAATATAATATATTGTTCATTTGTTACCTGCGTATTGTCGAAGTTACTGTTGCATGTATACGTGTCTGTGCAATGACGATGATGATGCGTTCTCGGTACTCTATGGCTTGTTTCGGATGATGATCCGGTGCTTTTCCATCAATCGTGGTGTATTGCAGATGATGGTGATGATTCAGCATACTGACATAGTGACGGCGTGTAAAGATATCTTGAGTCTGACTTCGCCCAAAATTGCAGGAAATATTTATAGTAGACGGCAAACTGACATGTCAGATATTGTTTTTGACATATTAAACATTGTCAATTCATGCGAAGCGTCCTTTTTTTACGGATCACTTTTTAGTTCGTTTTCGCGTCACGTAAACTTAATCTTTTATGAGAGTGGTTGCATTGTCTTCGTAAGTTTTCACTCGTCATTTACATATAACTCACTTGTTAATTACTAGTTAATTATGGTAGTAATTAACGTTAATTAATATAACGTCTTTATTATTGCACTTTTCTGCAATACTTGTGCATCACCATACATGTTTAAATGTCCTTAATCTAATGGTGTATTTAGAATTGTGATATGTCTTTGGTAACAGGTAAAAACCTATTAATTAATTTATTTTAATCCTGTCAATACCTGATTTAATGACAAAACCAACAAATCATAAGTATCTCCCCTCTCGTCGCATATATGCAGGTAGACACTGACATAAACACACAGACACACAAACGCTATATTTACACTATCGGGGCAGGTTTACACTTTCGACAGGAAACGGCCTGCACTTTCCCGCATAAAATTGTTTAAAACTGTTCGTCGTATTTATTTTGCACTAATTATTTACAAATTACTGCCCTGGGTAAATATGCAAATATATGTATTGTTGCAATAAATATTTCGTCTCGGCTTAGTATACAATTCAGGACAATACTGAAAAAACAGAAAAATGTATAATGCAAACATGAATGTTTCTGTACTTACTTGCCATTTATGTCTCAGATTTACTGTGTCCAACAAGAAATAGGAAGTCAGTCCTTTTTCTATATGTTTCCTATTCAGAACCGGACATCTCAGAGTTTAGTAGTGTTGAAGTAAATCTACCATGACATATGCTATGTAATGTAATCACGTGAAATGCTTCCTCTTTAAATCCATACTGAGCACAAAGAAATCAAATTTCCACTCCTTCCATTGCTGGCTGTTAATTTGCCTTGCATTGCATTCTTGTAATTTGTATGAGTCCACACTAAAAGATATGGTTTTAATACTTACCCTAGTCATAACGAGTTAGTTTTCTATCGATACTCGAGTAAACATAATTTTAACAAACGACGTATATATAAAGAAAGTAAGGAGTTTCGGAAATAAAAATAAATAAATAATCGAAACTAAGCAATTCAATTCCTCGTTTCCTCTTTCACTCATTTTCTCTCTCTTTCTTTCTTCCTTCCTTCCTTTTTCTCCGTCTATATGCTCTCTCTGTCTCTGTCTGTCTGTCTGACTCTCTCTCTCTCTCTCTCTCTCTCTCTCTCTCTCTCTCCTCTCTCTCTCTCTCTCTCTCTCTCTCTCTCTCTCTCTCTCTCTCTCTCTCTAAGTCACTCGCTAGTTTTCTTTCTTTTGCTCACTGAAGTGAGCGCGAGACATTAAGTTTAAAATATTATAGAACTAAAAGATTGGATTAAAATATTTAAAAAATAAAATGTTTTTAAATTTTGCGATAATAAACCTTATAGAATAAAATTAATATTTTTAGATTACAATCATCAGCAAAATTAAACCAGAATTGTGTACATACAAGTATATGCTGCTTTTATCAGCATTACTTCTTATCAGTGTTGCTTATGGGGAGACACGTGTATATTTAAATACACCTGATAAAGGAACATGCGTATCGCAAGTTTGTAAGTAATGAGGTAAACTCTATAACTTTATCATTTTGTTGATTTAGTGTTTCTCTTTGTCTGTCTCTGTCTCTGTCTATCTCTTTCCCCCTCTCTCCACCCGAAAAAAATAATAAAAATCCAATTACTTTACAATTTTTTAGTATTTTACAATCATTACAATTTACAATCATTATTATTATATTATTATTATAATAATACCAAATATCCAACCAATTAATCTGTTTTGTTTTTACTTTGTAAAGACAATGCCTAAATGACAAATAATTTACTTGTAGCTTTTAAGTTTAGCACTTTTCCACAAATTTTTATACACCTCTATCTAATGCTAATTTCTCAAGTTAATAAAGATGTTAATTTCTCAAATTATTAAAGATAATAAAATTAGGAATTCCTAATTTTGTATTACGAATTCCTCATAATTTGATGTACCACATTGACTTTTACAACTTTTTAAATTGTTTCGTGTTCGTGGTGCCACCAAAGTAAAAAATTTAAAGTAAATACAGCATCCTGATTTAGGTTAAAATTCCTTTAGTCTGATACCTGGCATAGACTTTTATAACAATTTCAAAAATTGGTGCCTTTTCAGGCCCTAGTCTTCTAAAATTTTGAAGTTTCCAAAACTTAATACTATACATCAGGCCTTGGTATAATTCTCTTTAATATAATACCTGGCGTGGATTGTTCCGATATTTTCAAAATTCTGATCCTCATATTTTTGGTCGCGTTCCCATATTTTTGAAGAAGATCTACGAGAAAAGCAATAAAGGTCTCCGAGGTTAAAGTATGGACATGCTTACTAAGTTTTAAGAACTTACGGTCATGCATCGGTTGGTGCATTCAAAAGTTACCGAAAGGCATACCTAAACAGGCAGAAGACAGAGACAATGCCAAACGTTCGAATTAAAACTGAGAACTGAGAAACGCTAAAACCCTTCATCGAAAAGTTTACTATTGTAGTAAGTCAGACACAAGCACATTTGCTGGCGCATGTAAAGCATTCTTGTCGTTTCTGTTTGATGCAGGCTCAAATGTTCTAATGTTTGAGACTATGTTTGTTAGTGTTATGTACTATGTTGTGTACTTTTACTGAAGTAGATGGTGGGTTTGATTCCAGTTTATATTGTGGTTAAATATGTTATTTTGAGAAGAAATTAAAATATCCGTCTCTCTGTTTATCTACCTATTTTGTTATTACTATAGGCCTACTACAGTATTTTCCATACCCAAAGTTATTATACATATGTAATCACGTACTCTCATCTATATTCGTTTTCCACAAAATCAATAATCATGATTTTTATTTGGATTCTTATTAGGAATAGTCTACATTTTGACCTTGTCAACTTATGTTGTCAGGCTGCTAAACGTTTAGTTCTGAGCGCAGCTTTTCACCGTCTTCTTCTCTGCTTTGCAACCTAACGAGAACTTGTAAAATAAAGTGAAAATGCTGGTCACAAAAGGCCTCACCCAGATCGAACCGATGAGGCGATGGCAACACAAATTGACATCGTCTGTAATCCTTATATTGAAACTACCATGTGGTAGTTTCTTCCAATCTTGTTGTTGTTGTCTCTTTTTTTCCAATGTTGTTGGTGCCCCACACTAACATTTTTTAAATGTATTCTATAATCATTGATATGTATGTGCTTGTCAACATAAATATAATGCAAATTGTCAACTCGATGTGTGACTCAGTTTTGTATCAACGTACACGCACATACAGCTTGGTTTCTCCTTTCTACATTTTTCGTTATGTAAGACAAAAATCTTAAGCCGAAGTGCAAGCTGATCAAAAGAAAAGATTTGTAGTGCGGGAAAATAAGACTAAATCAATTATCTAAGCGATAAAAATAAATGATCAACCAAAATTAATTTCGAATTTCTTTCTACTTGTATTTTAAGAAACAGGGAAATGGTCACAGACTTGACATTTTTAGAGCAGCTGAAAGGGGGTAAAAACGGGTTTTCCGCAGATAACATATAAAACGACCTCATTAGCTAAATTTCTTTAGATGCTTTTGTATATTATAAAATTATCTTATCTCTCAGCGACATAAATTGAAATTTATAGCGTTTAAAAGAATAGACGTTTTCTCATGCCTTACCAAAAACTTGATTTATCGTTCGTTACTTTTTAAATAAACAATCGATGTTAGCCAATAATTACGTGTTAACAGCAGCTTATAAAATTACAACCAAATTGAATTTTTGCACTAAACTACCATTGAAATTTATTCAGTTTAGCGATTCTACGCTATTTGCATGCTTCTCCAATAGTTTCAGTTAATAAATCTTTTCGTTTCTTACTCTCTACAACATATTTTTGAATCGTCGCCTCGAATACCTCATCCACACTGTTTTATGCTTACCTTCAATGGTTCTATCAATAATTAAACTGCCTACAAATGGACTGAAAATCCCTTTCTCTATTCTTCGTAATTTCATCGTAAAGACTGGGTGTACTTGTTTTATCATTCTTAGCTTCGTCTGAGTTTGAAAATCAATACTTTTTGCAGTTTACCGCACAGTTCCTTAAGTGTTTGTCCTGGGATATTCAAAAATAAACAAACTATAGGAAATTAAATTATCTTACGATTTTGGTTAAGGTATTTTCTTACGACTCGTTGCTTTAGAATAAGACAAGAAACATTTGGGTTGATTTTAGATTTTTTCAAAATAGCAACCAATAAGTTTAAAAAAATCCGTCTGTTTCAATTTTTATCGTGCAGCGTCCACAAAAGAATCCGAAGGAAATGGAATTATATAAGGAATAATACTTATTTGAAATCTTCTCTTTTGCTCCTAATTTGTACGCATCTCCCATTTAGCTTTCACTCCCTATGCTCACTTTTATCTGTTTCATCTTTTTTTTTCGTTTCTGTCATTGGAAAGAAAGACTTTTCAGTTGTTGCAATGAGTTGGCTTCGACCCGAAGTAAAACCTTATTTGCATTGGACTATAATTGTTAGTATAAATATATATTTATGCTGACTCAGATATGACCAATACACTACCACCCAACAAATAGAATTCAGTAGACAATGTTCTTAAACAAATAACCCCTTACGGCATCATTTTTGGCTAAACTAAAATCCTCAAAAATTTCTAATCTTCAATATTCTTTTGATGTTTTACAGATTTTCTACTACAGATTTCTACTCGTTTTCCCGAAATCTCGCGTTTTTGCTACCCCTGTCACTCTGTCTCTGTCTGTCTGTCTGTCTATTTCTCTCTCTCTCTCTCTCTCTCTCTCTCTCTCTCTCTCTCTCTCTCTCTCTCTCTCTCTCTCTCTCTCTCTCTCTCTCTCTCTCTCTCTCTTCTTTTTCTTCTTACGTTTATACTACTTTAAGTATTCCGTTATTCCGTCAAGAACACATACAGTAAATATGTACTATACAATAAGCTTATGCCTACGGTGTAAGACAGAATTACTTGGATGTTCACTAAATGTGTATCTAGAAGCAAGCAAGGTAATAAACGTAAAAAATGTCGTGGGGATTGATAACGAAAAAATGTTAAAGTGTAGACGACATGTGAAGGGCCATATCATAAAAAACAAGCTACATGCTGAAGATGGGAAGAAAGAGAACAAAGAGAAAACAGTAAAAATCTATGTAAAGAATCTCAATTACAATTATTTCTATGGCAAAAAGAGCAAAAAGAGTGTAAAAATATTTACCGCAATAAACCACTTATTGTTCAGTTCGTGAACGTTACATAAACTTTGTGTGTGTGTGTGTGTGTGTGTGTGTGTGTGTGTGTGTGTGTGTGTGTGTGTGTGTGTGTGTGTGTGTGTGTGTGTGTGTGTGTGTGTGTGTGTGTGTGTGTGTGTGTGTGTGTGTGTGTGTGTGTGTGTGTGTGTGTGTGTGTGTGTGTGTTCACAAAGAGTGAAAACGTGACCAATTACAAACGTGACTCCTTAGGCAGCCGTAGCAATAACAGGTGCAAACTTCATAGTCACTATTATTTTTAATAAACAACTAAACGTTATGTAACACAGAATAATTTACATTGTTCATTGTACGTACGTATTAATGTTTTTGTTGCTATATTAGCCTTCAGAGCAGATTACGTTGCACTTTTGTATTATGAGGAACACAGAAAGGAAAGGAAAGCGTTCGGTATTGACTTTCACGAATAAGTCATGCTTTGTCTCTGTGCATCAGGTGTCTGTCGAAATTGTGATTATCTGAACTTATTACAAAATATGCTACTATATATCACAACTGTGGAAGATATAATAGAATATACGGGTAATTAGTGACGAAAGGTTTGGGGTGAACGGAGAAGGATGGATCTCCATAACATAAAACTGTTAATATGAACGTGTTCGACTAGAATCGGACCAAGAATATTGTAATCATTTCGCTCTCTCTTTCCCACTCCCCATGGCTCTCTGTCTGTCCGTCTCTGTCTGTCTGTCTCTGTCTCTTTCTGTCTGTCTGTCTGTCTCTGTCTGTCTGTCTGTCTGGCTCCCCCCTCTCTCTCTCTCTCTCTCTCTCTCTCTCTCTCTCTCTCTCTCTCTCTCTCTCTCTCTCTCCATAGCTTAGGGTGGTAACATTACGTTGAATGCGAAGAAGTGTCATCATTTAATTATTGCTGTATATGGATGTGTTACTACAATAAATATACATACAATATAACGATCCTTAGACGAAAATAATACATACAGCATGCTAGCCCACAAGTCACAATTCTTTTTAAGGAGATCCGTTTTTTGGCGGATGCATGCCGATCCAGTAACTTGCAAACATCCCATCATCCCATCGTTTGTATCAACGTCTTTTTAGCAATGCCATGTCGCGCCTCCTAGGCAAACTCATCGTGGCACCTACGTGATCCAATATGCGGCTACTTAGCAAAGACCCATCAGCGAAAACTCCAGTCTCTCACTGGCCGAGCTTTTTGCCTGGGCCTGTAAAGCTCGTTACCTGACTGTAAAGCCTGTAAAGCTCAAACCAAACCAACAAAACTGCCTTAGGTGTCCGTTCCTGAACGCCACCATGCGGGCACTTTCCCGAAAGTTCTTCTGCCGCTGTGCCCGTTTTTTGCAAACCTCCTCATCAGCGCCCTCGGTCAAAATCCGTCTGTGCCAGGTGAACCTTAGACCCATCCTCGGCGAACGATCACTCTCAGTTAGATACTGTCCGGATTGAAACCCCTCGGCCGATAGCAGGCCACACATAAACATCAAATTATTATTGTCCCCGTGGGGGGAGCTCATTGAAGCTCGGAACGTGGCGCAATCGCGGGCGATAGTCTTACCCGTCAACTTGCCCAGCTCCTGGTCATGACGAAATACGGTTTTTAAATGTTTCATATCTCCGACATCTAATATATTTCAGCAATTCAGTATAAGAAATCAAACTAACTGAACAATTATTGTAAAAAAATGCCAACGTATTTAAAAACGTTTTGTACAACTATGATAATTCATATCATAATTGTGACGGTAATCGACTCCGTTAATCTACTGTTGCGAGCGTACATGTCCCCGCCACCTAGCCGCCACGTGGTTATCTATCCAAGATTTCTATGACATGTTCATAAATAATTATAAAAGTATAATTATAATTTACAAAAATGGAATATTTAATTAATAAAGTTCTGTTAGTGGTTATACTCACAAACAGAAATAACACTGTTGCACACCACTATTGAAACAATTTTCCGATTAGCGCTTTCAAGCTTCCAAGCTCACCATCATCATATTGAGCTGTGATGATGAGCTGTAAAGCTTGAAAGCGCTAATCGAAAATTTTTTATATAGTAGTGTACAAAAATGGAATAATTTTTAAAAGTGATAATTTAATTTTATCTAAAGCCACATTGATAGAGAAATGTATCTTTTGGTTTAAATACCAGGCTAAAATTTTGCAGTTTGATAGAGAGGAATAATAAACCTATTCTCTATGTTTATCTTCCGGATTATTGCAATCTGCAGAATCTTCATCGTAGTTCAAAGTATCCGTCGCTTCACAGCCTTATTGATTGTTGAACATTAAGCTTAAAAACTGTTAGAATGTTATAACTTTGAAGTATCATATTTTTCTTCTGATACTTGGAGAATGTTATGGTTTTGGGGCGGAAGCGAGGGACGGTACGCCTTTTCGTTACATTTGTACTAAGTGAATACATCAGGAAACCGACGTATAGGCCAAAATATGTTCGGTTTGTCTTTCACATTAATCCAAGTTGGTTTTATATTACAATTTTGATCTTATGATTTCTATGATATGATGTTTTCATAAAGCTCTAAATACACTACAAAAATTCAAACATTAAATAACATTTGCAGAAATTCGTGATTATACGGCTCCCACATAAGTGACAAGTATTGTTCAGTGATACTGTTGTGTGTGTGTGTGTGTGTGTGTGTGTGTGTGTGTGTGTGTGTGTGTGTGTGTTTATATGGTAGATACACAGCAGTTAACTGTGTGCTGCGAAACAGAGAGAGCCAATGAGCAAGCTGAAATTTTCTGAAACCGACCAAATATTGAAGTAGCTTATAACGAGATCCTTCAAACGTATATTTATGCAAGACGTTTAATAGTTTGGAGTCGCTAACATGAAAGTTAAGTCTGTGCCTGTATGCACGTGAAAGTTTCATCTCAGTGAAAGATAGTAAGATAAAGTATGACGATATCACTACGTGAGGTGTGAGTAAATCACTATTGTGAGGTGAAGTAAAAAATTAGTCATTAAAAAGTGTCACTGGACTACTGAATTAGAGACAGAGAGATGTTTCTTAGATAGCCCTTATTTCCACGTATTATGCAAGTCATTGATGCTTACTGTAACAAATTGTAACTTCACAACCAAAACCAATTTATGAAATAGAATACTCTGGGACCTTAAAAATTTTAATTGAAAGTAGATATTTGGAAAACTACGGATAAGGAAAAGATTAAAGCAAATAAACATTACTACTGATAATAACAAAACTGTGCAGGTAAAACGGGTCTGTGTCCTAGAAAATATAATTACTGAAAACAACGGATGTTTAGGAGAAGTAGTAAGAACAGTCTTTCAAATAAGAATTTCAATAAAAAATTGTTAACAAATGAGCGCGATTAACCTAGAAATAAGTAATATATTGAGTAGCAGTGACGCCCTATTTTATGGAAAAGTATTAGACAATATGAAGGCAGAAGGAGATCCGCCTCAAAGCAACTGAAATGTGGATGTAGCAAAAAATTAGAGAGACTGGTTAGACTGAAAGGAAAGTAAATATAGAGATATTAAAGGAAGTGAAAGATAAAAGGATATTATTTGAAGAAGTGAATGTAGGAGCTAATAGAAGATACCATAAGACAATTATTTTATCAAAAAGCAATAGTAGATAGTAAAACGAAAAATGAGGAAGCTCTTGGAAAACGTATTTAAAACATGGCAAGAGAAGAATAATGTGTGTGAGCATTATTTGAGAATGAAAAGAACAGCCGATGTCTAAAGCGAGTTGTTTTAAATACCTGCAGGCAGAGCGTAGGATTGCAGACGAGGCACATTCTCTAGACGATGCTGATGACTTCACTTTGTGCTCCTGTGCAACATCCACATAGCAAAAGTGATAACCCTACATCGTTAATTAATGGATACTGTAGTCTGTGGGAGCACAAATTATTCACCCAATTTAATTGGTAAACGTCTACAACCTCGAGACCATACCAGCCACTCGTCTCAGGTTTAGCACTTTAAATACGGCCCGAAAGAGCCCCGAGAACACCAAGCATACATAAACCTCGGCGGCGGTTACAGGTAAGGACGCGACACTTGGAATCCCAGTTGCTTACAACCGTAGAAACAACACTATTTTTTACACCTCAGAATCGAATGATAAGAGGAAACAACCAGCACAGAAATGTATACCTTCGACACATGAGCTATCTGATGTGTATATCACTAAACGTGAAGGAAAACGTAAACGGAAAGGAAATATCAATTTGATATAAAGCAATTAATACAGTTTATAACATCTTAACTTGTGTTATAACATAGGGAACCCGCATTAATTGGTTCTGCCAATTAAACAGGCTGCCTTCGTTGTGACGAGCTGAAAATTAATCACAACACCAAAACAATTAATATAAATGGAAACTGGGAATGGGAGACTGTTGATTTATGCACTCAGTTTAGTCTGTACTAAAGATGACATCTCTTTATTACATAATGAGATTAATTGCTCTACTCAAAGTTCTCAACAAATATGGTTCAACAGCTTACAGTTTACAAGATGATTATATATTTTATTCTTTCACAAAGGGCCCTCAAAATAAAGATGTACATCAATTTAATTTATTCCACGGATCCGGGATCGAATATAGTATGTTAATAATGGTCACCTCCCCATATACACTCTTGAAAATTGTGCCATTTGAATAATGGACTTTATTAACCTTTTTAAAACAATAAACCTTTCAGTTTAAACTTTTACTCTTTTACTACAAACAGTTTTATTAGATTACAGACTACATCTTACATATAATGTCTGTTTTTTAAAAGTCTTAAGGTGGTTAGTTAAATTGTCTTTTGTTGGTTATAATTTTAGTATCTCATAACCATGGAAGACAAGCCTCCATGTCACCTGTGGTTTCCTATAGTTGATGCAGATTTGGCTCTTAGGTCCTCGGTGTGTTTCCTGAAGGTCTGTCGTTACCTTAGTATCCGGTGACGGTGAAGTTCCTGACGTATGTTAAATCATTCTGGGTGTGGTACTCTCTTCTTAGATGACTGTAGTAATTCTTGTTGTTAGAATAAATAAAGCGAAAGTTTGTTTCACTGGTATTCACTTCACATGATTATTTATTAGTTGAATTTCACCTCATGGTTCTAGTACTGTATTAATTACATACTTTCTTATTTAAGATTTGATAGAGATGTCATCGGCGCACAAATTAGTTATTAAGATATTCTTTAGCGAACTTTCACATATTTATCTCTGCGTCGCGAACCAACGCTGTGCGCAGCTTACGGCGTGAGCGCTCCATTGCAAGTGGGTTAATAGTTAAGGGGTGAGAGTAGTAATCTCGCGTCATTTACTATTCAGCATAAAAGTAGTTCCATGTTCCTTCTTTATTTAAAGGATTAAAGTTTGACTATTTAATTAAGCAGAGATATTGTTAATTACAGACTTTATTAAAGTACATTACAGTGGTCTTGTTTAATTATTTAAATAATGTCAAATTTACAAGTATATTTAGTTTGTTTAGGGGTCGGAATTCAAGTTAATTCCGGTTAGCGCATGTCTATGCAGGATTAATTAACAAGGTTTACCCTTTCTGTACACTCGTATTCCTTTTATTTTATTATTACAACTTTTTATTAAATATTATTATTATTTAATGATAGCAATAAGATTTAGTTTAAATGTGCGGTTTTATTAAAAATTTAAAATTTCTCAGCCTTCACATTGCCTATTTATTAATTACCATATTTTTATTAATGAAATCGTCACATACTCCGCCGCTTAAGAACAGACTCCGGCTTATTTGGTCAGCAATGTACCGGGAGTATGCTTGGGGTCAATGTGTGGTGTTTAATTTAGTGCACGGTTTGTTTTCTCTATCTCTCTTTAACTTTATTTCTTGTCTTGTTCTCATTCGTGAAATTCCCTTTATCTCACTTCTTAACACGCTAACTTATATTTTAATTCTTAATACTAATTTCCCTAATTTTCCCGTAACTCACAATATCGTGGCCCGACTGACATCGGCTTACTCTAACTACATCAGTTAGCTTTCAGCACTCACTAATGATTACCTTGGCACCTTTCTGCCCCATCATTACCCTTTTCAGTCGGCGCCGTTGTGACTTGTTACGTTACATATATACAATCCTTAATTATATATCATAAAATTACCTCTAATATAATCTAAAGCGGATCCCATACTCCACTTTAGATTATTGCTAATCCTAATATCTTACGCTACTGAGAGAAGCGGAATCTCACGAAGATAATTCTCTTTTCTCTTTAAATGATCAGCTGTTATACTTAAACAAACTATGCGGAAGGGGAGACACTTTACACAATGCATTGTATTTCACACGCGGGTGGTGTTCATTGTTTAGGGATGCTACCGTTTCGTACAATAAAGGGAGGGTGGCTGCTTACTACAATTCTCAACACGCTTTATTGTTCTCGTACAGGCCACGACTGGGTGTTTACTATTCAACTATACTTTTATTATTATTTTCTTTTCCCTTATTTACTGCTACACTTTACACAAATTTAGTTTAACTTAAGATTTATTCAGCCTTATTATTTAAAGCAATTATTATTCACTTATTATTATTTACTTTGGGGGAGATTTAAGAAACTTACTTAGAATTATTTCCTATTGAATTACTACATTTATTTAGCGCACTTTGTTTACTTTGTTTTCAGTTTCGCTCAGTTTAAAAGTTTACTGTTTTGGGGCATGGGGTTTAATACTTTACCTAACAAGGGAGGGTTAACTATGACAGTTTTACACAGGCGGCAACAGGATATTTACCTGTCCGAGTTTGTCGTCAAATTGACGCGTTGATGAATGAAATTTTTGGACAAGTACGTACATGGTTTTGTTTACGTGGGTCAATATGTTAATATAAGTTTACACATATTATATTTACAATTAAAGTTACCTATACTATATTACTATAATAATAATTATGATTTTTATTTTATTTAAAATTTTGACACATATTAAAGTACATGAGTGAATAGACCAACAGCTTGTGTGTGTAATATTGGGACACGATTATTTTTTTTTCAAAGGAGCAGCAAATTTAAATTTAACAAAGCAAAAGCAGCAAAAGCAAAAGCAGCAAAAGCAACAGCAGAGTGGCGCAATTTATAACATCTTAACTTGTGTTATAACATAGGGAACCCGCATTAATTGGTTCTGCCAATTAAACAGGCTGCCTTCGTTGTGACGAGCTGAAAATTAATCACAACACCAAAACAATTAATATAAATGGAAACTGGGAATGGGAGACTGTTGATTTATGCACTCAGTTTAGTCTGTACTAAAGATGACATCTCTTTATTACATAATGAGATTAATTGCTCTACTCAAAGTTCTCAACAAATATGGTTCAACAGCTTACAGTTTACAAGATGATTATATATTTTATTCTTTCACAAAGGGCCCTCAAAATAAAGATGTACATCAATTTAATTTATTCCACGGATCCGGGATCGAATATAGTATGTTAATAATGGTCACCTCCCCATATACACTCTTGAAAATTGTGCCATTTGAATAATGGACTTTATTAACCTTTTTAAAACAATAAACCTTTCAGTTTAAACTTTTACTCTTTTACTACAAACAGTTTTATTAGATTACAGACTACATCTTACATATAATGTCTGTTTTTTAAAAGTCTTAAGGTGGTTAGTTAAATTGTCTTTTGTTGGTTATAATTTTAGTATCTCATAACCATGGAAGACAAGCCTCCATGTCACCTGTGGTTTCCTATAGTTGATGCAGATTTGGCTCTTAGGTCCTCGGTGTGTTTCCTGAAGGTCTGTCGTTACCTTAGTATCCGGTGACGGTGAAGTTCCTGACGTATGTTAAATCATTCTGGGTGTGGTACTCTCTTCTTAGATGACTGTAGTAATTCTTGTTGTTAGAATAAATAAAGCGAAAGTTTGTTTCACTGGTATTCACTTCACATGATTATTTATTAGTTGAATTTCACCTCATGGTTCTAGTACTGTATTAATTACATACTTTCTTATTTAAGATTTGATAGAGATGTCATCGGCGCACAAATTAGTTATTAAGATATTCTTTAGCGAACTTTCACATATTTATCTCTGCGTCGCGAACCAACGCTGTGCGCAGCTTACGGCGTGAGCGCTCCATTGCAAGTGGGTTAATAGTTAAGGGGTGAGAGTAGTAATCTCGCGTCATTTACTATTCAGCATAAAAGTAGTTCCATGTTCCTTCTTTATTTAAAGGATTAAAGTTTGACTATTTAATTAAGCAGAGATATTGTTAATTACAGACGTTATTAAAGTACATTACAGTGGTCTTGTTTAATTATTTAAATAATGTCAAATTTACAAGTATATTTAGTTTGTTTAGGGGTCGGAATTCAAGTTAATTCCGGTTAGCGCATGTCTATGCAGGATTAATTAACAAGGTTTACCCTTTCTGTACACTCGTATTCCTTTTATTTTATTATTACAACTTTTTATTAAATATTATTATTATTTAATGATAGCAATAAGATTTAGTTTAAATGTGCGGTTTTATTAAAAATTTAAAATTTCTCAGCCTTCACATTGCCTATTTATTAATTACCATATTTTTATTAATGAAATCGTCACAAGTTTACAACAGACATATAATTAATAAGTAATTTTAGCGTATTAAATTTTATACTTACAAAGTTTATGACAAGTTACGAGTCAGTCTCTACCCTTACTTAGTCGCGTGAGGTTAGTATGACCCCACCACACTTGTCTTCCATCGGTAATTTTAAAAGTACGAAACTGCCAACGTTTTCCTTTACTCTACCTTTCCTGTTAGATTTCTTCTCTAAATTCTAGGATCCAGTATCATCGTTACTACCACACTGCGAACTGTTCACTGATCTTTAATCATTTCTGATCCAACACGACTACTTGAGCAATAATTTTTTTTGTGCTGCGTACTTTATTTTCTATTATTAACTGTTATTGTTTATTTAATAGAATTATATTATACACATCTTATAGTTTTAACGTTTTAATTTTACATAAGTTTTTAACAATTTACATCATTGTTATTTATCAAATAAATAGAGCTAATGACATTAGAAATGTATTCCTTAATTTCCGTTTATTATTATAATTATGATTATGATTATTATTATTATTATCAACATCATCGTCATTATCTTAATACGAGTATTGCTAGTTGATAGCTATGAACTAAATAGCATTCACTTCCGCATGACTTTGTGTAATCCAAACGTATTACTGAGTGAGGTAGAATTATACATCATTGTAGATAAGTCTAATTGGTCTGATGATGTCTGGGTAAAATCAATGGAGCCACAGGAGATCTGGGTACCAAAGTTGTCATCTTTCATAATTGTGCAGAAGCCAATCGAGATGTCTATGGTCAACGTTGTCCAATGTATAGTGTAAGCAGAGATAATATTATTGGCTCGGTCTGTATTTTCCTCTTTATAAATATTGCAGCTCAGTGACTTGGTTTAATGCATTGCCTTTATTTACAAAACTCGAAGTAAATTTTATTGTACAGAGTGTGATTGACACGAAATAGCAAATATTTTTGTAGATGTGATTGGCTCGTTCAGATATAGCAAATGTTTTGATGCAGATTGTGATTGGCTCGTTTACGATATAGCAAATATTTTTTCCTTCCTTCCTTTTTCGTTTCAGCCATCTGTCGGCTACTCGGCTACGATGCGACAACTTCCTTCACTTTCTTAAGTTATTCCTCCTTCGCCAGGATTCCTTCATTCTCTGGATCACTTTTGCTCGTTCTTCTTCCTACAACATTCTCTTGGATCTGCTCGTTTTTTTTTTTTTTTTGACAGATCCTTTATCTCTACAATTTTCTATCCGAACATCTCTGTCTTTCTTACATGTTCTTCCCCGATTTCACATTTTTCTAAACCCTAATGGACTTCCTTCACCCAAGGTACTTGTGTCTTTCTGGTCTCCTGAAAAGTGAGGATCTTGTTTGTTATCCTTTTTGGTTCGGTCTTCTAATGTTGCGGTAGAAAGGTATTCCAATCTTTCTTTTCTATTTCGAGAATCATTTACAAGCTATTGTCTCTGCCGCGTACAAGCATTGCGTACTGTAGTGTCTGATTTAGCCTTGAATGACAGGGATTTGGATTTGTAAATCTTTCGTAATAGTCTGAACGCTGTTTCCATCATTCTCGCCTTACCTTCAATCGTTGCCTTCTCATTAACGTTCGGGGTCGGTATCTCACCTAAATAGTTGTACATCGTAGCTGTTATGATACACCGTACTTGGTCATCAATGTTCATTTTTGGATCTTTGGTGCCCAGGTTCATGTACTCCGTCTTTTTAATAGATGTATGTAAACCTGCCTTTGCTACTGCTGCTTCTTACAAAACTTTTGTCTGATAGATTTAATAATTTTCTTTATTGCATAGTGTTTCATTTTGTATAGTTATTACAGACAATAAAGTAGATTATAACCAGTTTTTATAAATTTATGGCTACACATCACAATGGAGTCACAATGAACAAACACCACTAGTTCGTGATTTCACTCTATGCGATTAGTTAAGAGTTAAATTAGTTTCGACAAAATAGTGGAATAGTTAATCTTTTATTAATTTTTCTCGTCACATCTTCAACTTGATAAACATAATTTTAAATGTTTGACACGCGCCTGCGGAAAGGTTCGCGACTGTCAAATGATCTTCATTTGTAAAACCGATGTGACGATGAATAGCTAATATTACACATTGCCGTAGGCTCTGGACTAAATAAAGATTGTGCCACCACCATAGGTGACTGAATAAAAAAATGAGATATTTATAATGCTCAACGTTATTGCTAAATTAATGAAAATAACTAAATAACTACCGAATTGCTAAATAATGAATTGCTAATTAATTAATTGCTAATTAATGAATTGGTAAATAACTACCGATGTTTCTCCTTTAAAACTGTTATTATGCAAAGGAGTCGGTGACATGAAATTAGAGCAAAAAAAAAAACAACACAAAGTGAGAAGGTAAGGTAATTAAGGAGCAGGGTGGATTGGCCCACACCCAAAGCAAAGCCTTGTCAGTGCAAACAAGGCGGAAGTGGGCTAACAAGGTGAACAGTTTCCATAGCGACATCCTTCGCTCTCTCACTAATTCTTTTCATACACAACAATATTTCCTTGATATTAATCCCAATTTACGCAGTTAACAATTATTGTATCGTTAAGGTCGAAGTGTATTATAAATGATCGTAGTTTTTTTTTCATAAAGAAATCGATTACCCGATGTAATTAAATTTATGAATCTGAGGTGAGCATTCATTGGCTAAACAAAGAAAAATACTATGAAAGGGTTTATTCACTGACTTGTGTGTTGTGTGTGTGTGTGTGTGTGTGTGCGCGCGCGCGCACTCGTATGTATGACTGTGCGTAAAGTTACAAGTCACTAGTGATAGACGTCAATTCTTGTCTGATTAACAAGAATACATTCCGCGTTCTATCTTAACGGTTGCTGATGGTTCTAACCAGCTAGTAACCAACGAACAAATTCGATTTGGAAACTAACAGATAGATTTGGAAATTAACAGATGTTTACCTGAAATATGGATCTTACAGAACACTAAAAATTTTAGTTCTATCGTTCAGGTATACGCGTAGGTCTCGATGCCGCTCAGTATGTCTATTATTGTCGTTAGCACAGAACAGACGCCTGCTCAAGAATGTCGTGGCCATTTCGAAATTGTACAATCTGTTTATAGCGGAATGTAAGACTGCACTTACCCGATGGACGTAACGAAAATGCCTTATTAATACTAACGCAAAACGTCTAGCGCAAACGCATTGTTTAGTAAGACGTGTTTTATATGAGATTATATATTTTTTAACTTTTGATTTCAATATACAGTAATTTACCACATTATCAATACGCGTTACATTTTGCAAATAATATTTTGTTATTTTGAGATGCTTAAACTTTATTTAATAATCCCGTTTAAAATCAATAATTCGAGTATTTATTTTCGGCACAGCTTGATGCCGGGACTTTTCCAATTTAAACATACATTTCGAAATAAATTATAAAATTAAATTTTCATCTATCTTATCAACTTATTGGGTTTCCATGTTACTTAAGTTTATATCTGTGAGAGATCATAAGCTTTACTGCCATATATTTTTAAAGAGGCACAACACAAACTATATTAAACCAACAATCTCTTACTTTTTATCAAACATTATATAATTATAAAATTAATGTTAAATATATATTTTGCATAGTTCGTTCATCTTCGTTGCTGACAAATCACATAGTTTACTTTGACATAAGACGTAATTGTACAAGGACATATAACGTGAGCTAACATCATTGTCATAATGTTGTGAGTCTAGCGAAGCCAAGGTCCACACTGAATTCCACCGTGTTGTTGACAGTTGTTAACGATTTCTTTAAAGTCACTTGTGACATCCCAAGACTCGTTCAGATTTAAAGTCTATCTAAATAGCTAAATTAATTAAAAACCCAAGACAGCTGAATTAATGTTTGCATTATTTATTAAGCAGTGACCATTGTTTTTGTCATCTTTTCGACTAGTTACGTTTAAATATATTTTGTTAATATTGTATTTGCGTTAATTATTTTATAAATCACGCTGGGAACAGGACAAAAATTACAACAAAAACAAAAATCAGTGCACAATAAATAATGTAAACGTATGTTTAAGCTGTATTGGGGTCGAAACTCTAAAATCTAAATGTGTCTTGGTGTATCACTGTGCAGTTGAAGCGGAATCGTGTTCAAATATAATTTTTGTCTTTCCATTGCTTACATAAACACGCTTATTCCACACACACACACACACACACACACACACACACACACACACACACACACACACACACACACACACACACACACACACACACACACACACACACACACACACACACAAGTCAACTCTTATAAAATACCGAAAGTGCAGTATGTTACATTTTCGAGTGAAGAAGGCGGACTTTACCCGCCTATAAAGTAGTAAACAATTGTACGTGAGCCAATATGGCGCTGCGGAGGGGAACGGTATCGGTTAGTTGTGACGAAACGACGTTTTTAGCAGTTCTTACCCAGTGAATTGCGCCCTGCACTTTAACTTGGTTGTAACTGACCGAATTCGTGTCAATTACTAGAAGTTTCGTGTTCCAAACTTGGAAGATATTTCCGTTATGTACTCTTTTAATTTTTGTAATAACCTTCTTCTTTCAATATTTTTGTTAAGTTAGGGTTCACATGTGATATCCTCTTAGCTGCGAGCGGAGAGAACAGAAACGGCTTGGTAAAGAGAAAAGCGTTGCGGTCTAATGGTTCGATGGTTGTGACACGTGAGTGATTTTTTTAGTAATCAGCAAATTGATAGGCGGCCGAACGTCGCCGTTTCGAGGAAAATGTAGAATGTCTTTCGATGCGATCGAAGAGAGTGCAGAGGTCTGTCTAAATTCAAAAACATGCAGAAGAAAGTTGATTGGTCGCAACAGTATATATACACATTTGAAACAGCCGCACGCACTACCATTCCAGGCGTGAGACTTCATCACCTCATACGCTTTTGTTAGACGCAGTCTGTGTCAGTAGCTGATAGGACGACGTTTTCGGTCATAATTAGCCGGATCGCATAATTGACCGGCTTCAAATTTTAACCTTGGTCGCAACTGACCGCGGTGTCTTAGAAAACGGGCTAGCCTGAGCTAATGCGATAAACAGTCCACGAGTGATAAAATTATATTCTGGTGCTTTTCTCGAATGTTGGCCGAACTGGTGCATCATTTTTTAACTCGTGTTAGTTACTAAAAATTGGTAGGCATACAGATAAAAAAAACCAGACGGTTCTTTATCTGTACTGGTCATAAAAAGTGAGTTTTGAAACGCAAGTGTAAGAACATACTTACAATTTAATAACTTTCTGAAAAGATAATTCTATATTAATACATTTAGAAAGGCATTCTACATCAATAGAAGATGATGAATCATTTTTTGCTCTGACGATAAACGTAACTTATACATGGCGTGTACACTTATACGTGGCGTGTTACCCCCTTGTTCTGAGCTCGACAGCCGACTTTACACATATCTTCAAGTAGCCTATATTGTAACGAGATATAAAATCTGGTATATTAATTAATTAATGTCCTCCGTTGGTTGGCTTCAATTTGTAACGAAATTAAATTCTTTACTGTCGTTATAATAATCATAGAGTTAAACTCACCCGTTCTAATGTCCAAATTTGAATTCTCTGCCAAACGGGTATTACCAACCCTTCTTGATCATCCAAAATTTTTAATGTTTATCATGTGAGAAATGAACCCCAAATTATATTAAAGATTATTAAAAAAATCAAACATACAGTGAGAAGTTCAATAATGTTTTTATTATCAATTCTTATGTTCCTTAATATATTACAAATCCTTCCACATTATATAACGAAATCTGTGCCGGCGTGTTTAATTATTCGCGGTTGGCTATTCTGTTTCCAACATGGGATTCTCTTGTTTACTTTTTATAAATATCTATAAATATCTCTGGTCGTAAAGTTCTTGAGGCTACAAAAAATGTCATTAAATAAAAGTACAAAATTTTACAATCAACACACAAATATTATACAAGTGTGAAATAATTACAATTATAGTTATAACCTATATTTAATGAAAATAATGTTTGTAGGTTAACTGATTTTAACTAATATTTAATTCTTGGATTTCGTTGTCCATGACGTGTCCGTTACTTAACTAAATATCACTATAATATTGACGACTCGGAACACAAAGTTTTTTATAAGTAAAAACGTAAAGTTTTACCTTACAGCCTAAACCGGCTTTCACCTATAGAAGGCTCTGATGAAGGCTCTATAGGTGAAAGCCGGTTTAGGCTGTAAGGTAAAACTTTACGTTTTTACTTATAAAAAACTTTGTGTTCCGAGTCGTCAATATTATAGTGATATTTAGTTAAGTAACGGACACGTCATGGACAACGAAATCCAAGAATTTAACTCAGCAAGACGAGCCAACGTCCAAGCGGGGCTTCATCAGAGCCTTCTATAGGTGAAAGCCGGTTTAGGCTGTAAGGTAAAACTTTACGTTTTTACTTATAAAAAACTTTGTGTTCCGAGTCGTCAATATTATAGTGATATTTAATATTTAATCTTAAAGTTTCTTCACATAAGTAATTACTATAACAGTGAGATTACTTTTCAGTTCTAAGTGTTCATTAAATAAAAGGAGGTTCAAGTGTTTCATCAGTGAGTGATAACTAGCACTAACAGTGTAGTTTCACTTATTATCTTTTCGTGTTACTGTTACAGTTGTATTTAAGGTATACTTAGCCATTCTCTTTATTTTCAGTCCGGATAGGGTTCCTTTAGGTACTGCTCGTTTTCTTTTGGTCAATTAGATACTCCTATCTTCTTTTGGTATTTAATTTTTGTGGTTATTATTCATAGCTCATCGTTTTGGTTCAATATTCCACCAATCATTTTATATATTAGATATTTTTCCTTCTCTCCAATGGTCTGCAGTTTTTTAATCTGTACTCATCAAAAGTTAATAATGGAATAATGAATTTATTATTGTGGTATTTAATCAATGTGGTTATTATTTATTGTTAATCATTCTGGTCCGGTATTCCATCATTTATATATTAGATATTTTTTCTTCTCTCCAATGGTCTGCAGTTTTTCATCTGTACTCATCAAAAGTTAATAATGGAATCATAATTTTATTTACTAGAGATCTTGGTTGCAAACACTCATTCTCATTGGTCGACAATTTGGGAATATTGTTAAATATGGCTATGGTTCTTCTATACAAAATTACTAAAAATCTTTAAATTAACATAATTTCCTTATACTAACTGTAATACTAAATATAATAATATCATTGTATTGGTTTTCCCTTACACATTAATTTGATATCCAACATGACTATTTTTCTTCAAATAATAACAAATCCATACATTTAACATTTGGTTTTCTTTTGTAAATTAATTCTAAACTAATTATTTTATACGTATTTTTGTTTTCCATACTCTTACTGTTAAACCTAACAGGATTACATGCATTATTTCATTAATTGTTACTGTTTCTGTATTAAATTTTACAATTTTCTTGTTCCCAAATATAGGCCTAATGCCTAGAATAAATAATTCTCTTTATCTTCATTCATTACAACTGATTATGTTAATATTGTTACTTTTAAGTGTTTTAAACATAATTACCATAATACAATTAACTAAACTATAACATTTGATTAGCTATAATCATTATACAATATAACATAACTCTTTTTTAAAAAACATTTTAGGCCAATGCCAGTATCCAATATTGAACATATCTTTTCTCTGGTCCTGTTACTCATTAATTGTAATATTACATCTGATTAATTATAATAATAACAAAACATAATATAAATAGAACATTAGGTGAGTATTAGTATTCCATATTGAATATCTTTACAGTATACAGTACATAATTCCCTTTACCTATGTTTAGTATAACAGATTACGTGTTTGGCATTAATCTTAATAGTTTTAAATATAAATCCATTAACACAAATAACTAAAATATAACATTGGATTATTTACTATCATTATAACACAACATAAGTCTTCCTTTAAACATTTATGGAAATATCAGTATTTTATATTTAACAAACTTTTTTTTTATACTGATGATAAACATTTTATTTTTTATAAAACCATTCAATTACTCCTAACTATAATTACTTCTTTTAACATAAAGTTTGTTTATTTTCTCTGGGTTCTATTCATTGTTTATTAGCTATTATAATACTCACAGGTTTACGTTTTTCTACTTTCAAGTCATTAATGCGCACATCACTTTTCTTTCTCGATTATCACTAGTTTATTTCACTTTGTAACATTGTATCTTTATTTTATCAACACTATTCCGTTATTATTATTATTATTATTATTATTATTATTATTATTATTATATTTGTTTTTATCTTTGATTTTCACATTAAGTTATCTAATGTTTACTTACTATTTTTATTTTACAACTCAACTTTGTACTTTTATTATGGGTAATATTTGTTATAATTCTTTCTGAAATAGGGCATTTGGACTCATTATGTTAACTATATTCCTTTATCACTTTTCCAATCTATTGGGTATTGTCATAGTCATTGTCTTTGTCTGTGTCAGATTTAGTTTATTGGTCTTGTTCTATCAATTCTGTTTATTAGCTTTTCAGTGTACAGCTTTTCTTCATTCATTTAAACTTGCAAATCTTGTGCTACCTTATGTCATGTTACAGTATGTATAGTAATAACAATAACAATAATACTTTTGAGAAGAAAAATGAACATACGCATCGAGTGTGGATTTCCAACTCAGATGGCTACCGACTAAAACCCTTCCTATAGCAACCTGGACTTAGCCTGGTCAATTTAGCCCATTTCTGTAGGCTACAGAAATGGATTCCCAGCGCCCTATGGATTTACGTCTAATAGTTTACTTTACGGGCGGTCCAAATCCGCCTTCTTTGCCCGTTCCTCATGGTAACTATATCATAGGTTTTCAATGAACTTTTGAGATTGAGGACTCCCTTAAAACCCTGGTCTTGAAAAAAGAGAGTAAAGAGAAGGAGTCACTACTCTATAGTAGATGTAGAGAGGGTTCTGGCATCGTCAGACAGTGAGGCAAATGTATCAAAATATTTATTCGTGAAGCCAAAGGAAGATGACTTCATAAAAGTGAGTCACGTTTTGATAGAAAAAGCTGTCACCGCCTGTGCTGGATCAGTCGTCCAAGAAATTATTAAAGCCAGAGGATTTTTCTGATAGAAACACTGAATGACTAACAGGGTACAAAAATATTAACACCGAAAAAATGTGGGAGATGGATGTAGAAGTGATTCTCCATACCACTCCGAACACCACAAGGAAAGTGGTAGTGTACAGGGATTTACTCATCTGTACAGAGGAGGACATTTTGACAGAGAAGGAGTGACACCATGCCAGAGAAGGAATGGACACAGTCTTCCATCTGCATCCCATACCTTAACCTTCAATAAAACTATTGTACCAGAGAAAATGACAGCAGGAATGGACAAGTTGAGCCTCAGCCAACCTTTAATCCCTCAGCCAATGCACTGTTTTCAGTCCTTGCTGAGGACGCTTTTTGGCACACTGTACGAAGATATGTGGTGTGAATCAAGACATGCTTCTGTGGGAAGCCGGGTCATGGTGACGACCTTTCTGCTGAGGCTATGAAATATGTCAATTGCGGTAGTCAACATTTGTGTAGGTCACGCAAGTATCCAATTTAGAAGCAAACAAGAACGTTCAGAAGTAAGAACCCTGAGAAAAGTCAGCTACCTCGATGCACAGAACCTTGTGAGCCCAGACAACAAAGGGAAAATGAGTTACTCACAGGCTGTCAAATCTATGGTACCACCTGCCCCTAATATTAAATAGATATTATCAGTGTTGATAAACTTCATTGAGAGGTATTTTACTGAAGTATGCAAGAAACCAGAAGTCGGTAAAGACAGTACAGTGAGATAGATATCAGTACAGCTGGAAATGACGCGTTTGCTTAAGGACGCTCAAGCTCCCGCCAACAAGAGCGGGATGAAACATCCTCTAGTGGTTGCAAAACGGTGACCTGACGACAGGGTACCACCGACCATCGCCCTGTCATCTCAGATACACAAGGGAGGACGTCTGAAATATGAAAACGAGGAAAAATTCTCGACGACCAGAAGACGAGTTCTTGTTCAGAGTTCAGCTCCATTGCCAGTGCCAAAATCTCAACGACCTTGATGTCCTGGCAAGGCTTAGCCACTTGCGCAAGAAAAGAAAGCCACGAAAGTATGCACTGTCCGTAGCAACTACTTCTTCGACGTCTAGCACGGAGAGCATTTATCAATGAAACATAAACGGTTGCACTCGCATTATTGCAAAATGAAGATGTACAGGCTAGACATACACCCATGTGTGTGTGCCTACAGTAAACACATCTGAGGCTAGAAGAACACTTAAGTATAAGGGGATATGTACCAGCCTGATCCTGGTGTCATTACCAGGTTCACCCCTCTAACAGTAGTATGGAAGAAAATCATAGCATTCGCTGATATATCAGTGCTCAAATTTAATAAATGTATAGAGCACGGCGGTGAATTGATATGCAGCTTCGATGAAATTGCTGACATCTTGGCTGCGCTATATGCGCAGATCAGTGGGTCGGACATCTGTCATCATGATTTCCTTGAAAGGAAATACGGAGTCGAACAAGATCTAGACTTCGAAACTGAAGATGATTGGACGTATAGCACGCCTTTGCCGATGTGGAAATTGCAGTGTTCTATTCGGGCAGCCGGTGATACTGCAGCAGGCCCGTACAGTATTCTTTACGGCATAATACCTCGACTGCTAGTTATAGCTATGGCTATGCTACTCACAATTATAACATCATCAGGACGCAAGTGGACTTAACACAAACTGTAGAAGGAAGCAATCGTCATTTCGTCTCTAAAATCTGAAAGGGTCCCAGAACTATCGTTCAGTATCGTTGACGTGCTGTTTAGGAAAATTATTGGAAAGGATGGTTAACAACCAGCTCACACGGTGTCTTGAAAGACACGGCCTACTGGGCCCTACTGCCTGAATACCAGTGTGGATACCGGAAGCAGCATTCGACTAATGACCAATGACCAACTGGTATATCTGGAGAAAGCATTTGAAAACAGTTTCATCGAAGCGGTTCAGAGATAACCTACCCAAATGTATGTCCAGCTTTCCAAGTGACAGGATTTTCTTTGTTCGAGTCGACAGTCTTTATCTGCCCCACACGAATTGGAGAATAGAGTAACTTACCTAAAGGATCTCTATGGGGCGACACGCTTTTTACTACAGCGAACAACGGGATCTTCGAGGGTATCGAAGCATCAATTGGAAATTATTAACAGTAATGATTATAATAATAATGATAATAATAACAATTATTATTATTATTATTATTAATATAATTATATATTTAATGAAGAAAGTTGTGTTAGTGGTTGAAATCACAAGGAGAATAATCACTGTTGCACACCACTATATAAAAATTATCCCGATTAGCGCTACTCCGATTTGACGATCCGCTATTCCGATCTGACGATGAGCTGTGAAGCTTGAAAGCGCTAATCGGGATAATTTTTATATAGTGGTGTGCAACAGTGATTATTCTACTTATAATTATATTATGTTAAATTGTTTAATTATTTCAAGAATACTATTTTGCCTGAACGTTTTTTTGAATTGTTACTTTGACTGCTTTATTAATTTGGCCCATACACAGAGTGTACAATATACCATGTTAATTATTTTCCAAATTAAGTACAGAAAACTAAAGTAATTATCGGCATTATTAAGAAAATAGATTTATTGACACTTTTAACATCTGATGATGCGGAAAATCGTACTAAAGATTGTGAATGTTTATACTTGAAGAAATAACTATGAAAATAAATAAATAAGAAAACACACATACACAAAACATTTGTGTGTGCGCGCGCGCGCGCGTGTGTGTGTGTGAAGAAAAGGTATCATCACCAACTGGAAACCTTCTGGTGATATTTGGCTTTCATCAATATCTTACGGATCAGAAAATAGGCAAAGAACACGAATACAAGAGAATTAGGAAAATTTCAAACTGCACAGAAAAAATGGAAAGGAAAAGGAATATTAAACGGATGCACAATCGAACTAAAATAAGTGGCATCGCTTACTGAATCTGTATGTATAAAACCCGAATACTGAATCATTGACTGACGCACTCATCACGATATCCCTGAAGCCACAAGACCTAGAATCACGAAACGTGGCACTCTATCTTGGGTCGTACGCGCTTACTAAGAAATATTTTGTAAACATTAAACGTGATGTATACTACTTGTTATGCTTATTTACGCGGTTTTTTCCAAATCACATCTTTTAATGTTACGATAATATTTTTAAAAATGTTTTAGTTCAAATTAAATGTTAACATTATTCAAATATTTACCGAAACGTTACTTAATTTAAGACATAACATTTGCTTAGGAAAATCTGAGTTACTAAATAAACTATTAAATAAACACGTAACGTAGGAAATAAAATAGTATCCTAGTATTTTGAGAGAAGATGTTGTAACGTATTGCCACGTTACAAATCCAGGGAACCCATCTTAACTGACACTTGCCAATTACATGGGCTGCCTACGTTGTAACGAACTGTTATTAAACTCAAATTAACTGAACAAATTACATAAGATAATTATAAGGAAACAAGGGAAGGTATTTCACTGATTTATGCACTCATTTTCATGTGTAACAAGATGACTTCTCTTTATTAACAACTGTTACTCAAAGATCCCATGACATCATTAATTAGATTAAAATATTTAAATGCTTTTCATAAAAACTTAGGGATCAAACTGATTATGTATTCTTTTACCTCGGATCCGAGTTTAAGTATATTTATAGCAAAGACTTCTAAGTATTTTGAGTTCATCTAGACGCTTGCAAGACTTCTTTTACCATTTGAAGAATGGTATTATTACTTAAAGTGATTATAAATTACATTTACATTTAAGGCGTTACAACGTACGATATTGGATCTTACAGTAAACTCTTAGCTTGTCTCATTTTAATTTTAAACAAAATTTATAGTCTTTGAAAAGTCTCTTTTTAATGTGAGTTGTGTATCAAATATGATTAACTCTCGATAGGCAAGCTATCGAGTCACCTTTACAATTGGTCGTAGTAACCTCGTCCAGGGGTGTCTCTCTTTGGAATTCTTGAAGTCGGCATCATCATCTGGGTCGTGTCTTCGGCAAGTACTCGATAGGATGTTCACTGCGGAGATTGGAGTTTCTTTTGTGAAAGTAGGTGTAGATCCACGGAGGTCCTCGTCAGCGTCTTATGCATCGTATACGTGTATTTATGAAGTTTATGCAGATCACATCTTCATGTATAAGGTTGTACTTGTATTTACCTCTTGAGGGAGACGTCATCTTGTTTACTACTAGTTAAGTTTTTGTTTTACTATTTACATTTTTCTTCTTAACACATCTTTATATCATTCACACATTACACAACGCTCGCCACGTTTAGCAGTGGTAGCTAACATTTTAAAATTAAATTAAAAAAACAAATGCATTTTCGTGGAGCTCTCGCTCATACGTCTGTACGGTCTGACGGTAGCATAGTGACTCTCTACTAGATTCGACTGGCACATAACAACGGAGAGGGGCAAGTACTCCGCGACAATATAGTTCCTATTTTTATTTAAATTGACATTCTTATTACCAAAAACAATACATTAATTATACATATATAATTTAAGTGAATTATTTTAACTACTACTTGTGCCTTCAAATTTCTAATTACAAACATTATGATTTTTATATCTTCCTAAATTACAGACGACTCGATAAACACGTTGAGTCCGGAACTAACAGGTCACCGCATGATGACTAGCAAAGGGTCAGTTGTGATATTAATAAGTTTTTTACAATTCGACTTTTTATTAGTGCTTCTGTTGATTTTCATTCACTTCTCATTCTCATTCTGATTTAGTACAGGGGCTTTAGGTTTAATAGTGCGATTTAAAAAAACTTAATCGCTCGCAAATTTAATTTTTATTTATTTAAGATTACAGTTTCAATTAAATCGTCACATACTCCACCGCTTAAATTTCACGTTACGGGTGTTTTGTGAGTCTTGGGGACTAATTAAAATTGGGGACCTGGAGTATGCTTGGTGTCAGTGTGTGAAGTTTAATTTTACTACACGGTTTGTTTTCTCTATCTCTCTTTAAATGATCTTGTTCATTTAAATGTTCTCCTTCGTGAAATTCCCTTTATCTCACTTCTTAACACGCTAACTTATATTTTAATTCTTAATACTAATTTCCCTAATTATCCGTAACTCACAATATCGTGGCCCGACTGACATCGGCCTAATCTAACTACACCAGTTAGCTTTCAGCACTCTTTAATGATCTTTTGGCACCTTTCTGCCCCCATCATTACCCTTTTCAGTCGGCGCCGTTGTGACCTGTTACGTTACCTATATATAATCCTGAATTATATATCATAATATTACCTCTAATATAATCTAAAGAGGATCCCATACTCCACTTTAGATTATTGCTAATCCTAATATCTTATGCTACCGAGAGAAGCGAAATTTCACGAAGATAATTCTTATTATCTCTTTAACCATACTTAAACAAACTATGCGGAAGGGGAGACACCTTACACAATGCATTGTAATACACACTAGGGAGGTTTTCAATTGTTTACATAAGCACCGGTTTATCACAATAGAGGGAGGGTGGCTTACTACAATTCTCAATACGCTTTATTTCCTCGAACAGGCCACGACTGGGTGTTTACAATATGCAACTATACTTGTATTATTATTTTCTTTTTCCTTATTTACTGCTACACTTCACACTATTTAGTTTAACTTCAGATTTATTCAGCCTTTATTATTTAAAGCAATTATTATTCATTTATTATTAATTACTTTTGGGTTTTCTTTCTAAGAAGCTTACCTTTTTCATTTAATTACCATATTTATTTAGCACACTTTATTTACTTTGTTTTCAGTTTTGCTTAGTTTAAAAGTTTACTGTTTTGGGGCATGGGGTTTAATACTTTATCTAACAATGGGGTTTTACTAGGTCATTTATTTATTTGAAATTTAAGTCACTATATTATTTAATTGTCGTCACGGTGAAAATACTTGCTCTACTATACTATACACAATTACATAGACAAGGTGCATTCTTGGGTAATTCATTTGCATAATTCAGAAAAGAACAATTTCTCTTCTAAGGGAGAGACAGAAGTTCCACACACACATATTTCAATGTTAAATCGCCGATCAGCTGTTTGCTGGAATGTAGGCCACCCTCTTTTATTTAGTAAACAAAGGCAGGGTAAGTGTGTGAGTGAGAATGCGGGGTTTACGCTCACTATTGTTCTCTACACAATGCCACAGACTAACTTCCTTGACAGGTCTTAACTGAAGAAGCCAGCTCGGACGCATGGGGTGAATCTCATTCAACAAAGCACGCCTTCAACTTACACGTGTATTACGGTTATAACAGTCTGACTTTATTAATTCTCGTACTTTCCCCAATTAAATTAATTATTTATTTTGGTAACAAATTTAAGTTACGAAATTCTTTCCACGTAATTAACCGGGTCTACTTTACACAGGAGCATTATTATTATTTCTTTTTTATTACTTTTACCGTGACGACAGACATACACTAACATATACTATGCAGGCATATTCAAGAAACAACAGGTCTTGGATTGTCATAATATAAACCTGTTCAAGACTGAGCAGATCACCAAGCACTACAATTCATGTACATACTTGCATTTGGCTTCATACAATGATATTTCAAGTTATACTGACTATCATTTGCGTATCTTAAAACAAATTCATTTTATGAAAATTAAAGTTACATCAAATACATTGCCTGAGTGCATAGATCAGATAACTGAGTGCCAAAAGTTATCTATTTTACTACTTAACAATTACTTTAATTAGCAGGGTGACGTATCTCTGTTAATGTCACGATGCTTACAACCTTTTTACTAATTTAGCAGAGTGGCGTAATTTTGTAACACGCTGTACACAATTACTCTTACAAGACAGCAACAACACAATACACAATTAATTATTATTTACAGCTACTCAAAGCACAGTAAAGCAGAGTAAATTAGAGTTAAGCAGAGTGGCGCAATTTTGTAACGTATTGCCACGTTACAA
This sequence comes from Magicicada septendecula, assembly GCA_034769895.1. Classification (NCBI taxonomy): domain Eukaryota; kingdom Metazoa; phylum Arthropoda; class Insecta; order Hemiptera; family Cicadidae; genus Magicicada; species Magicicada septendecula. The sequence continues at coordinate 257,689,018 of CM068372.1, forward strand.
ATCCAGGGAACCCATCTTAACTGACACTTGCCAATTACATGGGCTGCCTACGTTGTAACGAACTGTTATTAAACTCAAATTAACTGAACAAATTACATAAGATAATTATAAGGAAACAAGGGAAGGTATTTCACTGATTTATGCACTCATTTTCATGTGTAACAAGATGACTTCTCTTTATTAACAACTGTTACTCAAAGATCCCATGACATCATTAATTAGATTAAAATATTTAAATGCTTTTCATAAAAACTTAGGGATCAAACTGATTATGTATTCTTTTACCTCGGATCCGAGTTTAAGTATATTTATAGCAAAGACTTCTAAGTATTTTGAGTTCATCTAGACGCTTGCAAGACTTCTTTTACCATTTGAAGAATGGTATTATTACTTAAAGTGATTATAAATTACATTTACATTTAAGGCGTTACAACGTACGATATTGAATCTTACAGTAAACTCTTAGCTTGTCTCATTTTAATTTTAAACAAAATTTATAGTCTTTGAAAAGTCTCTTTTTAATGTGAGTTGTGTATCAAATATGATTAACTCTCGATAGGCAAGCTATCGAGTCACCTTTACAATTGGTCGTAGTAACCTCGTCCAGGGGTGTCTCTCTTTGGAATTCTTGAAGTCGGCATCATCATCTGGGTCGTGTCTTCGGCAAGTACTCGATAGGATGTTCACTGCGGAGATTGGAGTTTCTTTTGTGAAAGTAGGTGTAGATCCACGGAGGTCCTCGTCAGCGTCTTATGCATCGTATACGTGTATTTATGAAGTTTATGCAGATCACATCTTCATGTATAAGGTTGTACTTGTATTTACCTCTTGAGGGAGACGTCATCTTGTTTACTACTAGTTAAGTTTTTGTTTTACTATTTACATTTTTCTTCTTAACACATCTTTATATCATTCACACATTACACAACGCTCGCCACGTTTAGCAGTGGTAGCTAACATTTTAAAATTAAATTAAAAAAACAAATGCATTTTCGTGGAGCTCTCGCTCATACGTCTGTACGGTCTGACGGCAGCATAGTGACTCTCTACTAGATTCGACTGGCACATAACAACGGAGAGGGGCAAGTACTCCGCGACAATATAGTTCCTATTTTTATTTAAATTGACATTCTTATTACCAAAAACAATACATTAATTATACATATATAATTTAAGTGAATTATTTTAACTACTACTTGTGCCTTCAAATTTCTAATTACAAACATTATGATTTTTATATCTTCCTAAATTACAGACGACTCGATAAACACGTTGAGTCCGGAACTAACAGGTCACCGCATGATGACTAGCAAAGGGTTAATTGTGATATTAATAAGTTTTTTACATTTCGACTTTTTATTAGTGCTTCTGTTGATTTTCATTCACTTCTCATTCTCATTCTGATTTAGTACAGGGGCTTTAGGTTTAATAGTGCGATTTAAAAAAACTTAATCGCTCGCAAATTTAATTTTTATTTATTTAAGATTACAGTTTCAATTAAATTGTCACAATGTCAATTGTCAAGAAAGTTGATATTTTGAAGTGATAGAAATTTAAGGGGATAATGAAAACTGCCCTTTGTAAGATGTAGAAAAGTCATTAAGTAGGTACTTTGGTTCAGTGAACTGGAGATGATTTGCTCTGAATAGGAGTCACTGGAGAGGAAATGGCTGTAGTAATAATGAGTATACTGAGGCCTAAGAGTGAGCTTACGTTTAGTTGTGTGACAATCGATTAATTTCAGTTGGTAACACAAACAATCAGCGTCTAATCGATTATGATCACAATCTCAGATTAGATAATACAGTTTGATTGTCGACTAAGCCGCTCGGACGTGGGCGCAGAATTTCCTACGCCGATCAATTGTTTCAACTATTATTCTATTGTTTTATTAACCGGCAGGCAGAAGTTCAATGATACGAACACTACCTGACCTGACGCAAACTACAGCATTACTTGACCTAAATTAAACATAGAAAGCTATTAATTACTCTTGTCGTTTACCACAAGACAACGAAGGTTACCATTCGTTGAACTAAATGATACTAAACTCGTGATAAGACTCCCACCTGTATCTAATAAGTGTAGTTTATGGATACTACATTTATTACTCTCTAACAACAGCAGCGTTAATAATAATGACCGGCGCAACATTGTTCTGTGCGAATAGGTACTGTAATAGGTAAAAGATTCGTGCTAGCAACGCTGCAGTAAATAATTGCTACAAATAATGTTTAAACGGAATATTAAACTTTAAAGTGATATAACACAAATTTTTAAAAGAATAACTTGGACCGAAGAAAATAAAGAAGACATTGTACATGATTCGAAACTGTCTTCCTCTTACGTTTTGGTGGCTTCTACGATGATGTTCGCACATATGTAGCTGCCAGATATTCCCATGCGACTTCCACATAAAGCATTTGATATTATGTTATATTAGTAATTATATTATGTGGTGGGCTTGGGCACAACGTAGGTGTTATGTATGTTAATAAATGGAAATTTTAACATCAGTACAGAAATCTGGATAGATGACAGGTCAGAGACATCTACACTCGAAAGAGTATACAGAGAGATATAGTTTTATGATGCCAATTTTAGAAATACGAATTTGTAATCTGATGGCATAGATTGATTCTGTGAAACGTGAGGCAGGTAGAAATACAAAGTCAAAAAATAAGCAAAATATATTTGCAGAAGAAATTATAATTTGATAACAATTATATATAGTATACAAATCCTGCAAATAACGTCAGGAGTTGCCTACAAAGAAAAGACACACACACGCACACGCACACACACACACACACACACACACACACACACACACACACACACACACACACATATATATATATATTACAATAATAGAAAATTGCTTATCAAATATGCGATATCCATTCCACGCCAGATAAAAAAAAATAATAATTTTTGTGATTTATTACGAAGTCTGAGTTGTTTGCCTACACGTCGTTAATGTTTATGTTAGACTGTAATGGTAGGAACTTAGCTCACATTCATTATGAACTATACGAACATGTCTGTCTATGTTTTCAGTTGTTTTAATTTTCATGTGGGGCTTTATGCATTTGAACGTGTAAGACTGAAATATAAAGAAGTACATGTATCTCTGAAATATTTCCCAAACAAAAGAACTTTTTAGCTTGCACCATTGTTTGTTTGTAGAATATGATTTCAGAAGATAACCTTAACATGTGTAGCAAGGGAATTAAACGAAGAATCGCCATAGCAAAGAAAGCCTTCAGTAACAAATATAGCGCACTGATAACAGGCATTTACATTGAAGTAAGAAAGTCCTTGCAGAACCTCTTGCTGTAAGTGCATTACTGATACGTGTATTACGGGTGGGAACGCTGGACAATAGGTAAGCAGAATAGAATTCGACTAGAAGCAACACTGTAAAAATGTCAAAACGGGTTGGCCTGAAAAAGGGAGGAATTTGTAGCTTATTGAAGATAAGGGAGAAAATTGACTAGAGGGATGGAAAAGGGAAAGATAAATTTCGTAGGTCATGTTATAAGATACAACACATTTTTTTAAGAAGAAGAGATAGTGGAAAGGGAGGAAATAAGAAGATCTCAGAAAAAATGCTGACTGTCATCAGAGGTTTGATGGTTTTTAGGAGGTATCAAGAATAGGGTTATCTGATTACAGCGCCAAGGCGTAGTTATTGGATAACTGAGGAACTATGTCTCCCATCTTCCAATTGGTTCACTCTATACTGGATGCACGTCATTAAATAAATTTAAATACTAAAAAAACATAAAATTTCTTAATAAATTAAAATACTGTAATTTTAATAAATAAATTACAGTAAATCATGTAGCTCCATTACATCAAAGTTTTCAGATTGCGGGTCGATAGAATACTCGTCAATAGGCTACGTTAACTTCGCGAAGTGGACAAAGTACTCAGTAACTCTACATTACTCTGTGAATAACCATGGTAGCCATTAGTTGTACGTCATTCGTACACAATGATGTAGCTGTTACTCATTCATATGGTAATAGGACGCTCAATAACACGGTGTACATACGCAGATACTGGCTCTGTCAGATCGTGTGTGAAAGCATCAAACAATTCTTCAACGATTCTTCAGCTGTGAAAGACACCAGAGTAATAACTTGTGGTTAGTTTCCTGCCTTCAACCAACTGACGTCAGTGACCATTTGCTTCCCCACTGTTTGAATATTATAAATTGTGTTTTATGGAAAAATTAGATAATGCTTCTGTACTGGTGACGTTCGTACAAGCCCCGTCACACAAAGAATAAAATAAAATAATGACGCATATTTTAAATGAATCGTATGCGCTCCCTGCTGCTCATTGTCCGCTTGTAGTGTCATTTCATCCTTATAAACAAATCCACTAACGTAATTCCAACTTCTACTGACACTATCCTCAGATCTATTAATTTAGTAACTTAAAACATTTATGCACTCGAGAACGGTTTTTAATTTATCACAATAAGTAACTGGAAAATATAAAAAACTTCTTTTGGCTCGCGAAAGTATGTGTTATTAGTTACCTTCTTCTTCACGTTTATATGTATTGTTATATGCTGGTTACATGTGAAATACTGAGTATTTACATTACTCATCTTATCTAATGTAAGAACTGTTAATTTTACTTTGAGTTTAGCACCTGTAACGCCTCATGACAACTGACAGCGCGTAATCTTGCATTCCACTGTACCTGGCTGTTTATTTCCAAGGCAAGTGTGTCTTACCCATAACGCTTTCCCATATTTGACATTAACACAACCAAGACTGTTTGAAAAGAAATACTCCAGGTGGAAGTCCAATGATTTTTTTGAGGGAAACGTTAATACTAATCCTATTAATTGTAAGATTTCTCCCACAATCTCATGTTCTGAATCCGTTGAACTTTAAAACGTCAACATCCAGCACACAACAAATGTTGTCGAGACGATTTACATGTTTCCTTGCCTGTGTGTTTGTTTAGTAGCTGGCTCAACATATTATCATACTGCAAATCACTAAACAAAACAAAATCCACTCTCACTTATTGCATACACACCGAAGTTCGTACATACTATGTTGCGTCACGTTGCATAATTCGACAATCTGCTGTCTGAAGCCACTTGCTACTAGTCTGGTGGAAATAACAGACATCGATGTCAGGGACATCGATTGTGACAATCGTGTTAAGTGTACTGATAAAAAAATATAGGTCTATTAAAATATGTTGAGAAACAAACAAATTGTTATGAAAAATAATTTAACACACAAACACGTAATAAGGTTTCATTACAGATGCACTAGAATTCAAGTTCAAAGATTTTACATTCTCTTCTAACCGTCAATATTCTCTTCACTCTCTCTTTTCCTAGTCTATATTTTATTTGTGTAATAATGTTATCTTCCCACACTATTCAATAATTACGCCAAACGTTGCAGAATTCTCTTATACTAAACATCGCAGTCACACAAGTACTAAAACACGGGTGAAAATCTAGTACCTGTTCGTCTTCATCTTCTTTTTCTTCCCATCCCCTTTTGTAGTCAAGTGCCCAGGTCCTTTAGTATCTTCCTATACTCTCTTCTTTCGTTGGCGAGGCGTTCAACGTCTAACGTGGCCTTCCTCCTTCTATTAGACAACTTCTCAGTAGACTTGATCCATTACAATCTTGTGGGATGAAGCTGAACTTCCTTTAACCCATTCTTATTACGGTACTGCATCACTGCTGTACTACCTCAACAAGTGATTATGGTGCAACGTATTTATGATGGTCATGTTCTGATTCGTTGTCTCCTAGTTTTTCCAGCTCGCCACAAAACTCCCTTGTGTTGCGTTGTTTTGGCGGGGCGTCGTTGTGCCCGTGGCTGGATTCCAGCTTCCGGGTCATGCCTGATGACTGCCAGATGAAGACTGTGATGGTCATTTTTATGGATGCCTAAAGCCGAAAAAGAACACGCTAAAGCGATTATTCGCTAGATGGCGCCGGAATTTGGGATGAATTTTTATTTACCGGTATTTTTGTAGCAGATTACAGCAGCTGCCTCCCGTCTCTGACACAATAGACGCCTTGGGGCGTCGGTCGCTCTCCGTGAGGCAGCGAGCCTTCGTGCCGGTGACAATGATAAACTTCTTTAGACATGCTTGTGAAAGGAGTTCCCTGAGGAGTGAGGGATATGCAAAGAGGATGTTAAGCTGCACGCCGGCTATTCAGGAAATCTTAATGAGGCTGACTTACGGTGGGTCGTCAAGATTCGCCCAAGGGTGTATTAACCGAATCGGGGGCTGTGGTTCTAACGTAGTAATAGTTCGTAGGCAGAGTAAAGAAGTCAGAGTGTCAGTTAGCGACCGGACAACGTCAGCAAGAGTAGGAACTCAAAGACCTCCTTAAATTACGTCATTTATGACAAATCATGGAGATCCCGACAAGGAACGGAACGTTTTGAATTGAAACGTTCCAGCCAACATTTGTTGGAGGTCGACAAAAACGACCATCAATAGGTTGGCCGCATAAGTCAGTGCGACACCTATTTCCAGAGTGGTAACCATAATGCTTAGTACAGTTAATCTGTCATTTCTGAGATAGTCCTATTTTATATGCTTACATCCACATAACGATAGGTCAACTACAAAACCTATAAATGTAGTCTAGCAGAATACAGTTGATTACAATACATAATGACTTGGTGAGTAAAATTTAAAATATTCACGCTGCTTCACGAGTATTTCTCTCCACATTTATCAACTATTCACGTTGACAATTGTGACTATAAACATTTCTATGTTTTTGTTTTCATATTCACAATTTTATTTGCAACGTTTGGATACTGAAGTCTTAAATATGCATGTTATTTTCCTTTGTTTAATTGCAATATTAAAGAGCTACTCTATCTGTATGATACCTATACACATTTTTCTTTATTTTCAGGTCACGTGGTTATATATTTTACTAGTGATTACTAAAATCGTCTAAGAATTACATAATTTTAAGTTATTGGTATATTTTTAAGAAAAACAATAGGTAACACAAACTTTATTAAAATATTTTCTTTGTTTAAATCCATACTATAGCTAGGGTCTTGTAAGTAATATAATTTTAAATTTAATTTAATTTATTTTTTGTATAAAAAATTTAATTTTAGTACTGTTTATAAAAATTAAATGAATCGTATAATTTAAATACAACGAATCCTATAATGGGGGGGGGGGGCAAACAGAGTAACTAATAAAAAGTATAACTCTTAGATTTCCGAATCCAATAGACATCAGAGGTAGCTCAACAGCAAGACCTTTACAGGTGACGAGCAAGACCTTAATAAGTTCAGGGAAACGATGTGCTGGACAATCTTAGCTCTCGAAAGAAATCAGTGCAAAATGGCTGGGGATGCATTATTTTGGTAATGGAGAAAATGAGGCTGATATTGATTATTATTATTGTTATAATAATAACTATTATTATCATACCGAGCCCAGCCTGCCATTATGCCGACTGGCCTGTGGACGACGCTTACCACACTTTTTTAGGTCTAATAGGCGAATGGTGGAGAGGCAAAGTCCTGAAATCGAGGTAAGTGAAGTAACCTCGGATAATATCGTAAGAATGATGCTCGCCGTTGAGGACCACTGGGATCATGTGGATGCCTATGTTGAAGGGGTGCTGAAGGACAAGAGGAATCCAAGATATACTCACAGGAGAATATAGAAACCCAACGGGCTTAAAAGACAGAGGCATTGTGCCGGTTTGTCAACGAACTGGCGCTTATATAAGAAAATTATATATATATATATATAAATAATATTTGTGTTAAACGCAAATTTGTTCGCGGTATCTTGATTTAACGGGCGAAATCTATTTTGCCGTTGAACCTCCCAGCGCATTCTAGCGGACTAGCGGACTGTATATGCGTGATTCGACTTGGTGCCGACCGATGCTGAATTACATTGTCTTGCTTCGCCTGCCATACTGCGTACACCTGGTTCCCTTCGACAGAGCTGGAGTCTTTTTTGATCGATTTGTTTCACTATCTAATGGCTAGATAAATTAGTACAGATCTGCGGGTCCCTGCGCCCAAGTCGAGAACCCGGCCCAGGCATGTCCACCTGAACTCACCAAAAGGCTCTCGGCTTCACCTGTCGGAGAGGAACGGCAAGATCACTATGCCCCGGCAATACTCCTTAACCTAGACGTTGGACTCAAGGACCACAGCTTAATTTAAATAAGGTGATATTCAACCATTTATTATTTCTGGCCTACATAGACACCACCGATTTGTGCAGATAACAATTAATAAAACTTGTGGGGTATTTTGTGACACACATGATATTGTTTTCATCTTCTAAACGTTTTAATGGGGCCCCGATCCAACGGGAGATAAGTGTGGGCTGATTTCGGGGACTTTATATATCGAATTACTTACATTCGACATTAAGTGTACGCCCGGGGGGCCGGCATGTGTCCGAGGCTAATTAAATTTCATGCACCACATTTTCTCACTCGGATACTAAAAGGGGGGTTGTTCAAATATTAGGGGACCGGAATTTCAGATATGTAGGGGGGGTGCTGTTGGTGACAGGATGAACCCGACCGGATGGTCTGGTTCAGTTATAATTCCTGTTCGATTATCTATGGTAATTGCGGTTTTATTACATATTTAAATTAGATCATTTGGTATACATATTCACATTTGGGTCATGTAAGGGTTATAAGTTTTTTATTCAGTTTCAGTCCGGTCCCCTCTTTAGACCTTACGTAGGCAGGTTTTGCATGCAGATATATGCAGGCCCCATGCACAGATAAATGTATGTACGGTCATGCTTAGGAACATGTCGGCTGCCTGGCCACACCAGATATTCTTAAAGATTATAAATTATAATATTGTAAATTCACACAGGCTGTTCATGTCACGTAAAAGTTGTAACTCGCATTTTTAAATTATTTTGTCAAACCAGATTTCTTAGAAAAATATTAAATTATCATGTCACAATATTCACTCATACTGTTCAGGTCACATAAAGATTGTAGCTTGCTTTCTTTTAGAGTTATTATTGTCAATTTCTGATTATTATTTCTGTCTGATTCTATTATTATTGTCTGATTTTCTCCAACAACTTGTAATTATAAATTCACTAAGTTATACGCACGGTTCAAGGGCAATTAAAGTTGTAACTTGCATTCTGGCCAACCCAGATTCTGAGGGCACTAGATGTATGTATACTGAGGTATGTATATGTATGGTAGTTGAAATTTCCATATGATGGGGCGATATATGTATAGAGAGAAAAGATATATAGGCGGGTGGCGAGGCTTTAATGTTATAAGGGTGTTTGTTATTTATGTGGTGATATTGAATATGTGTCTGTGATAGGTGTATATATTTATATGTGTAATTATGTGAATCATGTATGCGTTATTTCTATGTGTTATGTACGGGGACTGTTTATGCAACCATGCAATTATAAAGATTATATTAATAACAAATATAAAATTTGAATTAAATATTAAATTATATTATATTAGATTATAAATATTAAATTGCTAATTTGGGTAGTTTTGGGAAAGTTGGAAACTTAAAATGGGTGCTGACTGATATGTTACAATTAAAATTTATATTTATATTTTATACCAAGTTGAATTATTGAAAATTAAAATTTATATTTATATTAAACTTGAATTGCTGAAATTTAAAATTCATGTTTTGTATTAAGATTGAAATTGAAATTTAGGAATTGTATCTTATATTGAAGTTGAATTATTGCAATTTAATTGGTATATTTGAAATAAAGTTGTCATTGGTTGTTAATAGTGAGTTTTAATTGCAAGTCCCGTCTCACTGGACCCATCGCTCTTTTGCTTCCCTAGGTCTTCTGCCTAGTTTTAAATATTTAGTGGCCCCTCTTCAAAAAAAAATTTCAAAAAAAATTTTTTATAAAGCATAAAAATTTTAAAGAGGGGTTACATTTGGTAGCAGAGCGTGGTTGTATCTAGGGTTAAACCCTTGGGTCCTTTGGGTGTGACGGGGCTTGCAAACTCAGAAAACATTTAGAGTAGAATGAACTTAGAAAATTTACAAGAAATCAATATATGTACATGTGTTGTGTTATGTTCGACGTTTTATTAACTATATGGAGGTATAATTGTCAGCCTGTTGTTATTTATAAACTTGGTGTCGCCACGGGGTGTGAATTTTTGGGGGGAATTCTTTTTTGAGACTTGAATCACCGCAGATCTGGGGCGCTGTGATGGGACATGGATTTCATGATTTTTTTTTTGATTTTCAAATAATTGCGCGTGTGTTAGAGGGATGCGGTATGGCCCGCTCGGAAGTCGGTCTCGTCAGAGGTACGGGAGCCGAAGTCATTGTTATAAGTTTTGGGAAATTTGATGTTGTTCGTTGGTTGGCAAAGTTGCTTTCGTGAAATGCGATGTCGCGATAGGTGTTATGTGTGTCGTTGAGCATGTCTTGTGTTAGTGTAAAAAATTGTGTTTCTTCTTGGGTGGTGTTAATGAGAACCAGTTCAGGATAGGTCGGATCCTCGCAACGCTAGGGGGCCCGCAGATCGCTTGAAGGAAGTAGAGTACTCGAGTTTTTTCTGTTTTGTTAGTTATGTTGGTGTTAGGTGTTGTGTTAAGATTTATGTTTTCTTGTTGTGTATTGTACATTGTGTAATTCTGGCGGGGGTATGCTATCAGCGATTGCCCAACCCTATTTCTGGCGTTCTCCAGAAACTTCCGGTGGTAGATGGAGTAGATGAGGACAAGTTGCTGGTCTTCTTGGACCTTGTCCGGCAATTGGCAGATTTCCCGGTGGTGTCCGATGGGGAGGTCTTGTCCCTTATATCCCGTATTGCCGGGGTTCATTGGCTGGGCTGGTCACCGACACTCTGCGTCGGGGCGGCAGTGTCGACGCTTCCATGGGGAAGTGTTGGATTTCTTCATACCCCATCAACGACGTGCCCAGCTTAAGTTTGATTTATTCTATCGCCTACAGGCCAATGGAGAGGCATTGGGGGACTTCGTGAACGATATACGGAAAGCTGCCCGGGTATTAAGGTTGGGGTTGCCCGAGAGGGACATTATACAAGCAATTCTGGAAGGACTGCATCCCCAAGAGAGATCTCGTTTGATATTCGCGGACCGTCCACGTTGTTTCGCGGATCTGGACCGGTTGTGTCTGGTTTCTAGTACTGTCCAGGCGGGGGACGAGTCCCGGGGAAGAGCTGCCAGAGGTGACCCATACTTGAATTGCTGAAATTTAAAATTCATGTTACTTCCATATTCCTTAAGGAAATGGAAGTATGGTGATGGCAAAAAAAATCGTGTTCGAGATTATTGCAGATTATGATTGTACTACACTCAAAACATGAAAAAAGTCGTTTTTCGAAAAGTGTCTGTGTGTGTGTCTGTCTGTCTGTCTGTGTGTCTGTAGATTTTTTCTATGGTAAACGATAACTGCAGCAAATTCAAACAGAATCAAATAATTTTTTGCGTACAGCCCTGATTTGTAGAGTACTCACGACCTGTTGTTTTTGGTGAAGATCAGTTGAGGGAAAGGGGTAGTTTACCTGCAACGGTTTTTTTTTATCAAGGGAAATTTTTTTTTTGGCAAACGATAGCAGCCGCAAATTCAAACAGAATCAAATAATGTTTCGCAAACAGCCCTGAATTGTAGAGTTCTCAAGACCTATTGTTTTTGGTGAAGATCGGTTAAGGGAAAGGGGTAGTTTACCGGCAACGTTTTATGTTTTAACAAGGGTATTTTCTATGGCAAACGATAACATCCGCAAATTCAAACAGAATCAAAAGATTATTTGCATACAGCTCTAAATTGTATAGTTCTCAAGACCTATTGTTTTTGGTGAAGATCGGTTAAGGGAAAGGGGTAGTTTACCTGCAACGTTTTTTTAACATGGGTATTTTCTGACAAACGATAACAGCCGCAAATTCAAACAGAATCAAATAATTTTTTGCATACATCCCTGAATTGTAAACATCTCAAGGACTTTCGATTTTGGTGAAGATCGGTTAAGGGGAAGGGGTAGTTTACCTGCAACCTTTTACGTTTTAACAACAGTAAAGTACTTGAAAATTCATTTAAACTTTTTCAAACAATGGTAATTGTTAAAAATAAAATAATTTTGTTGCCAGGCAATAAAATTATAATTTTTTCATTTTAATGTAAATTATGTATGAGTTAATATACATGTATAAAATAATATATCGTTCGTGGCAGGTAAGCATATCTCAGTTATGTAATGTTTACGTTTCCATTTTATTATTATGACTACAGCAATAAAAAGGCAGGGAAGACACACACACACACACACACACACACAAAATTCGCGTTATTTCTGGCCTCACTCATGTTTATTTTCTTACATTTGCACGCTTTTTAAATGGAAAGTGCCGAAACCCACACTAACATAACGCGTGCAAGCCGAAAATATAGACATCAATTTGCTTCCTGTGGATCGCTGGGTAGTGTAACTGCACGTGTTTACAGAGGAACGATTCATAGACAGACTTTTCGTCTTTAGGGAATAAACCCTCTGCAAAATGCTGAGGGTCCATGAGTGACTTCGGAGCGCTCCTTCTTTTTCGCGTGTTTGTTCTGTGAAACATACACTGTAGATTCGCAGCTTTACTCTAAGCAACGCTCAATAGGAAATGTTGAAAATTTTTGTCCACGGTGCACCCTCATTCACACTAAACCTGCTCTGATGTTTTAATTACGGACATCATAATATTAAAACTTTGGAAACTTGAGCACTACTTAATGGAGATCAATCATTAACTTATACAAGCCATTAATTTTATGCATATTTTTTATATATATGTGTACAACGTTATCGGCAACAAAGAAGTAGTTTTTGTTAAAATTCCTTCCCGGGGTATTTGGCCGTAGTCCAATGTTTTCTACAAAACCAGACGTTTCGGCAATGCCATCGACTTCCATCATCAGTGAAAATCGAGTGCGATAACGTGAGGTGATATACGTTAGTGACCACAGTACTGTGGTTAAGGCTTAAGCAGTAAGTAGAAAGAAGTAGTTTCTATGGTAATATTTCATTTCGAAAATGATTTTAAATATAAATCTTAGAATATGGAAGTCATGTATGGTTCTCCATACCGATATTTTTGTATTAAGATTGAATTTGAAATTTAGGAATTGTATCTTATATTGAAGTTGAATTATTGCAATTTAATTGGTATATTTGAAATAAAGTTGTCATTGGTTGTTAATAGTGAGTTTTAATTGCAAGTCCCGTCTCACTGGACCCATCGCTCTTTTGCTTTCCTAGGTCTTCTGCCTAGTTTTAAATATTTAGTGGCCCCTCTTCAAAAAAAAAAAAAAAATTTTTTAATTTTTTCAACAATAATTTTTTTTATAAAGCATAAAAATTTTAAAGTGGGGTTACAGCATCACCTCGAAGTACTGCAAGGAGCAGTGTTGATGTAGAGTTCCGCCTGATGTAGGGAAGTCTTGTATAGGTCAAAGTCCGCAGCTGACCAAGTGCGTTCGAGCAGCCCCTTGACAGTGCACGATGCATTTTTCTTCTCCTTAAATACTGTTAGTTTTTTAAATTATGGTGTTAGCACATAATTGATTTATATCGATTGCATAAATACTTCAACAATTGCATAAATAAAACATAATTTTGACTGCTTGGTACATGTACGAAGTACATTATTTATGTATTAAGCGGTTTGTTTTGAGCAGGAACGTTTGCGAGATACAGGTCCATAAATTATTATAACGAGCGGAAACATTGTTTCAACTAATGTCTTATTTTTCGGGTTTAAGTCACGTTGGTAGGTATTGTTTACATGCGTTACACAGGGACTTAATTTTTATAGACGTTTAATGCTGTTTTGACAGGCAGTCCTTGGTTGGCTCACGGAAGAGTTGTAAGTAATAAATCCCTTGTTTACAAGGAACCGCCACTTGTTTGGTAAGTTGCCAGTGGTGACAATGTCCACAGACATGATCAAGGTCTCATGCCTCGCTCGATTCCCGTAGTGATTATCAATATTTTTCGTCATTACGGTATGTGTGTAAGTAATGCGGTTTCTCCATGACCACTTTTGAACTTTCTTTCACCTTATGTAAATTATAGAGAACAACAAATAACGTGCTTCAGTAAACATAAAATTTTATTTTAATTTCTTCGGAATTACAGGTTTAAGGTCGCTGAACCAAACTACATCGTATATCATACATTGAAAGTAATAGATAACCATAAGCAAGAGACATCAAGGCAATTCGTTTGATGGATTTAAGTGGTAATTGCCAAACAATAAAAATAGATGTCAGTAAGTCTTGCTGTGGTCATAACTGGTCTGATTTGCTGGAGTTCTTATGAGTTCACGGCTTTCCCGTAAGAACTACCTGAAAGTAACACTAATCTGAGAAAAATCAGAGAAAATAGGTAAACAGGTATACATAAAAAATTATTAAATCCCATTAACAAACCACTGACCACTGCCCATCCTACCCCCAAAATTTATCACCAACCCTCCAGGTTTCAACTTTAACCTATTTTTCAAAAGTAATTCGTAATAACTGTCGTAAACACTAAAATATTTAAAGTATTAACTTTTATTAATTGGAAAATCATGTTGTATGTTTAACCGAAATCAATAAACTATATATAATTATTACAGTATTAGAATTTATTAAGTGGTGTACAAAACAATTCAACGAAGTTTGAAAATAAACATTTTAAACTCCTTGGTCACTTTTTTCAGTTTGCAATTACAAATTGTATGTTTTTACAGTTTTCAACATTTTAAATTATTAAACCGTTTGACCTTTTTAATATTTCATAAAAAAGGTTTTTAGTAGGCTTAAGGGAAATAAGAGAAAAAATCAAAGTAAATATTTATTTTTATCTTTACGTATGAATAGGTAGAAATATCTGTTCTATAGTGTTCCATCCACTTATCTTACCGACGTACGATGTACACATCAACTCCATATAGGCCTACTGTAAGTACATTTAAACGACTACCTGATCTGTTTGAGAATTCTGAAAACACATTGACATAATGAGCACAAAAGAAATTATTTTGCTGCAAAACCAACCAGTAACCATTGTACCTTCTACTGAAGTGTGTATGATGAATAAATTTTTAAATTTCTTGATCACAATTTTATTCGTTTTAAACTGTTGTTGCATCTAAAATCACCTCCACCAAGAGAACTTTATTCGAAAATGTTGTCCGTGTTTTGTCCTGTTATGTAATTTTGATTATTTAATTGTATGTAATTTTGATTATTGTTACAGTTATAGTTATAGACAGACTATTCGATTATTTTAATAGCAGGGACCCATTTGAGCAGCACTTCAAACAGCAAATAAAAAAGAAGAATTTAGAAAATGACAATAAAATGTTACATAATTATTTGTCTTATTTAAAGACGTTAAAATTGAAAATATTCAGGTTCAGCGGCACTCTAGGAAAACATTTTTGCACGTGGATTTATTATAAACGCAATAAAGATTCTGTCAAACAGATTATTAAATGATTTACAATTCAAGTATATTTTGACTTACAAGTTTTCACAAGATCATTTGGACCTGTTATTTTCCTGCTTAAAATCTCGAGGGAGACATAATAACAATCCTAATGTCAAGCAGTTTCAATGGGCCTTGAGGAAACTTATGTTCAGGAACAGCGTTATAGCCTCTGACAAAAGCAACTGTTTGAGCTTTGACATGACATTCCAAAACTGTTATGAGTTTTGCAGAAGCAGAAGAAACAGTGGACCTAAACTCAGTCAACGTCTATGAAGAAGACATTGAAAACATTAAATGTATGCTGGAAAATAACAACTCTTATTATAAAGATAATATTCCTTTCTACTTGTCTGGTTTCATTGTCAGAAAAATTAGTTCTAAGTTGAAATGTGAAGAATGTATAAGACTGCTGATAGCAGATGACAGCAACCTTAGCCTTTACACACATTTTTTTGATTATATTTCAAAACGAAATTTGGTCAGGGCTTCCTCAGATGTAATCAGGGTAGTAAAATTGATGTACTCCCTTTTGAACAATAAACAAAACATTGAGAAAAACAATTTACATTCAAAAACGATTATTATATTAGCGTATGCAACCTTTACTAATAACATATTTGAAGGCCATACTTCTAACAATGATTATGGTGAAAACACTCATGAAATTAGCTTATTAATGTTAATAGGTAGTTTATTTTACAAAATTGTATGTTTTAGTATAGCTAAAGAAAAGACATCATCAGCTGTTTTCGCAACTCGGTGTGCGTCAAAAATTAAATAAGTTTGTTTTATTTAGCAATGTTTAGCCCAGCATTGCAATATGCTATTCATAATCTAAGATCCTGAAGTTTTATAACAAATGTAATACGCGTATATTTTGATTGGAAATAGTAAGATATGTTGTATTTGAATGCAGATAGGCTGTAAACTAAGATTTTTTTTTGTAAATAATCATCAATGTAAAAAAAATGTAAAACTATGTAATAAACAATTTCGTTTTCATTACTATTCTTGTTTAGTCAGTTTCCTTTATTTTATTAAAAAAACTATTACAAAAAAGAGGTACCGTAATAATTACACCCTAACAAGCCGGTTCATAGATCAGCACCGATTAAAAAAAATGTACGAACTTCTATTAGCCTATGAACAACAGAAATTAAATTTATATTTACATTATTTTAAAATTAGTGTCAAGTGTTCCATTTAATCTGATTGATATGAAATACACAATTTTTATAACGACTTTGACACTAATTTTGGGACGATCAAATCGGTTAAACTAATGTTAAGATAGCACTGTGAGTAGGCAGGCGAAGTGGCTTTTGCCTTGATGTGGTGGGGGGATCGTAGAGTTGAGCGGGCCGAATTCAGTACACGCAGACGGCAATCCAGTGTTTTTCGGTGCTTTTCGGTGAAAGAAAATTACGCGTCAACTATCGAGTCTATACCGGACCGTACCGGTCAGCGCAGTGTGTTCAAGGACACTGTTTCTAGTTGATTCTCGAGAGCGCCTGTTTGTTTAACAAAGTGACAGATTATTCTGGAAATCAGCGGGGTATAAATACAGCCATTCAGCGACGGTCGAGTTAGTTATTATCGGGTGATTACACAGTGCGTTTGAGTGGCGATTTACCCAGTGCGGTTCAAAGCATTGCGGCAAAGTGTTATGTGTTTTATAATCGGGCGGGACAATTGTAATACAATTGTGTTTTATATTAGTTGACATTTTATTGTGTGTGAACAATTTTTATTTGATTTGTTGTAAGAGACTACCTTGTTGATTACAAACTGTTTAATTGTGATAATTAAAGCTGGTGATTAGCGACTTAATTGGTGTCTTGTATTTTGCTTTCCACTGTACCATACGACGGTCACTAGATCACCGTGTCGTAACAGTAGGCTGTTTATGACCTGTGACAATCATCTTCAACAAAATTAAAGGAGGCAGTCGTTCAGATCGGTGTTTAACGACAAACAGTTTGCACGAATTGATCCTTGTGGTATCTAAGATTATGACTCATAAAATTTTGAAGACCTAATTAGGCTAAAAAAAAATTGTGTGCGCGTTGTGTTTTCAAAATTTTAAGGGACAAGCATAAGAAAGACAAATAGGCGCCGTCCTCACGTTTCCCACGCGTTATCCAGAGAAAGGAGATGAGTTCCTGGACGCTACTGTAATTGAGGATGAGACATGTGTTTACCACCATATTGCTGAATTGAAGCAACAATGAAAAGTGGCATCACATAGATTCCTCCAAAACAAAAAATGAAAACATGAATTTCAGAAAAAAAAACTGGGGGAGATTCCGTCTTGGGGAACAGGAGAGTGATTGACTCCTGAAGGTAAAACAATTACTGTCGATCCAACTGAGACGTTTTCGGCGGATTATTGAAAACAAAAGCAGCGACGGTCGACACGGTCCACGATAGTGCTCTGCCCATCCTGCATGTGCCATCTCTACGCTGCCTGGCAGTCGGATCATGTGCCTCATAGCCCCAACCTAAAACCCAGTGATTTTAACTTTTTTTTCACCGGAATAAAAATTCTATGACGATGATAGGGTCACGATGTGATTCAAAATACTGGTGGCAGGCTTCTAGTTCCCAGGCTTAATAAGTAGGCCTACTTGTACAATAGCGTTGGTTAATATCGAAAAATTAAGATACACGTAGTCATCAAAATTAAAATTCAAGTGGTCATTAGTCAAACGTAAGTAAATAAATATTTTTGAAATTGTTAAAACATTTGCGTAATTACTTCCTGAACACGCTTCGTATTATCATGGTAACGCAATATTTAAATATGAAATGAGTATTATCTAATATACGTCTAATAATTACTATTTTGCGTATGTTGTAGATACCAGTGTTTAAAGATGTGTTGTAGAGAACATTCGAGTAACGCAAGGAACATAGATAAGAATAACTGCCATACGCAAAACGTTCTAAGCAAAGATGACTCAAACGGGAATCCTATTCTCAGATCTTTCTTTCACACATATTAAGAGTTTACTGTAAAAATTATTTCTGTAAGTAAAATTATTTATTATAAAACGAATTAAAACTTACTTGAAGCAATTTTTTTTGAATGACAATAGGCTTTTATTTGTGAGCACTTTTCATAAAGAAAATTTTATATAATGAATTATAGCGTTTTTAAAAGGATTCCTAGACTTATTCGCCGAGAAAAAGCATCGTCGGGCTGAGTTAATCTACAAATTAATTTAATATTTTTGAATTTTTGGGTATGCGTTGTTGATTTTTGATTCATTAAGACAGTTTAGGTTTTAATTTAACAAGCTGCTATATATTTTACATAGGGTTAAAATGAATCACGACTTCACGAATCCATATAGGTATATCTAAATGAATATTTTATAATGTTTTCAAGTTATTATTAGGCATTGTATTTTACACGGAAGTTAATGCCGTTCAACCAGCGTTTCCAGTTTCGGAAACCGACCTTCAACACAAACCAGGATACCATCGAGTGTTGCATACCACCAGAACGGAATCTAGCAGGGAGTGGAAGTGCGTTCCATTATACGACTGGATCTGGAAAGAGATCAACCGTAAATTAGCGTATATGAACATAAACAGTGTACGTAATTTCAACGTAGCATATAGTTTACGTTTTGTAATTATTACATAATGTATTGATTTATAATACAACAATTTTAAAAGGCAGAAACTGGCAAACCAAAACTAGGACAAAACGTAATTGAGATGGAAACATGATATATAATGAGAAGCTAAGGAATGTTAGCAACAGAGGATGGTAGTGACAGAGGTGCCTGTTGGCACCTGTTGACGCAATCGATTTGTACGCCCAGTAGGAAGAAGATTGGAATCGTTGCCATGACAAGACGAAATACTGTAAAGGTTTGCTGTTTGTAGGCCTAATATTATTTCCCTATATTTTTACTTTAATTTGATTAGTTCAGACATAGATGCAGTGGAATTACTCAGTCGATACGTTGAACGTGTACGTCTTTGTTGCAATATTGCCAAGCTCAATTAAATACTAGTGTAGAAATGGTCGGTTTTCTAGATCTGTAGTCACACTTTACTAAAAATGAACTTTTTCTTGTGAAAACTTACTTTTTCGTCGGACGCGTTTCGGCGTGCGTATCCGCCTTCTTCAGCTTTTTGTCAGACTCAAAGCTGACAGAAAGGAGTCTGACAAAAAGCTGAAGAAGGCGGATACGCACGCCGAAACGCGTCCGACGAAAAAGTAAGTTTTCACAAGAAAAAGTTCATTTTTAGTAAAGTGTTTAGTGCTGTGAAAGAAGCGATGAACAATCAAGACAACTGTAGTCACAGTTTAATTTCTCCAGGAACATTGAAATTAGTACGGTATGATAGTGGAAAGCGGCCCTGCTAACAAGTTGTTAGATAAAACAAACATCTCAAATCTGTCACAAACAAAACTGCGATGTACAGAATTGTATTAATTGCTACTGTACAAGGTCTCCTACTCTTGAATATGAGAAGGAGAAGATTACTTAGGCAATCACTGCGCTAACGATTAAGAGAGTGTGGATCGCTTTGCATAATATAGCAACTTGAACTTATTAAAAACTCTGCTTTTAGTAACTTAAGAAGAAGTTGTTCACTCCTATTAACACGGCATACAAGCATTTATGCTTGTACTGCGTATAATCATCTATTTGAACCATTTTCTCTACTCACTCTCCATTTTGGTCCATTTTGCATCCAGATTTTGGAATAACGTTCCTTACCAATGTGAAGTGCGGGCAATGGAAAAACTAAACCAGAAATAACGTTTTCACATTTCAGCCAAAGCTTTGTTAGTTCTTGGTCAACGAATCTGAATATGTCGACAGATAAGTGGAAAAATCCCGAAGAAACACCAGCGTATATTTAAATCGTCTACACGAAACTCTTTTAATAACATAAAAGTGTTCCTCGATAAAGCAGTGTAATGTGTTATTTCGTATACTCAACATGATAATGTTGAAAATATAATTACACGTTATTTCAACCATTTCACCAAGTAACATTTTTATAAATTTAAATTTATCAACATTTCTGAAGTTTATAAATGGCCACTGTCCCGTCTGAAGGCGATATCAAACTTGTAGATTATGTTAGTTCAGTTTGATGTTCTACATACAAAATAATCACATCTCATGGATGCTGCTTTAGACCGATACACGTGGTGAGATGTTACCATGACATAGAAACCAGGAAACCATCAAATCTCATCCTCATCTTATACGAGACACTGCCAACCGTGTTTCAGTGTTGAAGAAATTACTCCTTAAAAAGCTTAAGCCCGTCCATCAAGAGGCAAACCTTTTCCCAGATCATTAGTTTCGAAGATAAATTATCACATGACAGTTGATAAAATTCGCAGAATAACTGATACCACTTAAGAAATGGTTAGATGTACGTATGGAATTCAAAAAAAAGCATTACCTATACAACGTTTTAAAATAAATTATTAAGAAACATCGTATATGCGCTTTAGTTAATCATGAGCCGCGTCGACTTGCACAGATATCTAGAAACGGGTTTCATATCCAACAAAATTTTTGAACGAAATTTTTGAAAACAGGTTGGGACATTACGAAAACAACGCAGACCCGATGCTGGAGCTCAAAAGAAAAAAAATCCTTGCAGTTAGAGGACACTTACAGAGTTCAATCAGAGCAGCGTTGTATAAGGCACTAGCGTTAATATTTTTAAATGTGAGGCACTAGCAAAGTAATGGACACGTAAATTAAGTAGTAGCACTATACATAGGTCGTTGAATACTCCGGATTTCTTTCAAGTAGGCCTACAATTTGTAATTTTACTCTGTCTTTTTCGGCTACTTCATCCTGTGCTTTCAATAACTCACTTTCTGTTTTTTTTTCAGAATTTTTATTATATACAACCAAAGACTCACACTTTACAAGTCGAGTAATAGATTTTGACAAGATATAAAACTTAGGCTATGTCAAATGCCTTGGCAGTGTGGCTGAAAACAACTATTGAAATTGTACTTAATCGCGCCCATAAAACCAATTGAAAATATTCTCGACCCCACAATAATTTGAACAGTAACAGTTAGCAGCAACAAACCAAGTCACACAGGGTGTCACGGCGGGTTGTGGAGGACGGGGTAGAGATGGTGCCCCTTCTTTAAAGTCACTAATCGTAGCGCAGCTTGGATGAAAATTCTCCATCCCATCTGCAGTCCCGAGAAGCCAATTTGTATGCCATACTGCCCTCGAACTTCTTCAACTACTCTGTGAAGAATAACCCACCATTTCAGAATACATCTCTAGTCCCAACAATAAAGAGCAACATCTGTTACAAAGAGGAGGGTACTGTTTCATTCCGCTTATCTATCCATCAAATTTCATTCCACTGTCAAGAAGAACAGATATAGAGGATAAAATTTCGCCTTTACTGAAATATAGGCATATCATACTGTTCGCTATTCTTTTTTTTTATCTTAGATTTTAATGCATTTGTATTGTTATTACTTTTAATACAAGAAGATAAAATGGATATGTAATACTACCAAAGAACTATTTCTTTTGTATAAAAAATAAATAAAGCATATCAACCAGTGAACCATTAAAACACAATCGGAAATAGCCAAAATATGTTTGTATACAAGTTTTGGCTAAAATGTGACCTAAAGATAAAAATGATTAAAATATGCATTTGTATGCGTATATGACTTCATATGACACTTCACATCATTGGCGGACAAGGGCCGTGGTGGGGGATTTATTTTGAGGCCTCAGCTACGGTTCTTTTTATACAGGTGAATATTTTCTAGTTTTTTAGCAATATGTACCTAAATTTATAAAGATATGTTAACAAAACAGAAAAAAGAAGTCGTTTAAAACGAGAAGAATAAAAACTTGACTATTAAGTTACGTTTTTCGTTCTATAGACATACTTCTTGTTTTCAAATATTTCCTTTTTCATCATTGGTATAAGATAACTTTTTATTGATTTTAGTCTTCTAAAGCTTTATTACATGAGACCACAGAGACACGGATTGTTGAAACATACTGTAACATAAGAAACAATATGGGGATCGATTCAGAGAAGTCCCATTTAACAATAAACTGAGAAAGTTTAGTTATCCATGTAACAAATGCTTCTGTGGTGGCGTTAGTAGCGCTTACATTTCGTTGAAATCTGTTTATTTCTTCGACCACTTGTTCTTTAACAAAGTCACCATACAGAGTTTGAACCCTCATTATTAGAGGCTACCGTCATGCATTTTGATTGTACGATATTAAATCAATTCGGAATCGTTTCCAAGTTACAAGTACCCATTCTCTGGGTAAAAACAGAACAAAAGTTTCACTTAGAGGGTATAAAGCGGAGATCAACGATGTTAGTGAAAATTTGTTGGAACTTATACGCGCCCTCTCCCGAAAGTTGAAGGGACCCGCCCTTCTCTGACCGCCAACGTGTCACATTTAATCCGAGCCCTAATAATCACGGAAGGGAACATCATACTTAGTCCCGTATAAGGACAAATTTTACAATCACAATACAAGTTTTGATTCACCGTCTAGAGAAATACATTCGCTTATTAGCCGCATTGCAATTCCATTCTACTTACCTTACCTTCTTTACAGATATATAATCAGTGCAGATAGAAAGTATTTGGATCGTTTTATTCGAAACCAATGCCTTTACAGGTAAAAGTGAGCGACTGGTAACAAAACCATTAGCGTGTTAAATACTTCAAACGTATCTCGAGATTATAGTAATTTAAAAGAAGGCCATCTGATCTGTTATGTGTGCTCATGAAAATAATATTGTGTACAGTATATACAGTAAGAGTAGGCACCTAGCTGGGGAGTAATTAGTCTGCATACGATTGGTTAATATGAATGGCACAAGGTCGCAGGTTCAATAGGTAAGGTAGGAAGTCCTTCTTATTGGTTGGGTCACCTGACTCCTCCCCTGTTACCTCAAAAACACTTAAGCAAAATTCAGTTCATTTTCATTACAAAGTTCAAAGATTGCTGGTTATAAGTGCCTCTGAAGAAACCGTGTGGTGTTTATTATTTATCTGTTGTTTCCACTGTCAGTACCTGTTGATTGCTATCAGTTACTGTTATTCGGGGTAAGTAAGCTTTTGTAATAATTTATAGGCTACAAATTAAACGTAATTATAAAAACGTTGATAAAATTAATAATTAACTAAAGTTCTACAGAGCTGAAATTTTCTTGATACAAAAAACCATAATATGAATGATCAACTGTGTTTAAAAAAACAATAGGAATTGTCTTATTTTGAAACGTAAACAATAAGATGTTCTAAAAAAGGTATTTACGATCTTATAATTGATTACAATAAATTGCTGCCATCAACACAATATTTCAGGAAAAATTATTAAGTTGTAACTTGAGTGAATTACTTATTGTAAATTACTTAGTGGAAGGTAAGGAACTTAAAAGAGTTGCAGAAAAAATACTCTGTTTAGTAATTACGTATTACAAATCGTGACACATTTATTATTTTTACATAGGATCAAACACTTATTATCTCGATAGTTACTGTTTTGATTTATACGCTCATTTACATTTTCTGTTCTTGTATTATTTTTGTATTACTACAATTATTAGATAATTTTATCTAAATTAAGTTAGATATCGAGAGTATGTTCCCGAGAAACTTTGGACAACGACGTACGTATCAAGTTCATTAATCAATGTCTGCGAATTCGTTTTTGTAAATAGTGAATGTTTTAATATATTGTGACCGCAAATGTGCTGTGTATGACCTGACGATGGTCTGTGATCGAAATCGATCGTTTTTAATAATGTGAGTAATAAAAAATTTTATTGCAAATCGTATGTATGGTACCTTTAGGCTATGAACAATAAATACAATACAATAGAAAATTGAAATAAATGGTGTAATTTGAACACCATATCGGGCATTTATTCACTCATTAGCTTTCTGATCGATATTTTATATTAAAGTATATAATATCTCTTGGTGTTCAGGGATTTAATAACAAATTATTTATTTTGTAAATTTAATTTGTTTTTCTATGAAATAAGCTACTTTTTTTAAATTAAGTACTCCCATAAAACACAATATTTGTACTGTTTCAGTTCCATTTCCAATCCGTTATCTATTACCTTTGTCGAAAAAATTAATTCGAGTCTTGTAATGAATATTATCCGTCACCTGTCTTATAATATGCCACTTATATAAAATTTACTTTAATACTCACGAATCTTTTTGCCATTCATTTTTTTAGTATTCTTTTTATGTTATTTTAGATAGTATAAAAAAGAAAAATCGAATATTGAAGAATTGTGAGAGAAGGAAACATTACTGAGCGGGTTACGTTAAAAAAAGACGCTCCTTCTAATAAAAAGAAAATAGCACTAGAAAAAATATAGTAAATGAAGAAGACGACGAAGAGAGAAATCGATAACAAGATTGAAGAAGGAAAATATTCGTACAAGAAAACAAATTAAAGAATTAGGGCGGGTTGCCTGGTGAAAGTAAAAAATGTAATAAATTGCAAACTTTTCAGTAGATGAATTCTAACAAAGGTTAACAATATAATATGACATTATGATAAGTGTATACGTCCTTCGAACACAGTGGTTCATAGTGGGCCTTACGATCTTCTTTTGCTTGTATGTTTTGAGTAATCCTACTTGCATAAACGCGTAAAACAAGCATGCGCGCAAACAAAAGCTCAATCGCTAGTTTAAACTAAAGCGTTTAAGTATTGTTTTCATTTTAGAAATATTATCTTCATATCAGAAATATTTATAGTTGAATATCTTTTTTACAATTTTTAGAATTTTAGTGCCTTAGAGTTGAGGAATTAACAAAACAAAAACTTTTAGTTGCCTTTTAGTTGAGATATATAAAATAAATAAAATTACATATTTTTAAATCAATAGTCATAAATAATGATTGATTATTTAAATAAACAAAGTCTTTAAATAAAAAAAAACGAAAAAATTGAGGAATACTAGCTATAATTTTGCCCAGCCTGTTTTGCTAACAGAATTACTTAAAGTTATGGAAACCAAAAACCATCGTTTGGATGTTACTACACCGCAAATTTGCTATTCTTAAAGAGCCTTCCACTGTCTACGTTTGTTAATTCACATTAATGCAGAACAAATCAGGATCATTTTCAGATAACTCGGCAAATACGATTTCGCCTACATGTACAGAAAAACGTAGGACTCGTACACAAACATTGCAAAAAGTGTTTAGCACTTTGTAGCCTACGACAACTTATCACCACGTGGCAATAGCAACGTTATAGTAGGTAGTAGATGTGAACTAACGATCGGTCTACCTAGTTTACATGTCCAGCAGACCTAGTAAGTGAAACATCTAGTAAGTAGGTGAAACAGTAATTGGTATTGAGTTCGGCAGTGGAACCAAGCTCGTTTACTTCGTTTCTCAGTACATAGTACTTCAGATTTTCGAACGTCCCCACGGCGCATAAGCATCTTGACCTTTTTTCTAATCATCCCAGCTGTAAATAGCCCTATCGGTATCCAGATCGGAGGCAAAAAGCACTGCCTCGTGAGAAAATGATAAACAGTTGTTATTTTCAGTATATAGTAGACATAGATTGACAGGCTAATAGTACTAGCAGAAGTATACGTCTCATCTACAAGAAACATAGTACTGTCACTTCCATCACGTAGGTGTTTCATCCAATTCAAGTGAAGGAGGACTCTTGTATATTTCGATGTCAATAGATAACGTTTTTATTTCTTTAACATCTTGACAGTATGCAGAATTTATTATCCCACAAACTGACGACTCCTTTCCCAAAAGACCTGGTACAGTACAAGCTACACTGTCCCTTGCTCAAACACATTTGCTTCTAAGTCCCACTGCTTTGTTGGATCCTTAGTTGTTGTGACAGCGGTTGATAGAAATACCTACAACAAATACAACATTAACTTTACCATCGTTGCGATCATTACAGCCTCCACAGAGCTATATGTCCTCGATGTCCTTCAGCTTACGGGGTCAAGTAGACATTAAACATGGGCGTACCCATATCTGACCCTGCTGCACACCGTTTGTTACCCCACCCTACTCATATTGCGCTTGTACGTGAATACCGTACATTGTACCAGAATATCGATCACAATGTTGTTATTCGTAATCACCTATTGCACCATAAGCAGGGGCGAAGCAAAGGTCGTTCAGTGCCGGAGACATTCATTATATTCGTACATGTCAAGAAGATCGTTGCACTGCGTTTAGTGTGAGCACATATAGGCCTACAGCGCCAACGAATGCATCATACCTTCCAGGTCCTACCATCATCCGTCCATCGTGGAAATAATTCCTCCTCAGCCAACCTCTCCCTATCTTTCCCATCAGTTTTTCTCAGGAGTGTTAAAAACAAGTCCATCGTCTAAACAGATGGCCTAGGAATTTTTCATTTTTCAAATACTTTTTTCTTCCTATTTTATTTTCTGTGAATCGTCAATGTTTGTTTCCATCTATCCAACTTCTCTTTTTCACCCTTCTCCATCGCCACATGTCCATCGCCTTCTACTGGCTCTTTTCCTTGTCTAACAGGTCTAAGATTTACTTCTGAAAAGTAAGGTTCTCTAAAATCGTTCCTAATTTATAATCTTCTAAATCTCCTGCACTTATTTTTCTGTAATTACATTCTCCAAATAAGTTTTTCACTTATACAGTTTCTCGATTATCGAATTTCATTTCTGATTTTGTCCCCTTGATCTTATTTACCTATAATGATCAGTTTAGTTTTTTTACACTTATCTTCAGTTTCCATTATGTTAGAGTATTGTATTTCCTTTTCCCTAACTACTTAATATTACAATGTCGTCTGCAAACCAAATTCTATACATTTATTGTAAGCTTCTCGGTTTTCCTTCATTGTGTCTGTTCTCCTTTTAATGAACATATTAACCAGACATGGCAAAAGTAGATACTCCTACCAATAGTCAACTACGCCAGTAGTCAACAGGATAGGAAGAAGAAGACAACGGAAAACCGTTCGTGTCCGTACACGTTTTTTTCTTTAAAAATAAAGAAGGTGTTACTGATCACGGTATGCGGAACTTAACGATCCGGTAGAGGAAGATAACGTGACTTTCCAATTCGTTATCCTACTTTGATCACGATCTTATAAACTATCGTAAATTCCTCTAAACAAGAGGATGGTTCATGAACCGAAACACCTTTAGTTTTCTTGTTTTCTAATTTCACCCTAACAGCAATTTTTTTGTCATCCATTAAAAATTTCTAAATCAACTCATCGTGTAGCAGAGGCGGGGAATATTGTTATCTGCCTAGTGAGATGCAAATGCTGACGTGCGATGTAAATATTCAATCCTATTTTTATTAACGCTTTTTTGAAGGTTTAGAAGACCACTGTTATCCCCTTGGGTTGAGAAACTTTTCTAAATGTGGAAGAACCAGTATTTGCTCAAAGGCCTGGAGTTTGGCGTTTGTTCGACACACGTTGTAGGTGAATCTTTCATTACTAATAGCCGGATAAACACAGTGAATATAAAACAATCATAATCGATGAAACCGAAAATAATATATAAATCAATCGCACACACAGTAAAAAACATGCTGTAAGTAAGTAACATGATTTACCCATTCCCACGCACACGTTACTGTCCATGTATTCGGTTTTTAAAAAATGCTCAAACACAAATCGCTCTACTTTGTAAGATTTTAAGAGTGGATAGTTTTTCAACAGCTCCCAAAGGTAAATTATATCCAGTTAATTGGTGGCTTAAATTTACGTTGTTGGTACTTTTTATAAATTGTAATTTAACAAAGCTGTTCAGCTACTCTAGGGTCCTATCTTGACTCATAGGCCCACTGAACCTCCAACTCTTTGTCCTTAGACGCGCAATTAAATTACTTCTATAATTTATTCATTTTATTTCCATCTTGCGGCAACATTTATTCGTACACACTGCACTTTTTTCCGTTACTTTTTGCACTGCAACGGAAGGATACCTACAGTGTATACTTTTTGTATATTAGGAGATGAGACTCGCTAGAAACGTATCTGTTGCTGGGAAAAGTGGTAGGCAAAAGGAGAAGAGGACAGCAGAGGACTAGGTGGATAGGCAGCGTCATTGAAGCAACAAATAAGATAATAGAAGGTCTCCGGGAAATAGTGCAGGATGTAAGGGGTTGGCGAAATAGGTTCATTGGATCATGAAGAGTCGTCCACGACTGAACGATTGAGCTGAAACTTGAACGAGATTGACTTCAGCATTTTTTTCATTCATTCTTCACAGAATTTATGATTCTGTAATTTATTAGTTGAAAATTGCATTTTTGTGTTGACATTGGAATTGGAACTGGCATTGGAACTGAGAGCATAGAATTATAATTGTTCTCTGTGTATTATACCAGGAGTCTCCAAACTTTTTCGCTTGAGGGCCGAATTGAAAAATCTTGGAAGTCAGGCGGGCTAACAACACACACACACACACACACACACAGACACACACACACACACACACACACACACACACACACACATATATATATATATAGTGAACTAATTATTTTTAACTTTACGAAATAATCAAGTCAATAAAATAGGTATTTAAATAAAAATTAAGCAGAGTTATCTAAAGAAAACAAATTCATTTATTCGAAATAATGTAAATAAAAGTAAGGAAAAAATAACATTCAAAGATATTTCTTATGTATTATTTTTTGGCTTTCTTATGTACGTATGGGATGTGTGGAGTTGCTTCTGACATATAATGTCTGTCCATTTTGGGTCAAATTTTGATGCTCCTATCACTAGAATGGATTTTAAGTGTTCGTCTGATAAGTCATCCCTGTAGTTTAATTTTACAAAGTTCATTTTTGAAAACGGGGGGAGTTAGAGGCGAGCGCACGGGTGGAATAGGAATCTTCGCTTTAAGTTGATGCGTGTGAAAAGCGTGATTCATTCAAGGCATCCAGACGAACAAGCACATTAACCACGTAAATGTTTTAAACGTGTACAAAATATTATAACATTTTACTGAGTTTATTTCTTGCTTAGTTATTTAGTCAAATGTTATAATATTTGAAGTATTTTGACTATCTATTTAAAAACTGCACGCAGCATCGGCCTGGTTGACGCGGGCAGGACAATGGCCCGCAGGCCGTAGTTTGGAGATCACTGTATTATAAAGGGTGTCCCATAAAGTACGCAAGATTTAATAATGTTGTAAAAACTTTTATTTATTGAAAAATATCAGATGTTTTAATGTTAATACAAAGTACACTTACTGCGGTTAAATGTGGAACACAATATCAGACAAATGTCCCCCGCGACTCTGCTGGCACACTGTTGTCCGTCAATCGAAATTGTCGATGACCTTCTTGCACAATTCCGGCTCAATCTCACCAACAACTCGTTGAATCTGTTCCTTGAGTTGAAAAATTGTTCGTGGATTGCGGACATAAACGCGTGATTTCACATATCCCCAAAGGAAGGAGTCCCATGGTGTTAAATCACAAGACCTCGGTGGCCAGTTCTGATCGCCGTTGCGTGAAATAAGACGTGCAGGAAACTTTTCAGATAACAAAGCAATTGTTTCGCGGGCAGTATGACTGTTGCGCCGTCCTGCTGAAACCACATATCTTCGAATTCCATACCTTCCAGTTGAGGCCACAAAAACTCCATTATCATGTTCCGGTAACGTTCCCCAGTCACTGTTACTGCATCTCCAGCCTCATTCTCAAAGAAATACGGCCCAATCACGCCACCAGCCCAAAACCCGCACCAAACAGTTGCTCTTGTGTATGCAAAGGCTTCTCGTGAATGATACGAGGGTTCTCTGTACCCCAAAGCCGACTATTTTGTTTATTTACGTACCCGTTGAGGTGGAAGTGTGCCTCATCGCTAAAGATGATTTTGTGGGAAAAATCACCGTCCGTTTCACGTTTACCTAATTATCCAACTGACGAATTCTCGGCGCTTCAAATGGTCACACGGTTTCAGTTCTTGTGTTAGTTAGATTTTGTAGGCATTCAGATGAAGATCGTTTTTTAGAATTCGCTGCATTGTGCTTCTTGGAATGGCCAGTTGTTGTGATCGACGGCGAATTGATTTCCCTGGACTCACATCGACACTATCTCTCACTACCGTGACGTTTTCAATAGAACGGGTAGCGCGAGGACGTCCAGACGATTTAACGTCTAATAACGAAGCTGTTTCTTCGAATTTCTTAATCAATCTCTGCACAGTTGACAGATTAGTGCTTTTCGTCGTCCAAAAATTCCACGCAATTTACGAACGGTTTCCGCATAACATTCACCGTTCTTATAATGTGTTTTCACAATAACAACGCGCTGTTCTTTCGTGTAACGCTCCATGACGTCTAATGGCGAGTAAACGGCAACAATACAACAGTTGCAGTGCTACCAACCTAACAAGACGACAGTGGCGCGTAATTCAAATATTGCGTACATTATGGGACACTCTTTACAATAACAAATTGCCAGTTCACTGTTAACGATTATCCAATTTAAAGTTGTGTTTTATTTTAAATTTTCAAAATTAAACCGCAAGTAGTGTGTTTTATGTTAGTCATTTAATTGACAGCTTTGTACGTTTTCTGTTTAGTAATATAGGTCTAAATAATGTAGCATCGTCATATCCAACCTGTTGAGTAAATGCTAATGTTCGTCCATTCTGATGTATTCTAAACCAGTAGATATGCACGTCTAAACCACACACATTCATGTGTAATAAACAGTAAAGATAAACATGACAAAACCTGAAATGTGTTGTCGATATGTGTTTTGTGTGTGTGAGAGCGCGCGCGCGCTCGGAAAAAGTTCGTATAAACGAAGCCAAAACTTTGAGTCGCGGTTGCACAGTCCACTTATTGTTATATGGACGGACGACGTGACGGTGACGGTGCGACTGACTGACCGTCACAAAGGTTCGGGCAACTGTCTACCGTCTGCTCAGTCCAAGGCCGAGTTACACTTGCGTATTAGAGGACGAACAGTGCTCCCGGGATGTCTGACCGTAGGAGCCGACAAGAGGCTCCATGAAACGAATCTTTTCCGGCTTTGAGAAAATTAAATTTTAACCAATGTATAACATTTTCATCTGACCGCATTTATTTCTCTAATGACGCACGAAGTTTATTGCTGTAGTTTCTTCTTCTTCTTCTTCTTCTTCTTCTTCTTCTTCTTCTTATTATTATTATTATTATTATTATTATTATTATTATTATTATTATTATTATTATTATTACTATAACTGTTATTTAATTAATAAAGTTGTGTTAGTGGTTGTAATCACAATCACTAATTTAGTTTAGAGCGCACACCACTCTAAAAAATTCCCGATTACCGCTTTCATATTTCCGATGTGATGATGTGGTGTGCAACAGCGTAATTTCTGTTTGTTACTGTTATGTCCTCGTCATATATTTGAGGCATTTGCCCACACAAGCGGATATTAGCTACGACAGTAACTTTACTGATATTAATCCGACGTTGCCAAGAACCTGTTATTGACATTGGGTATTCTTAAACTATACATAAAAAACTCTTATTTGTCTTTTCTTCTTCTATTTTATGTATTTTATGTAGAGGTGTCTGTCTCCACCAAATCGTCGGGCCGTCTTCTTTTACGATGACCTCTACGTCTCTTTGTTGTGGGTATATTGTTCATAATTATTTTGACAACTCGGTTGTTGGTCATTCGCTTCATATGCACGTCCCATTATTCATTTCTTCTCTGAAACCAATCGCTTATTTCACGGGCCTCGCATCTTTCCCTTATGCCACCACACCTCCTTATTGAGTGGTGTCAGATATGTACGTTTCTTAAGTTCTTCATTTCGGTCGCTTCCAGTGTTTGTATTCTTTCCGCTGTGTAGGGTCTCGTTTCATTGTAGTTCAATATTTTGTACACCATACTTTGTATACGCTCACCTTGGCTTCATTCTTAGGAATTGGTTTGACCAGATTGTGCTGTTCAAGCAATATGATATTCTTGAAACTTTAGGTGCTTGATGTTTTACTTCAGCCTCCAGATCTTGGTGGAAATTTATTTGTATACCACGGTACCTGAATGATGGCAACGTAATAGCTGAAGGGTGATGTCGTATAGCTGTAGATTACAGTGTAATGACTCTTTAGAAACCGTAAGTGTTTTTGTCTACTTAGCTGATATTCTAAGACTGGTTGATAATTTAACATTTATACAGTACCGGTAAATTAGTAGAGAAGAAACCGTAGGGAGTTTTATCTTTGGCAACCAGTGCTGCATCATCTGCGGAGCACACACATATGATGTTGTCGTCTCCAATTTTGTAGACCTCTAAGGCCTTTAAGTACTCCAATTATTTCGTCCCTTACTATATTTACTGGGCTAAGTGAATCTCCTTGTCTGATCCCCTGGTTTACTATAATGTTATCTGAAATAAAATATGTCCTTTGGAAATAAAATAGTGAAGACCAAAATGAAGATCATTTTTTTCATTTGGACAAGAGTTACTAAATCATCCAAGAACTTGTTTGATTGTCACTGTCTGTGTATATTAAAGGGGCAAATTTCAAGTTTTGGTCTTATTTATCTTTACAATTATTATATGCATTTATGTTGTAAATAGTGATATATAAAAATGTATTCGTAGCTGCTTAAAATTACTACTAGCATGTACAACAATTACTATGAAAGTAATGTTGATCATGGTGCAATCTTGTAAACATAGAAGTCTTTAACATCGATGCAAAATACGTAGTCTTTGATACTGGCATTTGTCCACTCTCCTTACGTAATATTTTTATTTTGAAATATTAAATGAACTCTATTAAATTATAAATAAACCTTGAACAGTTATTCCTAAACCATCAATTTACTAATCTGCATCAATTTTGCATTGTTCCTCTTCACTTGATTTATTAATGGTCGTTGCTTTCCAAACAAAAAAAAGAAATAACAGAAAAACTTTCTCACAATGACTTTCAAGCGGCAAAGGGCATTACGTAATAGAATATACATAGGGAAAGACGTGATTTTTTTAGGTAAAATAGTCTTAAAGTTGTTTAATAACAACTTTTCGTTGGTGACTGCTTTTAAATTAATTTTACTCTCTACTTAATAAACAATTGACACTTAAAATTCCGTGTTCGCTTTGTACAAATATTTAGTTTCTGGATAGTTTAGATAAAGACATATTACAACAAACTTATAACTGATAAAGTTCATTAACAGCCGTTCCTTGTAATGATCCTTACATCTCCAAAGTTATCAGATGACTTACGTATCGACCGACATTGTATATCCCTTGTTATACACTGCACTCACCTGTTTGTTATAAAGGTTATAATAATAATATTCATCATCATCATCATCATTGTTTATTATTATTAATATAGCGTCAAACAAGTAGGTAAATAGCCTGACTACTTACTAAAAAGGCCCGGCCTCGTTTCCCGGACGCACTATAAAATCAAGTGGACTTCTCAGTCTTCAGGTAGACTCACCCTGTCAAAATGAGTATTTGGGACAACATCCTGAAGTGATAATGAGCAGCTAAAGCGTAGCACTGGCCACATTACCACACTGCCGGACGGTTCTCATAAGACAGCCTACTACATTACTTAATTCCTAAACTACTTCGGTGTTACTAAAAAGAGCCATTATTATTATTATTATTATTAATATAATGAAGTATTCCATCATCATCATCATTCACCACTTCAAGGACTAGGCCTTAAGCCTGTTCCGGAACCCATCTCCTCCTGATAACCCAAGGCAGCCAAAGGTAGACGGATATCAGGCATGCGGTTCAAGTATTCACACCATCTCCTTCTGTGATCTTCAGTCTTCTGGTCCAATTATACAGTGTTTAAATCGCGTCTAATATTCTCGTCCCTTCTCCGATCCAAGAGAGAACAACCTTACGTCCCTCTTAGAAATTTCATTTCGGCTGCCTGAATCCTCTGCACGTCCCTTTTACCAAGAGTCTATGTCTCACTATCATATAGGAATGTGAGGACAGCCACAGTTTTATAAAATTTTATTCGGGTATCCTTCCGTGTTTTATTTTTCAGGTACCTATGAGTCGTTCCACAGATGCGTCTAAATTTTGTTAGCTTAATATCCCAATGAAGTGTTCCATTTCAGGTAAATTAAACAATAATAAATTAAATCTTAATGTAATAATATGATTTAAATATTTACTTAATTGTCTTATAATTATCTTAATATTTATAAATATTAATATTATTGTTGTTATTATTATTGTGATAATTTTTATTATAGATATTCTTCTTATTAACATTATTGTTGTTGTTGTTGATGTTATTATTAGTAATACCATTAGTCAAATGGGAGGGGTGTGTGTGTGTGTTTTCGCCAGCTGTGTTTGTATCTGTGTGCTGAAAAAAATCTCACTCTGTTAGTGAAGAGTAGGTCGGATTTCTTTTCCCACTACAAGGCTTTGCTTTCTCGTGAGTTCAGTATATCTCTTAACTTCAATATGCCGGTTTATTTCATCGTTCCTGTGTTCAAGTTGTATCCACTATAAACTTTCCAATTTCCACCAACGAGAACTCGCAGAAAAAAAGCACTTCGAATGATAATCGTATATTGTAATTAAATCGTAATATTCGTAATAGAATAATACAGTTGTTCTATGTATCTGTCCGTACTATAAGTAATGCGCATTTCCTCAAGAACATTCAATCGCCAAGACATCTTGAAAAGCTGTAATATATTGGTTTAATATATGTTAGGATATGTTGTATTAAGTTTCCGTTTAATTTCTACCATTCGTTACAAAACTTAATTTTGTCACATTTTCTCTTTTTGGCTCTCAGTGGATAGTTTGGTCGGCAGTCGTACCAATTCAGATACACTTATCAAAATGAACATTCATTCTGACCTTAGAAATTTTATTCTGCATATTATTTTCTTATCTAAGCAAACAAATTAATATTACGATCAAGAAATTTCATAATGTTATGAAATATTAAGAAACCTTGTTTTTTTTATAAACTATCTGAAATACCTTGTTGATAAATAACTATACTGTATTAATTTATATTTCCGTAAACGTTGTAGGGAATAAAATTTTAAGTGGGAATACAAAAATTTCTGGGATTCCTGAAGTTAGTGATATGATTATGATTTTTAGTGACCTGTTTTTATAGAATTTTTTAGTGTTTAAAAACATAAACACTATGGTGTGTGTGTGTGTGTGTGTGTGTGTGTGTGTGTGTGTGTGTGTGTGTGTGTGTGTGTGTGTGTGTGTGTGTGTGTGTGTGTGTGTGTGTGTGTGTGTGTGTGTGTGTGTGTGTGTGTGTGTGTGTGTGTGTGTGTGGAACAGAGTGACGGGGGGGAGAACATGCAGAGTGGGAGGGAGAGAGAGAGACAGAGAGATCCTTAATGTAGTGTTTACAGTTGGTTACTCTGACTTCTAGATCAGCCCAACCAGCTCACCTTAATTCATTTTTATCATACTTAAGTGAACAAGTCGCAATCTGTCATTAATGTACACCACACACAAACGCGCGCGCCACAAAACCACACATTATAGCTGCGGGCTATACGGCATTAGTCTGTACTTTCCTCATCATGTGAGTAAATATTGGGTGTGTTTTAAATCCTATGGGTTCTGCTCAGTTAGGTAAACATCAGGTGTTATTTTCTCCTAGATCCTGTTGTATTCACGATTTCTTTCTGTGAAACGTGAGAATTAGAAAGTGTCCATTCGAAGCATCTTTCTTGTCAAATAAGGCGATATTCGCGTTTAAGCGTGCCAGTGTCTACTGCTCATATACACTTTTTTCGCATTTGTATTCCTATAAAAACATACTCTCATCAAAACACTAAAATAAACAAAAATACTAAAATTCTTTGCAATCGTGTCACAATTTGTGGCTTTCCGTTTTATAAGCTAACTTTTACATTTCCTATCTATCCCAAACTTTAGTACGGCGCTTTGTTGTTTCTCCTTATAATGGTTTCTTACAGAACAATAATTCACTATACGAGTGAACAATATTTCTCCATACGAATCTTTACTCCTTGTGTAAAACAGGGAAACCTCTCTTAATGTCCGACTGGGACCGAGGAACTCTTCACGTGAACACACGTAACAAACCCTGCACGTGACTAAATGCAGATTAGTTAACTCATAACTGTACAGTGGTGTTGCGTGAGTTAAACCATAGCTAGAGGTCGTGACAGACCATGCTTGAGAGAGATGGTGATGATTAACAGAGGCCTACAGATGATGATTTTAAGTCGACTAAACACAACTAATGCCAATACAAACTACAGAACACACTCAAATTTCAATAAGCACAATTTTTCGGAACCTTGATTCAGAGATTCTGGCCGTCCGCCCCCTCCAGTATTATGAAACTAAGCCTCTATGTGACAAATCATGGACTGTACATGAGTATATTCTGCAATGCTAGCGATGAAAAAACTAATAATTCTCATAGTAGTTTTAGTCTTATTTTAATCATAATCTTAGTGATAATACTTTTTGGGGGATGACAGTACATATGCGTTGTTTTTATGTATACGCCTACTAATACAGTCCTTTTGCACCATCGAAATGCTTTAGGAAATGCAAGGTAGGGTGCCTAGATGGAATCGAAAGGTATACACCACATTGTGCCCACCACTACCCTTCAGCCGATATTTAATTAGCCTATGTGTTGACATTAGTGGTAATTTTTGTAGGTGTAATCGATCTAGGGGCTTAAAAATGCAGTTTGATTTTATATTGCTGCACAGCTGACGCAACCTCAAACCTCAGTTGGTTAAAGCTAATTGTCACACCCACTGGTCTACTAACACAGAGTGTCTTAGATACAGAGTGAGCTAAAAATTCAGTTTTGTCAATTAATTATAGTATTTATATCAGCTGTACTACAACTGCAAAACCAAAATTTCCCATATGTTATAGAATTTAAATCTGCGTGCAAAGGGAAACTGCGTTTCAGCCTAATCTACTATAAACTAAGGAGCTAATTTGATGTAGATCTTATTTTATTTCATCCTCTCCCTGGAGTAGAAACAACTGGCGGGGTGAAGCAACTCCTTTGCATTGTTGGGTAAAACAGGGCTTACAAGCGGGTAGTACAAAAACGATTTCAGCGACTGAAAGAAGTGCCTACTACTCTGCTTTGCTTGTCCGTGAACATTTTGTTCAAGCGCACACGTTTTTAATTTACCACCGTTTGGAATCCGTACCTCTTTCCGTTATGCCGCAATGCATACTCTAAACCAATGGTTTACAACCAGGGTGCTATGAATAGTCTCTAGAGATGTCTCGAGACTTTGAGGAATATGTATAAAAAAGAACTAGAATAATTTCTTAACATTTGTTTTATTTTTCAATATCCGCTTGCTTCTTACTCATATTACAAACATAAAGTATAATTTATATGTATTAATCATTATAAAGAATAATGTATTTTTTTAAGTTAATATTTTTAAATACATAGTCAATTAAGTCAATTAACTTATAAGAAATATTACTCTACATATTAGACACAATACACAGACACAATAGTCAATATAGGGATCAATAAAAAATGATCTAGACAAAGTGTCGCTCAGCTAACTGCAGATTTGATACTCGTACATTACCGTGAGTTGATCTGTTCACTACACTAAAGCTTAGACCTCTCTTCACGAATCCACGTGTTGTCTCTGTTTTCGATACACGTCTTAGTATCTATATGTCAGTGGCGGCTGGTGGTTCCCAATTGTGGTGGTTGTAGTAATTGGTTAGGTGGGGAATCAAAGAACTCGTTTAAATAGGCAGACCTACATATCTGCATCATACATAGTGCTGTCATATGGAAAAACAGAAAATTACTGTTTCTCCCCAAAAAGAGAGCTGCCATTGATAATGAAATGGCCTCACATCTATAGGTATGCCTATGCCAGATTCCATGTTAATACGTACTGATCAATGGTTGCTAAAAGCATCACTAACTAACTTTGCAGTAACCAGATATTAAATACGCAGCGAAAGGCGAAAGTTAAACAGTATCGTGTTTAACATACATTAATCAATACACAGTTGATTGACACTTTACTGTCACAATCAGAGTTGTACGAGTTATACAAATTATTCCTATTTTATAACCTCAAACAACCAACGAACCTTCAACTAAGTTAAACACTAAACCGGTCACAGCTGATTTCATGTCACAACGTTGCGAAAGTTTTGCAGCTACCGAGGTTACATATGAAGCACTGGGGCTTATGAAGAGTAACGGACGTCCTTCCATTTGTTTATGTAGTAAGCTCTGTCATTTACTCTTTAAGTTGCAAGTGGCCTACAACCACCAGACCCCCGCCACAAAATGAATTGTAAATGAACATTACCGCATAGAAACAATACGTTTTCCGTTGAAACTGATGACAATTTTAACTGTTTAATGATTTCGTATATTATTTTACAGTATAGTTATTCTATACTGATGGTTGTGCACGCTACAACCACAACAACAGCCGCCACTGCTATTTGTTACTGCCTTTAATAAGATATTTTGCAGATAATGTAATTAACCGATATTGAAGATCTCCGTGAAGGCATATTTTAGAACAGATGTCTTCTGGACAACGACCCGTAGGTAAATTCAACTCTACAACACCCGTCTGCTGTCCAGGATTCGTTCGACAAAATTATTTCCGAGAAGGACTAATATGAATGTAAGAACTCGTGCACAGCTGTTTGGAATGATTGCTGAAGATCTATCCACTAGAACAAATACGAAACCCTTGTAACATTTTCGGTTTGTAGGCTGTCGGTTTTCAGATGCGTTAGCCATAACAAAAAATTCGGTTAAACCTAAGAATAAAATTATCACAATAACACAGGGATTTAAATAAAGCGGTAGGACAAAATGGAAAGTGGCGAACTTTCTAGAAAAAATTATTAATTTTCTCTTAATTTTTATGACGCAGCTGAATTAACTATTGTAAATCAAGTTATGCATAGTACAGAGCAAGTAGTGAGCAGTATGCGTACGATTGTCCAAAGAAGACCAGTTGTGTAGAAGCAAAATTATTGTCCAAAGAAATAACAATGTTCCTGTTGTTGCGAAATACCATATAAACATGTGTAACATTGAGACATAATAAACTTGTATTGCGACGCCCGGTGACAACCTCGGTCAGTCCGATTCGAATACGTGCATGTTACACCGGTACAGTGTATAGACGTTGTGAGATGTGATACTAAGTGACTATTTGTTAGTAACTACGGTTTCGTTGTTACTGAGGATTGTGAACTGTGAATAATGAAGATTACAGTGAATTCTCGATCGCGCGGAGAAAGAAATATCGTTTTAGAAGAAGATATCGTCAAATACAGAGACCTTAGAATTTAGGTCAGCAATTCATTCTCATTTCAACAGGTATCTTATAGCAGGTATTTTATAAATGCACTATATTACTTACTTCACAGTTCACAGTATTTAAATATGCCAACGACCGCGCGTTTAACTGTAGGCTACAGAACACAAACAACAGGCCTACACAAAAATATTAAGCTAATGTGCCTTATACTTTATGTCCAATATGTTACAGCTCATACTGTATACTGTTATCTACAGTACAACGGTAAATCACTTTTTGTTCGTTTGATCGGGCACAATTTCCATGCTGTATTTGAAAACATCGGCATTGACAGTCGGTTTCACAATCGTTTGTGAGAAGGAAACAAAACGAGAATCTCATTGCTCCAAGAGTCACCAAATGATTCTTCGGAATCACAATTTATGCACTGTCATTAACCCAACTCCTTTACGGTTCAGTTGTCGTAGTAACAGGGGGAAGGTACGTTAACGAGAACTAAAAGGAAAAAACAATCGTAACAGAGAGATTTATCGTTTTTGAGAGAGTCGTTACTATCGTTATCTCTCTCTCTCTCTTTCTCTCTCTCTCTCTCTCTCTCTCTCTCTCTCTCTCTCTCTCTCTCTCTCTCTCTCTCTCTCTCTCTATTTCTTCCTGCACTACTCAGCTTCGCGTAAGCTGAGTCAACGTCATACGATTTCGAACGCTCAGCTTTCTCAGATCGTCAATGTCACCATATTTAACGTACTTAGTTTCGATCTCCTCCACCATGATCTAATTTTTCTAATTCACACTTGCCACGTGGACAATATTTACAGTCTACTTAACTCTCATTGATATTATTAATTGAGTTGCCGGTGATTCTTTATATGTTTTATATGGTTCATGAGAGTATCGTTAAATAGACTGGAATTAAAGTTAATTAATGTTGGGACAAGAAAATTTCTCTGCTGTAAAACAGCGTACCATTGAATCGATAATTGTTGTGCTGTGACTTCAGTGTATTGTGTTTGCTTTTCAAGAATTGTTGACCGAAGTGTGAATAGTTTACAGTGAATAAATTAGCCATAACTGTGAATAAATAAAACTGTGTTTAGTATTGCTTAGTTTTCCTTTCATTCACACTGAAAATCATCCTCTCGTAACAAAATAATCCATTACAACGTTAAAAAATATAAAAATAACTGAAAAGCTTATATTGTGAGGATAGAATCCTGAAGGAAGCACTGAAGAAACACTTATGCTGATCAAATGAATACGTGATAGAAAATTTGATAGCAAAACCTATAGTTTGACTTATAAACAAAGACAACAAAAAAGTATCACTCTAAATTAGAGACAGTGTCAACTAATCAGAAATGTCCAGTGACATCGATATAAAAAACTGGATAATCTCTACTCCTCCATGATATATGTAGAGTCCAAATTTCTCAACTCTAGTTCTCTAAAAAAAGGTGGATGCAAGTCTGATTCGTAAAAATACGATTATTCTTATTCGCAAAGACAGACGCGTAATTAATTTGTATCTTTAGCTTTATGAAAGTGTGGAAAATGTACTAACGAAAATTTTCAGTGGACGGAACCACTGATTCTGTGTCATTAAGATGTGTTCAGTCGTCTTCTTTATATGCAGACGAATAGTCTAGAGTCTGTTAGAACACTGTGGTGGTACTTCGGGCCAGCCCATTTTAATGTTCGCCTGTCTGCGTTGTGTTCCGTTCCCACAGTATGACACGAGTATGACAAAACGCCTCACCAAAGTGTATGAAAGTTACAAGGCACCTTCGCAAAAAGCCATGTCAGAACTCTTTGGTGGACTTAAAAAATGTAAATTCAAAGAAGAAGGTGAATACGAACTATCAGTACGCTTTAATTGGCTTGGTTCGCTGTTTATTAATGACACTGGGCACACAAAACACGTTCTACTTAATCAATTAAGAAAACCCGTATGTTCTGTTCGATAATTAACTATATAATTGATTGATCACTTTGAGAGTAAAGTATTACGAACTTTACGCTCACCTAATGGTGCAGTGACCTCCTTCAAGGTTGGTAATATTGTTGCACTAGAGCAGCTGGAATCTATTGTATTCATAATCCTGGCGGTACAGAGTTGAATTGGCAGTTTGACAAGAAACTGAAAGTCTCGAGATAGACACCAAAGGGCTGCAACAGGAAGTCCCTCCAGCTACTACAACCGTGTCAAGGTCCTCTCTCTCTCTCTCTCTCTCTCTCTCTCTCTCTCTCTCTCTCTCCCCCCCTACCGACACACAAATCACATTCGCTCTCTCCTCTTTCGCTCTTATTTTCTCTTTTCTCTTCCCCACTCCGTAGATACGTTAAGTACGGTGTTTTTGAACTCTCGTCGCGTCTGAATATTACTGTCATTCAAATACGTTTGTTGATCTGCACTACTGTGAAACAGGTAAAAATCAATAAGGTTTTACAAACTAATCTTCCGCACCTCAGACATATCTTAACCAAACATGACCAGTATTTGTGTCGACATGACAGGATTCTTCTAATAATCACCTTTTCGTCTATTGCATTTTCGTGGATAAACACATTCCATTCTCCCAATATTCCTTTCTTTCCATCCCCTTTTCCTCTTTCTCCTATTCTTTCCAATCGTGTTTTGTATTCTAATTAAATACACTATAACAAGATAGTTATTAATTATTGTATCCGTACCTTGGAGTATTCAAATAGTAACGTTCTTTAGCTACATATGTTTATATAGCAAATCCATAGAATATCCATTAAATGATATGTCATTGTCAACGGTTGCTTCGCGTTTCACTTTGAGGATGCCACACCATAAAATATGTGAAATATGTGGCATCAATTTTGCTAGCAGAAAGAAAATTTACTGAAAATATGTAACGTAAAATACTTATTTATATCCTAAATAATTGTTACTCCATCATCCTAATTACAGCGCCCTATAGTTTCTGTCACAATACTGTTCAACAATGAGTGAAGTATGTTTGTTAAAAGCCAAAGACTTTGTATAGTTACTGAGAAACTGGCCACTTATTTTTTAACCCAAACGTGTGAAACGTGACCCGTACACGTTATCTTTGTACCATTTGTTATATAATAGCTAATTTCCATTTATATCAACAACTGCCGCATTCGTGGGTTGAAAACCTCAGTAACTCCATTATCTATGCGATCGGTGTTAATATCAATTGAAGATAAGCCACGTGTGTTTTACAGTGTAAATTTGCATTGAATAACCTTCACTACCTAACCTTCTGCTTTTACTTAACTGTTTTAATTATTCTATAGTTATACACATTTAAGTGAATCATTTATCAGGAATAGAAGTAGGGCTTTAAAAAACAATAAATATATGAGGAATTTTTGTACAGAACGTGTACAAAATTTAACCAAAATATTAACTCCAGACGCAGAAGCAAGAAAATTCAGACGGGACAGATCAATTGGTATAGACATTTGGAGAAGAAGAACGACAAAATACACAATTAGGCGGCTGATGGAAGAAGTAACCCCTTAATAGAAATGAGAAACGTACAGGACAGATCGTAAGAGCGAAGGTAGAATATGTAAAGAATCGCAGTGAGTATCGTGTATACTTACATTCCGAGTACGGAGTTTTGGATTCCATTTTCTTTATAGTACCTCAATTAACTTACTGCTTCTGCTATAATCCAACATGTCTTCCACGATTCAGCAGCAGCTTTGTTTATTGTCAGCTTTATACCTTGTTTTTTCTACATCTGTAAGGCGGCTGCATAAAAAATTGTATTTTAAGGTAACCCTTAATTTTCGTAATCTATCCCTTCCAAAACAACAAAGAAGATACAGAATTACACCACTTTTGTGTGTGTGTGTGTGTGTGTGTGTGTGTGTGTGTGTGTGTGTGTGTGTGTGTGTGTGTGTGTGTGTGAGAGAGAGAGAGAGAGAGAGAGAGAGAGAGAGAGAGAGAGAGAGAGAGAGAGAGAGAGAGAGAGAGAGAGAGAGAGAGAGAGAGAGAGGAAGAGAGTGACAAAATAAAAGTACTTTGAATGCATACAGCATTTAAACCAGTGGCTCCAAACCTTAAGATGTCCGCAGACCAGCGTATCGGAAGTTAGACAAAGCGCGGACTATTCGCTCTTACCAATAAAATTTTATTGACAACAATGATTTTTATGAGATTTAACTAA
This sequence comes from Magicicada septendecula, assembly GCA_034769895.1. NCBI lineage: Eukaryota > Metazoa > Arthropoda > Insecta > Hemiptera > Cicadidae > Magicicada > Magicicada septendecula. The sequence goes on from CM068372.1 coordinate 257,733,062, forward strand.
TTTTATTTAATTAAATAACGATTTAAATAACTAAAATCAACTGAAATAGCCTACTGTGACTGTCTTAGGTGATGTTAATGTTATTGTTGAACTTCTATACGTTTCACCAGATGTGGAATTCTTGTGCTGGTACTGCTCCTCACAGCTAGTCGTATGTCGTCGCATGCGTCCACCCGATTTCTTTGCTTGTTTTTTATCATTAGCAGAGTAGATAATCTATGTTCACAAAAAACATTGACGAAAAGTACAGTATGGCAAGTCGCGGAACGTTTAGAGGATGCAACACAAGTTGGCTTCTTACAGCACAACGCTCCTCTCTTAGTTCATAGTACAACCGTCCTGACATGTTTCCTTCCGAGAACCGACGAATCTCAGTGTGAAAAGGCAAGGCTTCACGCTCAGCATCTAACTCTGCACACGCTTTTCTTGAAAATGCATGTACTTAGCTTATATATATATCATATGAAATAATAGCCCACTGTTTACTCTCGTCGAAACCGAACGAAGGTGCTCAATTGTTTGTAGTCAATGGAAATATTACTACACGTGTTTAGCTCTCCTTCGACATAACTCTCCACGTCATTTCAGGAAGATGAAGATAACTCCCCACGTCAGGCTATGAAGATTTTTCCAGATTGCAATAATTTTTTTAATAAGACATATTGAAGAACTAACAACTGCTAACGTCTAGGTTAAAATTTAATAACCAATCTCCTAGAAATAATGTTTCATCCCTTAAAAAACAATAAAACAAACACAATAATGCAAATACAAACAAAATAACAGACTTTACATTCAGTTTGTTTACGTTGCACTTTATAAGCTAGACAGCTAGACCATCGATCGCTTTTTTATCCCTATAGATCCCAAAAATGGCAGGGATCACTTTTGATCTCCTCGCGGGCCATCGCTCGGGAACCAAACCATTTTTTATGTCTTTACCCGAGCGTTATTGCTTATCGCGTTTTGATCTACCACGCAATTTAAGAAAAATTTACTGAAGAAAAGTATTCTAATAACTTTTTCTATTTTGTCAATGGGGTATACGTAATTCTAATTTCCCAGTAATTGTTGCATAAGTAATTATGTTACTACGCAACATAATTCCAAATTAGAATAGCAATGTAATTTGTCTGTCCATCTGTGGTCACACATTATGGAAGTTATTAAGCCTGTTTTATGACTCATATTAGAGTAACCGACCGTACAAGAATGTTTACAAATAAGCGTAAATGCATGTGCAAAACGTTAATAAACCAGGCTTGTGATATCAAACATTGTGTTGTAATTTATGAAATAGGTTTTTAAACTTTAAAAACCTACACTTATACAAAATAATTTTGTTGTTGAGAAATCACAAATTACGTTAAATGTTTATTATTACGTTAATAGATTTTTAAGGCAGTAGGTTAAATATTAACCAAATATTAAAAAATATAAAGCATTGTATGTGTTAGCGTCTTCAGTGTGATCCTATTAAATCGACACCAGAGACAACAATAACATTTGCAAGTTTTGTTTATTACTTTTATCTAAATACAGTCTAAGAAAATACAAACATTGAACGTCCTCCTCCTCCTCCGCCTCTAGCGCTACAGCCCGCAAACAGAACTTGGCCTCCTCATCTTGATCTGACGCTATCACTAACAAAATACTTTTATCTTTGAACTCCGAGCATCTCCTCACACCTGCAGCGACATCCTCCCATCTTTTCCTTGGGCCTCCTCATTCCCTACGAGGACTTTTTTTGGTATTCTACAACTATGCATTGTTCACGGCCGACCCACTGCAATCTCCTCAGTTTCTTATGCATTTCTACTTTTGCCTCGTTGAAATGACAATATATCGTTGTACCACATAACCTACTCTCCATTTCTATATATTGGATATAGAATCTGTCGTACGAGCTCCTTTCAACTATTTTCGAGCGTTTCAATGCTCTTTGAGTTAGTATACAGATTGTATTACCATAGCAAATTACTAACATCACTTCGCGCAATAACAACTCACAAAATAATTGCCATAAAACAGTTCCCCAATTGACAGCCCTGCAGTAAGTATATATTCATATATAAATGCAACCAAGGATATCTGTGTGGAGAAACACGGTTACCTGCCTCCATGTGTTTAGGACGTTCGGGAACTTGTAGGAATGCGTTATCTCTGGCTCATTGCGCATCATAATAATAATTAATACCACTATCACTTTCCATCACTTGATCAAAAACACTTGTAATTACTAGTTGTCCTTTTCGTTTTTTACTTCTACGTTACACTACTTCATATATCCCCTATTCGGTTACGTATATACTTCATAAAGAATTAATTGTTTCTATGCGTAGAAAATTGAACACTCTCCTTGTTATACTGACGGAAAAGAAGTGAGCTGCATTACAGCATGATAAGTGTTACTTAAAACATTAATTACCTGTTTAATGGTTTTTTTCATGTGTTGATATGTCCTATTAGTCGGGTAACTATTAATAAAGGTATTCAATATGAGACAATTTAATAAATTTTGAATAGAATAAAGCTTAGAATTGATGATATATAAGGCGTCTAGGATTTGCTAAGACAGTGATGTCATTGATGTCACTAGACGACCACAAGTAAACCTATCTACTGAATACAGAAGTGCGATGAACACTTAACGAAAATAGTCTATTACGTTATTGCCTTTTAAGTGTAACCTTAAAACAAAAGTATAACCTACTATGTTATAGCAGTGGACCTTTCGATTATAGCAAAGGCCTGGAGCCAAAAATTGGATCCTTTACTAATATACACAAAATCATCAGCCGACACAAAAAACATTTTAAAATTATTATAAAATATTTTCCGTACTCACAGTTGTGCATGGGTTACAATAAAATTCAGGAAAGATGCAAGCAGAAAAGCTTACGTTTGTGCATAGGCTTAAAGGATGTCGATATAAAGGCATGATAAGAAATAAAGAATTAGGAGAACAGCTCTAAATATTCAAGAAATCGAATCGAACGAAATGAAGAGGCCAGAACATCTGGAGTGATTAAAGACGTGGTATGTTACTAAAGGCACGAAGATATGCCATTCACTTATTGTTGTCATGCTGCCATTAAAGTGAAAAGAATGAGAAGCCGAGATACAATGAGGAAAATTTGGAAACCATAACAGGTGAGATGCCTAATACGTGAAGAGAAGGTGACGACAATTATACGTCCGCGCTGCTTATCCCTATAATGCTGTTTGTTCACAGAAGACCGAGTTTCCCGAGGAAAATGCACACAGTTTTTTCTGTCTTTATTACGATGTCACAACATCGTAATAATTTCACGTAAATATTAAATGAAATCAACTGGCGCATGTTGTTATTACAAGTTGCAAACTAAGGTTTATTGGCAATTACCACGTCTTGCCTTGCGTCATATTGTAATAAAACGGGTTTACTATGCTTGCGTTTCCGTTGACATAATGACACGGAGCGTAGCCTGAAGCGTTCCACTCGCCTGAAACACAGAAACGATGAAAACAATATCAATATTTTCTATAATTATAAGTATATTTTTAACTAATCTTCCGGTAAGGATAAACAAAATACTGAGGCAGCTTACTGTACACATCTCTACATTCGCAAACGTCCATACGAAAACCAATAAGGCGCGTGCGGATTTTTTTGTTTTAATTGAATAAAAATTAATTTCAAAAATATATTGCCACTTAAGTGAAAGATTCGACCGACATTACGTAGGAGAAAAGACACTATTTTTTGAATTCAAATAATTTTTGACAAACAAAATGTTCACGCTCAACATCCAAACCATGTAATAACGTCTCACATGACTAACGGTAGCCCATCCATAAACGACAGTGAATCTGGCCACCGTAAGGAGACGTAAAATTAAACAAACACGGTGTCCCCTCCCAAATGGGGTGCCCCCTCCCAAACACGGTGCCCCCTCCCAAACACGGTGCCCCCTCCCATTTGTGTTAGGAAAATAAGTGGTCCCTTTAAGATTTTCGAGGATCTGAAATCTGTCTTGAACTGGAATTAATTTATCGTTGAAAAACTTCGTTTCTTCAGAAGCGCCATGAGGACGACGACATAGGTTTGTTTTGCTATACAATTCGTATCATCAACGTAACGAAGTATAACGTTACAAGACTACATAGGAATAACGACTCCGATTAGGTCTATTAGTTTCGAGATCACTAGCAAAATGCTGGCGTATCTGTACCACGAATTAATGACTGCTGCTCGACATTCAATTAACTGAATCCGACAAACCGGTGTTTCCTAAGGTCGAACCCAGTAACGTGTTATTTACTTTCTATTCTCGGATAGAGCAAACAGTTGCGTTATTATCAGTCATTATCACTCACCGTACTAACCGTGTTAACGCTTTTGCGTTATCGCGGAATACATTTATAACTTTATTGTTTTTACAATTATATCGCTATATACATTTATCTAATCACGGTCAGCAAAATTTATGTGCCAAAAATATTGTTCTTACTTTTGTATTATTGTAACAGAAATTAAAGCCTGCAATATTTTATTACTAATACAGTCTCGTTTTTGGTTTTATAGTCTCATTTGTAAGGTTTCAGTTTAACTACTTTATCACATTTTATCTTTCCGATTTGTCATTATGTTCGTTTATAATTTTATAGTCACGAATTAATTTTTATTATCAACAATCATGCTATTCACTTTCACTTATCCGTTCAATAAATGCTGAAAGTGCAAATAACATTGCTTCCAAGTGTGGTAACTTCACAAATTTTACGTAAAAAAAATGAACATCACCACGTAAAACATATATTCATTTAAATCTGCTTATTCGATTTTACTTTTTGAAAGTGTCGATCGGATGCGTTTTAAGTGTAAAATATTTTTCACTTCGCCATATTACACGTGTTTCATATAGATCTCTTAAATAATAATAATAATATATTTATTCCTATTATTAAAGTTTACGATAATAATTAGGCTTACATTTAGGCTTACAAGACTGGCGGCACTATCTCTGTCCACTACAAAATGTAAGCCGTGACAAGTTATACTTTGTTAAGATTACTGTTATATCTTGTCTATCATCTTACAGCAGTCTTTGTAAGTCCGGTTAGCTCGTATCGCCATAGTGATACATATTCGTTGTACAGTAACTGAAAACCTTATACAGACTACACTAAATACGAGTACTTAAGTATACGAGAAAACACTTACAAGTATACTAGTTTAGATTCTATACTTGTCGTCGTACAACAACACAATAAATCTAAATTATTATTTTTTAACCTTAATTTACATCAAATATTAATTTAACATAAGCCTATATTATTAATAATATATTTTTCAGTGAACGGTTAGTGAGGATCGGTCAAAAATAACACAATTTTTAACTTATTTGTGTCGACGTTTCGACAATGTTTATTGCCATCATCAGGACCTTAATATACTTAATACCTTAATACTTAATATTTACATTATTGTAAATGTTATTTACCTTTATATTTTTATAAAGGTAATTTATATGTTTATAAAAGTAAAAACCATTTTCATATAATAGATCTGTTATCTATAATGTTGTGATGTAATAGTTTGTAACTCTTCAATATAAGTTGTTAAACCTATACTGTTATCCTGGACATAATTCTCTAATTTACGTGAGCACGATAGTGTTAATAAAAATGGTCAGTATTATATAGTGCCAATTGTGGAAAGAGACAAGTGTGTGTGTGTGAGAGAGAGAGAGAGAGAGAGAGAGAGAGAGAGAGAGAGAGAGAGAGAGAGAGAGAGAGAGAGAGAGAGAGAGAGAGAGAAGGTTGGAAGAGTGAGAAAGAGTGTGAAAGAGAGAAAGAGGGAGGGAGGGAGGGAGTGAGAAAGAGAGAGAGTGAGAGGGAGGGATAGAGCGTGAGAGAGCGATTTCAAGTTAGAGTGAGAGGTTGCGAGAATGAGAGGTAGAGGGAGAATGGGAGGGAGAGAGAGGGTGTGATTGTAGACATGTACATAAATTTACAATATTCTATAGTACTCTGGACTATAATTTACAGCAATATGATTAAGATTATTATCTAAGTTTACTTGTTAGATAAATTTACCATAAACTTGTGTTTGTAACATTATGTCAGCTATCTGTTGTAAGGTCGTAAAGTTCTACAGTTATTGTGTAATTTATATGTTTATAAATTATGATTGTCTTTAATACCAGTAGTGAGTGAAACATGTTAAAAATAACTTTTAATAATTACATAGTTAATAATCCCTCAATCTGTTTTTAGTTATAATATATTTTACTATGCTCTATGTTGACTGCTATATATATATATTGTAAAGTACCACTTGTTACTATTATTAAAATATTTAATGTTTGTGTAATTGGAAGTTTTATCGAACGTAAATTGTGTCGTTCGGAAGCGTCTGGTAGCTTGCGTGCCTTACCTGTCCCTTCTCGCACTTTTGTAACTCCCGATAGGCGCCAAATTGTTTTACGATAAAACAATTAAAAGTTTTTACCTTTATGGTTTGACAGTGCACTAGTGTAAATTTGAATCGTTCGCCGACTGGCATGAAACCGATTCTCGTTTGAGTGGGGGAAAACGTGTTGCCAACTTGAATAATGTTGGTTATGTTGACTCACTGCTATTAAACAAAACATACATAATATTCTCTATAAATAAATACTGGACAGGTATTCTCGGTACACACTTTTTGTTTTTTATTAGGCTCTGAATTATTAGTTCTTGTTAACACTTTATACAAAATAATAATTGATATAATAATTTTAGCCTCGGCAAAATATAGTCGTTCAGTCAGCGGATTGCTGGGTTGGCAGTACAATGTTTCTATTAGATGCAAGACAGCGTTGGTCATTATTTACAAAATTAAATCTGCCTATAGAGTCCTTTTAAGTACGATACAGAAGTTTTTATAACAAGATAACAAATTAGAACATATCATTTAAAGATTGTGATCATTAAAATTACACAAGGTTATCTATAAATTAAATATTGTGGTGTTGAAGTGTGACAGTGTCGTTGTGTAACATAGGTTATAATGTGTTCATTCAATGTTTACAAAGTTATTTCTTTATTTTATCAATCCTTGAAAATATATTCAGTGATAGTGAGAGTTTTATTATATAGTTAGAATTTTTGAAAGAGAATTTGTTTTATAATAATCAAATAAATTCAGCAATACTCAACGTTAGTAGATATGATGGGTATTGTCAGTCGTCCATGTAAAGTAATGGGTCGATGTTGATTCTTCCTACTTCAGTCTTGGGCTCAAAAATTGGTTGTCATCTTCTTCAAGTCGAATTACAGGTATTTTCCGGTCATCTGGATTAATTTCGAGCTGGTCCTTGGTGTAGATTAGTTGTAATGGCCTCTCAAATGTTGTCCTGGTACTCCTTCTCAAAATTGTGGGCACTTATACTGTTTTTCTGTTGAAAATTTGGGCCCTTCACGGCGTGGCGTCTCTCCAGTTTAGCGTCACTACATTAAGTATTGTTCCTAACTGAAATTAGTCAATATTCGGTTGTTGTCATGGTTACTCAAAGTTTTTGATTGGCTGAAATTGGCTAAAGAGTATTGTTAGGGTATTTGAATTTTTATTTAAACTGGTTACAGATCTTCTAAATGTCATTAATCTTCAGTACTCCCTTTTTAGTAGTAAATGTTATCACCACTGTTCATATTTTGGCTCAAGGATTAATTTGACATCCAATATTATAGTGTTCACTTAGGTATCAACATTTTGACAGTTTTGTGAATTTTATTTAATTATACTGTTTTCTTAATTTACATTATTATCATAATATTTCTGCCTTAACATGATTGTCTACTTGTATTTCATAGTTTATGTGGTTTAGTCTTCCTAATGTCAGTGTTTAATTCTATAAATTGAAGTTTTTTGTAGTTGGCAGTTGGGAATTTGCATAGGCTTAAACAGCAATTGACTATTTTTCTTTAATTACTGATATTACATTTTATTCTCCTTGTAATGGGTCCTGATTGTTTTAATACAAGATTCTGTTCATTTGTTCAATGTTTAAGTCGGTTCTTGTAATTGTGAGTAATTTTATTGTTTCCCTATATTAATTTGTCTACTGTCATAACTCACTTTTAGTGTCATTGTATCTGAATGTATTGTTTGTTTCTTGTTTACTGGTTTCTGTTGGTTTTAAAATCTTATTTCTTACAACATATAACATAACATCTAATGGTTTTAACAATTCCCATAGCTATAATTCTTATCATTTAAACATAATTATTTGGAACATAAACCTTAGTCATTAAAACATAAATCTTATTCATTTAACACATACTTATTTGAAATATATTATCCACTCATACTCTTCAGTGAGTAATAATTATTTTATAATGTCATCAAAGGAAAACAAAGATATAAACATTGATTAATCTTTTAGATTGTAATAGAAAATCCTTACCACTAAACTTATTTGACCTTGTGTCATTAATTATGTAACCTTATCCTATTTCACTATCTCTTACTAAATCATATAATGATTATTAATTGTTTTTATAATTTAATCTTATAGAAACTCTCTATATGGTGATTTAACACACTAGTAGTCTCCGTTTCTTAACTTTCCTAAAACTATGAATTGTCCCTTAGGCCTACAATATTAATTAACACACATTTAAAAACCATAGTAATTAGTGATTATTAATACTAACTTAAGTTTAATAATATTAGTTTGTGTAGTTACATTTTGGGTGTCCACTCATATTGGCATTTCCACTATCACAGTCCTTCCTGTGTTTGGCCAATATTAGATCTCACTCACACATAACTTATCACTTATAATTTAGTTTATTCACTTATAAACTTTGGACACTGCTTTATCAGTGTTTTTATCACTTTTTATGGGGTTTTATTCTCACTTTGGGGTCTTAACACTAACACCTTACACTCAATCTTCTTTTAGTGTTACTGGTGGGTGAATATTATTGTATTGCTTACTAAAAAATTCTCTTTCTTACATCTATTTAGAAAATGTTCACCATCATTACAATTTACTACTCTCATTCTATTGTGTTTTATTGTACCACTGATATGTTAGTATCGTGCTAATGTGATTTGTCCTACTTTACTCTATCTGTGTGGGTTATTGTGCCCATCTATATATTAAGTACTTAATAATTAGTATTTCTAACTTGTCTGTCCTTACAATTATTAATATTATATTCAATTTTCATTAGTGAGTCTATTTCTATGGTTTAACACAAGTTTTGTATTCCTTCTTGGTTCACTTTATTTTGTCATACTTTATACGTCACTTCCTTAGTGTTGTGGCTGATTGTATCATTACACTTCCATGTTAATTGTTTGTTAGTCACTATTCTTCTTATTTACACACTTATGTTGGTGCGGTGGCTAGTTCTCGTCCATTTGCAGTTGTCATTATTTATGTTATTCTTGGTCCTTTGGGGCTAGTTCTACTCTCTCACTTACCACCTATTGGGCTACTCAGGTTAAATCGCCTTATTTCTGTATTTACCATTTTGGTTTGTTTGTTTGTTACTACTTTATTAATATAAGTTACTGTTCTGACTACCTTGATATGTCTGATCGTTTTATTATTCTGATTCACCCATTCTTCAATTCTAATTCATCCCTTTTTTTCTAGTGTTAATGATTAAATAATTTATCTTGTCATGTTTTCTTCATTATGGTTAGGTGAAGATATGTACCATTACAATATATATATATATATATATATATATATATATATATATATATAAACGTTTTCTGTACCAATCTATTATCTAAATGTTAATTATTGCTTTTATAATTAATTAATAATATCATTACATATAGCAATTTAAATTGTAATAGTGTATAAATTAAGTTCTGTGATATTATAATTTTCTCGTTTGCTTAAAGAAAACATCTGAAGATGTAAACAAATTATCTAAACTCCTTCACATATACAGTGATACATTCATATGCACGCACACGCGTTTGCGCGCACACACGCACATACACGAACACGTTCACCCAAATAATTGTTCTATTGTGTCTGACATTTCTTTTGTATTCATACACAGGTCCTGATGATGGCAATAAACATTGTCGAAACGTCGACACAAATAAGTTAAAAATTGTGTTATTTTTGACCGATCCTCACTAACCCTTCACTGAAAAATTCACGGTCACTACGAATTTAAGGATTAATAATATAAAAAATTAGCACAACGTTTGGCAGTTATAACAATAATAATAATAATATGGCGATAATTATAATAACAACTAAATCTAGATATGCTCCGTACAAATAAAATAAAAAGACAAATTAAATTTGCTTTTATTAACAATACCACACGTATACGTAATAAGCTGTCATGTGGTTAAATTGTTTTCTAACAGTATACAGCATGACAAAGGTATTCATCTGACTATTTATTTATTAGTCAATTTTCGATCATTTAAGACATACTGTTTTCTTTTTCATGGCAGTAGGCAAACGATTGTAAACCTAGGATAGAAAATATAAATAAACTTATTATGTATTTCTTTTTTAGCTAAGGATGTGAAAAAGTCTGATTTTCACGTTTAATAGTTTAATTGACGATCGTTCATATTTGCATAATGTCCACTTCTACTGAGACATAACAAGGACTTTATCTGCTATAAAGACATAAATCTGCTATAAGGACTTAACTATTAAGACATAAATAACTGGGGACTTTATCTGCTCACTTTGGCGGGACTTAACATTCTTTACAAACCAGATACTACTAATTTCAGAATACTGAACAGGAAACGAAAAGGATGTACTCTGAGTTCATGGCAGGGTATCCACGAATGTCTGCAATACCGAATGTGTAAGTGTATCAGATCGATCATAATTTGGATACAAACCCATGCCGTTCCACTTTCAAAGCACACAACAGTAGGAATTCTGTAGATACGAAGTTGTGTCTGTGACAGATATTTAAAATGATAAACGCACGCCCATACGGTCAAGGCAGTAGCTGTAACTGATGGAAAGAACAAGGACGAAATAAAACATAGACAACGACAAGGTTGAGGTTTTGTTTGAAAACAAACATGCGTGAGTGTATAATTAATATTTATTACAAGCTTTTGTAGCGAACGGCGTAGCTAATAGGTGATTTTATTTCCGAAGCGTTATGATTTCCACGAAGCCAGTGATTATATCGTTTCCCTTGACTACCGTAATCGTTTCGATATATACGTCAACTGACTGAATCGCTAGAGAAGAATTACAGACAAGCTTATAAAACAGATTGTTTACCATTCTCAACAGTGGGACTAATTTGTGTTTCTCTAAGGAACTGAAAATGGAGAAAAATAGTTGCATTGGTGCCTCCCAGTAACGATCGAATTGTTGACATCACGTACGTGTCACCCATTATTTTATGTCTGTAGTAGTATTGTCATTTATAAGATAACACTAACGACTCACTGTGCATTACACTAAATTGAACTTGAAATCAAAATAGAATTGTGTATTCTTCACACTAATATTCTGTATAATATTTTGTATAATATTCTGTATTAATTACATTAGTATTTAATGTTAGTCACATTGGTATTCTGTATTATTCAGCCTTACTTCGCTCAAACATAGTAATAGACTCAGTTTTTCTAAGATTTTCACATTATTATTTGCTTTAAAACCCTACGTCATTTGTTATATTCTCCATCTAGGTTGCCAGCGACACTCTACTCTCTCTATTTCTTGCATTAGAAATTCGTTTAATATCAGCCGAATCTTTTATTTCGTTTTCTGTGCCTGATTCTCCATACAATCCTTGAATTTCTCTTCAAAAGTATTCTTACGATTTTGTTTAAAAAAACAAATAACCTTTATTTTTTACATACTTTGTTGTTAACTTTCATTACTATTAACTTAAAACTCCGTTAATATAGTCTAATTTAGTTGAAAAACGGAAACTTTAACCTATTCTCACGGGTTTGGTTTTGTTATTCATTTTTTTATTATTTTCTTCCTGCTCTGTCTGACGTATTGTTGCTTGCACCACGAGTATCTGTATTGTTAACATTTTCATCATTGTTGTAATTAATGTTATCCTGATTATTATTACTGTTATTATCACATGAATATGTAAAACAATTTTACAATTTAGGAGACTATATTCCAAAATACGAACCTAAAATAAATTTTCTCCATGTAACTGTGTTCCAGCTATTTCCAACCATTCTAATACTCTTTGTACTTAAGCAGACCAAAATACGCTTACATTTTATATTTCAATAACTAACACTTGATGTAACTTTCTTTTAGAGATTTAAATAACAGAATTGAACATTTATTTAACCACAGTAGTACACAGTAAGAACAGAAATAAACAGAAAATTTATCAAAATATACAAACTGATACAAAACGTAGAAACGTTAGCCTCAAAAGTAAAATGAAGAGACAAAAATACTCAGCCAAGGTCACTAAAAATTTACAAAGCATAAATAATATCTTTACAAGCAAATACGAAGAAAAGCTAAAAACGTTAGAAAGGAAAATGGTAAAAGGACCTACGGACCAAGAAAAATCTATCAAGAACACAATTAATACTAATATATACCAAATTTTAAATGAGGAGTGAACATAGAGAGTTTGAGCACGTCTACAAAAAAATGAGAAGACATTATTAAAAATAATCGTGGAGTGGAAACTAGAAAGGGTGAAGAGGGGGACTGAATGTAAGGAGATGGGAATGAAAGAGTGACAAGAAAATGTTAAAATGGGAAGAATAAAGAAATTGCAGATTGAGAAAAATTCCCATTAATCTGTAAAGAGTGAATAAAGATTTAAGAAAGTGTGTTTAACGACCACAGAAAAACGGGGTTTTAGTGAACAACTCTCTCAAGAGCATTCCATAAATCAAGAGTATTCCATAACTCATTCATGAAATATGAAGCTTAAAATTAAAAGAGCCTAATGTAGGTTCCAATATTTTATTGTGATTTACTCTTAAACAGTAAATTATCTTATCCGGACCTATCAGCAATTATTTATTTTCTGTAACTGCGAAGGCAAAGACATCAAAATGACTTTTGGAAAAGACTAGTTAAATAATTATTTTTGGTGTTTTGTCAATTTTTATTTCTTCGATCGTGGTGTCATAGCTCTTGTCGAAAGACACAAACGATGGAAATCGCACGTACGTGAGTACAAAACACACGTTCTAACGGAATTGAACTTCATTCTATAAATACGGTTATTGTAAGGTGAGTATTCTCTCCCGGTGAGATAATACACACCACGACCTTCCTTACATAGTCATGCACGATTCGAACACTGGTTACTCTTATTATGTGACTGACTTATGTGACTTGGATAATAATCCTAACTTTAAAAGTAGAGGTCTGAAAGAAATAAATTCATTTTTTGGCATGTGTCGATGAGACAATATTAAAAATATTAAATCTCACTAAAAAAAAAATACCACTTTATATCCAATGTAAATATTTTTCAATGTTATTAATTCATGGCGGTATAAAACGAATAATTTAAACCCGCTTAAACAGTACTAAAAAGGTTATACTGAAGTATTCCTTGTTGATTGCCTTTATATAAGCATCAATAAAAGCATTTATAAATTAATTTATAAATAGCGTGTTTACGGTAGGGAGGGGTCCTTGCTTATTTATTGTTTCTTTCAACAATAAATAAACAAAACGTAACACAGAAAAAATTATATTGTCATTACGATCGATAATACGTAATATATGTAATTAGTATTCCTGGATTTGAAATAATGATCAACGTAACACATAAAATAAATATAAATAGTTAAATAAGTAGGCCTATAATTAAAGTAAATTTATTTTACTAATGGTTTTTAAAAAAACACCAGCCGTAAGATGATTAAAAGCTGATGTGTTTATTTTTCGGTATTACTTTCCTGTTTCGTGAAAGAAGCTCTTACTTAAACATTTACTTACACATTACACTCATTTATATTCTGATGCAAATTGCGTTTCAACTTTATGTACTTTTCTTGAAGTAAAAATTATGGTGGTTAAGAGAACTAAATAGCGCTCACTCTGCACACATTAACTAATATTCCAAATTTAGAATATGAATTTCATCAGAAGTAGAATATATGTTTGTAGGTCAAATAACCACAAAATTATATTATAATAATATTTTCTTTTTCTATAAGAAGAAACAATATTTACAGATTTTGTTTCCAATTATGTAAAATAAATGTTTGTTTACGTACTTGCGCATTAAACATGTTTACGCTGAACCGTAAATGATTATATTTATTAGACCGGTTTTACATACAGAGCTGTACGAGATTCGCAACTCCGCTTTATAAAAGTCGTATCAATTAAAACAAGATGGCCTCCTTTCATTTTGCTGTAGTCTTTCTTATGGTTTTTCCGTAAATTTATAATTTATTCTTTCTTCCGTTCCTTCAAATACTTAACTCAATTCTGAAAGATGCCAGTTGTTGCATATCAGGTTATTGTTAAAACACTATGACATATACGCATGTGATATACAGATAACAAAATTTAATGTTACGTCGAACATCCGTTCATTTGGGTCAAATTGCATATTTTAGATTACAGTAGGTACATTCCCTAGTGGGTCACAACAGTAGATACATTGGTACTATTAATAAATTATTTTACCTTCAATTATCCGCCTTGTGACCTCTTGTAAATCTCGTCTATGAGGCGTTTCGGAGACATAAAACTATATCACCCTTTCGAGATCGTTACATAATAAAAATGTCAAATTTGCGTATGAACTGTACGCGAATTTGGGTGCGCACCCGTTCAAGTTCAATCTGCTACTCTTGAAATATGAACAGTACAAGAGTTCTGCTACTCTTGAAAGTTCAAGAGTAGCAGATTGAACTTGAACGGGTGCGCACCCAAATTCGCGTACAGTTCATATGCAAATTTGACATTTTTATTATGTAACGATCTCGAAAGGGTGATATAGTTTTATTTTTTATTTTAATAACTGATGATGGAGTATAGTCTCCGAAACGCGTCATAGACGAGATTTACGAAAAGTCACAAGGCGGATAATTGAAGGTAAAATAATTTATTAATTTGATCAAGTGACTTGGATACCAGATTAAACATGACTATTACATAGGCACTGCTTTCGACAAAAACGAGAAAGCGTTTGAGATACTCGAAGGTCTTGACGAGATGTGAAAAATATGGAATGAGAATAAATCACAAAAAGAAGACGAAAATTATGGTAATAGGCGGGAATAGAGTCATACTAAATATTGGATTGAATGGTGAGGAGATTAGAGTAGCAATGGCAAAAGAAGGCTTTTATAAGAGGCGGCAGATATTCTGAGGATCATTGAATCAAATGCTACGAAAGATGCTGGCAAAGTGCTTTGTGTGGAATACAGCGTTGTATATTGCTGTAACATGGAGACTGAGGAGGAAACGAGGAAACTGAAGGCTCTGGAGATATGGATATGGCGGGAGTATGGGAAGGGAGAGGTAGGAGAATAAGGTGAACGGAATAAGGAACTGCCGTAAAGAACTGCTGACGAAAGATAGATGCTCCATAAAAAAAAGATGAATTAGCATGAGGTTGGCGTAAAACCGGGACGCATGGAAGGCTGTCAGGTGACGACCTGTCTGCGAAGGACAGAACACAATTGACTGACCGGTAACATATTACGATAATATTGACGTGAAATACTTGGAGGTATATAGAGCCTCAAACGTATAACAAAAAAGTCAATAAATGGGGAAACTAGAGATGTAGCCTACTGTTAGAGACTCCAAACGTGGGTGTTAAGAAGTATTATAATCAACGATGAAGCTCCTTCTTTCAACACAGACAGCCAAACTAGACAGTATTATAAAATTAACGCTGAAGAACAATAGTCGTGAAATTTTTATAACGTCTGGAGAAATTCAAATGACAATAAAGTACACATACTTATAATATATTTACGTATTCTTTTAAGGTTATAGTTTAAAATTTAAGATAAGAGATTATCTTAAAAAGTGTACTGGGATAAAGTTATGTGAAAGATTTTTTTAATCTTAATCTATTTTTTTAATTTTTTTAATTTTTTAATTTTCTAATTTTTAATTTTCTAATTTTTTTAATCTAAGTACATAAATACAAAATAAATGTTGCGGTATAGTTTTTTTTAATTTCATAATTTCTATATTGCACAGGATTTTTTTTAGACCATTCTATAAAATAATTTTTTTTAGGTGTGTTAAAATAACAAATACCTTCCTCCTTTTTGAAATTGGTTCAATTTTTTTTCAATTTATAGTAGTAATTTGATAATTTTTCCCACATAGCCTAATTGGTTAAATTATTTTTCGCAAAATTACTGTATCTAGTAAAACAAATATTTTTAATTATGGGCAGACGAACAAAAGATGCATCACCTGTGACAAAATATTGCGCTAAGGAACCTGAAAAAAAAATCATCTATTAAAAAAGAAAAGCTCAGCGAAATTCTGAATCACGTTCTCAAGAGACCCCCGTTGTTCGACAAGCTAGGTTGTCGCAAATGAGAGATTATATGCTTTCTACATTATCTCGAGAGTCGCCTGCTGCAAAACTGATCTTGCCTCAATTGTAGCTGTGAACCTTTGTGTAACGAATCGAGCGATCAGCGTGAACTTGATTCATGATACTCCATATGCTGTGTACAGAAAATTATTATACCTAAGGCAGCGTTGAAAATTTGAAACGTCGTCCCGTGCTGATCTGGTATCCAGTGATTTAGTTGAATTGTCTAATGTGGTGGTATGCACTCGTTGCTCTAGAAATATAAAGAAACTTACGGTTCCTTCTCAAGCGTTTTGGAATAAAATGGACGTCATGCCTGTACCGGCAGAACTGAAGAATTGATGTCATATAGATCAACAAATGGTAGCAAGAATATTATATTTTTAAAAATCATGAAGGTACAGAGTAGATTGCAGTAAATGCTAAAATTGGACTAAAGGGCAATTATTTTTATTTGTTCAAAACACGGTAGAAGTTGCTGAATAACTGCCACTACTTTTGCGTACGCAGGGTTAGTAATTATAGCAGAAAGTCGCAACACAGAGAATTCCAAATAAATATTAAACGACTAAGAATTGGACTTCAATTATTATTAAAGCATAGCAATTTATGTCTTGACGCTAAACCCGACTTTGCCAAATGTATTGAATTACAATATTTCTGAGATAGTCCAGGTAATATAAAATGGGGAACACAGAGATAACATGCAGATGCAGAATTGAGAACTTTAACAAAGAAATATCAAAGCACGATTGATGAGTTCAATAAATATGTGACTATAAACGATAACATGTCGATTTTATATGGTTTATTTCGTCGAGGCGATGAACGGTTCAACATCGATTCACGCGATAAACAGTATACTGGCATAGCAGCAGTTGCTTGTGTAACTTTTTTCTTATTAGATCCATATACTTGGACTACACATGGCATAGATTACGTGTTAAAATAGATAATAGGTATTACAGAGAATGCATATCATTGAGAGCAAATCCTAAAATTAAATAGCAAAATAGCGAGTATTTAACGATGACGGACTATAGTTACGGTTATATTTTAATTATCGTTGATTAATTTATATATTTGTTTTGATATATCTATTGATGGTCATATTGATGAAGATCAAAGTAACAAACGTTTTCCAAATTTGAAAAAAAGTTTGATCGTTTTTTCGAAAATCACAAGTATGGGATTCTTACTGCTAATTCATTTTCATTTTACTGCTCAGGCATGTCCAGAACTGAGAGATATCAAATGCTTTTGGTTGTTTGGTTCACGTGCTACAGGGCCAAAAGTTCATAGAGCAACATCCAGTGGTGTATTGTGCTGTGTATGCGTATTGTGAGTATTGAAGTTCTACACCGCATTCTAAGTACGTATAACAAAAGCTAATGATACAAACGTAACTCCAGTAACGCAGTAATCCCAGGCCATTGTACAATTTTCAAATCAGGACTGTAAGCATAAAAATATCGGTATGGAGAACCATACATGACTCCCATGTTCTAAGTACCATATTTAAAATCGGGCACATATGCAAAAAATTATTTGATTCTGTTTGAATTTGAGAGTCCTCGGTATTGAATTCCTTTGCTATATACACATAAACAAGCTATATACACAGTTCCTTTGCCATAGAAAACAAGACATGACAGATGCAGAATTTTACGTTTGTGTCTATAATATATATTTGACAAGAAGCAAAGGTAGATATGGTGACAATACATCAAGTAAGTGGATGCTTGAGTTCGGAAGTAATGACGTATCACCTAAAATGGTACCCCCTTGTCAGGTGGGTGAAGACTATCCTCAACCTTCGTAAGGAAGGATTGTACTTTTGAATAAAATGTTTGTAGGTCTAACGAAGAGCTGGCCAAAGGAAGCTGTGATCTGATTCCTGTAATGAAATTGGACTCTCGCTGCGACTTATCGGCCGAGGTCTTAGTGTTATCAAAGTCTTTCCTGTCAGTATTATACTAGTCATTTTTCTTTTTGAAAATCGAGTCTTTCTTTCTTTCCATTCGTCTTCTGATTTCCTGAACGACGATTCTGTTCAACCGTATAATTATAAATTTCTCATCAAAATATTTCTTCCTTAATACGTTCGTGTCTTCTGTTTTACACCCACCATTCTGATACATGTCATAACGCTATATTCCAGACAGGCTAGTAATTAACTAGCCATCAGGGAGGTTAAAATATTTTCCAGGAGGGGCAAACAATTTTCCAAAGGAGAAAAATATTTATGTATTTTTCATACACACACACACATGCACATATTAGTTTGTAATTCTTATATTATAATAGAAATATATACACAGACAATTATTGCTTCAAAATATGCATAAAATTAATGACTTGTAAAAGTTAATGTTTGATCTCCATTAAGTAGTGCTCAAGTTTCCAAAGTTTTAATATTATGATGTCCGTAATCAAAACATCAGAGCAGGTTTTAGTGTGTATGAGGGTACACCGTGGACAAAAATTTTCAGCATTCTCTGAGGAGCGTTGCTCAGAGTAAAGCTGCAAATCTACAGTGTACGTTTCACAGAACAAACACGCGGAAAAGAAGGAGCACTCAGAAGTCTCTAATGGACCCTGAGCATCTTGCAGAGGGTTCATTCCTTAAAGACGAAAAGTCTGTCTATGAACCGTGCCTCTGTAAACACGTGCAGTTACACTGGCCAGCAGTCCACAGGAAGCAAATCGCTGTCCACGCTGGACACTTTTTCGGCTTGCACGCGTTGTGTTGGTGTGGGTTTAGGAACGTTCCATTTAAAAAGCGTGCAAACGTAAAAAAATAAACATGAGCGAGCCCAGAAATAACGCGAATTGTGTGTGTGTGTGTGTGTGTGTGTGTGTCCTGCCTGCCATTTTATTGCGGTAATCACAATAATAAAACTTTGCAAACGTAGACATTACATAATTGAGATATGCTTGCCTGCCAGGAACGATACATTTTCACTTCTACGTGATTTAAATTAAAATGAAAAAATTATAATTTTATTCCCTGGCAACAAAATTATTTTATCTTTACAATTACCATTGTTTGAAAAAGTTTAAATAAATTTTCAAGAACTTTACTATTGTTAAAACGTAAAACGTTGCAGATAAACTACCCCTTTACCTTACACGATCTTCACCAAAATCAATAGGCCTTGAGTCCTCTACATCTGAGGCATGTATGCAAAACATTTTTTATTCTGTTTGAATTTGCGGTAGTTATCGTTTGCCATAGAAAATTTCTACACACAGACACACAGACACTTTCGAAAAACTCGGTATGGAGAACCATACGTGACTTCCATGTCCTAAAATTTATATTTAAAATCATTTATGTCTATAAATATAAATGTCTATAAGTGGTATAAAACCACTTAGAATGCTTGAGTTCTGAAGAAATGACGTATCACCTAAAATGGTACCCCCTTGTCAGGTGGGTGAAGACTATCCTCAACCTTCGTAAGGAAGGATTGTACTTTTGAATAAAATGTTTGTAGGTCTAACGAAGAGCTGGCCAAAGGAAGCTGTGATCTGATTCCTGTAATGAAATTGGACTCTCGCTGCGACTTATCGGCCGAGGTCTTAGTGTTATCAAAGTCTTTCCTGTCAGTATTATACTAGTCATTTTTCTTTTTGAAAATCGAGTCTTTCTTTCTTTCCATTCGTCTTCTGATTTCCTGAACGACGATTCTGTTCAACCGTATAATTATAAATTTCTCATCAAAATATTTCTTCCTTAATACGTTCGTGTCTTCTGTTTTACACCCACCATTCTGATACATGCATAACGCTATATTCCAGACAGGCTAGTAATTAACTAGCCATCAGGGAGGTTAAAAAATATTCCAGGAGGGGCAAACAATTTTCCAAAGGAGAAAAATATTTATGTATTTTTCATACACACACACACATGCACATATTAGTTTGTAATTCTTATATTATAATAGAAATATATACACAGACAATTATTGCTTCAAAATATGCATAAAATTAATGACTTGTAAAAGTTAATGTTTGATCTCCATTAAGTAGTGCTCAAGTTTCCAAAGTTTTAATATTATGATGTCCGTAATCAAAACATCAGAGCAGGTTTTAGTGTGTATGAGGGTACACCGTGGACAAAAATTTTCAGCATTCTCTGAGGAGCGTTGCTCAGAGTAAAGCTGCAAATCTACAGTGTACGTTTCACAGAACAAACACGCGGAAAAGAAGGAGCACTCAGAAGTCTCTAATGGACCCTGAGCATCTTGCAGAGGGTTCATTCCTTAAAGACGAAAAGTCTGTCTATGAACCGTGCCTCTGTAAACACGTGCAGTTACACTGGCCAGCAGTCCACAGGAAGCAAATCGCTGTCCACGCTGGACACTTTTTCGGCTTGCACGCGTTGTGTTGGTGTGGGTTTAGGAACGTTCCATTTAAAAAGCGTGCAAACGTAAAAAAATAAACATGAGCGAGCCCAGAAATAACGCGAATTGTGTGTGTGTGTGTGTGTGTGTGTGTGTGTGTGTGTGTGTGTGTGTGTGTGTCCTGCCTGCCATTTTATTGCGGTAATCACAATAATAAAACTTTGCAAACGTAGACATTACATAATTGAGATATGCTTGCCTGCCAGGAACGATACATTTTCACTTCTACGTGATTTAAATTAAAAATGAAAAAATTATAATTTTATTCCCTGGCAACAAAATTATTTTATCTTTACAATTACCATTGTTTGAAAAAGTTTAAACAAATTTTCAAGAACTTTACTATTGTTAAAACGTAAAACGTTGCAGATAAACTACCCCTTTACCTTACACGATCTTCACCAAAATCAATAGGCCTTGAGTCCTCTACATCTGAGGCATGTATGCAAAACATTTTTTATTCTGTTTGAATTTGCGGTAGTTATCGTTTGCCATAGAAAATTTCTACACACAGACACACAGACACACAGACACTTTCGAAAAACTCGGTATGGAGAACCATACGTGACTTCCATGTCCTAAAATTTATATTTAAAATCATTTATGTCTATAAATATAAATGTCTATAAGTGGTATAAAACCACTTAGAATGCTTGAGTTCTGAAGAAATGACGTATCAGCTAAAATGGTACCCCCATGTCAGGTGGGTGAAGACTATCCTCAACCATCATGAGGAAAGACTGTACTTTTGAATAAAATGTTTGTAGATCGAAAGAAAAGCTGGCCAAAGGAAGCTGTGATCTGATTCCTGTAATGAACTTAGGCTCTCGCTGCGACTTATCGGCCGAGGTCTTAGTGTTATCAAAGTCTTTCCTGTCAGTATTATACTAGTCATTTTTCTTTTTTAAAATCGAGTTTTTCTTTCTTTCCATTCGTCTTCTGATTTCCTGAACGACGATTCTGTTTACCCGTATAATTATAAATTCCTCAGCAAAACAATTCTTTCGTAATACGTTTGTGTCTTCTGTTTAACACCCACCATCCTGATCCATGTCATAATGCTATATTCCACACAGGCTAGTTAATAACTAGTCATCAGGGAGGTCAAAATATTTTCCAGGAGGGCAAACAATTTTCCAGAGGAGAAAAATATTTATATATTTTTCATACATACACACATGCACATATTAGTTTGTAATTCTTATATTATAACAGAAATAAATACACAGATTGTATTAATTTATTAAAACATTTATTGCTTCAAAATATGCATAAAATTAATGGCTTGTAAAAGTTAATGTTTGATCTCCATTAAGTAGTGCTCAAGTTTCCAAAGTTTTAATATTATGATGTCCGTAATCAAAACATCTGAGCAGGTTTTAGTGTGTAGGAGGGTATACCGTGAAAAAAAATTACAACACTGCTCAGTGATCCACAGGAAGCAAATCGATGTCCATCTTTTCGGCTTGCACGCGTTGTGTTGGTGTGGGTTTCGGCACTTTCCATTTAAAAAGCGTGCAAACATAAGAAAATAAAAATGATTGGGGCCAGAAATAACGCGAATTGTGTGTGTGTGTGAGTGTGTGTGTGTCCTGCCGGCCTTTTTATTGCGGTATCACAATAAAAATCTTTGGAAAAGTAAACATTACATAATTGATATACGCTTGCCTGCCAGGAACGATATATTTTCACTCATACGTGATTTAAATTAAAATGAAAAAATATAGAATTTTGTTAAAGTTAAATTAAATGTTTCCATATAAACTACTTCTTTGTTGTCAATAACGTAGTACACATATAAAACTTATAAAAATTTACTCCTCCATCATCAACTACCATTTTAATTTATAAAAAAATTACCTATCCCCCTTCAACTAACCTTTTTATTTATAGATATTTCATCTACCTTTCTACAGTGGATTATTATGACCTTCTTTTCAGGATACTTTATTTATCAAAATTAAGCACTTTACTCGTGTTAAAACGTAAAACGTTGCAGGTAAACTACCCCTTTCCCTTAACCGATCTTCACCAAAAACAATAGACCTTGAGTCCTCTAGAATTCGGGCTGTATGCAAAAAATTATTTGATTCTGTTTGAATTTGCGGCTGATATCTTTTGCCATAGAAAACATTCTACACACAGACATTTTTCAAAAAATTACTTTTTTCGTGTTTTGATGGTAGTACAATCAGAATCTGCCGTTATCTCGAACACGATTTTTTTCGCCATGACCATACTTCCATTTCCTTATGGAACACGGAAGTAAAATGATTTTCCTTCATGTTTTGAGGGTAGTACAATCAGAATCAGCCCTTATCTCGAACACGACTTTTTTTGCCATCACCATACTTCCATTTCCTTATGTAAGTAACATGGAAGTAAAAATTATACCCTTACTTCAACTATGATTTTCATTTATAGAAAATTACCCTCTACCCCCTTCAACTATCCTTTTCATTTATAGATATTTCATCTACCTTTCTACAGTGAATTATTTTGACCTCCTTTTCAGGATACTTTATTTATTAAAAGTAAGTACTTTACTCTTATTAAAACGTAAATCTTGCAAGTAAACTACCTCTTCCCCTTAACCGATCTTCACCAAAATCAATAGGCCTTCAGTCCTGGAAAACTCTGGAACAAATGCAAAACATTATTTGATTCTGTTTGAATTTACGGTAGTTATCCTTCGCCATAGAAAAAATCGGTATGGAGAACCATACATGACTTCCATGTCCTAAAATTTATATTTGGATGTTAATTAAATAAGTGGATGCTTGAGTTCTGAAGAAATGGCGTATGAGCTAAAATGGTACCCCCATGGTACCCACTATCCTCAACCTTCGTGAGGAAGGACTGTACTTTTGGATAAAATATTTGTAGGTCGAACGAAGAGCTGGCCAACGGGAGCTGCGATCTGATTCCTGTAATGAAATTGGGCTCTCGCTGTGAGTTATCAGCCGAGGGTGAATGATGTCTGTAGTGTTATCAAAGTCTTTCCTGTCAATACTATACAAGTGATTTTTCTTTTTTTAAATCGAGTATTTCTTTCTTGCTTTCCATTCGTCTTCTGATTTCCTGAACGACGATTCTGTTCACCCGTATAATTTTAATTTCTTAGCAAAACATTCCTTCCTTAATACGTTTCTTCCTTAATACGTTTGTGTCTTCTGTTAAAACCCACCATTCTGATCCATGTCATAACGCTATATTCCACACAGGCTAGTTAATAACTAGCCATCAGGGAGGTTAAAATATTTTCCAGGAGGGACAAACAATTTTCCAGAGGAAAAAAATATTTATGTATTTTTCATACATACACACATGCACATATTAGTTTGTAATTCTTATATTATAATAGAAATAAGTACGTAGATTGTATTAATTTATTTTAACATTTATTGCTTCAAAATATACAAAAAATAATGGCTTATAAAAGTTAATGTTTGATCTTCATTAAGTAGTGCTCAAGTTTCCAAAGTTTTAATATTATGATGTCCGTAATCAAAACATCAGAGCAGGTTCAGTGTGTATGAGGGTACACCGTGGACAAAATTTTCAACATTCCCTGTTGAGCGTTGCTCAGAGTAAAGCTGCAAATCTACAGTGTACGTTTCACAGAACAAACACACGGAAAAGAAGAAGCGCTCCGAAGTCACTCATGGACCCTGAGCATCTTGCAGAGGGTTCATTCCCTAAAGACGAAAAGTCTGTCTATGAACCGTTCCTCTGTAAATACGTGCAGTTACACTGCCCAGCGATCCACAGGAAGGAAATCGCTATCCACGCTGGACACTTTTTCGGCTTGCACGCGTTGTGTTGGTGTGGGTTTCGGCACTTTCCATTTAAAAAGCCTGCAAACATAAGAAAATAGTGAGTGAGGCCAGAAATAACGCGAATTTTGTGTGTGTGTGTGTGTGTGTGTGTGTGTGTGTGTGTGTGTGTGTGTGTGTGTGTGTGTGTGTCCTGCCTGCCTTTTTATTGCGGTAATCACAATAATAAAACTTTGGAAAAGTAAACATTACATAATTGAGATACGCTTGCCTGCCACGAACGATATATTTTCTCTCATACATGATTTAAATTAAAATGAAAAAATATAGAATTTTGTTAAAGTTAAATGAAATGTTTCCATAGAAACTACTTCTTTGTTGTCAATAACGTAGTATACATATAAAACTTATAAAAATTTACCTCCTCCATCATCAACTATACTATTTTAATTTATAAAAAAAATTAACCCCTTCCCCTTCAACTACCCTTTTTATTTATAGATATTTCATCTACCTTTCTACAGTGGATTATTATGACCTTCTTTCCAGGATACTTTATTTATCAAAATTAAGCACTTTACTCTTGTTAAAACGTAAAATCTTGCAGGTAAGCTACCCATTTCCCTTAACCGATCTTCACCAAAAACAATAGGCCTTGAGTACTCTATTATTTCAGGACTGTATGCAAAAACTTATTTGATTCTGTTTGAATTTGCGGCTGTTATTGTTTGCCATAGAAAAAATTCTACACATAGACGCATAGACAGACACACACACAGACACTTTTCAAAAAATGACTTTTCTTCATGTTTTGAGGGTAGTACAATCAGAATCCGCCCTTACCTCGAACACGATTTTTTCGCCATGACCATTCTTCCATTTCCTTATGGAACGTGGAAGTAAAATTCTACATACAGACACACACGCGCGCGTGCACCCACACCCTTTTCAGAAAATTACTTCCCTTCATGTTTTGAGGGTAGTACAATCAGCCCTTATATCTCAAAAACGATTTTTTTCTCGATCACCATACTTCCTTTTCCTTATACAACTTGGAAGTAATACAGTAGTCTGCTGGTACTGGCTCAGTACTAGTCCAATATCAATTTTAAATACTACGGGTCCACAGCAAGAGCAAATTTTCAAATAAAAAAAGATTTATTAAAATCGCTCCAGCCGTGCTTGAATAAGCGGCGAACAGAGGGACTTCATCTGGCTCTGAAATTATCAATAAACGTTCAAAAATAGATAATAATCTCACATAAATATTACGAAGATTTACATGTGACATTTATATATGGATGATTGTTGGTTTTGCTCTTAACCATGTCATCTAATCGCTTTTTGGTTCGAAATTCGATCACTTAGCGGGATGACGAATCTTACATTCTAGTATAAACACGGTTTTAGTATAATATTAGCAGAGCGTACACAAACGCAAACAGTTATACTATATGTTGAATTTGGTTGGTCAGGACTACTATTTACTTCAAAGTTGGCTTGCTTGTGGAGACGCACTGTAAATTATAGACTCTTAAGTTAAATTACACTCGAATACTCGAAGATATGAAACTATCATGTTTATGCTGGTGCAGTTAAGATGATGATCATGATGATGATGATGATGATGACGACGACGAAAGGTTTAGTGAGTCTCAGAAATATGAAAACGCTGAACAGTAGTCTAATTTTTCCCCTGGCATGAGACGATGAAATTAACGTTATAAAATGTCTATCGTGTAATGACTTTTGTATTACTTCCGTTTATGTTTGTCCTTGCAGTTGGATACGAGAGATGACAATAGAGCCGACTCTGCTTGGAACTCCCAGACCTGAACTAGCGAAAGTGCCGAATTCGCAGTACTTGATAATGATTTGAGCACATCTGACAGCGGGATGTGTCGAAAGCCACGTCCGCCCTGCGTTCATTGTAGTCCGCACCGTAATCAAACCTATTAACCACTGGCTCGTCCGTCAAAGGAAGAATGTGTGTAAACTCACGTTCGCAGACGGTTACTACTACACAATTAAACCTCGAGAAATGGTTTCTGCTACGCACGCTGGATAAATAGGCCTATGTGCGGGTGCACCGTGTCTTGTTGATTAATCAGATGACGACTTATCCGTGACTCAGACAAGAGGCGCATGTGTGTGGAACCACGTACTTCGTCACCATCCCGTTGTCTTCTACATTCTACCCATATTTATTTATATGTTACCTACTACATTTTTTGAGCCACACGTGATGGATAAGAGATGACGGATTTTGCTGTGTATAATAATAGCAGCATGTCGAACTGACAAAACATTTTAATCAGTTACGCGTATTAAAATTTGTTTCACTGGGACAATTTTGTGTTAATCTCTTGGCACACACACACACACACACACACACACACACACACACACACACACACACACACACACACACACACACACACATTTATTTATTAAGGAGCGGGAAGTGTTAACTCAGTTTTGGTTCAGTTTTAACTCTATCGTTTATCACATCTATCTATCTGCCTAGATTGATTTTCCCAAAATTGGCGGGTGGCAGCCAAAAAAGTAAGAGATCTAAATTTTAAAAAAAAAACCTATGTGTGGGGTATCAAATCAAACAGAAGTTTGATCGAAATCTGAATGTAATATTCAGCTATGGAAATTTTAAAAATCCAGTGCCCAAAAAAGGATATAAGATTTGAAAAAATATGAAAACCTGTGCCGCCCCTTGGCAAAAAATCGGGAACTAGTTTAATTATTTACCAGTAAACTAAACCAGCTGCCGTTGTTAGTAAAACTCTTACTAACAAATTACAAAACAAGTATGATATAGGAAACTGACAAGGTTTGCATAAACTTATTCACTCACTAGGTATTAGCTAAAACATCTCTTTATTGCTATTGAAATATTAATCAAACATTATTCCTGATTTTAAAGAAAGTTATTTTAGTAAATAGCGCTTTTACTGCTTCAAAGATCTTAATTATATTATTCTTGTTATATCAAAATTTATTCATATAACTGTTGCTTTTAATACCACGGATCCGGGTCTCAATTTTCTCAAAATTATTAATTTATCAATATATACATTACGGTTACTATTACTTCTTACAAAATTACAAAATATACAAATCTGATAATTTGTTCATTACATTGCGAAAGTTCTTTAAAGCTCTTTGTTACTTCTTATTAAGGGGAAATTTACAAAAGTTGTGGTTTGATATCACCTGAGGTTGTTATTGTATTCTTGGGACATCTCCAGTCGTCTTCTACGGGTTGAGTACGTTGTTCTTGGTGTATCTACATCGGGTTGATTTTTAGTTTACTTGAAGCTCTCGAAGATAGGTTGTTTACTTGAAGTTCCAAATGTTGTAATTTCACTTTTCTTAGTGCAGATTCTTGTAGTTCACATTTTCTTTATTTTAATTACAGTTATAGTTCTCACTTTGCAGTACTACAGTCTAGTAGTTAACTATGTTACACTTACATTTGATTTTGTTTTTAGGAGATGTGTTGGCTACCTTTTTCTATTTTATTTATATATTTTCTCACAAACTCTAGACACTACATTATTCACAATAACAAGATTTCACGCTGGATATACTTCTAGAGAACATACACATACGTATATGTGTACAACACCAAAACTCACGTCTACTCATTGCGACGTTCTACGGCCGAATGCGCGTGCGGTTTAGGGGAGAGGGCTCAGTAAGCTAGGGCGTATTTACGCGCTAAGAAAATAGTTCGTACTTTTCCTATTATTATTTATTCATTAATTAGAAGATAAATACTTTATGTTTATTTTATTATGACTTAGGGATTTCTTTATTTCTCTAGTCGCATTTTTAATTATTTAAGTAATTATTATTATTATTCACTACTTAATACTTTTCTTGGCGTGTTGGTACTGGAAGGTTTCAAGTTGATACAGGAATCTGGGTATAGGTAAGGGTGTATGATACTCTTACTTATTAAAATTAAAAAATTTTAATCTGTGCGATTTTTTGATACATTTAAAATCGTCACATCCTCCTGCACTTAACTATGAAAAACGGGGGGGTGTAATAATATAATTCTAATAAACAATCATATTTCATATTGAAATTTCTCTCTCTCAGCTTATTTCTATTCATCAATCGATTATCTTATACTTATGTCACATCTAAATTCTACTACATCTACTATATAAAATACACAAAACGTAAATCTACCTTATTTTAATTCTTATATCTACTACCGGTTTTTTCTTGAATTGCTCACTCGTTTTACGGAGTTATACTCATGAGTATTTTACTAATAATTATACCGTATTGTAAGAACAATAGAATTACTTTTAGTTTACAGCGCTAAAGATTATTTTTCTTTCTTTCTTTCTCTTCATCTTCATTATACTTGTCACCAGATTTCTCATGTATAATACCATTCTCGCAGGACATTAGCTAAGGTTGATCAGGCCTCGCTTGTATTCGTACGAGGGGGTTTTGAGTTTATAGTTACCTATAGTATAGGATGTTACACAATCTTATCCTATTTCGGTATAAGTCTATACAACATATTTTATTCTTAATACTTAGATAGTATTCTAGGTTTTCTATCTTTCTCGTAGTCTTCCTTCTGTATCTTGACACGAAAAACATTTTTTTATTTGAGACAAATGACTTCTGCGAACGTAATTTTCTGTATTGGGTTCATACAGAGCTACAGTAACGGGGGTGATGAACTTACGAATTTGGTAGGGGCCACACCATCGATAAGATAGTTTCGAAGTGATCCTATCAACTGCTTTACTCATAGGATGAGTTTTATACATGACTAAATCACCTATTTTATACTTTATTAGCTTATTATTATTCTCATGATACTTCCTTGATTTCTGTAAATTAGCTCTCAGATTTGCACGAGCTTCGTTCCATATTTTTCGTATGTTATTCCCATTCACGTCGCGGGGTAATAACTCATTGATTTTCCACTTTGTGGTTAAAGGATGGTTGGGTTTGTACTTGTACAGTAAATCAAATGGTGTTGATTTATGACCTTCATGATACGCTGAATTGAATGCAAATTGTACCACGAAATATTTTGATCCCAGGTTGTCTGGTCTTTAGCATGATAAGATATTAATGCTGATTTTAAGTTACGCAAGTATCTTTCTGCTATATTTCCTTGCGGTCTGTACTCGGTCACGGTAATATGATTTATACCTAATTTAAAACACATGTCATTAAATTCTTTCGATTTAAACTGGGGTCCATTGTCAGATATTAAGCTTAAAGGTGTGCCATAGTCTTTAAATAGTTGTTCTTGTAGAATTTTAATTGTCGTAGATGCTAATGCACGACGCATAGGATACATCCACACGAATTTAGTGAATGAGTCTACACAAATTAACAGCATAGTATTTCCGGATTTAGAGCGTGGATAAGGTCCAGAATACTCGATGTATATTTTCGAGAAGGGAGTGGTAGGTATTTCGGAGATTAGTTTTCCGACTTGACTGGTTCTTGCTGGTTTGCTCAGCGCACAAATTTCGCATTCTTTCACGAACTTTTTTATTTCACTATTCATGTTTTCCCAGTGGTATTCCTTGCGAATACGATGTATCGTTTTCCTAATTCCCATATGAGCTCCAATTGTAGATGAATGGTAGTACTCCATTAACATGGGTTTGATTATTTCCGGGGCGATTATTCTTAGTAATTTTCCGTTTGCCTTCTTAAAACAAAGTACTCTTTTACTCAAGATATATTTATCAGAGTTATTTCCTTTTTCTATTTGTTCGATTATTTTACACAATTTCGGATCTTGTTGTTGGTGATATGCTATATCCTTAAATGCAAGGGGAAAATTAGTAATTAGTGTATTAACGATAGTGGTTTCAATATTGTCTTCTCCAGACCTTGTATTGGGTAGTTGGAACATGCGGGATAGAGTATCGGCCACTACATTTTGAGTTCCACGAATATGTTGCACTTTGAACTTGTAGCAATTTAATCTTAACACCCATCGTCCGATACGACCTAATTGCTTTGGGTGATTTAATAACCATGATAAAGCTTGATTATCGGTTTCTAGGAGAAATTCTTTGTGTTCCAAAAATGGTTTGAATTTATCAAAAGCAAATACTACGGCTAAACATTCAAGTTCATAGGCTGAGAACTTCCTTTCTTGCTCGGTCAGTGTCCGGGATGCATAACTGATCGGGAGTCTAGTATTATTTATTTCCTGGTATATTACGGCTCCTAATGCTACACTTGAACTATCGGTCTGTACGATAAATGGTTTACTGAAATCCGCTAACTGCAATACAGGTGGGGATATAATACTTTCTTTAAGTGTTTCAAACGCTTCTTGATGTTGAGTAGTCCACTCGAATTTCGTTCCTTTCTTTCTTAAGGCATTCAATGGGGCTGCTATATCTGCTAAGTGGGGTATATACTTATGAAAATAATTAATCATACCTAAAAATCTAGCTATACCTTTGACTTCTCTGGGAGGTAAAAATTCTCGGATTGCGCGTGTACGTTCGGGATCGATGGTAACCTTACCTTCGGCTGATACTATGTGACCTAAAAATGAGAATTCTTTCACTGCGAAATTAACTTTACTAGGGTTTACGGTCAGTCCGGCTTTCTTTAACCGGGATAATACTTCACGCAAGTGATCAATATGTTGATCCATTGACTCACTATATATTACTATATCGTCGAGATAATGATATACAAATTTAAATTTAACATCATGGAAAATTTTTTCTAACAGTCGACTGCATACTGAACTTCCTTGTGATATACCGAATGGTACTCTCGTAAATTGATATAGATTAAATGGGACAGCAAAAGCAGTTAAATGTTTTGATTCCTCAGCTAGTGGAATTTGATGGAATGCTTGGTTAAGATCCATTATGGTGAAGATTTTCGCTTTTGTAAAATAGTGAAACGCACTGTGTATGTCTGGCAGTGGTATCGATTCAAATTCTATACTCTTATTTAGTTGTCTATAATCCACGACTAGTCTATGTTTGTCAGTTCCTTTTGGTACTAGGAATGCAGGCGATGAATATGGAGACGTTGATGGTTCAATGACGTGCTGATCAAGGAGTTTGTTAATGTGGTTTCTCATGATTTCCATCTTGGGCGGAGATAGTTTGTATGGGTGGAGTCGTATTACTTTGTTGTCACTAAGATTTATTTTATATTCAATTAAATGAGTTAATCCTAACTTGGGGGTGAGTACAGCAGAAAAATCTTTTATTAACTTTTGGATTCTTAGTCTCTCATTTCCTTTTAAATGACTTAGACTCGATTCATTAGGCTCTGAATGAATATTAGCGGTTTCACTAACAGTGTCGTTACTTAATTCGGAGTCGAACTGATATTTTTGAGTACGATCAAATCTGAAAAAATATTGTTTTGCATATATATCAAGGATTAAAGCAGTTTTTCTTATAAAATCCGCGCCTAATATTAAGTTCTGTCCTAACTCTTCAGCTACTAGTAGGGGAATGTACCAAGTAAAATTCTGAATTTTTAATTTCACCGTAATACTGTGAGATACCTTTAGGTTTTGTTTATTTGCGGTGGTACACTTTATGTTCACCATTTGGCTACGTTTAATCAGTTTATGATTAGCTAATAAGGTGGCTAACTGTTTACTAATTATACTACGGGTAGATCCTGAATCAATTAAACCAAGGGTTTTCGTTGCTCCAAGGTCTATCTGTACATAGGGTAGTTGGCATATACTTGTTTTACATGCACCAATAGAGTTGCACTTCTCGATAAATTTTGTTAAATAAGGATCTCTGCGTTTATTTTTACTCATCTTTATTTGACGCTTAGTATTGTTGTTACCTTTCCTTCTGGTGCTTCGGAAGACGTAGGATTTTCGGTCTTCCAGCTTCACACATTTTTTGATTGGTCGGTTTTCTGTAGATAACGCTTTTGTTTACATAACTTGCTAATATGTCCGGCCTTTCCACAGTTATAACATCTTCTTTCCTCACTTACTTCGCTCGTAGGTTGTCGGGATTTTGGTTTAGAGTATGAAACATGGGGATAGTTTTGGGTTTTATGTGTACTTACGAATCGCTTATCGCGGTAGTTTCGGGTATCATTTCCAATAGGTCTAGTTTGCAATGAATTTCTTTGTTGACTCTGGGACATAGAAACACTTCTATTCTGGTCAGAATACCAGACGTCGGACGAATGTATACAACATAGTTCTAGTTCCGTAAAAGTTGTAGGTGGCTTCACGAGTGCTAGTCGAGATCGCTCCTCGGGGGATAGTCTTACTATGATATTGTCTACTAACTGTTGTTCGCTCCATTTAACTTGTAACAATAAAGCAGATTCTCTTACTTCAGAAATATAATGAGCTAGTCTCTCGTATGTACCTTGTGCACGAAGTACTAAGTTTCGCTTCAATTCTTCGTAGATACCGGTGGGAATGAAATGTCTTATTAGTGTGGTATGAAGTTCTTCTACCGATTGATTATACCTTAGGGATTCTAACACTCTATCTTTTAATGGAGATCTACACTTAGGCAAAATAACTTGCAAAATCTGGTTATCTCTTAGTTGTTGCAGTTCCTTTAATTCTAAGATATGTTTGATAAAATTAAGGAGCTTTGTAATATTCAGCCCATCAGTGATTTGTATATTGGACAAAATACTTTCTACAGGGTGGGTTATTTTTCCATAGAGCTCGGGAGTTAAATTTATTTGGCTCATCATTCTAGGATTTTCCGCAGGTTGATTAGTCCGCGAATGAGAAGGTAATTCGTAGGTATGGGTCATATTTTCTAGTTCATTAGGGAGTGACGTAACGTTTACTGCTTGAATATTTACTTGACTACCACTTAACCGTTCCTTGAATAGATCTATATTGGATTCCTGCAGAATCTGAATTTTTGCAGTACCGTTTGGTTGTTCTTGAGTCGGCGATTGGGTAGGTGAAATATTTAATTTCGTCATTGCTTCTTCGATTTCGTCTAATCTAAACAATTCGGATCGTCTACGTAATTCGCGTATTATCTCAGGTAATTGTTTTAATGCTTCCTCGGCGAATTTTTGTACATCAGGAGGGATATCTTTATCACCGGGCCAGGTCAACAGATTGGTGATACGACGGTATAGATGCTCAATTCTTTGGGTGGTGCGTAATATTACTGCGGGGGATTTTTCATCACGCAGGGTTTGTGCGTACGAAGTTAGTTCTGTATACTTACGATAACACGTTTCTTTTTCGCTATTGAAATCTAAAACACTCAAACGACTTAATAATGAAGGTTTGTCCGGTTTATTTTCGCGTAACGTCTTGCGAAGTTCCGCGACAGTTACATTAGAGTAGGGGAGGCCACGCCATAATGCTTCATAGGTTAATTCGTCTTTCAACAAGAAATCGGGGTTAAATTGAGTCATTTTTGATAATAACCACTTTAAACACACGACGTATTACGAACGACAAATCTTATGTCACTTACTTTACTTCGTTTTCTCAATGTTTAAAAATAGATAACATTAATTCATTTAAACACATACACATATATCTTATTTCATATTAAGCTTTGGGATGTAATCTTATCTTAATTAATCAACATAACTTATCTCACAACAATTAAATTCTCAGTATTGACATATATAATTAATTAAAACAAAACGATAATACTATTTTAGTAGAGAGAAATTTCATATACGGAAAGTTCATTGATTTAACAAACAGCACAAAGAATCAGCTGTTTTGGGGTGTCGTCTAGTTGCATAGGGTAGTAATTCAGAACAATACAAAAACAGGAAAGAGCTTGTCTAACGTGGCTTTGTTTGCTTTAGGGAGGAGAGGTTATGAATGAGATGGGTTCTTACAAAGGGGAGAGTTTACATTCCTCAACACATATTTAACATGAACCAACTGGCTTGGAATTGACTTGTTTGGAATGGATTCCCTACCAGCTATTACTTGCTTAACACGGCAAACTCGCGGTACTCATATTATTATTATATAATTAAAATTTTACTCATTTATTTTTTTTTGTTTATTTCTGAGTGAATAAATTTATGTTTGTCCTTTTTATCGTTAACGACTTATAAACTTACACAACAACAATTACATAATTATGTTGCAATTTTCTGTACGTGACACTCTGTAAACAATATTTTTTTTACCAAGTAAATTACACAATTTTAAATTCAGCGCAGTGGCGCAATTTTGTGCCGCCCCTTGGCAAGACAACACAAAAATCGGGAACTAGTTTAATTATTTACCAGTAAACTAAACCAGCTGCCGTTGTTAGTAAAACTCTTACTAACAAATTACAAAACAAGTATGATATAGGAAACTGACAAGGTTTGCATAAACTTATTCACTCACTAGGTATTAGCTAAAACATCTCTTTATTGCTATTGAAATATTAATCAAACATTATTCCTGATTTTAAAGAAAGTTATTTTAGTAAATAGCGCTTTTACTGCTTCAAAGATCTTAATTATATTATTCTTGTTATATCAAAATTTATTCATATAACTGTTGCTTTTAATACCACGGATCCGGGTCTCAATTTTCTCAAAATTATTAATTTATCAATATATACATTACGGTTACTATTACTTCTTACAAAATTACAAAATATACAAATCTGATAATTTGTTCATTACATTGCGAAAGTTCTTTAAAGCTCTTTGTTACTTCTTATTAAGGGGAAATTTACAAAAGTTGTGGTTTGATATCACCTGAGGTTGTTGTTGTATTCTTGGGACATCTCCAGTCGTCTTCTACGGGTTGAGTACGTTGTTCTTGGTGTATCTACATCGGGTTGATTTTTAGTTTACTTGAAGCTCTCGAAGATAGGTTGTTTACTTGAAGTTCCAAATGTTGTAATTTCACTTTTCTTAGTGCAGATTCTTGTAGTTCACATTTTCTTTATTTTAATTACAGTTATAGTTCTCACTTTGCAGTACTACAGTCTAGTAGTTAACTATGTTACACTTACATTTGATTTTGTTTTTAGGAGATGTGTTGGCTACCTTTTTCTATTTTATTTATATATTTTCTCACAAACTCTAGACACTACAGTATTCAAATAACAAGATTTCACGCTGGATATACTTCTAGAGAACATACACATACGTATATGTGTACAACACCAAAACTCACGTCTACTCATTGCGACGTTCTACGGCCGAATGCGCGTGCGGTTTAGGGGAGAGGGCTCAGTAAGCTAGGGCGTATTTACGCGCTAAGAAAATAGTTCGTACTTTTCCTATTATTATTTATTCATTAATTAGAAGATAAATACTTTATGTTTATTTTATTATGACTTAGGGATTTCTTTATTTCTCTAGTCGCATTTTTAATTATTTAAGTAATTATTATTATTATTCACTACTTAATACTTTTCTTGGCGTGTTGGTACTGGAAGGTTTCAAGTTGATACAGGAATCTGGGTATAGGTAAGGGTGTATGATACTCTTACTTATTAAAATTAAAAAATTTTAATCTGTGCGATTTTTTGATACATTTAAAATCGTCACAAACCCATAATGAATATCAGGCTGAAAGGAGTTTAAACCAAAATCCAAATTTATATTAATATTCTGAAAATCGTCTCCTTTATGTAGTCTACACCCAGGCAAAAAATGTAAGACAAAATTTTAAGAAAATTATAAAAGTCTACCGTGGGGCATCAAGTTATGAGGAATTTTATTTAAATATAAACTGGAAATATTTAATAATTTTACAAAATTAATAACTACCGATTACTTACAAAATTACAAAACCAACTACCAAAGCTTGTAAGCTTTGGTCCACCATCAAAAAAGTTGTAAGGTATGTTTTCAAAAAAAACTTACAAAAAACACTGTTATCAGTTATATATATTTGTGAAAAATATTAAATTTTGGCCTCTAAATAACAATGAAAACTTGCTAGCTAGTTTAGTCCTAGAATAGCTAGGACTAAATTATTTATTATTTAGGCGTTATGATCATAAAGAAACCAATGAAGTAGTTCAGAATGTTTAGTGTTTATAGTACGATCGTCTATTTGTATATTGTTATTTTACAAAAAAGGGGGTAGAGAAATCTGTGTTTTCAACATATATTTTTTTAATTCCAAAATTAACTATTGTTCAAAATTATCTAATAATAATTAGTATTTCATTCAAAATAGTAAGACTATTATTAGGTGATTTTCTTACAATTACGTAACACAACTGCCATACAATATGCAGAGTTGGAATTACTCTTTTATAATATTATAATATTATTATTATAATATCGAAAATTACTCCAGTCTTATAATATTGAAATCACGTCTTTAGCCGTTTCCTGCCTCCAGCAACATATTTATTTTATGCTGCATATTAACGCAAGTAACTCGTGAGTTATTTGTATTCGCAGATACAAGAGTACAATTTCATCTACCAGTTATTAATTATTGGACTCTTTGCGTATCAGGAAACTACGTGAATCCCATAGTTTGTTACAACTTAAGTAAAAAAGAAATATTTCTTGTAAATTTCAGGCCTATGTCATCTATCAAATATTACAAAGTGTCGTAAAAGTATTAATAATATTTATAAACTAACAAATGACATATTGACAACCGCTAACTAGTTTAGTACAAGCGTTTCCAAATATCTTATTACCTCAGCGTCAAAGTAGGAAACCACGAGGAGACATTCCAGTATTACAAAACAAATGTCATAAACAATACGTTCGTTATTAAACCAAACAAAATTAATAACAAGGAAACAGTAGCCAGACGAGTGCACATAGGAAAAGAAATCGCAGAAGACGTGTTCTATTCAGCAATTATGTTACATAGCAGAACACAAAAATCGGTACGGAGAACCACACGACTTCCATGTTCTATATTAAAATCATTTACTTGATTCGGTTCGATAATTTCTAAAAAAATATCCCCCCTCAAACTATTTTTACTATTTATAGATTTTTTGTTATTATGGGGTAGTCGTTTAATATAATGTTATTTTTGAGTCGCTTTATCTATAAATTAGGTGTTTTATTCTTATAAAGAAACTGAACTACGCAGATAATCGTCCCGCTTCCACAACCGACCCCACCATTAATGATATTTACACTTTCATAGAGTAGTAGTTTTATCATATGCAATTCCTAAGGTATCTTATCCTTCAAAATTAAATACTCGTACTTTACTTAATATCAGCAAAGAAATTTTCAAAAAATCACCCCTCCCCCTTCAACTACCTTCTCGATTTATAGATATCTAATTTACCATTTTACAGTGGATTAATATGACTTTATTTTCGGAGCACTTTTTTATCAAAATTAAGTACTTTACTCTTGTTAAAACACAGAACAATGCAGGTAAACTACCCCTACCAACTTAACCGAACAACCCCATTTTTTATATTTACACTTTTATTGTGTAATAGTTTCATTACATGTGGTTACTAAGGTATCTTGTCCTTCAAAATGAAGTAGTTTATTCGATATCAGAAAGATAATTTTCAAAAAATTACCTCCTCCACCTTCAACTACCCTTTCATTTACAGATATTTCATCTACCTTTCTACAGTGGATGTTTTGTAAACTACCCTCCCCCTTAACCGATCTTCACCAAAATCAATAGGCATTGAATCCTCTGCAAGACGAAAAATTATTTGATTCTGTCTGAATTCGCGACATTTATCGTTCGCCACAGAAAAAATTCTACATACAGACACACAAAGACACTTTTCGGAAAATGACTTTTCTTCGTGTTTTCAGGGTAGTATAATCAGAATCAGCATTTATCTCGAACACGATTTTTTTTGCGATCACCATGCTTCGGAAGTAAAAAAACAACAGCAGCAGTAATTGTAACAGTAGCAGTTATAAAACAAATCTTTGTTACACATCCTACTTTTCCTTGGCGGATTATGCGACACGAATTCAAGTGATTGGAATTCTTCTTCGAGTTTTTAAAGTCAGGACATGCGGTCACATATTATTGCCATCAAACCGAATATCAAAATGTATAGAACACACAAAATAACATTATAAAGTAAAGAACGTAAGTTAATAACGACATTATCACCACACACCATTCGAGAAATCAGTTGACTCTGAGACTCTGCATTCCGGCTCCACCTGTCATTTTAGTTTCTTATACTAATTTAAGTTTCGGCCACGTTTTACTCTCTTACACAGATGATGTAATTATTGGTAAATGTCTGCTGTCTGTTAAAGAAGCCTTCCTAAATCTAGATGAAGAGCTAAGCAAAATAGGACTTAGAGTAAATGAAGGTAAAACCAATATAATGGTGTCAAGAAGGAAGAGACATGTACAGCACCAGCAGCATTATTTTTTGGGTGATTACTGTTCTGAAGCAGTCTCTAGTCACCAATACTCTTGCTTCTACTGCCAGTGAAGATCTTAATGAAAATGAGGAAATAAGAAGAAGAATTGCAGCCGGGAATAGGGCACACTTTGCCTTGAATAAAATCTTGAAAAGTTGCTTAGTAAGCCAGTCAACGAAGTTCAGGTTGTATAAGACCTTAATTAGACCGGTCGTGGCGTAAGGCGGTGAAACCTGGTCCCTTAATAGGTCGGCAATGGAGTTGCCGGATAGATTAGAAACGAAATTGCTTCACAGGCCCAACGTGTGAAAACTGGACATGGCGGCTGAGAAAAAATAGAGAATTGTATGCGGCATATGATGATCTCAGCATTACCTCCTTCATTAAAGATTGAAGTAGCTAGGTCATGTGCTGAGGATGGAAGACAGCAGGACAGTCAAAAAGCTGTTCATGGGTTCTCCTGGTAGTGTATGACCTAGAGAACGGCCTCGGAGTCTGTGGGGAGACACTGACATGAGTGATCTCAAACAACTTAAGATAGACATCTTCTTGCTCAGGACCAATATAGATGAGCAGGCTAAGGGCGTCTGTTGCGATCACCATGTGTGTGTTACTTTATTTACAATAAAAAAAACATGCAAAAACCCACAATTTTATTTATAGTTTGGTTTCATTTACGGTTTCGTAGACTAATAATTATCTAACAATTTGTTTTTGCTAATAATTCGATGGTACTTTACGTTTATAAAATTGTCAGTCTCTAATGAGTTGATATGATATATGATACGAGTTGATATTTCGTTCAACTTATTATGTAATCCATGTAACTTTAACAGTGTTTTCTACTATTTTGCGCAATAAAATACTTGATCAATAGCCAGCTAACCTGTTATTTATCGTAACAAAAATGTATTTTATTTTCTACACCCTCTGCTGGTAGACGCAGTAGACGCAACATTGTATGTATAATTAATATCGTAAGTAAATAACATATGTCATATAGACAAGATATAATATATGTTGTGCTCTCATTAAACATTTGTAAAATATAGGCATGAAATAATTATCTGAAAACTATAAAAAATAATCAACAGTAATTATATAAAACCATTGTAGACCCTCAAGCACTGGTTGATTCATTGGCTTTTAACCAACCACAAGGTAAAAGTTACTTAAAAAACGTCTTGAATGTTGAGGCTGAGAAAGGGGAGAAGTTTTTATAACATCGGTTTTCTTGAACACTAAATAATTTTTGTTCATTTCCATATGAGCAACCTAATATACAAACATTCGTGTATTCTTGTTTCGCTCATATATTTTATACTATTATTACCCTTGTTTGTTTTTCCTCTGTTCTCGGTTTGAGTTAATTTAATTATTTCGACGGTTCTTTCGTTACGTTCACACACCACTATGGAAGCCCGGATTTAGAGTTAGTAGGCCCATAGGCTGAACATGTGTGCAGGCCTCCTATTATCAGGGGGGTATGCAATACCTCCCAGTAAAACGGGGGGTCCGGGTCCCTCCCCAAGAAAATTTTGAAAAATGTACTTTCTTCCAGACTGCAAATAAAATCCTTGTTAAGTGTACAAATTAAATTAAATTAGGATACACTGTTTTCTGTACATTTTTGATACAATGTTAAAAAATTTAACGGTTTCAAGGTATCTCAATGTACAATCTATGAAAATGTCAATCAATGAAAATAATGTAGGTGTCTATGAAAATATATGTAGATACTCAATTCTGGAATCTATGAAAATAATAATAAAAGATTGCACTCGTTTTTGTGTTACTCTCAAAAGCCCCTAAACAGAATAAAAATGTAGGAAAAATAAAAACAACTGATTTTCAAAGGAAAATAAAAAATTGTCTCCTATTGAAGTTTTAGTGCATCAGCACATGACCTGCGTGTTGTAGTTGCCATCTTCGGCACTAGAATGGGTTTACCATGATCAGCCTTTCGGTCAGTTCTTGGTATCTATGTGTTGAACCCGTGAAATAGACATAAAGCTCTTCCAAAAAAATCCAAAAACCGTACAGCACTCACGCAACACTCAGTAGTAGCCTGTCCCACTAGATTAAGTGAATGTCCAGCGCAAGGTACCCTACTGCTAAATTATTTTCTACTAGCACCAACGCTTGGAAGCCATTGTACTTGCCCCTCATTGAAGAAGTGTTGTCGTAAGATTGACCACGACAGTCTATGATGTATATGTCATTGTCTTTCATAAACGTAATCTAATTGTTGAACATTTCCTTAGCTTTGTGGCCCTGGTTATGCATGAACGTTAAAAATCTCTCAACCGGAGTGTAGTCCTCTAAATACCTGAAAATCAAAGTAAGCTGGTCGACGCGACCTTCGTTTGGAGTTGAGTCCAGTGATACAGAATAGTACTTAGTTTGATGCCAATTAGATCCACAACTTTCTCACAAATCGTCGATGAAAGATAGTTTGTATGACCACTCTTGCCCCACTCTACCCTATACGTGGCTCATAATACCACCTTTTCCTCTAATAACTTCTACTGTTCTGTGAAACACGAACCAAGTCAAAATTGCATAATTTTTATGCAAGTTGACTGTTCCTTTTTTTTCTTTCTGTTTGTGGTGCGGGCCCCTAGGCTGCAGCCTATGTACCCTTGGCTTAAATCCGGCACTGCCACTATGATTTGTAGTATTTTGGGAGGTATCTAGAAAAATGCAGTAAATATACAATGTCCTTGGAAAAGGGGAGACCATCTTGGTGTGAATTTCGTGGATTCAGGATTATTTTTGTAGTGTGTATACTGACAGAGAGGCAAACTCTGAGACGAGGCTTTCATGAGACCGTAGACGAAAGGAATTATGTACTGCACCAAACGTGGAAGCAAGCTGTGACGTCCACTCTCTTGGGTAATATAATTGTACTGCCATTCGCTGGTCATGTTCATGCCAAATCAACTGATTATTTCTGATTCCATCTGTGACGGAATATTTAATTCCCAAAATTTTTTCTTTCATAGCCTTTTGTTTACTTTCTCTTGTATCCCTACTGGCTGCTCGTCTATAAAAATCAATTTCAGTTGCTCTTAATTTTTTCGATATTATTTTCCAATAGCCTTATTTCTGAAATGAAGGGTGTATGTTCTTTACTGTCGAATCATAAATTTGCATTTTATAGAAAGAAAATTACTTGGTTATATTATGGAAACATGCCCGCCAAACAATGTGACTGAATTACAGTATCAACCTTGGTTTCTGTTAAGCATATACAGCCTACGTCGCGAAACACTTCACTACCTGAAAGAAGACATTGGTAACGATGAAAATTAAATTACTGACAATCTGCAACCTTCACAATTGGCCAGTAGAACACGAGAAAGGAGAAAAAATAATACATAATTGATTTCCTTCGGTATATGTTCATTAGCATTCGACTAAAACTACACAACGATTATCTGTTCCGCGGACACTTCGTTAATTCACTACCTTATGGTGAATAAAAAAAAAGGTCAAACCTACCAACAATGCGAAGGTCTCGTAGCCGCGATTCCGAGAAAGATTGAAAGTGTTAGCAAACCGTAATGTTCTGGATGTCACGCGACCTTGGATAAAGAAACAAAAACGAAAAAACAAAAATGTTTTATTTATTCAATTAAAATATTACTAATACTAAAGTGTCATCTGGTTACATCAGCATCTACATCGTTTATGGAAAGAGTGGATAACGAATCTTCCCAAACTGAAAGTGCAAAAATTATCGCCGGTTTGAAAACTGTTACGCAACATGTAGTTTACATTCAGCGTTTCCGTGAGAATTGATCATTGAGAAAGTTATGTGACTTTGGCTTTCGCTGATTAACAGAGCGACTTACTTTCGCTTAAACGAAAGTAATTAATTGTTGTGGTCACAAGAGGAAACAGCGGGATTTTCCTCTTTGGTCTCGCCCAAATCCCTATCC
Source organism: Magicicada septendecula (assembly GCA_034769895.1). NCBI lineage: Eukaryota > Metazoa > Arthropoda > Insecta > Hemiptera > Cicadidae > Magicicada > Magicicada septendecula. The sequence continues at coordinate 257,776,034 of CM068372.1, forward strand.
TGATTTTCATGTTTTGTAAACTTGTAATTTTTTTACTTCAGTAAGATGTAAATAATGGCAATGAGGTGATAATCTTTCTCCATAAAATACCCTAAATATAGGAAGGTATGTAGGAAACCTGTGTGTAAGGCATATTGTCTTACAGACCGGATTATAATAACGGTATATTTGATTCTTGCAAATGCATCATACTTGTTAATTTTTTACAGTAATAATTAAGCTACCGTAATTATTATCTACGGTTTAACGTAAATTTTTCTGATGAGAATTGAAATGCTTAACGAAGATCGGACTAGAAGTTTTCAGCTTGTAAAAACTATTCCGTAATGATCAATAATTACGGTTGCGTATTATCTTATAATCCTTATGCCTATCGTCACACAACAGTAACATAAGCCCATCATGAGATACACAACAATTAGCCCTGAACTGTGACGTATAGGATAGTCGTTACCGGGCTTCGTATGACGTTAATGTCAATGTCCTTACTGTAAATATATTTTATTATTTTGTTTATTTTCCGGTAACACTTGGGCACCTAACAGGCCTAACCAATATTTATTTTTATAGTGGGCAGCTAATAATCAAAAGCGTAGCTACCACTTTATCAGCGTCGTCATCATAATCATCGCCTTCGTCGTTATCTAGTTTTCTTTTTTGCGCCTGTGTAAACATTTTTAATAAACAACTGACTAACGATGCAACATTAATTTACACGAAATTTTAAAACCATCCAGTGAAAAAAATATCTTCTCTTGAAAAATAAGTCGTAGTTCCATCTTATTAAAGAAAAGCAGACTCCACTAAAATGAATACGGTTTCGTCCGTAGTCAAATGCATTGCTGGAAGTCCTCTTAATCTGTAGATATGTACAGTAAAATGCCATCATTAGAAGGAATGATGATATTCCATTAATTTGATTTTTGAACGAGCGAAGCGAGTTCTCCGTTTTGACTCGACCGTTTGGCATTTGTCTGTCTGTTTGTCTATCTGTTTGGGGTATGTCTTATGAGAACTTTTGAACGCATCAACCGATTTTCGTAAAACTCGGCATGCGTGTCCATACTTTTACCCTATTGTTTTCGAGATTGAGCCCCCCGAGAAGCGGCGGGAAGCAAAAATATGAGAGGGTAAAAATTGTGAAAAATCGCAAAAGCCAAGGTGTGGTATCACAAAAAAGGGGATTTTAATCACAGTCTGCATATAGTGTTAATTTTTTTTTTAATTTCAAAATGTTTTGATGTCAATGGCAAAAAGTGGGTTAAAAGTTTGATAAAATCGCAAACATTCATGTGGAGTATTAAATTAAAGAGAATTTTAACTAATATCTGAATGTAGTGATAAGTTTTGGAAATTTTAATATTTTGGGAGTCCGAAAAAGAGATTAAAAATTAGAAGAAAATTGTCAAACTCTAAAAAGTATCAGACTAAAAGTAATTAAAACCCAAATCCGAATGTTTCGAACTTTTAATTTAGTGAGCTAACATACTAGTATAATCTAGTTAAACATTCATGGATGATTTACGTGATTCGGTCTTCAAACGTTGATCTATAACTTAGTGAATCAATCCACCTACAGTCTTCCACCAGTCTTCCAGGCATAGGCTACTCTGCCTCCTTGATTCATCTGCTATCACCTTTCGATTGCTTTTTATCTTTTATTTTGTCTCTTCACCTTGCTACTCTCACAGTTTATCAGCTTAATAACCATTTATCAGATTCTCCCATCGTTTCCTGGCTATCCATGGGTCTACTTCCATGATGTATCCATTTCGTGAATTGTTTTGATACTACCGTTCCCTTTTTTTGCACATTTATGTGTGTGTACAATCTCCATATGTGAGTGTTAACTGCCTTCACTGTATATACCCTTTCCCTATTTCCATTCTCTGCTGGTCATTTATCTTCTACAAATTCCTTGACGCATATTTTTTGGTCCATATATTCCTTGTCTCGTTTCTGTCTCAATCACTCTCGGTTTGTCTCAAACACTTACCTAGCGACATAGATACGCTACCTTGTATATATAATCACCCACTTTTAATCCTCTTTTACACTCTTACTCTTCTAGTATTACTTTATGTCTGGCTTAACATTTTGTAAAATAAATCACAGTTTTCCTTACTTTTAATTTAAACAAAATTAATTCTTTGATGAAGGAATCAAGAAGTCAGACAATACAAGCAATCAGAAACTACCATGGAAACGATTGTTTGTTTGTTTTAAACTTAATATTATTTAGGAAAATGTTAATAATGTTACTAGCGACTAGCGGGATACGTGTGAGTAATTAACATAGCTTTTTGCTAATCATATTCTTCCAACTCTTCTAAAGCAAATGAAAAGAGGCAATTAAACTTCATTTCTCTTTCATCATTTTTGTTTTTATTTTTTGCTATAAATGTTTAATTTCTTTTGAGTTTTATCTCGTTCTAATACGAAACCTAGATAATCTGCTTCGAGAGTTAAGTGTATATCAAAAATTGTCGTTCATATTCAAATTCTATATTTAGTATTTCTTTACAAAAAAATCAACCTTTACAGAAGTTAAACTGTTAAATATGCAACTTAACTTTCAAAAAACCGAGGACGTTCCCGTGCAGATGGAAATTACATCTTAAGGCAGCGTTAAAGCTAACCGCCAAATTAAACCCAAATTAACATTAAATCAATCATTTTCCTGCCAAAGCATGAACTAGTCCATTCTACTAAAACTTCTACACTTCATTGAAAGTTCGAAACTTAAAACTTCACGACTGTCTTGATATAGCACTAACGATTGAACAGATGTTATATTATCACATTTGTATTAGTCTTTCTCTTGTATTGATGTGTTGAAATATAAATGTTAGTGCAGTTTCGAAGTGAAAGGTACGTGTTTACACTTCCAACAGCTTGTTGTCAGTTTATCAGTCTACTGTTGTCATTACTGAATAGGCCTATATTATACATAAATAAATATATATAACAAGTAAATGATAGATTTTATATTCCAATCGGCGCACAGAATACATAAAGGTTAATAGTGTGTGTCGAAACCGCGGATACAGGTAACATAAAAACGTGTAGGTCAAGGTGATCCAGGAATCACAACGCGGTTAGCTGTAATTTGAACTGAAAACAAACGTTCTGTATCACCGTACTAGCAGACAGTGTGTCGCTCCGACTGGAGCGTTCGCGGTTTCGATACCACTGTTCAGTCTGGAAAATCCCGGCGTTGACCGTTAATAACAAATAGTGTGCATTTGTAATTTAATTTTTGAGTGCGTCCATGTCTGTTTGAGTTCCGTGGATGCAATTTAAACGAAAAACAAATTAAGTAAATAACACATATCAGCTTCGAATTAACAACTGATAACAGATTTATCTTAATCCCAAGATAAACTACACACAACAATTAAGACAAAAACAAAGAATTGAATCGACAAAACAAGAGCGTTACGTTATCTAAATTTAAGGATAGTTTACGGCACAAAAATAACTTTCTAATTAAAATGGTATCGTTTAAAGAGCAATAAAATTATTATAACTTTTTTTTTAACTGAAGGAAACTATAGGAAGTTTAATTGGCTGTGATTACCTTTATTTCCTTTATTACCTTTATTGATTGGCTTGTGTTGCTGTTGTCAATTCTTACAGTGTTGTGTTTTATATGCTTTGTTTATTTAAAATAGGCCACGATTAACCTTAAAATGGTGGATAATCGTGCTAAATAAATTTTCTGTAGATGACTAAACATTTAAAACTGTATAACAAATGACTATATTTTGATGGTAACAAAGATTATAACGATAAAATATATTTTTGAAAAGTTTATAGCTGTTTTCTCCAACTCTCCCAATTGGTATAGCGGCATCCCCAATAAGTGTCATGACGCTAGACAGAAACCCATGACAGAAAGCAGAGACGGACTAAAAAGGACATACAAAAAAACTGCACTGGTTGAAGGAAAATATTCCACCCGAATAAGAGGAATGTTAAGTTGTATAAAGTTTTAATACTTGGACGGAAGTATAATATGAAACTGGTGCTGACCATTGCATTGAGATTACATAGACTAAACGGTAAATAGTCAGAAGGCGAACTGCGCTACTGCTCATTTTGCGCGGCTTTTTGTACTAGCCAGCGAGGAAACATCGTGCTAATGCTTATTCGATATCCTAAATGTAAACAAAAATCCACGCCCACAGTAGTGATTCAAATTTATGCCACGCTACATTATCGGAGCTATAGAAACAACAGTGAGTTCTATAAATTGTTTTAGAACTGACGTTTAGGACGGCGTGCGCAAAAGGAAAGTTCTCCGATGGCTAATATAAAACTTTTTTAATAACGGCAAAGAAAGCTGCAAATGCGCCCACCTCCTCAGGAGCAAAATCAATCCAAACCACGAGAAAAGAGTATGTTACCAAGTCTTGTCTCTGTGCGTATTAGTAAATATTCTGTTCTGTAGCAATTATTCACGATTTTTAGTTTCTTGTATCCCAAGACGCCCTTTAGTCTCTTGTCGTTCAGATGCTCTCCAAAAGATCCAGTTACGTGAATTTTGCGTGTTATTTTTACGTGAATAAACGTATCCATGCGTCCAATTTGCGTATTTATTAATACTTCTTATTATTAATTTTAATCAGATAGTAATACCAATTAAATTCAATGAAAAAAAATGTACGTGATTCTGTTCTGCAGTTGGAAGTACCTTATCAATGATAGGCCTCTCGTTTTTGCTTCTGTCTTACAATTGTGCTTAGCTTTTTGAAGAATCGTGTTTAACCGCTACTTCCATCTTCAGATATTATATACAGGATATTCAAAATCTATTTACAGAGTTTTATTTATATTTTCTTGATGATAAGTTATGACAATTTACGTTGAATAACACTGTGACTTTATAAATGGTGACCTTACTTTTTTTGTCATACAAATTTTTTCTTTTTTTTCTTTAACAAGTACATACTGCTCTGTACAAATGAATATAATTTCAAATTTTTCTTTCTACCAGTTATTAATTCTTATACTCTGTTAGCCTTATATATGAAAAACTACATAGTCTCTTTCTTTATTAATAATTCTAGTTTTCTCTCTAGTATAAGTCCTCGGTCATATTTGAACTTTTTCCTTATATTCATGTTCCAAATTTCATAGTCATATTCTGTAACTTTATCAGTTGTCCATTTGATCCGTTCCAAATATTCAGGATGTGTTCGTTTCCAGACGAGTTGATTGTTCAGGTTTCCTTTAGGTTTTTCATCAGATTTTATATTAGATTTCCTTCTCCTAGATTGTTCGTCTTCTTTAGAGGTTGGGTATCACATTCTACGATTTCAATGGTGTAGTTGCATTAGTTTAATAAACATACGATTTCGTTCAATTAACCTTTCTTTTAAAGTCATCCAAATAAATAAATAAAAATAAAAATAGTGTAAACTGTGCTAACAAAAATATCCACTAAATGATTATTACACAAAAATTAAAGACTAAGTGATAAAAATTAATTGGTTTAAAAAGTTATTTATCTGGAATGATTAATTTATTCGTAAATTCTAGCAGTCCTCTAGAGTTAGAAAACTTTCTAAGTTTCCTTTGTGATCCATGACCAGACCCATTTTTTATTTATAAAAATAGCTATTGTCAACGTTATTTCTGCATATTTTTAAATATCTCGCCATTGCATCTTATGATTATAATACAGATACTTACGAGTTTCTGCACTCGTACTTTCAGGACCCTAACGTTATGTTTATAACAAGCGTTAATAATATTCATAATCTAATACCAATAGTAATAGTATTCATATATAACTGATACAATACTACATAATCTAGTAATAATAGCTCATATCATAAGAATATTAAAGAAAAATGAAAGCACATAATAAACAAGTTCCTTAATACACCAATGTCGTGTTTTGTATCATTTATTTTTGTTTGACACTGTTGTTATCGGCCGCACAAAACTGCACGTGGCTCGAGGACAGTCGTGCTGTAACTCCTCCACTTCACTTCACTACACTGTACAGTTCTCCCACGAGATCTCACGAAGTTAGGCGACAGACCATCAAGAAAGTCGAGATCATAATAATACTTTAAAAATGTATTTCTTCAACTACTCCCTAATTTAATTCATTTAATTATTCGAAAAACAATTGGAATACTGTGACATGTTTTGGTGTTTACAGGTTAGACGCACATGTTATTGTTGTTGTTGTTGTTGTTGTTGTTGTTGTTGTTGTTGTTTTGTTGGCGCTACAGTACTATCGTTACAGTGATGTACGGTTTTGTATGGCCGTAATACTATACATTTTGTATTACGCATCGACGTTTGTCTCTTTTGTTATGTTCTGTTTCATCTGTACAAATACAATGGTTAAATTAGCTGAAGCCCGCATAGTGCCCGCTTCTGAGTGACGTGTTCGCTACGTCCTGTTTGCTCAGATGTGTCCTGTCAGTTTTGTTGACTGTCTATCAACTTTTTCCCAATGAAAAACGACGACTCTTTTACCGGTACATTCGTTTCAGAATTAACGCAGGAGGAGATGATTATCCAAACACGGAAAGATAGATTTACGTAGTTGAATTCTAATACTGTTTGATCTCTATGTTAGTCAGATACAGATAATGTAATGTATGAGTATGTGATTATTAAAAAGGTATATAACGCTTTATGCGTGAACGCGTTTATGGTAGACATGTACACGGGTATCCTCATACGTCAGAAAGCGTTAATAACAACTCTGGTTTGGGGCGTAACAGGCGTCATTTTATTTTTTTGACACAAAACATTTCCCCATACTACCGTAGACATCCTCAGTGGCTCGACTGAGGCACAGCACAAAGTTTCGACCCACCTCTACTTATAAATTAAGAGTCGTCCACAAACTAGCCCATAATTTACAACAAAGCATCCCCGTCCAATAACCCAAAAATGTTACTTTGTAACTTTCTTGGGTAACATTTCATTGTTGCTGTTTTGAATTATTGGACGGGGATACTTTGTTGTAGGTTAGGTTAGGTTAGGTTAGGATAGGTTAGGTTGTGGGCTTGTTTGTAGCATTGTGGGTGGAGCTTACTGTATAAACAGGGGTGGGTCTGTGCTGTGCCTCGTCGAACCACTGAGGATGCCCCATTGTAGTACGGGTGAAACGTTTGGTGACGTGTGTTAAACCGACAAACAGTGTTGTTATTATTAACGAAAACGACGAAAGTTTAAGAGCGAGATTGTCAGAAAGTAAGTCTTCTTATAACACTAAAGCCTTTTGAATATCCTTTGCCCGCTGCACAAGCTACTCTCATTCTTTCTTATAATGAGATCGTGTTTCCCCACCTCTTCATCCATAAAGCTCCCGAATACCTTCGACCTCATCATTCCACTCGTCTTGGGTCGCCTTCTCAGTCGTCTGGCATCTGGTTCTCTTTCAAAAGCCTTTCTTTCATTCTACATACTATTTACATTGTTTTTAATATGCTCTACTGATTGTACACTACAACCAGTCGACAAGAAATTAAAGTTAAGCATTAACTCAGATAGGTAACAGAACTTTAACACAAGCCAAAGCATTGTTACCTACGAGTGAATTCGTATCGCCTGACTTACACTGCCTGAACGTTCCAAAGAGTACGAATTTAGATACAAATCTGAAGAAACAAAAAACGGATTTTAATACTTAGAGGATTTATCGTGACGCCTGAAAACGGAGTAACTATGCTGGACGTTGTAACATAGTCCCAAAATTCTTCGTTTGCTAAGGAAAATCAAACAGAAGAGTGCGCAAGATGTAAATAATGTCCTTTCTAATTGCACTGTATTCAGGTCTACTTAAAGTATGCTGAAAAGAGGTAGAACCTAATTGTGCGCTCCACACAAATTTCAACACTGTTTAATTCAATCAAGAACTGCGCCAATCGCTAATCTAATGTTCGGCCATCAGACTGTATATTCTTTACTTGCCTCATTGCCTCAGCTCTTTGCAAATTCATTCCAATATACGCATGAAAGCAAAAATTGAACAACTCTTTGAAATTGCCTTGTTTTCATGCACACCAATACATGCTACGGGAAAAAACTTTACAAGTCACGTAAACTTCCATTGTTAACGTATACATTTAACCATAATCTCATTTGTCATTTTGAAATTGTACTCATGCTTATCCCCAAATAAATATGTGATTAAAAAATAAATAAGCTAAAAATAGCTGATAGTGCTATCATCTTTCTCGCGCCTGTTTACCGTCACTTTAGATTGTAAACACAACATCAAATTTGGCAATATTTTTAATTGCTAAAGCCATATCTAACTCTGAAACATATAAATATCAATAAATAAATTAACACTCTTTTCTTATACATCAAAGATATATTTTTTGATAGCACAAATTATATAATATGTATTTCAATAGACCGCACTATCGTCAGGAGATAAATTTCTTTAAACAATATTTCTTCTCATGATAGCGATTGTATAATTTTATTATCAAAAATGTATCCTTGATGAATAAAAATGTTAGTTAAACATGAATAAGTAAACACGTACAACGAGAACAGTGTATTAATAAATACAAACATACACACATACACTCACAGGCCCACATAAAATACATTTAACCATAATCTCATTTGCCATTTTGAAATTGTATTCATACTTATCCCCAAAAAAAGATGTGATTAAAAAAGAAATAGCTAAAAATAAGCACCTCACAACTATAACTATCTTCGAATTCTTTATACTACCTGAATCGTAGCATAAATAATCTGATCTGGATCCACTGAGAATTGACTTAACCGTTTGAAGCCGTTAAATATTAGAGAAAAATTAATAAAAACATTTGTTTCTATGGAATGTTTATTCAACAATGCACACAGACTTCAGTTAGAGAAAAGTTTACAGGCATTGCACAAATGCAATGCACAGAGAAGGGCATTGAAAATGCTTCAATTAAATCTAAAAAATATATATATATTTATGTTCATTCACCAATCAATGAATTCATTCTTCATTCACCAATCAATGAATTCATTCTTCATTTACCAATGTACAGATTATAAGTTAAATGTAATCGCATTCATAAGCGAAGTTTTATATGTGTACTACGTTATTGACAACAAAGAAGTAGTTTCTTTGGAAACTCACCGGTTCCCATTTTCGATCACGCACCAGTGATCGGCCGCAAATGTGCGACACGTCCTTATAAACATTTTCAATGTTAAAAATTTCGTTCCATCGTTCCGCAACAGAAACAAATTTAAATTGTTGGTTATGATAGACAGGCTTTTTGCATATGGAGTTTTCACAAAATAACACAAAAGCTCGCACGCCAGGTCAGCGTTAAATGGATGAGCGTGTGTGTGTGTGTGCGCGCGCGCGCGAGCGAGCGAGCCCACGTGTACATGACATGTTGCTTTCATTACGTCAACTCCATAAGCGTTTACAACAGACCTATGACAAAAATGTACGTAATACTGATCAGCATTTACAAACGTTTGTACGTTACGCTTAAACAAATAAAGCATAACCGAGGTACAAATGTAGGCGTTTCCATCTGATGCTTGGAAAGTCGGATTGCGCCGTGTTATCCCCGCCATCACGCACCTTATGACGTGTCCATAGCTTTACTGCAGTTACAAATACGATTCTGTCCAAAATAACTTCAACGTTTATAAGACGCTCAACTGATACATCCGAGCCTACAAAAAAATTGGCTCTCTACCGAAATGGCTCAAATGGTTTCTAAAAAATAATGGTATTTTGTTTACGTCGTTTTCACGTAAGTACAGTAGCCTATTATTTTCCAAAACACCGCACACCTGTGATGACACTAACGTGGTCACATCCATGTTATATAGGATTTCTCATTCTTCTCCTTAAGACGGTTAGCAGACGTACCTGTGACATTTCCACTAACACCGCTTGTTTTGACTTACCGAAAACAATAGTGTTATCCATTAGTCTCCATCATTTCAATGACTGTCACACTTATTTAATACCACAGACTTGACAGCAATTCCCTACCATCAGATAAAATCTCTTTCGTTTGATACGAGTTTCTGTAAACTCTTCTTAGTTAAGATCTCATTTTCTGACCTAATATTAATAGTACATACTAAGTATTAACTGATGGCCCCAAAGGACAATGTGTTTTTCTTTAGCTTATTGCTTGGGAAGCTAATCCGAATTAATATGTTAGATTAATCTTATTGATAGAAAATTAATGTTCTTGTCATTTGCTGGCCTGCACAATCCTGGAGTTAATATTATCTTCAGTGCTATCTGTCGTTGTCAATTTCACTTACAAATTCCGTCAGCTTCACCGTGCCGCAGTTCATCTGTTTCTTCTCAGTCTTCGTAATCAGTATCGATACTGCAAACAAAAAGTACTCGCTTTTATTTGTAACCTCCACCATTACGAGTAGAATACCCCCTTCTACACCCTATTCCTCCACTTTACCAATTTCTTTCAACAACCACATTGTCATAAGTAGGCCTGCATTATAAACGGTGTGATAACGCCTGCAACTACGAAACAGTCTAACATACAGCATCCTACATTACGACTTCTGTAGCAGGAACGGAGAATACGCACTGTTTTGACATTGACTAACATGCCCATGGCGCTCCATTCCCTACTCAACCCATCTTATTAATAAGAAATAATAAACACTAAATGTAAATATTTGTTAACAGATTCTCTATATTTAACATTTCGAAGCGTGGGAAACCTTGAGTATCACTACTTTAATTTCGAGAAGTTGCACCAACAGATATTTCTTTAATGTATCTTACATAATAACTACCAGAGTGAATTTAATTAATAAAATTATTGGAAACTTGTTACAACCAAACCATTTTCTGCTATTAATGTTATAACCTCCTGTGCCTTTAGACTTTTCTGTAACGTCCTTCTATTACACGCTCTTCTCCACCCTCTTATCTCCATCCGTCCCTATAGCTTCAACCATCTTTTTCTCAGTTATCTCTAATCCTTCTACATTCCAATATTCTCCTACGCGTTCTCTGATCATCCGTCCTCATCACAATACCTAACCTTCTGTTTTTAAAAAATCTTACAACCCCTCAACCCCTTCTATCAAGCTGTTTAGTTCTCGGTTCACCCTGACTTTCCACGTTCCGTCTTCATCCCTTAACAATCCAAAGATTCCCCTTAATATTTCACGCTCCAATATACTGGTCGACGTTCATTACTTTTTGTTAACACACAACGTTAAAATTGTCGTAATACAACGGTTTTTGAAGTTACAACGGAATTTATGTAACCTTTATATAATTTTAACTCTGATATTTTGTTTAACGCATCCGATTTTTACAATTTTCCACATGTTGATAGCAACGACTTTCGCTAAAGATCCTTGTCTTCATGTCACTACTGGTAGAGTTAGTGTGACTAACCTGCGAGTGTAAATAGGAGAATTCATAGTGCTAGTGATGGTGGATATGCAATTGTTGTTAATGGCAATGACGATGGAAAAATCCACTTCACATTGACAACCAAAAAAGGACTCAATCCGCACGTACTCGTTACTAAATACTGCATATCAATTAGACAGCGTACAGCTGTTAATACGTGGACCAACAAATGATAACAGTACGGACGTGTGTTGCATTAATCAGCGTAAGCCGTTTGACAGTTACACGGTTTTGTAAGTATGTGTACAGACTTTACAAAATAACAACATTCGTTGAATGTATGGTGTTGCCGGTTTGCATACATTAGCCCGTTAATCAGGGCAGCAGTGTTTGTTGCAGTGAAGTGAACAACCTTGAATTTCTCAAATTATTGCCCTTCACCGACAGTCTTCACAATCAAAAATTTGACATATCTGGTTAAAATATGTAAATCATGCGTGTCTCCTTATGCAACATTACGCTGATAACCGTGTAAACATGTGTGCTTATTGCGTTCGTGTTACATAACTGGAGTAAATATGACTGGAGTAAATATACGTATGGGGTATCACGAAATAACGTAACAACTATTCAGGATATGTTCTACAGGTGTAAATATAGTCAACAGTGTATAAGTTTAAGACTGTTCATTAAACATAGGGCTGGAAACGCATTGTTTTCTAATTTCAGACTCTAACAGACGGACAAATTTTAAAATCTAAAATCATAAATTTTATCATAAAATATATGTAAAAGTGTAAGCCAAAATATGCTTTTGTATTAAAATTTGGAATACATTTTAGAGAGTGTAATTTTAAAACCAAGCATTTCGAGATCTACAACATCTGTCACGAACTTATCTCTTTATTTTCAGCTTAGAACATGTACTAAACATATTTGCGTATACCCTGTAACGTAATACTTCTGAAACGTACTACACATTAGTCTAATATCCGGATTGAAGGGGTAGGATGGTCTGCATATTTATGTTAAAAGAAAACCGTGGAAATGTTTTTGCAGTAAGTTTTTTTTACACTTACTTGTCAAATCACTAGCCTGTGATTAACGTAGAACTGTCATAAACGTCTCCTGACAGTATTTTGTTATAACACAGTACTCTTTTAAAAATGTAGGCCTACATACAATTTGGACTACTGAATCAGAGTTCAAAACCAGCTGTTCCCAAAATGTAGGAGGCAATACATGAATGGATCGCGGAAAATATTTGGTTAGTAGCAAAACAGAGTAACGACTACAAACAAATGACTACTCTTTTAAATTACTGTTTAGTGCCACTTGTTTAATCCCGTTTTGGATAATTTGTAGGATTAAAAATTATCTCTCATAATTCGTTTTGAGATTTTAAAAAATTCATATTTGCACATTTTCATCTACCAACTGGTGGGCTCCTCGTTAAGCACTACCCAGACCTAAAATTCTTTATCTGTTTAATAGTCTTTTATCGTCGTCAGCAGTAGGGCGAACTCTTTGTCTAAAAAAATATCTTCTGGTGTTCAGTTGTCTAACGTCTCCCACCCAGGGAATTTTGAGGGCCGTTTCCAGTGTTTTGTTGCTCATATAACATTCACAATTTGCTGACAGGTGAAGAGTTTTACTCTGGAATCCTCTGAACGATTTGGATGTCGGAAGCTTTTGAACATGCCTGGAGTTTCACACAGAAGTCAGTGTTTGAACATCAAATTTGACACCAGAAGATTATTTAGCAATGATAAATGTGACACTGTTTCCCCAAGTATTCAGTAACACTTTTCAGTTTGCAGTCCTGTTCTTCTTTTGGCTGTAATACATTTTCTCAATGCAAGTTTCATGTCAAACTGTAGCGTGGTCGGAGTATTGTAATACTGTTTAATGTGACAACTGGAGTCGCAGTGGATCATAGTGTAGATTTAGATTCGTTACGCAAAGCCTCCAAGTAATCTTAAGATATTTGACTACATTTTCAATTACACAACTGTATTAACGTGCCTTTCTGCTATTAGTTTCCACAAAGAATAATACAGAAATAACGTTCAATTAGATTATGTCTTGAGATCATACTCTTGTAACGAAGGTATAGACTTGTTGGTATGTTTAATCCTTATGTAGACCCCACTGACAATTTATACCATTTTTATATAAAAACTTTAATTGGATATGGCCAACTGCAGAGACGAAATATTTCTGTACAAATATAGGATCATGTTAGATCGACGTTTAACCGTATTATTTCCTTCTTTCTATATTGGCATATGCCTGACTTACGTATAATTAATTTATTTACGTTAAACGGTGTTTATATTTTAATCGAAGTTGTTGTATCGTTAATTATCTCTTCAATGAAACTATTGGACCCGAATTACGATCGTATGGTAACGCGTCTTGGCTCCACTTGCAAAGTCAAGTGTCTCATGTATGATTACTAAACCTAAATGCACTGGGGAGCCCGGGACCTCTATACTCGTAATGATACACACAAGGCAGATATTAGATTTAATTAGACAAAAAATTAAAATTGTTTTTACAATATATTTCTGCCTAAGCATCACATATATATACATGTACATATATGAATGAATGTCTATGTACTCAAATGTGTCTACTATAGATAACATTCGATCTATCGATCAAAAGTATCGATATTTGTATCGATGTTTGGATATATCCAGCAACAATACTGTAGTTGCTAAGATTTGTTTAGCATTGTCTGCACCAGCACCATAGTCATTATCCGAACATAGCTGACGTAAGGGACGTCCGTTCCAAGCTTACGACGACGCCAGTTTTTCTTGACACAATTTCGCACTCGTGCCTGTAATTAAGACATCTTGTAACAGGTGCCCGCAATCATCTGGTCGTTACCTACCGTTTTATATTTATTTCGCTTTCGTTTTCCTACCGCAATAAGGAAATGAGGAAAACGACCAAGGTAATAATAAACAATAGTAGCCTAACCCCCGCGAGCGGTAAACGCAATCGGGTCATTACCGTCTGTATGTCTGTTTGTTTGTTTGTTTGAAAAACTTCTCACTCGCAGACCTGGTTTACCCAATCGTTGTCCATGACACTTCACCGTGTCATGCCCATTTTTTGTACACACACGCGCGAAAAGTGCATATTATAATGACGTATTTTAGAAAAACAAATCGTAGACCATGTAAATTGTCTCAAAATTTTAAATGGTTAAACAATAAACGTTACTTGATGTGCTTAATAGTATTCAAGAAACAATAGCCACTAAATGTTTCAAATAAGATTAACATTAAAACAGGTGGTGAATAATAAGGCAATTTATTTCTCATAATTCAATAGGCGTCTCCATACCTTAAGTTGTTATCATACAATGAGGACAAAGCATTTATACTGCATCAAATTGGATTATAAGAAGTTAAAGCAGTATAACAAATGTTCTTTTCACTTTCTAAGAAGGTTATCAATAGCAATACGTAATAACAGAATATCACAAAACAAATATAAGTAACAAAATGAAGACTGCCATAAAGTGCAGGCTCGAGTCCGTCATTATTTATAATATTTATAGATCAGAGAATTAAAAAATTTCCGCGCAAAGTAAATACTTTAGATAAGTCATTTACAATTGAAAAATGTAAACATCTTTGATGAAGCATTCTCAGATAATGTAACGTTCATGGCTGAAAACGAGAGTATGTTACAAGAGAATTCAGACGTATGGAACACAGTACTACAGAGAAAATTAATAAAGAAATGAAATGAAATGATGAGTATAGGCGAATAAAGAAAAACTATGCAAACCGAAATTGCATAAAGACTGTTAGAGAAAGTGAGGACGTTCTAGTATCTGGAATGACAATATGTGACGAAGAAACATAAAAAACGGAAGTCAAAGACATAATGGAAAAAACATTATAACCGTTTTACGCCATTCTTACAAAGTTTAAAAATGAAACTAAATATACATTAAAAACAAATATATGGGTTTTAATGTTAATGTTACAGTTATATGCTGTCGAAAAGGAAGAAAACCAAAATGCAAGCTGCTGTAGGAATTCATTGTGTAAGAAGAGTCACTGAACTTACAATGAGAGATAAAATCAGAAATATTGTAACTAGAAGTTATGCGAAAATTGAATCTGCTTTCAAATTTATAAGAAAAAAATAACCGAGTTGGTTATTTCATATCTATACTATACTTTTAGCGCCAGTGAAACGAATTTTGGAAGCAAGAATTAATAAATATAAGAACATAATATAAGAACAGTGACAAAAATACTAGATAGAAAACGATATCAAGCAGTGCCGTGAAGCGACTGGAACAGAACAGAAACGCATGGAAGACAGTTTTAAAAAATTACTAATGAAAATATACTCTACGCCACTATATGGAAGCAGGGTTTGGACAACCGGAATAAATAAAGAATATAAATAAAGGAGTTAATAAGTATATACATAAAAGTAACATAACAAATATAAGGAAGATGTTGTTGCAACGTAACAACTAGAACGAATAAGAAGTCATTAAATATGTTGTGATAGATTCATGACAATCGAGGTTTGGGAATTATGTTTTTGAAGTCTTCCTCCGATATGGACCGCGTCAAAAATGTCTTGAATGACAACGTTTCACTCATATTACAATGAGTATCCTCAGGTCTAAGTGGACCTGAGTATCCTTAATTAGGACATTTTTTACGCGGTCCATACCGGAAGAAGACTTCAAAAACATAATGGACACCGCCCGCGGAAGCCTACGTAAGAATATAGAGGTTTGGGAATGAAAGAAGAGAAACAGTTGAGACCGACATAGTGAATGTTAACATTTGGTAGTACTGAATAACAAAAAATATAGATACGTGCTACCTACTTGTGTATGGGGTAAAAACGGTAAATGAGTTCTGTATTGTCCAGGAATTTGTAAGGTATTGTTCACTGCCTTCTTTAGAGGGTAGTGTAAATTCTTGGCACGTGCCATTTATACAAGTTCCACGTACATATGTACATACAGTATACTGTGAGTATAATACATATGTGTACGGGAATTAACGTAAAAGATAATGACTGTCTCTGTTGTTTATACTTTTCTAGATTACACGTATTTACATGGAATTCCTTTTAGCAGATGAAGTAACTAATCTTGTAAATTCTGTTTTCAGACTTAACATCGTTATGTTTTCAAAGATACGGTTAGTGCGTACTTTCTTGAGTATTATTTCAGCTTTGATTGTTTAAACCACTAAACAAACACTGTAAGTGATGCAGTATGATAATTACGTTCTTGTCACGTCTAATGGCAAAAACATGATACTGGCAGTTACGACTTTGTTGCATCCAATCACTTAACACTTTTTAACTTTAACACGATGCTTACACTACTGTAGTTTATCGTGAACACTACATAATTTAGATAGACTTGACTTGTACATTGTTGTAAACTACAACGCTTTTTTTAAGCAAATAAATCTAAAAACAAAATAAGTATCGTACATAAAGGTCGCTGCAGTATTTAATTCTATGACTGCAGTTTCTCAAATATTTTAATACAACCCGATTTAAAAAAAAGTATTTTTGTAAAATAATTTGTATCGTTATTTACGCGTTCAAAACATTGATTTAGTGTTTTAATTGAGTTACATTGTATGGAGCACTTTCGTTGCTACTTTCTTTTGCCTTCGTCGCCTAGTTACATTGATAGACACATGTTAACGTGGTATCTGGGTTCCGTGTTGTATTGGTATGTTGAGCGAGTTGACATATCGCTCATAATACGTAATATTGTACAAGCGTTTATTCGAGTGGTATTGTTCTCTGTGTGTGTGTGTGTGTGTGTGTGTGTGTGTGTGTGTGTGTGTGTGTGTGTGTGTGTGTGTGTGTGTGTGTGTGTGTGTGTGTGTGTGTGTGTGTGTGTGTGTGTGTGTGTGTGTGTGTGTGTGTGTGTGTGTGTGTGTGTGTGTGTGTGTGTGTGTGTGTGTGTGTGTGTGTGTGTGTGTGTGTGTGTGTGTGTGTGTGTGTGTGTGTGTGTGTGTGTGTGTGTGTGTGTGTGTGTGTGTGTGTGTGTGTGTGTGTGTGTGTGTGTGTGTGTGTGTGTGTGTGTGTGTGTGTGTGTGTGTGTGTGTGTGTGTGTGTGTGTGTGTGTGAAAGACGGAAAGAAAGGGAAGGGGAAAGACAGATAAATAGAAAGATATTTTGAGAAAGAAGAAAACACATAGACATGTAAATAGAAAAAACGGAGGGAGAGTAGCGAAAACAGTCACAAAAGAGAAAAGACGCAAACAAAAACCATCAACTATCTGCTCAGTTGGATGCATGTAAAAGCTCAAGTTCAAACACAGTTAGCTCTGGTTTTCACTTCGTTAGGCTACTCCTCTACAGTGACTGGTACGTCTGTCCGATTGGGAGGAAACGTCTTCCTGCTGATACACCCTCTAGATAAACGCAGACAGTGTAAAGGAAACGTTAGAAGAAACTAACTTTTCCATATGGCCTAAGAAGTTTCTGAATCTTTCATTACGGACTGCGTCGCGGATTATTAAATCTTGAAGTTTCTACGTACTACCAAGTTATTCTAGGTTATGAGTGTACTTGCACATTCACATGAATATACTTATACTTATTTAAAATATATAGGCTTCCATATACTGTGTGTGTGTGTGTGTGTGTGTGTGTGTGTGTGTGTGTGTGTGTGTGTGTGTGTGTGTGTGTGTGTGTGTGTGTGTGTGTGTGTGTGTGTGTGTGTGTGTGTGTGTGTGTGTGTGTGTGTGTCTACATGTATACCTACGAATATACGTTCTAGGATATGAATATACATGCTGTAAATATATACATAAAATTGACTAAATTAATTACAGAAATAGAAGCAAAATGCGTTTATACTTAACTACTTTTAAGACATGTTTTTGACGTTAATGTCTGCCTCTTGCCGCTTCCGTTTTCCATACGGAGACGTTTTTGTATATGATGGAGAGGTTTGTACAAGTAGGTTTTGAAGGTTTAGCAGAAGATGGATGTACGAAACGTGTCTCAAAAATAATATATTAACGTATTTGTTGGTGTTTTTTGTTTAGTGAGTTTGAAAGCTTTTTGATTTTTGTAATTATTTCATCAATATTTTAATGCGCCACAAAACCCGTATACAGAGTATTTCAGGAGATTTCTGCCAAACTTTGCACATTTTCCTCTGATAAGAATAATAAAAAAGTTCATGTAAACATAAGTCCGAAAACACTTTGTTTTTGAGTTGCAGCCAATCACTGATACAGTCAGCAACCTCTTTAGTAATAATATTTTCTATAATATTGTTTGTCTCCAAACTCAACCATCCGTGACAGTTTGAATTTTTAGTCTTCTGAAATTCAAAAACTCTAACAACATAAGAGCTATGTCAGAATTATTGTATGTTTTCTAGTGTTTATAGTAAATTTGTGTATTTAAGAATTCGCCTATAGAAGGCAGTTTGCTTTAAATTCACTAAAGAAATGATTGTCGATTCAGTTAATGAATATTCTGTATAACTAGGAAACCTCTGTAACAAATATATGCGACTGAATTACTAAACGTAGGAGACCGAAGACTATCATGGGAGGAATCTATGAACTGGAAGCTTTGCTACTCGCAAAGGAGAAAATACGGCGCCAGATAGGCATTATCCAAACACAGAATCATGTATCGTAGTAGCTGGTTTCGTACCAATAGCACACGCCTGCAATGACTATAAGTAAACAATGCGTTGAGAAACTGCGGAGAGATGAATGAAATGTTAAAACGCAACACGGCTCTAGGGATAACAGAAAGACGACTAAGCAAAACTGGGTAAAAGTGTTCATTGTTCTTGCTCTACACGAAAGCCCGTATAAGTTAAGTTTATGTTTGCAGACAAGCCTACTATACGATAAAAAAAGTACAATTTAGAGAATTTGCGTAGAATAAATGTAATAAAAAATGTTTGTACAGGAGAGGAAAATTTGTGAGGCGAAGTAAGATGAGAGAATATGTAGTCGTCATACCATGTTCAAAAATGTTTATACGAAAGGAACAAGTAACACTAAGACAAAATGAAAGCTTAAAAATTTTTTTAAGGTGAAGTACCTAATAATAATCAGAGGTAGCCTATAGCTACAAGATGTAAATAAATATGGCATAATGAGAAGAGTTCTGGGCGTCGAATAAATAAATAAATAATAGGAAAACATACTTAGATTTAACTTAAACTTACAACTTTGTTAGTTTAAACTTCGTTAGATTTTCTAGTGTACACCAGTGAAGTATATCCGGAAGACAAGAGTGAAACGATGTAAAAGCTGGAAAAGTCAGAAGAAAACTTATAACGATAAAACAAAAGAAATGTAACATGGACACAGGCTAGAGTTTATGTAATATAAATGTAAAAACAATTGGGAGTTTATACACGAATCTGAATTATAACGGATGGTACCTAACACCTTAGGCTGGACGAGATGATAATTTTGTATAAGAAACGCTTTTAATCTTTTTATCTGCAATACGGAATGACAAGTACGATTGAGCGAGCGCGCTGGCGCGCGCGCGCGTGCTCACACACGCATCTGACAAATGATAAATATACTATTAATTACATCAAGATTATCTGTGTAATACCTGACCCAGTTAGAAGTATGGCAGTATTTGTAAGGAGCTAAGCAGCTGAATCACACTCCCTCACCTCTTGTTTAATTCGGGTGCAGATGATCACCAATAAAATGTTTCGATCACAGACAACTTGCCCTTCTTCCACCCACACCCCAACCTTTACCACTAACATCATCACTACTACAACTACTACTACTACAACTACTACTACTACTACTACTACTAATACTACTACCACCACCACCTCCATTCCCATCACCCTGCGCTCGTGCTTTTTTTATACAAAATTAAAAATATTATTGGCCTCACCAAACATATAATTCCAGAAAATTTAACATAGCCTTAACACTGATGGATTAGCAACAACTTTTTTCTGTTTATAAATTAGGTTACACGCCGGGTCCTGAAACTTATAACAAAACATGTCACTGCATTACTCTAGCAGAAGTTGTTTTCTATCCTAGTAAGTGTATGTTTACGATGGCATACGTAAATTTTAGTTTTCATGTTCATATGTCTATTACACGTTCTTCTCTTTCGGTGCGTAGAATCGACATTAGCATCATTGTCTTGTCTTTGACCGTACAACAATTCATCGTCGCCTTGTCTAGACAATTTTTCATTTTAAATCTTTTCAAGGAAGCTATTCGAACAAATAAACCATTTCGGTTACTTTGAGAATTTTGTCAACTACGAAAGAGACAGGATATAGATAATGTAAGATACATGTATAGGCTATCCGTTAATGCGTGGAACTAAAAAATATAAAATATAATTCTAAAAATATCTTGTTTCAAAATTTAAATTTTACGGAACAAAAAGTGATAAAAAAGTGACGAAATAAAGTTAAAACAAATCGCACATAGGTGAGATAAAATTCATTAATGGTATTAGAAAGATCCACAAGACCAAGATTTTAAAATCATTACATATGAAGTAACATTATAAATAAATGTATGTATATATGTATATATATATATATATATATATATAGGCTACATTTATTTATTTGTAATTTATAATCACCTAAGTGGAAGAGCAATAGAAAGAAGAAGGATCCTATAATATATACAGAAATCAAAAGCTAACGGAGTTTGCCGCGTTGTGTAAAGAAAGTGTCCAAAAATTAACCATTGAAGGGAAAAATGAGGCAAGTAAGACAGATAAACGGGGAAGGAGGAAAGGAATGCTGATGGATCTGAGAAGGTACTCACACGAGTTCGTCCCGTCGTCGTCAAGTTAGTACCTCTTGTAGTGACTGGTCTGCAACACTTCAAAAATTTCACACAAATAAATTTATTATAACAAATTTTCTAACTTTTTTAATGTATAATTGCCTAGGCGAGTGTAAAACCATAGTAAATGCACTTGGCCAGTAGCAGGCCACACCTAGGAAGAACACTGCTGCGGGAGCTCTTTGGAAACTCGGTACGCGGCGCAATAGCGGATGACAAGCTTGCGTAGCCCTCTCTCTCACTCTCTCTCTCTCTCATAGTATCTCCTTACTTTCATATAATTAATTATCGCAAGGAGCAAAATAGTAAGCTCTTCAGACCTTTTTTGATCAAACTACAACGATAAAATAAAAAGAAATCGTAATATGTCTGACACGAAAACATAATTTCATGGAAAAATTATTTTATTGGAGCAGTGGTTTATATTAAGAAATCGCTATTTTTTCTATCGGAAAATACGTAGCATAGTCTAAGATGACTTTCTCTTTTTACTGGAAAAGTACAGGAAAATACCTGCTCTAATAAGAATGCCGTGGGAAGATAATATGTAATAATTAAAACTTGTGTTATGTCAACGTAGGGGTCATATAGATCAACTGCTAAGTTCAGTGACACTTAGTAACATTTATCGTAAGATTTTGTACTTATTTTACCCTGTCGAAGTAGTGTAGGAGAAGCGGGATAAGCTGCCAATTCAAACCGAACAACACTCGAGGAAACTGTGTGTTCATGACGATGCGTTAGTCGTGTGTAACCTACAACTTACCTTAGATACGCTACGCTTAGAATGACAGCCTAAGGTAACGTGGGAGCTAATAAAGGCACCTTGGGATAAGAGACGCCGCTGCGAGAACTCAATAAACAGACTATTTTATAAGAGAGGTGTTGAGAAAAGCTACTGCTCTCATTGAGAAAACATACATGTTATATATCGATAAGATTCTTAGTCTGTGCTGGCAACATTTAGTAGACCTCAGATAATGCATTTCTGAATGATTGATGTCGAGACAAACACATTTATTTTATATACTGCATTTATTGTACGAGAACAATGGTCTCTTAAAGTTCTGCCTCAACCAATTTAGATGAAGAAGACAAAACAACAGAAACTGTTTTAAAAACAGCCAATGCAAATTCTCTCAGGCATCTTAAAATGTTAATATAAAACTCATATTACCATACTTATTATCATACTACTATTTTGGATTATCTAGAGGACGACAAAAATATTGAAAGGGTTTTGTAATCATACCAAATACTTGGATGAAAAGTATGACAGCGACAGCATACAAAACCTAGAGACAGCATAATTTTATGATGACTTAAAACAGTCAGACGTGAATTACAACTTGGACATAATATACCTGATACTTTTGACTGCAAGATTATTGCACAATCGCGAGTCACGGCTTTCGCGATCCACTCGTTGACTGAATAACAACAGCAATACTGCATTTGCCGATATCAGTCAATTAGCAAATCTGAGATGTAATTGAATATTGCAGTAAATATCGATTACCCGTCGTAGTAAGTCAAGTGCTTCCCAAGATGTTTGGAGCGATATGCCTGTGAAGTCAAACTTCAATTGCGTCGATATTCATTGAACGTGAATGCACTCGTTGTTTTGCGTTTGTGTCAACAAGTAGTAAATACGTTAAGATGCCTCTCAAGATATAATATCGTTCACCTAAGAAATTGGCATCAGTTTTAAAAAATTATCTAAGTGAAATACTCCAAGTTGTTATGTACCTATTTAGAATTAAAAAATAATCATGATTTTAAATTACGTTTGACTAATTGAATATGTGGACACAAATACGTGGGCATTCTACTTATAACTGCATAAAGCTTAAAAATTTAAGAATATTTCTTTAGATTCAATATATATTTCATTCTAGGACGCGCAGCTTACATACGAATGTGTTTGTGCACGTCTAAAAAAATTGCGTCGTAAGATTTCGTATGTGTATGAATGAGTGTGCGTGTGTTTTCGTGGAGTGGGAAGGTTATGAGAGTGAGTGAGTATGTACAGAGAGCTTTCTTAGCACGGACGCAAGCAAAATCTCCGAAAATTCTTACTAGTACGCGATCACCTTGAAAAAGTTTGCACATTGTGCCCCGTTTTCGAGATTCATGAAGACATTTTTACGTCACGAAATATTCCGCACATCACTGTTACGTCACTGATTAAATACATGTGTTTGTCATGTCAATAGAAAACCGTCCAGACTTTTTTGAAGGTCTGCTTCATGACATAACACGAGTAAGTTAACGTTTCATTATTTCAACAACGATAACAAACTGACACATTCGTAGCGTTTCCGTAATAAAATTTTACGAGATTTACATATTAGTCTAGTTTAAAATAGTTTGTTGCAGAGAATTATAGTCAATTTGGTCTTGTTGTTGGAACAAATACATGACATTTGTATTAATCCTCATGATTAAAACTTTAGGATTAAACCAATTTTACGCCTTCGTAAAATGCATATCCATGTTATCTACGGATGCATCGTGCATATTCTTCTTTTCCTTGACCATGCCAGCGGAATCGGAAATTAGTATCTATACCGTTATGAGCTGACTAAAATAATTGCATACAGAAATATCTGCAGACGGAAGGAAACGTAGAATACTCGTTGCATAATAACAGTAGTAGAAAATAATTCAGTAACCTATAATTTTGAGGGTTCACCAATTTCCCATATCTAAGTACCGACTAAAGAGGAAAACAGCTAACCAAAACAACAAATAAGAGCAAGAATGTTAATAGGAAATAGATTGTACTGTACTAGAAAATGACTATAGTATCCAAAACATTAGCCATCATCATCATAACCTTCAGGCTCTAAACTATTTCTGATTCGTTCCTTTTCATTATAACTAATTACTCCAACTTCTCTTTGGGCGCCTCATATAACGTCTCCTACACCATAGCTTGTAATTCCTAATGACATTTGGAGCTCGAGAATCCACATACGATCAATGTGATTACTCCATTCATTCCTATACTTTTCTATGTCAGAGTTTAAGATAGGCCTATTAATCATCCACTGAAAATTACGAATTTTCTAATAGCTGATAAGCCATGTAGTAATTATAGTTCAAGAGAAAAATACTGATAAATGTACTGAGAAAAATATTTGTAAAAGTTCGTGAACACTACACACGTTATGACGTTTATAAAAACTCAGTAGAGAACGCAATCTTTCACGGCCGGAATCTGAAAAAAATGTATGGTAGGCTGTTATTAGACCAAGAACAGAATTAGGCCGTGATCCAAAATCATTAAAATACTAGTTGTTATTGTTCAAGACTGTTCATAATAATAACAACAGTAAATAAACCCTTAACAGTTTTCAACAACGTTTCGGTCATGCCTACGACGCCTTCCTCAATGGAACGGGAAAGAGGTAACAAGTCCTGCGAGAGACTGGTATTGTAAACTGTCCCGGCTACTGAGGAAGGCCGTCGTCGTTGGCGCGGCCGAAACGTCTGGACCTTATTTTTGTTTTAAATTGTTAAGTTTTTATATAATTTATCGACATTTTTTATTATTATGAACCGTCTGAACGATAACAACCAGTATATTAGTGATTTTGGACCACGCCCCTAAGAGCCCACCAGATTCCGGCCGTGAAAGCTTGCGTTCTCTACTGAGTTTTCATAAATGTCATAACGTGTGCAGGCACCATTGTACAGGTACCATTTTTTGTGATTTATAAAAACTGAGAAAATAAAAAGGTTAATGCCCATATAGTGAACGGAACAGAATTAATGTACAAAAAAGATAACAAAATCGAAGCCTGTTGAAACTGCCAGCAGAGGAAAACCAAGAAATAGATGGCTGGAGGATGCGGTGGAGGATTTGCAAAACAAAGGCGTGGGGCTGGACATTACGAACTGGAAAGGGCTGCTTATGATTGAGAAAGATGGTTTCCATTAGTTGAGAAGACCGAAACTCACATAGGGCTGTAGTTTTTTCTAAGAAGAAACACGTTAAAAAATGTGTTATCTCGTAGTGTAATATGACTCATTCGTCACATTCTACAATCCCTCCCTTCATCTCGTTAATGCTACCTCTAACGGTGCTGCTTCTTCTCTAACTGCTGTAATTTGAACGTATTCGTATATTGCAGTGGTTTTACAATTCAATTTCAGAACCGTCCTTATCACGACCAAAGTAGGCTGAATAACAATATCACCCCTGCAAACATGATATATCATATACTTATGGTATAATCTCGAAATGACCCTAATTAATGAGGCCACGTGGGTTTTACATCCCAGATGGATTATCCACTATAGAATGGTGTAAAGTAAAAAACAAATAAACTTAATTATACATACTATACTACCAACGAATAAAATGATAAAGTAAACAACAGTATTAAATCAACCATAAACAGACGTGTTACAAAACTGTAGAATATAGCTTTATTCCTCACGTACACATGAACAACCCTCGGTGACACATAAAAATAATCAGTCAGTAAAGTGTAAATGACTAAACAATAAGTGCTTCACTATCGTAATGTTTGACCGATTATCCGGACGAAGAAGAGGTCAGTTACTTGATAAATTAAGGTTGTTAAGAAAATTGCATGACGACTCAGAAAAGAAACAAACGTTTGTGCCAAACTGTTTGAAACGACATTTTTTACTATTCCTTTATAGCTACAAAGTGTTTTTTGTGTCAATACTAACACCGAGTTATACTGTTGGCCCACTAAATATGTAGTGTAATTTCCTTTGTTTCCATTTACGGTAAGTAAACAATGAGTTAACTAATCTAGACTTTGAAGTATTTAAAATGAAAACGTATTGTATTGTAATAAATAATTTTACCAGCGTGTTAATGTATGAGTTATACTGTATACTTAAGAAGCTATCCATGAATTATTCTTTAAAACCATTTTTGTATTTTTATTTTTACTACTTCAGATTCTTATAAAACGTCACACGGATTACGTATTCTGGAAAACCGGGAGCTGACTGTATACTTTTTTTCTTTAATGTTATTACTGGTCAGATTTGTTATGATAAAATAAACACATGTTATACAAACAACACGTTCATACAAAGGTTATTCCCTTGCTGTCGAAGTGTATTACC
Organism: Magicicada septendecula; assembly: GCA_034769895.1. NCBI lineage: Eukaryota > Metazoa > Arthropoda > Insecta > Hemiptera > Cicadidae > Magicicada > Magicicada septendecula. The sequence goes on from CM068372.1 coordinate 257,802,356, forward strand.
TGGTATACAGCTTAAAGCTTAAATAAGTTATCACATTGTTACGTCACGTAAATGTTACAACATGTGCCATGTGACATCCACGGTCGGGTGTCATTCTCCGACTGAAAACCATACGTATTTCCACACTCATACGTTTCTGAATGAAATTCACCTTTCGTCTTTCACTCCATTCGGTGATAGCCCATTCAAGAGGTCTATTTTACAATGTTTAGCTGTAACTTTTCATCTCTTCTTAAGTTTCTTTTTCTGCTTTATTTATTTTCTGTTAAATTTTCACCAGTCAATTGAATTTAAATAAAAACTTGTTTGTTAGAACATGCAGTAAGACAAAAATCACTCTTCTTTGAAGCTAATCTCTCACTCAGTGAATATGTAATGACAACCCGCCACTGTTCCTCGAGTTAAAGGCTCTCTCTCTCTCTCTCTCTCTCTCTCTCTCTCTCTCTCTCTCTCTCACTCACTCACTCACTCACTCTCTCTCTCTCTCTCTCCCTCTCTCCCTCTCTCCCTCTCTCCCTATATAAATCTTCCGCTCCCGTCTCACTTTCTCACCGCATTTCTTTGTTCTCCGAGTCTGTGTTTCGTTCCCCTAATATTCTCTCACTCGCAACAGCAACAGATATGCGTTTCATTCTCTTTTCTTTTTAGGCTATACATCTCTACGTATACAGCCTTTCAAAAATCAGATTGGTATTCAAATTAAATCACACCATCTTAGTGACAACAGGTTCTTGATATTTTTCGCAACATAAAAAAAATTAATACTTGTATAATGCGACCAGTGTGACGAATTTCTCGTTCACATGATACGAACTGGTTTTGTCCGTCACAGTTTTTGGCAAACCTCAGACTTCGGATTAAATTAAACTCCTTCTGTTCCTCGTTAACCTTGTACTTTCTTATCATATTGTCATCTTAACTTGTTACCTTTGATTTTTTTTACGCTTTCAATGTGTCGTTCGTTTTCTTCGGATTGTTTCCAGAGTTCTTTTTATTACGTTCGTTTTCGTCTATTCTGATATTTTTTTAATTTATAAGGAGACAAAACGATTATTTGAAGATCCAGTTGTTATGACTTTTAAAGATGCTAACAAATCTGTTTGTAACTGCGTTAGCCAGTTACTGTTCCCTGTTATATTGCTATCGATAAACAGAGCAAACCGTTAACGTTAGTATGCTTTGCCTGGCTGTAATTAATGTTATGTCCATAATCCGTAAGAGATCTGCTGCACACTTCTATATTTGTGCGTTTAAGTACGACTACTGACTTGCAAGATCGTGATCCGCCTGTGGAGATCCCGCACTACAGTTCAATTACGCTTTTCCCCCGTCACGTGTAAGTAAACGAAAAACGGAAGTGACCGTATGGGTGTGTTTTAAATATATATAAGGAAAAGGTGTTATTATATCTTGCGGGATGGTAAAGCGGTATTTAAACTCGGACACGCTGTCCAAACGTCTACAAGCAACAGGCAGTCATCGGGCTTGCCCGGACGCTGCCGTCACTGGGGCACGCACTGTGCTGTGCCCTGCTCATCTGGGCCAAACGTCTACAAGCAACAGGCAGTCATCGGGCTTGACCGGACGCTGCCGTCACTGGGGCACGCACTGTGCTGTGCCCTGCTCATCTGGTCCAAACGTCTACAAGCAACAGGCAGTCATCGGGCTTGCCCGGACGCTGCCGTCACTGGGGCACGCACTGTGCTGTGCCCTGCTCATATGGGCCAAACGTCTACAAGCAACAGGCAGTCATCGGGCTTGCCCGGACGCTGCCGTCACTGGGGCACGCACTGTGCTGTGCCCTGCTCATCTGGGCCAAACGTCTACAAGCAACAGGCAGTCATCGGGCTTGACCGGACGCTGCCGTCACTGGGGCACGCACTGTGCTGTGCCCTGCTCATCTGGTCCAAACGTCTACAAGCAACAGGCAGTCATCGGGCTTGCCCGGACGCTGTCGTCACTGGGGCACGCACTGTGCTGTGCCCTGCTCATCTGGGCCAAACGTCTACAAGCAACAGGCAGTCATCGGTCTTGCCCGGACGCTGCCGTCACTGGGGCACGCACTGTGCTGTGCCCTGCTCATATGGGCCAAACGTCTACAAGCAACAGGCAGTCATCGGGCTTGCCCGGACGCTGCCGTCACTGGGGCACGCACTGTGCTGTGCCCTGCTCAAACGTCTACAACGTAACTGACCGCCAAGGAGTGCATTACTACTGTGGCCGCCATATTGTCATGCAGGTAAATACAACACTAATCGCTTACTTCGCTATTGAATCTGTACCTACATTAGTGCATATACTATAACACTCTACGTGCTACTGGCCGAGTTTTGTACGACCAATTACACTAAAGAATACCTCAGGGACATTTGTTAATTAATGGTTATAAAATTATGAAACATTTGTAATAAATATCTATGTTTTATCGGCCCTCAAGTTGGTGTGTCAAAGACAATTACTAATTTAACTTCTCAACACCACAATTATGACATTATATCTGTAATTGTATTTGCATCTGGAAATTAATTAATGAAATTAATTAACTCAAGTTTGTTTAAATGCTCATTTAATATGTACGATTCTCTCTTTCATGATTTGAACACTTTAACATACACAGTTATATAATTACTCTTACTAAAAAAGACATACATCAATAAAAAAAATCTTAATATATAAAATCTTAACATATATAACACAGTTTTATTATTCCGAAAGAAAAGAGAATGCGTTTGTTTAAGTTTTCTAAAACAAATCGTCGTGTAAGACTTTGATATCTTTATGAATGCTCTAGGTAATTATTACCTCAAATATTTTAATAAAATTTTGGTTTTCATATTAGCGTGTGGTTCTTTGAATAGTGTGCCCGAATGAGCTTTCTAGAAATATAAATCATGTACAGTTACATTACTTGTTTGGTGACCTCGTATAGAATTCCTCCTCCCATGACTGTAGCACTAATTTACACTCACTATAATTATCACTTCTGCACCAGCACTTGATCTCATCTCGTGAAGGCAATAACTTTTGCTTTCACGCCACCATATTCACTATATCACTGTTGTCACAAATTAATAAGACCATCTTGATACATAACACCTAATTCCAACACTTTGTATCATAGTAACGCTTTAAGTATATTGATACAACATGAAGATTGAGTAAACTGACAAAATACTGCGTGACATACTGAGTTACTGAACTTATTGCGATACTGATAGTATGAGATACTGCGATATTGAGATACTGAGCTATTGAGTTACTGAGTTACTGAGATCGCGAAACTCTAAGTCCCCCAATATATAGTCTCTGTACCTTCTACCACCAAAAACTCCAACGTCTACCGCCAAAATCCCCTCTTTAGGCAAAACTTAGCTTCGATTGGTATATACAACCCTCTCTCTTCCAAAATTTTTCATCTAACTCTCTATTTCCTTAGAATATAACTCCCACATTTTATAACGCACCGCCAAACGTACCCCTTCCTCATCGAACTGGTCCATTTCGCCAATCACCTTCTTCCTTCCATCCAGCACCCACGGTAACGTACTAAATTTTCCGTTGGCACGTGTTCAAGCCTACCCTTCAAGCCCCTTGTCAAACTGCCTGACATTTATGATCTTGCTACGTACACTACAATACTGACTATAATAAATATTCTAGAACAAGGGCTGTCACGTATCTTCGTTCCTCGCATTGTACAAGTGTTGTAATTGGTTTCCCTGTGGTGAAGCATTGTCTCTTTCAACTCCATTGTCACATCACAGAATCTGTACTAAATCGAATTGAGTTTTGTACTCGACGCGGACTTTTAGTCGCCAGCACTACCACACCCTCTAACAGAACAATATGCTTTCAAGGAAACTCTCGTTCACCCCAATCACCCATCAAACGCTTTCTCCTTTTTTTTTGACATTACTTATTTAAACAATACAATTACTTTTAGCTAGTCTATAATAATATTTCCACACATGTGCGATACATCGTATACCCTAATATATTTCTGCGTTAACAAAGACTGACAGTTTTTGTTTTGTAGCACTGCATGTTGCCCATCTTTTCTTAATTTGTAAGCGGACATCATGCTGTTTTTAACTGTCGTACGCTTACCCTTTTAACAACATAATTACGCTTTTAAAGTTACGATTTTACGCCTCCACATCTTTGTAAAGTTTCACAAGCCCTTTGAAATAACACGTGTCTTGCAACAGATTTATGGTTGTAGGGTTTGATATATCTCGTTTTTATATAATCAAAAATTTTCGATCGCTACAATACTTGGTCCGCACCAAACGCTTTGACAAATCATTGTGTCACACGACAGGAAAAATCTTCAAATATAAAAATTCGTTTCAAGTGTTGTTTTGAAGCTGATAAAGAGTGCAACGATGGAAAGTGATACAAGAAATCAATTTGCGCGCTCTAAACAAAATGACTAAGATAGGAAAGTATTTAAAACTTATTTAAATTATTTACATTTTTTAAATTTTATTACACTTTCAGATTTAGGCCTATTTACATTTGTTAAATGTTATTACACGTTTTGATTTGAAAAACTGCTTTTCTTTTACGATTTCAGATGTTCAGCGTTACATTCTTCAATGATTCTTTTTTTTTCTTAATCGTTTTTGTTTTTAACTTAGAAATTGTACCTAGGTGTACGGAAATACAAGCTACATAAATCACAGTACATGGTGACTACTAACCAAGCCACAGGCTGATTACTATTTTAAGCTAATAAACTAAGATAACGTAAGTGTTTAAAATTTATCTCGCACATCAGACTTCAGACACTCTGAATCAGATTTCAAAATAGGTTAATTTTTTTTTAAATATCTACAACTTTAGTACAAAAATTTTGCACAGCTTTCTGTTACCAATTGGCTTATATACTATTAGCTTTACTAATTTTATTTACCTCTCCCCCCCCCCACCTAGAGTATATTTAAGTAAATATCCTATAGCACGGTACAGCCCATACATAATTGCTACAAATAATCGTAGGCTGTAACATACCTAACTTTTTATTACCGCGAAAATAGTTGATGCATCTTACTTATCATAACTTTAACAAACAAATCTAAAATACGTTGTATTTCGAAATGTAAATTCGTTGCCACGACGACCTAATTATAGGTTTCTTTGAATGCTTCACAAATATCAAACTAACTGCCGCAGTAAGCGTAATCGCACTTGTTATGTACGTCTGTAATCCGCTGTATAGGCCTACACGGATCCTGTCATTACAATATTTTCTAAATTATTTTGAGAAATACAGTCGTTTCTCGAAGAAACGGCGCATTTTAACTTCGATATTTCCTTACGATAATTGTAATAGATTGCCTTTCGCTGTAGAGTAAATTGCAAAATTCAAATAGAAAGAACAAAGTAGTCTTTTTTAAACTACGAAACAGTTGCTATCAGAACCGTTAGAATATTTGTATATTAACAATTAGATTGTTATGTTAAAATAATTACGTTGTTAGTTAGATTGTTTTCTTATTAGATTTACATAATAATATATTATATTATTAGAATTTACTGCCGTCAACTGTATTTATACAGTTATGACATTACATATTATGCAGACAACTGTGTTTAAGAGTATTATGCAATCGATGAATCTTAATTATTTTACTTACTTCATTGTTTGAAGAATCCGTAAGGGCCTTGGCCTCTCTTAGGCGAGTGTAGCATTTAACATGCACTGTTATATCTTAATAAGTATTTTTAAATTAAGTAGGCAATAAATTAACAATTAATTTACTACTGATTCTCCAGTAGTTAGTTAGTTAGAAGTTAGTTATGTAGTGAAATGTAAAGAAAACGGATAACTTTATATACACAATGGAAAACGTTTAACATGAAATATGCGTCAGGTCCCGATCGCTGCTTATACTGGTTACAGTTTGACTATAACAGTTTGTACGCTTAACACGAAAGTTTTGCCTACAAAATATCGGTTAACACGAGCAACTGTTGTTATGTCATAGCTGCATAACAAATAAATCCACACATACACGTCCCAAAACTATGAAAGTGATGACAGTGCCGACGAAATTGACAATGAAAATGACAGTGAAAATTTACGAGTTTCTACCGCTACCGATATGCTTTCGTTGCCGACCGTGTTCGTCGATATTTAGAAACTAACTCGGAAGGTGAAATGTTTGACTACACTGATAAATTAGAATAAAGTAATGCAGAATTGTCTGCAAAAGAAAATTACGGACTTTAAAAAAAAATTAAACATTGTCACTATAGGAACTTTAAACGACATACTTCATTACTGTACAAGAAAACCTAAATCGTACGACTAATTTAAGAACGCTACAGTCCGTGTATACTACGTTTTAAGAAAAATTATACATATTTTTTCCAAAAATTAAGCAGAAATTATCCATAAGGATAAATAAAACGCTTGTATATAAGAAGTTTCTGAATATTCTTTATCCCTTGATCTTACTACAAAATACAGTAAGTAAACTATACTGTATTTGTCCATTTATCTTATTTTGTTTCACTTTTTGTCCGTTTAACACGAAATTCTGTTGACAAGAAAAAACAGCTGATCCCCGTCATATCGCTTTAAACAGTATATAAATACTGTGTGTGTGTGTGTGTGTGTGTGTGTGTGTGTGTGTGTGTGTGTGTGTGTGTGTGTGTGTGTGTGTGTGTCCAGTTTTATTTATATTCAGAAGAACGAAATATTGTGAAGGAAACGCATTGGATAAGAAGAGTTTTTTAAAATATTAAGATGAATAGAAACAGAAAGAAACAATATGAAAATATCACAAACAACAGAGAAACAAAGTTAAAAATTCTGGCAAATGCAAAGTAGGTATGCAGCTGCAAAAAAAATTACATAGGAAAGTTACTAAAACAAACAACAATAAGAACTGCAAATGTTATTGAATATATTGCTTACTATGAAGCACGCCGGATTTATATTATCAGCTAATAAAGTCAAATTATTAGCTAATCAAAAACAAATTGAAATAAAGTCATGTAAAAAGGTAAGCATATAATTGTATGTGTATTTCTGTATCATCCCCTGGATACAGAGGAGTAATATCATCAGAAGTAACACTGGCTGCTGAAACCATGTGTTAGTCGATCAATCATAAATATTAGCTCAGGAGATTCGAAAAAAAATGATAATAAGAATTTTAAGTTCGAATTTTATGTTCCGTCGGAAACACAGGAAGCTGAAAATCAACGAATAGATGACACGTTGAATGGAAATATTATTGTCAAGATAAATTTAAGGAAGTTTGGACAAACGCAACGAAGAGCACCACAAGCGATGGAAAAGGAGTTGATGGGCCATCTCCGTAAAGAAGATTGAGGGACATACCGAGAACAAGCCAGGAAGACCACCAGGTGCGGACTGATGCGTGAAAATTAGTAGCATAGAACACAAGGGCTATGGTAGACGAAATACAGGAATGGAAGGTGTCAGTGCGGGCAGCAAGCAGACATTAAAATTTAACAAAAAAAAAACATCAAGCGTAATCTCACGAAATGATTCACCGCGAAACAGAATCACTGCCGCTACAGAAAATGGAATGGTCAGTATCCCATGTGAATATGTGACTAATAATAATAAAACAAAATAAATTTAAACTTTCTTTACAATACAAATTCAAAAAACATGCTTGTAAAATAACGGGAGGCGATAAAGTTAGAAGTAATTCGCCAGTAGTTAGAAATATATCGCGTTGTATGGCTACCTGGAAAAAAGGAAAACATAGATGAGTATGTCTATAAATAAAATTGTATCAAGTCAGTGTACGGCCTTCAACCGGCGTCCACGCCCTGTTAGCAAAACATCGCGTCTCGCAGCGGGAAATATATATCGTGACGGAAAATACAAAACGCAAAAGCTTCTACTACAGCTCGAATATATTTAAATCTAAAATCAGAGGCTCGATATATTACAATGGATTATTAAAACAAGACAAATAAAAACCCAAATAGTATAACGCAAATACATATGACCCCACACGGAGTTTGAACCGCAACACAAATGTCACATGAAAGTCATATTTACTCGTTGGGGCCACTTGTACGCTGTTTATGTGTGGCTTTAAAACCGAACTTCGTCTTCTACTAGTGCAACAATAATGAGTCTATGTTAATTTCACTTTTGCTATTTTTACAGTTGTGAAAGTTTACCTTCAGGGTGATTTTCACAAGTCCAATCGGCACCTCTACCCTTACCGTCTAGAACGTTTAACGAGACTTCATGTAAACGTTTAGCACAAGTAGGCCTACTAGAAAATTCTAGTAGGTACTATACGGGAAATCACAGCTTTTTTGTTTCCGGTGAAATACAGTTTGTTTTGACTTTATATTCTGACACTTAGGGCTGTAGTACTATTAGAATACCAAAGTTTAAAGTTTTCATTAAAAATAAAAAATATATCCTCCAGATACTTATGGTTGTGGATTGGATTATATTTAACTAAAATAGATTATAAACCTACCTGTTCAATAAATTTAACTAATCTGAAAATTAATATAGTCACTTTAAAAATCTCTGAATCTGTCTGTCTATCTGACACACACACTCTCTCTCTCTCTCTCTCTCTCTCTCTCTCTCTCTCTCTCTCTCTCTTTCCCCCGCCGACTAATTTGATTAGTAGGCAGCTCTCCATTCGTTTCGTTATGTAGGTCCAAACGGAGCGTTCTCTATTATTTCTTGGTGCTTTTGTTGTCTTGTCTTGGAATATTGTAGTACCACACCCTGTCAAATCAAAAAGTGACTCACTGATTCTAAGACTTGAGTGAAGTAATTCTCCAAAAGCTTCAAGACAGTCATGACGTACCTGTTGCTCTGTATCGTGCTCCGATGCACATTACCTCTTGATTCCAGTACCCAATACTGTTGGCTAGCTAGTGGCTCGTCCGCCTTAGGGACAGTTCTCTGTCCAAGAGCAAAAAGGTACCCTGACCTTTCGATGTGACCATTGACATTTAGACAGATAGAGAACTACTAATACCGAGAGGAGGGGTGCACTAGAAGTGCAATATGTGTCGTTAAAGCCTCGTAGTGTGCATCATTTTAAGATGGGATTCAAAGTGGAGCTGAAGAGAGTACGAGAGATATTCAACGCCCCTTGCATGTAACATCATCATTTGAAGGTGGGATTCAAAGTGGAGCTGGAGAGAGTACGAGAGATATTCAACGCCCCTTGCATGTAACATCATCATTTAAAAAATATATTTGACCTCTCTGAATCGTTTATTTTTCTTGCTATGCGTCACACATACATAAAACGCCCGATATGTGCAATACTTCCTTCTGTAGTGATACTAGAATAGAAATAAGCGAGCATAATAATTTCGAAATATGAGAAAGGATTGATGTTGTGACACACCATCAGTTGTTTGTCTATCCAATTGTTTGGAATGAGGAAACAATGTAAATTTTCAAATACTGCATGTAGTTTAATGAAACAACAAGTATTGCTTGTATACATTGTACCTTACGGCAAATTGTGTTTCGTTATTAAAGACTTGTCTACATCTTACATATCTGAGTTTTTTGTATTTGTCTGCCGACGTTAATAATTATTCGTGTGTACGAACATCGCTATAACAAAACATCTGCAGAGTACGTGTTGCCTATTAATAAATGCAAATATATAGGTACTACATAGATCTGTACATGTATTTATTTAATTCTTATTACACTATATCCACAAATTCTGAAGGTTATATCTTATCTATTCTACTATTCAAAATTTCTTGCCACTTTTTTGTTTTCTCTAAATGCCACATTTAAGATAGGTTTTCCCGTCCATGTTTTAATGGCATATTCAAGAAAATATATACAAAAATAAACATTCAAATACCTTAATTATTAATTGTAAACTGTTTTGTAGTAGAGAATAAACATTATTTCTGATAAATTTACTGTACATACTTCATACACTATTTTTATAGATCGTGATACGTATTTCAAAAATAGCAAATTTTATCATGAGAAAAATCATCGGATTTGATCATCAGAAATAATAACTTTAAATTGTTTTGTAATAGAGAACATAATTTTTTGCACATATTAAATAAAGTCTTTTTTCAATTGTAATAAAATATGCCTAAAATTTATTTCCATACTCTTTGGAAACGTCAAGGATAAATCTTTGTTTCGTAAGAATCCAGGTCCAATTTTTAACGATAATTTTTTGAGTAAAATATGTTATTTTATTTTTAACTACACATATAAATCAAGTATTTCAGTAGTAAATTAGAAAGTCTTATACAGGTATACGATATACAAAAGATTCTTAATTTAACTATAATTTAATGACGTCACCTGGAAGATAGTGTATATTTGTCTAATTATTATCAACAGACCTATTCTTATCTACTCTCTGGTAACACTTCTGAAAGTGAAAAAACACAATATACAACATATAACTCTTATTACTCTCCACTACAGAACTCAGTAGTGTTGCATACCATTGGACATTAATAGTACAAATTACCAAATAACTGATCACTTCGTCTATCTTACTTAATGTATTTATCAAATAATAATAAAAACAAAAATAATAATGTAATAGTATTTTTTGCAATATTTTAAACAGATTTTCAACATTTAGTCAATATTGATATGCACATTTTTTTCTGAATTTGAATCTACTCAAAGCATGGCATACCAAAGTATATCAGTTTCTAAGCACTTATGTGTTAGGGTATTTTGATCTTATAATTTGAACACAAATACAAAACAATATAAATGTTTATAAAAGTATGTCAATGAAACAATTTAACTATATACCACTAAAATAACTTAATGACAAATAAAAGTGTGTATGGCAAGTATTGAAATAAATATTTTGGTACAATAATATTTAATAATATAAATAATAATAATAATATGAATAGAATAATATAAATATAATATGAATATAACATAATATTAATATATTATATATTAATCTATATTGTACTATATTAATATATATTATTATTGTATAAGGTATATAATATAAATATGAATAATATTTATGTACAATAAAATCTATTAATCCTATTATGTTACACTCAGTCTGTCGCACACGCACACATGAAGTTGGTGAAATTTATAATAGATTCAATTTATACACGATAGGTTAGGCCTATAGATGACTAATGCAGAAGTATGAGTTGCGGTTTTGATTGCTTAATGCGTCTGAGAGATTGACGCGGCTCTTCATTTCTTCAGTTACTTGATGTCAGCTAAATTGTTCATAATAACTGACAACTGGAAGTCGATATTTTTTGTCCGCTTTTATTGAAACGTGTGTGGATGGTATAAATTTGAATATCTGGATTGCCTAAGAAATTAATATTCGTACTATGTGCGAGTTTATTTGAGCCCAGACTTTAGTGAGCGTTATGGATTCGCCTAAAATATTTTAATGTGTGTCCAAAAATTTGTAATAAAACATATTAAGTATTTATTTATCGTTAGAAGTTAAAGTTATAATTCCTGCTGTTTTGTATTACGTAAATGCATTTTTATTTCGTAATACAAATTTTTTTTTAATTTTTATTAATTCGTTGGCAGCATTAATAAACAAGAAGTATGATATTCTTGTACTTAAGAAAAACGGTCTTATTGACGTATGATCCTTTGTTCTGAAATGGCTGAAAACATAATTTATATTAGCGTGTTAGAATGACAGATTATTATAAATAACATTCTAGAAAATTCTTCGTTTTCTCCTCCTTTTCTTCTTCCTCCTCTTTATCTTTCCCTACTTCATATCTTCCTTCTTCTCCTCCTCCTCTTCTCACCCAAATTCCTATTGAGCTTACTAGTCTCACCTTGATATTATGATCTATGATAGAATTTATCCTTTTATTCTGTGTCTCCACCACTCTTTCTATTCTTCTATCTTATCCTTCTATCCTTCCCTTCTTTCTTTATACTTAATAATTCAATGTTCTGCATTTCTTAGCCTTGGAATACGAAAATTTTCAAAACACAGCGAGCCAGTTAATATGAACATAACATCCAGCTAAACTCGGTTCTACCATTGCAACTAGCAAAGTCGATACACGTCTGAGGAAGGACTATGGCAGATAACCGTAAAAGTCTGGTCGAAAATAAATATCAATCACAATCTACATACGGAAACTAAACCAAAAGCATAGGTTAAAACCCAATAAAAACGAATAAAAATGTATTAATCAAGCAAAATTAAACAATAAAATTTTTACCATTAAAATATTGCAGACATTCTAATATTCTGCTGCACGTGTTAAAATTTATGCGTGCGCTTTGAGGTTAAGAATAAAAGTGAGTTTTGTAAATAGTGTTTTGGTTTCTCTAACGCTTACAACAGGAGGACACAGGAAGAATCACTCGTATGTAACAAACAACCGTTGTAGCGTATCGCGTTAACAAACTGCAAATTAATTCTCAATAAAATGTAAATAAATTTATTATACAGAATGCGTTACATATTAATTAGTAATCAGACCGTTGTAACACTGCGTAACAGCGACGTATTTACGTAACTTATCAATGGGCGGACTATGGTTACGTAACTAGATTTTGAGAAAACGAATCGCTGTGAACCCCGACCGGACGAAAGTTGATGGCCGCTGTTAGGTAAAGGAAATCATACAGAATAGATTAACCGCCGTTAAACTGGAACTCTGTGTGAGTGCGTGTCCGGACGCGTAACTCGGCGATGAATAACTTCCGTTTACGCGAGCGTTCATGCTCACGTAGTTACGTATTGGAACTGCAGAGTGAAAGGACATGTTCACACCTAAGAAGGAAGCATCTATTCTTTAAAAGTAACATTTCTTTTCATGTTGTAGCTATATAGCATTTTTCTTGGAACAATAGTGTCAGACGCCATAATTTTGAAGAATTTGATGGTAATTGGCTTAAACAAACTGGCTTAAATTCGAGAAAATAAAACTAAATGGATTAAAACCGAATCACTCACTGTCTCTATGAAAAAAGAAACTGTGCCAGCGGTAATACTAAATACTGTAACTCATCGCTACAATAAAGAGATGATAATGAAGGTTGGAACGCGTTTGGAAGACCTGCTGTAAGTATGTATTCTTCAAAAGAAGACAGCTTGGATTAAAATTTCACCGAAAATTCTGGTTGAAATGTAGAAAGTCGCAAATTTTAGTGGAAAGCAGTAACTTTATACGGAAACGATTTATTCGGCTTTCTAGGTACAAAGCCGAGTGCTTACCCATATTCCAGATATTAAATGGAACAATAAGTACATTTAATATCGATATAAAACACATATAAAACCTCTTACGATAATTTTAAATGCACTATACTATGTTGCTAATACACAAATTGTTCAAGAACTCAAACTTCCACCCACCCAAGACAAACTCAATGATTATCGTACAATACATATAAGACTGTCTAATTATACTACCAGTTTCAGTGAACTATAGTATCAAGGCCTAAGTCAAACGATTCTTCATTAACTGTAGGCCTATTGTCTTTACTAAAGTGGTAAAGTGATTACTGGAGCGTTCTCTACAACCCATATTTTGTCAAAAGTTTCACTTATTGTCCAACATATAGGACTATTATATGTAGGAAGAACACAACGTTAATATTCGTCTAGTTAAATAGAAAAATTACTATATTTCGCGTTATACACGCAAACAAACAATATACGATTATGCACAGGAAAAGAAACCAACACAATAAATAAGACTACCCACTGGAAAAATTTGGTTTAATTCCATCGATTTAAATTGTTAATTAGTAAAACGTTTCACTGACACTAAGTGTAATTAGTCGGATGAAAATTTCACACACCTCAGAGCACACCACTGACGTAGAGTTGTTGACTATATTTGTAAAGTGATGAAAACTACACCTAGCGAATAGACTAGTACACTGTCACTAGTTTCACTTTCGGTTCCGAAATATATAAGTATTTATAGTTGATATTTATACATTACACTGACTGCTGAATGTGTTTTTAAAACAATGTAGTCGAATAACTACCTTTTTGTGTATCTACAAACATCAATTAATTCTATCATTTTTTTTAATACAAACAAGAAATTACCTTAAATTTGGTTGGCAGGTTTCGAAGCCTCACATCTGCTTTAATTTCACTATCAATGCTTAAGTGATTGATTAATCTTTTTGGATTTTCGGAAGTTTCTTCTTTGATGCCCTTTTTTGCATTAAATTTAATTCTTTTAATTTTATTTATGTTTATATACTTGATTTTTTATATTTGCATTTATTATTTTCTCTTGTTAATATATTCACTTATAATGCTTCATAGAAATAATAAAAAATAAATAATTTAGACATTATGCGTTGATTAATAATTATTAATAGTTATTGTTGTTGCGTTTTTGTAATTAAGTAGTTATAAGTAATTTATAGTTATCCATTTTTCCTCTATACACAAAAAATGAATTATCTTAAGAGAGAAAGAGTAAATAGTAATAATTAAAAATAATTTTAAAATGTACCAATGTTTAAAATAAAAAGAGAACAACTACAACTAAATAAGATTATAATAATAATTATAAATTAAAATAATCATAAAGCATATTAATAATAAAATTGCTACTATAATATTTTTAGGTAAATAAAATTAACAATAAAAACATAATTAAATGAAAATGAAGACGTACAAAAGCAGAATTATTCCAAAATCTACAATTGTAATTATTCCAGAATAATTTTAAACAATACAAAAGTCTGTATTTCATTTACATATAAAGTTTAAGTCCATTTACAAAGTGACTATATATACTTTTTATGGTACACTATCTTTCACTGAAAGTAAATGAATATTGTCTCCAGAGTGTTATTTCAATTTTTGTTAATTTCTGGTAATGTTTTGTCAATTTTTTCTATGCACATAACTCATACCGCACTTTTAGTGAAAACGTCTGTTCCCGAAATAGTTACTGAAAAGGGAACAACTTAATAATGCTACAACATGTGAATCTATTGAATAAGTACTGCGTCAGTGAGCGCGCACGCTGTTGTTGGTATGTCTGTGTGTGTGTTTTGCGCGCGCACGCCCGTATGTCTGTGTTAGTAACATTCAACTGATATCTGTATTGGCGTGCAATAGAAGTGTAAGCAAGGAAGTGAAGTTAACAGAAGGAAGGGCTGAAGTGTGTTTGTAGTGCTGTATGGTGAAGGACATTTGTATTATATGTTACAGTGTTGGACGGGTCTCGAATCTCCCACTCTTGTGTCGGCATTGCTTCCCGTGACTTCGTTCGGTGAGCACCGGCTATCATGATCGTCTAGAGATACTCATAAATCGCAAACATGCAAAATACAATTTTAAAATTGTATTACAAGTTTTGGAAGCTTTGGGAATGGGGTATTGGGCGAACTGTAAGTAATATTTTATTCAAACCATTTTTTTATTTTACGAATTAAGTAACAAATGTTTATGTTGCATGGCTAACTTTAGTTTGTTGTCTTACCAAAATAAGAAATAGTGTAATATAAAATTAAAATAAGTATTGTAAAATAAGGTGGAAAATTTATTTTTATTTTATTTAGTTCGACAATTGCCAATGTTACCCTTACTGATACATTTATAAATTTCAAAATTAATATTTCAAAAAATGAGGCCCTATTTTCAAAATTATTACTAAAATTAATCAACACACTCGGGCACATACATTTTCTTATGTATATTTACTTATACGCATACGGATATTTAGCCTATAATGTACTCACAGAGTGTAAACATATACAATTTATGAAACGCGCGCGCGCGCGCGTGTGTCTGTGTGATTTCGAATGTGTGCGTAAACTGATATTTCGTATAAGCCGTTTAGTTTATAGGTTAGTTTTCTCTAATTGTAATTCATATTACAATTATGAAACTTTTGTGTTTTTAATAATTATTTATTATTATTATTATTATTATGCACAGTTAAAAAATGAATTTTATTATTAAAAAAACGAAAACGTTTTATTTTATTGTATATAAAATCACAAAACCGGTTAAAACATTCAATCCAATTATACTCTCACAACAAAATGTAATTCTATCATCCTACCCATCTAGCAGCCGCATTAACAGTACAGTTCTTAATATAATTTAATAAATCTTTCAAAATACGATTTACAATTATGATCTGTCACCTGCACACCGCAGCGCCGGACCACGTGGTTTCAGCGCCCGTATATTATCAAACTAGCGATCACAACGGCTATCCAAAAAATATTTATTTTCAATGTGTGTGTGTGTGTGTGTGTGTGTGTGTGTGTGTGTGTGTGTGTGTGTGTGTGTGTGTGTGTGTGTGTGTGTGTGTGTGTGTGTGTGTGTGTGTGTGTGTGTGTGTGTGTGTGTGTGTGTGTGTGTGTGTGTGTTTTTTGTCATTAGATATTTATGTATAACAAGCATAGCCTTAATCCACCTGAAATATTCGCGCCTAAAATCGGCTTTATAATTTACTAAATTTTGGAATAAATTTACCTTGGCAAAGAATTGTTTTTAATTTGCTACATGTTTACGTATATTCTCATCAAGTATATTATATTCGTCGTAGTAGTAAGTGACCGTCAGTTACACGTGCAAGTCGTGATCTATTATTGAGTAACAGCTGGAGCAATAGTAAGCAGATTGTTCTCGCCTAGTCATTACTGCCGGCCGCTCTCAATGTAAGCAACATTACCCGTGGTGCGCCTTTGTAATGGTAATCTAATGTTGTCACAGTCGCTTTCCTACGGTGTGAACTAAATAAAAAACGCGAGATATCATTATCTCGCACTGAACACTATAGAATTAAACAAGAGTGAACGTTTACAAAACTACGTTGAATATGCAAGCACGTAGTTCAAAAAAATAAGGTTCAGAATTTTAAGACACGTTTGGTGACTAACGGCACCAAACGACAAGCAGTCAGATCATTCCTATACGTTCTTTGCGCGGTACCTTCTCAACCTTTACAATGTGAAAACTATGGAAGTGATTGAATAGTCTGATGTTAGTAACGACGTTTATGACAACATTAAACATTTTTAAACGTCGTCATTTTCGTGTGAGCGACTGGGTGAATTGATAATTTTATTGCACTTTAAGAAGCAGTACTAATAACCTCCCTGAGCTGCAGAACGTACTCACTATTTTGAACGAAATATATTTATTACAAGGTAAATTTCAATATTAGATATTTTTTCAATTGTCAAAAACATTACATATACCACCCTTTACTACACTGTTTTCTAGCAAAAATAAAACAGGTAATCATACACTAAATACTACAAATTTCAAACTACTGTATTGGCTTTTTTAGTTAAATACAAATTACTGCATTTACTTGGTTTATACTATGCTTAATTTACAATTTTAATTCTAGCTTTTAACTTTATGTACGTTTCCATAGATATCGATACGCCTGTATCTAATGCTTTTCACAAATATACATAATTGATAACAATATAGTTTTTTTTTGTAAATGCTTTTTGAAGGTGATCCAAAACTTGCAGCAGTGTTGATATCAATTTTGTCAAATTATTAAAGATACCGAGTTTGTATTTTGAATAAAACCCAATAGAAACTTCTAGAATTCGTTTAAAATTTGTATTACATATTTGGTCCGTGGTACCCTAAAATTTAAAAAAATTCATTTGGGTTCAAATTCTCTTTAGTCTGACACTCGGCTAGAGTTTCATAACTTTTTCAAATTTTTGATCCTTTTTTTGGGCCCTGGTGCCTTAAAATTTAGAAATTTCCTAAACTACATTACATTACTACATTCAGTTTTTTGTTAAAATTCTCTTTAATTTGATAGCCCACGTAGATTCTTGAGATTTTTTCACAATTTTGACTCCCTCACTTTTTTCTTCCCGCCCCCTTTTTTGAGGGAAGGAATGATCCCAAAAACTATAGACCTCTGCAAGATATAAGTATGGGCACACATGCCAAGGTTTATGAAAATCGGTTGATGCAAGTTATTGTGAGATATACCCCAAGTAGATAGACGGATTGACAAAAATGTCATCAAACTATCGAGTTAAAACTGATAACTCTCTTAGCTCCTTCAAAAGCTCCAGATAACATTGTCGTACTGATCACTGTTGAATCAAACAAGAGCAAACGCTTACAAAACTTTACATTAAATGTGTAAACGTGTAGTTTAAAAAATACGGCCCAGAATTTGGAGTCACGATCGGCAACTAGTCGTACCAAACGACAAAATTCATTCTTACACGTCTTTTGCAGTAGCGTCTTCCCAACCTTTACAGTATGAAAACTAAGAGCGTTATTAAGTAGTCTGATCTTACGACGTTCATGATGATATTAAAAATGTTTTAACGCCATCAGTTTGTGTGAGTGTGTGGGTGAATTGGTATTTTGATTGCACTTTTAAGATACAATATTATTACTTTTTAACTGGTCCTCATAAACCTCGTGAGCCTGTAACATTTTGCCTGTTTTCTAGGTGTTGTCGCATAAGGAGATATAGTTATTGTATTCTTTTCATAAATATCGTGACAATTAACACAGTTCATTAAATAATTAAAATATCAAGTGAATAAAAGAAACAGGTAAATTGTCTTTGTTTAAATATATTTAATTGACACAAAACATTTTTGCTCTCACGCCGCAGCCGAATTACCTTACCTACTTACTACAACGCAGGCAATTTACAGACGTAAACATAATAGGGCAATTCTTACTTATAAACACACAATTTACAGAAGAAAAGGAAAAAGAAAAGACATCAAAATCAATTATTTAGATTTAACTGTGTTTAGAGGCAACAACATTACATTATGCAATATATAGAAAACCAACCTGCACAACCCTGACCATTCATAATAATACAAACCACCCACCACAACAGAAAATGGCAGTTTTTTGCGTACTCTTAAATAGAAAACATAAAATATCCCTAAACACACAGGAAATACAAACAAAATAAATAAATATATCAAATTCCGAAGAAAATGATTACAATAAAAACACCATAAGTAAAATAGAAACCAATATAAAATATACAGTAATAATATTCAAGAACTAACTAGAAAGAAACAAACACAAATAATAATAACGACACAAAAATGGGCTACATTCACTTACATAAACGTAATCATGAACAAACTTGCTAAACTTTTCAAAAATATAGATGTTAATATAACATACAAAACAAACAAAAACCATGGCTAAATACCTATAGAGATAGTAAGTATTAACCGGCTTACATACGCACGTGTGTGTACGCGCGCGCGTGGATAAGTAGACGGTATTCGTTTTAAAGATGTGTGTCTCAGAAGGAGAAAATCTGATTAGGGCCGGCTGCAAGTTTCACGCCTGCTAAAACCGGTATGAATCATTCGAATGGCGTTCTTATCGAACCGTATTTATTGAGTAATTAAAACTTGAACTGCAGCTATTAGCAGCTTCTACGAGCTTCTCGCACATTTGTTTGAAACTCTGTTATCGTGGTTGTTTCAAAATTACTGTACTTTTTATACTGGAAATGTCATTACTACTGTACGTGTTCCAGTAAAAAAATTAATTTTCTACACACGGAATGAGCAATCGTCGTGTACAGAAAACAGCTATTACTAAGTGCACGAATATAACAACATGAGCTCGCAAGTTATTGTCTAGTACAAACTCATATTCTACACAAAATTGTAGCGCAAACTTAATTTTTTCTACACAAAATTGGTAGCAGTGTTAATACCATTCATATTGTTGCCATTTCATTATACTGAACTTGCGGTTCACTGAACCTGCAAAACCACAGTTCGACGATATGGACTCTCGTCAATATCGTTAGAATAGTTAACTAAAATTTTAACTTCTAAAATTGTCACAGACATTCCTAAGCCGATACATACACTTATTGTTGCTACTCCTGCTTAATAGAGAACTAGAGTAACTAATAGATCAATAGAGTAACTAAGGGGTCTACAGGATTCGCAATGAGATGACCCTGGTTTAAGATGTAGGCCTACCATTTGAGATATTAAGGTTCAAAGTTTTCACTAAACTTTCTTTTCGAGTTTCCACACTACTTCAAATATTTTCCTGTATTGTAGCCTGCCTATATTTTTATGTTTATGTTTAAAAACTTATTCGAACTCTTAAATATTCACTTTGTCGCAAACAGTCTATGATACAAGCATTAAGTGACGAACAAAATCAGTTTTCGTTGATTAACTTAACTTATATCCTAATTTTATGTTCACATAACTTTTTCAAAATTGTTTTGAACTGTTATGTCCAAAAGTCAGTTGCTGGGTAATATCTACGGACGATTTTTTTTAATACAAGGGCCAGTTAAAATTTCTATACATTTTCAGTATCTTTATGTCTCTTGGGACGTGGAAATGGAAGGTCTAGTCAATGTTGGTTAGGGGAGAGGCATGTTAGCATAACATTAAAACTACTTTTATATCTGAATTATACTCTAGGCGTGATCATAAAATAGATAAACCTGTTAATTTACATTGCAGTACACTATAGTGAATGTCAGCGTGAAGAACGTCTATCAGAATGGATAAAACGTCGTCGAGTTGGAAAACAAGTGACCTGGTCCAAACAATATTCACAAAACCTACTAGAATTAATGATGTCCAAAGTCCATTTCTTGTGGCAACTTAGAACCATAATCATGTTCCACAGAACTATCACCATTTGATTTTCCAAGTGAGAATGATTGACAGTTTTGCACGAATTATACATAGCTTGTACACGTGTTCTGAGTGCACATTGAGAGACAAATTTTATTTTTTGACCAACCTATTCCTACATCTTGATCTAAGAGTGTAAACTAACACAAACGTAAGTATGACTCTTCCGAAGATTGTATTTTGTATGCAGGAAGCGCAAAGTCAGTTTTGAATTTTTGGGGGTCAAATGGTTCGCTTCCTTTTGGCTCTTTTTCATATCTGATAAAGAAAGTATAAACAAGATACAGCACAATTTCTCAGATCACCATATTTAATTAGTTTATGAATGTTGTTTGTGTTGACATATTTATGTTGTTTTCTGTAAGTAGTCGCTACAACTTTAAAAATTTTTATTAATTGCGTACACATTTAACCTAGAAAACGAAACCATCTTCTAAAAACCCAAAACTTGACTGCTGTGTATAAAATCAAACATTCATCACACACGCCGTTTTCAAACAGGGACACAAACAAATTCCTACTCACTCAACTTCCTGAACACAGTACTATATTTTATGGTCAATAAGTGGAATATTAATTTTGAATTTCGGACTCGAAGGCTTTATTGCTTTTTCTTTACATTTCGTATACTACGATGAAACATGGCAATGAATATCTGCTCAAATCTTACGTTACTGTCCTTCGTTTTGTTACGTGCTGAGTGTGTGCGCGCGCGCGCGTAGGGGAGGGTTTGGCACCTGTTTTGATCTCTTGCATACGTAAAATATACATTTATTAAAGGATAATAATCTGAGTGCAATAAATGCAAAGAATACAAAGGATAAAGTAAACCAAATTGTTAATGGACAGTGTTCACAGGGTACTCGCTGCAGTCCTACAGAGCATGCGTCAGGTCGTTTCCTTGGTTTTGCTTCATAACAACATATATTATTGGCTTCAGTGGAGAGTTGTAACAAAAATTGTATTTTGGCTATCCTGTTTTTGTGCCGTGAAATCGTGATCAGTACGATTACGAAAGTCCTATTATGAAACATCGCTGTTATGATACGCTTAGACGTGCCGTGGGGTATAGAAATATATTTGCAGTGACGTATAGAAAAACTGACCAGAGCCTTGCACAGATTTATAAATCCCTAATTCTGCTGGGAACGGTTCAGATCCGAAAGTTTCCTCGCACATATGTTGCTAAAGCCTAAAGTCAACACAATTATTACTGAACATGTATGACCCACTCCATACAATCGGTGAGCAGTCTTCATCGACAGGAGAACATCGTGTCGTCAAGTAAATACGTTAGTGGGCAAAAGTACCAGAAACTGCCATCAGGGGATTATCTACGGCGGGGACGAACGGGGCCGGAACACCCCCCCCCCCCGAGGGTCGAATTTGGTTAAACCCTTAATTTTTAGGCTGTTTTATAATTTTTTAAGTTGTGTACGCTAATATAGTAGTAACTCATTCTTAAATATGCAGACAGTTTTATTATACAGCATTAGCGTATACGTTTGAATATGAAATATAAGAAAAAACAATTTAGTCAATAAGTAGGCCTATCTCGTAAACAATGTTTACATTACGCGTATTTTTGTTGTGTTATTGCCGTTTACTTTAATGGGACTGATTTCAGCCACTTTAAAGATAATAATATTGATTACTCTTAACTTGTTTTTCTTTTGTTTGTAGCCGAACCCCCCCTCCAAGGACAAATTCTAGATACGCCACTCCCTGCCTTTATTTCTCATTTCTTCCATGGATAGAACATATTTTTCTTACGTATGTGATATATTATTTTTGTCTTGTGTATAGCGCTTATCTTGTGTAATTACCTACTTCGGCTAACAAATAAAGTACCGAACGTTTCCGGTCAATCTTTCCTCTCGTTTCTTCACTTTTGTCAGTAGATAGTGGCAGCTTAGATTCTCAAACGGTGACATTGACAAAATTACGTAGATGCCTCCTCATCTACCTCCCATATGCTATATACGTAATACTGTCTCCGTGTTATAGATCCTTAGCAATCATCCTTCCCCAAACATTATAGCAAATATCAAAGTTCAGAAATCCATTCATAAGTAAATCATTTTTCTTGCAAAAGTAAATCACCCTTCTATAAACATTACTAACAGATGTAAGCACAGTAGTATGAAACGTCTGGTAGGTTTATTCTATAGCCTATCCTGGATTTCACATTTGGGTACTCAAACCCTGTTTAAGAACAATTTTCTATGATAACTTTAAAATCGTTGTGGCTTACTCTAGTGGAAAATGACTGTGGGCATCATAAACTACGTCACTTTTCAGTTATATTTTAAAATTTAGAATCTATATAGAAACGGCGGAGAAATTGCTTAGATGACGAACACGTTCCGCGATGTTTGATGAGAATCGATTTACTGCGCACATTTTAAAGTATCTATGTCGCGGGTTAAATATTTCTAGTATCTGGGGATTGTTCTGTAGAAATTTATTGTCATCTTCATCATCTCTAAATTCAATAGCCAGTTCAAAAATCAATTAAATGTCACACACACACGCACACACAGTTTGTGGTTGTGTGTGTATGAGTGTGTTTGAGCAAGAGTTTATTAATTAGTTCTTTGTACTGCTCTTGAACAGACCCTGAAGGTGAAACAAATTCAATCGAAAAATTTACACAAATATCTCAAGTTCTTTACCTAAATTTTACCGAAACTCACTAAATGTTTAAACACTTTTTATTAAATAATAGTATGTTAAATAAGTGTGAATAACTACATATACTGTAGTATATTTTTATATTAAGTGTTTTTTCGATATGCACATACACTCGTTGTCAATGCTCTCCCGTATGGAATTTCACATGAGAAACACTTCTTACATCATTAAGAGTTAAAACTTAAGCCTTTATGCTGTTTACTAATGTATCAGGCTAAACGTTTCTAACCGTATAGTAACTAGTAGGCCAACGTGGCCAGCACTACGCCTATAAGGCCTTTAGCTTTCCCAACTGATGGAGTCAAGTACGTGTCGAAGGTGCGTATTCCACCAATGTCCAAAGCGACTACGCTGATCATTACACCAGCCGGATTCCGTTTCGCGACAACTGACTTGTATTCCAAATGTTGTGTTATATTTTATCATCAGTATGATACGAATGCATGACTCAGTGGGTTAAACATATTAGCGTAACAGAATTCTGTAATCCGCTTCAAACGACACAAATAATAATCAGACGTAATTTACAGTAGACGATATCTGATCA
This sequence comes from Magicicada septendecula, assembly GCA_034769895.1. Taxonomy (NCBI): domain Eukaryota; kingdom Metazoa; phylum Arthropoda; class Insecta; order Hemiptera; family Cicadidae; genus Magicicada; species Magicicada septendecula. Next base: position 257,826,232 of record CM068372.1, read on the forward strand.
AAGAGTTCGTACAGTTGTTTAATGTCGCGCGTTAGCAGCGTTCGATTAAAAAAGTGTTTCTACGTGTTATTAGAGCGCGCTTGTGACAACTGTACAGACACTTTAGATGCATAGTTTAGATTTATTTTTAACTGACTTCAATTGTGTTCTGTGTATTGGATGATTTATTTTAAAGCAAAATCGTCAAAGAACTTGTATAAAATATTATCTAAATAATGACACAAAGTGCTCTAATGTGGTGAAATCTTGGAGAAAAAAATTTAATAACATTTGGTAAATCTAATATGCATAAGCGAATGGTTTACAAATGGTACAAATGCTTCTTAAAACGGTCATGAATAAGTTGAAGATAATGAGAATAAGATAAAGATGGTGCTATCCTGTCCCATAAATTCTCACGATTCATCAAGAGTATACTTCTACGGTAAATCAAGAATACTCTTTTAGCACTTGCATGGAATTGTTTGTAGAAAACAGCCACTTTTATGGAAACTGCACCAGCGTACGCGTCATTCAAGACGTTTTCGCGAAAAGTAACGCATCCGCCGAATTCCCTACATTGGATTTTTCATCTTTTTAGCCTTGAACGAGAAAACATTAAATAACAATGTTTTGTGGCAGTTGAAGACATAAGATAAAAATCTCTGACCCGGCTCAAGGTTATACCAGGCAAATAGAATTCCATAAATGTTTTGAAAACTTAAAAAGTTGATATAAATGTGTTATGTCCAATGGAGATTACTTTGAAAGAAAAATATACATACATACTTTATAATTATATATTATACTTTATAATTAAATAATTATAAATATATAATTATAATTATGATAATCATAGTTATATTATATTTCATAATTATTTAAAGTAATTATTTTTCAAATAAAAAAATTACAGAAATTTTTAAATAAAATCTTGCATAAACGTGTATACATTACGTGTGTAATAGTGCATATAATAAAGTTTATTATTCACTTTTGTCCTTTAAAAACGCTCACACACATACATATAATACATATACATATTAAATTCAGTTGTGTTATAAAATATTTATTTAAACAAATTTTATTTTTAATTATTTCTTTTTAAAAAGTAAATTTTAATTTTAATTAAAATTTTTCTTTTAATATGTCTGCACGAAATATTACAATGTGTTAATAATTAATATATCAAAAATAACAAAACAGCACACAACACCCAAGCGAAATTGGCATTCCTTTCATTTTGTTGTTTGGTACTGCACAGCAAAGGCTAACACAAAACCTATTGATTTTTTGTGGGTATGAAAACATTTTATTTACACAGGTGATGTGTTTCTCTGTACGATTTAACGTGTGATTAATCAGTAAACCAATTAGTGAGTTCTTCATGTTATACGTTCAAATGATTCAAACAATTCAGAAATATTCAAATTCACATATCGCCTCTGAAAATTTTCCCGTCAGTTCTTGCGATAGTAGTTGCCTGTAGTTATTATAACTTTTTAAAATACTTACGTAATAAAAATTAATAAAAACGTATTAAAAAGATGTTCTTTAGTATATTTGAGACTATGTATGTCTCTTTTCTAATGTTCGTAAACACATTTTTCTTCTTTTTTTTTTTTTTTTGTGAACCAAATATCAGTTTATTAAATGTCTCTTTATTCTTGGATAAATAACACGAAATATTCCAGAAAGGAAAAATTTAATAACCTTTTTTAATATAAATGTACTCGCACGTGATAGCCAACAGTAACGTGGAAGCCCTGACAATAATAATCCCATCTTTGAAATTAATCATTCACTTTAGATGCCTTTTTATATAAAAGATAATAGTCTTTTGTTTGTTTACTTTCAATCTGCTGCTGTAATTTCAGTCAGACTAGTGGGATAGAATCGTTTTACTTGATTTTTTCAATTTTCAATCTGATTGTGTTCAGTAAACATTTCGGATTATAATTTCTGATGAAATAACGACCACTTGGCAACAAAAAAATGGTTTTTATAATTTTTCTAAAGTTACAAAATACTAATTTATGTTTTGCATCCGTTTTCATCGGTATTATTACTCTTCTCATTAGGCGTGTATTTTAGCAGTAGTTGTTGTTTTTTCTCCTTCTGCCTTCCACTTCCCCTCCTCAAACTCTTATTCATTAATTCCTATCGTTATTGTTGTTGCAGGTGATGGTATTGTTGTTTGTTTCTACTACTACTACTACTACTACTACTACTACTACTACTACTACTACTACTACTACCACTATTATTTTTTTTTTTTTTTATTAATAACAGACACATTTTACTTACTTTCTATAAGCTGTAATTTCCCTTTGCTCCGTGCCCTCAGTCAGTGAAGTTTTCGATAAATTACATTTCAACTTTGTCTAGTCGAACACTAAAAATGAAAAATAAATGAACATATCAGTTTAAGGTCAACATTAACCCCGGCGGCTACTAATGATCATCACAGTTATAACTTATTAATAGTAATGGCTGTTGTCATTGTCGCACTATGAACTGGAGGGGATAACTGTACTACACACTGCAGAACATGCGCTGCTCTCATCAGGTATTACAGAATTTTTCATTTGCACTCACGTAATTTTTTAGTTCGTTAATACGTTTAGTAGAAAGGAGCGTGTTTAACAGACGAAATTAATATAAAGTCTTGTAAGACACTGACAAAAGCTGTAGCCGGTAGTATAATAATAATAATTATTATTATTGTTAGAGTATGAAAGTAAGGTTGCTTACCATCATCGACAATAACAACCATCATTATTATTGCTAGCTTTCTTACTGCATGTAGTTGTTTCTATTTACTTTATACGTACGTGTAGTGTACATTTAACTATGGAGTTTTTTTTTTTATTACGTTGACATTTTCCCTAAATTTAGGCCTACACGTCCCTGTCAGGTCAAGTGCAACACATCAAGGTTGCATTGCTGTTCTTTACACTTCACTTCAGTTTCGTTTGTGGAATGTGATGTGGAGGTCACCAGTCAAATTACTTCATTTCCTCTTACCCAGTAAACAGTTATTCGAAAGAGGTTGGAAAAAGTCGTAACGATTGGAAGAAATGGCGCTCGCTGACACTGTGGCTTTGACCCGCACATTCTTTGGTAATGCGTATAATATTATTTACGATGCAATTTATATTATAGGGTTTTAACAATGTTTTACACTTCTAAAATAACAACGGGTGTACGTATGCGAAACCAAACACAATAACTATAGCCCTATTAATTTCAGTGCGGACAGGAACGACCCACTGATTCACTGAACGAGCAAGTTTCTCGTACGCAAACCGTAAAATTAAACAAAATATATTAACAAAGTTGCACGCAACGAAAACAGCCTGCTGTTAATAATGTTAATAACAGTGAATATTATACGTTGTGTAATAGTTTATGACCGACCGGAATTTATTGTATACATGAATTATTTATTTGGGATTTTCCACTGCGTTTGATTCGTTTGTCCGATCCACATAAGTATATGATGATGACTAGTATACGTAGACAATATATGCAGTACATTAAAACTACCTGAGGACCCGACCGTGCGTCTAAACTATATGTCGGGGTGTCATAAACTAAAACAGGACAGACAGTATTAATAAAAGTAGTATATAATACATTAATAAAGCAAACAGGTTTTAGGAAAGGTCCGTTTCTAGAAAGGAAATATCAAAAATATCTTTAAAAACGTTCTGCCATAAAGTGTAGACAGCATTTCAAGGGTAAAGTATTTCACGGAGAAGTGTTGCCCCACATCTGTACAAGGATATAACTATGAAATGTCTAGATAAAATTTTTTTTTGTAAGTGGACGGTGTAACGAGGGTTGCTGACAGATATACGATGGCTCGGTAACATGTTGTTCAAGACAAGGGAAGGCAAGGGTTTAGGCGAACAATGCCTAAAGTCGCAGCAGTTGTACAGTGAAGCGAATTGCGGGTGACGCGCAACGGCCCAAGATAGACAAAGGCGAAATATATCACTAAGAAGAAACAATAGAAAGGAAAAGCCTGACTTGAATAGACAATACGCTTCCACTATGAACGAACCACGGGACGTCCAGCTTTACCAGAAGGGTACGCGACGAAGAAAGACTTGGAGAGCAAGATATAGCAGCTGTCTGGAATACTCAGAATTGACCACCCTCGTCGTGGGAACGACTAGGAGAAACTAGTTGACAATACGAGAAATTGGTCACGGGTAAGAAGCAGGACAGATGGTGCACAAAAAGAGCAGATGAAAAGGGCCACACAACAATTAAAAAGCACTGTATCCATCAAGGACAAGTACGCCAAAATACGAGGGTGATAGACAGCCGTGAAATTGGTCATCCGACTTAAACGATGGGGTGGAGCCAACCATGAACGGGTATGGGCGGAGTAACTTGTGAGAGTACAAGGAGGGGCTTTCTCCAGGAAGACAGAGAAAGAACCAATGGAAAGGAAGCTGAAGTACGAGAAAGGACTTAATTGGGGAAGAGTAAGAAAATAGTGGGAAGAGTAGAGGAATGATAAATACACAGGACGAGGGTGAGATTAAGGGAGTCTTTACAAAATTTTTCGAGAGAGTCTTTACTAAAAACGTCGGGAGTCGATAACTAAAGTTACGGAGAGTCGGTGAAGTCCGTTATAATGATTCAGAGTAGTGACTAAAACACTTAAAAGTTTTACTAAAAAACTTCGTAAGTCGAGAACTAAGGTTACGGAGAGTCGGTGAAGTCCGTTATAATGATTCAGAGTAGTGACTAAAACACTTAAAAGTTTTACTAAAAAACTTCGTAAGTCGAGAACTAAGGTTACGGAGAGTCGGTGAAGTTCGTTATAATGATTCGGAGTCGTGACTAGAACACTTAGAGAGTCGAGCTAAAGTTTACGGAAATTCGAAGTAACGGTTCGGATAGTTTACTTAGAATAAAGTGATGTCATTAATAAAACGATCTGTGAAGTGAAAATAAATATATATAATAGTGAAAGTGTATACGTGTGAACTACTTCATGTAGGAGTTCCATTCCTTATGCAAGCAATGAGACAGTCTTCAACGCAATTGAAGGAGCGTCTGCATCTCCATACGCTGAATTAAGTAGTAGAGAGAGAGTCCAGAATGACGACGCGCCGTAGTTTATGGAATACGTCATCAAAGTAAATTTTTTATGTATTAATTTTATTTCTAAATCACCTGTCTGTCTCTCTAAAAGAATCCACATAGAGAATTTCATAATATAGGATATACTCATTTAAAACTTACTTATAAATGATAAAATCACAGTGTTTTAAAATTATAGAGAATTATAGACAGCACACTATTATGAATCCATTTAAAATTATACTTATAATGAAATGAGCAATTAGTTTGTAAGAAGTAATTCATGCTTTAATTATACTATGATACTCAAAAGTAATCGTAGGATAAAAGGAATACTGAAGTGTGAAGAGATATTTTAGTTTCTTTTATAATTGTTTTATTTTATTGGTAGAAATAATGTATTAAAATACTTCTTGATAACCAATTGTTAATCAAATTTGTACTATGATACCAATAACAATAATCGTTAACGTAATAAATGTAGTAGTATACAGACAAACCCGTCTTATATATTTATTGAAGAAAACCATATTAAATTAATCATTAGAATTAGCTGTCAATTCCTTCCAAGTAATATTAAATAATAGAGTAATATAACCTGTGATTACATAACTACTAATGAATAAATTATTATTACAATTAAAAAAAACCTGAGATAGTAAACGTTGACAATTAATATTAGCATTGCATTTGACGCCCACACTAGGGAACATAATTAAGATAATAAATTAATTGATGCAAGTAAATTTGCATAAATAAAATATAGTTATATTTGGCGCTCCAACAACGCGGGGCATAGCTGATTAACAGTAAATAAAACAATAACTATAACAGTAATTGTAACTAAAAATATTTAGTTATATTTGCCGCCCAAAGAACGTGGGGCATTACAATTGTCAATTACTCCCAATAAAAAACAGTGATATTTGGCGCCCAACGTGGGGCTTGACAAATAAAAGTATAATTGTTAAGCGGGCAGAGAGCAGACAGTGTGCATGTTAAATTTATAAGTTGTTTAGAAATAAGTTACAATAGAATAATATCAGACCCTAAGTATATCTGAATGATTACGCGTCTACGGGCAAAAATGGCTACAAACGAGAATTCGAAAAGCCAAGAATTCGATATTAACAACCAGTTGGGGGTCGAAGGATTAGAAGGTAACACCAAGGACAGTAATGAAAGTAACAACACCGCCGAGGAACATAGCCAAAATCGGGCGAGGGGACCATCCGACGGTAGCGAGATGAACTTCGCTATGTTGATGGAGTTCATCAAGAATCAAAGTGAAGAAACGAGAAGACAGATCGAAGAACAGAAACATGAAATAATGCGACATAACGAAGAACAAGCTGGGAAATTAGAAGAAAGGATTAGCAAAAGGTTAGAAGAAAATATCGCAAGAGTAAATGAAAATTTACAAGGCCAGATCAATCAGGTAAATATTGAGTTGCAAGAACAAACCAAGAAGTGGGAAGGAAAACTTGGCGAGTTGCAGAAGAAGAGTGAAAGTGGGATGAAAGAAATCAATAAAGAATTAAAGAAACAGAATAAAGAAAATAAAGAGTTACGCGAAAAGGACCGCCGAGAATGGGAAGAAGCAATCAATAAGACCCAAGATCTGAACAAAAAACAAATCGAAGGTGTCGAACGTCAGGTAAGGAGTCTGAAGGACGCTCACCACAGCACCGAGGAGAAATTAAACGGAGTTTCAGTAGAGAAGGGTAGAAGGCTGGATGAGATGGCTAGTAACCTGTCAACAATACGGGAAAATCAGCAGAGAGTTCAGCGGAGGCTGGAAGAAATGGAACAACGACCGGCCGTCGCCATAAATGGGAATCATGGCAATAAAGAACTCACATTTGATGGTGAAGATAGCTTCCCTATGGAATTCCTAAAAGAACTCAAGGAGTTACAAGAAGCGTATTACCCAACAGAAAACACGAGGTGGATCGGCAGACATTTAACTGGAGAAGCAGCCATATGGTGGCGCATCGTAAGAAGCCAAATAAACTCGTTCCAAGAATTTGAAGAAAGATTTGTAGAGAAATACTGGGGAGCGACTCAACAGGAACGGATTCGTGACCAGCTTGAATACGGCCGATACAACTCTCACGGAACTCTCAGCACGATACAATACATGGAAAGGTTTGTGTTACAGTGTCGGCAATTAATACCAATCATGTCAGATCAACATCTGATTAAGAAATTAGCGCGGCACTACAATAGAGAAATACAGGTAGCCGTCGTAACAAGAGGGATAACCTCGATTAATAATTTTGAAATTCTATTACGTGAATACATGAATGTATCAAGTCGCGCACATAATGACGCGCAAAAGACAGAAGAACGTGGACCCAGAAAGGCCAACGAACACAACTTTCCCAAGCAACACAAGCAATGGGGCGATGAACAAAGACGAGGGTGGCAAAAAGATTATGTAACGAAGCCGAAGGCTGAGGGCAGGCAGCCAGTCATAAATTCGTTAGTTGTTGACAACCAGGCATCAGGTAGCAGCAAAAGTAATGGGGGAGGAAACACGAAAAAGGACAATAATTGACAACTAAGTGGGTCAATGTGCCCCACTGTTTACCAACAAACCGAGCGGTCTAACGGAATCGACACCAAAGTAAATATTTTGTTTCCAGACTTACGTCACGAACTCTTGGAAGAACCGGGACAGAACATTAACATATCGTTTGTAAAAACTCCTGAGTTAAGTATTAGCATTAATAAAATAAATTTAATCGCCTTGATTGATACGGGCAGTGCCATTAATGCCTTATCGGAAGAATGGTACAACAATAATAAAGATAAAATCGGCCAACACGAAGTACTTAGCGTGAATAACACAACGATAATTAGCGCCATGGGCAAACGATCTAAGCACGTTAGAAAACAAATATTTTGTGAAATTCACGTCAATAATAATGTTCATTATGATTGTGTGTTTTTAATCGTCCCAGGACTTGCACGAGAGTGTATCCTCGGAATGCAATTCTTGAAACAAACGCATAGTAAAATAGATATCGAAAGAAATAACATACAAATGAAGACCGATGTAAATACTTTCGCTATTGAAGAATCTTACGAATTACCGTTGATGGAAATCAAGGAAGAGGTTGACAACATTGACGGGAAAATTAATAAAAAAATCAAGGAAATGGAGGACGCAGACGCCACAATGGGACGGCAGCTGGAACAATTGTTATACAGGTACCAAGATGTATTTGATGAGAGGCCAGGACGCATCCGTGGATATGAACACCACTTCACAGTATCCGATAAAACACCGTATCTGCAGAGAGGCTGGCCCGTGCCAATAAAATATCACCAAGCCGTTCAAACAGAGATTAAAAGAATGATAAATTACGGGATTATTGAACGTACACAAAGCGCTTATGTTAACCCCCTAGTGACTGTCATTAAGCGAGATGGAAGGGTTCGGTTATGTTTGGATGCGCGGAAGATAAACAGCGTGACTACGCCTGACTACGAGGGACCACCCCCGATCAACGAGATCTTGGCCAGGTGTAGCAACATCCGCGTAATGTCGACCATCGACCTGACCAGCAGCTTTTGGCAGATACCATTGGCAGAGTCATGTCGAGACTACACCGGATTCCTGCATGAAGGCAAGTGTTATAGGTTTTGTGTGACACCGTTTGGACTCAGCACAAGTCTCGCCAGTTTAGCACGTGGGTTAGATCACGTCCTAAGGGAAGATGTGAAGAAAAATATTATTGTTTACGTGGATGATATTTTATGCTTCTCCGAAAATGAACATGACCACATTAAACACTTAACAGATCTGTTAGAGAACTTGAAACAGGCAAACATGACAATAAACCTAGAGAAATCACAGTTCTTTAGGAAACAAATTCAATACCTGGGATATTGCCTCACCACTAGTGGAATAAAAACTACGCCGGAGAAGGTTGCAGCTATACAAAACTTTCCGTCGCCCAAAAATACGAAACAACTTAAAGGTTTTTTAGGCCTCACAAACTTTTATAATAAATTTACCTCCAAGTATGCAGTGTACACCCAACCGCTGTTGAAACTACTTCAAAAGGGTCAAAAATTCAAATGGGACTCAATTATGGAAGACCACTTTAAAAGGGTGAAAACCTTATTTATAGATACCGTTATGTTGAAGTTTCCCATAACAGGAAGACGTTTTTACTTGCAGTGTGACGCCAGCAACTATGCGTATGGTGGTCAGTTATACCAGATCGACAACAACGGAGAGGTTGCTGTAGTAGCATTCACAAGTAAGACATTCAAAAATGCAGAAAGGAATTATTTTGCCACTGAACGGGAACTCCTCGCAATAGTCCAGTGTTTACAAAAATTCAGGATTTACATTCTAGGGCAGCCGTTAACCATTATAACCGACAACAAAGCTTTAACATTCTTACAGAAGTGCCACCTAAACAATACACGAATCACAAGATGGATCTTGAGTATCCAAGAATATAACTTCGAAATACGACATTGTAAGGGCAAGGAGAACGTGGTTGCTGATACCCTCAGTAGATACCCAGAGGACCATAAAGGGGATGACGCACTGGAGGAAAGGTATGAATATTATATTAACAGTATTGAAGTTAAATTAACTAAAGATGTTGCAGAAAAATTACGTAACATAGGGCGAATCCAAAGTATGAATGAAAAGGTGGCGACATTAATAAATAAGCTCCATGAAGGAACCGATGACCACACAAATAAGTACTACAAACTCATTAATAAGAAACTGTACCGTAAAGTTAAGGAAAATTGGAAACTGTATATTCCCAAGGAAGTCCGAACAGAATTAATTAAAGAAATCCATCAAATTTATGGACACACGGGCACAAAGAAAACGATGCAACTACTGAAGGAGTGTTTTACTATGGACGCGATGTGTAAAACAGTTAGTCAGATAATAAAATCCTGTGACGTCTGTCAAAAATGTAAAGACAGCGGAAATAGGACCATAGCAGGGGAGACACGACCAATTGTACCAAAACACAGGGGAGAGTTGGTCAGCCTTGATTATTATGGGCCACTCCCTACATCCAGTGGTGGTGTTAAATACCTGTTAGTAATAGTTGACAACTTTACTAAATTTGTGGAGTTGTACGCACTACGGCGAGCCACGACAACTGTCACCTTAAAGAGGATCCAACAATATATTAAGGATCACGACAAGCCAGTCAACATTCTGACGGATAATGGAACCCAGTTCACTTCAAAAAAATGGGCACGTGGTTTAGAAGAATTGGGAATAAGGCCAAGATTCACTGCGATTCGAAACCCGTGTACGAATATTGCGGAGCGGTGGAACCGGCAGCTGGGGAACCTGTTCAGAGTGTTTGTGCGAGAGAAACACACTAAGTGGGCATCTTGTATTAAAATCATAAAAGCCTGCCTGAATGAGACATACCAGGAAACACTAAGGATGACACCATATGAAGCCCGGTTCGGAAAGAAGCCGACCAGAGATTGGGAGAAATATGTGGATGCATCTGCGCTTCCGAACGAAAAGGTAGATCTCAGCAAGATCCAACTACGTATTAAAATGAAAGGAAGTACGCAGGCTGACAGGATTAATAAATCCAAAAGTATAACGAAGTTCAAGGTCGGAGATCAAGTGCTGATACGCACATATAAACCCTCCGACGCAACACAGAATATAATTGGAAAATTCTGTGCTCTCTACGAAGGACCATATAGGATCGTGAAAGAAATTGGAGGTGCCACATACGTGTTGCAAGAGGACGGAAAGAAGGTAGCCCGAGGAGTATTTAATACAAGACAATTGAAACTTTATCATTCAGATTGCTTAGGGGAATGATCAATTGCCTTGTATACAAAAAGAAATGTTATAAGAAGAATTATGTAAATGTATATAGTCATCTACTAAATTATGAACTATCAGTATAATTGGAATCTATGTTATGTCATAATAAATTAGTAAGATAGTAGTTGGTAGTAATAAGGAAATTCTGTGTGCTATTATAAAGTAATTAGCAATAAATTACTAACTTATTGTATAGTGATATGAGAGTATAAAAACTTGAATGATTATTATTATTAATTTTGTAATTGTGTCTATTTTATTGCTCAATATTAACCAAAGTATATGTACATTAAGCAAATTTAACTCAAAGATATAATATGGAAACAGAACTAATTTAAGTAGGAAATTGTTGTGAAGCAAATCCGATATTCATGTATAGCTTTAAGAATGTATAAAGGCTTTGTAAATTGGACAAGTAAGTAAATTATGTGAATAGTAAATAACACTGAGTTAAGAGTCATAATATCACTTATGTTATTATCTATGGACAAACTGCCAGAGACACATAAAGTTAATCATGATTCTAATTTGTAAGTATTGTTATATTTGTAATGAGCATATAATTTAGTTTTTTTTTCGTATTTGTGTGAAATATTGGGTAAATTTAAATAATATGTAGCGGCAATAAATTCATAGATAAGATAGCAATTAAATGTAAATTAATTAAGCTCATAAATGTTCAATTAGGTAAAGATTTATGAAAAAATGGATTCATAAAAGGGTGATGTCAGCAATAAATTCGATATAGGGACCAAAAACCCACCAACAGTAAGGTGCCACCAGACAGTAGGTCAACCCAAAAGATGACACTTCTGATACACTATATTCATGGAAAGGTGAGCACTGAAGAATACCAGAGAGATCGGGCGTGAATTTGGCTCCATTTGATCCGGAAGATTGATCAATCGACCCAAATTGGGGACAGTTATAACTATGAAATGTCTAGATAAAATTTTTTTTTGTAAGTGGACGGTGTAACGAGGGTTGCTGACAGATATACGATGGCTCGGTAACATGTTGTTCAAGACAAGGGAAGGCAAGGGTTTAGGCGAACAATGCCTAAAGTCGCAGCAGTTGTACAGTGAAGCGAATTGCGGGTGACGCGCAACGGCCCAAGATAGACAAAGGCGAAATATATCACTAAGAAGAAACAATAGAAAGGAAAAGCCTGACTTGAATAGACAATACGCTTCCACTATGAACGAACCACGGGACGTCCAGCTTTACCAGAAGGGTACGCGACGAAGAAAGACTTGGAGAGCAAGATATAGCAGCTGTCTGGAATACTCAGAATTGACCACCCTCGTCGTGGGAACGACTAGGAGAAACTAGTTGACAATACGAGAAATTGGTCACGGGTAAGAAGCAGGACAGATGGTGCACAAAAAGAGCAGATGAAAAGGGCCACACAACAATTAAAAAGCACTGTATCCATCAAGGACAAGTACGCCAAAATACGAGGGTGATAGACAGCCGTGAAATTGGTCATCCGACTTAAACGATGGGGTGGAGCCAACCATGAACGGGTATGGGCGGAGTAACTTGTGAGAGTACAAGGAGGGGCTTTCTCCAGGAAGACAGAGAAAGAACCAATGGAAAGGAAGCTGAAGTACGAGAAAGGACTTAATTGGGGAAGAGTAAGAAAATAGTGGGAAGAGTAGAGGAATGATAAATACACAGGACGAGGGTGAGATTAAGGGAGTCTTTACAAAATTTTTCGAGAGAGTCTTTACTAAAAACGTCGGGAGTCGATAACTAAAGTTACGGAGAGTCGGTGAAGTCCGTTATAATGATTCAGAGTAGTGACTAAAACACTTAAAAGTTTTACTAAAAAACTTCGTAAGTCGAGAACTAAGGTTACGGAGAGTCGGTGAAGTCCGTTATAATGATTCAGAGTAGTGACTAAAACACTTAAAAGTTTTACTAAAAAACTTCGTAAGTCGAGAACTAAGGTTACGGAGAGTCGGTGAAGTTCGTTATAATGATTCGGAGTCGTGACTAGAACACTTAGAGAGTCGAGCTAAAGTTTACGGAAATTCGAAGTAACGGTTCGGATAGTTTACTTAGAATAAAGTGATGTCATTAATAAAACGATCTGTGAAGTGAAAATAAATATATATAATAGTGAAAGTGTATACGTGTGAACTACTTCATGTAGGAGTTCCATTCCTTATGCAAGCAATGAGACAGTCTTCAACGCAATTGAAGGAGCGTCTGCATCTCCATACGCTGAATTAAGTAGTAGAGAGAGAGTCCAGAATGACGACGCGCCGTAGTTTATGGAATACGTCATCAAAGTAAATTTTTTATGTATTAATTTTATTTCTAAATCACCTGTCTGTCTCTCTAAAAGAATCCACATAGAGAATTTCATAATATAGGATATACTCATTTAAAACTTACTTATAAATGATAAAATCACAGTGTTTTAAAATTATAGAGAATTATAGACAGCACACTATTATGAATCCATTTAAAATTATACTTATAATGAAATGAGCAATTAGTTTGTAAGAAGTAATTCATGCTTTAATTATACTATGATACTCAAAAGTAATCGTAGGATAAAAGGAATACTGAAGTGTGAAGAGATATTTTAGTTTCTTTTATAATTGTTTTATTTTATTGGTAGAAATAATGTATTAAAATACTTCTTGATAACCAATTGTTAATCAAATTTGTACTATGATACCAATAACAATAATCGTTAACGTAATAAATGTAGTAGTATACAGACAAACCCGTCTTATATATTTATTGAAGAAAACCATATTAAATTAATCATTAGAATTAGCTGTCAATTCCTTCCAAGTAATATTAAATAATAGAGTAATATAACCTGTGATTACATAACTACTAATGAATAAATTATTATTACAATTAAAAAAAACCTGAGATAGTAAACGTTGACAATTAATATTAGCATTGCATTTGACGCCCACACTAGGGAACATAATTAAGATAATAAATTAATTGATGCAAGTAAATTTGCATAAATAAAATATAGTTATATTTGGCGCTCCAACAACGCGGGGCATAGCTGATTAACAGTAAATAAAACAATAACTATAACAGTAATTGTAACTAAAAATATTTAGTTATATTTGCCGCCCAAAGAACGTGGGGCATTACAATTGTCAATTACTCCCAATAAAAAACAGTGATAAGGACTACTGTAAGCGCTGTCTTAAGAATTAAAAGTTTAACATAGGTCGAATTAAATAAGCCCGACATTAACATAGAGTCTAGACTTTAGGCTGCCGCGCATAAGAAATCCTGGCGAGAAAATGTTATCGTTAGTACCTATCGACTCTGTTATGCTATATAACTAATCAGTAGAGGCAGTAATGCTGATGATTTATGGAGGTAGGGGTGATGGTAGTGGTGGTGGTGATGTTGATGATGATGAAGATGCCAGTGTTGGTGACGGAAGGGACCATTAATTCTCCAACGCAGAATCATATGCTCGCTTTCGCTGAAACCGTTCAATACAGGTGACATTCATCTTTCGTATAGTAGATAAGAATCCACAGAATACTCTATCCAACAAGAGAGATAATATAGTGGGATATATTATAAAGCACGCAGGATTAATAAGCATAAGCAAATAGAGAAACTGATGTTATGATTAGAGGCGAATTATTTGACAACGATGGCTTCCATGTTTGTCTTAAAATTAAACTGTTACCATAAAATAAAAAAAAACAGGCCATTATTATCAGATAATCAATAACGAACAAAACGGGGATATATTTATACTTTTAACATTATTTACATGATAAGAAGGATCATTTACATAATTATCATTGTAGAGTTCCTGGTACTGTCATTTAGGCCTACTGTTTAATCTTTGTTCAGTAAATATAAATGTGATATTGGTGTGTCAAAGACATGAGGAACAGTTTTTTTTATTTGATCTTGACCTGATATATATCGCCGTGTCTCCATAGATCGATTAGGTAGTAGTAGTAGTAATAGTAGTAGTATGCTTCAAGCAATTGCTTTAATATGTCTATCCCTTGGTGTTTTGGAAGCAACATTCGTTCATTTTCGTCGTAATGATAATTTTTTGAAATATTCCTGATTCGTGTTAAGTCATACATAGCTGCATGAATTCTTTTTAATTAGCTGCATTCCATCCACATTTCTAATTACTCAGGGCGTTGCGTCCATCGCTATCAGGATCAGGCGGACCACCAAACATCTCAGCTCTTCTTGCCAAATCTTTAAAATTCCTAGTGCAATACAGATACTGTGCTTTCCTCTTTATATCGGATTATTGCTGGCGATTGACAGTTGTACTTTGTGGATCAAATGAACATGTCGAGTCAGTTAACATATTAAATAAATTTCCGATTAAGTAATAATCCAGATTCTATTATTTTACGTCCCAACTTTAGTATGCGTTGATAAGATATCTGCTAAATTCGTTAGGAAGAAATTTTCTACAATCCACAGTCCAGGTCATTGTTCGCTACTCTCGCTGCGCTGTCAAAAGAATTAATCAACTTTTCTATCATTTTTACAACACTGATATTTTCAAAAAGAGAGCGAAAGTTGTAGGTGTTATTATAATTATTATATTTTATAATATATTTTAAAAAAATAATTTTGCAATCAGTTTAGTATAAACAAAGCGAGCATTTTAACCTAAATAGATTAAATACCTTACTACTTAAATTAGGTTTTACATCGTTCTGTAAAACTCAGGTTACAATGTTATGAAAATCACGTTTACAAAGTTATAATTACATTGTTCATGTTTTTATAACACGAATTTATGTTTAATTTTTAAATCGTTCTACTATAGGGCGTAGGTACACCTCAATAAACATAATTTTTAAACAGTTGTCTGTTCTTTGTAAGCCATCATCAAGGTGAGCTGTCTAGTGTTATATGCCGTTTTCGAGTGCACCAAAAAGAGTGTACATTTAAAATAAAAAGTTGGATTCAAAATTCCCTGACGCTATTTTTGTTTCCTACATTTATAATTGCATGTCCTCAAGTTTTTATTCGTTTCTCATAATTATTATAAATTTGTTATTTTATAGTTGTTGATGTTGTTACTATAGAACTTGGCTAATTCGAACATCCATAATTCGAATTCGTAGGTAATTTGGACTTTTGGTCTCTTGAATTTGGTCCTGTGTAAAACCGTGCAAAAACATAGTCCGTAATTCATACTTTTTTGGTTAATTCAAAGTAAAAAAATCGGTATGGAGAACCATACATGACTTCCATGTCCTAAAATTTATATTTAAAATCATTTAAATATTAATTAAATAAGTGGATGCTTGAGTTCTGAAGAAATTATGTATCAGCTAAAATGGTACCACCATGTCAGGTGGATTAAGACTATCCTCAACCTTCGTGAGGAAGGACTGTACTTTTGGATAAAATGTTTGTAGGTCAAACGAAGAGCTAGTCAAACGGGGCTGCGATCTGATTCCTGTGATGAAATTGGTCTCTCGCTGTGAGTTATCAGCCGAGGGTGAATGATGTCTGTAGTGTTATCAAAGTCTTTCCTGTCAATAACACTTTGACAAGAAATTGACAAAAAATCAAGGTGATTTTTCTTTTTTTAAATCGAGTCTTGATTTCTTTCTTTCCATTTGTCTTCTGATTTCCTGAACGACTATTCTGTTCACCCGTATAATTATAAATTTCTCAGCAAAACATTTCTTCCTTAACACGTTTGTGTCTCCTGTTTAACACCCACCATTCTGATCCATGTCATAACGCTATATTCCACACAGGCTAGTAAATAACTAGCCATCAGGGAGGTCAAAATATTTTCAAGGAGGGATAAAGAATTTTCCAAAGGAGAAACATATTTATATATTTTTCATACACACACACATGCACATATTAGTTTATAATTCTCATATCATAATAGAATTAGTACACAGATTGTATTAATTGCTTTAATACAACAACACTGCCCAGCGATCCACAGGAAGCAAATCGATGTCCATCTTTTCGGCTTGCACGCGTTGTGTTGGTGTGGGTTTCGGCCTTTCCATTTAAAAAGCGTGCAAACATAAGAAAATAAACATGAGTGAGGCCAGAAATAACGCGAATTTTGTATGTGTGTGTGTGTCCTCCCGGCCATTTTATTGCCATAATCACACTAATAAAACTTTGGAAAAGTAAACATTACATAATTGAGATATACTTGCCTGCCAGGAACGATATATTTTCACTCATACGTGATTTAAATTAGAATGAAAAAATAGAATTTTGTTAAAGTGAAATGAAATGTTTCCATAGAAACTACTTCTTTTTTGTCAATAACGTAGTACACATATAAAACAAAAATTTACCTCCTCCATCATCAACTACTATTTTAATTTACAAAAAAGTTATTCCCTCCCCCATTCAACTACCCTTTTCATTTATAGATATTTCGTCTACCTTTCTACAGTTGATTATTATGACCTTCTTTTCAGGATACTTTATTTATCAAAATTAAGCACTTTACTCTTGTTAAAACGTAAAACGTTGCAGGTAAACTACCCCTTTCCCTTAACCGATCTTCACCAAAAATAATAGGCCTTGAGCCCTCTACAATTCAGGGCTGTATGCAAAACATTATTTGATTTTGTTTGAATTTGCGACTGTCATCGTTTGTCATAGAAAACATTCTATACAGACAGACACACACACAGACACTTTTCGAAAAATGACTTTTTTTCATGTTTTGATGGTAGTACAATCAGAATCTGCCGTTATCTCGAACACGATTTTTTTCGTCATGACCATACTTCCATTTCCTTATGGAACATGGAAGTAAAATGTTAATTAAACTATGAAACTTCGAATGACAAGCAAAACTTTTGAAAATCAACAACTAAATTCCTTCTAAAAATCAACAAGAAAATTCTGATCAGAACGGGAGGATCGTATTGATTACTGACAATCTCGACCTCTACAGCAGAGAACACTTCTTGGGAGAATATGAAGGTTGTTTTCCCTCCAAACATGACCTCAGTAGTTTAACCGGTAGAGTAATAAAATAAAATCAATGCTATTTCATCGTTCCACGTTTTCTTCGGAGTTTCCCGTTTTTGCCTCGGCTTATTCTTTCATTCTTGCTTTTCAAACACATTCACAGGCCTATTATCAGACGTTCTAACACAACGAGCATATTACTTTAGTCTCTGATTTTCCACTCTTCTACTCATTGATTCTACCAGTAGATTTCTCCTTATTGTTTCTTTTTTTCCCCCCTTCTAGACACGCCTCTGACCCCTCTGACCGAGATATATCATATCATCCTCAGTACTGTAAATTAAGACTGGCCGATCTGGACTGGACACTGTCATTTTCGTTTTGTAAATTGCTCCATTCTTGCGAAAAACATTTTGTTTCGACCGTGAAGTATTTGTAACTAGTAACGTGAGGGATTAGCTACCCTTTCACGTTTTCCTTCCTGTGCATCAGTACTCAAAAATACTTCTACACGTCAATTTGTCCACGTTTCTTTACTTTCTTGACATACTTGTTTCCTTTCTCTACTAGCATTATCTTTCCCTTATCAACTTTAAACTTATAATAATAAGTGTTATTTTTGAGCGCGTATGTGTATAAAGATTTACTGCTAGCCTCTATATTTGTACTCTATGATAAACAGCTGATTTCTATCTGTACTAGGCAGAAGTAATGCGCATATAATAGGGCATCAGATAGCAGTAGCAGACGCCATTAAGTATATGTACTCAATACGTCGCTCTCACAGCAGGGACAAACAATGCGTAAGTTATTGTTCCTAACCGTTGCGCAAAACATATGACAAACAGTTATTGTGCTTAGACTAGCGTATGGATACGCGCCGAGTGCAAGGCTACATTACCTGGGGGGGGGGGGGGGATTATTGTGTCGTCGCTAAGACGTACAGAGCTTTGCTTTCAACGAGATTTTAATTTGATTCAAATATTAATTAATGCAAATTAACTTGGAATGTGAGAAATTTGTGGCAATGAATTACTGGTGTCACTTTGAGCAGTAGGTCTACTCATTTGTATAACACTCGTCCAACAATCAAAATACATTTTTTCGAAAGAAGTAGTCAAAAGTTGCAGAAGGAAAAGGAAAACAAACGATTCAATTTGTGATACTTCGTTATATTCAGAAAATTAAAACAAACTATTGTATGTGCATACCTGCCTGAGATGTAGAGGACTCAAGGCCTATTGATTTTGGTGAAGATCTGTTAAGAGGAAGGGGCAGTTTATCTGCAACGTTTTATGTTTTAACAAGAGTATATTACTTGAAAATTCATTTAAACTTTTTCAAACATTGATAATTGTTAAAAATAAAATAATTTTGTTGCGAGGCAATAAAATTATAATTTTTTCATTTTAATTTAAATCTTGTATGAGTGAAAATATATCGTTCCTGGCAGGCAAGCATATCTTAATTATGTAATGTTTACGTTCCCAAAGTTTTATTATTATGACTACCGCAATAAAAAAAGCAGGCAGGACACACACACACACAATTCGCGTTATTTCTGGCCTCACTCATGTTTAATTTCTTACGGTTGCACGCTTTTTAAATGGAAAGTGCCGAAACCCACACCAACACAACGCGTGCAATCCGAAAAGGTGTCCAGCGTGGATAGCGATTTGCTTCCTGTGGATCGCTGAGCAGTGTAACTGCACGTGTTTACAGAGGAACGGTTCATAGATAGACTTTTAGTATTTAGGGAATGAACCCTCTACAAGATGCTCAGGGTCCATGAGAGACTTCGGAGCGCTCCTTCTGTTCCGCGTGTTTGTTCTGTGAAACGTACACTGTAGATTCGCAGCTTTACTCTGAGCAACGCTCCATAGAGAATGTTGAACATTTTTGTCCACGGTGGACCCTCATACACACTAAAACCTGCTCTGATGTTTTGATTACGGACATCATAATATTAAAACTTTTGAAACTTTAGCACTACTTAATGGAGTTCAAACATTAACTTTGACAAGCCATTAATTTTATGGATATTTTTTATGTGTACTACATTATCGGCAACAAATAAGTAGTTTGTTGTTAACATTCCTTTCCGGGCTGTTTGGCCAAGGTCCAATGTTTTTATGAAAATCCAAACATTTCGGCAATACCATCGCCTGCCATCATCAGTGAAAATCGAATGCGCTAACTGGAGGTGGCATACGTTAGTGACCACAGTACTGTGGTTAAGGCTGAAGAAAGAAGTAATTTCTGTGGAAATATTTTATTTCGAAAACGATTTTAAATATACATCTTAGAACATGAAATTCATGTATGGTTCTCCATACCGATATTTTATATGTGTACTACGTTATCAGCAACAAAGAAGTGGTTTCTATGGAAATATTTCATTAGATTTGTCAAACATAAAACTCGATTTACAAGGAACACACATAACTTGTTAGAAATTATCTAACCAAATTGAAGTAAATTATTTTAAATATAAATCTTAGAACATGGAAGTCATGTATCGTTCTCCATACCGATATTTTACTTCCATGTTCCGTAAGAAAATGGAAGTATGGTGATCGGAAAAAATCCTGTTTGAGATAAGGACTGGTTCTGATTGTAATACCCTCAAAACATGAAAAGTCATTTTCCGAAAAGTGTCTGTGTGTGTCTGTCTATAGAATTTTTTCAATGGCGAACGATAACTGCCGCAAATTCAAACAAAATCAAACAGTTTCTTACATATGGGCCCGAGTTGTAGAGGACTCAAGGCCTATTGATTTTAGTGAAGATCGATTAAGGGGGAGGGGTAATTTACTTACAACGTTTTACGTTTTAACAAGAGTGAAGTACTTAAAAATTCATTTAAACTTTTTCAAACAATGTTAATTGTTAAAAATAAAATAATTTTATTGCCAGGCAACCAGGTTGTTCGATTAGTAGGGAGGGGTAGTTTACCTGCATACTTTTGTGTTTTAACAAGAGTAAAGTAGTTAATTTTGTTAATAGATAAATTAATAAATGGTAAATAAGATAATTATAAATGGAGTGGATAGTTGAAGAGGAGAGGGTGATTTTTTGAAAATTGATATGCTGAAATCAAGTAAAGTACGAACATTTAATTTTGAAGGATAAGTTACCTGAGAAATTACATATGATAAAACTATTCCGTTCTTTAGTGTTAATTTGTAGATGTACAACAAAGTCGAATGTAATAAACGCTTTAAAATTGAATATTGTACAAAATATTATTTATATTTTTGTAGATAAATTCGCCTATTGCAAGACTGAACGCTTTCGTATATTTACTCTATGAAAGTGTAAATATCGTTAATGGTGGGGATCGGTTGAGGAGGAGGGATGATTATTATCTGCGTAGTTCAGTTTCTTTATAAGAATAAAGTACCTAATTTTTATAGATAAAGTAACTCGAAAATAACATTATATTAAACGACTACCCCACGATAACAAAAATATTATAAATAGTGAAAATAGTTTGAGGGTGAGCGATATTTTTTTAGAAATTATCGAACCGAATTCAAGTAAATGATTTTAAATATAAATCTTAGAACATGGAAGTCATGTTTTACCGATTTTATACCGATTTTTTACCTTTCTTTATGCAGCGTTATTTATGTAATGTACATTTTTGTATTACTGTAAACTGTAGTGTACAGTGTGCATGCATGCTAAGTCGTACGGTACACATACAACAGTTTTCGTGAGGTGATGGTTCACTCTCCTTAACGAAGTGGCACAACTGAATGTTAAAGCATACTACTGCGGCTAGATGAATTATTCTCCTTTCCAAGCTAATGATTATTTATTGAGTTTCTAAACAGCCTACTATGTATCTGAAGTATTCATAAACACACTGTTCTGTTACATATATATTTAAATTTTAATCTTGAAAATCTGTAAGGAAATTATCCTTAAGGTTTGTTATTCTTAAATTCAGTTATTCTCATAAGACAGTAGCTGATAATTCTCTATGTAACGTACTTATCCAACATTATCACGAAGAGAATAAACAACCTGCAATACGATTCTGAATGTAGGCTACGCTAGCATATAATCGTCTCGTATTAACACAAAAACCTGACGGTCGGATGGAGGCGAGCCGTTCGCCGGATGTATAAGACAGATTAAACTTCTTCCGCGTCCAACTTGCGGTTGGAATACGTTCAAATTTTCCATAACTTTCAATTGCGCAATAATTCTCGTATGGAATGTGGGTCACTTTGCAGCGGAATAAAGGCAGTACGTCTGCGCGCGCGCGCGTCATCATTATACGCTTTTTTTCTGCGTAATATTTTCACATACAACCTTCAAGAGTTGTTTTTCTCCTCGGGTATATCAGAATTTTCGGAGTTTTTCGTCACGGCTAGACAGTCAATTCCTGTTTGTTTTACGTTTATCTTATTTCAATTTTTAGTTGTCATATAATTTGTTTCGTAGCATTTATTTATTTTGACCTTATATAACACTCTGTATATAAACGATTTACGTTGGGTTTTTATTACGTTTTAATTCTATCACAAATCCTTATATATACATAAATACTTATCCAACTACTCTGGATGGTACAACAACAACAACAACTACTACTACTACTACTACTACTACTACTACTACCACCACCACCATTATTATTATTATTATTGTTGTTGTATGTTCTGAAGATAACATTTAAAAATACTGTCGAAACATTGTAAATTATATACAAATATATATATTCTTGTATATAAATAACGAATATTGTTTATTATTATTAATTATAATATAACAAAAATAATTGTGAGAAAGTATGAATGTATTATATACATCAATTAATTACTAATTATATATGAAATCTTGTGTTCTTTCTTTGTGTCCTAGTTTCTTGACAACCTGTAAAAAAAGTTGATAGAATCACATAAATTAAAATTCAATTAATTGGATATCGCTTTTAAAATTCCTTTTTTTCCACAATGGTTTTTCTTTATAACATTAGTAGCTTTTTCTCTAATATCAACTTATTAGTCGCCGTAATAATATCCAGAACTTGGTTACGGAGGTACAGAATTATCAGACCTTGTATGCAAATGAAATACATATTCCTAACCGCTTACTTACTTTTTTTTATAAGCACAGAGAAAACGCGTTTCTTGGTTGTCACTGCATCTGGTACTTGTAAAAAGCTGTTAAGAGAAACAGAGGCAAAATACACAAGTAGCTCTAAGACTGAAACTTTAGCGCATTAAAATGGATACATCGTGTGAGTAAATAAGACAGATCAAACAGATCAAATAAAAATAAAAGTGGAGAATATTGAGAAAAGGAAATGCTCATGTTCACGGGCACGCCATTTTGGAGAAAAATCTGAGTTTAAAAATAATATTTACGACCCGGTGAGTTAAAAAAAGGACGAGATAGAAAAATACTATAGAAAGGGTAGTACAGACTTTGGAATAAGGTATTTTAATTTGTGCACAAAAGTAATCACGGATCTGTAAATCTCATTCGTAAGCCACGTGAAAGCAGCAAAGACAGGGCATGTAATTTTCATTGTAAATCCTCCCAAGTAAATTATCCTGAAAATTCTTGGAATATGAATAATCTTAGATGACGTCGACAGATCCTAGATCCTAATGATCTCACTGCTGTGAATGAACTATAAATAGAGTATTATTGGAAAGCACTCAGGACTGAACTGCCTGGCGAGCGCAAATTACTTTCACTTGGGAGGAAAGGACAATGTTAATGATGCTGATGATTGCTGCTGCGCTGCTGCTAATGACGGTGGTAGTGATATTGGTGGTGACGTGTGTGTGTGTGTGTGTGTGTGTGTGTGTGTGTGTGTGTGTGTGTGTGTGTGTGTGTGTGTGTGTGTGTGTGTGTGTGTGTGTGTGTGTGTGTGTGTGTGTGTGTGTGTGTGTGTGTGTGTGTGTGTGTGTGTGTGTGTGTGTGTGTGTGTGTGTGTGTGTGTGTGTGTGTGTGTGTGTGTGTGTGTGTGTCTATATATGTCAGCTTGTTTATCTACCTGTCTCTCCAACGATACCCAAGCTAAACGCATCTGAGATGAAAAGTGAAATAATTGACCTCCATGATAAAACTATTAAGGACAAACGTGCCCTCTCTGAATACTGTTCTGCGTAATGTGCTATAATGCGTCAAATTATAATGAATTAGGAAAATACATTAATGGAAATAAACATAAATATCTGCTAGAAATCGTCAGTGACCTAATTAATTATGAACGCAGCATTTGAACTTTTACTACAAAATGTTATGAAATAAAAACACAACACCAGTCTACAAAAGATATGAGTATATTTCCAAAGCAGGATAAACGTAGACTATCTGTTTTTCTCTTAAACTTTTCATTTAAATAGCTCGCACAGCAAATAGTAAAGTAACCTTTTTATACATACGAGATTTGTTCCATTGTACATATGTATGCATTGAAGTTCCTGGGTGTTATTACAGCGACAATACAAGCAGATAATATCTACCGGTAGGAGCAATGACAACATCGTCAGGCTGTATAATTATACGCGTTATTGAAGTCTGATTATTACACCGTTGTCCCTGTCCTTGGTGACAGGCAGCGGATGCCCAGCTGGAGTCTTGTGTTTGTCATGTGAACTTAGCGACGGAGCACAAAGCAGCGCCACGGTAGCATCCAACTCAAGAGCACATAAACAATGCTGTCCATGTGCTGTGCAAAGAAACGTAAGTCATTGCATGTAGGCCTACAATAACAATTTGTGGCTAAAGTACAAACGTTAGAAGGTAACAGTAGCTGGTTTAGGTTTGGTTTACTGGGGAATTCATGCTTACGGTAGGATGCGTAACATAATCGTCCGAACGTACTGTGAAACAGAACGAAAAATCGTGGCTCTCAAGTCAATGGTATGGTAAATTCAGGGCAGATATGGCATGTGTGTGTATGTGTGTCGCTGTTTATACCATTATTTTAAAACTTAATTATCCACATTCGCCTATCTTACGCGTTCTGTTGTTGAACGTTGTGCATCTGCATTTGGTGCAATCAAGTTCCTGTTGTCTGTGACAGTCTCGAACTGACGTGCCTAACCCACACGTGCAATTTTTCAGTTGTTATATCACTTTGTGGAACATCTCTTCGTATGTTTTCGTTCCTACTATTGTGTGTGGTAACGATATTGTTTCAAACTTTTAACATTGAACATAATCAATTTTTCATTACATTCTATACAAATTTTGCCGAATGATAAAGTAATATATTATTTTCTATTATTTTTTTAATGTTTCACGTTTCTTCTTATTTTATTATTTTATTCTCCTTGTTATGTTTTTGAATTTCGTCATTATTATTGTTTTCTTCTTCTTCTTCTTCTTCTTCTTCTTCTTCTTCTTCTTCTTCTTCTTCTTCTTCTTCTTCTTCTTCCTTTATATCTCTCCCTCTCTCTCTTTCTTACTTTTCTTCACTCTCTCCATTTTCTTCTTACAATAACTATGTCATTAGTTTCAGATTATTACGATTACAGTACCTAAGCCTAAAGTACTATCATGTGTTAAGCTTTGCAACCCAACAAGGAATGCGGTGACGTTTGCCATTCCACTGCACGTATCACGGTACTACTACACATTTGAAATACGTTTAACACTGTTTCTCGCACGGTATTTCTAATTGCATGTAGCTTACTGAACAATGTTTACAGAACCAGTAATACCCCATCACCAACACAAGCACGCGTTATCATTCAGTAGACCCCCCCCCGCTCTTCAGGCGTCTCGGTAGCACAGCTTGTGCTCGTGCAGTAGTAACTAGGGTATTTATTAAAAAGATAAAAAAACTGAACTCTTAAGACTTGCATGTTATACATGTGCAACAATATTGCGACTTAATTGACAATATTTGTGACTGCACATTTATATTGATCAAGTAAACCAGTTACTGACAACTCTGTAAAATGATTGCCTAAAACTTTTCGCCGCATATTTGATTTTAACCGATGAAAATACTGACAATCAATATTGAACAATCTTTGTTGTACGTGTATGAAAACTCTTAGGATTACAATGTTCTATTAGAAACAAACAGTGCCGTTGTTAGATTATCATTCTGAACTTAATTAAGATGATGATGCACATCTGTCTGACGACATGAAAATAGTTTACTAAACCCAGTAGTATTTTCCGTCTAAAAAAGGAGATTTACCTACTACCATTAACTCCTACTAGAGTGTTTGTTAAATTAGCTACCTTTTCCGGTAACCAAGTTACTTTATATCTAGAACTTTGTATTGCCATTGTAATTTTTCCAAAATTTGAAAATTGTTCAGATATGAGGAAGCCAATATTGGGTTTAATTATAAATTGAAATGTAAGGAACTAACGTGTTTTCAGTCATCAAGTTGTTTCTTACAGTTGACAAATGTAGTGATATTTCGGCTGTTTTGAGTAGCCTAAACGTTATTTGAATTAACCAACAATGTTATCCTTGTCATAATAAGCCTTGGAAAAAATATACGTACATACAGTAATTTGTTGTAAATAAGTTCTGGTTTAGACCAAGGGATTCGTAAATTATACTGACAACCTGCTTGTACGTGATCTCTAAGCATGACTCAAGGCATACTTTGCTTATTGCGCTGCCCCTGTACCGACGTCAATTTGTATAAAATACCACATGTACTTGGAATAACTAGCAATCTATGCAAAGTCGTCAAAGTAAAAGTACGTTAGAAATGAAGAATACGGTTTTTTTTGTACTGAGAATTTGAAAATAATGATAACTTACTGCCTCACAGTAATATTATATAAACTACTAAATAGACCTACTTATTTTTGTTCTGACAGGCGATTTATTTATTTTTTTCATCATCTTGTGGTCAGATACAGACACAGACCTTTTTTCAGAAGTATCTTCTGAAGTATCGACTTCGATATATCACCAGAAGGTGACCAAAAACCGAATGTGCTTGTCAAGACAAAAATCCTACGCGTACACACGAGCTGCGGTAATAAGACAATAAGAGGGAGTTACTAATACTTCTATATAGGGCCACATTTTGCATTTGTTTAATAAAACAATTAAACTACTAGAATGAAATAAAACTACTCTCTTAGATTTATATAATATCATGACTAATTTAAAAACAGAGTTAGAGCAACGTAAAAACGATAAATTTGTTGGTTTCAAAACACTTTAAATTTTAAAAACTATGGAAAATGAAAAAGTGACATTGTAATAAAAAATTTTGAATTATTCATTGAAAAATGTTTAGCTTACTTAAACAAATGGTTTAATTTTGATTCTTCCAATTGGCTGTATTTACTAAAAAATTATAATTTGAAAGAAGATATCTCTTTTGATTTATGTGTGACACTTATTGAACAGCTATCTTTGCAAGAAAAATTAAATATTCAATTTGATGAACTTTATTCTGAAGTAAAAACAATAAATCAAATCCTTGCCGTAGCAAAAGTCTCAGATGATTTTATGAATAAAAATACAGACAAAAAGTGGCAGCATATATTTCAAAACAGTGACAGTCAACTGACAAATTCCTTAAAAATAATTTCATATCTGCTCTCTATCCCTGCCACTTTTGCATTTACTGAACGATTTTTTCAGTCATGTATGTGAAGTGGCGGACGAGAAAAACAGAGCTAACTTGAATCTAAAAAAAATGAGTTATTAATATATTGTAATTTAGATCTTGATTGCAATCGTTCTTACAAAGTTTTTTTAAATGATGCCAAATTGTTAAAGGATGCAAAAAGCTCCAAAAAATATAGTTTTAAGAATAAATAATAAAAACAATGTGTCTTTTTTTTCTTACTCCCGTAGAATACTATATTTTCATGCAATGTACTATATATATTTACACGTCTGTTCGTGAAATACTTTTTTCACCTAATAGTAGTTGGCAACCCTAATATAGTTGGCATTTCAATTTAAAAGGTACTTTATTGGCCGTAGATTGATCTCAAGTAAAGTCGCGTGATACAACTTTCGTCAGCAGCGTTTAACTTTCTTAAAGGCTGGATTCACTCTCATCTCTACCCGTTCCAATAAGAAAAGGCGAACGCACGTCGTATATAGCGCTATTCTATGTATTGTTAAGTTTCGATATTGCCAAGAGCAAAATGTTCAAGAGTCTTAAAGTTGTGTGTGTGTGTGTGTGTGTGTGTGTGTGTGTGTGTGTGTGTGTGTGTGTGTGTGTGTGTGTGTGTGTGTGTGTGTGTGTGTGTGTGTGTGTGTGTGTGTGTGTGTGTGTGTGTGTGTGTGTGTGTGTGTGTGTGTGTGTGTGTGTGTGTGTGTGTGTGTGTGTGTGTGTGTGTGTGTGTGTGTGTGTGTGTGTGTGTGTGAAAGGGTGAACTTAGCAGTCCTTGACCTGTACTGACTGCATTACGCCGCTTACACAAGTCTTACACACTTAATTAATTAACTAATTAATTTAATTGTGACACTTTTCTGCTGAGTAATCGTAGCTTGTTGTTGTCGTGTCGTCAGGATTAAGACATCGGACACGGCCGTATTGTGCGTAGAACTGTCTCCATCAAAACAACTATAAGTAAACAGTTTTCATAAGGAAACAGTTGTAAAGGCGAGGCTAACACTAATATCCGATACACTCACAAGGTTATGCAAATGGTCTTCGTTGGTGAGGCATTTCAAAGATGGTAAAACATCACCAATATGTTTCATTTGGTACGATCAACTGGGAAATAATAGATATTTACCATATATCCGTCGTGCGACTTCGTTTTTCTCGTCTTATTTTGACGCGTTTCGGCAACGAATTGCCATCTTCAGAAATCTTAATCACTCATATGAGATCGTTAAAAAATTAAAAACACCAAAATCATTACGGTAAAAGTGCACTTTTACGATATTGGAAACTCACAGACGCGAACATGAAAGTTTATGTTTCTCGCGTGGACTATATCGATCGACTGCTTTCGCGTGGACAATATCGATCAACTGATTCACTGTTTATATAGCCACTGATAAACCTGTTTTGCTTATTATAGCTCGTATGTACTGTGACATTTCATTTACCGGCGCCCGTGTGCAAGTATTGCCGTGTCGTACAACATGTTATGTGAAAATGTAAGTTTATCATTCAAGACATAATCACTGTTGATTTTGACGGCTTTATATATTTCGTATTCCTCAAGCGCGTCCATGTATTTTCCTTTCCTGCAGCAATGCAAAGGCTGGAAATTTGTCTCAAAATCACTGTAGTTATGATTACATAGTATCAGGTGCCTGGCAAAATTAGATGTTGTTTTGTGTAATTCCCTTCTGGGAAGATGTTCGTTATATCTTTCTTCAAATGGTCTGCCTGTTTGGCCTATGTAGAACATGTCGCATGAGCTGCAATTCATCTTGTATACGCCGGTTCTTTTTCTTTCTGGTATACTGTTTTTCCGGCTAAGAAGTCTCTGAATGTTGTTATTTGTACGGAAAGTTACAATTACATGGTGTTTCTTGAGTTCGTTAACTAGAATATTTGGTAAAATGTTTGTGTAATCTGCAGATATGTATTTATTAACCGGAAGTGTGTTATCATTGTTCGACTTTTTTAATTTCTTCTCTTTGTGTTTACTTATTAATTTATCCACTAATGAACTTTTATATCCGTTAGCCGCTGCTATGTGCTTGATGGTATTAACCTCTTCAATGTAGTCTTTTTCACTTAACGGTATAGTTAGCAATCTATGCACAAAACTATTGTAAGCTGCCATTTTATGCGAGGTGGGATGATATGAATCGGCATGAATTGTGATGTCCGTTGTTGTGGCCTTTCTATAGTTTTTAAATTGAAGTTTTCCTTCGTTTTTTAAAATGGTTAAATCTAAGAAATTTAATTGATTTTCTTCTTCTATTTCAGATGTGAATTTAATCTTATGGTGTATGCTGTTTATGTGACTATTTAAGTTTTGTATTTGTCTTTTTGTTCCATTAAATATCATAAACGCATCGTCGACGTATCTACAATAAAAAATGATTTTATTCTTGTATAATTTATTCGATATTATGTTCATATTCTCATAATAATTTAAATATATATCAGCTAATAGTCCTGACAGTGGCGAACCCATAGCCAGACCGTCATCTTGTGTAAAAAACCCGTTGTCAAATGTAAAGTAATTTTGTTCCAAGACGACTGTAAGTAGTTTTATAAGTTCGTTGATTTTTTGCATGCTAAGTTGAGCTACTTCCTTTAAATTGTTATTTACAATTTCTATAGTTTCCCTCACGGGGATATTAGTGTACAAATTAGTTACGTCTAACGATACTAATTTATATTGTGGTAGTATTTCTATCTTTTTAAGTTTTTCAACAAACTCATAACTGTTCTTTATACTGTAATTATTTGCTATCCTGATATTATTCTTAATTAAAGTCACTAACAATTTAGCAGCTTTGTATCCGGGAGCTGTGGTGTAGTTTATTACTGGTCTGATTGGTGTACTTTCCTTGTGGATTTTAGGTAGTCCTGTGAATTTTGGTGCCGTGGCATTAATTGGTTGTAAATATCTGCGTGTTTTCTCATCTAACAAAAAATTACATTGATTAATGGTGTTATTCAAAGTTTTTACATAAGCCTTTGTGGGATCCCGGTCTATTTTCTTAATATTATTATTATTTATGAAATCAAATACCTTTTGAGTATACTCTCTTTTCTGCATGACTACCAATGTGTCACCCTTATCTGCCTTACTTATAATTGCATCATTTTTCTCAAGTTTACTTTTTATGGTTTTAAGATTCATGATATCCTGCTTATATTTACTTTTTAAAAAATTGTTTTGACTTTTACATTTATTACTATTAATTGCGTTATTGAGTTTGTTGTTGATAAAAACCCTTGCTTCATTCTGTGCAATGGAACCATTTAATCTTTTAATAGCAGCTTCAGCATTAACTACCTCATGGACAATTTCGTTTGTCGTATTAAGTCTTGGTACATTATATTTCAGACCTTTATTAAGCATGTTTATTTCTTGGTTAGTGAACTCTATGTTGGTTGTATTCGTTACACGTTCATAGAACACATGTTTACAATCTATTGGTCTATTTTCTTTTTTATGCTGAGTACGATATAAATTTTGTATTTTCTTATTATGGGTTAATACTTTATGATAAAAATAATTGGATATTAAAGCGTTAATTTTGGTCATGATAACATCTATAACTGCAGGGTGAATTTCCTTTAACATTTCTAAATGCGCTTTATAAAGATCCGTATTTAACCTGTTTTTCTTTTTGTATAATTGTCTAATTTCTTGCGTTAACCACATTTTTTCTGCTATTTGTTTCGTCTTGAGTGCCGCCGGTCTTCTTGAATTAATATTTATGCGTGCATATTTTGGTATGATATTCATTTTTATACACATTTTATTAAATTTAATGTTTTGTGCAACTTTTAGCATTTTGATTTTAACATTTTTGTATTTGTAGACAACACTTGCCTGACGGGCTTCAATATAATACATTTTAGGTTAGTTGTCTCCAAGTCGCTTATATTAATATAATAGATATTTACCATATATCCGTCGTGCGACTTCGTTTTTCTCGTCTTATTTTGACGCGTTTCGGCAACGAATTGCCATCTTCAGAAATCTTAATCACTCATATGAGATCGTTAAAAAATTAAAAACACCAAAATCATTACGGTAAAAGTGCACTTTTACGATATTGGAAACTCACAGACGCGAACATGAAAGTTTATGTTTCTCGCATGGACTATATCGATCGACTGCTTTCGCGTGGACAATATCGATCAACTGATTCACTGTTTATATAGCCACTGATAAACCTGTTTTGCTTATTATAGCTCGTATGTACTGTGACATTTCATTTACCGGCGCCCGTGTGCAACTATTGCCGTGTCGTACAACATGTTATGTGTACATACGAGCTATAATAAGCAAAACAGGTTTATCAGTGGCTATATAAACAGTGAATCAGTTGATCGATATTGTCCACGCGAAATCAGTCGATCGATATAGTCCACGCGAGAAACATAAACTTTCATGTTCGCGTCTGTGAGTTTCCAATATCGTAAAAGTGCACTTTTACCGTAATGATTTTGGTGTTTTTAATTTTTTAACGATCTCATATGAGTGATTAAGATTTCTGAAGATGGCAATTCGTTGCCGAAACGCGTCAAAATAAGACGAGAAAAACGAAGTCGCACGACGGATATATGGTAAATATCTATTATATTAATATAAGCGACTTGGAGACAACTAACCTAAAATGTATTATAACTGGGAAATGATATGCGGTATAGTAAAAATTATGTTGCTGACGATGATGATGATGATGATTATTATTATTATTATTATTATTATTATTATTATTATTATTATTATTATTATTATTATAAGGAGAAGAAGAAGAAGAAGAACATTGACCTCTAAATTATTTTAAGAGAAAGTCTCAGGTTTTTTTATTTTTTTACCTAGAAACGTGTTAAAGCATCTCAAATGAACAAATTTAACGTTGTTTACAAACACTATCAAGGTATATATTGTAAAATATTTTGCGTTTAGACCTTATAAATTATTATAACCTCCTATAATGTAATTAATGAGCAGCTTTAGAATAAAATAATGTAATTATACATAAAAAATAACAACCCCTAGAAACAATATCGAGTGTATGTAATATAGCTAATCAAATGAGACGGTACGTATCTCAACCGGAAATTATTACGAAAAGTTGTTGTAAAGGCAGATGACAAAAAATTTTAAAGAATAGAAAGTAATTCATCAGTGAATATGTAGAGGCTTCTGATTGGAGGTTACCACGAGAAGATGAAATAAGCAACGTTCCATGTTCTAGACATCCGATGTTGTAGAAAACTGAACACTTATTGTTCAGTGGAGAATTTGACAGCAGTTTTAAAATTCAGGGATAAATAAAAGCTGACAGACGTATAGTTCATGAACTGGGGAATTAATAACTAAGAACTCGCAAAAATAAAATAAAGACGCAGAAGTCAAAGTGATATTTGCTAGTAAAGATGAAGAACACAATACTGGCTTTGTCTGTCATGTGTCTGCTGTTTGTCATGTTTAAACAAATTGCTTAGAGATAACCTTTAAACTAAATTAAACTTTCTGAGAAAAAATTGATCTGCGTACGTTTCTTACGTCTCAATACGTTCTGTGTGAAAGAGGTCAAGGAGGTCAACTCCATCTCACTAAGCAGAGCAGTGTAATAAGAAGTGCATACCAACTGTTCCCAGTTTCCGTCCAAGTCGGATACTTCAACGAGCACCCTTGAATCGATTTATTTTGTTTTAAAAGCAAACATCGCCTCATACAAATAACGCCAAACGAAATACATTCTTCTTATATATTTAGAAGGCGGTCTGCGCTCAATTTATGAACACAACTATCAGTCGATTTATGAACACTTGTATTTCGGAGACAATAATTGTATTTCGAACCAAAACCAATTCATTGTTTGTGTTCTAACCAAAAGGAGACCCTTTCTTTACCTATGCCTCCTCCCCTTCCGAAAAATGTACCCCGGTTATTCTTTTTACTTAAATACTAATGGAGAGTTATAGATTTCTGTCTTCTTAAAATTAATTCATCAAAAATTAACTCCCTAAAATTTCTTCAACTATAGGTGAGATATTGGCTTAAGTTTTATATGACTTAAACATATTACAAAATTACTCACGAATTTCATTTTATTAGTCTAATTACTTGAATAGAGTTTAAAGCTAAGTAATGAGTGGTGCATATTAATAATGAAAATAAGAAATATCCACATCCAAATACCGGAACAGTGAAACTTGCTCCAAGTAGAAGCCAGTAGACTTCGACAACCTGCTGCTCAATAAGATTGTCTTGTTTTCTAGCGAAATAACTGATATCACTTTCACTCTTCTCAATATTCGTTAAATCATCCGCGAAAATAGAATAGCCCTCTATTTCAATTTTCTCATTAAAACATACTGTTTATACTGAAAAATATAGGAGCTTCTGAAAAAAAGGTGCGACATTATTCCAGACCTTGCATAGGATGCCAGTAAGGTAATAAATTGTCTTGTACGAAAATAATAAACTTCTAGTATCGATTGATTACTATGCCCTTTTTGTAGATGTAGATCTTTAGTGACTTCTACTGAATTATTCTCGTCATCATAGCAGCTAAACCCAGACATATATTCAGATGAATTTAGCATGTTTTTCAGTAACGTTTTCAAACAAATACGTCGTCGAAAAAAGGGCAAAGTTTTGTAAATCGATTACATTCTAACAACAATAAAATATTAGAAATAATTTGAAAAGATTATAAATTATTCTATTGTAAATGTTATCACTAGGTAAATCTATTCCACTATATGTCTAAGACCT
The DNA here is from genome assembly GCA_034769895.1 of Magicicada septendecula. Classification (NCBI taxonomy): domain Eukaryota; kingdom Metazoa; phylum Arthropoda; class Insecta; order Hemiptera; family Cicadidae; genus Magicicada; species Magicicada septendecula. Next base: position 257,860,469 of record CM068372.1, read on the forward strand.
ACGTCTGCTTCTTATGGATAATAATACCACCGTTGTCTTTTACACTTCTGGTATTCCCGTATTTAATTATTTCTGCGTTTGCACCGTCAGTAAGTCTTTTACATCAAAGTGCCTTTTCTGATTGTACATGCAAATCTGTTTGTACACTTATACACACAACTCAGAACACCCATAAAAACTCAGAAATTATAAATGATCCTGCAGTATTTTCATCCTCCATTGGTTTGAACTATAGAGCCTAGGTTTGAAATGACGAGCAGTTCATTGCCTGTCAGTTAATCGGGCGGCTTTTTTCACTTCATGTTTACCAGACTTCATTCATTTGTATTCAGTAGTTTGACGAATATGAAAATCGAATGTTTCTGATTGTACAATAGCTGCACCTACATTCCTGTACAGGTCTGCAACGTGGATTCCAAACTGAAACGATCACAGCATAATATGGATTTTGCGATCAGCGAAAAGATGTTCTAGGCTTGATAAATCTCGAAATGAAAATGTGAAAAAATACGTAAATATATTTTATAATTGTTATAATTGTAAGAGGACAAGATTTTTAAAAAGTATAAATGGGAAACACATCTTCATCTACACGTGACCCATAAAGGTCACACTACGTTAGATACTTTTGAGCACCATCCGAAGGAGCGAAGGGTGCAGGACAATCCGAGAAGCGTTTCGATGAAATTCAGAACACGGTAGCTGGGCTATTCTCTATTAGGAGAAGAAGAAGTGTAAAACAAGAAGAAGAAGAGATGGGGGAAGAAGAGGAAGTTGGAGAATAAAACCACAAAAATGTTACCACAAGTTGGGCAAGCGATTGAAACGATACAATCCGTGAAGCTACAAACAACAGTCTACAAAAAGAGATAACTAGGATTCTTCCACATCGCAAGATTTCGTGATTTATAGATAGCCACATTTTAGTACCCAAAACAAGAAGTCACTACATACAGCGTTATAATCAGAATCAAGTGCTATAAAGAAAATTTGAAAAATAGTAAGTTAATAAATACAATAGAGCTAATAGTACGTAACTTGTTTAATCCATTCATATACATTGCCTCTAAAACTGGGTCTGTTCCTAGTGAAAATCAATTGAGATCACGTGATGGCATAAATCAAGTGTGTTTTTTCTAACACTGAAGACGTTTCGTAATAGTAATTACTTTTCTTCAATTACTTTTATTTGCAGCACATAATTATACAAAAACAGTACACACTGCCGAGACGGTCTCCTAGTCGACCTTGAGAAACTCTGTTTCTGTTGTTATTTTGTTGTTAAATTCATTCGGAACCCAGCGAAAATACTGGAACAAGATGTTACTCGAGCGCCGCCTCTGTAGGCCTATCTGCTTGTTTGTTCTTCTTGTACGGGTTTTTGCGCGCAATCTACATAATTGCAAGGCTGGCTACACAGTTGTACATCAGCACTGGAGACGCTACTGTTCACGCGTGTACAGTAATGTTCCTTTTATTTACAAGGATACGAGATTAACAATATCTTTATTTGGTTGCTTACTTTTCTTACAGTTTAATCAAACAAGAAAGCGTATAATTATCTCTATTTAAATTTATTCGCAAATTCTGAAACGTTTTTTCCCCGATTAAATTGCCTCTTTCCATTAACAGAGGAAAAACATTTTTTTTATGAAACGGAATAATTTACGCATACAAAGTAATTTTACGTTAATTATATTTATTTAAAACTTTCATGATTGCTCTTCCTTTTGTTATTCCCGACGGAAAGGAATAGGTAAATAAATGCGTTTAGAATACAAGTTTGTTTGATCGTCTATTCCCTCTAATTGTGTATCGGATGTACAACTTAGATTAGTTTTCATCAAACGTCTCGATGCTTCTGGACGCCATTTACAGATACTTATAATCGCTGAGTTCCAACTGAAACAACTTAAATCATCGAGAGACGTTTTCCCAGCACGAGCTCTTTCAAGTATTGTATATGAATCCTTTTTGGTAGTCACCTTGGAATAATAAACGACGAATGGTTTAGTGAGCTTCAGTCAACTAACCGGACGTAATTTTAAGGTATTTATGACGTGTTTCGGCAAATATTTATGACGGTTGTATATCTTCACGTCAATTGTATATGAGTTGTCATGGTATTTGAAAATTACAATAAATTTTGTCGAAACGTTGACACAAATATTTTTAAATTGAGCCCGATTCATTTACCGAACCTCAATAATCGCTTATTTTTCTGTAATAAGTAAAAATAAATTGTTAAAAACGATTCAAAAACACGTATACTACAACGCTTGTCCGTGGCCGCGACTCTTCCAGCCGGCACGTCTCTCAGATTCCGTGAACAAACTTAGGGGAAGCCACAGATGTGGAGGCTTCCAGCGATGCCACCGACTATTTTAATATAAGGAATAAAGAAAATTGCGCTTTTCTCGACTATCACACGCCAGTCTGTACAGAGAGTACTACGCCATTTATAAATACAAACGAACTTTTGAAATGTTCTGCAAGTGTAAAATTCAATATCGAGAATACCGGTTTGAATGCCGAAATGATATCCATAAAACTCATTACCAGTGCTCAGTAAATAGAGATAACATCCACTTTTTCAGCCTTAACTAATAATAAACGGTAAATGTATGAGTACCAATGTGTGAATATGTGAGTGTGTGTGTGTTTACCTGATTGTCTCTTTTTCATAAAACTTTGTAATTTACATGTACAAAGTGGTGTAACATTAATTACATTTAATTACAACTTTCACGTTTGCCCTTAACGTGGATATGAGATGAACAACATCTTTATTTAGTCCACTACTTGATAACGTGTTGACATGTTTGCCACAAATGCATATGTGAAGATTCAGCAATGGCGATGACGTTGTTTCGAAAAATTTCAGCCACTCATTATAGATTGCCCGTAACATGCAAAAAACTGCTTACGTGTTCATATTGTGTTCAGAGAAAAAGATATACCAGAGAATAAATAAATAAATTATATATATATTCTAGCTATCTAAAAAATATATAGATAGATAAGTATATAAAGAGAGAGAGAGAGTATCGGTTATGTGTTGATGAGAAATACCGACAAACACGAGTTCGGAACTGTACATTTGGCAACATGATGTGGAATCGTGCCTCTCCTACCGTAGTCAAAAACATTTTTAAATAAGACAAGTATAGAAATAAACAAACGCGTTGAGTAACAGACCGACACGTGAAGAGCTATCCAGACCATGCTTCTGGCAAAATTTTCCGGTTGACACGTTCGAGCAACAGCTCAGCACAGCAGACTTCCGTGCTGGGCTTGAGATGGTTTTCCGCCGATGTAAACGGACCAGTGGCGGCTGGTGACTTTTCAGCCGGAGCGGCGTACTCATAAAAAATTTTAACAATGTAAAATCTTACCGGAAATGGAAAGTGGATTGAATGAAGCCAATTATTTCTTAAAAGTAAATTCCACTCTTCTATTTTTCATAGATATGAACTTTTCCAACACTTTGTCATCGAAACTGTCAATATCTTGCACTAAATTTTTATTTATGGGCATTATCGCCAACGCATTAAACGATCATTACCCATAGTAGTTCGCAAAAATGTCTTGACTTTTTTAAGAGTTGAAAAACAACGCTCTGATTCTGCAGTTGTCATTGGCATTGTTAAAATTATTTTTAGTATTTTTATAGTTTCCGGGAAAATATCAGTAAGATTATGTTCCAGTAGTAATGTAAGGAAGTTTGTGGCTCCAATTATTTGACTAAAGTCCGGTCGTGAGTAAATAACTTCGAATTCTGTTTTTAAACGAGTCTGGTCTAGAAATAGATATGAAGAACACACTGTATCCGAAATGCCCACTGGAAATTCTTTTGACTATTTTGGTACTGATTCTGAATTAAACAACTGAGCTGCTTGCAGATGGCCACTATATGAGAATCTGTCTTTCATCTGTAAAATAATTACATCATACACTTCTTTAGCAAACGCGCTTCTTGGTAAATTATCTTCTTTTCTTCTCCTCTTTGTTGAATGAAAATTTTCTTCAATATTGCTTTGAATAGTCTCAGTCTCGCTTCTAATGTCTTTAACACAAATATCAAAATTTTGAATATCATTTTGAAGTTGGATACTATCCTTATTTCTTGACCGGATTTGATTATAAAGAATGTCAACATGAGGCAAAAGTTTGTAAAAAAATGTGAGCCAAAACAAAAATGCTGGGTCTTCTAGAGTTCGTCTGAGACCAGAAGCTTCATTAAAAGTAGCTCTTCTTAGGCATTTATCGTCAATCTCTTCAAACACTTCTATGAGCTTCCCTCAATTCTCGAATACAGTATTGACTGTCCTAATGTTATAGTTCTATCTGGTTGTTGCTACTTTTGGTAACCTGTGCTTGACTATTTCTTCTAACATATCGCACCTATTTGAAGAATTTAAAAAAACGTGGGAATTGCTGATAAATTATTAAAAAACACTCGCGCTGCTGTGATGCTGCATTTTGGATCAAGAGATTAAGCTGGTGAGCATACAATGTATGCTATGAGCGTAAGGATATTTCTTCTTAATATAACTTCGAACACCACCTGTAACACCACTCATTACATTTGCCCCATCGTATGTTTGAGCAATTAACTTTTGTGGTTTTTCCATAACTTCTTCTTCTAAACATTTTTGTATCCCTTCTGCTAATTTATCCTTGACTCTTCTAAAGCACTCACGAACAGTTCCATCAAAAACGTACCTAAATATTAGTACCATTTGGCACCAATTCGGAACATCTGTAGTTTCGTCACATTGAATAGCCAAGAAATCGGAATTTCTAATTTGATTATAAATTTCTTCTTTGCACACAGCCAACATGCTATCTAAAATATCGTTCTGTATACTTGTATACTTTTAGAAGTCCCCTTAAATACTGTAGCGTTCTGCAGATGTTCTCGCAACACAACATCTAGTTCTGCAGAAAAATCAACTAATTCTCTAAATAGGCCTATTCCACGATTTACCGATTCTTTAATCTCGCTGTGACCTCTAAGTTCCAACTCAAAAGCACTGCAAAATTTTACGCAACAAATAATACGTTTCAAAATATAACGGTTCTTTCCAACCTGTGCATTATGTTCAAGAACATGTGTCCGATAAGCTGAATTAAGCTGTGTCAAAATATTTACTTCGCCTAGTAAAGCCAGTTGTGTGCATGCATTAATATGGCTTCAAGATGATTCATGTTATTTTTATTTTAGTGGGAAGATGATGCAAATCTTTTATACCCTTTCTGGCCCAATTTTCATCATTTTCTGTTCCTGCAGGATTGAAAAATAATACACACGGAAAATAGTACAACAAATTCGAAACTTCACACCCACATATCCAATTATTTTGTTTATAAATTTCTCATGAGAAACGTCGAATAAACGTCCTATTTTGGGCTTTCCCTTCACTGGTCTGTGTAAAATTTAGATCAGGTAATGGCCGGCCTAATTTTTTAATATTTATTTTATCCTCTAATGAGAGTCTGGTAAAATTTGTTTTTATTAAGACACTGACTCTATTCATGTTTGTAGGCGACACATGACACAAAACACAAAAACACGTATGATAAAAGTAAACTGACGATCAACGAACGGCACACCGACACCACTGTTGAAAATTGGCAACAGGCCGCTCAGAACTAGCGGCCCAAACCACAGGCCCAGTAACTACGTCATCAGCTCATCCTCGACGTAGCACATCTAGACCGCCATGCCATATGCCTACTGTTGATTTGTGTAGCGTTGTGTCGGTAGCGTACTTTTGTGTGTTTTCAAAGTTTTCTAATTTAATAATTATATTTAGTTATAACTTAAAAGATGGGATTTAGATGTTGTGTTCCTAATTGTCGTGGAAACTATGATAACGGTCCACGTGTATCTGTTTTTTCATTTCCAAAAGACGAAGACTTACGACGAAAATGGACGAGAGCCATTCACAGAAAAAACTTCCATCCATCTCAGTCTTCCAAGGTAAGCATTGTACAAAGTAATATTTTAATACTGATGTTATAATGTGAAGACTATTTAAGAATGTATTCCGTCTTTGATGAAAAACTAAATTTTCAGTGAATTATAGGTTAGGCCTAACAATGTAAAGAAAGGCTAAAATGCTTTAACCTGTTTTATGACAAACGATGTGCAGTTAGTGTTTTAATATATATTATAATTTATAACAATAACAAAAAACACTGTTGGTTTGTGTGGATAACATTACCATACAATTTATAAAAGAGTGCAGATAACATTCCACACATAATAATTCTCCCTTAGTTTATTGTGGCGTACTATATTACATTTTGTCACATGAAGTAGACACTTCTGTCTTTTTTTATTGAATCTGTACATTGGTTTCATTTCTGAGATTATTAATGAAATTACCATAGCTCACATAAAATTGGTTTTTGCATCTGAAGGAGACAGAATTACCTAAAAACGTTGTTTAGACATTTGTGCGGTTAGGTTAGGTGCAGATGTTACAAAGATACCAACATTTTCTGTAATTCAACATAAACTGAAGCTTTATATTTTTTATATTATTGTATCTTCTTTAAAACATCAACTGCTTTGCCAGTAATAAAACTAGATCTCCTTTAAAACAGTATTATTCAAAGATGTGAAAAACAAGTGGTGCATAATAACTGAATCTGGTTTCTGCAAGGAGGTAACTACTGGTTTCTGATCAGTCTATTAACTGTAATATACAGCACCATACACATGTACTATACATGTGTTTTGTGAATACTGTGGACACAATGAATTAAATGAATGAAGTGTTTTGTGATATAATGAACACTTAAAATATAACTGCTATTAAAATAGACACACACAGATATTAAACAGAAGTACAGAATACTTCAGAAAGTATTCTCTGAGAAGTAAAAATAATACAATTTATAACATGATCTTTAAAATTCTAATATAACATAGCCAATAAAATTAACCAATTGTAAAATGTACGGTAGCCTAATATGTGTTATTTTAACAATAAAAATGTTTTCAAGGCTTGCTGAAGTTGCATATACTTCACTTACTATAATGGTAAAATAATTTTGATATTGATAAAGTGGTAAACCTAATAAAATAACAGTAATGTAACAGTTATTATAAATACTCTGAAAGAATAAAGTATTATAACACACAATGTTATATATAAACTGCATCTACTTTTACAGGTATGTGAAGTTCATTTTCGGCCACAGGATATTCAAAGGTTTATAGAGGGCTACAATGAAGAAGGCAAGAAACTCGAGGCACCTTTGAAAAGAATCAAGCTGAAGGAGGGAGCTATTCCAGTAATATTTCCTAACTGCCCTGATTATTTATCAGCACCATCAACATCCAGGGAGAGTGCAGAAGAAAGAAGGATTCGGAATGACAACGAAAATTTACAAACTGCGATACAGGAAAGTCTCACAACAAAAGACGAATATGAAAAAAACTTTTGTTTTAACAGTTTGGCTGAGTTTTTAGTGTGTGTGAAAAATGTGACCTTCCCTAGTGAATGGAGTGTAATCACAAAGGAAGACAGTGTAACATTTGTTTTACTTTGTAATGTTTATTTTTGAAAATATTTATAAGATTGTACAAGTAGTAAATAATAGCTAAAAATAATGTGTACTAGCAGTTATATTTGACAAAGACGTATGTAAGGGTGTGTGAAGGGAAAGTTTGTAAGACTGTCCTTTTGGCATTGTAACCTACATACAGCTTGATGTGTTACGGCTGTAAAGTTAATTGTTTGACAAAAAGAGTGACACTTACTAGATGTATGTGAGACGTTGTATTTCGCATCAGGCAGCTGGTCTGAGGGAAGAAAGGCATAACCCCCAATAAACCAATCTACCCTTTTTAAAACGTTGACACAGACTGAAAGCAAAGAGTTTGTCAATTCGATACGGTACAACATTAGAGGCCAGAACAATTGCAACGTAGAAATTTGACGAAAGTCGTGATTACAAAGGAAGATTCGTTCCAGACTCAAAACAAAGCCAGAGTGCAACTTGAAGATAAACAATGGTGCAGCAGATCGAACAATACCAGTATTGTATCTATGTCAAAGCGTAACAGAAATTGGACACTAGGAGACGGCCACGAGAGACAAAGAAATGTCGCCTGATTTACAAGGAGAAAGTGAAACTCACGAATTCTGGAGTGCTTGAATGAGATTCCTAGTAAATAGAGAAAACGGATGTAGGAACAATCAGGACCAATGGTAGTTCGACAAGAGAATCACGTATAAAGCAAAGATACTCGAAAACCAATGACGAATATACAATTTGTCACACTGGCTAAAGAACCAATAAGAGTATCCAAGCAGATGGAAGATTCAGCAGAGGTAGGCGGGATGAGAGTTTACTTGGTAGATCTCAGAACAGAAAAACGGCAGTCTAGTACTCATCTACAAAGTGATCACCACGAGTCATCTTAACCGGTTACTTCAGTGCGAACATTCAATTTCTCAAAGTGAACAATGAAGTGAATACGACAAATCGTACGAAACCCGTTGTTATAATTCTCACTAAATTCTAAACTCATAGCAAGAGAGTTGAACAGTTAATCGCGTTCGACAGACTATTAGTACAAATTAATCTCACGCGAAGTCAACATGTACAACAGACTTTACAATTAATTAACTTCACCGTAAATTAAACAAAGTGTCGGAGAATACGGATACACAGTACAATACTAAGTGAAGACAAATTCAATTAACAGACATTCTACAATTACAAATAATTCACAAGAAACTATAAACATTACAGCAGCTTTTATATAATACAGAACACATCAACAGAGAGACTCAGTGCATATTCTACCACAGAGATATTAGACATAAAATCAGCAATCTAAAGAACTACTTTAAAAAACATTATACATGAACTTTACCAACATCAATTAAGGACACTCATATTCAACACAATACGAGTGCCGTGAAAAGTGAACAGTTCGAGAATTCTTCAATAATTAAACAGTGATTGTGAGGTGCAGTGACCGCGAAGGGATACGTAATCTACAACGACTACGGAGACCAGCAACTACTAAACACAGAGGACCACATGATGTCACCGAGAGTATGAACTACGAATAACCAACGCTCTCAAACTAATGGTACTTTAGAGTTAAGTCAATAAACTCAATTCATTCAAGTCAAAGAACTCACACTAATAATTAATTAACCTTGAGAACTGCCTCTCAGTGCTCTGCATTCGACTGAAGCGAAATAAAACGTCAATTAGTAAATTCTTAAAAATCATATCTAAACAGTAATCTAAATTTGCCAAATACAATTGTAGATTATAATTTACAATTATAAGTGTTAGAAAATTATTAAATGTTAATTAATCGCGATTTCAGAGATACTCATTGTTAAGATAAGAGAAGTGATTCTACTTAAGGAAATATCCATACAGAGTGTTATATTTGTAATTTGCTACAACTTAATTAATTAAATAAGCATTAGACATAATATTGTTGTTGTGTGTTTGGCAAATGAATCCTTTATATCCACATCCTTGTAGATATGAGGTGGCGCCCGGGAAATTGAAACATTTTGGCAGTAAGTGATTTTTAATTATTAATTTATTACTTGTTTAACCACCCCAAGTAAGAATTATTTATATTTGACTGCACAACGCGTGGCATTAGTCTTTATATTTGTCGCCCAACTCGCGTGGCAAAATCTAAATTTAGATTTGTCAAAAAGGCAGATGAATGAATTGAGTTAAATAAGTTAACTAAACTGAGAATTAGAAATAAAATAAAAGTATTAATAAATAGAGTAGACATTAAGAACATAGGGCTAGTAATTGTAACTACAGTTGCTTAGTCACGGTTCGAATATATACGGTATATGTTGACGCGAAGTAAGGCACGCAAAATGGAAAAAAAAACACCTTATACGACAGTGGCCAGTGAAGAAGAAACACAAGCACCAAGGAGAGCTGAAGAGAGCGAAGAGATGGAGATATATAACCAAATGGGAGATCCTCAAGTCATAGCAATGATGGAGGAAGAAATCAGAACGGATATTGAAAATATAAGGGCAGAAGGACCACGCGCAGAAGTTGAACAAGTAAGTGCGACAGTACCACAGACGGAGAAGGAACAAATAAGGGCAGAAGGACCACAGCCAAAAAGTGAGCTGCAAATGCTATACGAATTGATGAAAGAAGATAACAAGAAATTACAGAATAAATTAGAAATAAGTCTGAATAAATTACAAGAAGACAATAAGAAGATACGAGAAGACATTCAAGATATTAAAGTAAATCAGAAGAAATTAGAAGAAAAAATTGAAGTAAATCAGAATAAATTAGAAGTAGCTATTAAGGATATTACAGGAAAGCACACTAAGTTAAGAGAGGAGATAAAAAACGATATGAACACGTTGCATGACAAATTAGTTGGTGATATTCAAATAGTGAATAAAACATGGCGTGAAGAATTGAATAAGACTGAGCATAATTTTGGCGAGGTGGTACAGCAACAAAGTGAAAAATTTAAGTGTGAAATACAAAAAACTACTAAAAACTTAAGTGAAAATTTAAATCGAATCAATCAGGAAGTGAGAAGAGAAATAAAAACAACGAAAGAGGTCGTCCGAGAAGAAGTCAGAAATATTTCTACCGTAAACAAAGAAGAAATGGAAGAACAATTAAGAAAATTAGCTGAAGAAAAGGGTCGACGCATCGACGAGATGAAAGAAGATCAAGAGCAATTAAAACGAAAATTAACAGAGTTGGAGTCAAGACCAATGGTAAACAACCAAAATACTATTGTGGCTAACCAGGAACAGTTAAAGGAGGTACGGTACAACGGACGAGACGCCTACCCCATGGAATTTCTAAAAGAATTAAAAGAGGTTAAAGAAATACATTACCCCAGCGGAGGTATTAAGTGGATTAGCAGGCATCTAGAGGGTGAAGCAACAGTATGGTGGAGAATCGTACAATCCCAAATACATACGTTTGAACAATTCGAGGAGGCGTTTACCAAGAAATTCTGGAGTCAACAAATTCAAGAAAACATCCGGGACAGCTTGGAGTACGGATGTTATTATCCGAATGGTAAACTCACTATGGTGCAATACCTCGAGAATAAAATTCTACAGTGCAGACAACTGATCCCACCAATCTCGGACCAGCATCTGATTCGCAAACTTGCACGCCACTATAGTAAGGAAATAGAAGTTGCCATCATAACTAGAGGCGTCCAACAAGTAGATCAATTTGAAAGCTTATTAAATGAGTTTGCTACCATTCAACAACGAGAAATGAGAGGATCATATCGGCCGCCACAACAGACAACGGTTGACAACGGTGGAAGACATATTAACAATGGCTATCATAAAACGAAGGGTATGAAAGTGGAGACTGAACACGAGGGTCACAGACCTGGGTGGCGCAATAAACAAACGTTTGGTACAGAGGATAAGGGAACAAAACAGCCCATTGTCAACACAGTAACAATTGAGCGTCAACAACCTGGCCCTTCACAAGAATCACGTACAAAAAACGACCAGCCAACCCACTGTCGCGGCAACAATACTTAGCTAGTAGAAAAATAAATAACCAGTTAGACGTAGCATTAGATTATATTGATATTCGTGAAGAATTGGATAAAATGGATGAAGAAGAAGAAACCACTAATTTCCCGTACAATAAATGTCCGGAAATAAAAATAAAATTAAATAATGTAGAAGTAACTGCACTTATTGATTCGGGGAGTCAATTAAACGGAATTACCGAAACGTGGTTCAACCATAATAAAGATAAATTAGGTAGAATCGAGTTATTAAACTTATCGAATACCAATATAAAAGGTGCATTCGGACATAAATCAAAATTAATACGAAAACAAGTACTTTTAGAAGCTGACGTTGATAATTATAAATTTGACTTAGTATTTTTTATCATCCCTGGACTGAATAAAGACTGTATACTAGGAATAAATATGTTGAAGGAAGGTGAGTGTACTATAGATTTCCAGCAAAATGTAATGCATATTAAAAATAGAAATTATAAGAAAAATGTAGAGGATCCTAATGAAATTGTACATATACATCAGATCGCTTTGGATAAAGAAACGGCCGATGAGGAATCTATTAACTTTCAAGAAGCTGTCGAAGAGTTGTATACGGACACTGCGGCATACAAAAAACCGAAAGACTTTTTCGAGAGTACTTTACTGGAGACAGAATAAACAAAACGATACATCAAATCATTACTAAGTGCGATACATGTCAGCGATGTAAGGATCATCATAAGAATAATGTAGGAGAAACAATACCGATGCTGCCAAAGAAGAAAGGGGAGTTAATCAGTATGGACTACTATGGACCCTTAATTACATCGACTGGAGGTGTTAAATACATTCTTGTTATCATCGATAATTTCACAAAGTACGTCAAACTTTATGCGTTGAAAAGAGCTACAACTCGTGCTACCATAAAAAGACTCAAACAATATATAGCGTCATGGGGAAAACCGTTATCAATTGTCACTGATAATGGGACACAATTCACTACTAATATTTGGACGAGGAGTTTACGAGAACTAGGAATTAAACCGAAGTTTACCGCTATTCGGAACCCGTGTACAAATATAGCCGAGAGAACTAACAGACAACTAGGCAACTTATTTCGAGTATTTGTCAAAGAGAAACACTCAAATTGGGCCAAGTATATCCAAGCCATTGAAATTTGTTTAAATGAGACATACCATAGTACCATTGAGATGAGTCCAATCGAGGCACACTTTGGAAAGAAACCAACCAGAGAGTGGACCAAATTTATTGACAGAAGTGTGATTTCCGAACCAACTACTTATAAGCCGGAAGACATTTACTTAAGGATTAAAGAAAAGAGAGAGCGACATGCAAATAAGATGAACCAAAGAGAACTAACAACATTCGCCATCGGTGACCTGGTATTAGTTAAAACATGTCCAATATCCGATGCAATGAATAAGATAATAGCGAAATTTTGCGACCTGTATGAAGGACCATATAGGGTTGCGAAGCAAATAAGTAAAGCTACTTATATGTTAGAATATTTGGACGAGAAGAAAGGAACAAGAGGAAATTTCAATGTCCGACAGCTAAAGCAATATATTACCTGACAAGAAGAGCAGTAAAAGGAAATAATGCGTTAGTAACGATTGGTTACGTGAGTAAGCAAATTGTAGCACTCATATAATAAATATGATACAATAAAGTTATGTATAATAATTGTAAAATTTTAAAGTAATAATCGAAGTAAGGTTATCAACTGACGATGTATATCAGAGTAAAGATTTATATTTTGTATATTATGTATAAGAATAAAAGTATATCTAAGAAAAACAAAACAAAGACATTGAACAATGACTAACAATGAAAGTAATGATAAGAACTAAGTGATAATTAATATGAGATTATGAATTTTTTTGTTGTTGTATGCATTTGCAAGTAGAAAATTATTGACAAATGAAAAATATATATAAGTGGATATTTAACTAATAGGAAGTAAGAAAGAACAGTAATAGTATCTAGGTGAATAATTATATGTAAACAGATGTACATAATGAATTAGATAGTTGTTAATTCTATATTATGATATGTTAGGAAGATAAGTGGTCTGAATGAATGGTAGTGCGTAGGATTGTAAACAATTGTATAGGTTAGAATAGCAAACAGAAAAATTGAAACCGCTAGAAGGACCCTTTGCCAAGTAACAAGGTGTGAATGAGAGAGTGACAAGGGGATGAATGGGAGAGGTCATAAATCTCAGCCCAGACACAAGGGTACACTGTAGACAGTTTCGAACGTAAACAAACCAAGTTGAACGACTCGAACCCGTTAAAGGGATTACATCACTAGCAATAAATGTAACTCATTAGATATTTATACTTAATTAATTAAAATTTACATAATTAATTTAAATTTACATAATTAATAAAAAAAGGGCACAAATTTTATTATTTGATTTTGTTACACGCCATCAATTAATAAAAATTTAAGGACAACTTGAACAGTCTACAGTGCCCAGTATATTGCTTTCTGCCAAGTTAGTGAACAGTTTGCAGTTAAGTGTTTATACCAAAAAAGTTGAAATACATCGAGTAGGTAAGGAAAAATTTCCTTTACAAATAAACAATATAAATAAACTTGTTGACATATTAAATACATTTCAACGCCTGTATTTACCTACAATTGATGATAAATTAATGCCAGTTGAGGAAATAATTTTTGTTATTAGTGATCTATTTAATAAACTTTTACAGGTGTTAGGGGATGGAAAACAAGAAAAATTGGGGTTTTTGAAAGAACAGTTACAGTTATTATCTGTTAATAAACAGTATAACAGGTATTCCCCAGAATTTTTAGTATTCTGCAGTATTTTGTATACCATTTCCCCACATGCTTACAAATTTTTGAGAAGTGCCGCTACATTACTGTTCCACACCCACAATCTATACATAAAATATGTGTAAGTTATAATACAAATCCACTTGTGGAACAGAATGACACAAATTTTTTGACTCATAAGAAACAAAAATTTAATTTATTGAAAAAAGGTGATCATGTTGTTTCATTAATGATCGATGAAATATATGTGAAACCATATTTAGATTACACAGGGGGTACTATTATAGGGAGTGCTTCCAAAAGTGATCATGTTGCAACTTCTGCTCATGTATTTATGGTACAGAGTTTGCGTTCATGTTTTAAAGAAGTTGTACACATTCTCCCAGTTAGAACAATCAATGCAGAAAGTTTATTTTCTTATGTTAAGAAAATAATTATTGGATTGCATCAAATAGGCTTCACTGTTGTGTGTGTGATCAGTGATAACAATGCAATTAATCGAAAGGCAATGTCATACTTTAGTTCACCACCAAAGGTCAGTATTGTCTACCAACACCCATGTAATAGCTCCTCTCCATTGTTTTTTGTCCTAGATTCTGTTCATATTATTAAGTGTATACGAAATAACTGGATTAATCAGAAAGATCAAAATCAGTCATTAAAGTACCCACCATTTAATACAAATTGTGATCAACCCATCCATCTATCAACAGCTTCATTTTCTAGTTTAAAAAAAATGTATCAAATAGAAAATAAACCAAACAACTTAGTAAAATATTCATACAGATTAAATCATAAAAGTCTAGCACCAAGTAATTTTGAACGGCAGAATGTTAAGTATGTGTTAAATGTTTTAATGATCATGTAATTCAAGGCTTAGCCTATTATCTGTAGGTAACCAACATGCCATAGACTATTTCCAGAGTACGGCAGAATTTATCAAAATAATTTTAAATTGGTGGTATATTGTTAATGTTAAAACTACACTGAAGGATGAGCGTTTCAGAAATCCTTTACAAAAAACACTTGCTTTGGGACAAGAAAATTTTGCTTATTTAGAAAAATTTTTGACTTGGTTAGACTTGTGGAATGAAATTGATTTAGATTCACATAAATTGACAAAAGAAACTCATCTTGCTCTTTCACACACAACATATGCTTTGATAGAATTTACAAAATATTGTATTTCAGAATTAAATTTTAGTTATATTTTACCAGGTAAAATTCAGACTGATTCATTAGAAGCCCGTTTTGGTAAATACAGGACAATGGCAGGATCACAGTACACACTTGGTATCAATAAGACAGATTTTTGAAGTAGAATCTAAACTAAGAATTCAAAATCTCTTACCTTTAACTTTAAATTCTGATACATTTGGTAAACTACAAGTACCGCTTTCAAATGATACGCTCTCTAAAACTATAGACAATATTGAATTTGAAAACACACGTAGTAACACTAGGGTATTAACAAACTTGGACCTTGTATATACTGAAGAAGAGTTTGCAGATATCAGTAACTATTTACCAGTTTTCACTTACTTGGGTGGATACTGTGCCAGAGCAGTTATAAAAAGAAATAAGTGTGAAGCTTACCAAAAGCATTTAGTATTAGATAAATTTTTTGATACAGAATTAAACACAAATTCTCATTACAGTTTAATAAAGAATATAGACGGAGGTGGATTATTGTATCCCCATCCTGATGTTGTAAATGTAGTTCTTTTAAATTACAGGGTCGGCCCTGTTCTCTACATTACTGCACAATCGGGAGTTGACTGTAATGTTGTTAATCTTTCAACTTATTTATAAGCTGTAAATATATGACACGTATACAGGTTTACGTGTACAGTACAGCACAAGGCGTATACTACAGTAACAATAGTATTCCAATAGTCAGATTATTTACAGTATCTTGTAGATTATTCCGACCAATTGGTGTGTCATTTTAGCAATGAGATGTCAAGAAATGTGAAACTTTTTCTATGTAAATAAGAAACATTACACACGATATAGATATGTCAGTGGGTTGACTATAGTGTTCTATGCAAATTGGAAGAAAACGTTTTCATAAGAGACGAAACGGAGGCGTGCGCGAGAGGAGCGACTATATACTGCTCACTGTCTTACGCACCAGTTATGCTGGTTCAAGCACACTGAGCTCAGTCAGCAAAACTAACCAAATTATTTATATACGCTATTTGAAACGATTAAATTAACAAAACTGTAATTAGTATTTTAATTGTAATTTTTAGCATAAGATTGTTATGTAATATTAGTGGTGTTGGCGCGGGCAAGCTTAATCTTCTAGATGGTGACAAACCAGCAAATGTCACCTCTGCTCAAAATAGCTCTCTACTTAACCGTTAGCAGTCGGGATACTAAAATGTAGGTCCTACATATCTGTGATAGAGTCTGTGAAAACGTGGACACGCGATAGATAGCTGTGAACAAACACAAGATCAGTGGTTAAGATACTCATCGTGTTTGTTGTCTGAGATTAATTCATTTTTATCTGAGAAAGTGTTCTCTGAGATTAATTCTTCGAAGAATTAGAAGTTAAATTTAATGATTTATTCAAAACTAGACATGACTTATTCCCGTTACTATAGTAAAACTGTGTAATTACGGATTAATTACCATTTCATCGGTATGTAATCAGCTGTGGCCAGTCTAAACTGGGCTTACTGATCGAATCAATAAATACAGTCCCACGAGTTCTGGTGTGACAGAATTCTTATAACACATATAGCCTACATTTTGTCAGCGTGTAAATTACACTGAACTTTCGAAGTTGAACAAATTCACTAGTCTCGGCAATTCTGTTGTCCGTAGAATCGGTCCGGCCGCCCTCACACGAACCTTGGCCCACTGCTCTCGACAACGACTCCATTCGTTCGTGGGACGTTGTTTACGCCCCGTGCTGATTGGTTGTCTCCCGCACCAGATGTTCTGGAGGAAAATTGACGTCGGGGGAGTAGAAAGTACAGGCTGCACAAAATTTGGAATAGCGTAAATTCTGAATTATCGTGAGCTCTGTATGTCGGGACGTTAGACAGTATACTGTATACTGTACCGTACAGATTATAGGAAATGTAAGGCACTATGAAAGCAAGTATCACAAAATATAGTACTTAAGGAAATTTGTTACATAATAAGACAGTATTCAATTTCACTTTGCAGCCTTACTTAATCGAAAAGTAAATCTACATTTTAAGCAATTTTCCATTACTCCTCAATTCCCCTCCCCTCTATCCTCCTTTTCCTGCTGTTGTTGTTCTTCTTCTTCTTCTTCTCCTCCTCCTCCTCCTCCTCCTCCTCCTCCTCCTCCTTGTTCTTTTGCTTTTCTTGTTCCTGCTACATTTTGTACTTCTTTATTTTAATCTTATTCCCACCTTTTCCTCAACTTCCTGACATCATACTTCTAAATAGAGAGACTTGTAATTTATTTTTTATTACATATTTAATATCTGTGTATTATTTACAAGATGATCATAGTTTTATCTTTATTTTTATTCCTTCGTGCGTCTGTTTATGGTAAAACCTCAAACGTATCTCACTAGTTTCTACCGATTTCGTTTACCGTAATTTTGCTTCTACTCACTTTATCGCGCCGCCACGTACGTCAGCTGTGTTGACACGTACAGTGTGTAGCGTTTCAGAGTAAACTGTTGAAGAGTGTTGAAGAGAACAGTGTTGAATTAAACTGTTCAAGAGCCCAATCGGACAATAACCTCCTCCGTCCTTCACTAATTGTACAATAATTATTATTCACTACCTTTATGGCGTCTTCGTGTATGCCAACTTCATATCCAAGTTTCAGTTTATCCTATATCTTCTTTAGTTCTTGTGTTTTCATGATATTCCCTCTCCTCCCATCCTAGCTATGTGTCGTGTCCACCCTATTCAGCTATTTGCTGAATACAGTGATATCTTGTATAGAAGATATGTTTTGTAAAGCTATCATTGTGTTTAAGAGGGCCCAGTACTTTTCGTGATATTTTTCTTTCAAACATAATATCATTTGCGCTTTGATTTTCTGATTCGTAATTAAAAGTTTCCGGTTCTACTAAAAGTTTAGTAGATAGAAACACTTATTTAACGTCGCTCAACATAGTTGGTTCTTATACTCAGCAGTGATGTATCAAAGTTCTAACTGGACTTTAGCTAAGGTAACATACAGTGGATCTGTGAGTTTGAATGTACAAACTGCAAAGCGTGCTCAGCGAGAAGTACAGGTATGGTGAAAGGTTTTGAACTTGCATCGAGTAAAACCAAGCAAGCGCTCATTATGCCAGTACACACGCGCGCTTGTTAGAGCAACTGGGTGACAAGGTAAGAGAGAGGTCGACGGAGTGATTGAAAAATACGACAAACTAATATACGAGAAAGCAAAGTTGGAGGGGGTAGTGACAGCTGGAAAGATAAATGAATGAACAACTAAGTAGGCAGCAGACAGAGGTAACCGAATTAACCGTTACTGTCGAATCATTTCAGATCGAGTTACCTTGGGCTACCTGTGTGATTAATGGCATTATCTTGGGTGACGTCATCTTATCGACAGAGCGGTCGATCTTTTCCGGTCTCAGATTGGCAGTCGCTGAACGCTTATTACTTTCATTTGCATACATGAGCAAAGAAGAACACGTCAAATTATAGTTACAGTTCTAGGTGACAAATTTATCAAACACAGCCACGCTAATTTTGAATCTTGTCCTTCCAAATTCGAGTCGAATTATTCTAGCCGTTCTCGCCTTAATTCCCGATTATCCAGGAGTGACGAGAGGGAGAAATTCACGAAAATCCAATACACAGACAATATGCCAAGTTTTTCTAGTAGGCCTAATTATATATATGGTAAAAGTCAGATAATTGTCTCAGAGAGCTGTAAACATATATTAATGAATGTGCAATACTTAATCCGCTGATGATAATAATATCTATTGTAAAAGTTTTTATACGAAAAGCTTTCAAACAGTGTTGTAATAATATCAGGTTAAATGTTATATTTATAATCAAATGACTTTAACGATATTACACTAAAAAGTGTACGTAGTAATACAATTTTTTAATTTTTATACAAAAAAGCATTTTGAGCATAGAATAACATGTAACTTAAAAAGGCTGTTTACGATAGTCTCTTTTTGTGTCGTTCTCTCCATTTCATTCTTTTAATCTTGTACGCAGATTCCTCAAACTTAATTTCTTTGTTACCTGTTTGTCTACGCTTCCTCTAGATACATACTCGATTAAACCGTCAGAGTAAATCAGAGTTGTAAGTCAACATAAAACCAGAATTCTGTGACGTTCATTCAATTATCTTATAACAAATCTGCATAGTTTGCATAAATTTACATCGTATAAAAAATGAGAAATTAATAATGCTGTTTAACAGAGCGTGCCATCAGAATTCAGTCCACATTTACTACAGATAGTTAAAAAGGAAAGGGAAATTTTTCTTTCACTCCCAGTCAGGTAGAGGAGAGCACTGTTGCTTGTTTTAAATGGTAATCTCACATTGCCTGTTAATTTGAAGTATTTTTTTTCTTTATTAGCTGTTTGCAATTTGTCTTTAAAATTAATTTAAAAAGAGTTCTACTTTGCGCAACTGCACCAAGGAAGATATGCGAGAAGTGATAAGTTTCCAAAAGTCAGAGGGGGAGGCGCAACCTGCAGAGATTATTCGTAGGCAGTAATAGTAAAATGGAATGAGTTATTTGAGTAGTAGCAAAATGTACGAGTGGACTAAACACAGCCGGATTTCTTTCTATGATGAACAACGGAAAGACAGGCTAATGACAATATCTAACCGATAAACAAGCGATTCGTGGCAATCGGGAAATTCAAATTTATGAAGTTGAAAATGACTTAAATATAAGCCTTCAGTCACCCAAAAAACGCAAAGTTTCAAAAGGTGTGATTTTGTTTCACAACAACGCACGACCCCACATGGCCAACAAACATTTGCCTCCAAGATCTTGGTTTCAGGATGCTAAACAACCCACCACACAGTAGTGACTTGTCACAAAACGATTTTTTCTTTTTTTGTCTATTAAAACAAGAACTACGGGGTAAACATTTCTTTCACATGAAAGAGGTCAAAAAATGTTGCGAAGTTGGATGCACACGAGTCGGAAATTTTCTTACGAAACAATTCAAAGCTAGTTAAGAGATGGACTAATTGCATTAAGCCTCGTTTCCAAGCATACAAATTTTGTCCCCAACAATGTCGGCAACAAAGTTGTGCAACAGTGTTTGGTACATTTTATGCATGGAAACACCGAGAAAATGTTGGGGAATGTGTAGAACAACAAAATTTTTGTTGAATACAAAATTTATTCCCGACGCTGTTACGCAACGTTGTTGCCAACATGATTAAAAACCTTAAAAAAACCTCATGTTGCAGGGGACTAGTTCTTAATAACTCACTAGAGAGCAGGCTTACTTGTTAAAAACTTTTAATTTTTAGTTATGATTGGTGCTTTCTTTATACTGTCTGTAGTTTGAACTTATAGTTCATTGATTTAAGGTTTGCTGTAAGTTAAAGCTGTGGAGCTGAGTAAAGATGAAGATGCTCAACCAAGTCAGTTATATAAAAAGTAAACTGTGCTATGGTACATAATTAACAGTACACAAAACTTGTAATACTAGAAGAAAAGTTCTAGACAAAATTTCAAGTGCATTATGTTGACAAATGGTCGATGTCGAAAGAAAACTTCATAGTTCGAATTCAAAGGTAATCAAAGTCCGAAAAAGTCATTCGTACAAAATATTCGTAGCCACTTTGAGGTCGCAAGTCTCTCGCTAGCTGATTATAGACACCCTCACTAGCAGGTTTAACCAAGAAACTACGATCTCACCAACGAGGACGTTCTAAAAATTGATAGTACGCTCCAGCCATAACAAGGAAAGCAGCACCAGACGTTCTGCAACTTTGTCCCCAACGCTGTTGTGGCGCACTGTAACAAAGTCCCCAACATTGCTGCAGCACAATCTTAGCGTGGAAACAAAGGTTTAGAAGTAGGAAAAGAGTGAATAGAAAAATAACAAGAGTTCTATTTATAAAAGTGGGAATGGGTTTTTAAAGTTTCCTTTACTTTTTGACTTTCCGTTATAATAATTTACAGCTATTATTGCGTTCATTTATCTGATCCTGAAAAAATGAATTTTGTGATTAACTTTTGAAAATAGAGATGTAGAAAGAAAATAAATTAAAAGAAAAGAACTAATGTTGGATAGCTATTATTAGACATAATGTTAACTAACTAATACACTGGCAACGGTTTATAAGCAATATTGATGACACAAAATCCGTTAAAGAGGCGGCTAGAAGCCGATGACGAAGACAAGATTATACGAGGTTATTCTTGTTAGTGATGGTCCAAAAGACGACCACAACATGACCAGACACAACAGGTATTCCACAAGAACAATTTCCTTTTACCTGGCAACATATCTTCTTTGAATCAGAGATAATGCGTACGACGTGTGATTACAACAATTTTATAAAAATTGTTTCTTGAAAATTACAAAAGAATCAAAAGGTTAAAGCTGAAAACAGACGAATTCAAATTCCACAATAAAAATGAAAAAATTATCGTTACTCAACTTTAATTTTAGTCTACTATATGTTCTGCTCGAAGATTACAAAACTGGAGTTTTATTAGTGGTGATATACCCAATGAAGACAAAGTGTAACTTATCGCTGCCATCGTCTTCATGAGTCAGAAGAACCCGTAGCGCTAATAACTTCGAAAGGAGCATGAAGTGACATATTCTATATGAATACGAATATATATACGATGATGACATATTCTTCTCAGATCCTGGCGGTTTCTGCTAATAAATTTTCGGATTCAGGAGTTATTGGCTGTTCCATTGTTAACTCAATGTATTGCCTACGCACTGTGTTGAGTCAGGTCAGGATACACGTACATGTGGTTTGCGCTAATCGTCGGCGTCCGTGTCGGAATTCACTCGCTGTGGTTTTCCTTCTACGGTTAGAATTGTTATGCAACACTAATACGATTACCGGTTCTTTTTTTAAATAATTTATCTCTCCCAGTCGTTACGAGGAAAACGAAACGCCTAGGTAGGTGTAAAGATTTGTTATGTAACACTCTGAACTTGTGTTGTTTTATGTGGTACCATGATGACATGTGTTTTTGTACGCATATCTAATGATTTGTTATCTAGTAACCAGTGACAGCTTTAGTAATAATAATGTGAATATCTGTATTTGGTTGTTCTACGGGAACTCACTCTAGGCACACGCGCGCATATAATGACAAGTTTACAAAATTTCTTAGTAAAGACAAAATTGCTACCATTTCACTTGCAAAAATAAAGATTTCAACAATACTACACAGTTGCTAAGCAAACGAAAATATAATATTTCAGTAACTGAAAAGAGAATACATATTATACAAATCAACCATTATATTTGTGGCACACATTTATTAATCAGTGGCGATTTCGAGGTATATTGGCAAAAGGTAAAATAGCAGAAAAACTACACAAATACAATGAATTTCTACTCACTAGCAATTAAGAATTTTGTCAGAAACGTGTAAGCACAATTTTCTCTTGTAGACTAATCTAGTATGATATAGGCTACAATGACACTTAAGGCCAGTTAAATTAATATTTCTACTTCACTGAAATTTAATTTATCTCTTCATGATACAATTTCGATTCCCTACTGGATGTTAAGGATATAAAGTATTTAAGAATGGGAATGTTCTGAATCGTAATGTGCGATAATTTTGATGAACGCTCAAAATCATCATCAACTAACGTTATCATCAGCATCCACAGTACCGTCATTCTGACTGCCCAAGTTATGCCATGTGTATAATAACCAAAGTTCTGCCTTGAATTTGTTTACATTATTTGTGAACCAACATCGATTTTTCTATATTATTAATATAAATTAAAGTCATTAAAATTTCATTTAAGAAAAAATCTTTAAGATTAATGAAGAAAATATATGATAAACCTGTGATCTCTATGCTAATGGATAGTTGCTTTCGGCCCAATCGATTCTAGATATTACTGCTCATTTATTTTTCATTCGTAGTTTTGTGTTAGCTTATACTTTCCTTTTTGCTACAGAAAAATTATTACTTCGTTATTACAAAAACGTGTAAGTTGCTAAATTTGCTACTCTTGAAAAATGTTAAAAATATACCAAACCGAATGATAGCCTATGCAAAGCACTATAAATATTAGAACAGCAATATACACATTGCTGTGTTCCTGAAAATTATTAAATTTTTGTAGAAATATAGTGAACTATAATCAGGCGTTTACTTTATCCGTTTGAACTAAAACATCTTAGATTTTGAAATTTCCAAGTTTGAAATGGCTATATACCGTAGGGTATAAGACATTTTCATGAACTAGTAGGTTTAAAATGTTGAGAGGCGGCTGTAGGTGATTACGACTTTGAAGTAGGTGGTCTGAGCGAGTAATGGACATCCTGCTCTGATGGGTTGAATTGTTACTCATTTTGCGCTGTATCTTGTCCGATGAGTCATGTACGTATTTCGTTGTTTGGCCTGTTCCTGTTATTCTAGTTCCTTGTAGTTTTCCTTTGTGAATACTTCTACTACTACTACTACTACTACTACTACTACAACCTTTTCTTCTCATCTCCTGTTATCGTCGAGCATATACAGCGAATAGGGTAGTCATAAAACACACAGAAACAATCATAACTTAAAAATTAATTTTGACGAGAACAACATACTTATAAAGCATCTATGCGTTTATTTACGCAAATTCAAATGCGAACAGTATAAAGTAAAAATGTTTAAAAGTACCATTCTGGTAAAAGGACATCGTGGTTTACTGAATGCAGATAGCGTGCGCAAAGAATGAACGAGTAATTCTTTATTCAATCGTCTGTTTCAATTTACTAAGATTTGTTTTTACAATTTTAATTTTATTTATACACGATGAAGATCTTCAGCACATAACACGGAACGTGAATGTAGAGGAATATTAGGGCACACGTTTGTCCTTTTGTTGTAAAACTAACAACTTATACTAAAGACGAAATGAAAATGATGCAACCAACGGAAGTCTGAGAAGTGAACAAGTCTAAACGTTTAACTTATTGTTATCTGAAATAAACGGGTAAATTTCATTATCATAAGCATTAATAAATTATAGTTAGAAGCACGAGGAGAAAGGGTGATAGGAAGAACACGTTAGTGAAAAAATTGTAAATTACAACTCTCTTCACAAATGTTGTATTGTTAATGGGCGCTAATTTGAATAACTTATAATTCTTTTTTCAAGTTTTTGAATATAAATGTAATTTATTTTCTGACAAAAGTGAAATATTTTTATGATTTTTTTTATGAAATACGATATTGTGATGGAAATTTTATGCACTTGCGTGTCATAATTAAACCATTTCTGTGTACTTCCGTACATGTACGAAATATATTTTAAAAGTAATTATTAGTCATTTTCTCAAATTAATTTAAGAGATTTATTTTGTACAGTTACATGTAATACTGTATAACGTGTGCGGGTCTTGAATAAACTGTTTGAATAATGTACTCGTATATATTTTTGACAGGTGAATAAGAATTTTCAAAACGAAGCCGCAATCCAATTTGGGTCTTGTCTTTTTGCCTATACTCTTCTGTATCCAACACTACGATTTTGCTTCACAGTGCCATTAATATAGTCCTTGAATCGTTTTGCTGATTTTCTTTTCACCTTTTTCTAGATCTCCCTGCTAGTGCTCACTTACCGTTTTACCAGTTATAAATGTTTAACGGTTTCTTATAATATCCGTTCTCATGCTCTATTCGCTGTAAAATGTTAGTCCTTGTATTTTGGAAACGAGCGTTCGTGTTGCTGAGATCGTCATCCTTTCCAAATCATAAGGTACAGTTTATTACTGTCTCGCTTAGAAGGATGACAGTCGGCATCAAAGTAACTGTTGCCAATAGTAATTTATTTTTTTTATCTCGCATCAGTGTAGTTACGTTGGTGATACGTTTCTACACACGACTGGGTCTGTTCTGTTGAAACCGAAAAGCTGCGGATGATGAGTACTAACTGTGACAACACAGCGGTAACGTGGACACAAAACAGTAAGCTCATCTTACTAACGGTGGAATCTGAGTGCTGCACAGGGATAGTTCCGGAAGTGCGCAATTAACAACACGTTATTACATTAAAGGCTTCCGATGTTAATCTTTTGACGATACAATATTACTTACCTACCACAGTGTCTTTCGCAATATCTTTCTTCCAAACTTGTCTAGGAGTTTATGGTTTATTTTTGATATAGCAACCTATAACTCACACCGTATCTAAACCAATTCAACGTATAAGTCTACTTATACTATCACTCTATAATCAGAAACAGAATTCATTTACAGGTAACAGCGTAAAATACACTTTATTACTCTATACCGCTCTTTTTCTTTTCTTCTTTTGGGTCTTTGGGTCACTTATAATTGCGTTCACAAGTAAATAATAATCCCCATTATTTATTTGTTATTATCTGCAATTTTTATGTTCTTTTTCAGTTTCTTTGTTTCCGGTTTGATTATGCTTTTCAATTTTATTCACAACTGCAAAACTCCCATTGTTGCCTTTGTCATTAAGCCTTAACGTACATGGGATTAAGTGGTATTGCATTATTGCTGGTACTGGTGTGAATATTAGGCCTATATTCGCATCGTTTGCACACCACGTCAGTTTTATTGTTTCATTAAAATATTCGATATCAACATACTGACATTTTATTGATAACATATTCCAGTATAGTACTGATCAAGACAAAAGGAAGACATCATTTTTGTGACGTTTGATTCTGTATCTGCACAACCCTTAATGCACTCTTCATGTAATTGTTGTAAGATTTTCATTTATAATATGCCAGTATTACTTTTTCTTTATATCATAGTATTTTCTTCACTATATTATATTAATTTTCTTTCAATGCAGTTATATGCTTGTCGGACCATTTCCGCCAACGTTTGCTGTGTAAGCCATGTGTTTTTCCGTTCTTTATGGGATATTTGGTATATGTGTGTGAATCAGCTTTCAACGGTAGTCAAGATGATGTCGCGGACACAATACTGAACAGAATGACAATCCCTAAAAGCCAAATAACTCATACATTTCAGTGACATGTAACTGACACATAATAGATGGTAAAGGCTACAGTAGTGGTCGGCATAACATATGTTCGCTACAATTAAAGTGTAAGCCCCATATATGCATATTCAGTGGAAGTTACCCCTTTCTCTGTGACTACTTAGGTCTTGTATACGTCATGTCATGTAGAGCGAATACAGTCAACACACTTAAAATTATTTTCAACTTCCACAACTGATCAAGTCAGCGGCGGAACCTTGACACGTAGCGAAAAACAAACCACCCACAATTACCGCTTCTGTAGCGAATGTTCCTTTGTTCGCATCAACAGTACGTTTGTGTGTGTGTGTGTGTGTGCGCGCGCGCGCGCGCGCGCGTCTTACATGTCTATGTGTAAACAAATGTATATAACCACTTTGAAAAATGAGTATTTATATACATAAGCATTAATAATAGTCTTAGCGAAATGTTTTCAGTAATTACAAGATGTGTATGCCAACGACAATCTTATCTGCATAATAAGACATTTATTTTTTATAATAAAATAAGAAATTGCTGTAATTTTGTTAAGATAAGCAATATACATTTAAAATGTGTATTGAGTTCTTATACTTTGCGCGGAATTTTAATTAGAATCAGCCGCTGCTGTTACGATGTTTGTTTATAAAATCCACAAGAAAACAAGAGTTGTGATGTGTAGGATGTTTACCGGCGCTTGCGTGTGCGTACGTCTGAACGTATCTGTTCCCACGGAACACAGTTATAGTAATAATAGACACATTTAGCGTTACTGCAGTAGCGTAACTAGGAACTGCACCACGGGGGGGGGGGACTAGCTTGAAGGTTGGACTCCCCATTTTCTTCGGGACAAATGATATATTCTAGATTCTTCCTATAAATTAAATGTTTGTATTTTTAGTTGTTTTTAATGAAAACAAGTTCTCCGTGCGTTTGTATTTATACAACGCTCACGTAGAAAACATAAAAACCGCGTTTCCAGACACTTGCTTTGCTTAGAGAAAAACGCTTACTTATTTTAAATAATTGAATGAAATTAACCACACACGCACACGCGCGCGCAGTGTGCATATTCATTTATTTATATTATCACACATATATTTATATGCACATAGAAATTTTATGTCATACTGATTTCAATTTTTTGCATAAATTATTTCACAATATTAAATGTAATTACGTTACGAATGCGCGTGTGAAGAAATATGTATTAACATTTAAATTGCAATAAAACAACGTTATGTTCATAATGTAGATTTGAGTGCCTGTGTGTGCAAGAGGAAACTCAATGTATGCGGGAGGTCCGAGTAACATAGGTCTGCAACTATAAATTACGTATTAGTATCCCTACTCCTTCGCAAAGCGCTGGGGTTACGTTTGTCCGTGCGATTGGCGAATTACCTTTATGCGAAAAGTAAGGAAAGATTACACTGTTCGAACGTACAAAACCAGTATAATGATTTCAGAATGTTGTCAGTTATTTAAGTTGTAAGTATATTAAATCCAACTTATTAAAACTCAAATGGTAACGAAAAAGCACCTAAGACAAGGAAGAAAGAAGTGGGTTTTAGACCTAAGTAAGTCCAAATTTATAACTTACGAAAAATTTAGACTTAAAATGAGAAAACGCACAGTTATAATGCACAGATTTTAACCAAAAATTTTAATTAACACCGTTTTAAATCAAGACATGGCAACAACTTCCACAAGCGATTCTAAAAGAGTGCTTTGAAAAGCGGAAGAGGGAAGGATCAGTTGATTTGTCACCAGACTAGTCGGGGAAACTTAAAAAAGAAATCTTCCTTCCTTTTTTTAACCCCTTCAAAACTGCTTGTATAGAGAATTTTGTACTCCGTTTGAATTTTATACTCCAGTCGATGAAGGATGGATGATGGGAAAGAAATTTATAAGATTTAGGCAAAAATAATCCTTTGCTCATGCTTGAAGACGCCACTGTGCTGTGGTCTTTGTACTCCATGCTGGAAGAAGAGTGTTTTCACGAAGCCCGCGGGGTTAGTAACTGCTGTTCATCTCGTAAGTACGCCATTGGAGAACCCGTGGTTTACTTTTATATGAAATATCATTTAAACATACGGTTACGAAGAAGTGAACAGTAACGCAGAAACAGGCCGGTCAGTGTGTCGTATTAGTAAAATATACAACGATTAAATTTTATGTAAATCGTCGAGACATTTGCAAGCATATACAGAAGCGTTGTGTTTACCTGGCTTGACGCTAAACGTAACATAAACAGCGTCGCTGAGGTATCGTTAAACCATTCCAAGGACACTACACGAAGAAATGCAAACGACTGACTCATTGATTGATACCAGATGTGTGCTGGTGAATGGACCGTAAAATGAGGACATTGTGACTGAATAAATTATTC
Source organism: Magicicada septendecula (assembly GCA_034769895.1). Classification (NCBI taxonomy): domain Eukaryota; kingdom Metazoa; phylum Arthropoda; class Insecta; order Hemiptera; family Cicadidae; genus Magicicada; species Magicicada septendecula. The sequence goes on from CM068372.1 coordinate 257,889,364, forward strand.
TGATTGCTAGGTACAAAATTTTACCTGCGCGTTACATAAACTCGTTCAGTGTACGTACTAATGTTGGCTAATGAGATGACAAGCGAGGTCCGATGGCGCGCTCCTAAAACAAACGTAATGTCATTTGGAAAACATCAACACAGTGCCGGAGAATAAATTATGTAGAATTAGTAACATGAACTCTGCAAGTTTCTTATCTGTTTACTTCTTTTCCATGAAGCATACTAAAGAAAACGAGAATGTCCTATTAAATCTGTAACAGATAGAAAGGATACAACAGAGAAGTAGGCATAAACGTTATTCCAGACAATATAACTGAAGACACGAAACACAGTTGAAAAAATCAACAACACGTAAAGCACGTGATTGGGAAATTAATTTTAGTGATAATTGTATAAAAGATTAATAATTAAGCATCGCATAACAGGGTAAAGGTATGGAAAGTGTAAAACTCTTCAAAACTGAAGCCCATCCAATTAACATAGGATGGTTCTATAAATTAAATTAGTAATACCCAGTTACACAGGCAACGTGGACGTATATCGTCTTGACGGACATGATAACCGGGCAGTGATTAAGTCATGTCGAGTGACAGCGTATAATTTTCGCCAGACACGAGTTATCACTGCTCAGTACAATTCCATCCACGGCTTGAATGCCAAGGTCTTCATGCCGCGCTGTTCACCGGTAATAACAATTTATTTTTTTAATTAGTGATGAAGCATAACTAGACTGTCACAATAGATAACACTAAATTAATTTAATAGTCGTGTCGTGAGAAATGACTGTTTTATGGAAATCTATAGAAATTCTTTCCCGCGAACAAGCTTTCTTAAATTGAAAAAGATACACGAAAGATACACGTTCGAATAAAATACAATACATTAAAAATTAACTACGATGTTAAAATGTAATATTTTGATTTATATCATGTCGGAAAAAATATTAAATAATTTTATTATTAGTTGTCGCTTCTTCTTCTTCTTCTTCTTCTTCTTCTTCTTCTTCTTCTTCTTCTTCTTCTTCTTCTTCTCCTCCTTCTTCTTCTCCTTCTCCTTCTCCTCCTCCTCCTCCTCCTCCTCCTCCTCCTCCTCCTCCTCCCCCTCTTTCTTGTTGTTGTTGTTGTTGTTGTTCTTGTTCTTGTTCTTGTTCTTGTACTTCTTCTTCTTCTTCTTCTTCTTCTTCTTCTTCTTCTTCTTCTTCTTCTTCTTCTTCTTCTTCTTCTTCTTTTACTTCCTTTTCTGCTCTTGTTTCTAGTTATCTGTCTTCGTTGTGGTATTGTTATTACGATTTTACTTGTTATCTTTCTGTTCTGTTTGCCTGTGGTCGTTGTTACAATCTCGATCACCCGTCCTTCAAACACTAAATCTAAAGCTACTGATTTAGGCACTCGTTCTAAAAAGATATTGATTATAACGGTAATATTTCCCTTAATTGACGTTCTAAGACTTTATTACGATTAAACTGAAATGAATATGGGGTGGAAGGAAATTTATCACGATGAAATAAGTTAAGCAGTGGGAAGAACTACCTACATACGATAATAATGAAACTGAAATCAAAAGAAATAAAATGTCTCATGCGGTTGGATACCGTTCTAGAAACAACGTTTCCGCTTGTTCAACAGGGAATCGGTTTCAACTTGTATCGATGATTCAGATTTAAAAAGACATAGAGATTAAACACCTTTTCTAGAAAAAAGTATTATTAGCAGAAGGAAATTTCTTCTCATAGACTTTTCAGGGTTTAAAAACTACATATGTTTAAAAACTGTGTTCAATCATGATGCAACATTTGTTTGTTGTATAGAAATTTTTATAAAAAAATGATCTTTGTTATTTCACCAATGACTATTACCGAACATTCTTTCCATTTGACTGAGACTTGCTGTCGTCCAAATCGGTTAAGTGAGACATTTATTGACAAGCAAAGCGAGTTCTCAGTTTTGACCCGACCGTTTGGCATTTGTCTGTCTGTCTATATATCTCACGATAATGTTTGTAACATTTGGCATGCGTGTCAAAGCTTTTACTCTACCCTATCGTTTTCTAATTGATCCCCCTAAACTGTAAGCAGTCAAAATTGTCAAAAAATTACAAAAGCCCATGTCATGTATCAAATTAAAGGGAATTGTAACCAAAATCTGAATAAAATGTTAATTTTTGAAAATTTCTAAATTTTTAAACGTCAGGCTCAGAAAGTTAGTGAAAATTTTGATAAATCGTAACAATTCATGTAGGGTGTCAAATTAAAGAGAACTTTAACTGACATTAAATGTAGTGTCAAGTTTTTTAAATTTCTATATTTCTGGGACCCCAGGGCGTAAAAAATGAGATAAAAAATTTGAAAACTTGTGAAAATCCCGTAGGGTGTCAGACTAAAAAGAATTGTAACGCTAATCCAAATGTTCCAAATTTTTAGTGTTTATTATATGACTGTGTGCTCTGAAATTGTTATATTATTAAAGCAATACCGGGTTTTTTGTAATTCTCCCTATAATTGAAAAATTATCCAATATAGAAATTTATTTAATAATAAATGTACTTCGTTCAAAATAGTGACCGAGTTCTACAGCTCAGGGCGCATACTAGTATATTTGATTACTGGGTTGAAAACAACATAGGTTACTTTATTTTTTATTTTTCCATCAATCGGTGGTGGCTAATGGGCCACGAGTGACGAGTCAGTCACACAGTTTGAGGTTAACTTGAATCCCAGTGACGTCATTATACAGAGTACAGCTTGCGGCATTGTACGGAGAGCACCTAATAGATCATCCAGATAAGCGTACGCGAAACCTGTTCTTGATATAAATAGTAAGTTGGAATCTTAATTGTCACAATTATTATCGGTACTGTTTGTTGCAAAATTGTACCTTATAGCGTGTAGTTACGATACACGTAACGTCATGACCTTGACAGCGGTTACAGTATCGATATGTGTGTGTGATATGTAATTATCTATCTGCTATAAACGTACTATTAGTCTATTAAAAGTTACGTAGATAAACTGCTATTGTATTGTACTGTACTAGAGCGCACAAACTCGTCTTTTTTATATATAATGATATAGGCTACGAGTTTGTGTTTATGCATGTATATTCGAACGCATGTACATAAGTATATTATCTGGTATAATTACATAGTACAGTTTACATAGTAACTTTGAATTGAAGTATCTATAGTTCCATTCTTACGCCGTTGCCTACTCTTAATAATATCTTTAGTTTTGCCTCTGTCGGTAACCAAGTTCTCGTAGGAACACGGTTGTGTCAGAGATTTTAAAGATGATTAAAAGCCAGTGAGGTTTCTGTCGGTGTTTTTTTCACGATTCGCGCCTACAACGGGTTTCTTCCACGCCGTAACATTTTTTGTTTTTGTTTCTCAAGTTCAATCATAACCGTATCGCGCTGTGATACGGTAAGTAACAATTCCAAAGAGATTTCATTCGAATCCACTGCTTCAGCGTCTTTCTAAATGTAGCAGAGACGTACCACTCAGGAAACTGAGTTCCAAGCTACCACTGGAACTCCTGCCTCATGGCCCTTCCCACGGCTGTTTATGATAGCCTACACTAGCGCAGTGTAGCAAGCGAGAAGGGAATCGACCGAGGAGGGGACTTTGACCGCTAGCCGAAGACCCCTGTCGAGGTCACTTTGCAACTTCGTTTTATGCATTGCGGCCAGACCGGGGCAGTGTAAGTAATGACCGGCAGCATACAAGCGTTTACGATCATTTTCCCCAATTTCCTTATCATAGCCGGGCTACCCAGGAGTGGAGGCAGTAAGCCCTGACGAGCGGACGCTCGCTTATGAACTGCCTGGGCGTGGGTACGTCAAGTGATCCCATGATCAAGGTGTACACCAAGGTACTTCACCTCCTTGTACCAGCGCAAGTGCGTTCTCCCGACACGACGTTGTCTCCGCGGATCTTTCCGGCGCTTAGAGAATAGGACGGCTGCACTCTTGGTTGCGTTTAAGGCCACTTCCCAGCTATCAGTTCAGTCCCCGAGCGAATCGAGCTGGCGCTGCAGTCGTATGACGCGACGGTCCGGTCAGCGTGACGATCGGCGGTTAATACTGCCGTGTCGTCAGCAAACATGGCTATCTGGACTCCAGGCTGTCGTTGACATATCGGTTCAGTCATATCTTACAATATCGTCCGCACACTTCAGTATAGAAAATTACTGCACGACGAATCACACTAGCGTTAACCGTCTGCGTGTCTGAGGTCTCGCTCAGAACCATCGATGTAGATCCATTTTTGACACACTGACCAATCACAGCTAGTGACTACCCACCAAAATACAAAATTAAAAAACAAGTAAAAAACTTCAGCTAGACGAAGGAAACGAGACCGAAGCTAACCGTTTTGAAGTACATAAAGAAACCTGCTCTTTTTCATGAATTACAAATAAACACAAAAAACGGCTGGAACACGAAAACCAAGGCAAATTTTAATTGTTTTAATAGCCTAAGGAGACGAGGGAAGAATGACACTGAATTACAAACCACTTGTGACTACCATTAGCTAAACTGAATGAAGAAATTCTCAGTGCCCTTCATGTAAAATAGCATTATGTTTAGCAGGAAGTTTTTAAATATTGCAGATAGTATCAGTTACGTAGAATTATTTGGAAACCACTTGATAGCTTTTTAATGGCTTACATGTCAGGAATGATATAACATTATGTACATACACAGAATCAGCAGGGAATCGCTCGATAGCATCATTGACAGTCTTCAATTATGTGGACCATCTTTTTTCACGACAGTCGAAAATCGATAAGACCTTCGGAAAAAGATACCTCACAACTGTTTCACACGTAACGCCAGTGTAAAGTGACGCCATTTTGCAGGTGTTAATTGCTGAGCTTGTCACGCAAAATGCACAAAGGTCAAGGTTTTAGCAGCAGATAAAACCAACTGTCATATAATTTCATAAATAAATACGTACTCGTAGGAATTACTCCGTAGGAGTGGAAGCGTGAGAACGTCGAACGGTCGGATGCAACGCGTGATGTTGAAAGTAAAGTAGAGGAGCACAGGTCGCACAAATGTTAAACCGTTCTGGTGACGAAACGCGCTGTTAACACTCTTTCTTTCAGTAAATGCTTTTCTAATAACTCCTGCAGAATTTTTGTAAGGTATGTTTCTATCGTGTACCCCTGCCATTAATTAAGTGGTTATTTGAAAGAGTTTGCTATGTTTATGAAAATGAAAGTCTAAAAATAGTATAAAAATCCATAAATCTCAGTTATTACGCCCAACAAATAAATATACTTTAACAAACGAGAAAAAATATCTTAATACGGCATGCCTGATGACGCCTAAAAGACAAAGCAGGAAGACATTACTTTCTGGTGGAAGACATATACATCTTTTATTTATTATTCAAGCTAAATACTACTAGACATGGGTCTATTAACAAGACACTAAAAATTCCATTATATCTCACAAATATCTTCTCCTTCTATCAGGGAATAGGCGCCTGTTTTGGTCCCAAATGAAATGCTTCACTAACGTTTCCTATGTCTTCCTATATTTCTTTCTCCAATAGGTTTGTATTGCCAAACTTCCTTAGTCATCCTATTCAGATGAGCAATTCATCTCTCTTTTTTCCTCAATGAGATCATTAATATTCAAAATTTCTAATTTTTTGTGTATGTCTTTATTCTAAACTCTCTCTTTCATATGCAACTTTTAACAGATCGCAAGAATCTCATCTCCGATGCCTGTAATCAGCTAAGCTGTTTCTCCACCGGAACCAAACAACAATATTGTCCCAACCATTATCTTATTAAATTTTACTTGAGTCTCTTTCCTTGTTTTCCTTGATAATCCTTGACGAAATGTTCCACACATTGTCTTTAACTTGACCAAGTTATGTTCAACATCATGGTCTACGTCATAAGTGATGTCACAACCAAGATAGCGAAAATATGACACCTGCTCTGTACTGTTTATTATCTAATACAATTTTAGTTAGCAACGGGTATTTTCCCATAAAAGCAATAAGTTTTTATCTTTCGTAGAGAAATTTTAATGTTGTAACTCGTACAGACTTGTCGCTTTCGAATCGATCTCTGGAGCTCGCATTCGTTGTTTTTGGACGATTACTTGATCATCCGTTCAGGTATGTTCTTACTATTTGTTTTTATTCCTGGGTCCTCCCTCAATTTCCACTCTGATTATGTCATCAATACTGGAGATAATCTACAATCTTGGCGCACTCTTTGATTTGTGTAAATCCTGTCTGTCAAATCTACTCGTATAGACAGTACGTATACTTGCACGATAATATTAGCTCCTTATAACGTTTGATATTTAGGATAGCTCCTCTCGTGCATAATGACCCATAGAATGTAACTTTTTGTTAACTCTATCAAACGCTTTCTCGTAATCAGTGAAGGCAAGATGTGTCTCCAAATTAAATTTGCTTCATTTGTCAATCAATATTTTCAAAGTGAATACGTCATCAATGCAAGAACGGCACTTTCGAAGTCCTGCCTGTCTGACAAGAAGTAAAATATACGAGATAGAACAAAGTCTTGCATTAATAATTTTCTCATGTAGCTGGTAAGTTGTATTTATCAAGCTTGTATCTCTGTAATCTGATGGCACATTTCTATCACCTTTCTTGGCTAACAGGAATAACCTTGGTTACCCTCCATTCATCCGGGATCCAGCTTCTCCTCCAACGCATGTTCAGCAAATGTAGCAGTCTAAACTTCAATAATGTACTAGAGTATTTCAGCAGTTCTGAGTTTATCCTATCCAAACCAGCTGCCTTCCGATTCTTCATGGATGAAAGTGCCCCTTCTATTTCCTCAAACGTTACAAACGTTATTGAGTCTGCTACACCTTTGACCTCCCCACTAAAATACAAAAATAAATTTAAAAAAAGATAGCGTGTACTAAAAGGATCTGGTAATATCTTGAACGAATATTAAAATTCGTACAATCGACAGAAAACTGAAACAGACAAATATGAGAGAATTACTTTTCTGAATATATACATCTCAATTTTTAGTTTAGAACAAGATTACTTAATCTTTTTAGGTTGTCGAATAGCAGCTATTCTAATCGCGAATGTACTAAAAAAAACATAGAGGAAGAAAATTAACCAGAATCGCAATCGAAAGGACTTAAACTCATGTCGTATATAAAACAAAGTTAGATAATACACAGACTACATGCTTTATATAATACGTACGTAATACGATGTAATACGATGCAGGAAGTCGGACTACTAATTTACATCAATGGCACTCAAATGTGATTACTTACCTGTCATTACCAGTTACGCAACCGGCGTCGTACGTCAATCCATTATCCGTAGAAAATAACATTTCTTGGTTAGTTTTAATGTCACTTTCATGCAGAGATAAACTTACGTAGAATATGGGAATACAGAAAGTCAAACCATATGTTTATCATGTAATAAATATAGCTAATCAAATTTTCGGTCCATAACTACGTAATTTTAGATTAGTCTAACAACAAATATAGACTGTTAACAGAATCAGTAACTGCGGCTCACAACTATTCCGAGTTTTTGCATTATTCCGACTTATAATCTGTAAAGAAATTAAAATTTGTTTCTCAGCCAACATTGTCTTTATTACTAGGCAATATTAAAGCAAATAAATAAAATTTCAGCTCTTCAAGTTCAATAGATTCGTTTTCTTACTGTTGTTAACACACACACACACACACACATTGATTTTACTTCCATATTCCTTAAGGAAATGGAAGTACTATGGTGATGGCAAAAAAAAATCGTGTTCGAGATTATTGCAGATTCTGATTGTACTACACTCAAAACATGAAAAAAAGTCGTTTTCCGAAAAGTGTGTGTGTGTGTGTCTGTCTGTCTGTGTGTCTATCTGTGTGTCTGTCTGTCTGTGTGTAGATTTTTTTTCTATGGCAAACGATAACTGCCGCAAATTCAAACAGAATCAAATAATTTGTTGCATACAGCCCTAATTTGTAGAGTACTCACGACCTATTGTTTTTGGTGAAGATCGGTTGAGGGAAAGGAGTAGTTTACCTGCAACGGTTTTTTTTTATCAAGGGAAATTTTTTTTTGGCAAACGATAACAGCCGCAAATTGAAACAGAATCAAATAATATTTCGCATACAGCCCTGAATTGTAGAGTACTCACGACCTATTGTTTTTGGTGAAGATCGGTTGAGGGAAAGGAGTAGTTTACCTGCAACGGTTTTTTTTATCAAGGGAAATTTTTTTTTTGGCAAACGATAACAGCCGCAAATTGAAACAGAATCAAATAATATTTCGCATACAGCCCTGAATTGTAGAGTTCTCAAGGCCTATTGTTTTTGGTGAAGATCGGGTAAGGGAAAGGGGTAGTTTACCTGCAGCGTTTTTTTATCAAGGGTATTTTCTATGGCAAACGATAACAGCCGCAAATTCAAACAGAATCAAAAGATTATTGAGCCTCCAGGTGGTCTAGTGGCTAACGCGGGCGATTGATGCGCTCGTGGTCCCGGGTTCAATTCCCGGCGGAGGTTCCGTACCGGCGTGCACTCAGCGTCGTGAGGCAAGCTGAGTAGGCGCTGAGTAACAGCGCCGCCTCCTGGCTGTGAATACCGCAACTAGCGGCTGGTGGCGCGTAGTACTAGCCATACACCGTCACACTAACACAAAAGCCGCGCGGGTACGCCTTGGTCCTTAACGGACTGTTGAGCGGAGGTTTATTTATTTTATTATCAAAAGATTATTTGCATACAGCCCTAAATTGCAGAGTTCTCAAGACCTATTGTTTTTGGTGAAGATCGGTTAAGGGAAGGGGGTAGTTTACCGGCAGCGTTTTTTTAACAAGGGTATTTTCTATGGCAAACGATAACAGCCGCAAATTCAAACAGAATCAAATAATTTTTTGCATACAGCCGTGATTTGTAGAGTACTCAAGACTTATTGTTTTTGGTGGAGATCGGTTGAGGGGAAGGGGTAGTTTACCTGCAACGTTTTTTATCAAACGTATTTTCTATGGCAAACGATAACTGCCGCAAATTCAAACAGAATCAAATAATTTTTTGCATATGTCACTGCATTGTAGAGGACTCAAGGCCTTTTGATTTTGGTGAAGATCGGTTAAGGGGAAGGGGTAGTTTACCTACAACCTTTTACGTTTTAACAAGAGTAAAGTACTTGAAAATTCATTTAAACTTTTTCAAACAATGGTAATTGTTAAAAATAAAATAATTTTGTTGCCAGGCAATAAAATTATAATTTTTTCATTTTAATGTAAATCTGTACATAGTATAAAGTAAAGTCGGTCCGTTTTCTCTCTGTGTTTGAAATCGCTAATCTCAGGAAGTACTGAACGGATTTTATTCAAGTTTTCGCCAATAGATAGAGTGTCTATCGAGGAACATTTATGTGTATAATTAATACATATATGTTGTACATTAGCTTAGCTATCACGGTTTATGTCAAGTAAGTGGTATAGTTTACATCTTATATATAAAAATGAATGTTTCTTTGTTTGTCCCGTATGCGTTCCTATACCATTCATCCGATTGCGATGAAACTTCGGTGAGTTGTTGTGCGCACGTCCGCAAAGGTTTCTTCCACAACTCCTCCTAAACCACTGTACCGATTTCAACCAAACTTGGCACAAATATTTTACGCAACGGGAGAACCAACATAGGATAGGTGTTTTTTCGATGGGGTCCTTTTGGGGGTTCTTTGGGGTCTTCCACATCGCCTCCTAAACCACTGGACCGATTTCAACCAAACTTGGCACAAATATTTTACGCAAAGGGAGAACCAACATAGGACAAGTGTTTTTTCGATACGATCCTTTGGGGGTCCTTTGGGGTCTTCCACGTCTCCACCTAAACCATTGGACCGATTTCAACCAAACTTGGCACAAATATTTTACGCAACGGGAGAACCAACATAGGACAGGTGTTTTTTTCGATACGATCCTCTGGGGGGGTCCTTTGCGGTCTTAAATAACTATTAGATCTGGTTACTATGGCAACCCAATAGAATAGATTCTGTTCTAAATATATTATCGCATTAAATTGAAGACCACGCGAACGAAGTTGTGGGCAACAGCTATTTATTTTTAAGAAGCCTACTTTAATTAAACTTTATTAATTAAACTAACATTTTCATTACGTACAACGTGAAACTCCGTAGCGAAGCACGGGTATTCTGCTAGTCATGTATAAGAGAAAATATATCGTGCGTGGCAGGCAAGCATATCTCAGTTATGTACTGTTTACGTTTCCATTTTATTATTATCACTACCGCAATAAAAAGGCAGGGAAGACACACACACACACACACACAATTCGCGTTATTTCTGGCCTCATTCATGTTTATTTTCTTACATTTGCACGGTTTTTAAATGGAAAGTGCCGAACCCATACCAACATAACGCATGCAAGCCGAAAAAGTGTCCAGCGTGGATAGCAATTTGCTTCCTGTGGATCGCTGGGCAGTGTAACTGCACGTGTTTACAGAGGAACGATTCATAGACAGACTTTTCGTCTTTAGGGAATGAACCCTCTGCAAGATGCTGAGGGTCCATGAGTGACTTCGGAGCGCTCCTTCTTTTCCGCGTGTTTGTTCTGTGAAACGTACACTGTAGATTCGCAGATTTATTCTAAGCAACGCTCAATAGGAAATGTTGATAATTTTTGTCCACGGTGAACCCTCATACACACTAAACCTGGTCTGATGTTTTAATTACGGACATCATAATATTAAAACTTTGGAAACTTGAGCACTACTTAATGGAGATCAATCATTAACTTATACAAGCCATTAATTTTGTGCATATTTTTTATATATATGTGTACAACGTTATCGGCAACAAAGAAGTAGTTTTTGTTAAAATTCCTTCCCGGGATATTTGGCCGTAGTCCAATGTTTTCTACAAAACCAGACGTTTCGGCAATGCCATTGACTTCCATCATCAGTGAAAATCGAGTGCGATAACGTGAGGTGGTATATGTTAGTGACCACAGTACTGTGGTTAAGGCTGAAGCAGTAAGTAGAAAGAAGTAGTTTCTATGGTAATATTTCATTTCGAAAATGATTTTAAAAATAAATCTTAGAATATGGAAGTCATGTATGGTTCTCCATACCGATATTTTACTTTTGTAAAACGTTCGGTTTCCGTAAGTTATTATGGATTGGGGTGTCAGCTGTTAGTACAGTTTTGTAAGAAATACTGTTTATTGATTCTATTTACATACCCCGAGTTATTTAGCTCAGATAAAACTAAAGACATTACCACAGGCAATACACACGCTCTGTAATAACCTGTTATTGAACAGATCATCGTCATGTGTTTTCTGCCGAAGGGCTGATCTTACAGGACATGCTACTTCCATGCTTTCCTATTGCGAAGTATTCTCTTCATTTGCTAATGCTGTACAGAGTGTTTGGTATTAAAAAGAAAATGATCTGTTAAGCCCCTGAATTGCCCCCTTCGAGCATTTTTTTTTTTTAGAATTTACTTAAGGTGTACCCAGCCTGTCTTAACACATTCAATTGATTTATTTCGTTATAGTAGAAGGTGTAAACGTTGGCCATTGAAGCTTATCACAGACCCTTAGGCCAAGTAGCATTGTCTGGTTTCAGGTACATATTAAGCTATTGTGCGTTCTACAGATGTTTTTCTTTTAATTTTCAATCCATTACATATGTAACTGAGGCAAAATTACAGACATCATGCGTAGTTTTTCTCTTTTATACCCGAGCAAAGCCTCGTGTAAAACAAATTCTTAAAGTATTAAAATTCGAAAATATCGGTATGGAGAACCATACTTGACTTCCATATTCTAAGATTTATATTGAAAATCATTTTCGAAAAGAAATATTTCCATAGAAACTACTTCCTTCTACTTCTTGCTTCAGCCTTAACCACAGTACTGTGGTCACTAATATATACCACCTCATGTTAGCGCACTCGATTTTCACTGATGATGGCAGTCGATAGCACTGCCGAAACATTGGACAACGGCCAAACAGCCCGGGAAGGAATTTTAACAACAAACTACTTCTTTGTTGCCGATATCGTAGTACACATATAAAAAATTATCCCCTCCCTCTTCAACTATCATTTTCATTTATAGAAAATTACCCCCATCCCTTCAACTAGCCTTTTCATTTATAGATATTTCCTCTACCTTTTTGCAGTTGATTATTATGACCTTCTTTTCAGGATACTTTATCAAAATCAAGTACTTTACTCTTGGTAAAACATAAAATGTTGCAGGTAAACTACCCCTTCCCCTTAACTGATCTTTACCAAAATCAATAGACATTGAGTCCTCTACAACTTAGGCATATATGCAAATAATTATTTGATTCTGTTTAAATTTGCGGCAGTTATTGTTCGCCATAGAAAAAATTCTACACATAGACACACAGATACTTTTCGAAAAATGACTTTCCTTCATGTTTTGAGGGTAGTACAACCAGAATCAACCCTTATCTCGAACACGACTTTTTTGCAATCACCATACTTCCATTTCCTTATGGAATGTGGAAGTAAAAATTAAACGCACAACATATATAGCGAAACATACACACACACTTCAAAAACAAACATTACAAACACAGAGACCTACAGCGCGTGTTGTGATTTAAGGATCTGTTTTGTTTCACTTTGCATTACATCTCCCCGCCTTACGAACAGAGTAGTTGAAGTTAACTCACATTGCAGCGAAAAGACTTTAATGAGCAGTGTTGTTTCGCGTGTGTGCGCGAGTGCCATGTGGATGGCGCCTTACAACTATTTTGGACAGCTGACCAAGACAATAATTCTTGTGTTAGGAATGGTGGGGTTGGATTCTTGACCTTGGTCCAAATCGCGGGTGAACGCTGCGTCAGTCGGATTTTTAACCACTAATCCACCCCGACACAAAATAGTAGTAGGAACAGTAAATAATTTATAATAGAATGGTTTGCAGCAAATATCTTAATTATAGTCTATTTTTGAAACGAGATGTCTCCTTTATTGTTATCTAAGCGCTTTGCAATCGTTTGGTTGTAGAGTTCAACATACATGTGCATAAATTAAATCTCTTATATATACGTGTTAATAGATAGCTATGTAAATACCATCAGTACATAGTACTATATAACATATTATACCTCGCGTGACAGGAAACAATTCTAATTGTAAGTCCGGTTACATCACACAATAAAAACATTAAACTTCTGGAAAACTCTGTTAATAATCTTTTTTCATACTTCTAATAACCACTTCCATTATCACTGGGTTATTTTAATCGTTAGCACTGTAATATATAATTGTTACTACTATAACCACTATTATTTCTTATTTATTTCTATTAGCCTCTTAATGTCCTGTTGCTCAAAATTGTGATAACTATTAGCTGTATTATTTAATACAACAGTAATTAACAGATTTCATTCCACTGTCATAGGATCCACTAATACAGATGCTACAAAGGTAAATTTTACTTTACTTTGTAATTTTTTTAAATAGTTATTGACTTCCTTGTAACGTATTGTTTACTTCTGTTGCTCACAATCAATTTCTACTTCAGTCCCTCGTTGCTCGCATACTTATTCGACATGTAATCTTTTACATTTTGATAATGTAATTATTAATTTAATTTACTGACATTATTTGTTCCTTACATTGATTTTTTGTTTATATATCACAATTTCCAAACGCTAGATTTATAACGTTAAAAACTTACGTGAAATAAATAAATAGATTTACCTCAGTCTGAGACAACCCATGCTTACTTTAACGTGGCTTACTCCTTAAAGCCCGCTAAGAAGACATGCTAGATTACTTGTACCGCATTATAACAGCAGGATTATTACTGAGGAGGTTAATATTACCAGCAGTTGTTAAGAGAGTCAATAAATCGAAGATTTATTATCCGATTTTTGGGCGACATGACATTCGAAGCGTACTTCAGGGCAATAATAAATGTGGGATTTGGGATTAATCTATGTTTTTATTTCAAATTGATACGTTTGTGCTTAGTATTCATTTTATCGTGCCTAAATTAAATATATTTTTATCAGTACGTATCGCATGTATAAATTTTTACATATATTATTGCTATGGATTACATGTTCATTTTAATCATAAACCTATTACTTGCTTTAAACTCTATGTCAAAACAGTAGTACTAATTACGTTTATGAGTCTAAATCGATACAAAATGAGACATAGGTTCAAGAAAAAGTGTAATTAACACCTTAAACGATTAGAGCTACTTTTAGCTCTCGTATTATACCGGTCAAGTAGCTTTTTAAAGTTAATAAATGGCCTTACTGATATGCTGTCATCACCATCATCATCGTCATTGTCATTAATTTGTATTGTTTTAATTATTCTTATAATAATAATAATTGTAGTAGTAGTAGTAGTAGTAGTAGTAGTAGTAGTAGTAGTAGTAGTAGTAATTGTTGTTGTTGTTGTTGTTGTTGTTGTGTTGTTGTTGTTGTTGTTTCTGTATAGTAAGATTGGTGTGCGTGTGTTACAGGTGGCAGCAACGATCGCGGCTCACACCAATTCTATATCGGTGGGAATGTGTCAGGGCTATTCAGCAGTGCTCATACCCCAACTGCAAGCGGTCACCAGCAGCATTCCCGTCACAGCGGATGGCGCCTCATGGATAGGTTTGTATCACAACACATTTTACTACCCAAGACGTTAAAACACTCTCTTGTCTTCCAACAAACACTTGAAGAACGCTGTTTTCCTTTTACTTCTTCCGCATAGTCTGTACAGACAACACGAGAAGTTAAAAACCACACCATTGGGGGAAGGTGGACCCCAAGCAGTGGGTAATCTCTAATCACTTACGACCTCCCCTCCCCTCCCACCAAGAATTTAAATAACGATGAAGAAATTAAGTTTCCTGTAAGTAAATTGCATAGTGGATATAAAGAGCCAGTCGTATACATTATAGTCGCGTTAGGTTTCTCGTTATTAATCAAGAATTGAAAATTAAAAAAAAAATAATTAAAAAGTTAACTAATACCACATACCAAATAATACCACAATAAGCTAAGTTGTCATCACCATGAGCCCTGTTGTCCTTCCCCAGTGCTGGAGGATTCACATCTTAAACAAGGTGGACCTTGCTTATTAGCGGGATGCGCTTCCAGAATTATTCGATTAAGATAGAAAAATATAAACCAAAACGATTAATTTTAATTACAACTATTAATGTTATGAAAGACGAAATTAAATTTGACTAGTGTAGACAAAATTTTTGCACCATTTTAGATTACCCGCTCCGTAAATTTTAGACCATTTTAGACATCCTTAAATATCCGCTTCTGATCAACACGAAATTACTTCAAGGGCTTATAGTGTAGTCCGAGAGCGTTTCTAGCTCCCGCCAGAAAAATAATAGTATTTGGGTTTTGTTCGCGTGCTTGCCAGTGAACAACTATCACCGAATAACTCTTCGAATAGGAGAACGATTGTAATTTTTACGATCCACGCCCACAATGATTAAAAACAATGTTGTATGACATCCCGGCCTTTCCTATTTTTATCGTGACAGTTATGAAGGAAAACAAGAGTTATAATAGAGGGGGAGTCGGACAGTCTAGCCTCAATCTAGATACTGAGGATGCCTCGCCGTAGAATAGGCAAAACGTTCGCTTAATTGAAACAAAACATGAAAACCTGAAGTTTACGTTTTATAATAATGAAAACAAGTGGACTAAAGATCTGTTAGAAATATCTGGCCTGGAAAATTGTGAATCTCTTGAGGCTTTAAAAATAATTTTAATTGTACATTCATTTCAATTGTATAAATCTGGTATTGCTCTACAATTTCTATACGGTAATTGATATACACAAATTCAACATTAGCAAACACTAATTCTGTTTTACAAACACTGGCACAGAACTACTGCTTTGAAAGCTGATACTATCATGTTTCAATGAAAACACTCTTCAGATACCTTTTATTATTTATTTTATTATATATTTTAATAAAATTGCTGATTTCTGTAATTTTAATTATACATAGTTTAATTTCTGGTTATTTAGATATACAGAGTGTACGAAAAAGTCAAGGAAAAACTGCATTCAGAACATGTTCTTTATTTAAAATAAAATAAAAGTTCTTATAAGCATAGGTTTGAAAAACTCTTGCTTGAGTTACGGTCTTCAAAGGATTTAGCTCAGTTTTTTAGGTACAATCGTAACTAGGGATTCAGATTTTATGCCACTGGTCGATTTCAGTACTTGGAATTCAAATTTTATGAATTTTATGTTTTAGTTTATGTTTATGTTTTAAATTTAACAGTTTATATTTTAAACCCAGAAAATACCCGGATTACACACTTTCCTCCTACCAAATACAAACAAGTTATTTTTCGTTTGCTTTATGTAATTAAATTACAAGAATTCAATTTTTATTTAACACAACTAAATCTTTAGAAAAAAGTCACATGTATGACCGACGTAACGATTAAATCACCTGTTCACACAAGTATTGCAAAAAATTGAAAACGACATTAATCACTTAAAACAAATAAATACCTTAATAATTATTTACTTAAAATAAATTAAATAAAATACTGAATAAAATGAAATAATGAATACTTGGATAATGAAGTAAAATACTAACTGGTGTTACAAATTACGCATCGTACATAGATTGTACAAGATGTCCTTCCGTTACTGTTTACATATAACATCGATTAAGGTCCATTTTTATAATATAATTTGTTTAATTACTGCACTGTCAGTTACTTAATGTTTATTTACGGATTTATAGACCGTTTTATTTAAACTCCCTACTGTTTTAAATTTTAAAACGTTAATGTTCTCATAAAATTAGTATACGCATGCAAAATTTAAATCTGAAGTTATCTTTTACGTTAATATTTGGGCTAAATCTTTTAGAATTATGCGTGGTTTTAGGTTTATAGACCTATTTTTAAGAACTTTTTGCTATAAAATTTGTTCATGAAACACCCTTGTACGCCTATGCAATATGGTAATGCACCATACACCATCCGATGAGATAATAAAACTAACATAGAGTTTGGATTCGGATTAAGGTTCTGAGTCGAGGCAGTTTATCAGTGTAGGCAGTAATAAAGCTATAAACGTGTATAGGATTTTCTTATATTGCGACAGTGTAGAGAGCATACAATACATACGCTCCTTCACTGCTGCAAGCGAGAAATCACGCTCATTCATATTTTTAAACTTTTTCTGCACAGACTACGAACTCTTATTTGGTGTTCCAAACGTTGTTTCTAAATGTTGGATCAACTTTTACACTATTTAAATTCTTAACGAATTACTCAAGTCAGTCAAATGACGTGAATTTTGTACATATTTTGTTGCAGCAAGTCTGGGAGTGATCTCGACGCCAGGTGGCGCCATCCTAGCAGGACTACTCACAGAATTACTAGGCCGTAAAACTACCGTCCAGTTAACTTCCGTACCTTTCCTAATCGGTTGGGCGATCATAGCTTTTGCACCAGACATCATATCTCTCTGCGTGGGCAGGTTTATTTCAGGATTAGCGACTGGTAAGTTGTAGTGATTTAAATTTGGTTTTAACCTTTATTACATTATATTTAATGTTTACTTTCCTCACCGTTGTATTTTATTTTATAAAGTTTTACAAATGGAAATCCAAGGGTATTAAGTAATGTGATGACACCTCTCACAAACTATTATTACCATATTTCAATTATTAACATTTTTAATACTAATAAATCGTAGGTACGTGTAAGCTAGAAATTAGTATAACCTATTCTCAATGTTTCAAATCCTTATCTAACTTATTCATTTTTTAACCTCTATTCAGTCTTATCCTAACCAGACAATAAGATTTAGTTTCCATCGGTTTTTCTTTCTATGTCTAGTGGTGCTCGTTTTGTAAGAGAGTGAAGTTGAGTTATAAGAATCTTGCTAATATTTCAGTAAGAATCTTACTTATTACAGGTGATTTCAGCGTATTCGTAGCATAATATTAATTTAAGATAACTTACTTAAAGTTTTATATTTCAAGACTTGGTCTAGTTTGCAACTTCTCATTACGCCCCCACTATGTACATAACAAGTAAAATCACCTAAAAGTTATTATTACTACTTGGATCTGGACTAGTAAAACGGTCCTTATCCAACCGTTAATTTCTTGGAAAGAAATAATTGATAGCTACTGTATTAAGTCTAACGAATCAATGGAAGTTAATATGGATGCAGACGTTGTTTGAGCGGTTTTCCTGTATATGCCAACTTTAGACTCAATCCAGATGAGCTGGTCTAAGACTCACAGGAGCCCCCGAGGTCCCCTTCATCACACGCTCTCTTAGTTAAAAGTGGACATCTCTTTGGGCTGCTGGGTGCCCAACCTCGAGCCCCTCTTACAGATGCATTGAAATCATTACATAACAGCAGGAGTTCATAATTCAAAGACCCTTCACACACAGTCATCAGGTCGAATGTGGTACAGATATCTGACACAGATATAGAGAAATCATAAGTACAGTAGAACACTAATAATCCGAACGCCAATAATGCAAACCTGCTAGCTGTGGACCAGGTTATTCCAACCGTTTTCTTACTTGAGCAGAATACTATTGTTTATTTTAAATTTTCTTTTACTTGGATCCTGTACTACTTATTCTCCAGATGAGCCAGATGAGTTACTACTGGACCAATTGTTCTGCGTTTACAACTGTAGAAACTTACTGTACTGTCCATATAACCTACTTTCAAATTTGAAATGATTCCATATTTACTCTGTCGTGACTGCAAGTTAATTATCTTTTGCAATCTACAAATAAAAATACAACTTTTGTATATAGCTGACGTGTTGTACAATTCTTGCTCAAACGCTCATAATTCATTTGAGGTTTTTTACACTCCGTTCTTATTTATACTATACTTTGAGCTCGAAAATCCGAACAAATCGATAATTCGAACTATCCCCGGCTATTAATTTGGATTAATGACTGGCTACTGTAATACTTCGTTTTTTCTGAGAGCGACTTAATATGTTAATAATTATTACTTAACATATTGATTATTAATTGATTTGAGTTAGGATCAAATTATTAAGACTAGAAATAAAATAAATTCTTTAAAAAATAAAAGTTGTAAATAAGAACACTTATAAAATGGTCTTGCTGTATTACTTGGTTGCTATGTTTTGACGATCCATTTCTGTTATTATTCCGATATTAACTGAAACACGAAATCAAAAGTAAACCGTACGGTGAAGTAGCAAAAATATTTTCTTCTTCGTCTATTCTTCCAAGTTTAAGCAACTTTGCCTCTTCCGGCTTCACCACGTTATGCTCGGTCTTCCATACACTTCTCCTTCTTAATTCCTATTTATTAAAACTTTTCGTGGTACTTCGTCTGAAAACATACGCGTTACGTGGTCGCTCCATTCCTTGCACAATGTTGCTAAGTCGTAATGTTGGTTGTTATACGTATTTTATATCATTTCTTATGGAATCTAGTATTTTACAATCTTTTACTGCTCCAAAAAATTACATTTCTGATTATTCTGTTTATCGAAAACTCCTTCCTTATGTTTTGTCTCACATGACTTCCAAATTGACAGTTCTACTGCGGGAATGCGGTGCTGCCACGTTGTGCTGTACAACCACGTGGTCCTCAGCTGGCCGCTTGCAGGAGTTTAACTACAGATCGTTGTTTATAACAGAAGTTTTTAAACGTTTGACGAAGTAGAAGCATTTTTTCTGTTTTAACATTTTTAATTTACGCTTTGATTAATTTCGTAGCCAACTGTGCAAAAAGCTATAGTGGGCAGTGTAAGATTTCAAGTGTTCAGTCTTGTTTAGAGCGTTCAAGATTCAGTTAATATAAACTGATTTTAAATAGTAACACTGATAAATAAACTGATTTTTTTTTCAAATAAGTAACATTAAAATCAACAATTGAAATTATTAATTTGCGATCGACCCCGTTTCCCTGAACCAACGGTTTCCGTCTCGAAGACGGAATTTAATTTAAAACCATCTATACAAATATTAAAACTTTACAAATAAATATTGTACTAATCTTTTTACAGATGTGGGTTCTTTATTTTTAATTTTATTTTGTTTTTTATTTTATAGCATGAATTAATAACTTTTAAACCTCAGGGTGCAGTACATAAAAAACATATAGACTTTTAGGACCAAGTTATTTATTACTTAATATACTGTTTTTTATTATATACAACTTATTAAAAAAAAATCTTTTTCTATAATTAATTACAGTTTTAAAATTTTCCAACTAGAGCGCAGCAATGACTGTACTTTAATCAACAAGAAAAATAGCTCTTCAGTTTCTCGTCTGTGGTGCTAGTTGGTTTATTTACTGAACTATTAAACACACAAAGTTTCACTTGCTTCTAGTTAATTTGATAAATAAACAATATTCTACAAGTTACAAGTCTGTATTAGTGTGTTTTTGTTTCTTAAAATAGTTTGTCTACAGTACACAGAACCTGGATTAATTAATTTGTGATTAATTTGTGTGTGTGCCCTTAATTTCACTTGTTTTAACTGTGATCGTCAATAGGTTATACGTCTTCTCTTTTGTTAGGATTATTAATACATGATATTACCTGATAGGTGAGTAACACACTTTCATTCACTATTGTTTTAATTTCTTCTTTATTTCTTTTTTCACGTGATTATATTCCGTTTCGTGAGTTAATAATTTAATCCTTGATTTACTCTCGCACTCTCTATTTACGATTAGGTTACCGAATACACTTTAATTATTTCACTTCTTGAAGATACGTCTGAACTTGGTGATGGTCAAATTAAAAGTGACGCTTTCTTCCCAAAGGCGTATATTTCTCGCGTCCCGCAAACAGAAACCTTTACGTTTTTCCTTACAAAAAATGCTTTAATACTTTTGTTATAATTTCGCACATTTAGCTATTATTGTGGTCCTTGATTTACAAAATATGCTTAATGTCACTACATTTTACATAGTTTTATTCATTTAACTTTTATTTTTTACATATTGGGTGATTTATCAATTTGTTATAATACAAAATTTGTTCATAAACTCTAGGTAAACTTGATTAGTTATTCACAAATAGGTTCTATTTGTTCTATGACCTATCAAAATACACTATGTAACTAAACTAATTCCAAATTATTTAAAACAATTTCTTATTAATTTCAACTTATTAATGATTTTTATAAATAATTACCATAATATTTGGGGTTTTCATTAGTTTTTTACACATCAAATGTCCATACCCAGCCGAAGTAATCCTAGGCCTGTTGTCCATACCTTAATTGATCCTAGGCCTTTCACATACATTCAAGATGGCTGACAATATTATTCTACAAATTAGAAATTTTTCAGTTTTACTAGGATTTAGCCCTTAGTATGTACTGGTGTATTTTACAGCAGTACAATATTCACTGAACGTACATTTAAAGTTAAATTATTACTCTAAAATAATGAAACTAATAAACAATCACTTAACAAATAACAACAAATAAAAAATTGTCATCAAGTGAAACACACGCACAAATGTTATCAAAGAACGAACTCCAAGTTATGAAACAGAATGCCTACTATTAGTAGTACGCATTGAAACGAAGGCGCGTTTGTCGTCTACTGATAAGCACTGGCAACATTCATCATTCATGGGTGGGGTGTGTTAAAAATCAGCACTCAATGTCAGCTTCAAAGAACTCCAGTCCCTACTCCTTCAACGTTTTAATGTGTCAGTTTGGAAGTTAGAAATAGATATTAGTGCCGTGACTCAGAACCGCGCGGTGAACTGGGAACCGCGCATTGTTTTCTCTTTCAGAGGTCATCTTATCCCTCTACTGACCCTACATCTTACAGGCCAATAAGCCTTCTTCCACTCTTGTCAAAAATATTTGAACGACTTCTCCTGATCAGACTAAAACAAATAGTGCCCTTTAGGTACCTGATCCCTGAACACCAAGTTGGGTTCAGAGAAAAACATTCTACAGTGCAGCAATGCCACAGAATAGTGAACAAAATTAGGGATAGCCTGAAAAAGAAGACGATGTGCGCAGCTGTCTTCCTGGATATTCAGCAGGCTTTTGATAAAGTCTGGCACGAGGGCCTTCTGTACAAGCTGAAGAAACAACTTCTTGATCAACTATATTTACTGTTGAAATCATATGTGCAAGATAGACACTTCCAAATCAAAATCGAAGACACTGTGTCAGTAATCTCTCCTATAAAGTCGGGAGTGCCTCAGGGCAGCGTTCTGGGGCCATACTTATATCTTTTATTTACTGCTGACCTACCTGTGACAGACTACACTACCACCGCCACCTTCGCTGATGATACCGCTATCCTCGCAGTAGATCCCAACCCGGAACGAGCCTCTGAGAAACTGCAAAGCCATCTTTACATCCTGCAAGATTGGTTCCAGCGGTGGAGTATCCGAGTTAATTCTGCAAAATCCACTCAAATAACCTTCACCATGAAACGTAGCTGTTTCCACAAGTCACCATAAACGATGCCCCCATACCTATAAAATGAGGAGTTAAATACCTGGGGCTGCATTTGGACGACAAATTAACATGGAAAGCCCACATTCAGGCTAAGAAACAACAACTCAACTTAAAAGCTAGGCAAATGTACTGGCTCATAGGTAGAAAATCTCAACTATCTCTCGCAAACAAAGTCATCATATATAAAGCTGTCCTCAGACCAATCTGGACTTACGGTATAGAATTGTGGAGCTACTCTAAACCTTCCAACACAAAGATTCTGCAGACAGTTCAGTCAAAAATCTTGCGCTGCATAACGAATGCTCCCTGGTTCATCTCTAATTATACTCTTCACAAAGACCTCAACATTCCATACATTCCATAATTAGACCTCTAATTATACATTCTGATGTTATCAAGATGCACGCCGTTAAGTACAGGAACCGCAACATAGGACACAGCAATAACCTGATCAACGAGCTCCTCAATCCATCACTGGATGTAAGAAGGCTGAAGAGACAGTGGCCAGATGACCTGACCCGGTGAACGTGGTAATCATCGCTGGATGGTTCCCACCTCAAGTGACGACTTATAAATCACTTTTACTTATTACTGTGTGAAATGAGTAGATTGTAAAACTGCATTATAATAAAAAAAGAGGTCATCTTATAAGTGTTACATGTTTTCTCAGAGCCGTTACGTTTAGTAAGGACATGTTTGCGCTTTCATAACTTATATGACATTTAAAGTACGCTAGCAGAGAAAAGAAATGCAGTAAAAATAAATGCAGTGCCTGAAAAGCAACGGGTCACGTGCTACAAACAACTCTGGTTTGATACAACAATCAACATTTTCAAAGTAACCTTTTCATAAAATAAAGTAAGCTAACTTTACGCCTTCATACGTTTTATAAATAGCCACTAACAAAAGTACAGCGTATAAATAAATTACGTTAAATAAGAATAAGACTTGTAAACTGTGTACCAGTATAAATGGTTTACAAATGTTTAAAATATTATACTGCACATCTTTATTTAGAAAAAATATTTTTACCAAGCGCAGATAAAACATTGCGCGTAATAAATAAAGCAATAGGTTTATTGTAGTACAAGACTAAGTAGTACAGTTTGTGTGCGTTTTAAGACAGCTTTACTTGATGTTGCGCCTCAAACGATTTGTGAAATGTAAACTACATGCGTTATATAATTTAAATTTGGCTCTACATAAGGTCACATGGAATCGACACAACGCTATTTTAAATGAAATATGCTCATAACCTTGCTAACAGTTTTTCTTATTTGCAAAACCATTGTTGTCAACAAATAATTTATACGTTCGTTTAGTTTGTATTGTGTAAAACACACACACAAGCGTACGAGTACATGTACACACACTTTTTTCTTCTCCTTCTCCTCCTCCTCCTTCTTCTTTAGTCCTGTACAGTCAGTTGCAATAGCCTTTTTGATACTCTCCCATCTTATTTGTGTGCAGTTGTTACTTTCTCTATTTTGATATGCCACTTTCGCCTCTTCAGTTTTTATCTTACATAAACCTATCTTTGTTTCTTCTATTTATTTGTCTCTGTCCTGGGCGAGCCTTAGCTGCGGTGGCCTAGTCAATCTCTTTATACTTTCTATAATCATATGTTCATAAAAATACATCTTCTGCAGCTGTAGTAGTTATAATTAATTTCTCGCTGTGTGAAAAATGTCACCACTGCTTGTGATAAGATTAAAATCTGAGAGGTAGGCCTACAGTTTCACTACAGAGAAAAAGAAGGCAGCAAATAAGTTATACATACAATCAAGCATACACACACACATGCATATGTGTATTTCACTCGTCAGCTTCGCAACCCAGCTTTCCCATAAGCTTTATTAACGGATAAGGGCTGGCCGGAATAAGCGAAGTCCGGTTAAATAGGGTCTGGATTAGTGACGGTTTACTGTACGTTGTTTATTGGCCAGCGCGGCCTGGCTTATTCTGTGTCACTATGCGCTGCGTCAGTGATATTCCATAACTCTGGGTTAACGTCCAGAATCGAGCACGTTAACCACTAGGGTATGAGAATCTGTTTTTGTTGGGCATAAAAATTATTAAAATAATTACTAATTCATTCTTGAGCGTTTTTGACCCAAGTGATGAATTGTTGTAATTACTCGTAATGAGCAACAGGGAAGTAGGCCCTACAATTTTTTTAACGGACTTTAGTCTCTCGTCCTGGCGCAATGCGGAAACCTCAGTTTTGTCATGTTATTGTAAAAAACTCATTTCGATTAAAACAAACTATTTCTGATTTGTAAGAACGCTTTTTCAAACGGATTTTAGAGCTTGTAGAGAAAACGTTTTCTCTCGTTTATTGAATAAGCTGCTGTAGTTTAAAACACTCTTACACGTAAATTATCAATACGTTTTCCTGTTGGGAAAGGTCATTTTAAAATATAACCTGTCAGCTTTCTCCATACAATTGCCAACTGCATTGAACTAAACAGTCACCTGTTTATAGACTAATAAATGAGTCTCCGTAAGAATCTTTCACATGCAAAATTATTCTTAGAAACTGTACAGATAGACTGGAAATTGCCGCGCGCGCGTGTGTGCGTGTGTGTGTGTGTGAAAGGAGACTTTTCATTCAGTCAGTGTCATTTGAAAACCAGCGCTTTTGACATTCATGAAGAACTATTGTTCTCATTGTAACCAGATGTAAAGTGTCGGCCCCTAGGGTATTACTTTTAATAGCCAAATTTACGTCTCACAGTTTCATTTTTTACAAGTGGCTAACTTGTAACTCTAATCCCAGACTTTTTGGTAGTTCGATCATAATTATCACAAGGATAATTCATTTCTTCTACAGTTATGAAACGATTTTATATAGCGCATCTTTTACAGACTCTGTACCATCAGAGACTGAACGCATAAATAATAGCGAAATGAAATAAAGTCAGTGATCATATCTTTTTAAGTTTCTTATGGTGTAAATATTGTTTGTGAGACGACCATTAGACATAATTTTTTAATTCTTGTAGGAGAAATTAATTACTCCTGTATTTATCGTTGCACATTTTTCAGTGTGAAGTGTACAATTCACGTTATTAATACGAGCAAATGTAATTTTTTGTATTAAAACAATAGTGTAATAAGGCAGATCACGTTGGTGCAGAATAAGACAAATAAATTTTAACGAAATTGTAATATAGTCGTTATGTAACTTATCAAATTACTTCATAATTTTAATTTTGATTTATGAAAAATACATGATTAAGATGGCTAAGAAGCACTGTGATCTAAGCGGTTCAAGATGCAGATGTTAAACGTAGTAAAGAAGATACAATATTATAAAATCAAAATTTAGCAAACTGTGATGCAAAATAAATCTATATCTATGCAAGCAATCTATCCTGCATACATACAGAGACAACATCCAAACGCCTAGTCTCGAAGATTATTTTCATTCCGTACAACAATAATTATTGTATTTACTGTTTATAATTTATCTTGACACTCGTTTTTCATACAGAACGTATCCATCAAAATTGTATTTAAACTCACTATAAAGGCTAAAAGTTCAAACAATTTATACTTCCTGGTCGAATTATTAGACACCGATTAGGAAAAAACTTTGTTAGTTGCAGTTTTGCTTTCTACTTTGTTTATAATTCGCTGCCGTTAGATAACGACTGACATTTTATTTTTAATTAAAAATTTAATTTTTATATGCCTAACATATATTCTGGCAAACAATATATTTGTTTAGGTCACATAACGTTGGAGTCAATAGTCAAAGCCTTGGGATCTCAGCCCAATTGAGAATGTGTCGGATCGTTTAAAATGAGAAATGTGTATAAAAAACACTAACAACACATTGAGAGAATAACTGACGCCGGAACCGTAATGATTCTTTAAATGTAAGAACATTAAACGCATGCCCAAGAGAATTGAATGTGTCATCAATGTTAAAGTGGGTATAAAAATTAAATAATAAATAAAAAAATTTGTGAGAAAAAAATTAAACCAACTTTAAAAATGAGAAAGTATTTTAACACACCTGAAATTATTTTATGAAAAGCTCTAAAAAGTAAAAAATAATTTTTATATTCAATGCTATGCAATATTGAAATTATGAAATTTCATTTAAAAATTCTGTACCGCAACGTTTACTATGAATTTGTGTACTTATGCTACGAGGCTGCAAGACAAGCTTTCGCATAACTTTATCGCATACATTTTGAGATAAGTGTATCATCTGTTTATATCTGTTGTTGATTATATTGGTGAAGATCAAATTGTCTAAATAAAAAAAATAGTTTGATCGGTTTTTCGAAAATCAAAACTATGGGATTCTTACTGTTAATTCATTTTCAGTATCTATGGCATGTACAGAACAGAGAGATATAAAATACTATTGGTTGCATGATTAACGTGCTAGAGGGCCAAAGAGTCATAGAGCAACATCCAGAAGTGTATCGTGCTGTATGCGTTTTGTGAGTAATAAAGAACTCCATACAGTTTAATATCGTAATCTGAAAATAACAAAAGCTAATGATACAAACGTAACCCT
The DNA here is from genome assembly GCA_034769895.1 of Magicicada septendecula. Taxonomy (NCBI): domain Eukaryota; kingdom Metazoa; phylum Arthropoda; class Insecta; order Hemiptera; family Cicadidae; genus Magicicada; species Magicicada septendecula. Next base: position 257,916,397 of record CM068372.1, read on the forward strand.
AGTAACGCAGTAATCCCAGTCTAGTATTCAAATTTGCAAAGCACAAGTGTTAAATACAAAATACAGTATTCTGCTAGTACTGGCTCAGCACTGGTCCAATACCAATTTTTAATATTATGGGCCCACACCGCAGGAACATCCCATCTCAAATAAAAAAGATTTATTTAAATTCAAATCGATACAGCCGTAGTGGAATAATCGGCGAACATATAAAAAAGGACGAATATAAAACCTTCTTCTTTTTTGGAATCGGTTAAAGTTTTATCTGTTTTGAATTACGTGAGTTTTAAATTTTCTCATTTTTTAAAATCACTATTTTTTATTTTTTCTGTTTTTCGTATGGAAGGCTAATAATTTGGCCAGAGACT